>CM062804.1:287089520-288356755 GCA_031772625.1 Pinus tabuliformis | reverse complement strand
ATTTATGCTATGGCTGCTGTTGTATCAACCTACTTTAGAAAGATTGCATTTCCTTTCCAAGGAGGAATTACAATCGTTGATCAACAAACCTTTCTCCCCAACAGTTCACAAGTTACAGGAAGCATTCCAATGATCCATGGAAGCTCTCATTCGCTTCAAAATGTCAGAGTAGGCCTACTGAAAGACCCTACCTTGATGGGTACTTTTTCCCTACCGCCTCCGAGTAATCTGGCGGAAGTGGCAACAGTAGAAACCTACAATATGATATCTTCCATTCAAAAGATTTCCGAACATTTTATTAGCATGGATCATCAACAGGTTTTGCCTCCAAGCCCAATAGAGATTTTGTAGTAATCAATTTTCTCAACCTGGGCGGTAAACCCAAATCAACGCTCATTGAGTGTTTGGGTAGATAGGTCAAAGGAATATGGCACCTCTTTAGATCCTTGGTCAAATGTGCATTCTACAAACGAAGGAATTATTCATTCAATGATGATAGGAGAGGCACCATGGGAAGATTACCACCGTTGTTCCCATCTTCCGGATTACAATGAAGATTATTCCAACGACCTTGATCATCCTTCATTTTTTGATTTTCTATCAAATATTGTAAATACGGTGGATTCCAAGCGAAATCTGTCCAATATTGAAGAAACTATTTCCATAAATATCTCGATCAAACCTAATGTTGTAGAGAATATTCATGTCGGCAAATCTTGTTCTTCTTCAGAACTGGAAATATATTGCGCTCTCTTTCGCGAATTAAGAGATGTCTTTGCATGGTCATATGAAGAAATGCCAGGCATTGACTCGAGAATAGTTGAACACGAAATCAAGATGTATCCAGATGTCAAACTGGTGCGACAACGACCTCGACAGGTGCACCCGAAGAAAGCTGCTGCCATCAAGGCAGAAGTTGAAAAACTTTTACATGCTGGTTTCATTTACCTGGTTCCTCTAACTGATTGGGTATCGAATATTGTTCCTGTGATGAAAAAGCAAGGAACGATTAGAGTGTGCGTTGATTACAGGGATGTAAATCAAGCTTGTCCAAAGGACAACTACCCTACACCCTTCATCGACCAGATAATTGATGAATGCACCGGATGTGAAATCTTTTCATTTATGGATGGATTTTCTGGGTATAATCAAATAAATATCTGCCCACAGGACCAGTCGAAGACTGCATTTATATGTCCGTGGGGCACATTCACGTACCGCAAATTACCTTTCGGTTTAAAGAATGCAGGGGCAACCTTTCAGAGGGCTATGAATTACGCCTTCCATGACATCAAGAACATCATTCAACCATATCTCGACAATCTTTTGGCTCATTCGCGAAAGCGGACTGATCATCTGCGGCATTTGAGAGCTATATTTCTACGTTGCTGACACTACAAGATACGACTCAATCCACACAAGTGTGTGTTTTTTGTCGGTTCTGATCGTTTACTTGGCTTCGTGGTTTCTAAAGACGGAATTCGACTCGACCCATGTAAGGTTTAGGCAATCATCGATATGCCTCCACCTTCAAATTTTCTTCAGATTCAGAAACTCCAAGGGAAAGAAAACTTTCTGAGGAGGTTCATTCCAAATTATGCCGAACTTGCTAAAGGTTATACGCGTCTTTTGAAAAAATAAGTACCCTTCAACTGGGATCAGGTTGCGCAAGCTTCCTTTGATGCTCTAAAGGAATCCCTAATAAAAGCATCATTAATGTACGCTCCTGATTATCAAAAGGACTTTAACCTGTATCTAGCTGCAGCAGATACAACCATCGCAATGGTTTTAGTTCAAGAAGAAAATGGAATCGAACATCCTATCTATTATTTAAGCCGAAACTTAAATGATACAGAAAGAAAGTACTCCTATGTTGAAAAGCTAGCTCTTGCAGCTGTTCAAGCAGTACAGAGATTTCGACACTATATCCTCTTTCACAAAACTACCATTTTATCAGATTGCAACCCTATGACTTACATTCTGTCGCGTCAGTTACTTGGGGGAAAATATTCAAAATGGATAGCTATTTTGCAAGAGTTTGATCTGGAATTCGTAAAATCCAAATCAAAGAAATCTCTAGTTTTCGCGGAGTTACTATGCGACTTCCCATCGTCGTCCAACGATTCAACATCCAAAGAAAAAATCGTGGATGAATCTTTGTTTTGATATCGTCAAGCGATCCGTGGTACGAGGATATAAAAATCTATCTCCAAACCCAAACATACAGGACTAATACCTCTCGCTCTGAACAACGACGTACTCGATACCAAGCAAAAGACTACATGATCGTCGATGATACGCTTTACCGTTGCGATATCGATACAGTACTGCGAAGGTGCCTCACCCATGAGGAGGCCAAAAAAGTCCCAAATGATTGTCATTCAGGCACGTGTGGGGGGCATCAATCCGGTTATGCTACGGCACAAAAGATTTTATGAGCAGGTTACTTCTGGCCAACAATGTTCAAAGATTACATAACCGTTTGAACATAACCGCAGTCAGAAGTTTCCATGCTTGTCAAATCTTCGACCACAAAACCAGAATACCACCCGCACCTTTGCAACCAGTAGTTGCTATTGGGCCATTTGCCAAATGGGGCATAGATTTCATGACATGTAACCCCACCTCAGCAGGGGGGAATGGGTATATCATAGTCACAGTTGACTATTTTACGAAATGGGCCGAGGCGATGCCTACATTAAACAACAGTGGAGAAACGGTTGCTCTTTTCTTTTTCAATCATGTAGTCTCTAGGTTCGGTGTTCCACAGACTATAGTCACAGATCATGGATCACATTTTCGCAATCACATGATGGTCGAATTGGCTGCCAAACTAGGATTGTCCCACGACAATTCTACTCCGTATTATTCGCAAGCTAACAGACAAGTTGAGGCCATCAACAAAGTCCTAAAGCACATGTTGCAAAGGATGATTGGAGTCCACAAACGGAGTTGGAACCTAATCATGTACTCAGCCTTGTGGGCATACAGAACCTCGGTAAGAAATGCGACCGGGTTTACACCCTTTCAGCTGGTGTATGGCCTGGAAGCCATCTTACCAATTCAATGTGAGATTTCATCTCTCAAGCTCACAATCAACCTTCTCCCCGGAACTTCAGAGGAAGAGGCTCGTTTCTTGGAACTAATCCAATTGGATGAAACCCGTTGTGATGCCACCTTGGCTAACGAAGCCCATAAGAAACGAGTTAAGGCACAGTTTGACAAAAATGTCAAACCCCGTGTCTTCTCAGAAGGTGACCTGGTCTTGCTTTACGATCAGGAATCCGATAAATTGGGAGCAGGTAAGTTCCAATCTTTGTGGATGGGTCCCTACATTGTTAAATGAGTGTTAGCAAAAGGAGCCTACGAGCTAGTATATTACGATGGAATTCCACTGGCGCAACCCCGAAACGAGTTGTACCTTAAACGTTACTATGCTTGACTGAGTGTAGTAACCTCTTTATATGCTTTTGTTACATTTTTGTTTTCGTCAAGAGTGATCATTTTGGTTAGGTAATCCATTCTTGCATTTTTTGCAGATGTCGAACCTATTGGAATCATTCGTTGGATATGCCGATGGAGCTAGTCGTAGTACATGGAACCTATCTTCTGCAGCCTGGGCCATTTTTTATCCAAGCAGTGAGTTAGTGAGTTTCAGAGGAGTATGTATTATTCGATCAATGAACAAAATCGCTGAGTATAGCGTGTTGATAGAAATTCTCTCTAATGCCATCGCACGTGGCATATGCTGACTTTTTGTCAGGCTAGACTCACAACTTGTCATCATGCAGCTTACTGGCATCTATTCCGTTCGAAATCCAGCTATCTATCGCATGTTCCTAAGGGTCACGATTTTGGAAAGAGAGTTTGATTTTATTCGATATCAACACATGTCTAGAAACTTAAACACATTAACTGATTCATTAGCAAATTATGTGTTAGATAGACATTTGCAGCATTTATAAAAGAAAGCATTTCAATCAACATTTGCATCAAGATCATATAACTTAACCAAAATAAAGCTCCGAAAATCAAAAATATATATAACTGTTTATAGTTTGTCAAAATGTTCTGTGTCCAAGACAAAATCGGTCACATGACCCAAAAACTCAAAAATGCAGAAAAGCACCCTAGACTAATGGTGCTAGTGATAAAAAGTCACCGCCTGTGCGATCATACGTAAGAGCCTAGTCCATTGACTCGGCACGCCAATAGTATGGCATTGTAATCTCAGAGGTAACTCGTCAGTCCTCACATCCTGGATACCAAGGGTGAGACCCTCGATATGATCCTGCAATACTGCAAGGGTCTCGGCTACGTCCAGATCACGAAGGACAACCCTCCCTACAGCCTCTCCTGCTGGAACGTAGCTGCTACCCTCGGGCGCACTGCTGGTTGCACTGGTCCAATATCTGCACGAATATATGAGTTTGATTAATCTTTATAACATTTAAAAGACATAAGAGCATTATAAAAACAATAAACAGAGATATGGTCAGATCTTTTACCTATAACACCCCACTGCTCGCCAGCCGGTAGCACCAAATCTAGGTCACCCCGGAAATCCATCCCAGCATATGGATACTCAGCAAAGACCATCTCCTGACGGTCGAACCACTCAAAGAAGGCATCAGAGAATGAAATCTGTGACTGACCAGCATGTCTGGCCATAAGATCAACCCATCTCTGCATCCGTGGTTCCATCGGTACTGGCGGTCCGAGTGAAATGTATTATGGCTGCATCAGTGGGATCTTCTCCAAGGCGAAAGCAGTCAGAATAGAACCATAACCAAAGTTCTTAGATCTTCTGTTCTTCACCTTGGTGAGCTGTTCTTTTATAACCGGAAGTACTGCATCACACCAGTTGAATACCTTTGGTTCAAGGCATTCTAGAGCATACTGCATATAGGACCTGTTGGCCAAATGAAGAGCCGCACTCTCAACCAATCTAGCGAAGGTGAATAAGATAGTCCTCAAGGACCGGTCAGTGACATCTCGAATACTAATCTTGCCGTCCCTGCTCGGCTGAGATCCATCTCTACAGAATCGGCGAATATAATCCCTCACGGATTCACCTCCACGGGCGGATCCTGATAGTGAGAGAGGGGCACCACGCCTTGATCAACCGGTCAAGAAGTAGATATCCTCAATTGTCAAAGGGATGGATTTACCTCGAATTTGGAACACTTAGTTGGTAGGATCCCATGCATCGAGAAAATATTGCAACAAATTGATTTGTTGCCTCATGTTGGATATTCGAAAGAATTTGAGCAAACCACAGTTCCACAAAGCAATCACCGTACCTGGATCATGTAAAGAAACCATGTCCTTTTCTTCATGCTCATGTTCACACCATGTAACAACCATCTTGAACCAATGAATCTCTAAAAAACAAACAAGAGAAGAATTAGGATCCTAATTCAAGTGAAAACAGGCAAAATTTCCATGAAAAAACAGTGCATAAACTTTCCTTTTTGCGCCCATCGCACCCCAGATGTGTAGTGGGTGAGATGCATCCTGACTGACCAATGGCCAAGTCAGTATGCATCACACCTTTCGATGTACATTAGGTGCGATGGGGAGAGAACAAATTGTTCAAACCCCATAGGCCCAAAAGAATAGGAAAACATGCTCAAAATCAAAAAAGGAAAGAATGCAATTGAAGAGCTTAGGGTTAGCTCCTACCTGGTCCAGATGGCACTGAAAATAGTCCACAGAATCTCCTAGAATTAGCTGGTGAAAATCAAGGGGGAAAACACCTCCAGAGCTCCAAAAATCCCAAATTTGAATGAAATGGTAAAAATGAGAGGTAAAAACTATTTTTATGTTACTATTCACGTCGTTCAAGTAAAATATTGTTTTTTAAACTCATTTTTCAAGCATGTATTTACATTTCTAATCAATTTGATGGAGTGTTAATGGTGAAATCAACACTCCATCAAAAGAACATAGTGTTAATGGTGAAATCAACATCTCTGACTATTATCACGAGTAGTTTTAAGCAAAGTTCAAGCTCGTTAAAAATAAACCTCGCCATGAGCAGTTTTATGCGAAGTTCAAGATCGTTAAAAAATAAATCGAGCAATGAGCAAGTGTTCCCATAGAGTTTAAGCTCATTAAAAAATGAACCCCACCTTCGGTAAATAACCATTGCAATCACATAATTATCAGCTTTTGAACCTTGGTCGTGTTCTTACCATCACCTCCACTCTTTTTTAGCCAATCATACGCCTCCATTTGATTGTTTACCCTTTTGAGGAACAGTTGCGACGAGTGATTCTATTAGCCACCTTCTTTACACTACCATGATTGAAAAGTTCCAAACCTTACCTGGAACCAGTTGCTATCCAAAAACATCACTCGTTCCTCAAAAAATGAGTCTCCTTTAAGCTCTTTTCATCTGACTCGTAAAATATGAAAAGATTGCCGAGCAATTGGCCTCTCCAACTCGTTAAAGCGATCGAAAGTGCCATCCCTCCTCTAGATTTTAATCTTTTTGGACCTAAGGGATTATTACACAAAAAGATCGAGCGCTTGTCTTGTTTGGCTCGTTAAAACTATCAAAAAGTCATCCCTTTTGTATTGTTTTACACTTTTTCGGACTTAAGGGATTACATTACGAAAAAGGACCACTAGAGTTGCCTTTCTGTCCCTTTTTAGACTCTCTAAAATTGAAAAGGATCGAGTTATCTTTGTCGTTAAACTCGTTAAAACAATAGCAACAAACTTGTCCATGCAGACAAGAGCGAGTTTCACTGTCGCTAGGCTCATTAAAACATAGCGACAGGTTTGCCCGAAGGGAAAATTATAGAACAAGCATATGTTATCCTCCTCAAGCTTGACAAAAATAAAGAGGTACTGGTCAGCAATGACTGGGGAAAAAGGGGAAGAAAACTTGAATAGCTTCATTGGTAGCAGGTCGCTCTTGAACATGACTCCGTCACCATGATTGAGTCGGTTTGGGTTATTTTGTTCACCGGTCATATCATCATTGGTCCGTCGCACCATCCATTTTGGGGTTAATGCTACCAATCCATTTCAGTGTCGCCGATATGTTCAAGAGAAGTCGCTCAGAGAATTCACCAACCTAGCTAACGCCTCATCCACTGTAATATCTTCACTCTCCATTTTTCATGACTGCCACCCTGAACCTTGTATCATCAGATTGTTTTCACCTCCACAAAATCATTTGCTCCGTTCCGTGTTGTAGATGTGGGATTCATTAAAGCCCTCCTACGACGAGTCACTTCTTGTCGACATTAGCTCATTATCCAAGAAGTTGACTTAGGAACAACCCTTTTAGTACTTTGAAGCTTGCATGCCTCAATGGCAAGTTTCTCACTTCCGGCGACAGGTTTACATCAATGGCCTTCGACCGAAAGATTTTGCGTGGTGTTTGACATCAACTCATGTATTCACACCACGTGAATTGTACTGTAGTACCTTGAGGGTCATTATCATTATCGGTGATTCCTCTCGCACCTGTTAACAACTTACATCATTGGCTGGTAATCAAGCGATGTCTTTCCATGTTCGACATCAGAACATCTTCTCACATGGATCAACTTGTACTTCGGGTGAAGATTGAACGAGTTTGAAGACCCTGGATCTAGTTTCATCCATCCAGGCTGCAATATATTCAGGAAAATAAAGACATCAAATGTACATCATTGTTGCACAGATAATCATCCAAACTAAAGGATGATGGCTCTACCAGAATCATCAGTCTGCCACATAGACGATTGTCTGTCTTATGTACATGAATATGAATTTATAAATCTGAGCATGGGAATGCCACCTCAGCTAGATCATGAAAATATTGTGAAGATAATGTATTGTATTGTATCTTATTACAGGTCACCTTCCAGTTCAAAAAACCTCAGATCCTCATTATAAAGCATTTCACCCGACATCAAAAGATTTACGACCTCATGCTTTAGGGGGAAACTATTATAGACATATTTGGGCACTGCAACCCCAATCACATATGTCCATAAACCAAGGGCTTCTAAACCCCTAAAAGTTTTGTTTCACACCCTAAAGAAACAAGGTCAGCTCATTACATCATCTCCCAGGAGTTCTCCATGAAAAAGTACTCAGAACTGGTCAAAACTGGACCATACAGACTGATCCATGCATAGGGTGTGATGCATCTCACCTATTACACACAGTGGGTGCGATGCATACTAGAAAGCCCTTCTGTTGGGTGCAATGAGTGAGAGCAGACAAATGGCAGAAGCAGTTTGCTAGGTGGAAACCCAGAGAATCTTCTAGAAACTGCTCATATGACACTTGCCTCTCTAAATTCACCCAGGGATGAGTAAGAGATATAAAATCTCCAAGTGGAACCAATAACTATCAGTGAAATGACACTAATCAAAATCCCAGAAGCTGACTCACTCTCCTGTAAACATCTATTTATGGATCCCTCATCCAAGAGATCCAAAGGCTGGAATTTTGTAATTTGCAAGGAAGTGTTGTACGTTTCTCTTTGAAGACATTGTTGGGTGATCTTGCTTTGTATGAGGTGAAGAGGGCTTTCATGTTGGTAGGATGATTCTAGATCAGACAGCCTGGTTGTAATCCTCACTTCTACTACTTCTATCAATAAAGTTATTTAAGTTTTCCTCCATATGCTTGTATATCTCTTAATCTTGTATTTGTATATGCATTTGTATGGTTAATGTACATCTGATCCTACATTATTTATGGTTATAGATCTCTATGCTTTGATGGTATTTTGCTGCCTTGACTCTACAGGTGTTCTTTGAAGCAGGACGAGCGAGAAAGGAGTGGCGAAAGCTCTATCAACAGAGAGAGGAAACAAGAAAGGAGACTAGCGAAAGACTAAGGTTGGTACTCTCTGCTTCTCTCTCATCTATCTCTCATAAAGGAAAACACAAGTGACTTTATTTTGTTTGTTTCTAAGATAGCTACCCGTCTTAGTGGGACTAGCAGCTCTGAATGGACACTAGTTTTCCTGATAACACGGCTCTCTCTTTTAGCCACTGTGATATTGGGTTTCATCTCCAGCTAGTGGTGGTTATTAGACAGAGCTATGTTCCCTGACTGCTTGTTGATTACATTTAGAGTATTTTTTTAATTTTGGGTGCTCGATTGTTGACACTCAGACTATAAAAAATATCACTTTAATTTTTTTATAAAATATATCTGTCATCGTGTCTAGATTTGGCCCTCGTCATCTATCTAGATGACAACGAGGTCTTCCTCCACTAACATTGGAGGTCCTTTCAAGCCTTGGTGAGTCGGATTCTCCCTCTTCAGAAAATCAATCTCCAGTGTCCAACACTGAATCACATAACACTTCCCAAGAAACCTTATTGCCTGAGGAATTTTTCCATGAAGGAGTTGTACCTCCTTACAATCCTCCTCTCACTGATCCTCTTGGTCTAGTGTTGGTTCAAGTAGCACCTGTATTTTTCATGTCTTCATCAGTTCCCACATCCAATATTCATGTGGCAACTAATGGTTCATTGATTTTTGTGGATAATTTCGCTCCAACATCACTTCCCGCGCCTATGGTTAGTACTACATTGTTGATTGGTCAACCTGATATTTAGACTATGCCTAGTCCAAGTAACCTTGTTACACCAGTTATGAGTGGAGTCTAGTACATCCTGGTCTCCACCCCTTTCGTTTCATCTTCTAGACCACTAGCCATTGCTCCTAGTAGCCTTGTTAGCATAGACGCCTTCAACAACCCTTTTAGTTGGAACTCGTTGTTAAGTTCTAACCCCCAAGTTTAGATACCTAGGGGAAATGTTCCCAACATGCATATACCTTTCGGGGGGATTTATGTTCCCCTTCCGCTTATAGGACAACCTAGTTCTCCACTTATCATGCTACCTCCTCCAAGTGGACATTATTCTAGTGTCAGTCATGTGCCTACTGCAAACTATATGGCTAGCAATATCCCTCAACCCAGTCCTGCTACATCCATTTGGGCACCCCCTCCTCAACCACAATTGACCCATGGGAGCACTTTCTATCCAGGGGCCAACCGGCCTTTTGCCACCCAGCCTAATATCCCATATGGACCGCCACCTTATATGACTGCACCACCACAACCAGGAAGTTATTATCCGATGAATCCTATGTATCATGTTGGAAACAACTTGATGGGGTGACCCTTCGGTCCTTCAAGTCATCCTACACCACCTTGGTCATATTCGGGGGCACCTACACCTTTTCCTTTTCTGGCAACACTTGATATCCCCGATCTATATAAGTTTACTAATCACCCCATCAATCACAACTTGCATTGGCCTCCAATCCCGCATAAGATATTCACATACATTCTGAAATTTGAACGGAAACAAAGGGATGATCTACCTACGCATGTCACCACCTACCGTTTTGTGTGTATCGAACTCCATGGTTGATGACAGTATCTTGCTCAGAATCTTCCCCCGCACCCTTATTGGCAATGCTGCCAAGTGGTACATTGAGTTACCACGTGCATCAGTCAATACCTTTGGTGCCCTGGTAATAGAATTCTTAAAGAAATTCTAGCTTCCTATCCACAATAAAACTGGAACAAAACTCCTCACTACTCTATGCCAAGACACCTCTACCCACATCTCTAATCATATCCATGAATGCAGACGTAGGCAGAGGCTTGTTAAAGCCCCCATTATGGATCACTTGTTATCATATTGGTTCTGAAAGTCACTTCTTCCCACCATTGCCAAGGACATTGCCATAGTTGGTGCAGTCATGGAAGACCAATCCATTCATCGTGCCCAGCATTTAGATTTGATCAACTCACAAATTTTCACACTCTACGATATACTCCCCCATGCCCCTCAAACTTCCAATGCTCTCGCTACTTAGCAACCCGGTGCACACGTTGATGGCCTCATCGACGCTAAATTTGGGGCTGCTGTAAAACAACTCAGTGACCAAGATGCTCAATTATCTGTCGATATCACTCCTACTTCCCAATCGGTTTCTCTTCCAAAAGTCGCAATAAACTTTGTGTAGTATACAAAAAAACCCAGTAGTAAGAATAAGAATATGTTATGAAACCAGCTCACAAAAAGATAGAAAATATAGATCAATGCCTTAGAAATAAGCCTCTTCGAGGGGGAAACCTCCTTTACATTACACAAATGAACAATTCTTAGATGATTCAAATGACAAAAACCTCCTTTCTATATATAGGAGTCTAAGGGGTCACAATATAACCAAAGATGACCTAACAATAATAATATAAAGGCACAAAAATAACAATAGTGGGATTCTATGGGGGATAATAGGGGCACAACAATAACAATAAGCGATACAACGACAATAGTAATGAGGGAATCACTATTATTATAGGGACCTAACATGCCCCTCTCCTTAAAAAAAGTGTTGTCCTCAACGCTTGAGTAGTTATGGATGCTTCTATATAAAATTATCATCCTCCCATGTGGGATCTTCAACGGATAAGTTCTTCCACTTGATGAGATACTCTGAAATTGATCGATTTCGTAGCTGTCGAGTTCTTGTTTCTTTGACTGCTTCAGGTTCCAATATGACTTTTCCTTCCTCATCAAGTTCTAGCAATATTGTTTGAACTAGAAGCTTGTCACCTATAACCTTCTTTAAGCATGAAACATGGAAAACTGGGTGCACTCGGGAAGTTGTAGGAAGCTCCAATTTGTATGCCATAGTACCTATCTTTTGCAACACCTTCTACAGACCATAATACTTTGGTGATAATTTATTATCATTCTTAGCTTTCTTGAGGGACATTTTTTTATATGGTTGTAGCCATATGAATACCAAATCAGCTACATCAAAACTTCTTTCGCTGCGATGTTGATCTACCTGCTGTTTCATTCTATTCTACATCGAGGTGAGGTTATCCTTTAAGAGTTGGAGAACTTGTTGTTGATGCTTGATGTGATCTTCCACTAATTGAACCTTAGAATTTTCTCTTAAATATGATGTGATGGATGGTGGATGATATCCATTAAGTTCCATTAATGGGGTCATTTTTGTTGCAGTATGGAAGGAAGTGTTATACCACCATTCAACCAGAGGTAACCATTTGATTCTTTGTGTTTGTTTATTAGATACAAAGCAACAAAGATATCCTTCCAAACATTTGTTTACTATCTCAGTTTGCCCATCAGATTTAGGATGATAAGATGAGCTATGAACTAACTGAGTACCAAGACAAGAAAATATTTTTGTCCAAAAATTTCCAGTGAAAATGGGATCTCTGTTGCTTACAATAATCTTTGGGTTTCCATGTAGCTTTTGAATTGTTTCCATAAATGCAGTAGAAATTGTACTCGCTTTAAATGGATGAGATAATGCACAAAAGTGTGCATACTTGGTAAGTCTGTCAACTACCACCATGATAACACTCTTTCCTTCGGACTTGGGTAAACCTATTATAAAATCCATTGAAACCTCCTCCCAGCGTTGGCTTGGAATGGATAAAGGTTGTAATAGTCCTAGGGTCTTAATTGTTTCAACTTTATTTTGTTGGCAAACCAAACATTCCGCCACAAACTTTTGAATATTTGATTTAACACCATCTCAAGAAAAATCCTTCTTAACCCTGTGGTAGATTTTTAGAAATCCTGAGTGCCCTCATAAGGGAGAGGTGTGCAATTCCCTAAGAATATTTTGTTTGTGTTGGGAATTCTTACATAGGCGTTGAGCTATGGAAAAGGTATGAATTTGACATTTATTTCGTTATCTTTTTCTTCTATCATATTCCTTCTGTATTCTAAGATATTGATATATCAAACAATTCTAGCAAAAACTAGGGAGTTATTGATTATTGCAATTTAGCTAATTATTGTCTTTTCTCATGCAGGAAAAAGATAAAATGGAAATTACCATTCCAGGGAAAAAGACAAAGTGAAGTAATTGATATTCCTTCACCAGGAAGCAGTATCCAGACAGCAGGTCAATATTGGAGCGCGCAGTTAAGGATAAGAACATAGGAGATCACAGCATCAGCGCAAAAGACAAAGAGTTAACTGAAGTTAGAAGATTGAGCGGATCCCTCAGGATCTCTTGATCCTGAGGGATCGTTGTTACTAGTCTATCTGCTATTCATGTTTTATCCACCTGGCCATTATAAAAGGGACAGCGATTGTAAAGAATAGAGATTCATCATTATTCAGAAATTACTATTGTACTTTTACTTTGATCATCGACTCTCGTTGATTAAAACAGAGTATGACTGGCTATAACCATTTTTGCATATGATTAATACATAATCCGGTTGTTGTTCTTTCTTCTATACTGAAGTAGTCTGGCGGTGCTTCACTAGCGGCTAAGGGCCCAGCCCTGGTGGATCCACTTGCTATTTTGTACCATTCCTTTACGATCTCTGTTGTGTGATGGTTTGGTTTGATATTTGTTTATTGGAATCGCATTGCTTTACTGTTTCTTGTTTCTAGATTTAATGAATTGCTCCATTATATATGTTGTAACTGAATTGCGTTGTTGTTCCTTCTCGTCATAATAAGATTATTATTCTCTGCAACTATATTGTTATGTTGTTCATTTTTATTACAGAGCTTCATTGTTCATTCCAGTACATTAACTTTGTTGTTCATTACAGTTTCATAAGTTCCGCTGTTCATTTCTACTAAATAGCATTGTTGTTCATTTCCTTTCTGCAATCATTTGGTTTTGCCTTTCAACATTGTTACAGTTAGCATAATTATCCCATTTCTATCAGCAGCATTATTGATTTAATTCATTATCATTCCCAATCGGTTATTTAGTGTGGTGTGTGAGATCAAAAACTGTAAAGGACATTGGCTATTACTGTCAGAGTTCTCAGATTGAGGATCTTATTTATGTTTGATTTCATTTACATCAGTTAAAAGAGGAAAGAGTTATTGCTACTATATCCTTGATTGATAATTGCTGTTAATTTCTTGAGTGAATGTTTTAGTTTCATAGCATTGAGTTTCTTTTAATTGCAAGTAAGCTTTATTTCAAGCATCCGTTTACTCTTGTATTTGAAAGCACTGTACTGCAATTTAGAAACATTACTCTTGAATAAATAGCCACCACAAACTGTGTACACTCTTGAAATAGAAAATCTTACCCAGATTGATAATTAATGTAGGATAAATAGGAGTTAAAAAGACACCTTTTATCACTGAACAATAGGTATAACCGATCCTTGTACCATAACGAATCATTTTTCCAACTAAATGTATCAGATGTACTGGGATCTTGTTGTATCTTTTGAATGAGTGCCCACACTTCCTCATCATTCTTCCATTCATCCCTTGCTTCGTTTATCCAATATGGTTGGATAATAGAAATGGCACAAAGAAATGCTTCCACATCCTCATCCTTTCTTGAGAGTGCATCTGCCACAACATTTTGCTTCCATTTTTTGTAGATGATTTCAAAGTCATAACCCAACATCTTTGTGACCCATTTTTGCTGCTCTTCTGAAGATAATCTTTGTTCTAAAAAGTATTTAAGACTATCATGATCTGTTTTTACCTTAAAGTGTCTTCCCATTAGGTAGGGTCGCTATTTCTTAAGTGCGTGTAGTATTGCCAACATTTCCTTCTCATAAATAGCTTTGTGTAAATACTTTCCTTTGATTGGATGACTTTCGAAAGAAATGGGTCTTTCTTCTTGCATTAAAACAGCACCAATTCCATTCCTAAGACATCACATTCCACAATAAAGGTATTTGTGAAGTCCGGTGTAGCTAAGACTGGTGCTTGGCACATTGCCTCTTTAAGATGTTCAAAGGCCTTCATTGCTTTTGGAGTCCATGAAAATGCATCTTTCTTCAATAATGTTATTAGAGGTGTTGTTATTCTCCCATAACTCTTAACAAACTTGCGATAATACCCTATCAACCCGAGAAATCCTCGTAGATGCTTTATGGATGTGGGAATTTTCCATTCCTTAATGGTTTTAATTTTGCTAGGGTCTACCTTAACACCTTCATGAGATACAATACGACCCAGATATTCCACCTCTTGTACTCCAAAGAAACATTTGGAGATTTTTGCATATAATTGTTTCTCCTCCAATAGTTTGAGCACCATGTCAACATGTTGGACATGATCCTTCCAAGACTTGTTGTAGATTAGTATATCATCAAAAAATACTAACACAAATTTTCTAAGGAAGGGTTTGAAAATGGAATTCATCAAACCTTGAAATGTAGAAAGTGCATTAGTAAGGCCAAAAGGCATGACCAAAAATTCATAATGACCCTCATGAGTTCTAAATGTTGTTTTTGGAATGTCTTCAATCTTCATTTTGATTTGATGATATCCTGAATGAAGATCCAACTTGGTGAAGTAAATTGATCCATGTAATTCATCCAATAATTCATCAATGATAGGAATGGGAAATTTATCTTTAATAGTGAGCTTGTCGAGCTCCTTATAATCTGGACACATGCACCATGATCCATCCTTCTTGTGAACCAATACTACTGGAGCATAGAAAGAACTTTGACTAGGTTGGATTATACCAGCCTCTAGAATTTCTGCAAACATACGTTCAATTTCACTCTTTTTGACATATGGATATCTGTAAGGCCTGATGTTTGGAGGAACAATTCCTGGAATGAAATTAATAGCATGATCATGATCACGAATAGGTGGGAGGCCTTTAGGAGTCTCAAATACCTTGGAATGATTGTCCAAGACTTTTTGGAGATATGGATAAATGGATGATTTTGATGTGGGAACCTCTAGTGAACATAATTGTGCAATTATGCCTCGTTGTTCTTTCTTTAGAAGCTTTGTCATTCCGTTAGAGCTGATTATCTTTCCTGGTTTCCCTGCGATACCCCTTAATTCAACTTCCTTTCCTTCTGAACAGAATTTCATGAAAAGTTCTTGAAAATTAAAATCTATTGTACCCAAGGATTGTAGCCATTGGACTTCTAGTACAACATCATCACCACCCATTGGAATGGAAAGCATTGGGCTATTCAATACATATTCTCCCATGGATAGCTTGATATTATGGAACTTTCCTAAGCAATTTATGGTTCCTCCACTTCCAACCATCACTTGACACTCTGGTGCTGGATATAGGAAGCAATTCAATTCCTTGGCTATCTTACAATGAATAAAATTATGGGTACTTCCCGAGTCAATCAACACTATTACCTTTTTCTTCTTGATATGCCCTTCTATCTTGATAGTTTGAGGAGTGGTAATTCCAGCCAATGCATCACAAGACATGGTCGGATTCATTTTTTCTTTTTCTAGGGTTTGTTCCTGGTGTATATCCTCTTCTTTTGACGTTTCTTGTTCCTTTTCTTCCTCCTCTTCACAATCTATGTAAAATAATTTCTTCTTGGCACACTTATGACCTTTAGTGTATTTTCTATCACAACTGTAACAAAGCCCTTTTGCTCTTTTTTCTTCCAATTGTTGTGATGTCAACTTTGTAGGTTGTGGATGGCTAGGGGCAGCAACACTTCCATCTTTATGGTTGTCAGTGGTAGGCTTCCTTGTTGCCATAATTTTGCTTTCCATTTTTCTTGCCAACCTGAATGCCTTCTCCAATGAATCTGGTTCCCAGAGGCAAACCTCATGTTGGATGTTATCTTTTAAAGTCCCTATGAACACATCAATCCTATGCTCCTCTGGAATATCTTTTACCCTTATATTCAATTTTTGGAAGTCCTCAATGTGCACCATCATTGAACCCTTTTGTTTGAGATTTATCAATTGGCTAAAAAAAGTGTTTCTTTTTGTATCCTCATAATGTGCTATCATTTCATCTGTAAAAATAGCCCAAGTGACAATTTTTTTACGAGAGCAAAGCCATCGATACCATACAAACTAATTTGATTCCAAATATAAAGTTGCAATGTGTACCTTTTGTTTGTTTTGCACATTATGGAGATCGAAAAATTGCTCCATCTGTAGTATCCATGTTCGGAAATCCTTGCCATCAAACTTCCTCATATCGATCTTTGGAACATGGTGGTTCTTCGATCCAATGTTAGAGTCTATGAAATCATAATTAACATTTATTTTGTTCTCATCATGAGTTTCCTTTACTACCATTTCGCCATTAGTAAGCATTTCTTGTAGAAACTTTGTCAAATATGTCTTCAAATCTTCCATGCCTTTCTTTAAATCATTCATCTTAGCTTCCACGCCATCCATCTTAGCTTCCACACCGTCCATCTTAGCTTCCATGCCTTTCTTTAAACCATCCATCTTAGCTTCCACACCATACATCTTAGCTTCTACGTCTTTCTTTAAATCATCCATCTTAGCTTCTGTTACTTTTTGTGCGAGTGAAATTTGTTGCACTTGATCTCGTAATTTTGATATATCATGTTGCATTTCTTCCTCTTATTCATGAGTCATGCTAGAGCTTTCAAGTTGCTTACTAGGTGTTTTCATTTTCTTTCTTCGAGGCATCAATTATCGATAATAATTCTTCACGATGCCCTTTGAATTCCTTCAAACTAATTTTTCAACCCAAGCTTATGCAAAAATTTAAAAAAAAAACTACACACCTTTTTTCACTTTGTAGGAGCTCGATATTGAATCTGATGTATCTATGTAATTTTGGATCTCCAAGGTCTGAAATTTCTTCCTACGGTAACCCTCTGAGTAATATTTCTAACCCTGCAAGTCTGATCAAGATTGGATTATCCAATGAAGAGTTATGCCAAATCTCCCATGATGACCTGAGTATAGACTAGTTCAGTAGAGCGAACTTGTACGACATGCCGTGGGTCACTATTTCAACTTTAGGTTCTGAAAATGATACCCAAAAAACTACAGTCTGTCCTCTTTCTGTAACTTCTTATGAAAATTCAATCTAATTCTCAAAGCGAGAGTTATTACGAGTTTCCCAAGGTCACTTGTTTGGAATGTAATTTGGGGGTCTACAAAAACCCCAACTTCCTCAGATTATATCTCTGAAAATATAGTGAGACAAGATTTGAAATTCAGGCCCAAGGTTTAGACCAATTCCGTCTCAAATGGGTTTTTTTTTAGCTTCTGAAAATTTGTAGCGAAAAATTTATAACGAAAATTCCACGATGACCTGTTTGGAGCAACGAAACCCTAGAATCCAAAGCTCTGATACCAAATGTTATGAAACCAGCTCACAAAAAGATAGAAAAGATAGATCAACGCCTTAGAAATAAGCCTCTTCGAGGGGGCAACCTCCTATACATTACACAAATGAACAATTCTTAGATGATTCAAATGACAAAACCTCCTTTCTATATATAGGAGTCTAAGGGGTCACAATATAACCAAAGTCGACCTAACAATAATAATATAAAGGAACAAAAATAACAATAGTGGGATTCTATGGGGGACAATAGGGCCACTACAATAACAATAAGGGATACAACGACAATAGTAATGGGGGAATCACTAGTATTATAGGGACCTAACAGAATAATAAGAAAAATACCTCTCCTTTTGACAGGCAACCTGCTACGCAGAACGACCCCAAACGGAAAGTTGCTGCCAAATCTGATACCAAGAAGGAAAAAGATGTCAATTTCCCTTGCAATATTTGTGTGGAGGACCAGATGACTTACAAATGTCCTCGCCTTCAAGAATGCATAGACCTTCTTGCACAAAAGGACACTAGTCAGACCCTTGTGGTCCTCAACAACCCTTTCCCTTCTCAACAACAGCAACACCTCATATCGAACCCACTTCAACCCCTGCAAGGGGGAAATGGCAATTCACATCCTCCTTCCTCTGGTGAAGGATCGTCAACTATTTACACCTTTGAAACGGTTGATCTACAAATGCGAGCCAAGAATTATGGAACTCCAGTCACTAACACTTCGGAAACTGCCTTGAGTGTGAATCCACCACCGCCTAAAAATCTTCATATCGAAAGGGCTATCCCTAACCTTCTTATTCGTCCCCCCAAATGGACACTTCATTGCGCGACACACACTATCTTTTCACATGCTGCCCAAAACTACAATATTGTAGAGTATTTTGTGCAAGCATTGTCTGCCATGTTTACCCTCGAAGTATTACAAACCTATCCAGCACAAAGGAAAGATTTTCTTTCAGAAATTGGTGGAATTGACCCTCAAGATTCCATTCTAGCAATTTTTGACATGGAAAAAAGTAAGCCTCGCCTTTCCCATCAACTTTCATTTCAGGTGAAAGTTATATCGAAAGGTAGAGCTATCCATCGAATTGTCATTGACGAAGGTGCTTTGACCTGCATAATGTCCACTTCATGTTGGCTCGCCCTGGGTTCTCCCACTCTTTCACCGCCATCAAATTCCCTCAAAGCATTTGATGGCCACACTTTCATCCCAAAAGGATACCTTGCCAGCTACCCCATCACTCTGAGTGGGAAAATGGTAACGGTGAATATTGAAGTCGTAGATCGTCATCTCAACTATAATATGCTTTTGGGATGAAATTGGACTTACCATTGTTTTTTTGGTCTTCCAACTCATCCTCTTCCATTTGGATGGGAAAATAGTCATAGTGGATTAGTTATCCTTCTGTACCCCAGATTACTCCTTGTTACCTAGTGACACCATGCCCTTAGTGGGTGGTATACCTGACTCCTATGTCAATGTTGGTACCGGTCTTCTGAAGGGTTCCTCCCTTTTAGGTTATTTTCCTCTCCCACCACTCGAGGTTCCACATACGGTTTCAATGGTATCTACCATTCCTAATGGCCCTACCAATCCCTGGATCATGTCGGCCCCTTTAGACATTGATTCCTATGGAGAATAGATGTCGCTTTCACCAGCTTAATTGGCTTATCAAGCCATTCAATCTACATCTAATTCTTCCTTGCTTCGATATCTAATTCGGACATGACATCTCTACAAATCCTGACTTTTGACTCAAGTGAGATTGTTCCTTCAGCTTATACGATTATTAACAATATGGATTTAGAAGGTAACTTGGGAAATATTTCAAGGACTGTGCTCATCGATATCTCGGTCAAAACAAATATTGTGGAAAACATTCATATTGGAGCTGACTGCAGTCTTGAGGAAATTGCGATCTTCACCTGCCTTTTTAAGAAATTTCGTGATGTTTTCGCTTGGTCTTACAAGGAAATTCCCATCATAGATCCTTCTATTTTCAAGTATGAGATCAAGATTTATGGCAATGCTAGGCCTATCCGGCAAAGACTTCGACCAGTCCACCCTCGTAAAACAAAAACTATCAAGACTAAAGTCAAAAAATTGTTAAGCACTGGTTTTGTCTACCTCGTTCCCTTGACTGAATGGGTTTCTAATTTGGTTTTAGTAGACAAAAAACAAGGTACCATCCGTGTTTGTGTAACTACCACAATTTGAACACTGCGTGTCCAAAAGACAACTATCCAACTCTGTTCATTGACCAAATAATCGACGATTGCGCTGGTTGTGAATCTTTCTCCTTCATGGATGGCTTCTCGAGGTATAACCAGATTGCTATCAAACCTAATGACCAGCACAAAACCGCCTTCACCAATCCTTGGGGCATATTTGCGTATCATAAGCTCCCATTCGGTCTCAAGAATGTGGATGAAACCTTTTAGAGGGTTATGGACTATGCCTTTCATGATATCATACATATTGTTTAAGCTTACTTGGATGATCTTCTAGCTCATTCCAGGAAACAAGCCTAACACCTATCTCATCTTCGAGCAATATTCTTAGGTGTAGGTTCTATAACATCCGTCAGAATCCGCATAAGTGCTTATTTTTTGTCGTAACCGGACATCTACTTGGTTTCATTGTCTCTAAAAAATGGGATACGGGTTGATCCCGATAAGGTAAAGGTGATTACTCAATTTAACACACCATAATCCATCCTACAACTTCAAATTTTGCAAGGGAAGGCAAAAATTTTACGTCATTTCATCATAAATTATGTTGAATTAATGAAAGGTTTTATGCGCCTACTCAAGAAAGGAGTACCTTACTTGTGGGACGATCAAGATCAACGATCATTTGATGCCTTGACACATGCAATTATCAGCTCCACTACTCATTCCTCCTGACTATGCACATGATTTTCTTTTATACGTGGCAGCCTCACCATCCTCCATTGGCATGGTTCTAGTTCAAACTCACGACGATCATAGTGAGCATGCGGTTTAGTATCTCTCGAAAGGCCTTGTCAGGCCTGAACTACGATATTCCCATGTGGAGAAACTATACTTGGCAGTTGTTTTAGTTTTCAATCGCTTCCAACACTACATCCTGATGTGACATACTACTCTCATTTCCCTAGAGAATCCCATGAGACACATTCTATCTCTTCAGTTTATTAGAGGAAAATATTCCAAATGGATTGTGATCCTCCAACAATTTGATCTAGTTTTTGCTACTGACAAGGCTAAAAAATCCCTAGTCTTCATTGAATTGTTATCGGACCTTCCCAGGGTTGACCCATATGAAGTAGCCCAAGATCCTATGCCTGATGAATTTGTCTATCTGGTTGAATCTATTGATTCTTGGTACAAAGATTTTCTTGTCTACCTCCAAATGCAACGTTTTCGCCCAGATCTATCGTCACACGACCGTTGTCGCATCTGCCACCAAGCTAAGCACTAACTAGTGTTGAACGATACTCTATATCGTCATTCCACCGACTCAGTTCTTCGATGTTGTCTTACACATGCTAAGGCGGAACACGTTCTTAATGACTGCCATGTTGGGGCATGTGGTGGTCATTTTTCTGGCATGGCTACTGCCCAGAAAATTTTGAGCACAGGATACTACTAGGAAACCTTGTTCAAAGACTGTATTACTACAGTCTAGCAGTGTCAACCTTGTCAATTATACACAAAGAAAATGTATGCGCCCCCTTCCCCTCTTGACCCGGTTATTTCCGTCAGCCCCTTTTCTAAATGGGGTATTGACTTCATCACTTGTAATCCCACTTCATCTAACGGACACAGCTACATTTTTGTCGTTTTAGACTACTTCATGAAATGGGATGAAGCCATTCCCACTTTTCAGGTTGATGGAGAAACCGTTGCTCTATTCCTGTTTAATCAAGTAATCTGTCGTATCAGTGTACCCCACACAATCGTTACAGGCCAATGTCTTCCACTTTCATAACCATATGATGTCTGACTTAACATCTTTTCTTGGTTTTTGGCAAGAACATTCTTCTTCCTACTACCCACAGGCTAATGGCTAGGCGGAAGTCGTCAATGGCGTCCTCAATACCATGATCCGCCGATTAGTAGGCAAACATAAAACCTGCTAGCATCAAATGTTATATTCTACACTTTGGGCATATCGAACATCAGTGAAAACTGCTATAGGCTTCATTCCATTTCAACTTGTTTACGGCCTGGAAGCAGTTCTTCCTATCGAGTGTCAGTTTCCCTCCCTCAAAGTAGTTGTTAAACTCCTGCTCACCACTACTGTCGAAGAAGAGTGCTTTTTGTCACTAAATCACTTGGATGAGACTCATTGAGATGTCGCAGTAGCTGTCGAAGCACATAAGAAACGAGTCAAATATCAATACGACAAACATGTCAAGCCTCTATCTTACCAAGAGGGTGACCTCGTCTTACTTTACGATCATAAGGCCGATCTATTGGGGGCAGGAACACTTCAACCATTATGGGTCGGTCCATATGTCATTACTAAGGTTATTTATAAAGGAGCCTGTGAACTTCAGGACTGCAATGGAATCCCGCTCACAGACCCTCATAATGGAATCTATCTGAAAAAAGTATTTCGCCTAGTGTTTTATTGGGCGTCTGCTTTGTAATTTTATGTATATAATTTTTACTTCTTTTGGTGTGTCTTGATTTTTTTGGATTTTAAATGGGTATTTTCCTCATATACGTCTCTCTTTACACAAATGTCTTCGTCACCCTTACCATATGTCGAATATGTGGATGGTCCCAGTCGTCACGCATGGCACATTGCATCAACTGCTTGGGTTTTTTATACACCTAAGTCAGAACTACTTAGTTCCGGGGGGGTTTCTTGGTTATGCCACCAATAATATTGTTGATTACATGTTCGTTATCGAAATCCTTACTGAAGTTACATCTCGTGACATCTCCAATATGGTGGTCAGGTTAGACTCTCAGCTTGTTGTTATGCACTTGACTAATCATTATCACATTCGCAATCCAATCTTGTTACATTACTTTTTAAGGGTACGAATTTTAGAACGTCAATTCAAGTTTATTACTTATGAACACATTCCTAGAGAATCTAATACATTAGCTAATTCATTGGTGAATTATGTATTGGATTGGTATATATCACATTCTTTATAGCTACATGCATGAGTGTAAAATTTTCATCATAAAAATTTACAAAAAAACACAAAACAGATACACCATCAAATCGCCAAAAATATATATCTACATATATATATATATATATATATACATATATATATATATATATATATATATATATATTGTTTCCATTCTGTTTACATTGAAAATTCCCAAAACTTGGGTGTTTTAATACAAAAATGGCTATGCTAAGCCTCGCTCTCACACCTAATTTCCATAATCTAATCTTGTTGAGCCTATTGTTCATGCTAACAAATCACTACTCTAGCTAACCTCCTCAAAGGCACCAAAAACCGCTCTGGCACACCCACTGTGTGTCACTACGTGTCGATAGGTATCTCTCTCATGGGAAGAGGTGGCACACCCATGCAACCTTGGAGGTTCCTAGAAACCTCACGCAGACTCTGTGTGTCATCTCCCTCTTCAACGGGTGTCGCAGCCTCTGCTACTACTCTAGCCCCAGGTATTTAGTCACCTTGCCTAACATGGCGAGGCATACCCATAGGACGAACTAGTGCCACATTTATGTCAATCAAATGCTTCATGTCAAATTTTTTCACCCATAAATCAAAAAAAAAAAATTGCATAAACTTCAAAAGACAAAAAATACTTTTAGCTTTTATCTATCCTCTTATCTAGTGGCCCCATTGAGTGTCATGTGGAAATATCAGTTCTGGATCCCTCGTATAGTTCGTGTTGGCATACGGATAATCCTTAATCATAGGGATCCAACCTTTGAGCCACTCAAAGAATTCATCCTCAAAGAAATGTCTTATCAGTCCCCCTCATGTGCGAGGTGCTAGGGCTACCCATTGAACTTGTCTAGGCTCCCTGGGACTGGCTATGCCAAGACTCACTGAGGACCTCATCATGGGCACTCTCTCTAGTATGAAAGGTATGATCAAAGTGCCATACACAAACTCCCTTTGGGCTCGAGTATTACATGTTGTCAACTCTGATTTTACTTGACAAAGGACTCCCTCACACCAATTGAACACTTGTGGCTGTAAGAAATCCAATGCCAGTAGCACCTGGTATTTTGTAGCCACATGTTGACTCTTAACCCCTACCAAGTGCAAGATCATCCATAAAATAGACCTCAACAATCTTGATGCTATCCACATTATTGGAATCCTATTGCTCATTGTCTGACTACCTTCGGTGCAATGTGTTCAGATCAACTACACAATGGTCCTCGGATGTGCTCTCTCTCTCTCCTGTCAAGATTACTCATGCACCTTTGCATGATAAACCAATAAGGAAATATATATCATCTCGCTCGATTAAGAACACATGGTCCCAAATCCTGAACAATACTTGTTGTTCATCCCACCATTGGATAATCCAACTTAAGATATCCTCCTCATTTTTCATCAGGTCAACTCTGGCATACTTTAACAGCCCACATCATCTCAAAGTTGCCAAACATGTTGAATCATTCAGAATTTGTAGTTCCTCTTGGTCATGGGAACTTTCTCTCCAAATACACATCTTATAAGCCTTATCCCCACATCACATAACCCTTTGATCAGTTTCTAGCTGACATAAAAACCTGGGAAATCAAGAAAATCAAACTATTCTTGCGCTTGGTCGACTAATGCGGCCCTCCTTTACGCATAGAGCGTTTTAACACCCTTCCTCTTCACGGGAAAGGCATTTAACGTGCCCCATGACCTGGGCAACCATGTTACCCGACCAAGCTACCTAGGGCTTGCTAAAAAATGCTAAATTTACTAGCAACAAACATAAATTAAGGATTCAAATGTGAGATAACGATCAAGCCTCTTGGAATAGAAGAAACGTCGCATGGTTGCCTAGATTTCTCACAATCACTTGGGAAAGTTCTGTTCCTTTTTCTCTTTAGAGCACTCTCACAAAATTCAAACAGTAAAAATGAGGGCCTATCAACCTTCTTATAGTCACTATGGAGGTATGAATCTCTTTAGCTAGTATTTGAAATTGAATCTTATTCATTCCTATCTTGTTTAAACATGCACCATCTCTCTATTCTGTCAAATTTTACTTATGCTTTGATGATCTTTTAGTGTTTTTATGCAAAGTTGACCAAATTTGACTATGGATGAGCACATTCTTTTTTGGGACTTTTTCTCGCTCTTGAACTGAAAAAACCCCTGAGTTACCTTCTTCGGGGTCATAAAACTCCTATGAAGGAGATTTGAGGAATTCACTTTATCTCTTTTTCTCGCTTCCTAAAACTGAAAAAAGATATATCGAGTTTTCTTCATCTGACTCGTTAAAATTTTAAGAAGATATATCGAGTTTTCTTCATCTGACTCGTTA
This sequence comes from Pinus tabuliformis, assembly GCA_031772625.1. Classification (NCBI taxonomy): domain Eukaryota; kingdom Viridiplantae; phylum Streptophyta; class Pinopsida; order Pinales; family Pinaceae; genus Pinus; species Pinus tabuliformis. The sequence goes on along the minus strand of CM062804.1, from coordinate 288,331,186 downwards.
AAATTTTATGAAGATATATCGAGTTTTCTTCATCTGAATCGTTAAAATTTCATGAATAATATCAAGTTTACTTTGTCTCCTCCTACTCGTAACAAAATGAGGTAGACGTCTATTGATCACAGGTTTCTCACTTTATCCAGACTCAATGGACTAACTTATGGAAAAGGAACTATGTCAGGTATACTATTAACCCTTTTTCACACTCGATCGTCTACCATGACAAAGGTACCCCTTGGACTTGTCTTTATGATCTTTTCAGACTCTTTAAATATGAAAAGACCACCGATTTTACCTTTTTGGACTCGTTAATCTTAATCAGATGGGGAAAAAATGGACAAAACAGTGGCTCAATATCTATCTTCTAAAGGATATTTTGGAAGCAACACTCTTATCACTCCCTTGAACATGGCACCCCCTCGGTAATAATTTCTTTCAGCTTCTCACTGGACCCCACCATCCTAAGAGTTTAGCCTTGATACCCTGATGTTCTTGCATCCCTGTATCCTAACACTCTTTCGTGTTCCTAAGTCTAAGCTGCCTGGTAACCTTGATGATGTGCCTTCTATTGTTCAAGGGATTCATCTACTATCTACTTCATGTATTGACCATACCATCATATGCATGAAATTTCCCTCTGTTTGTTTTCCCCATTTCTCTAAATCTATCTCCAAAACAATCATTCTTGTCTCGTTTCGTGTCAATTGATGTAGGACACCTTATTGCCTACCTTTGACAAATATCTTCCTATCTACTTCAACATCCTATCTAAGAAGAAGATCCAAAAACATATCAATACCCTGGAACTTGTAGTCCTTAATGGCAGGTTACCTTGCATTTGATTGGGGGTTTTCACTATTGGCTCCCAGTTGAACGATTCTACGAGTTTTTGACGACCACAAACTTTTCACACTAGCTAGATTGTACTGGACATCTTGGAGACCATCATCCTTATCGATGGCCATCCTCACGTCTATTAACCATTTTCATGATTGATTGGTAATCAGACGATTTCTCACATGTTTGACTTTAACTCATTTTTTAACATGTGCATAACTATTTCGTTCAAAGAGGCAGCGACCAAGACCTTGGGTAGAGGCTTACATCACTTATCCTTGTTTCCTCTCCCAAGTTGTGTATATTGTTTTCGGAGACAGCTCTTTACATTGATCATATTATGACACAACTTCCACATTGTGCCTATTGGTGGACATGACAGTCATACCTCTTCTGAGAATCACTCTGATACAACTATTGAGCATGGGAATGCCCAACTCAGGACATGTGTTGAGTCTTGAAAATGTCATTCATTTGCATTATACTTTCACTATTATGTCCATTATATCACCTCCATTTCACCTCCATTTCACTACTATGTCACCACATTCATCCCACTTTCATTATCATTGGGCCACCTTTATGTTTTTCCAATATTTATTATTTCTAAGCCTTTTAAGTGAATTTGTGGTTAAACATTAGAAAATAATGTGCATATGCTTATACCTAACAAATGGGTTGAGAATGTTGACATGTGTAGGTTGAAAGGAGACTTCTAGAAGACCCTTATGTGGCACCCCAAGGCCAAATTCGAATTTGGTTGGAAAGAATCATGGGATCATGAGGATATGTGTCACATCTCCTAATTGTATTGTAACTCTAAGAAGACATGTGTCTTAACAGTTCCTATTTTGATTAGGACTCTAGAGGTAGAGGGAGAGATTCATGGACTCTCATTAATGAGATGGCTCTCATCTTTTTGTATAAATAGGAGATCTCTCTCCTTCATTTGTTAGTCTTTTAGTCTTCCCTTTTAGTCTTTTCTTAGTCCTTTTAGCTTGTTAGTCCCATGGCTTTTGAAAGCTTTTGTACTTTGTACTTTTGAAGAAATTGAATAAAGCTTTGATGTTCTCAACATGGAAGGAGATGTGAAGTAGATGTCATAGAGCATATTAGGATGTAAGTAGAGTAGATTTCATTTTGTAAATATTGCTTTGTAGAATGTAAGGTAGATTAGATTCTTCATTCATGCAATTTTAATTCATGCAAGTGTGTTTAATTTTGCTTTGATTTCATGACTAATGGCATATGTGATCATCTTGTCTATGTTGCTGACCTTTATTTTTCTAGTTTGATTTTCATTAGTATCATTTCTTTAACTTGCACTTTACTTTCTGCTCTTAGATATCAAGTTGTTCATCTATTGATGGTTCTTTTTCCATAATCAAATAACTTTATTGGAGCCAAAATATCACTTAGTACAGCTTGGTTTAGTTTGCTTTAAGACTCACATTGCTGACTTGTTCATAACTATTCTCACATGATAAATCTAGCTGAAAGGCAAAAAGGTTAAGAAAAGGTTAAAGTAGTGTGATTTGTCTCCTTTATGTAGTGTCACTTAGATTTCACATTTCATTTTCATTTTAAATCAGCAGCAGAGATATTGGGCCGATGTCATTAGTTCTTTATTTGATGTCTTTATTTTCCTTTAAGCATTTGATTTCATAGGTGGTAGGGGGCCCCTGCCTTGTATAGTTGTCACTTTAATTTCTTGTATTTCTTTTTCTGATTTTCATGTATATTAATGTACAGTTTGAATTACTGCATTTTATTTTCTTTTTAACATGTATATTATTGTACATAAATTGCTTTCAAGTTGATTGTAGATTAGTGATGCACATAGCCTTTTAATGAACTAATGACGTGATAGAATCATCTTGTCCTTTTGTTGAAGCAGCAAGGATACTGGGTCTCATAGTCATTCTCTCATTATTTGATTATTGCATTTTATTTTGATTGAACTAGTTGTATATTTACACTTTTGTTTGAACACTAACTCCATCAATAACATGTTTTAAGTTCTTTTGAAGTGCTAAGTTTTGGAAGTTACCATTAAGGACATAGGCCTTGTCTTGAAATCTTTATCCATACTTGTCCTTTAAAAGTATTCTTAAGACCTTAAAAAACCAACAAGAACAAAACCCCAAAAACAACATAAACTATAAAACAACGAAGTAAGAGAAAGGTTAACTAAGCACATATAGTGCACCACACTTCATCAGTTTACGATACCCGGATTGATAATTTATGTAGAGCAATTTAAGAGATTAAATTGACTAGACATTTTGGCGCCGTTGCCGGGGAAGTGTAATTAGGAGACCTTATTTCTTACATCTGAAAAAAAAATTAACAATTCTTGAGTATGCTCTCCTCCTGCACTTTGTGTGATCTAGAGGATCAGAAAAAGGATTGTTAAGTAAAAATAAAAATAAAAAATTGCACTGTATATATGAAAAAAATTAGATTGAAGCAAGGACTTTTTAGAAAAATCTAGTGTCATGCTTCAAAGGGGTATTAAGTGTCTCTGCCATGGTGTATCATCATACCAAGTTCTGCTGACATCTGAATCTTCAACTGGTGAAAGAGATTGTCCTCCTACATTCAATCTAATCATGGTCTCCAATGTGATGCTCGAGTCAATATTGTATGGTACATTCAGTCCAGCAAGCATTGGCTGCGTCATGTTGATCAAGTCAGGAATAGATACAATCTCAATCCCATTCACAAATGCATAAGATTTGTTGCCCTTCTCTGGAACAAAGGTGGTGTTAAGCAGACCTGGAGAATTAGCGAAGGAAAACTCCTTAATGATGTATGCTTGGGTAAGGGCTTGAGCAGTGATCGATGCACTGAAATTCTTCAGCATGGTGTAGCCTCCGGCACGAACAGTGAAGAAGGCATCTTCAGGGGCAAGACCATTATAAGAAGATGGGTAGAAGTAAAGCCTCACCCAATGCCTGCCACCCGATACTGAAAAACTGTAGGTGGATTGACATAGGATCCAGATTTGCTCCATCTTCAAAGAATACCCAGCAGGCTACTGCTACTAATCAGGATCCTAGCCTTCCTTCTGTGACTCCATACAGGCCGAATGCAAATTCATAAAAGGCAGAACAGAAAACAGTTAACTCAGAAAAATGCGTAAACAGCAAAAAAACGTCAAACTTCACACCTTCGATTCTCCCAAACAGAGATGAATTTAGAAAAACTAAAACATGGGTTTTTTTTCCAAGTGGGTTAATTAGATAACCCAGAAACTGTTCGAAGAAATTTGTGGCGGTCTGGGAGAAATCCTCGGTTCTTTGGAGCCTCTTTTTTGCCGCCGCGTGAAAAAAAAACTGGATTTGAATTGATTAACTGATAGTTTGAGTGCGTGATTCAACTCCGCGTGTCTGAGGGAAGGAATTCTAATTGGGATCAACTGCATGCTGGCATTTAAAACCAATTACACGCCTCCCATCTTATTCAATTCAAACCTGTTTAGAGACGTGTTTCAATTGAACACGACTCTCTGTCATTAAATCCCATGAAGTCGCTGCCGGTTAAATGTTGGGAAGAAATGGAACTGAAGTGGAGCAATTTATAAATTGAATCTTTCTGATCAGCGATTGAAACTCCTAGATATGAAATTGGTTTTCATGTGGACGTGTCTTGACTCACAACACCTTCAAACATTCAGTATCATAAGGCATTGCGTAAAGGCAGAGATTTCCGTATTCTTTCATACGGTACCAAGGTTGAAGTTTTGTGGGATGAAGTGAATGAAGAAATTGTTTGGGAAATAGCTAGAATGCAGTGTTGGCAGAAGTTCTGTAATTGGACAATGACAATCTTGAAGAATTTAAGAACAGAATCCTATTGAAACGATCCAAGGTGATAAGGTACACAGCTGGGTTTGAATAGACACCCGTATTTCCAGACACATCAGTGGGATAAGACACCTTGGATTAGATAAAACACTTTGTTATTGGTGACTCAGTGGAATGGTTATGATTGGTTATAATTATGATAGATATGTGAGGGATATATTTAACTGGATAGCTGGCAAATTTTTGATTGGCAACCATTCTATTGTCTTATGCATCAAAGATATATAAAAGTAGGAATGGATTGTAACAATTTTGGAACTGATTAAATTGTATGGCGGTTGGCAGTGTCTTCCCAGGAGTCCCGTGGGATGAGGGGCACATTTTTTTTCTCTTCCACGCACACAGCCACTCCATTTCACAGTACTTTCTACACTCTGCACTTTCCGCAGCCAATACAGCGTTTCCGCAGCCAATCCCAGATTCCGCAGCTGTTTTGTTAAACTATAGGTTGCAGGTGTCATCAGGCAAAACAAGTCACATGGGTAGCTAGGGAAATGTCAGTACATGGATGGTGTCCTATTCATTCGATCAAATTTGATGAAAAAGACCCCGGTCAAAGGGAAGTCAAATTGTGTGTTATCACAAAGTCGCCACACTGAGTCGCCACACTAAGTCGCTGCATGTCAAGAAAAAATAATAATTTTGAATCAATGAAATGAACAAGTTATTTTCTCACTTTTCTGAAGGTATTGATTAATTTTGGACTGATAATGAAAGATGAATGGCTAACTTTTTATTCAAGATTTTTAGCTACAGAGCTGTTCCCCAATTCCGCAGCCAGAAAAACCTCATTGTTCAAATCAGCCTATCTTTCTCATACAAAATCAGATTTTGATGATTTAAGTACCATTGGAAAGATCTCAACAAGATCTATACAATGAGAAATATATCATTAGAGTTTGAAATGGCAAATAATGAAATAAATTGCTGAAAATAAGCAACATCAACTTGAGGCACTAATTCCAAAGCAGGTATAAATTCTTTTGATTTTTCCTTTAAGAACTTGTTTCATTAATACAAATTCTTAGTTTTGTGTGTAAATATCATAACTAGAGAGATTGATCACCTCTCTCCTTTGATAAACTTACATTCCATTGCAGAAGAAGTATTAGTTTTTTTGCAGGTTCCAGGAGGAAGGACAAATGACTACAAGAGAATGGTGTCTCTCTAAGAGACCAATTTGTTTCATAAGAGGATGATCAGCAACAAAGAGGAAATATGCTGATGTAAAATCAGATCCAAACACTTGAAAAACTTTCAGATACTATTGTCTCCATCATATCCATCCATCACATCCATACCTCATAATAAACCATTCATCCCATTTTCCTCCATATTTTCCACTTACATTCACATACACTTTCCATCTCTTTTTGTCCATTCATAACCCACAAATAAAAGCAAGAGGCTCATTCACATGCTTATTGCCATTGCCATTTCTGTTCTCCATTGCCATTTTCCATTTTCATTTTCCATTCCTTGTCATTCTCATTCCGCAAATAAGCCCTGCTTCAATGCAAATTATTGAGTCCATAATCCTTTGAGTCTAAGTTCTTTGTAAAAACACCTTGAGGCTTGCATGCCTTAATGGCAAGTCCTCATGCTGACAAACAATGGGAATACATTAATGTCCCTTGTTCGTTAGATCTTCTAGGTGACTCGACATCAGCAAATTCATTCGTACCTAGCAAGATGTGTTTGGGCATCTTGACTCTCATTGTCATCAATGGTGAGAGTTCTCGTGTTGACTAGTGGCATCCATTAATGGCCACTAAGCCAACAATTTCCTACTATGTTCGACATCAGAACATCTTTTCACATAGTAGGAATTGTGCCAATGAGTTTTGAAGACATGAAGACTATTATTTTCAGCATTTTGGAGCAGATTCAGCAAGTTTTAGTAGAAGCAATAAAAAGTCATCTTATCTCTCTATCCATGACTCCTCTTGTTCATGAAGAAGAATATGATCAGAATTTTTCAGCCACCACACATACAACTCATCCATTCCAAAGGGTAAGTGAAGGTACGTCATTTTCTAACTTTTGACCATAAAATTCCATAAAAAGCTAGAATGATAATTGTTGGAAAAACATTTCTCTTCCTCATTTCATAAAATTGCCAATACCATCAGTTGGGGGGGGGATACATTCATATTCATATCTTGCCATGTCCATATCATATTCAGGAGCTCACATACTTCCAACATATATTAATTATTACATTGCTATTATGAGCATACAATGGCTTTTGAAAAAGTGCTTAAAGGATAAATTAGATACAAACAAAATCATGGTTGTCACACAAGAACCAACCATCATGCAATCCAATAAAGATATACTTTGCAACAATAATCAAAATATCATTATGCAAAGTTCAAAGATCAAAATAGAAGGCAACAAAAAAAATGGTTGTAACACAAGAACCAACCATGTTGCAATTCAAGTGAAACACTTTGCAGAAATATGAAGTTATCAAATGATATCATGCAAAGTTAAGCCAAAGCTCAAGGATCAAAAGAGTTAATGTAATATATATTGCATGAGGACATGCAATAGCTTCAGTTGGGGGGTATGTTGAGTCTTGAAAATGTCATTCATTTGCATTATACTTTCACTATTATGTCCATTATATCACTTCCATTTCACCTCCATTTCACTACTATGTCACCACATTCATCCCACTTTCATTATCATTGGGCCACCTTTATGTTTTTCCAATATTTATTATTTCTAAGCTTTTTAAGTGAATTTGTGGTTAAACATTAGAAAATAATGTGCATATGCTTATACCTAACAAATGGGTTGAGAATGTTGACATGTGTAGGTTGAAAGGAGACTTCTAGAAGACCCTTATGTGGCACCCCAAGGCCAAATTCGAATTTGGTTGGAAAGAATCATGGGATCATGAGGATATGTGTCACATCTCCTAATTGTATTGTAACTCTAAGAAGACATGTGTCTTAACAGTTCCTATTTTGATTAGGACTCTAGAGGTAGAGGGAGAGATTCATGGACTCTCATTAATGAGATGGCTCTCATCTTTTTGTATAAATAGGAGATCTCTCTCCTTCATTTGTTAGTCTTTTAGTCTTCCCTTTTAGTCTTTTCTTAGTCCTTTTAGCTTGTTAGTCCCATGGCTTTTGAAAGCTTTTGTACTTTGTACTTTTGAAGAAATTAAATAAAGCTTTGATGTTCTCAACATGGAAGGAGATGTGAAGTAGATGTCATGGAGCATATTAGGATGTAAGTAGAGTAGATTTCATTTTGTAAATATTGCTTTGTAGAATGTAAGGTAAATTAGATTTTTCATTCATGCAATTTTAATTCATGCAAGTGTGTTTAATTTTGCTTTGATTTCATGACTAATGGCATATGTGATCATCTTGTCTATGTTGCTGACCTTTATTTTTCTAGTTTGATTTTCATTACTATCATTTCTTTAACTTGCACTTTACTTTCTGCTCTTAGATATCAAGTTGTTCATCTATTGATGGTTCTTTTTCCATAATCAAATAACTTTATTGGAGCCAAAATATCACTTAGTACAGCTTGGTTTAGTTTGCTTTAAGACTCACATTGCTGACTTGTTCATAACTATTCTCACATGATAAATCTAGCTGAAAGGCAAAAAGGTTAAGAAAAGGTTAAAGTAGTGTGATTTGTCTCCTTTATGTAGTGTCACTTAGATTTCACATTTCATTTTCATTTTAAATCAGCAGCAGAGATACTGGGCCGATGTCATTAGTTCTTTATTTGATGTCTTTATTTTCCTTTAAGCATTTGATTTCATAGGTGGTAGGGGGCCCCTGCCTTGTATAGTTGTCACTTTAATTTCTTGTATTTCTTTTTCTGATTTTCATGTATATTAATGTACAGTTTGAATTACTGCATTTTATTTTCTTTTTAACATGTATATTATTGTACATAAATTGCTTTCAAGTTGATTGTAGATTAGTGATGCACATAGCCTTTTAATGAACTAATGACGTGATAGAATCATCTTGTCCTTTTGCTGAAGCAGCAAGGATACTGGGTCTCATAGTCATTCTCTCATTATTTGATTATTGCATTTTATTTTGATTGAACTAGTTGTATATTTACACTTTTGTTTGAACACTAACTCCATCAATAACATGTTTTAAGTTCTTTTGAAGTGCTAAGTTTTGGAAGTTACCATTAAGGACATAGGCCTTGTCTTGAAATCTTTATCCATACTTGTCCTTTAAAAGTATTCTTAAGACCTTAAAAAACCAACAAGAACAAAACCCCAAAAACAACATAAACTATAAAACAACGAAGTAAGAGAAAGGTTAACTAAGCACATATAGTGCACCACACTTCATCAGTTTACGATACCCGGATTGATAATTTATGTAGAGCAATTTAAGACATTAAATTGACTAGACAACATGTTTACATATTTTTGACATATGTGGTTGTTTTCAGGTCTCCTACGGTTCCGAAGCTCCAATCCTTTCTCTCTCTTCAGTTTATATAAAATATTTAAGCCATCATCTTTGTCTTTGACCTCACACTTTAGGGGGCATCTGTTATACACAAAATGACCTCCTCATCAGCTCAAAGGATAAGGACACTTTGACTGGAAGAAAAACACTAAGTTGCAGGCCCATTTTCCAGGGTAACGCACCCCAGAAATAGACAGAGGGCGTTATAATGTTACCCATGACTCAGCAAGGAGCATTAATCCCTAGGTTAACACTTTGTTTTGCCTAAAGGGAAGCATTACTAGATATTTTTGGGATTCCAGAGGTCAAAGTGCGAGTTGATTGACTGAAATTCCACTTTTCACTCAAATTTCAGCTCAAAAAGCAGGAAACATTTGCCTCAGTCCTAACTAAGGACATTGCTAATCCTAGCAAATCTACAAGGGAATGGAAAGAGAAATAAAGCGAGGCAACATCCAAGCTTTTTCCTCATTGTAACTCATGGAGAAATTGGAAAGGAAAGAGCCTCTCCTCATCTATAAATCATAGGCTCGACCATTGTAACAAAGATCGGAATATTGAGATTAATATTGTTATGTTGTCAAAGAGTTGAGAGAGGGAGAGAGGGAAAGGAGCCAAGGAGCTAAGGGAAGACTTGATTCAGCAACCATGGTTGTAATAATTCTTCTCTCATAAAATAATATAGATCTGCTCTTGTTCTATCTACTTGATGATGTTGAGACTTCTTTTCTGTATATGTTGATGTGATTTTGAGATTGATAGTCCTCTTAGATGCATGTTAGTTTTATATTCTCTTGTATGTTAATGTTTTTAATCGTCAAGGTTTATATGCTATGAAGGTTACTTCTTGTCTTGTCTATGTGCAGGTTCTGTTCTAGGAGCGGGCAGAGTGGTTCTCCCTTTGTCACACTGAGATCTTTGGCGGAACTACACTAGAGATTGAGAGGTAACTCTTCTCTTTTACTTTGTCGATTCTAGATTAACATGGATATGTGCATGTGTCTTTGAGTAGTTGCAGGTCATCTAATTCCATCTGCCTTGGGTCCCAGGAGACCTGAGAGGGTTTTTCTATCCACAACCACCCGTGCATTAATCCCTACATCAACAAATCCCTAAGTGGAGTGAACCTAGTAGTTGCATTGGCTAAAGTATCTGTTGTAACATTATTTATTCTTGGCACGAATTTAATATCAAAAGCTTTGAAAGAATAAATTAACCTCCACACTTCTTGTTGGTAGTTCTTAAGATTAGGTGAAACACAATGAATGGTATTACGTACCTGTCTAGTAATAATTTTAGAATCACCTATTACCTTTAAACCTTCTACCTTGAGATTGATAGTTTTCTTTAATCCAAGAATTAATGCTTCATATTGCACAGTGTTGTTGGTACATTCAAACTCTAAGCGGCATGAAATCAAGTATTTGTTCTTTTCAGGGTCAACCAAGATATAGCCTGCTCCAGCTCCATCCAACATTTTCGATCCGTCATAGTACATATTCCAAAGGTTAGCATTAGCATGGTTCGTATCTACACTAAAAATATTTACATCCATGATAAATGAATCATTGTCGTTAACTAGAGGATAAGGAAGGAGTTATAACTGTGTGTCTGATGGGACATGGGATGGCAATGCATGATAACATCTGATATATAATTCTAGAAATCAATTTCCCAGGACTTCTTTTGTAATCTTGATAGGCTCGTTGGGTGCTTCCAACTCTATGACCGTATACTTCATTTGAGGTTCACTATTCACCCTGATCTGATTATTCTTCCCTTTGTATGAGATCCACAAGTGAGACCAGTCTGAGGCAAAATATCCTTGTAGTTTACTTGACTAGTCTCTACTTAAGAGAAAACCATATGCTTTTAGGATGTCCACAACCACTATATCAATGCATTTATGTACTCGAGAATTAGAAGATACTCTAATCAATACATCCTTAAGTTCCCCAATTACTTGAACTTGAGACCGATCATGTTGTATTATCTTAGCATTTGTATTTTCTGGTTTAGCATTAATCTTCTTAGCTACCGACAAGGGCATAACATTTGTAGATGCTCTAGAATCAACAAGACAATTGTGAACATTGTAATTAAAAATCTCAAATGTCAGTAAGAATGGAGGAACAATAGATTTCAAGTTAACATGGGCCGCATTTACAATGGATTCAAGATTTACAGTGGTTTTAGACTTACCGAATGATGAAGCTTTGGAAGAAGAAGTTGCTTTGTCTGATGGAGGTGTTGATGCAAAAGTCTTAATAATCAATTCTCTTTGGGAAGACAACTTAGCTAACTCATACAGAGATATATTAGTTCAAGTCTTCTTTAGATCTTCAATAATGTTGTAGTCAACATCACATGATACATTCTCCTCTTTAGCTAGCTGGGTGGTGGATGTTGGTGGAGAAGTTGTGTTTGCTACTTAAGGTGTATTGGACTTGCTTTTACCATTTCCTAAAGAATTCTTGGAAGATTGTTTGATTGAAGATTTAGTTCTTGAACCTTGAGTTGGATCGTTGGGAGGTGGCATTCTCCTTAGAAACATTTTCATTTTATCATCTACCTCTAACTTAGGTGCTAGTCCTTTACTCCTCAAATTATGTTGCTTGGGTGGTTGTACAAGAGCAATTTTCCAACTAACACTTCACCAATGGCTTGTAATTCATTACCTGTGAGTAGATCTAATGCAAATATTGATTCTCCAGTGTTAGCATCATTTTCTGGTGGAGGATTTCCATCTTCTTCCTTTGACCGTTCAGAATTATCTTCCATAGTTTGACCAACCATAACGTTAGCCAACATTGCAATCATGTTATATTTCCACTGTGGACACATTTTCTATGAGTGGGATTCTTGATGGAATGTACAATAATTATCCATACCAACTTCCTTAACATTAAAAAGTACATTGGAGCTTTGGGTTGACTTAGTTGGCTTATTAGTATGCTTCTTGAAAAAGGGTTTGAAGGATTTATTATTGGAATAACTCTCGCCAATTTTCCTCTTGAGATCAGATACTTTGTTGGTTAGTTTCTTGATAGATTTAGTTAATCTTTCCATATCAAATTATCTTTGTGATTTGATTTACTAGAGGAATTTTGAGGTTTCTTACGAGTTCTCTTCGAATATTCTTGGGTAGTAATCACTCGAAGCACTTTAAGATCATTTTTCACAACTATAGCTTCATTGAAGTTCTCTGTGGAAGTGCCTTTATTAGCTCTCTTGACAACCATTTAGATGTTAGTAGGAAAAGCTAATGTATAATAATCTAACATGATAGAATCATGAGGATGTACATTCACGAGGAACTTATTCGAAATAGTGGTAAATATCTTAAATCTTTGACTTTCTTTTTATTTCCCATTTTAAGATTTCTGAGTTCCTTTAACAACATAGTTGGAGTTTTGTCATCGACAAACTTCTCTAGAAATTCCTTCTTAAACTCTCCCCAATTATTGATCAAATTAACATGAAGGCTATGTTACCATGTCGACGTTATATTTTCAAGTATATATGGGAAAAGTCTACAAGCGTCATAATCATAATGTACATCCAACAATATTAATTGTAAATAGACATTATTAACATGGTCCTTAGTTGTAGTGGACTTATCTGGACCATTTTTTGTGATAATTTCTCTCGATGACATGGTAGATGACGTAGAACAATAGGAAGATTCAGTTTCCCTTAGGCCATCCAGCCCAACTATTGAACATCGGTCATGTTATCATTATTACCCTCTTCGTCACTGTCAAAATCTGAAGTATCGTTTTCTTTTCCATTCATGTTCTCATTCTCATTCTCATTATACTCTTCGCTCTCTAATATGTAGATGTTTTCACTATTTCCCTCCAGATTGTTAGAATCGGGTGGTACCTCGTTGCCTTGGTCTAAATTCCTTTCAATTGAGTCTACTAAATCGTTTAAGGTGTTTATCAAATCTTGCACTATTATGACTAGCACACCACCATGAGTTGTATGCTCTCTGGTTGAACACTTATGAAGGAGGATTGATGTAGCTGAGAGTATTCCAAGTTTTCTGAACTCTTGAGCGATAGGGTGTAGAGACCTTAGTTGATTGTAGGTGAATCAAAATCATGTTAAGGACTATGAGGAGGTGGCTCCTCAATCTCAGGAGGATCTGACGGAGGTGAACCTAGATAATTGTTGCCTTGTTGTGATGACTCGAGAAAAGTGTGAGAGAATCAACCAACCATATAATGACTGCCCTTATTCTAGCACCAAAATTTGTTGATGGGCTTGGATATTTTTCTAACAATAGGGGATGTCCTTGGTGTAGATACCCAACTAGACCCTACATTTTTAAGAATAGGAGTCCCATCTGGTATATTGGCCCGACTACCATCTCATTTAACTTATGATATGCTTTGGAAAAAATCATCACGTATAAGGGTTTCAATCAAGAGTGTGTATATATAAAATTTAGAATGGAAAACCTTTATATATATGCATTAACCTTCAATAATAATACCAAAGGTTGTATAAGGCTAACAAAAATACAATGACAAAATTTCAAAATCAACAGACACATTCATATCACAAGTTTTAAGCATGAGAGGAATGTAGCCTACTTGGTCTTGACACGTTGGCGCAATCATACTTCATGAGGATATGAAGAGAGCTCTATGGAGGAAATGTGCATGGAGCTCCTAAAGGGTAGAATGAATGATGAAATGAAGTTTTGGGGTCGAACCCCCATATATAATTTGCTCCACACATGTGATCCATTCACACTTCAAGATGTGATTGGGTGCAAGAGAATATGGCAGGCCTCAAAGGCAAGACTATAGCTGCAAAGTGTAATTGTGTTGGTAAAGCAAAGTGCATTGGGCTTGCAAACTACTATTGTGATTTTGCTTGAGCAAGACTCAACCAAAATTATGACAAGTACAAACACTTAGAAAAAATTAGAGCTTGATCCTTTGAGATATTGATGGGGCTCCAAAATTTGAAGAGGTTGAAAATTTTGGTGGGGATTATATATATATATATATATATATATATATATATATATATATATATATATATATATATGTCTTTGTTATTTTTATCATAAAATCTATTTAAATCCATACAACTTGTCTCATGTTGTGGAAGTGTGAATTGCATGCCCTTAACTGTGGGATTGCTTTCGAATGATGAATGGAAAATTTTTCAGGTAACATTTTAGACGACTTTCAAACAAAAACACAAAATGGAGAGAGAAAAAAACAAAATGAAACTCCCTTGCCCCATATGAAACAAAACTTCGCAATAAATGGGCACACCTGGTATAAATAATGGATTCTTAGCAATTTTAAATCAATTCAAATATATGGACACCATCAATAACATTGACCAAAATAAGTGTGTTAGATGTAATCTTGAGGCCACTAAAATCAATTAGCCTTGGGTTTATGGATGTAAGTCAACCAAAATAAGTAAAAACAATTGGACTTATGTTTATGGAAGAATAACATCTAATAAAACGTGAGACATAACATATTCCAAAAATAGATAGGTTCTTACTAGATTTGGTGTAGTCACCATCAATTGGATGTCCATAAAAAGGCTGAGCATTGTAGCACAAATTTCCACTGTAATTGTTCCCTTGTTAAGGTTTATGCGATAAAGGATTGAGGGTTTGTATTGAGAAATATAGGACAAAGATATTAGATTGTTTCTCTTATAATGATAACTACTTGTGAGGTATTTTTAATTTTCTTAATTAGGTTCTTCTTATACTTAATTATTATTATGTGTTCTTTCTTCACCAAACAATAAACAACAATGAGACAAAGGACACAAGATGTAGTCGATCAGCCAAGGCCAAAACCTTTCCAAGCTTGAGAGGAAAACCCAATGAATCATTCTTCTTATTGAATCTTCAATTGACGAATTCCAAGACCTAGACCCTTGACCAAGAACCCTTGCAAGACTAAGTAAATCCTTCTTATTTGAGTAGATCCTCTTTATAGCAACTTCGACCTGCCAAGAAACTACAACTTCAACTTGCCCAGAAACTACAACTTCTACTGCAACTTCGAATGTAACTTCGCTTCTCTGCTTAGGTAGATTTTTTTCTTAGAGAACTCGACTTTAAAAACAACTCCTTTATGTGACCTAACTTAGCTTCTGCAGCGCAGCTTTACGACAACAATATGTGCCCTAATTCATTCGCACGTGTAGAGAGAAGTAGCCCAAAACAAAAACCAAAATTTTGACTTCTTCTTCTTCCTTCGACCTCCTCTTCTTCACACTTCTTTTCTTCTTTATGATCAAACTTGTGTGAGTGTGAGTGTGTTCTCCAAATGAGGTTGAGTTCCCTATATATAGGCTTCCTTGAGCCTCCTATTAGGTCGACTTGTTGCTCCATTAGGCCAACTTGATGCTTGCATGATTGACTTGGTCTTGGAGGGTATTTTGACTCTAATTTGACTCAAATAATTTTCTTTACAATATGTAACATGCCCAAAAGGGTCATTCATACATGACAATGACTCAATGACTTTATAACAAACCTAGAAGCACTCAATGGGTGCTTTGACCTATAAAAATAAATTCTCTTGAGCATGAAACCCATGCCTCAAGACTCATAATAATAAATTTATTTTTCTCTTTTCATTAAATACATAAAATCATGATTACATTTTTCATTATGAAGACCAAACCTAGTTACATATTTCAACACTCCCTTTTAACTAGGGAGGTAGTCATAATTCATACAAGGTGTTTGGACATTTTCAATATGAATAATTCTCATAAGAAGAGTCAAATTGATAATCCATCTGTATAGCATCATATCCTCCAGCATTGTCACATATCAAGGCCTTGACTAACAACTCTATCTCTCCACAACATCATAGCACAAAGCTGGTGAGACCAATGATTTATAGACACCCTCATAATTGTCTCTCTCGGAACATACCCTACCCAGGTTCTCTTAGAGCATGTTCCACCAGGACTATTCTTATTTTGGATTCCCAGTCCTCAAAGAATATTGGTCCTCTACGACTACTCTTATCTTGGATGCCCTACCACATCCTCAAAGAGTATTGGATGCCATATGCTTAATCAATCCTCCATTATATCTTCCCATGTGAATATAAGAATGATGTGTCTATCTCTCCTCATGGCCTCCACTAAGACTTATCGATGTTAGTCCTGGTCTAGTGCATGACACATGAAGTAGAGAACCATATTTGTCACTCCCCCTTAACCTAGGATGACCAACCCATTACATAAACTAAATGTACCCAAACTCCCTCTTAATTAGGGACTTGTCCAATCTCCCTCTTGACTAGGGATTTGCTTCCAGTAGCTCTTTACGTGGAGATCATGGGACAACCAACTGCTTGTAGAACTCCTTCCTTTGATGTCATGAATTTCCTTCTTCTTTTTTTCATAGAGTCTACATATTTCGGGACTTCTTTTTAGGGCATAAACCATCCATCACTTTCATCCATGAGTCAGTCATGTCATCATTCCTTTCATTGTAAAGTGATCCATTAGTCCATATATGGTCTTCCTTCATGCCATGTTTCCTGAAGGATCTTTCATCCTGCTGCATGGGCATCAGTTGTGGAATACATCCAGCACTCTTCCCTTGTAAGCCCTACATAAGCCCATTCAAATATTATTCAAAAATAAGGAATGAACCTGAAATCAAAACTACCTTTCTGACGTCATGACATCTTCCTGTGAGCATCAACATCCTGCATACATATTGACACATCTCCAAAAGAAATATATTGTCAAGGGTCTCTTTATTTTTCAGACTTCATAAATGTCTTCGTATATTTCATGGAGATATCATAGTCAAATATTTTAGTCCTTGGATGTTGATTTATTTCTCCATAGTTGCATATTTCATGATCTCTTTCGTTCTTCACACATTTCCTTTCTAGTAACTTTCAATTAGAGTCATACAAATATTGTCAACCACCTCATTTATCATATGAAGAAATATTATGTTGA
The DNA here is from genome assembly GCA_031772625.1 of Pinus tabuliformis. NCBI lineage: Eukaryota > Viridiplantae > Streptophyta > Pinopsida > Pinales > Pinaceae > Pinus > Pinus tabuliformis. Next base: position 288,314,031 of record CM062804.1, on the reverse strand, counting down.
TTTCATCTAGGCAGTGTGTGACTCATGCCTTCTTGCATCCTTTCAAAGGAATATATCCTTCCCTTTGATCATGCTTTCAAGATAAAGCATTTACCCATGTTATCTACAACTATATGACATGACTCTATTGTATCAAATACAAGCATACATACCTCATTATCCTTTTAGGTCATCTATACTTTCTTCAGCAGCTTCCTTGATTGAAAGAACTTCAATTCCTTGATTTTCTTCACTCTTTCGACATCATACCATCATTCCATGAATCCCATACAGGTTGGAATTCCTGGCGATACACTTGCTTCTTTGATCCAGGTGGATATTGGTGGCCACCTGCCAAGTCCACCTGGACCCCCACCATTGTCCTTCTCAGCATTTTCAGTTTCCTTAATTGTAGCACAACTTACTATTTTTAGCAGTTTTTCGGGTCCTGAACTTCCGGAGCCGTTTTGAGGCCCTAAACGACGTTTTTTGGGGAATCCAGGGGCAACATGGGTCCATGTAATGGATCGATGTTGTCCGTTCCAACAATGGTAGTGCTCGGATAGATATTTCTAACGAGCTATTGTATGCGTCAAACGGAGATCATATGCCAAAGTTACGACCCCGGGAAGTTGATGTACCAATTTACCGCAAACGGGGCCCACAGTTTGGCGTTTCATCTCCTAGGGTTAGGTTTTGGAATGTTAAGGGTTTTGTCATTGTTTCTCAACAATAAATAGGCCTTCGAGCCTCATTGTAACACAGTTCAGAGGCATGTAGCCATCACATCTCTTCTCAGAGATAAGCTACCATCGCCCTAGCTGGTTTATTTCCATTTCTGATTGTAAGCATATTTCAGTATTTTCCATTAATGAAATGAAGTATTATTTCCGCTGCATCTTTGTGTATATGGTTATCTCTGTAATTTGTTGCGTTCCAGTTTAAATCTGGATCAGTGGTATCAGAGCGGTCTGCTTTTTCTCTGTTTTTCTTTGCATGTCCCCAACAAGGTCGGGATATAAGGAGTTAGGGCTTGAACTAGTTGAACCTTTGCAAGACTAGCCTCGCAAATCCCGACGGCCGCCCATGGCGGACGAGAAGAAAGACGAGGGGGCAGGAGATCCCATCAAAATCTTGCTCGAAGAAGCCCTCGAGCGACAACGGAACGCGATGATGGACAGCTTTGCCCAGATCCTTCAGCGGCTACCCAGAAGCGACGCATCGGCTTCCAGCAGCTACTCTGGAAACGCCACACCCTTTAAGGTACAAGTTAATTTTGAAATCCCCATATTCGAGGGTCAGATAGACGCAGATGTCATAGATAAATGGTTAAATCTGCTAGAGGGTTATTTTTCTGTTCATGATTTTTCGAGTCGGGAAAAGATTGTTTTTGCTCTTCTCAAAGCAGCCCCCCACGTCAAGGACTGGTGGGAAACCTACTGCGAGCAGAAGGATGAAAGTACTGGCTCACTATTTTCAGCCGCACCCACCTAGGATTCGTTCCGGGATGCCATCAAGGAGCAGTACTACCCTGTTGGAAGCTATGAGGATGAATACATAAAGTGGACCACGCTGCGGCAGGGAAGGGACCAAGACGTGCCGGAGTTCACCAATCTTTTCCATACCCTTCGCACAAAGTTGGGTATCAAGGATTCGGAGCAACATTTGATACTCAAATACCGTGGCTGCCTGCACAAGTACATCCAGGAAGAAATACAATTCCTAAACATCCCCTCGCTCGGCGCAGCATACCGATATGCCGTCAAGGTCGAGCAGAAGTTTAAACAAAAGAAGCGAGATTTTGGATCTGCGAATCCAAAGCAGGGGAAAGGTGCCCCTAAACCACAGAACAAAGGACAAAGCCAAGGCGGGACAGCCCAAGACAACCAGCCGAAGCTGCAAGCAAAGAACAGCACCGCGAAGCCGAGAAAGGACACTGGAAAATGGTGCGAGTTCCATAAGAGCTCCACTCAAAACACAAGTGAGTGTCGGGCCAAGCAGTCACTGGTGGCTGAGCTAAAGGTTTCAGAATCAGATGCATGTTCCGACTCTGAGTCAGAACCCGATAAGGGGTATGAAAAAGGGAAACAGATCATTGATGCGGATCCCAGCGCCACTGTTGCTACCGCAAAGATCCAGAAAAATGAACCCGAAGATCCAGAGGAGGAGGAGCGTCTCTTCCACTCTCAGATGTGGGTAAAGGGCTCCCCGATACAGTTCATTGTTGATAGCGGGAGTCAAAAGAACCTCATTTCGGCAGAGGTCGTGAAGCGGTTGGGCTTACCGACCACAGCACATCCACAACCATACACCATTGGGTGGCTTCACCAAGGACGAGATCTTCGCGTGAGCCAGCAGTGTCGCCTTCCATACAACATCAAGCCCTTCACGGATGAGGTATTGTGTGACATTGCTCCCCTTGAAGTTTGTGATGTATTACTAGGACAACCATACTTGTGGAAGCGACATGCTGTGTATGAATCAAGACCCCGTGCTGTTATTATTACATTGGGAAATAAGTTGTTCAGGATACCAGAGGTAGCACCACCTGCCGCCATCTCTTTGATTACTGCAAAACAATGCAGTAAGATCATTTCCAAAACCAGGAAATTTGTTTTCCTGATGATACGCCCTCAAGGAAAGAAGAAGACAGTGGTCGCGGCCTCCAGACGGGGTCCCTCTGCACGACAACTACAGATGGACAAGATTGTGGAGGAGTACGAGGACATCTTCACCTCCCCGGCAGGGGTTCCTCTGCACTGTCAAGTCAAGCACTCCATCGATCTGACCCCAGGTGCGCCGCTACCCAATGGACCAATTTATCGGCGCTCCGTTCTGGAGAACAATGAAATCAAGAGGCAGATTCAGGAGCTCCTGCAGAAAGGTCACATCCGTCCGAGTTCATCGCCCTGTGGGAGCCCGATCGTGTTGGTACAGAAGAAGGATGGGACGTGGAGACTCTGTATTGACTATCGGGCGCTGAACAAGATCACTGTCCGTAATAGGTACCCGATCCCGCGGATTGATGACCTCCTAGACCAACTAAAGGGGGCGAAATATTTCAGCAAGATCGATCTGAAGTCAGGATATCACCAGGTACCAATCGAACCCTCTGATGTGTGGAAGACTGCCTTCAAATCCAAGGAGGGCCTCTTCGAATGGTTGGTCATGCCTTTCGGATTGACGAATGCTCCTGCAACCTTTATGAGGCTAATGGATGACATCTTGCGGCCATTCACCAACTCCTTTGTAGTAGTATACTTGGATGACATTCTGATCTTCAGCCAGAGTTGGGAAGAGCACCTCCACCACATCCGATAGGTTCTCCAAACACTGCGGCAACACAAGCTATGTGCCAATTTGGAGAAATGCACTTTTGGCATGACCCAGGTTCAGTATCTGGGATACATCATTGATGAACAGGGGGTGCATGTCGATCCAGCCAAGGTCCAAGTCATTCGGGATTGGCCCTCTCCAACCACTCTAACAGAGCTCCGCAGCTTTCTAGGTCTTGCCAACTTCTACCGCAGGTTTGTGTTGGGGTTTTCTCATATTTCTTGGCCCTTGAGTCAAGTCACCAAGGGAGGGGCGAAAGCAAGGTTCTTTTGGTCTGAATCTCAACAGAAGGCATTCATGGAGTTGAAGGATCGCCTCTGCACGGCACCAGTGCTCGCGTTACCAGATTTACAACAACCATTTGAGGTCGAGACAGATGCCTCTGACTATGCTATTGGGGCAGTCCTTACTCAACATGGACATCCAGTGGCATATCACAGTGAAACACTTTCAGACACAGTCCGGAAGTACCCCACTTATGATAAAGAGATGTATTCCATTGTACAGGCCTGCCGACAATGGAAGCATTACATTTTGGGGAAGGAAACGGTCATCCACACAGACCACCGACCCCTGCAGTTCATACAGACCCAAGGAAAATTGCAGAATGATCGCCATCAGAAGTGGTCTACATACCTGCAACAGTTCCACTTGAATATCAAGTATAAGAAGGGCAGCACCAATAATGTTGCAGATTGCCTCAGTCGACCACCGATCATGGCGTTAACCACCGTGCTCAACTCTTGTGGGCACGAGACTTCTGATTGGCCACTTCTCTACAAAAGCGACCCAGAATTCGGCCACACATACCAGACACTCTTGGAGGGTCGGCGTGTTGCAGATTTTCACCTCCAGGATGCCCTATTATGCCACCTCGGTCACCTTTGTGTTCCTTCAAGCGAGCGTGCCAAGATGATTTGGGAAGCACACTACAGTCGGGCTGCTGGGCATTTCGGGGTCGAGAAAACAGTGGCAGTACTGCAAAATTATTTCTATTGGCCGAATCTTCGACAGGATGTTGGGAAGTACATCAGATCATGTACTGCCTGTGCCATTGCCAAACCGACCATTAAGAAGCACGGCCTCTATACCCCGTTGCCTACCCCTAGTCGACCTTGGGAATCCATCTCCATGGATTACATGTCAGGCCTTCCTTCCACTAAGCATGGAAATGACTGTGTTTTTGTGGTCGTCGACAGGTTCTCGAAGATGGCCATTATGATGGCCTGCAAGAAGAATATCACAGCAGAAGCCACTGCTAAACTCTTCTTTGAACGAGTGTGGGTGCACTTTGGGATCCCACAGTCTATCATCTCAGATCGGGACAGTCGGTTTCTCAGCACATTTTGGTCCAGTCTCTGGTCAATGCTGGACACCAAACTCATGAAGTCCACAGCCTTCCATCCTCAAACTGATGGCCCGACAGAGGTTGTCAATAGGATGATTGTGCACATTCTGCACATGTATAACTCAAAGCATCCACGCACATGGGACGAGAGCCTCCCCTATGTTCAGCACAGCTACAACCGAGCTCTTCACAGCTCCACTGGCCATAGCCCTTTTCAGGTGGGTTTGGGATTCCAGCCACTATGCCCCATTTATGTGGCCATGCCACTTGCAGCTACTCACATGAATTCAGCTCATGTCCAGTCCGAAACAGATAAGGCCACCAGCTTCATTGAGCGCATCCAACATATTCGCCAGCAGGTCCATGACATTCTTGAGAAATCAAATGCCAAGTACAAGCAGCGACATGATCAACATCGGGTGCCACACAAGTTTCAGGTGGGCGACAAAGTCTAGTTGCATTTGCAAAAGGAACGCCTTACTAGAGCCTATCGGAAATTGAGACCACTCCGATATGGTCCTTACACCATTACTAAGGCTATGGGAGACAATGCATTTGAGCTCAGCATTCCCCCATTCCTTGGCCTGCACCCAGTGTTCAATGTGGACCGCCTTCGGCCATACTTTCCACCATTGCTAGACACATCCGACATTGCAGAACAGCTCAAACCCACAGAATTAAATCCAGATTGCATGGAACAAGCTGCAACTGATCGGATCATGGACACACAGATCAAGAACACTCGCCAACAGAATATCCAACTGTATCGAGTTGTCAAAGCAGGCCAACTCCTTCAGCAGGGCAAGTGGCTCACCAGGGAACAAGTTCAGCAAAAGTTTCCTCATCTCATGGAGGAGCTCAACGCAATGGGGACCATTGCTTCCTAAGGGGGGAGGAATGATCTAGGTGGATATTGGTGGCCACCTGCCAAGTCCACCTGGACCCCCACCATTGTCCTTCTCAGCATTTTCAGTTTCCTTAATTGTAGCACAACTTACTATTTTTAGCAGTTTTTCGGGTCCTGAACTTTCGGAGCCGTTTTGAGGCCCTAAACGATGTTTTTGGGGAATCCGGGGGCAACATGGGTCCATTCCAACAATGGTAGTGCTCGGATAGATCTTTCTAACGAGCTATTGTATGCGTCAAACGGAGATCATATGCCAAAGTTACGACCCCGGGAAGTTGATGTACCAATTTACCCCAAACTGGGCCCACAGTTTGGCGTTTCATCTCCTAGGGTTAGGTTTTGGAATGTTAAGGGTTTTTTCATTGTTTCTCAACAATAAATAGGCCTTCGAGCCTCATTGTAACACAATTCAGAGGCATGTAGCCATCACATCTCTTCTCAGAGATAAGCTACCATCGCCCTAGCTGGTTTATTTCCATTTCTGGTTGTAAGCATATTTCAGTATTTTCCATTAATGAAATGAAGTATTATTTCCGCTGCATCTTTGTGTATATGGTTATCTCTGTAATTTGTTCCGTTCCAGTTTAAATCCGGATCATTCTTCTAGTAGGTGAACCTTCCAATGAACATTCTAACGAAGGATCTTGATCATCTTCATCCTGCAAATGCTCTTTTTGAATTATGTATGTTGAGATTTATGGTAGATGAATTTATTTTTACCATAAGTACTACTTATGCTTCTAATGAGGTTGCCAAGAGCTACATCTTTCTATAGATGACAACCACTGACTTCTATTTCAACTATCTTTCATGCATCTTTATGATGATGTCGCGAGCTCTTGCTTTCAATCGTATGCTTCTATGATGTCATCTCCTAACATGATGCATCCTATCATGCTTCTAATGATTCCTAATATGATAGTTATACTTTATAACTGAAAATAGAAACTTGAGAAGAACTAGGTGAGGAAAACTTATCTCAATAATAATAGAGATCTTTTACTTCCTCCTTCTTGAATTTCTTCTGGCTTCTTCCACTTATTCAATGATATGGGTTTCTTTCCTTATTCATTTGTTGTTGTCCTTCTTGAGCTTAGGATAGTCTATCTTGTAGTGCCCACATCTTTGACATACATAGCATTGGATCTGCGACATATTGATTTTCTTTTTTAGGACCAAACTTGCCAAATATCCCTTTACTTCTTGACATGACAGCAAATGTTTGACCCTGCTCATTTGATAATGTATCACTTTTTGCTTTCAACTTGTTTTCTTTTATCTTGAATAGTGACAACAAATTATTGAATGGAATAACTTTCTCCTCTTCATAGACCTTTGATACAAGGTTTCCTTATTCATCAGATAGAGAATTTAGGACAATTGTAATCATTTCTTTATCAGATATCATCTCTCCTAGATATTGAAGTTGATTCCTTATTTGATATGATTTTGTGAGACATGTAGATATCCCTTCATCATTTGATGCTTTAAATTTGTATAGATCATATCTTAGTGATGTGATTTTTCCTGTTGTGCTTTCAAAGAATAGTTCAACTAGCTTATCATATATCCCTTTTGATGTCTCCAACTTTGCTATATAGGGGATGAGGGAATCCTTGATGGACTCTATAAGAATCCTTTGAGCCCTTAGATCCTTTTTCATATATTTAGATAGTGATTTCCCTTCAGATGGTTTGGATACTTTTCCATTAACATGATCAATAACTTCATTTTCCTCGAGGGTTAAGTCTATCCTCCTTTTCCATGCAAGGAAGTTAGATGACCCAACCAACTTGTTCTTCTCCTTGCAAAATGAAGTCATTTTACTAGATTTAATTATAGAAATAAATATACTTACTTGTCAAGTGACGATGAACTCTTCAACTTGATCTCTTTGTTCATGATGATTAATGACTTCTTGATGATGTATTGATGCTTCTTGGATGATCTTCTTCAAGGATAAGGATTTTATTTTAATATGAAATCCCTTTCTTCAAAGAGAGGTAGATTTCCTTGATATCTTTGATGATGACAACGCCTTTGATCTAGCTACCCTTGGATGAGTAGTCTTGAAGATGCTTCAAATCCAAGTCCTTGAAATGCCTTAGAGATGAGGGAATATTTTTGATTCTTTGATGTCCTTGATACTTTTCTCAAAATTTGATCCGGAGTGTCCTTTATTGAGTTGCCCTTCCTTGACTTTTTACCTTAGCTCTAATACCATGTTGTAAATCTAGGGTAGAGATATTAGATGATTTCTCTTATAATGATAATTGTTGAAAATGCAACAAGATGATGGAGCTTAGTGAAAAGAAGTCGCCTTCACTAAGTGGGCCCGCAGGCTATTTTTGGCGCAAAGCCTATTTTTAGACATATGGATCATGGTCTATGAGTTGCAGGATGCTATTTGTGGATGATTGGTCATGTTGGTAAAAATAGATGGACTTCTATTTTTAGACATATGGGCGGAGTCTATTTTTAGACTGCCAGGCTAAAAATATAACAATCGAATATTATTAGCTCTTAATAATATTTGGACTATAAACATTATCTTATCCTCTTGGAGCACTTCAGTTCGAGCTACGGAAGTGGCACATGCAGCTGTCAGAAGGAAATACGCTTTTCTTATGGGTTAGTTGAGCTATTGCATGATGGACTTCAGTTAGAACTCAAGTGATTGAGTTTGGTGGAGTTGATTGAGGAGTTGATGGAGTTGTGTTCAGTTTGACTTAGTTGAACTAGTTGTATTTAGTCTAACTGCAGAATACACTAGTGATGAGTGATGTGAATTAATTATTAATTAATTCACTAACTATTAACTCATAAATCAACTAAAGAATACATCAGTTAACTCAGTGCATGGATAGTTCAGTGGAGACAACTGTTAGAGGTGAGTGAAAGGGAAAGACAGCTGTCAGTTGTGACTATAGTTGTGCATGAGATTTGCACAATCAATGGATTGAGTATTGCTAATGAGGATTGTGTGGTTCAGCCAAGGGAAATACGAGTTTGGATCAGCCATTCTCATCTATTCTCATGTAGGATTGCGCAGTGGAGGCAGGCAAGCAGCGGAGGAGATTTGAACCTGTGATTGATTCAGATCTGAGCTAGTTTGTGTGTAACAGGTGGAGATAGTACTAAGTACTTGTGAGGAGTATTGTACTATGTATTGTTACATGTCCTCTATCATTATAATATACAGATAGTTGGGGGTTTTCAACTGTATGCTTTCCCCAGTACATATTGTGTTAATGTGTGCATGCGATTGATGTTTCATTGTTTTTAATTCCGCAAAATTGATGATCAACGTAGAGGAGGTTATGTATTATGCATGCATTCTGTAAATAGTGTATAATCGGGATAATCTCTGTGAATAAGTGTTATATTATTCAAAATTTCTACATGGTATCAGAGCGAGTTTGATCATCAGATCTATTATTCAGAAAGTGATTGCATTTTATTTCTTCAAGAAGAGTCTGTAATCGGTCAAGGTAGCCTCTGGATTCATCCTTCTTTTGGAAGGTGAGATATCCGATGAATTCCCATACAGTCAATCTCTGTACGAGAAATACTTTGTTCTCACGAATTTTAGATCAGAAGCGGTTGAGTTTTGAGCTGGTGGAATTCAAATTTGCAGCAGTGTTTTCTTTGTGTCAAAGTTGAAATGTCTTTCAACAGATTGCGATTGGAGTATGCTCTTGAAGGAAGCTCAAATTATATTGCATGGAAAGACAGGATGGAGGTGGTGTTAGATGACAATGGGTTGAAGGATTTCATAGAGGCTGAGGTCCCAAAGCCTACTGATGCTGCTCACGTTGAGGTTTGGCAAAAGAAGACAGCAAAGTGTCGAAGGATTCTGTTGGAGGGCGTGAAGGATCACATTGTATCCAGCCTGCATGGAAAGGCTTCTCCATACTTGATGTGGAAAGCGTTGACAGATTTATTCCAAAGCAAGAGCAACCAGAGGAAGTTGGCGCTCAAGGATAAACTCAGAAACATTAAGTGTGAGAATGGAGACAGTATGCCCAAGTATCTCACGAAGTTCACCCAATGCCGGGATGAGCTGGGAAGTGTGGGGGTGACTGTCGATGATGAGGACTTGGTGAGCTTGGCTCTACTTGGTCTTCCGAAGAGTTGGCATTCCTATCAGGACTCTGTCAATGGTCGGGAGAAATTGCCAGGATGGGAGAGACTTTGGTCAGATCTTGTGCAAGAGGAGATCAGGCGAAATACCAGGGACAAATCTTCATCAAAGGCATCTGATGAAGAAAATTGCGCTTTGGCTGCCAAAGCAAAGAAGGGGAAGGAGAAGGGTTCTCTTTCCGAATCCAGTTCTTCCAATAATGGGAAGAAGGTTGACAAATTGAAAGTGCGATGCTTTCGTTGTCATGAGTTGGGCCATTATGCTGCAAATTGTCCACGGAGGAAATCCAAGAAGGGATCCGGGGAAGGATCTAAAGGTGAGGCACTTGCTTCACAGTTTGAGTTGGATTTCACACTTTTTGCATGCATGGTTTCATCCATGGTGGGAAGTGGTTGGTTTCTTGACAGTGGAGCTTCTTTCCACATGACTGGTGACAAGGTCGAGTGCCCTATGTATAGGCTTCCTTGAGCCTCCTATTAGGCTGACTTAACATGTCCTTAGGTCGACTTGTTGCTCCATTAGGCCGACTTGATGATTTCATGATTGAATTGGTCTTGGAGGGTCTTTTGACTCTAATTTGACTCAAATAATTTTCTTTGCAATATGTAACATGCCCAAAAGGGTCATTCATACATGACAAAGACTCAATGACTTTATAAGAAACCTAGAAGCACTCAATGGGTGATTTGACCTATAAAAATAGATTATCTTGAGCATGAAACCCATGCCTCAAGACTCACAATAATAATAATAAAATCTCTTTTCACTAAATACATAAAATCATGATTAGATCTGTCATTATGAAGACCAAACCTAGTTACATATTTCAATAGTTTGAAACCATCAAGAGGTAAATTTATGATTGTTTCCAGTTATTGTAATTGAAATACGATGATGACAAATGAAATGTAGAAATTAAATTTGAATTGTTTTTTCCTTTGGTATAAAATATATCTTTTAGTGGCAACTAATGGAAGATGAGTTAAATTACTTTTTTTGGTTAAATGTAACATTATTTTTTTCTTTAGTTTTTTCTTTAGAAAAAAAAATCGTAATTTCTCATTAACAAAATGAACAATTTCATTATGTAGATATCATTATGCATGCGTTCGTATCCTGATGGGGCTAGCCTACTGAAAATATAAATATCATTTTCTTCTTTGAACGAGTGACTTCTAGCATATGTTTTGTTTAAAAGGAACCATCATAATACCCCTGAATGTGGGGACGATACATTATAAAGTTTTTAAAATTACATGTTGGAAACCTCCATATATATGGAATTATAGAGGTGGCTAGTATTGTAGCAAAAAGGAACCCTATTGAATAAAATTGTTGTCATAAAGCCTCACCCTCTAGGCGAAACTGAGAGATCTCCTTCAATGAATGGATAGTGGAAAAATTCAAATTTCTCTCCCTCGCAGTCTTAATGGATCATCCACTCCCCATAATATTTTTGAATGCCTTCTTTAGACAGAGCATTTATAGTCCTATTCCACTCCATATATGTATGGTAAAAAAAAAACAACAACATTTTAATTCTGAGAATCTCTTCCAGCAAAGGCAACAACATTTTATGGTGGTATCTTTGGACTCCTTTGACCCAATTGATGACCAACAGAGAGTCGCCAAAGATTTGAAGGTTGTGGAAGCCTTTTTCATTTTCAAAGAGAAATAGCAATTTAAGGTTCATTAGCTCGACATAATTATTTGTACCCTCCCCCAGACCTATTTTTATGTAGAAACTATGCATTTCTGAGAGGTACAGTATATCACCTCGCTTGTGTAATCTTCCCTGTGATGCCCTGTTGAAGTATGCCCAATTCCTTGAGTGGTTTATTTCTTCCATGCTAATGGATCTAACTATGGGAGTTCTCCCCTTCTGGGGTAGAAGCTGAAAAATGGCTAAACGTTGTGTTGTTGTGATATTTGAGGAAGAGAGCATATCTTAAAAAAATGTCTTATTGCGGTCTAGCCAGACACTCCATCATATGAGTAGGGGGAGGGGTATAAAGTTTCGAACCTCACCATTTTCCCAACAGTCTCTCCATGATTATAGGATTGACTTACCTCTCCACTCACCCGACCCAAGTAAATGGGCATTAGATGAAGAAATGCTTTGTTATATCCTCCTCTAATTTGCAAAGTGAGCACCAACTTGGTCCTTTTATCTATCATTTATGAATAATATCCTAGGTTAGAGCTTTGTTTTCTTGGAGACACCACATAAATAACTAAGACTTTGGCATACATTTAATCATCCAAAGTGGCTTCCACCACCAGACTTGGAGGCTATTTATCTGATCAAATATGAGGTGTTGACAACCAGGTTTTGGAATGTAATCACCAAAGGAGGGAAAAGTCCACAAAAACTCATCTTCCCTTACTGATAGTAAAATGTGTGATTTGCAGTTGTAAATATTTCCCAGTGCCTTGAGATATTTTTGGGGATATCCAATTACCTTGCTAATAGCCAACCTTGGTCCCAGATGGTTGTTTGTGCCTATTCTATCACTTGTGAGAGCCTGGAAATGCCATTATTATTTAATAAATTAACCAAACCTTGTGGGAGTTGATAGTTAGCATTGAACCCAAACCAAGGGTCTGTGATCCACTCGTACCCTTTAGCCATTCCCTACCCTCCATGCTAGACCATCCCCAATGAGCTGGAAACAGGCTAGGACCACCTTGCATATTACTGAGATATTTGTTCTTGGCCTTATTGGAAGTTTGACCCATTCTTCAATGGATAAAGGATGTATATATTTTTAATGGACCACCTTTATCCATAAAATTCAATAACCTCCAAACTACCATTATTGTAAGGGCTTTTGCAAATACAGGGATATTTTTCAAGCCCCAACCTCCCCAAGCTTTTGGCATTGCATTATTTTCCCATTTTACCCATGACATTACGAAATGATCCCTAGAAATTATCCACGGGAACCTGTGGCAAACCTTTCTGAGTTTCTCCAAAATGTCCTTGGGAATCCAAGAGAGGGACGTCAATAAACTGGAATCACTTTGAGTACTGACTTGATCAACACTAGCCTCCCCACTCTAAATAGCCATATGAGGTTCCATTGTTTTAAGCTTTCTTCCATCTTTGCCACCAACCAGTTCCAATCTGATTTCCTATAATTGTTTGGCTTTAGGTGTAATCCATATATTTGAACCCCCTCATCCAACTAAATGGGAGTATGAGGGAACAGAGTTTGAATTTGGACAATTTCTTCATTTCCAAGACAATTTGTGTACAAAGTAGACTTTGCAACATTTATTTTCATACCTGTTTTTCTCCCGAACAAACTTAAAGAGTTTTCAAGAAAATTTGCATGCTGCCTCGAGCCATCACCAAAAATTAAGATATCATCAATGAATAGGAGATGTGTAATTGATAAATGATCACGACAACTATACCTCTAAATTCCCCCTGTGTTTTTCCTCCCCCAACATTTTTCTTAAGATTTCAGCCATAAGAAGGAAAAGTAGTGGGGATAGAGGACAACCATGTCTTAGGCCCCTTTGTTCTAAAAAAAAGGGGATGCTGAGCCATTTATGATCACCACGAAGGGAAATTTGGTTAAATAACTCATTACATAGGTGATGAAAGAGACTTTGAATCCCATATGAGTAAGGAGGAGCTAAATATAGAGCCAATTTACTCTATCGTAGGCCTTAGAGAGGTTAATATTTAAAACAACTCCTTTTAGGTTAAGATTTTTGAGACTATGCAATCCTTCTTATGCCACCCCTATTGCTTCGTAAATTTGGGGACCTTCAAAAAAACCAAATTGTTATGGGGATATTGCTTTCGAGAAAATAGGCTTGATCCTTCTAGCAATGAGCTTCACAATTATTTTGTATATGCAGTTGCATAACGATATTGACCTGAAGTCGTCAAATTTGTGAGGATGGTCCACCTTCGGAATCAGAGCTATGAGCATAGAATTGAAAGCTGCCAGAACTCTTCCTTTATCTCTTGATTCATCTACCACCCTAAAAAGGTCAACTTCGATCACTTCAAAGAGGTCTAGGAAGAACTCCACTGACTATCCATCTGGCCCCAAGATTTTATCCTTTTAGAAACTATGGAGGACTGCTTTGAGCTCTTCTTTAGTGATTTAATCCATTAGTTGGTGGTTGTACTCTTCATTCATGAAGCTCGGGAATAATTGTGCCAATTAATTAGACTATCTATGCTTTCAAAGTTCCTTCCTCTACTTTAAAGATATTGTTGAAGTGCCTTTCCCCATGTGAGCTAGTTCCTTAAAAGAGGACGCAAGGATCTGCTCTTGGTCCTCTAGTTTCCAAATAGTGTTGTACATCTTCCTACCCTTTGCATAGTTTTGGAAGAACTTGGTGTTATCATCACCACACTCTAGACAAATTACCTTATTCTTCGACCTCCTTTTCCTCCAACAATCTTTTCCTAGTGGCTTCCAGCTGGACCAACCTGACTTTTTCTCCTTTAGAGGAAAATCCCCATTTGTGCCACTTATGCCAACTATTTTCTCTTCCACTTCGTCCAACACTCTTTTCTAGGTCACCCAAAGGAGAGTGTCTTATTTTATTTTGAACATGTTTGAAGCAAACTAAGTCGTTTTTGATGTCCCAAGATGTGGAAAAATGGGTGTCCATGATGCATGGACCAAGGCCAAGAAATCTTCATCATTCAATTAAATTGAGTTGAATTTGAAAGGGATTGTTGGATTTTTACTTACTCCTATTATTTTCAAGAAGATTGGGTGATGATTAGATTCCCCCTTCTTCCTACCATTAGCGCACTAGCGGCAAGGTTTCCACAAATCTCTCCACTAGGAGAAAACAGTCCAATCTCTTAGCCACTCTCACCTCCCCAACCCACTTATTTCTCTAGGTTGGCACCAGCTTAGTCAAGTCCACATCCACTAAGTGGTGATCCATCAAAGAGTGTGCAAAGAAATCAAATAGTGGGTTCTGCCTAACATGCATCCCCCACACTTCATCTACGCCCAATGAGAAATTTAGGTCTACTCCATGGATTGACATTTTTGAGTTTAATAATTCCTTCTAGAGTAAAGCTTCCCATAATGACACTCTTTCCATATAGGGCCCATATACATTCTCAACCAAAAACTTCCTCCCTAATTATGTTGATAAAATTTCCACTCCTGGAACTTATTCAAAACCCTAGGAGTGAATAGAGTTTATGCTCTGAGTGTTCCATCCAATTTCCAAACTTCGAGATCTTCCTTGAGAATATAAGCACAAGAAATCCCATCCTTGAAACAAGGATTCTAGAAGGCTTGATACAACATCCCCATCCCCCAGAGTCTCTTGGAGGGGAATGATTTATGGGCTAGTTAAGCTTACCAATCCACGAAGGGCTACATTTTTGGACAGGCTAGCCAAATCCACGCAGTTGAAGGATTGTATTATCATAAGGAAACCCCGCCCAAGGCATTTGTTACTCTAAGCACCCCATCTAAAGATTTTTCTTTACCAGCCGTCACATCTAGACAAACTTTTACCTAGGCTTTGGCCAGAAAGGACTTCCTCCCACATCCCTTTCCCTAAGAATGACTTAGTGGAACATAACCCAGTCCCCCGAATCATATCATGGTTACACCCTAGTAATTTCTACGCCAAATATTATAATGGGAGCCTCACTAAATAGATTCTCTTGTGCATAGTTCCTCCATAGACACAAGCGAGAGAGAACAATAAGTACCAACAACCGGGCATTGGCACAATGCCAAGGATGGGTTGGGAAAGGAGGGGAGGGAAGCATTTAAAAATCTAGAGTCCAAGCCATCATACCATCCCATATTTAAATAGAAAAGGAATTAACCATACTTGAAAGATTCGGTGTAGGAATGAAATCACCTTGTGGAAGATCCTCTTATTGGGTCAAAAACTTCGAAATGGATGCCTCCACCTCCTTCTCAGCTTCCAAAAGCTTCTCCTTCTCTTCTATGTTAGACTCCATCAAGCAACTCTGAGGCAGGAGGTGGACTCTCCATCGCAACATTTGACTACAATTGAGCCACATCACATGAGACCTTTTTGGTCCCCAGATATTTAGCCTGAGACAACCCTCTCTTCCTTGTTTTTATTGTGGACCTACCACCCTTCGTCCACGAAAAGGAAGTGGGGATTCTCTGAGGATATGTCATATTGAGGACACCTCCTGCACCAGAAGGGAATTTCTTCATAATCCAATATCTATTTACAAGACTTCCCTAGAGGCCCAATCTCTAATTTGGCTGCAAGGCCCTCTCGAGGCTTGAGACTTACTAGAATATGTGCCACCGTCATCCTTCTAGTCTCTTTAAAAGAAATATATACTCCCAGGAAAAAACCTAATTGATTCCCTATAGCTTTGAAAACGTTTAAGGACCAAAATTGGATAGAAAGCACCAACAATTGGACCCAAATTGGGGCCAAATCCACCCTCTCCTTATTGTCATCGAATAGGGGCATCCATCTCTTTAGTAAAACCAAGGAGGAATTTATCTACTAGTTCCTCTCCTATACCCACGAAACATTGACTCTCGAGCTAAACTATAAGAGGAACTAGCCTTTAGTTAGGGCTGAAACTATTGGGCGAGTGTTTATCTTTTGACACCAAGCTTGAGCCACCCAATCTTCAATTGTCTTTGAACTCAATCAACGAACTCGAACACGGCCCACTACTGCCAACTCTACCATTTTAATAACCTTATTCTTATGGACATTATTACCAAGGACCATCTTGGTTTCCTCTGGTTTCACCTTAGCACACTTAAAACTTTTTCTTCTTTGTTCTTGTCCTACCCCCAATGCTCGCAGAGGGAATCACAGATGAACTTTTCCCCCAATCTCCAAGTTGACCATCTCTACTTCGACCCTCCTTGTGGTAGGTTGATTCTTGTTGGGCTTCTTTGCGAAGTGTTTATGTTACTAGTTTTTTGCTGCTAGGAGAAATATGCTCTTCCTCCCCTCGTGGTGCCCCTAAATAACCCTGAAGAAAAACCCTCCTCAAGAAAGATCCCTTTTCCCCCAGGATGTTGTAGACCCTGAAATGACTAGAGCAAGAACCATTTCCTTTGTGGACCCTTACACTCCATTCTTTTCCTTTGCAACAATAGGGTCTTGTAGCCACCTACTTTCATGGGGGTTTTTGAATTTTGCCACAATTCTTCAGTGAAGTCTCAAAGCACATCCTCCTTGTTATAGACATTTTTGTGCCTTGCAGCATTGAGCATGAAATGTCCATAATCTAAGGGATCCAAAGTCCCTAAACATGTTGTTCCTACCCCTAGAGGAACAAGGCTAACTAACCACAGCAATTCACAGAAGTTCTCCACCTGAAACTGCTCAAAAACAAGTCAATTCAGGATCATGTCAACTGCTCCACTGACCATCTGTGCTGAATGTCAATGGCTACACTGGCTACCTGCGCTGAATGTCAACTCCAACACAGGCTACCTGCGCTGAGCGAGATTGGACATGTGGCAGGCTCATTCCTCAAGGTGTCAAAACCCAGGAAGCTTCCAAAATGACACTTGCCTCAGGGAATTCGACTGGTGATGAGTAAGAGGTTCCAAATCTCCAAGTGGAAGCAAGAACCTCCAAGTGGAATCAAGAACTAACAGAGGGAGAGGACACTAGTCAGATCTCAAGCTGACTCATCCTCTCTCCAAACATCTATATATGGATCTCTCCTCCATGAGATCCAGAGGCTGGAATTTTGTTATTGCAAAGAATTGTTGTTGGTTTGAGACTGGAATCATTGGGTGCTTAATGCTTTGAAGGGAGGTGAAGATAGGAATTCCATTCTGCTGGGAAGGAGATGCTGGATTGGAGCCCTCTGGGTTATATCTCTTCCTGAACCTTGTTATTTATCAATAAAGCTATCTTGGTTTTCTCCTATATACTGATGTATCTTTGATGTATGATTGCATTAGTGTATTTGATTTACTTCTAATCCTGAATCATTTATGAATATGAATATTTGCCTTTGTGTTGTGTTCTTCTCTTGTCACAAGTAGCTGTTCTCTTGTCGCAAGTAGTTGTTCTCTTGTGATCTCGCAGGAATCAAGTAACTGTTCTCTTGGACGAGCGAGGAGGCAAGTAGTTGTGAACACCCGAAGGA
Organism: Pinus tabuliformis; assembly: GCA_031772625.1. NCBI lineage: Eukaryota > Viridiplantae > Streptophyta > Pinopsida > Pinales > Pinaceae > Pinus > Pinus tabuliformis. The sequence goes on along the minus strand of CM062804.1, from coordinate 288,296,198 downwards.
GAAGAGGATCTAGATTGAGGGACAAACGGAAGACACCGGTAAGTCCATTGATCTCTCTTCTTTCCCATTTCATAAAGGAAGAAACCAGAATAGTTGTCTCTGTTTGTTGCTAAGGCACTGTCACACCTTAGGTGGATAGGATCGTCCTGCATAGGCATTTTCCCCCACAACAAATTGGCGACTCCGCTGGGGAGATCTGTTTTAGTCATTTTATTTGTGTTTCTATCATTGTTTACCTCATAGACTCAACAGCAACAATCGAACTGCTTCTGCTATTCTCAGTTGCAAAGTAGACAGTTGTTGCCTTGATCCTTCACTGGATTTTGTCTATGATCTGAACAATGGACTCACAAATGATGTGATGATCCTTTGTGATAGATCTTAGTACCCTCTCAAAGCATCCCTCTGATTATACCTTGCTTGTGTTTCTGATTTGGCCTGAAACCATTGATTTTTGAGCAATCTGTGACCCAGAACCCAGTGAGAAACGAGAGTTTCTCCTTCAGCGCAACTGCTGTGAAGGCATTCTGCATTTCAATGCAGTTCCCATGAAGGCTACCTGCATTGAATGTCAAAACCACAGTGTTGAGGTTGCGCTGAACCAGTCTTGCCTTGTGTAGCTGGGGTTCTCTGCTCTCTGTTGCCCTGTTTTGATCTCTGTTTTTTGCAGCCTGTAACCAGCATAGGTACCAGTCTGATAACTCCTTTTCTCTGCTTAAATTCCGCCTCCTTTTGTACAAAAAGACTGTGAGTGTTTTTATGTGTTTGTGGCATCATTTACAGTTTTCCTTTGCATGAGTGAAATAATCATCCTGTAGCCCTTGATTCAGATCTGTTGATTGTGATCTTAGGAGAGAGTTCATTGGCTGTTTACAGTTGATTATACATTTACTTTTGCTTATTGGTTTGAGTTTGTCTCTTTTAAGTGTCGAAACACGCTGTTCATTTCGAAAATCGCAAACTGTTGTAATCTCTTCTACCCTTGTTGATTTCGGAAAAAGTAAAATTGTTTGTATCTGTCATTTAAAAGCAAATTCAAAGTTGTACAAAAAGCTTTCTTTGTAGGCATCAATACTAAGAAAGCGGAAAACAAACACCTGCATTGTGCATTTGCATTTTGATAAGTTTGCATGCTTGATTTAGGAACAGTGCATTAGAGTGTGATGATTTCTCTTTGAGAAAAGATGGTGTCTTTCTTTTCCCTTAGTAGCTAGGATTTTCAAAGTTGAAAAGATATAAAGCTTGCTTATCATCTTTAGACTGCATTTAGGAATTTGTATCATACATCTCGTGGTGAACCTTGAAAGGCAAACTTCTAAAAAGATCAACTTAAAATAAACTGAATGAACTTAACAACGCTTTGCAACATAACGCACAACATAGAGGTCTAGGCTAGAGACGTGTTCCGGCGTCGTTAAGCCTAGTGACTGTCGATCTCGTGGAAGGTGGGTGATTCCTCCTGAGGGACGATAGCGCTAGTACGGATTGTGCTCCCACGTACCGTCGCGTATATATTGGAAGACCCCTATAGGCATATATCCTTTATCCTTAGGAAGCCGTGTCGGCCGCCCTACTGATCGCAATGCAGTGAACACAGCATTCACGAAGATCGACCGCCCGTACCCTAAAAAGTATTCTGCGGTTTTGCGAAAAGTTTGGCACACCCTCTGCCTAGAACTCCAGAGCAGTTTCTTTTGGCCTTTTTCAGACTCTATAACAGAAAAAGTCCATCCGAGCATTTGTCACTTCGGGCTCGTTAAAACATCGAAGGAGACTAGAGTCATCTTTAGTTTTTTCTCGACTCTTTAAAAGTGAAAAAGCAAGTTGTGTCTAAAGCGTCGTTAAAAATTTATTTTAAACGGAACAATCACCCTTTATTCCCGTGTTGATCTTTAGGTTGAAAAGATGGAGCACACCAACCAAGGAATTCCCCTTGGTGGAAATCCTAGTCCCTTCTCCTCTTGGGGAGATGTTGGTGCACCCCACATGGCCACTTTGTCACTTCCAGGATTGACAATTGGCCTACCAGTCTGGCTCTTTTCAACCAATGTCGTTGAGAACACCACCATTCCTGAACAGTCGAGTCAACAGTTAGACCAGACCAGAGTTTCCCACCAGCCTTCTACTTCATCTTCCTCTTCTCCTTCCTCTTCGCTTGACGAAACTGGTAAAACAAAAAACCGAGTTCCTAAGGAGAAGAAAGAAAAGAAGAAGAAGGAGCCAAAGGCGACTGGGGGCAAACAAGTGTCGTCTGACAAAAATCCACACACAGCACTGGCAAGGCCTAAATCGCCATGCGTCATATGCAAGGGAGACCACTTCCACAGAGATTGTCCCTGTATCCCTCAGATACTAAGGGACTGGTCTCCCCGTTTGCACAATTCGGTAGCGTCGACCTCTGATAGCCATGTTGACTGCTCACCGTCAACTAGTGGAAGTGAAGCCCCAGGACAGAGTGGGTGTTATCACTTAGAACTAAAAATTTGATTCATATAATTTTCTATCCTAGCCCGATGACAAAGGTCTGTGTTAGTTTAATTTAGTTTTAATCTCTTCCCTTAGGATTTGGAGTTTTAAAGAGTTTTTTTAACTTAAGTCATTCTCAACTCCCATTGGTTCTCCTCCACCCATCATTGTTCTATAGCCGCATCTTGTCTTATCTGAGTCACCGTGTCTTTTAGTAATTTCGCAGCATAATTCCAATTCGCCAGTTTCGCAGCGCAATCATGATTAAGCGGTTTCGCAGCGCATCATGATTAGGCAGTTTCGCAGCGCATCTTTAAAATTTAAAACTAACAGCGCTGCGAAATCATGGATTCGTGCATTCCGCAGCGAATCTTTCCCGAAATGTCAAGTCCGTTAGGTGAGTCATCAGCCATGTCTTCTCATGTCAGCTCATGTACCTCTCTTATCACGTTTTAACGCTCATTGCCACTATCACCACCACTAGATTTGTTGATACGCATGTATTATCATTCCCAAGAAATTTCACCGTGCATAAGCCTTAATGATGGCCGTAAGTCTTGCATGAATGATAAATCTGCAAGATTATGTCTTGAAAGGTTTTAAGCAGAAAGATTCAAAATTCAAGCGAGGCTGAATTCAAAAAGAAGCTGAATCACAATTCCAACCGGAGCTGGTAGTCTTTGTGTGCGAAGATTTGGAAGAATCCATGGAGAAAAAAGAGCACAGATCCGGTAAACCTCTAAGGACTGAACCCGAGGGCCTGGATATAACGCTGAGAGATGAAGGGGTGAAGAAAGTGTTTAAAAACGCCGGGTGCTGGAACTTTTGCAAAAAGCTACAAGGAGGACATGCACAGGTAACTAAAGAATTTGCACTAAACTTCACTGGTTTGAATTCAAAGGTAGCTATGTTAGAAGTGCAGGTTTCTCCAGAGGTGATATCTGCTGTGACAGAGATCACAAGGGGACAAGAGGAATGGTTCAAAAATTTCAAATTTGACATGAATCCTTGTAAGGAGTTTTTGAAGGACGCATATGTAAATGAAGATTTAAGTAGAGGAGTGCCCAGGAATTATGTCAAAGAACATTATGCTCTCTTACTTACCTGCATACAAAAATATTTGACTTGTGAAGGAAGGTATAACAAGGTTTATTCTTACCATTTCAAACTACTTTTGCATTTCACCGGGAAGGTCTCCATAGACTTACCATTTTATCTCTTCCGTAGTTTGAGTAAGATGTGTGATAAAGTTCAGCTGAGAAAAGAGGATTCTGAAACCTCTTTGTTTCATCATGGTTTGATCAAGCTGCTAGTTTTAGATGGCCTCCAAAAGATAGACAGAGACTGGAATTCTTTTATTTTTATGGCTGGATTCCAAAGCAAGACTGGCCTCACTCCACAACCGGCCAGAGATTTTACAATAGCTGAGCTCCAAAAAGAAGCAAGAGCTAAAAGGGTTCCAAAGCCACAACTAAGAAAACCAGTGAAGCCACTAATCATTCAAGATCAACCTCAGCAATCAACCAAGGAAAAAGCTCATGGTAAGAAGACTATACCTGAAACAAGCACATCTGAAGCAGTCTCAAGGGTAAGAACAAGAAGCCAGATAAATAAGGAAAAAGGTAAAGCTGTAGCAGTTGAAGAGAGCCCAGTGTCCAAGGCAAATTTGAATGATTTATTACAGGCCATTGAATTCGAGTAGTCTCTACCAGTCCAAATTGAATTGATGCAGTCAGAGCAAGAAGGTACCAAGAAATCCAAGGCTTCAAAAAGGCTTAAATTTGATGAGCCAGCTGAAGAATTCATTTTTAAACCTAGAAGACCTCTGACAAGGAGATTCCAGCAAGTACAGGAAGCACTGCTGAGAACAGAGGAAACAGGGGAAGGAACACAAAAAGACACAGGCAGAACCTTTATTACAGTTAAAGAAAACAATATAGCAGCCTTGAAGAGCCAATTAGAGTCAGCCAAGTATGAGATTGCTAAATTGAAGAAGGCCGCTAGAAAGCATGCAGCCATACATGCAAAATATTATAAAACCTTATGGGAAGGAAATGAAGCTGTAAAAGCTCAGTTGAATTCAGTGGTTGATGGCCATGCACAATTTCACACCTGGACAGTACCAGCAATCAAAGAAGCCAGGTATATTAGAAGGATTAATATGCCACTGAGAGCTGGGAATAGAGCTATGAGGAAACAAATTGAAGATTTGAAGACACAGCTAAGCTGGCTGCCTGCTAAATGAATTTTCACTTCAAGTGAGGTTTTGTTTCAAATTTTTGACAAATTTGCTTAATCTTATTTCTCTGAAGAAATATAAATCCCTGTTCAACATGTGGAGAGTCGAAGGGAGTTTTGGCAATCAAATATTCGGTTGATAAAGATCTCGGGTCAAAGGCAAACTGTTTTAAATAACTCAGCAATTTCGTAGCGCGCTACGAAACTGCTGAAAGTGATGATTTTAACGTAAATCAAACAGTTTGAATTATGAGCGGGAATTTTGAGAAGGAAACGCCTAAAGGGAATGCAAGAGATCATCTGGAGCTGTCAACAGTCAATCAGGTCAAGACAGGTGGATGCTTTAAAAGGTTGAATATTCAAATTCAATTTTAAATTTTTGTTATAAAGTCCCTTGATCACCGTTCAAGATATATCAAACGGTTTGCCTGCAACAAACTTTTGCCTACCCACATGTTCATGGACAAAGCTTACAACACATCAAAAACATGGCAGTCCTCCACATTTTGGGTAATTAAAAGCTAGAAGACATGTTTCTGTGCATTCGAATATTTTGGGGAAAACTGAAGCCGAGAAGCAAGGGAAATCTCCTAATACTTCTGAGCAGTTAAAAGATTCAGCATCCAAGGTCAACATGGGGCATTAAACATCCATCTCAGCTATCTCAGCCAAACTGAAAGAAGACCAGATGTCAAAGAACGAGGAGAAGCCATCATGCATGTAATATGGAGTTAGAGTCATAGTTGATTTAGAACTCTAAAAAAAACTCCAGTCAGCACTTTGTTGTATTTATTAGTTAGTTAAATAGTTGATAGGTGTCATTAGAGGTAGTTATCGAATTCCCCTCATGCTGGAGGAGGAATCTCGATCAGTTAGAATAAGAATTCTATATATAGCTGAAACAACAATGTAATGGGGGTTGGAAAACTTTATGACAGAGCATTGTATTTGGCTTATGTAAAGACAGAGTTTCAGTAATATAATTTGGCTTTACTTCTCAGGATTCATGAAGGATTTCTATGTTCAGAATGTGTGATCTTTTCCTTTCCTTAATTTTTTACAGTTGTATAGATGTATAATCACTCAGAATTCACTGATTGTGCTCTGATTTCCTGTATGCATTTATAAACTGTGGTTCCATATGAATTGTGTTCTGAATATTCAAATGCTGAATGCCCTGACTTCTATGTAAAGTCAAGATCTTTGTTATTTTTAGGTGTTGTTGACTCCATAGGCCCAATGGAAACTTGTTTAATGTTTTTCCAGCATCCATATTTGTCTCAGTTATTTCACAAAGAGTTAGCCATCTTATCTTAATCAAAATCATTAACCCATCTAGAGAGAGCCCTCTCAGGTTAAGGAGGCTAAGCCTCAGCCTAAAGTAGGTTTGAAATAGTTACTTAGAGTCAACCTGACCAGCAGCCTATCAGGGTCTGATTTTGAGATAACATTTTGGTGCGTCTGCCGGGAGTCTGAAGATTACTCATTCCCGAAATTATGAAGCTGAACTTCTGAAGGTAGCAGGAGCTCAGAGGGTTTTCGAGGCTGCATTCTACCTTGGTGACTCCATACAATCTTAAAGTTAAAAAGGTGGCTTCGAGAGGAAGATATACAAGGAGTAATCCTGACCCAAATCCACCTACTCCTGTGGATAATCCGAACACCATCTCAAGGAGCAGGCAAAGATTTCCTGATATACCAGGTACTTCATCTGTATCAAAATCTCTGTTCCCTGAATTTTCTAGAAGTCCTGAAGATAAAATTGTTGATGATAAAATTCATGAGGTATTGTTGAGGTCTGAAAACGAAGAAGAGCTTATTGGAATTATTTTAGATTTACAAAAAAGAGGCATTGATACTTCATCTTTAGTGTCACAAAAGGATAAGGAAGAGTTTTGGGAGGTTGTTACTTCAGAATTATTATTAGAGGAAGAAGATTTGAATCAACTCAAAGAACTTGATCCTTTTGAGGTTTTGCTCAAGTCCAAAACTGGTTTACCTCTCCCAAATTGGAGTTCCTTTGTCAGTGGTTTGCAAAGTCCAAATAGTCCTTTTCGGACCAATACTTTATCTTCTGCCTCTGCTAGTCCTAATAGTCCTCAGACACTATCTCATACTAGTTCTGGTTCCACCGGTCATACAATACCTGTTGTTACTGCTCCTCCATTCATTATGGCTATACCTGCTAGGTATGCTCCTCTAGCTCTCCCTGCTGTTTTACATGATCTCCCTAGCAAATATGCTGCCAGAATTCCAACATGGGGAGGAGATGAAGATATTACAGCAGAGGAACACGTGGATAGGTTCAATGATTTTGTTGATAGGGAAGAAGTGGATGATGAAGATGTAAAACTAAGATTGTTTGCTCAAACTTTCATTGGGGAAGTCCGATAATGGTTTAAAGCCCTTAGAGCCGGAAGCATTCATAGTTGGGTTGAATTTGAAGACAGCTTTCTAAGGAAATGGGGAAACAGAACCAACCCTGTCCAAGCCCTTACTGAATACAACAATCTTAGGAGAGCTCCAGAGGAAACTGTCCAAAACTTCTCTAAGAGGTTTAATAAAATATACAATTCTATTCCAGCTCATTTGAAACCTCCTGGAGCTTTGGCACAGTTGAGATATGTTGAATCATTTGATTCAGATTTCTCTCTTTTACTCAGAGAAAGAGAGTATGCCACTCTTGCTGACATGCAAAATGATGCAATTAAGGTAGAGGTGAATATGCTTGCTACTAAGAAATCAAAGATGGCAAAGACTAAGCTAAAGGAAGAAGAGAAACCTTCTACTTCTGCTCAAGAAGACAAGTTTGAAACAATGATGAAAACCATGGAGAAATTGATGGACCGACTAGCTCTTGGGAATGCTTCTGCCCCTCCAGCACAGCAAGGACCTCAATTCAGGAACCCTCAGTTTAGAAGACCTCAGAATCAGCAAAGGCCAAGACACAACAGAAATCAGCAGGCAGATCCCCCAGTGAGACCTCCCTTCCAACAAAATTTGGTAGATGAAGAGGAAGAAGATGAACCTGAAGTCCCTGAGGAATCAATCCATTGTTTTGATGAAGAAGTGTCAGGGATTTTCTTGACTAAGGAGGAACATGATGAGTCCAGTATGATAAAGTCAGGAGAAGAGCCTTCGGATTTTTTAAAAGGCTATCAGCACGCTATTTTTGAGATGCAAAAGCAGTATAATCTAAGGAATAGAGATGTCCCTATTTCAGCAAACAAAGCACAGCCCAAGAAGAATATCTCAAAGATAGCTGAAGATAAAAAGGAAAAATCAAAGGTGGTTGAAGGTAAGGATGATTCTCCTCTTGTCAAAAAGGATATTCAAATTCTTCCTCCTCCTAAAGAAATTGACAAGACTACTTCTGTTTTTAATCTTGAGAATGAGATTGCAAAAATTAAGATATCAGTCCCTTTTAATGAAATTCTCAAGGTAGATAAATACAGAAGCAAAATTGTGGAGATGCTTAATTCACAACCAGGAGTGGCTGATATCCTAAATGTACAAGAGGATAATCCTATTATCTGTTTGGGTCCAAGACTAGAGGATGAACAAAATGAAGAGTTTCCCCCTTTTTACATAAGCATTAGCATTCATGAGATGACTCTACATAATGCTATGTTAGACTCGGGGGCATCACATAATCTCATGCCTAAGGTAATCATGGAAAGGCTGGGGTTAGAGGTAACTAGGCCATATAAGGATTTATTTTCCTTTGATTCAAAAAGAGTCCATTGCATTGGTTTGATAAAAGATGTTGTTGTGGGGCTCACACAAATTCCAGCAAAAACAACTGTTATGGACATTGTTGTTGCAGACATTCCACCAAAGTTTGGGATGCTTCTTTCAAGGTCATGGGCAGCAAAAATCAAGGGCACAATGCAGATGGATCTTACATATGCTACCATCCCAGTGTTTGGTGAACAAAGGAGGTTGTATCGCGAAACAAGGATGGCCTACATGGTAAGCAGCAAAGAAAAGCCTCAGAATTTTCCTATTTACTCATGTGATACTGGTCTTGGATCAGCTATCCTTTTCAATGAATCAGTTGGAAGAGAATCACAAGATAAACCTGCAGAAAATCAGTGTCAAGAAGGGCAGCAAGGAGATGAAAGGGACATCATGGGCTGCTGGTCATTATACTTTGATGGATCAGCAGGAAAAGAAGGGGCAGGAGCTGGGATTTGGATCACTAGTCCAACTGAAGAAAGTAAGTTTCTCTCATACAAATTAAATTTTGATTGTACCAACAATATGGCTGAGTACGAATCTCTAGTTTTAGGTTTGGAAGCCTTGATAAAGTTGAAAGCTAAAAATATTGCTGTTTGTGGAGATTCTGAATTGGTAATTAAACAAGTAGAAGGTACATATCAAACTAAGGATGCAAGGATGAGAGCATACAGGAATTTAGTGTTGGAGATGCTGGAAAAATTTCAAACCTATTCTTTTAGCATCAAAACTAGAGATCAAAACTCTATTGCAGATTCTCTTGCTGTTTCAGCCAGTCTCTTTATCATTCCTAAGCACTCTTCTGAAAATTATGAAGTGGAGGTTTGCCATAGACCAGTCATACCAGATAATATCACAAATTGGCAAGTTTTTGAGGATGATCAGCATGTAAGGAACTTCATTGAATTAAAAGAAGAGTTTGAGCACAATCAGATAGATCAGCAGAATATGTTAACACAGTCAAAGGAAAGTTCTGAAGTCTTACAGTTACAAAACAACTTAATCCCTAAAGGCCTCATTCCCCTTGAGAAATTATTTGATCAAAATGATGTGTTCAAAGCACCTAGACTACAAGCTAATGAAGAAGAAGTAGAAAACTGCAATTTAGGAGACTCGGTTGTGCCTAAAATAGTCAAGATTTCAAAATTCCTTTCAGTTGATATGAAGACTAAATATGTTGAGATGATGAAAAGATTCATTGATGTTTTTGCATGGAGCTATGCTGACTTGAAACAATATGACTCTTCAATCATACAGCATACCATTCCTATTAAGCAGAAGCTAAGAAGAATTAATCCTCTTCTAATGCCACTGATTGAAAAAGAAGTGAAAAAGCTCTTTGATGTTAAAATTATTGTCCCAATCAGATTCTCAAATTGGCTTGCTAACTTGGTACCAGTCAGAAAAAAGAATGGAGAGATCAGAATTTGTATAGACTTCAGGAACTTAAACAAGGCTTCATTGAAAGATAATTACCCCCTCCCCAAAATGGATTTCATTCTGCAAAACATTGTTGGTTCACAAAGAATGTCTATGCTTGATGGTTTCTCAGGGTACAATCAGATTCTTGTTCACCCAGATGATCAGGAGAAGACAACTTTCACTACACCATGGGGAACATTCATGTATGCAAAGATGCCCTTTGGCCTCATGAATGCAGGAGCCACTTTCCAGAGAGCAATGGATATTTCTTTTGCTGAAGAAAAGGACAAATCAGTGGTGGTTTACCTTGATGATATCACAGTTTTTTCAAAAAAGGAAGAACACCACTTAAAGCACCTTGAAAGGGTCCTAATGAAGTGTAGGAGGTTTGGTATTTCTCTAAACCCAACCAAAAGTATTTTTGCTCTAACTTCTGGCAAACTGCTTGGTCATATTATCTCTGAAGAAGGAATTAGGATTGATCCTAATAGAGTTAATGCAATTCAAAAATTAGATCTACCAAGGAGTAAGAAGGAGATTCAATCCTTTCTTGGGAAAGTTAACTTTGTTAGAAGATTTATTCCTAATTTTGCTGAAGTTGTCAAGAACATAACAAAGATGTTAAAGAAAGGAGCAGATTTTAAATGGACAGTTGAAGCAAAGAAATCATTTGAAGAGATCAAGAAGGCACTTACTCAAGCACCAGTACTCATCAGCCCGGATTTTACCAAGGAGTTCCTTATCTTTACATTCGCTTCTGAAGACACAATTGTTGGAGTTCTATTGCAAAAAGGAAGTCAAGGTACTGAACAGCCCATTTCTTTCTTTAGCAAGACATTGGCCAATGCTGAATTGAAATATAATATTTTAGAGAAACAAGCCTATGCATTGGTGAAAGCAATTAAGGATTTCAGAATCTATGTTTTGCACTCTCACATTGTTGCATACGTCCCAAATGCTGTTATTAAAGATATTCTTACACAAGCTGATCCAAATGGAAAAAGGGGAAAGTGGATAGCAAAACTGCTGGAGTATGACATTGAGATCAAACCCACCAAGTTGGTAAAGGGTCAAGGCCTAGCCAAATTGTTGACCCAGTCAAATCTGGACTATATTGATATTAATTTAAGCACAGAAATCTCAGAAATTTCTGAAAATGAAGAGGAATTGGTCCAGATAAATGAAAAATTCTTGATCTCAGAATGGTACAAGGATATAGCATTTGTTTTGCAGCATAATAGAGCTCCTGATAATCTTTCAAAATCCAAAGCTCGGTTTACCAAATTGAAATCTCTCAGATATTTTGTGTATGATCAAATATTGTTTTGGAAAGATGCAGGAGGAATATTATTAAACTGCCTCATTGAAGAAGAAGCTGATAAAGTAATTGATGAGTTTCATAAAGGGGATTGTGGAGGACATCACTATTGGAAAGCCACTGCAAACAAGGTCTTAAGAGCTGGCTATTTTTGGCCAACTATGTTTAGAGATATCTATAAGAAGATAGCCACATGCCATGAATGTCAAGTGTTTGAAGGAAAGAGAAAGCTTATGCCAATGCCCTTGGTTCCTATTTATGTTGAAGCACCTTTCCAGCAGTGGGGATTAGATTTTATAGGGGAAATCCATCCTCCCTCATCAGGACAGCATCGTTGGATTCTCACAGCCACCGATTACTTTACAAAATGGATAGAAGCAATACCCACAAGGCAAGCAAATGATTCAGTGATTATTTCTTTCTTAGAAAATAACATATTATCAAGATTTGGTTGCCCAATCAAGATCATTACATATAATGCTCAAGCTTTCAAGTCCAAAAGAATGATTAATTTTTGTCATTAGTACCACATCTCCCTTGGACATTCCACTGCTTATTATCCACAGGGAAATGGTTTGGCTGAGTCATCAAACAAGAGCCTTGTGAGAATCATTAAGAAGCTGCTGCAAGAAAATAAAAAGGCTTGGCATTTGAAACTGAGATATGCTTTGTGGGCTGACCGGATTTGCACAAAGAGGTCCATTGGAACATCGCCATATGAATTAGTGTATGGGGCAGAGGCTATATTTCCAACATCCCTTGGAGTACCAGTAATGAAGTTGATTCAAGGACTAGAAGAGGAACCAAATGCTATACAACGAAGGATCAATCAGCTAATAGCTTTGCAAGAGAAAAGAAATGAGGTGTTTGACAGTCATCAACAAAACCAGAACAGGATCAAGAGAGTATTTGACAAAAAGATCAAAGAAGTTACATTCCAGATTCATGATAAAGTCTTGAAATGGGAAGCCAGAATTGAAGAGAAAGGTAAACATGGTAAATTTGAAAATTTGTGGAAAGGGCCATATCAAATTTCTGCTTTCCATGGGAATAATACTTACATTCTACAGGAGATTGATGGAACACCATATGATGGAGGACCTGTTAATGGCAGGTTCCTAAAGCATTACAATTGATTGAATCTCTGCCAAGTTTTTCACAAGCATTGTATATAACCGTTTTATTCTTTGTTGCAAATAAATGACAAGCTGAACAAGAAGCTCAAGCCCGAGGTGAAGGCTCACAAAGCTAGAAAGGGATGCTTGTCAACTCTGTTTATGTTTTCATAAATTGGACAAAGCACTGGACCTGCGAGTTCTTAGTGTACTACAAGAGCACACTATCCCAAGTGGAGCCACTGTTATCACTTAGAACTAAAAATTTGATGCATATAATTTTCTATCCTAGCCCGATGACAAAGGTCTGTGTTAGTTTAATTTAGTTTTAATCTCTTCCCTTAGGATTTGGAGTTTTAAAGAGTTTTTTTAACTTAAGTCATTCTCAACTCCCATTGGTTCTCCTCCACCCATCATTGTTCTATAGCCGCATCTTGTCTTATCTGAGTCACCGTGTCTTTTAGTAATTTCGCAGCATAATTCCAATTCGCCAGTTTCGCAGCGCAATCATGATTAAGCGGTTTCGCAGCGCATCATGATTAGGCAGTTTCGCAGCGCATCTTCAAAATTTAAAACTAACAGCACTGCGAAATCATGGATTCGTGCATTCCGCAGCGAATCTTTCCCGAAATGTCAAGTCCGTTAGGTGAGTCATCAGCCATGTCTTCTCATGTCAGCTCATGTACCTCTCTTATCACGTTTTAACGCTCATTGCCACTATCACCACCACTAGATCTGTTGATACGCATGTATTATCATTCCCAAGAAATTTCACCGTGCATAAGCCTTAATGATGGCCGTAAGTCTTGCATGAATGATAAATCTGCAAGATTATGTCTTGAAAGGTTTTAAGCGGAAAGATTCAAAATTCAAGCGAGGTTGATAATCAAGCGAGGCTGATAATCAAGCGAGGCTGAATTCAAAAAGAAGCTGAATCACAATTCCAACCGGAGCTGGTAGTCTTTGTGTGCGAAGATTTGGAAGAATCCATGGAGAAAAAAGAGCACAGATCCGGTAAACCTCTAAGGACTGAACCCGAGGGCCTGGATATAACGCTGAGAGATGAAGGTGTGAAGAAAGCGTTTAAAAATGCCGGGTGCTGGAACTTTTGCAAAAAGCTACAAGGAGGACATGCACAGGTAACTAAAGAATTTGCACTAAACTTCACTGGTTTGAATTCAAAGGTAGCTATGTTAGAAGTGCAGGTTTCTCCAGAGGTGATATCTGCTGTGACAGAGATCCCAAGGGGACAAGAGGAATGGTTCAAAAATTTCAAATTTGACATGAATCCTTGTAAGGAGTTTTTGAAGGACGCATATGTAAATGAAGATTTAAGTAGAGGAGTGCCCAGGAATTATGTCAAAGAACATTATGCTCTCTTACTTACCTGCATACAAAAATATTTGACTTGTGAAGGAAGGTATAACAAGGTTTATTCTTACCATTTCAAACTACTTTTGCATTTCACCGGGAAGGTCTCCATAGACTTACCGTTTTATCTCTTCCGTAGTTTGAGTAAGATGTGTGATAAAGTTCAGCTGAGAAAAGAGGATTCTGAAACCTCTTTGTTTCATCATGGTTTGATCAAGCTGCTAGTTTTAGATGGCCTCCAAAAGATAGACAGAGACTGGAATTCTTTTATTTTTATGGCTGGATTCCAAAGCAAGACTGGCCTCACTCCACAACCGGCCAGAGATTTTACAATAGCTGAGCTCCAAAAAGAAGCAAGAGCTAAAAGGGTTCCAAAGCCACAACTAAGAAAACCAGTGAAGCCACTAATCATTCAAGATCAACCTCAGCAATCAACCAAGGAAAAAGCTCATGGTAAGAAGACTATACCTGAAACAAGCACATCTGAAGCAGTCTCAAGGGTAAGAACAAGAAGCCAGATAAATAAGGAAAAAGGTAAAGCTGTAGCAGTTGAAGAGAGCCCAGTGTCCAAGGCAAATTTGAATGATTTATTACAGGCCATTGAATTCGAGCAGTCTCTACCAGTCCAAATTGAATTGATGCAGTCAGAGCAAGAAGGTACCAAGAAATCCAAGGCTTCAAAAAAGCTTAAATTTGATGAGCCAGCTGAAGAATTCATTTTTAAACCTAGAAGACCTCTGACAAGGAGATTCCAGCAAGTACAGGAAGCACTGCCGAGAACAGAGGAAACAGGGGAAGGAACACAAAAATACACAGGCAGAACCTTTATTACAGTTAAAGAAAACAATATAGCAGCCTTGAAGAGCCAATTAGAGTCAGCCAAGTATGAGATTGCTAAATTGAAGAAGGCCGCTAGAAAGCATGCAGCCATACATGCAAAATATTATAAAACCTTATGGGAAGGAAATGAAGCTGTAAAAGCTCAGTTGAATTCAGTGGTTGATGGCCATGCACAATTTCACACCTGGACAGTACCAGCAATCAAAGAAGCCAGGTATATCAGAAGGATTAATAAGCAACTGAGAGCTGGGAATAGAGCTATGAGGAAACAAATTGAAGATTTGAAGACACAGCTAAGCCGGCTGCCTGCTAAATGAATTTTCACTTCAAGTAAGGTTTTGTTTCAAATTTTTGACAAATTTGCTTAATCTTATTTCTCTGAAGAAATATAAATCCCTGTTCAACATGTGGAAAGTCGAAGGGAGTTTTGGCAATCAAATATTCGGTTGATAAAGATCTCGGGTCAAAGGCAAACTGTTTTAAATAACTCAGCAGTTTCGTAGCGCACTACGAAACTGCTGAAAGTGATGATTTTAACGTAAATCAAACAGTTTGAATTATGAGCGGGAATTTTGAAAAGGAAACGCCTAAAGGGAATGCAAGAGATCATCTGGAGCTGTCAACAGTCAATCAGGTCAAGACAGGTGGATGCTTTAAAAGGTTGAATATTCAAATTCAATTTTAAATTTTTGTTATAAAGTCCCTTGATCACCGTTCAAGATATATCAAACGGTTTGCCTGCAACAAACTTTTGCCTGCCCACATGTTCATGGACAAAGCTTACAACACATCAAAAACGTGGCAGTCCTCCACATTTTGGGTAATTAAAAGCTAAAAGACATGTTTCTGTGCATTCGAATATTTTGGGGAAAACTGAAGCCGAGAAGCAAGGGAAATCTCCTAATACTTCTGAGCAGTTAAAAGATTCAGCATCCAAGGTCAACATGGGGCATTAAACATCCATCTCAGCTATCTCAGCCAAACTGAAAGAAGACCAGATGTCAAAGAACGAGGAGAAGCCATCATGCATATAATATGGAGTTAGAGTCATAGTAGATTTAGAACTCTAAAAAAAGCTCCAGTCAGCACTTTGTTGTATTTATTAGTTAGTTAAATAGTTGATAGGTGTCATTAGAGGTAGTTATCGAATTCCCCTCATGCTGGAGGAGGAATCTCGATCAGTTAGAATAAGAATTCTATATATAGCTGAAACAGCAATGTAATGGGGGTTGGAAAACTTTATGACAGAGCATTGTATTTGGCTTATGTAAAGACAGAGTTTCAGTAATATAATTTGGCTTTACTTCTCAGGATTCATGAAGGATTTCTATGTTCAGAATGTGTGATCTTTTCCTTTCCTTAATTTTTTACAGTTGTATAGATGTATAATCACTCAGAATTCACTGATTGTGCTCTGATTTCCTGTATGCATTTATAAACTGTGGTTCCATATGAATTGTGTTCTGAATATTCAAATGCTGAATGCCCTGACTTCTATGTAAAGTCAAGATCTTTGTTATTTTGAGGTGTTGTTGACTCCATAGGCCCAATGGAAACTTGTTTAATGTTTTTCCAGCATCCATATTTGTCTCAGTTATTTCACAAAGAGTTAGCCATCTTATCTTAATCAAAATCATTAACCCATCTAAAGAGAGCCCTCTCAGGTTGAGGAGGCTAAGCCTCAGCCTAAAGCAGGTTTGAAATAGTTACTTAGAGTCAACCTGACCAGTAGCCTATCAGGGTCTGATTTTGAGATAACAGTGGGAACGCTAGATTTCCCTGCAAACTGTGTGAAGGCGATCACGCCATCCACCGTTGTCCCTTCTTAGACGAGGCAAAAAGAGTTTTGGAAGATCGCCCGATTTTACGAGCGCAACTTCCTCCTGGATATCAAAGACTCCTGCCAAGTCCTTCGCTAGTTGAGAACCCGACTGACCCGCCCAGATGGTCAGCCGAAGCACCTGCCATTGAAGATGAACCATCTGAATCCACACCTGACGAAAGTCTAAAGGTTGAAACGGCATTTGACCCGGTTTTGCCTTCAGAGGCTCTATCTTCGAATGACACCATCACAGAGGAGAATAAAGACGACACCGTCCAAATTCTCTTCATCAGCACTGACTCTGGTGATCAAGGGGGCAATGCCACCATTCCTTTATCGCAGGAAGGAAGTTCATCAGAGCGATATCTGGCCGTCTATTCGGTCCCACCACCAAGCAACCTGGTTGTGTCCTTTGACTAGAACCAACTAGGCAGACCCCGCTTGCCAGCTAGCATACCATTCAGAATTATTGTCCAAATATACAGAATGGTAATGGCTGGCACAGTTATTGATGAAGGGGCATCTGTGAGTATCCTTTCCTCTATTGCTTGGAAAGCGCTTGGTTCGCCAGCGCTTTTGCCTGAAATGAGAAATCTATCAGGCTTTGATAAGGGAACCAGTCGCCCTTTAGGGATCCTCCCCAATGTGCCCATAACATTGAAAGGGAAGACCATTCAAATGAACGTGATGGTTGTTCAAGGACCCTTGGATTATAACCTACTCCTTGGACGAGACTATATATATTGCATGGGAGCCATCGTCTCATCACTCTTTAGAGTAATGTGTTTTCCGCATGAAGGAAGAATGGTTAAGCTCGTGGACCAACTTTCATTCCCCGGATCACGCATCGCAAATAGTCATGAACCATCCCTAAATGGTCTATTCACGCAAGAAGTGTCTCAACCCACGGTCCGTCCTCCTGATGAGCGCGAGTAATCCGGGAGGATATGACTGGAACCCAGGGGGCATGCGTCCTGGTCTGCTTCGGCAGAGAACTTTGGGTATAGGGTAGGTTTCTGCGGGAGAATATGACTAGTCCGTACCCCGTCCATAGAGGAAGAGGGGTTGTTCTAGAATAAGATTCTTTTGTCAAAGTTATGTGAGTGAAATAAACTATTTTTCACTCACCTTTGTCTATTTCGGTAGATATTGCCGAGGAAGTGTTTTGTTTAAACTACTAACGAGACAATCTTTGGGTAACCTGAAAGAGGTAAGCCTCTCTCGTTAAAACAAATGTTTTGACGGAAAAGAAGTAGAGGTAACTTTGAAATCGTACTTTATGCCTGGGAGCATGCAAACCTTTTGGAATGCAAGCAAGGGGTGGCTATTTATTTTTTAAATTTTTAGGTCCTCCCTTTAAACCTGTAGGTCTAACCCTTTAAACTCGTAGGATTAGTCGTTTCCGAACTTGCATAATGAAAGGATCCGGAGCAAAGCTTACGTAAGATGAAGCTCCATAAAAAATAGCATCTCCAATGAGACACTCTTATCATATGACTGGTATAAACGAGCAGTTTTAGCATAAAGTTCATGCTCGTTAAAAAAAAAAAAAAAAACGCAAGATCCGAGCAGTTTTAGCGCATAGTTCATGCTCGTTAAAAAATAAACATAAGTTTGAGTAGTTTTAACGCGGACTTCATGCTCATTAAAAAATAAACATAAGCACCACCCGGTAAATAACCACTGTGAATGTAATATCATCAGCCATTAAAGCCTTGGTCGTGTTTGCACCGTCACCTCCACTTTTCATTTGGCCGATCGTTCACCTCCATATGATTGTTTACCCATTTTGAGGAACAGCTGCGAAGAGTGATTTCACCTAGCCATCCTTGTGACACTGCCGTGATTGGAAAATTCCAACCTGTACCTGGAATCAGCTGCTAACCCTGTTTATCACTCGTTCCTCAAAAGACGAGTCTTCTTTAAGCTCTTTTCAACTGACTCGTAAAATATGAAAAGATTGCCGAGTTTTGGCCTTCCAGCTCGTTAAAGCGACCGGAAGTGCTATCCCTCCTCTAGATTTTAATCTTTTTGGACCTGAGGGATTATTGCACAAAAAGATCGAGCGCTTGTTTTATTCGGCTCGTTAAAACGATCGAAAACTCATCCCTTCTATATTGTTTTATACTTTTTCGGACTTAAGGGATTAGATGACGAAAAAGGAATTTTTGAGTTAACTTTATGTACCTTTTCAGACTCTCTAAAAATGAAAAGGACCGAGTTATCTTTGTCATTAGACTCGTTAAAATCATTAAATAGCGACAAACTTGTCTTTAGACGAGAACGAGTTTCACTATCGCTAGGCTCGTTAAAACATAGCGATGGGCTTGCCCGAAGGGCAGGTTATAGAACAAGCATATGTTATCCTCCTCAAGCTTGACAAAAATAAAGAGGTACTGGTCAGCAATGACTGGGGAAAAATTGGGAGAAAACTAAAGAGAACTTTGATGGTAGCAGGTCGCTCTTGAACATGACACTTTTCCTCCGTACCACAATCGAGTTGGGTTGTTTCATTCACCGGTCACATCACCATGGTCTCACCAGACCATCCATAATTGGGGTAATGCTACCGATCCATCGCATCAGTGTCGCCATATGTTCAAGAGAAGTCGTTCAGAAAGAGTCAACCGGGTCCCATCCACTGCCATACATTATCCTTCATCCATTCATGACCGCCACCCTGAATCATATGTCACAGATCGTTTTCACCTCCATTAAAATCATTAGCTCCATTCCGTGTCACTGATGTGGGATCCATTAAGGCCCTCCTTTGATGGATCGCTTCTTGTCGACATCAGCTCATTATCCAAGAAGTTGATCTAGGAACACCCCCTTCAGTACTTTGAAGCTTGCATGCCTCAACAGCAAGTTTCTCACTTCCGACGACAGGTATACATCAATGACCTTCGACCAGAAGATTTTGCGTGGTGTTCGACGCCAAGTCGTTTATTCACACCACGTGAATTGTACTGCAGTACCTTGAGGGTCATTATCATTATCGGTGATTCCTCTCGCGCTTGTTAACGGTTTACATCATTGACCGGTATTCAGGCGATGTCTTTCCATGTTCGACTTCAGAACAATTCTCACATGGATCAACTTGTACTTAGAGTGAAGATCGGACGAGTTTGAAGACCCCGGATCTAGTTTCATCCATCCGGGCTGCGATATATATTCAGGAAAGATAAAGACATTTAACATGTACATCATTGCAGCACACGATCATCCTACTCAAAGGATGATAATTTCATCAAAATTATCAGTCTACCATCAGACGATTGTCTGTTCTATGTACAGAAAAATGAATTTATGAAGCTGAGCATGGGAATGCCCGCCTCAGCTAGATCATGAAAGCAGTATGAAAAATAATGTATTGTATTGTATCTTATTACAGGTCTCCTCCCAGCAAATGGATGAACTTCGGACCCTCCTGGATAAAGCATTTCACCCGATAAACGGCCTCATACTTTAGGGGGCAACTGTTATAGACATTTTTGTGCCTTGCAGCATTGAGCATGAAATGTCCATAATCTAAGGGATCCAAAGTCCCTAAACATGTTGTTCCTACCCCTAGAGGAACAAGGCTAACTAACCACAGCAATTCACAGAAGTTCTCCACCTGAAACTGCTCAAAAACAAGTCAATTCAGGATCATGTCAACTGCTCCACTGACCATCTGCGCTGAATGTCAATGGCTACACTGGCTACCTGCGCTGAATGTCAACTCCAACACAGGCTACCTGCATTGAGCGAGATTGGACATGTGGCAGGCTCATTCCTCAAGGTGTCAAAACCCAGGAAGCTTCCAAAATGACACTTGCCTCAGGGAATTCGACTGGTGATGAGTAAGAGGTTCCAAATCTCCAAGTGGAAGCAAGAACCTCCAAGTGGAATCAAGAACTAACAGAGGGAGAGGACACTAGTCAGATCTCAAGCTGACTCATCCTCTCTCCAAACATCTATATATGGATCTCTCCTCCATGAGATCCAGAGGCTGGAATTTTGTTATTGCAAAGAATCGTTGTTGGTTTGAGACTGGAATCATTGGGTGCTTAATGCTTTGAAGGGAGGTGAAGATAGGAATTCCATTCTGCTGGGAAGGAGATGCTGGATTGGAGCCCTCTGGGTTATATCTCTTCCTGAACCTTGTTATTTATCAATAAAGCTATCTTGGTTTTCTCCTATATACTGATGTATCTTTGATGTATGATTGCATTAGTGTATTTGATTTACTTCTAATCCTGAATCATTTATGAATATGAATATTTGCCTTTGTGTTGTGTTCTTCTCTTGTCACAAGTAGCTGTTCTCTTGTCGCAAGTAGCTGTTCTCTTGTGATCTCGCAGGAATCAAGTAGCTGTTCTCTTGGACGAGCGAGGAGGCAAGTAGCTGTGAACACCCGAAGGAGAAGAGGATCTAGATCGAGGGACAAACGGAAGACACCGGTAAGTCCATTGATCTCTCTTCTTTCCCATTTCATAAAGGAAGAAACCAGAACAGCTGTCTCTGTTTGTTGCTAAGGCACTGTCACACCTTAGGTGGATAGGATCGTCCTGCATAGGCATTTTTCCCCACAACACTCCCGACAAAAAGTACTAGGAGGTTCAGTCAAGCCAAGAGTAGCCTCAATGTCAACCCCCACTAGAGTCTGAATCAAATCACTAGCTTCATCGACCACCCCAAACTATTGCATGTCCCCCCAAATGGTCCCTTCTAAGCCTGAAGGGGCCCCTTGTAGTGGGGGAAGTGAAGCCACAACAAAATAAATTGTTCCCCACCCCTGAGCCAATCGTCCGATTGTCGAACCCCTTTCATCTTTTGTGGAGAAATTTCCAGTTGTCTATCATATCTAGCAGAATTCGAAAGGATCAGAGGAGTAGTCAACTTGGATCTCCTCCATGGAGACAACTGAACACCACATAGACCATGACCACACAATGTTTCAAACTCGTCGCCACATGAAACCACCACTATACAACCTATTACTTTTTTGTACATTATACAAATATAGAATATAAATTTGATAGTGGATTATATACTATCAATTAGGCAATCTAAATGACCACAACCTCATATTATACAACTATACATACTATAATAGTTTAGTAGAGCACATTAAGCCTTACAATGGGGTTGAAACAACACAAAATCTTCAAAATGATCCCACAATCCCTACAAGTTTATATAATGTGTAGGTGTAGAATCTCCAACAATTTGATGACACTAACAAATAACCATGACAATAAAACCCTAAATCCTACAAATCTACATCTAACATAAGGCATGCATATAGAACACAATGCATTACCCTAACAATAAAATCATAATAATAAATAACCCTATCAATCAAACTCTAAATACTATCTTAATAATGCCCCAATTAACATCAACCTTAATAAATTTTCAAAAATAATAATATATTCATATGATAAAAGTTTGAATATTATTATCAACCATACTTCTCATCCTTTAATAAAACAAGAGCCACGTGGTGGCATGCCATTGCTTATTTGTATACATGCACTATGTGCATATAGTTTTTAGTTTATTTAGTTGAAATGATATGTGTGAAGATGAAATTATTGGAAAAAAAATAAATAAATAAATAAATAAAAATAAAAATAAAAATTTCAATGAAAATTTATATATTTAAAATTTCAATTATATTTTTATATTAAAATGAATTGATAAATTCAAAGAAGTTTTCAGTTATAGTTGAGTTAGAAATGTGGTTATTTGTAAATGATTTTAAATGATTCACTAATTAAACTTATATAATTTTGCTAGTCAAATATAAAATCAAATATATCCTTAACAAAAGGGTTGTATTTAAAATTTAAATTATCTTTAATTTAAAAATAAAATAAATGTAGTAAAATATTTACATATTTAAATTTAAATTACATTTTTATTTAACATAAAAGGAATTCATTAAAAGCTTTATTATTGTTATTATGGTGTGGACATATATATATATATATATATATATATATATATATATATATACTCTGAGAATTATGGCTTGCGTCCCCATATTAGACTAAAAATTAACAAAGATATAATTTATTTTACATAAATAAAGACTTTAACTTATCATCCATATTTATTAATTGATTTTTAAATTATATATTAATTTTTAAAATTAAAATTCAAAAAAAAATATTTTAAATATTGTTTTCTTATTAATCTTTAAAAATAATATTGAAAATTTTTATGTTGTTTTCAACAATATAATATATATATTTTTTGGAATAAAAAATATAACAATAAATTAAAAGTTATATTAATAGATAATTAAAATAATATATTAATTCATAAACTAAACTACGATGAACTAAAACAAATTTCCCTTCCTTTAAACGTTGAAATGACTAACATGTGACAAAATGCAAGGCCCTTATTATTTCGTCATTCAAGATATCGTGCAGGCAAGGAAACATGTCAAAATGAAAGCCCATGCATACACATATTATTGTTTTACATATATCTACAACTTCAACGTAATCCAAAAGAAGTTGTCATGCAATCACAATCATCCACCAAATTTTGTATGCATATATTAATGTTGTGATGTTTACAACTTCTGGGGAGTAGCGCCTTACACCTACTCCACAAATTTTAGTTGTAGAGAGTGATAATTATAAATTACAAATCTACTCACCACCAACCTTTATGGACCCCATTCTGCATATACACTTTCACTCACCTTGTACATGCTCAAACTGTCTTTCCCATGTAATTACAAAGCCATTAATTTTGGAGCCAATGAATCAGATGTTTGCCCTTGACCTGCAATATTTGGAATATGTTACTCGTTCAATGATAGTGACATATGCATTTGGAGATTTGCCACTGCCATGAAGAAAGCTATATATATTCATATGTTCAACACTAACAAACTTCACAAAGCTTAATGCATCATTGTTATAAACTCAAGGAAAGATGGGGACGAAGAGCATTGTTGTTTGGATTTCACCCATGATCTGTTTGGTTTGTGCATGGAGCTTGTCATTATTTATTATTAATCCATGGTGCCACGCTCTTCCTCAAGAGACTCAAATCCTCCTGCAAATGAAGGGAAGCTTCAAGGATGATCCCTACAATGCATTGGACAACTAGAAATTAGAATCCCCTGATGCGCCTTGCAATTGGAATGGAATCACCTGCGACAATTCTACAAGTATGGTCATCGAGATCACACTCGAAGCCAAATCTCTCAATGGCCCTCTTTACTCTGGTTTATGTAATTTGTTGAGCTTGAAAAAGCTCCATTTGGGTTTCAATCACTTGTATGGTACTCTGCCATGGTCTCTCATGAATTGTAGTAACCTCGAATCCCTTGACCTCAACACAAATTCACTCTTTGGTACATTGCCAGGATTTTCTAGATTGAAGTCCTTGAAGACAATCAACCTCATGACCAACAACTTCACAGGGAAATTCCTTGCTTCTCTGGAAAATTTACTAGAGCTCAAGTCCCCGAACCTTGCAGAGAATCCTTTCACTCCTGGCAGAATACCCCAAGAACTCAAGACTTTGAAGAAACTCAACACCTTCTATGTGGGCTCCTGCAATTTGATAGGAGAAATCCCTCTTTTCATCTTTAATTTCATAGAGCCAAACCTCTTGGATCTCTCCAACAATAACCTCAACGGATCCATTCCCAAGGAAATCTCCAAACTGAAGAAGCTCTGTTATCTGGAGGTCTACAACAACGCCCGCAATGAGAGTATTCCTCAAAAATTGGGTGATCTCAGTCATTGAAGGTTCTGGATATGTCATACAACAAGCTTATTGGTAACACTCCACAAGAACTCGAGAATTTGAAGAGTGTAACATATATTTAGTTCGATAATAATATTTTTGATGGCCAAAGTCCAAAAGAATTCGTAGATTTGCTACTTTTGGAAGGGTTATCAGTCTATTAGGACGATATTACGACACAAATACCATAGAAGCTCGACAATTTGTCTAAATTCAACACACTGGAAGTGTTAGAAAATCAGCCCAATGGCCCACTGCCTAAAGACATGTAGAGGAAGAAACTTGAGAAATTGAATTTAAAGTCGACCTTTCCAACTTATTAGATGTGTTGTTGCAAAATGTTTTGGAGCCCTTATGTAGCGACACTTCGTACGCCATCCCCTAGGAAAAGTCAAAACCCAATGTTCACTTTTTAAAAGACGAAAAATTTATGTAATTTTTTTGTATGATCTAAAGTAATATACACACAATGATCCTATATGTCATGCAATAACATAATAATGAAAGAAACCATAACCAATGCTCCATATAGGTTTAATATCATTTATGACAATGCCAAAAATATACAAATGCAATTGACTTCTCTTCATATCCCTTCAAAAACACTACCTAATGATCAACATAATGGTAAGGCATAAAATAGGGTTGCAAATGTTTGTTAATAAAGAAAAAGACATGGTTAGAGATTTGTAACCTCATTCTTTCACTATATATAATAATAAGATTTTTTGGAATATACATAAAGAAAATTAACAGCTTGATAATTTAGAAAATCAATTTAATTTATTAAGTTTTTTTTACTTAACTCCAAATAAGTAACAATCTTTTTTTTAATAATAAATAATACTTTTTATAATAGTAATAATTATTATTATTATTATTATTATTAAATTATTCTTCAAAAAAAATAAATTATTTAATTTGAATATATGTATAATTATAATTATTACACTTAAATAATTCTTCAAAAAAATATTTTAAAAATATTTAATTGTATAAAATAATTTAATAAATCAAAATAATTAATTTTAATTTATAAATTAATAAACCCCATTAATACGAGTACAAGATAATGACCATCATCCATTTACTTACAATCATTATTATAACTTAAGTATCTTATCCTGCAAAGAATTATTTTAGATATTTTATTCTTACTCTCTTGTTCTTAATGCCAAATGGTAACTCATAAAAGACATTTAAGTAAATTTGATTAGAATTGGACATGATTTTAAAATAAAAAACAAACTATACTTTTTAAAGAGAGGAGGTCATAAGTAGAGAAATTCAATGTTTTTTAATAATTACATTTTCACTTAAATAAAATATTGTAAGAGAGGAGGTCATAAGTAGAGAAATTCAATGTTTTTTAATAATTACATTTTTATTTAAATAAAATTTATTTTATTTTATTTTATCATTTTAAAATAAATCAAAATTTATAAGATTAAAGTTTTTAAATGAGATTATAATATTTTACAAAATGTTTATTAAATTTGGAAAAAAAAATCACCATATTTATTAGAGAATTTAGACTATGTCACAAGATTTGTAAAACTTTAACTTCGACATTCGAAATTTAACAAAAAAAAAATTGAGGTTTGGGAAACGTCATCAAATTTTATGGCCATTGACTAACTGTATAGATCAAAACTCATAACCTCATATCACAACTCAAAATGTAATCATCTTTAATGTTTCCATGTTCTTGATGACATTTTTTTTGTTTATTGATAATGATTTCTTACCATTGTCTTATATTTCATTTTAAATTATAATTTTTTCCCCCTTGGAAAAATCGTAATTTTATTCATAAGACAAAATTACATGTTGTAGATGCTAAAAAGCATATGCATATGATTTGATCCTGTTTTCACAAAATACACATAAAAAAACTATAAAAATTACAATTAATCCTATTCTTTTCTACCTTTCTTCTTTTCCACTTTTCGCCAACCACCAGTGTTGGGAGTGGATGTTACAATGGACAGTTGATATTCATTTGGATTTATGGGATCTTTGTCAGAATCAGATCCATCTGATCCATGAGTTCGTTTGTTGCCACTTACTTCCATTCCTATTATTTGGGACTCCTGTTGCTGCAAAGGGTTGTTGGGCCTCAAGTTGCAGTCATTGGTGGGATCTTTCTCTTCCTTTTGTATGTTGTTTTGGACCTTTTGTTCATCCATTTCTGCTTTATTTTTTGTTGATTCTTCTTTTTCTGCTTCTTCTTCCAAGGGGTCTGTATATTGCCAACCTTTTGGCTTTTTGTGTTGCTTCTTGTTCCATTTAGGGTCTTTTTTAGCTTGTGGGCAGGCACTGTGGAGGTGACCTGTTTGTAGACATCCACGACATCGAAAAGTTGTATTTTCGTAATCTAATGTTTGAGTCCACTGTGTATTATTGAAAATCAATGTAATACAGTTTGGTAGTCCCTGGCTAAGATCTACTTCGACGCATATTCTGGCGAAAGTAAATATGCCCCTTGTGAGTCTGTCTGCATCAATCGTTAGGAACTTTCCCAGGGAGTTCCCTATAGTTGTTAATACATTATGATGCCAGAAGTGTAATGGAAGGTTGTGCAACCTAACCCAAACTGGCATTTTTTATACCACCATTGTATTTGCATCGAATTCTGGGAACCAAGGGGTAATGAAGAGTCTTGCATTACCCCAGAACCATGGTCCCTTATTGAGGATACGTTCCTTTTCTTGTATTGTGGTGAATCTAACTATAAAAAACCCCTTGGAGCATAAGTGTATTTCACAATTTGGTGACCATGCAGCAAATATCCATTGGTGCAAAACATCATATTTAGGCCAAAAGCCATTAAATCTACATATGATTGCTTTGGTGTAAAAATCTGAGTATAAATCATTTACCTCAGGCATTGAGACTATGAGGACAGGAGTCAGCGATTTTTGTTCCACGATGTAGGGCCCTGGTAGTTCGGGCAATGATGTTGGTTTGGTTTGAGCTTTTTCCTTTCCTTTGACTGCATCCTTAAAATAACTTGTGCTCTTTGAGTTGGTTCCGGAGCATCCACCCCGCAGACGCAGATTGATTATGATATTCGAGTCTGAGACTATACCATAATCATGAAGTGTGTGATTATCCTGGAGGATGTGTCCTGAATAGATCAGATTTTTCATGCTTGCTGGTATATCAAGGTGAGTCTGTATTTCATGCCTTAAGTCTTGTATCCACCTCCCCTTCTGGATCCTCCAACATATATGCTTGCCTTCCAGCATTTTAATG
The DNA here is from genome assembly GCA_031772625.1 of Pinus tabuliformis. Taxonomy (NCBI): domain Eukaryota; kingdom Viridiplantae; phylum Streptophyta; class Pinopsida; order Pinales; family Pinaceae; genus Pinus; species Pinus tabuliformis. Next base: position 288,268,846 of record CM062804.1, on the reverse strand, counting down.
AAGATTTGTATTCACCTCAGTAGTAGATGAATCTGTCTGAGGAAGGGCTCGATCTGTTGCCAGTGTGTCTGGATCTGATGGATCTGAGCATATCAGTGCTCTGTCTGGTTCTTGCTTCGGCAGATCTGGGCCAGTGTACCTGGCATCTCCCTATGTCAGATACCCACCTGCGAGTTCTGGGAGGCCTCTCGGATATGGATCTGTCCACCCTAGTGCTGTGACTATGCGGATCATAGTGACAGAGAGGTCTTGTTTTTGGTTGGGCAACCGATCTGACTCCCTGTTATGAGTTATACGCAGGGTTTTTGCCTTATCATAAACAGGAAGGTGCTCCGTGAGGCATGGGAGTGATAGATCTGAGGAAAAAACGCCTAGACGAATGTCCCAGACATTATCCTACGTTGCCCAAACCATCCAAGAGGATTCTCCTTTTCCTTTTGACTTAGTGATGGCGAGTCGATAGAAGACAAAGCAAAAACGTTTACAGGCTACCGATCTTACTAGTGTAGGGGCCAATCTACCTTCTGGTTGTCCATATCAAAAAGCCCTTGTCTCGTTCTGTAGGAATTACCTCGTTTCAGGTAGGGTGAGGTTGTCCAAAGCCATTATGGGGGTCGAGCTGCCGCTGGGGGATCATATTCTCCATTGATGCCCAGATCGCAGGTCTAAAGAGCAGTGTCGACGTAGAAAGCATTCTCAGAAACCCTAGCCATTCTTTTCGCCTGTTCCCTGCTTCTTATGTTCTTCTTATCTACCAACTTCATATATATATATACATATCTATATATATATATATATATATATATATATATATATATATAGATATATATATATATATATATATCTATGTATATATATATATATATAGATATATATATATATATATATATATATATATCTATATATATATATATATATACATAGATATATATGTATATATCTTATAGATATATACATATATATCTATGTATATATATATATATATAAATAGATATATATATATATATATATATATATATATATATAAAGCTAATGACTAACCTTGTCCAAAATTTATCGAAAATTTGCAACTAAAAAAAAATGATGAAAACTTGTTTCACTAAATTCTAATAAAAAACTTTAAAATAATTAAACAAGAGCTTTTAAATTTATCTAAATGACTAGAAATACAATTTACTTGTAATTTAGATAACTAAATTATCAGCCTAGATCCATCTTAACTATAGATTTACCAAGCTCCTAGAGGGATCAAATCTCTTGAGGTGCAAACCTCTTTTGGAGTGAAAAGAGATTTGATGTGGATTTGATCTCTCTCGGCTTGATAGATCTAGAGTTAAGATGGATATATATTGTTATTATACCAACATAGATCCATCTTAAGCATAGATCTAACATGAGTTGAGAGGGATCAAATTTCTTTAGGGGCAAATTTATTTTAGAATGCAAAAAACAATGTATAATTTTTATTGTTTAAATTGTTTTTTCCCGGGGAGAAAATTCGTAATTTCCATTATCTATTGAAAATTACATGTTGTAGATGCCCGTAGGCATATGCAAATACTGTGACCGTAGTCAGCTGATATAGTTCCAAAATTTGTAACAGGTAGACCCAGTTTGGTGTGTTGTACAACTATAATAATTACATATTCAAAAAATCACCAGTGGGTGATCGTTGCTCAGTAGCCCAAAATTTTTAATTACAAGATAAAGAGCTCAAATAGAGAGACAAATATATACTACTGATCTTAGGGGCTATCCGCCCGCCAAAGTTCCTAATCTATGTATGGCCTGTGGAAGTATTGGTAGGTCCTCTCCGGTGTATGCTCTATGATCAGCCATTCTCCTCGAGGACGATGCATTGCCTCTTTCGATAGCTTGTCCGCACTTTCATTATGCTCCCTTTGAAGGTTCACGTCGGGTGTAGTCAGTATCTCAAAGCTCGCTCTCGTTTATCCTCCACCGTTGATGAACTGAGCAGTTTGGCGATGCCCACGAACGGGGAGGTTTGCCTCGCCGAGAAGGACTTCTAGCAAAACCCATGTCGCTTGAGCAGCAACTTGCAGAACCGAGAAAGGACCGAGCAACTAAACTTGATACGGAGTGACAGAGCAACAGAGTCCAGGTTAGCCTAGATACATACATTTGTCCACTCATCTGTCTGCTGTCCAAAGTGTTGAATACTGCAAATAAATGAAGCAATTCGTTGATGTGTTTGCCTAGGAGTATAGTGACCTGAAAATGTATGATAAAAACATAATCTAGCATAAAATCCCTTTAGAGAGAGACATTATTCCTTTCAAATAGAAGCTGAGACCAATAAATCCTATGATTCTCCCTCTAATTGAAAAAGAAATTAAAAAACTGTTGGCTGCCAAGATTATAGTTCCTCTGAGATATTCCAAATGGGTAGTCAATCTAGTAGTGGTGAGGAAGAAAAGTGGAGAAATCAGACTGTGTGTTGATTTCAAAAACCTAAACAAATTCTCTAAGAAAGACAATTATCCCCTACTGAAAATGGAGCATTTGTTGCAGAAGGTCTCAGGAGCCAAAGTAATGTCTTTCTTGGATGGTTTTTCAGGCTTTAATCAGATTGTTGTCCATCTAGATGACCAAGAGAAGACTGCATTCACCACTCCTTGGGGCACTTTTATGTATGCCAAGATGCCTTTTGGATTGATGAATGCTGGAGCAACCTTTCATAGAGCTAGGGATATAGCATTTGTAGGAGAGAAGGATAAATTTGTTCTTATCTACCTTGATGACATAACAGTATACTCCAGCAGCCATCAAAATCATTTGCAGCATTTGAAAAAAGTGTTTCTGAAGTGCAGAAGTTTTGGGATTTCAGTAATCCTAATCATAATTTGCATTAGAAGAAGGCAAGCTGTTAGGTAATGTTGTGTCTGCTACAGGTGTCCGAATTGATCCAGAAAGAGTAAAAGCAATACAGACTTTGTCTGTCCCTAGATCTAAGAAAGATATCCAGTCCTTTCTGGGCAAAATAAATTTTGTCAGGAGGTTTATACCAAATTTTGCAGAACTGGTAAAGCATATTACCTCCATGTTGAAAAAAGATCAGAGGTAATATGGACAGATGTAGCAAGAAAATAATTTGAGTCTATTAAAAAAGCTATTATGGAGGCTCCCACATTAATAAGTCCAAATTACAGCAAGGAGTTCCATGTATTCTCATTTGCCTCTGAAGACACCATTGCAGCAGTTCTATTGCAAGCAGATGAAGAAGGTTCAGAACATCTAGTAGCATTTTTCAGCAAGAACTTGAGGGATGCTGAACTGAGGTATGATATTATTGAAAAACAAGCATATGCCCTTATCAAATCCTTGAAAGCTTTCAGAGTTTATATTTTGCATTCAAAGATAATTGCATATGTACCCTCTGCTGCAATAAAAGATGTTTTAGCACAGCCTGATGTTGATGGAAGAAGGGCAAAGTGGATTGCAAAGATGATAGAATTTAATATAGAACTAAAGCCCACCAGGCTGGTCAAAGGTCAAGGTCTTGCTAGATTGTTAGTTGAGGAAAATTTCAAATCTTTAGATATTGATTTCCTGTGCACAATTCCAGAAAATGGTCAGGCAGAAGAAGAGGAAGCAGCTGAACCGGACAGAAAGCAGTTAGTGGCCAAAAATCTAGCTTCTTTTGATTGGTATTCTGCAATAATTAATTTCTTGTTGAAGCTAGAAATCCCTTCACGCTTAAGCACAAGTCAAGCTAGAACTTTAAAACTTAGGGCAGCTAAATATTGCATTAATGAAAATCTGCTCTACTGGAGGGATCCATCTGGAATGCTTTTAAGGTGTCTGGACAAAGAACAGTCAATAGAAGTCATGCAACAGTTTCATTCCAGCATGTGTGGAGGACACCATTATTGGAAAACTATAGCCCATAAAATTCTCAGAGCTGGGTACTATTGGCCCACTTTATTTTCTGATGTATTTTTATTTGTTAAGTCTTGTGACTGGTGCCAAAGATTTGAAGGAAAACAGCAATTGAAGTCCTTGCCCTTAAAACCAATAATTGCAAAAGGACCTTTTCAGTAGTGGGGCTTGGATTTTATTGGAGAAATCAATCCACATTCTAGTGGCCAGCACAGATGGATATTAGTAGCCACTGATTATTTCACCAAGTGGATTGAAGCAATCCCTACTAGGAAGGCTGATCATAATGTGGTCATGAAGTTTTTGACAAAGAACATCTTCAGCAGATTTGGTTGTCCACATAAACTAGTCACAGATAATGCAGCAGCTTTCAGGGCAAAGGAATTGGTGAATATGTGTGATTCAATGGGTATTAAACTGGTTCATTCCACCTCTTACTATCCTCAAGGAAATGGTCTGGCAGAATCCTCTAATAAAAGCCTGATTAGGATAATTAAGAAGTTGTTAGAGGAAAATAAAAAGAATTGGGATTCTAAGCTCAAGTATGCACTGTGGGCTGATAGAGTGACCATTAAGAAATCCACCGGGAATTCTCCTTTCAAGCTGGTATATGGCACTGAGGCTATATTCCCAATTCAATTGACTCTCCCTGTGGTAAAATTCCTTCAAGAAGAGCAGGATGAAGAAGAATACATGGCAAAGAGGATCACTGATTTAGTAGAGGTACATCAGATTAGAGAACAGCTGGTTGAAAAGGCTGCAGCACATCAGAAAAAGATCAAGGATGCTTTTGACAGGAAGACAAAGACAGATAATTTTCAGATTGGAGACTTGGTTTTGAAATGGGATGCACTGAAGGAAAAGAAAGGCAACCATGGGAAGTTTAATGCTTTCTGGACAGGCCCTTTCATTATTTCACAGATTCAAGGGAACAACACCTTTATACTAAAAAGTATGGGAGGAGAGGCAGTTTTTGATGGCCCATTCAATGGGCGTTTTCTGAAGAATTATGTTGTTTAAGGTCTCTTGGCCTTAAAGGTTGTAAATATTTGGTTTTATCAGTTTTAGTCAGACTCCATGCCCAATGGAACACTAGGAATTTTGCTAACTTGTTTTCATCAGGAAGGCATTGATCTGCAGGCTCTTGAGACCTCACAGGGAGGATCTCATCCCTAGAAGGAGCCAGCGTTAGCTTTGCTATGTTCTTCGATATTTGATGGATAAAAATATCTTGGGCAGTGTTGTTTTTGGTTGCATAAAGCTCGCAGCAGTTTTTCCCGCCTCCTCCTTTATTTTCCCTTTTCTCCATAAAACCCCACTACCCTGTTTTACACCTGCATTTAGCATAAAAGCCTTGTTTCCTTAGCTCCCAAGCGTTTTTGTTTAAACATTGTAAAAACCTAATAACCCGTCCAAACCCTTTCGCAAGCCTTTTTCACGTCTTTTCATTTAAAATCTTGTGCGTTAATGCCTAGCCGTCCGATCATCCACCATAAGATCTAACGGTGTTCACACTTCATGACCACGCAATCCGCACGCACGTTAGCCTGCGGGGAAAGCGGTTTCCTGCCGGACCTACCAGCCACACGTCGCAAATGTGTTGGATCGCGCCCCCACTGTACGTTTACCACCTTTTCCCATGAGCGGTGCGGGGAAACCACTTACCACCATCCAGTATGACCCCCGCGCATGTTAGCAGCCCATCGACCGTTCGATCATCCATCTCGCAATCCGACGGCCCACGATCCTCCATTCGCGTTCCCTCCCGATAGCCTCTGTAAACTGTTCTCCACCGTTCGATTACACGATCTGATAGCTCGTAGTCGCTTCGCCTTGCGTCTTCCCATCACCTCCCGCCATCAGATCTTAGACATCTGTCAGTTGCATCCAACGGCCAATATTCATTCCCTGCCCTCCATTCACTCTCCATGTTGTTATCGCATTTTTAGTCTCTCTCGTACATCCGAGGAAAGAAGGCAATCACCCACCAGCGCTCTTCATAGTTAAATATTCAACTACCCCATTCAAGAGACAGCACGGCTAGGGAAGGAGAGTACTGCCTTGAGCAGTTGAATTCAATTACCAGTTATGGAGTTTTTGTCCCATACGGTACTCCACCTGCTCAAGAAGGATACCAGAGTACCAGAAAAGCCGATTTTGTTCATTAAAACACACAGTTTGCAGCAGAGACCCATATCTGATTGTAAATGTGGTTGGTGGTCCATTATGACCCCTCCACGCATAGAGCAGCAGAGCAATTTTGTAAACAAACTCTATATATACCCAAAAGCAAGATGTAATGAAGGTTGATGAATGTTATTCTGATGTAAGGTTCAACTTTTGGAGACTGTAACTACTGTGATACCTGCAGCGTGTGGTCTTCATTTTTAGCTAATGCAAGCTTCTTTTGTTTTTAATTGCTCACTTTCCACTTCTTCTTTGTTCTAGGTTGTGCCTGTTATGCATTCTTTTCATGTGCTCTTGATGTTTAGCATTAGAGGGGTTGTCATCCCACCTCTTTGTTAAAATCTAGTATGTATCATTGAGTATGTATGCATGTTTCTATTATTTTAATGCCAGAGAGCTGTCATCCTGTCTGTGCATTAGGAAATAGATTTACAGACCTTTTAACTGGTTGCAGCTGGCCATCACAGGGTCCTGTGCATCTGTTGGTGTGATCAGTATTCTCCATCATCACATTTTCCTTAAACTGTGAGTAATTGGTGGTCTAAAGCCTTGTAGTCTGGGGGTGTTCACCCATGTCTGGGGTTAAGCATAGTAGAAGTGGTTATCTGGCTTGAATATGCATCATTCCTTCCATTCATCCACCATTTTCCAACATTTTTGTTGAGTTTGTAATGTTCCTGAGCATCTCTGATATACAACCTAGGAGAGTTTCTTGGGGTGATAACACATATAACATATAAGTAGCAACAATAAATTAAGATCCATTTTACCTTATAAATTAGAATAATGATTTTGTAAGCAAATTTAAATTTAATTAATAAGCACATAAAAACTTGAATACTTACAATAAAATTACAATATAACAATATGTTTAACCATGGATATACATGTCCACTTTGTTGAAAATGCAACAAGAAAATCTTAGTTTGACTTTGCCTTGGTCAAACTAGAGAAAATTCAAATTTCGACATCAACATACAACTTGGATGATGTTAACTTGTGTGACATGGCTTTGTATTACCCAGTTTACTCAGTAAATTCGAATTGGAGGAGTTAGAGTTCAGTTCTGCATGATTGATTGCTAATTTGTAGGAATTTGTTCAGCTAATTTGAGTTATTGTCAGTTTAACTAATTCTAATTGTCAGAAGAACTAGTGGAGGTCAAGCTGTGGAAGTGGAACTTCAACCACACTTAGTGATCAACTAGTTAATTGATGGATCAACCCAAAATAATTGTTCCATTCAGAGAATTCAAGTTACCCATTTGAGATGGAGAATCCAAGGCAGTGTATTATCAGTTGTAGCATATTCCAATGTGTACATGTGGTGCAAGCAATGATTAGGTGCTCAAAATTATGCTCAAAAATTAAAGTGTCAAAATCTTCTCAAACTTAGCTTTAGATTGAAGAGCTCATCATTCTAAATCCAATGGTGTGAATGGCACTCGAATCCGAGTTCGTATGCAGATGTTAGAGCAAGTCAAAGTTCAAGTTTGACTTGCATACATGGCAAGATTAGGATGATATGGCAAGCCTTCAACAAATAAGGAGGCGCCAAGTGGCAGCCCGCCATTGGCCCTCACAAATGACATATTGCAGCGGTAGGTGGAAAAGGTGTATCAAATCAGCCCCTGACAGGTTCAAGATGCGATGCAATCTAATCACAATCGCATATCGCAGATGGTGAAGGGGAGAACATAATAGGTATCGGCAAAGTTTGCAATGTGATGTGATCGTATATCGCAATCGTGACGAACGGGTAATCGGCCCAGCGCAGTTAAGTCCCGTAAGCGATAGACCCAGACGCGATAACATTATAAGCCACAGTTTAATACTTCGACAGGTCTGTGATATCGCAATCGCAACATTTCGTCGAGTAAACAAGATATTCCGCCCACTCAACTCACCAATTGCAATTTGCGATACGACCAACAAAATATGGCCCGCGGTGCGAAGAAATTATTGCCCTATTAGTGGATTTTGGGGCTAAATTGGAGTTTCTGCCAGTTTTGGAGCAATTTGTGGAACAAATAGTGGGAGAACTGGGAGAAGTCATAACTCCTTTAGTTCTATCCAAATTTGATGCAAAAAGAGTCAATTCGAGCAGTTTTGGCTATTATGAACTCATTGAGATAGGTTTCGGAGATATTTGAGCATTGTAAACACACTTTTTATGTAATTTGAGCATAATAAAGAGGCTCAAGCCTTTGGAAGCTGGACCAAGGAGACGTAGCCCAGGGGGGTGAACTCCTTTATCATATGCTTGTTGTGTGTTGTATTTTGATGTTCATTACTGTTATATTTATTCTATTCATCATATGTTTTAATGTTATATTGTTCATAACATTTACATAAAAACTCTCATGGGAATTAGTTAATTATGCAACAATTTTGAATCCTTAAGCATTTGAAAAAGCAAAAGATAAGCATCTTGGGTTTATATTTGAATGGGGAATTAGCACAACATTACTAACATACTCCAATTAAGATCAAGTTGGTATTAGAGCACTGGTTTTGCTTACTGTATTTGCTTTGTGAAAGAAGGATTTAATTTTTTGCAAGTTTATGTCATGCTCACAAGGTTAAAGCTCAAAAGGGGTGAAGGAAAGCTCGTTGAAAGCCCTAAAATTGGGTCAAAGGGAAGAAGAGCAAGGTTGCCAAAGTCTTCTACACCAGTTCACCTCAAGTTGCAGAACTTACAGCTGAGATTCCAACACCAGTACAGCCTCAAGTTGTAGTTGAGTCTTCATAGACTATGTCTCATGAAGGAGAACCTATCATGACAGAAGATGAGAAGACCTTCAGAAAGGCTTTCTTTGATATGAAAAATATGGTTAAGGTCCTCTATGAAGAGAGGAACAACAGATTGCAAGGATAAAGTTCCAAGCCTCCCAATGGAAAAGGCTCTTCAGGAGGAGGTAATGGAAAATAAGATAAAGGAAAAGGAGGTAATGGGAATGGAGACAAACCTCCACCATCTCCACCATCTTCTTCATATTCTTCTTCGAAAGCATCTTCACACTCTTCCACCAATACCACCGTTACTCATACTCATCATCATTCTTCAAAAGGGGTTGGTAAATCACTTTTTCTGAAGCTTGATGTTAAATTCGAGTTGCCTATGTACAATGGAGAAGTTAATGCAAAGAAGTTGGATAACTAGATTCGTCAGTTGGAGGTGTATTGTAGAATTTAGAACCTTCAAGAGGATGATATTAAGATTTAGTTGGCTTCATTGAGAATGGAGGGTGCAACACTCGTATGGTGGGAAGCAAGAACTCAAGATGAGATCAAGAAACATGGTAAGATCTCTATTGCTTGGTATGATTTCATTGATACTATTAAAACACAGTTATACCCTTTAGCTCATATGCAAAAATCCATTATGAATTGGCAAAATTTTATATAGTTGAAAGGTCAAAATGTGCAAGAGTATACTCAAGAGTTTAGGAAAAGAGCTCTTATGCTAGGAGTAGACTTACAGTCACAAGATACCTTGCTGAAATACATAGGAGGGTTGCATAGCTATCTTCGACATACCATTCTTATGTTCAGTCCCACAAATCTTGATGAGGTTTGTGTTCAAGCTACACACCTCGAAGCAAGAGGGAAAAATATACAGGAAGAAGGTAAGAAGAAGCCATTTCAAAGTGGTGAAAAAGGGAAGAATTTTAAAGGAAATCAGAAGAAAAATGCTTCTGTTAAGAAAGAAGGGGAGAAACCCGTGTGCAAGAATTATTCCAAGGAAGGACATGATGAAGCACATTGTTGGAAGCTTCATCCAAAATTACGACTGAAGAAATTCAACAATAAAGGGAAACAAAAGACCAATGTTGCTGCACAACAAGACTTGGGTTCAGACTCAGGGGATGAAACAAAAATCATAGCCATAGTCACCAAAGGAAAAGTCGTGGAAAAAGCAAGCAAAGAGGTCAGCAAAGAGGCAGTCGTAGCAAGTACCAGCGCAACAAATAATACCCACAACATTTCAAATGAGGAAAATTGAATAGAGCTATTCCATATCTGAGTCATTTCCAAACATATGAAAATCGATATGTTGTTTGACAGTGGATCGCAGGCCAACTTAATTTTTGCGGATTTGGTTAAGAAAATGAATCTGGAAACCATGCCCCATCACAAATCGTATCTGTTGGGATGGATAACCAAGGATGCTAATTTACAGGTCACACGGAAATGTATTTTTAGGTTTGCAATCACCACTAATTTCATTGATGAAGTTGAATTAGACATTGTGCCATTTGATATCTCAGGAATTGTGTTGGGAAGTCTGTATTTGTATGACAGGAAAGTTGTTTTCCACAGATTTGAGAACAAATACCATTTGTTCAAAAACAGAGTGGAGTACATTGTGAGATCCCATCGCAGGAAACTTAATCTGTCTTTGGCAAGCACAGGTGAAATGAAATGACTAGTTAATTCCAGCAAGAGTCTCGTGCTCCTCATGATCAAGCAGAAAAATGACACAGAGCAGGAATCCTTTGCAGGCTGTGATGTAAAGCTGAAAGCTGAATTGATTGATGTGGTCAATCAATATGGGGACATGTTTCAAGAACCAAAGGGATTGCCACCAAAAAGAGGAATTCAGCATGAAATTCAGCTACAACAAGACTGTCCACTCCCAAACATTGGTATGTATCGAATGTCAATTCTGGAAAGTTTAGAAATTAAAAAACAAGTCTTGGAATTGTTAGATAAAGAAGTAATTCATCCTTTTACTTCACCATGTGTTTCACCAATTGTATTGGTACCCAAGAAAGATGGAACCTGACGCATGTGTGTAGATTATTGAGCTTTGAATAAGATTACAATAAAGAATCGATACCCACTTCCCAAAATAGATGATTTGCTAGATCAGTTGAAAAATGAAAAGTATTTCACTAAATTAGACTTGAGAAGTGGATATCATCAAGTTAGAATAGTTGAGGAGGACATATGGAAGACTGCTTTTAAAACCAAACAGGGATTGTTTGAGTGGCTGGTTATGCCTTTCGGTCTTTGCAATGCTCCAGCTACATTCATGAGAGTTATGAATGATGTTTTAAGATCGTTTCTTATTGAATTTGTAATTGTCTATTTAAATGATATTTTGATATTCAACAAATCAAGAGAAGAGCATGTCAAGCATGTTAGGAAAGTTTTGGATATCATGAGAAAAGAACAATTATTTCTAAAGATGTCTAAATGTGAATTCGGGAAAACTTCCTTAATGTATTTGGGCCACATAGTTGGAGGAGGTGAGTTGAAGATTGATCCCTCTAAACTTTCAGTCATTGTGAATTGGCCAATACCCAAATCAGTCACAAAAGTAAGGAGTTTTTTAGGGGTAGCGCAGTACTGGAGGAGTTTTTGCCAATTTTTCCTCCATAGCAGCTCCACTACATGCATTGACCAGCGTGAAGGTTCTCCTCCAGTGGGGAGGCAAACAACAAAAAGCATTTGATGCTTTGATTTGCCTTCATATATGCAAATCTATTCCGTTGTTAATGTTGAAAATTTTAGATTGTATGAATCTCCTTTGATTGAATATCAAGGAGAGAATGTTCAAATTCCATCTATTAAAGACTTTTCTCCAAAATACCTTGATGTGCTTCAGCAAGACACTATACTTGACAAAAGGACAAGGACAACTAAAAGGGGAAATATTGATTATCTTTGGGTGGGTCTCAAAGGTACACATCCATCAAAGGCCAAATGGATTGAAGTGGGGAAGGTGAGGGAACAATACCCTCATCTGTTCAATAACTGAAAGTGATCCTTTTGGGGTCCAAAAGGCTTCCAGTGGGGAGGAGTGATCAGGTGCTCAGAATTATGCTCAAAAATCAAAGTGTCATAATCTTCTCAAACTCAGCTTCAGATTGAAGAGCTCGTCATTCTAAATCCAATGGTGTGAACAACACTCGAATTCGAGTTCGTATGCAGAACTTAGAGCAAGTCAAAGCTCAAGTTTGACTTGCCTACATGGCAGCATTAGGATGATGTGGAAAGTCTTTAGCAAATAAGGAGGCACCAAGTGGTAGCTCGCCATTGGCCCTCGCAAATCGCATATCGCAGTGGTATGCAGAAAAGGTGTATCAAATCGGCCCCTGACAGGTTCAGGATGTGATGTGATCTAATCATAATAGCATATCGCAGATGGTGAAGGGGAGAACAGAACAGGTATCAACAAGGTTTGTGATGTGATGCGATCGCATATCACAATTGAGACAAATATGTAATCACCTCGGTGTAGTTAAGTCCCGTAATCGATAGACCTGGACGCGATAATGTTATATGCCACAATTTAATACTCCGACGAGTTCATGATATCACAATCGCAACATTCCGTTGGGTAAGCAAGACATTCCACTCACTAAAGTCGCTGATTGCGATTTGCGATATGGCCAACAGAATATGGCCCATGATGCGAAGAAATTATTGCCCGATTAGCAGATTTTGGGGCTCAATTGGATTTTTCTGCCAGTTTTGGAGCATTTTGTGGAACAAATAGTGGGAGAACTGGGAGAAGTCATAACTCCTTCAGTTCTTATCCAAATTGGATGCAAAAATAGTCAATTCTAGCAGTTTTGGCTATTCTGAACTCATTGAAATAGGTTTCAGAGACATCTGAGCATTGTAAACACACTTTTTAGGTAATTTTAGCATAATAGAGAGGTCCAAGCCATTGGAAGTTGGACCAAGGAGACGTAGCCCAAGAGGGGTGAACTCCTTTATCATATGCTTATTGTGTGTTGTATTTTAATATTCATTACTGTTATTTTTGCTATTATTCAGCATATGTATTTATGTTAAATTTTTCATAACATTTACATAAGAAACTCTCATGGGAATCTGTTAATTATGCAACAATTTTGAATCTTTAAGCACTTGAAAAAGCAAAAGATAAGCATCTTGGGTTTATATCTGAATGGGAATTGGCACAACCTTACTAATCTGCTCCAATTCATATCATGCAGTCAAAGGAAGACCTAAGGCAATTACGCAATTCCATGGTGTGAAATTCCTAAAGAATAGAGGCAATTTTCCAAGGGAACAATGCAAGTTAATAAGAGCTTGGAGGGCTTGATAATTGGCTAGGTGTTGGCTAGAGTCAGTCAATCGGGCAAAGGGATAGACTATACACTCGCAAGGTGTGCTTAGGCTTTTGCAAGCATATGCATTTCTTCTCTATTATCTGATTAATGCAATATAGATAGTAAGGGGTTTGGAGCAGTTGCTTTCCCCTAGACAAATATTTGTGCATGTGTGATGTTTCATTTTGCATGTCTATGATTCTTGTTCTAGATGGTGAATTAAATTCTACAAATCAATAGAGTAGCTTCAATTCTTGTGATTTAGCAAATTTCATGAGAAGTATTGAATCTACACAATAATTTCTACATGGTATCAGAGTTGGAATCACTGTAGAGCAAAGATTTTGAAGTTGTCATTGCAGGAGATTTGATTTGTAGATAAGGGTTGCAGGTTTTCTTCAGGACTGAGAATATGACTTTCAATGGAATAAGGCTTGAGTATTCCCTTGAGGGAAGCTCGAATTATGTTGCATGGAAAGACCGCATGGAGGCAGTACCAGAGGATAATGGGTTGAAGGAATTCATTGATAATGATATTTTGAAACTAACAACGTCTGATGAAAAGGATCTAGCAAAATGGAAGAAGTGTGTAGCCAAGGCGAGGAGGATCATATTAGAGGGAGTACAAGAGAATATTGTCTCAAATATCCACAGGAAAGAGACTTTGTATGCAATGTGGCAAGTGATGATAGATTTGTTCCAAAATAGTAGTGACCACAAGAAATTGGCACTCAATGACAAACTTTGAAATATCAAGATGCAGAGGAACGAGACCATTCTACAATACTTGAGCAGGTTTGCACAGTGTCATGATGAACTTGGTCAAGTTGGTGTTATTGTAGCAAAGGATGATTTGGTGAGCCTATCCCTTCTAGGCCTTCCCAAGAGCTAGCACAACTACCAAGATTCAGTGAACGGGAGGGAGAAACTACCAAATTGGGAATGCTTGTGGTTCGATTTGGTACAGGAGGAAATAAGGCAGAATACCAAAGATGGGACTTCATCCAAGGGCGAGGATGAGGAGAACTATGCCTTGGATGGAAAGGAAAATAAAGGGAAAGGGAATAAACCTTAATCCAAAGCAGAATCTAGTCAAGGGCACAAGAAGAAAGACTTGTCCAGAATCAAGTGCTTTCACTGTCATGAATTCAAGCACTATACCACGAAGTGTCCACATAAGAAGGCAAGCAAGAATACCACAATATGAGTAACAAGTGAAGCCTTAGCTTCACAGTTTGAGCTTGATTTTACTCTCATTGCATGCATGGACATCATAGTGATGGGAAGTGTGTGGTATCTCGACAACGATGCCTCGTTCCATATGACGGGGAATAAATATTTTTTCAATGATTTGGAGGAGAAGGATCTCCATATGCACATTGAGATGGGAGATGATGGAAGGTATAACACGACCAAGATTGGTACAGTCACCTTTCAAAGGGAGTCAGGCTCCCCTATCAAGCTCAAGGATGTGATGTTTGTTCTGGGTCTAAAGAAGAATCTTGTCTTTGTTGCAGTTTTGGAAGATCGTGGCTACGATGTGATCTTCAACAAAGGAAATCTATTCCTAATGCACATTGCCACGGGACAAGTGAAGCATATCAAGGTTCATGTGAAGAACCTCTACAAGCTAGATGTGGATGATTGTGCTACATTGAGCACATATGTGGAGAAGGTGCAGAGCCACGATGTCAGTGAACTTTGGCATAAAAGACTTGGACATTTGCATCATGGCTCTTTGAAGATCATGTAGTAGATTACCATATGCCTCCGCAAAGGACCACTAGAGCAACAAGACACATGCAAAGGGTGTACCTTGGGGAAGTACACAAAAGTCACTTTCCATGATTGGGACAACAAAGCACATGTAGTCCTTGAAAGGATCCACTTTGATGTTTGTGGACCTTTCTCGATAGCCTCCATTGCCAGGCACAAGTATTTTGTCATCTTTATTGATGACTACTCGTGGAAGTGTTGGATATTCTTCATGCAGAAGAAGGATGAGACTTTCTCCAAGTTCTTAGAGTTCAAGGCACTGGTGGAGAAAGAAACAGGCAAGAAGGTGAAGCCTCTCAGGAGCAATAATGGAGGTGAGTATGTGTCAAATGAGTTTAAAAATATTTGTGCAAAAGAAGGTATTTGATGAGAGTTGACTTCACCCCACAAACCACAACAGAATGGGGTGGCTAAGAGGAATAATCAAGGAGCAGCATGGGCGATGTTGCATGATCGAAGCTTATCTCTGCACTTGTGGGTTGAAGCATGCAACACAACTGTCTATTTGTAGAGCAGGAGTCCTCATCAGATTCTTGGCATGATCACACTAGAGGAGGCTTTCTCAGGGAGGAATCCGAATGTGTCGCACTTTAGGATCTCTAGAGCCTCTATCCATTTCCATGTCTCCAAAGAATTAAGGAAGAAGCTAGAGACAGCAACAGAGTTGGGGGTATTTGTGGGTTACAAAGAAACTCCCCACAACTACTGTGTGTATTTTCCATCCCTTAAAATGATAGTTGTGTGACGGGATGTCAAATTTGAAGAAGACAAAGCCATGTGGTGCTCTCTTGAGAGGGAGATTCTGATCCCACAAGAAGAGGAGCTTTTAGCTCCAAAGGAGGAGCCTCGGGATGTTGTGGAACAAACACAAGTTGATGAGTAGAGAGTGGAGATAGCCACTCAAGCATAATCATCCATAGAAGGTAGGAAGAGAACCATATAAGCTGAGAGACTTGTGCAGGATGCGAGGGAGAATGTGGGTGCTCCTTTAAATCAGCTCAGGCATAGAAGGTCACTAGATCGATACATTGGCTATGTGGCTCTAATGACTAAGCTAGTAGAGACTGAGCCATCCTCTTTCAAGTAAGCAATAGAGCAACTAGTATGGGTTGATGCAATGGTGGAGGAGTATGAATCCATTGTGAAGAAAAATGTTTGGGAAGTGGTCCCAAGACCATCAGAAAAATCAGTTGTTAGCTTGCTTTCTAGGTAAATCCTCTCTGTAGTCAGAGACGATCCCTCTAGCCCAATGAGTGGGTCTAGCAACTGAAGTGACAATCTACCAGACACTTTCCTAACTTACAATTAAAAAGAGAGACGAAGAAGATGACCTACCTCATTCTGATGCTATCTCGATCTCCTTTGTTGAAGAGCTTGGATCACTTGCATCACGGGCTCGTTCCTACTATTCACAACGTTTATGCACCTGCACAAGAGATCAAGACACAACAAGGAATGCAAATACAAATAACATACTCAAAAGTAACCTACTTAACTGATCAAGGAATGTTAAGCTAAATGATACATGAGCATACACATTTAGGGAAAATGAACTAGCAGTTGTATATTAATAGAAAATAAAGGGAAGCATACAACCAAACCTTGATGTTGATAGGCTCTCCTTGAATTAATATCCAAGTCCAAGCTAATCTCTCTAAGCCAAATGAGTAGAATATAGGCACAATCTTAGCATAAGGGTGCAAATAGACATAGATCAACAGACCAACCATTTGGGAATGGGAGAGGATGAATATATAGGCTAGGAAAGGGAGTTAGGATCTCTCCAAAGATATGAGTAGGCCCTTATCTCAAGGAGGTAGCTCATAAGGATAAGACCAGGAGGCCAAGTTGGCAGAATTCAACCTCATCTATGCCAAACAACCTCTAGCTCGACGCTTTGGAAGCTTCTAGATCATGAAGCTTCTCATCCTCTTTGGGAAAATTGCATTTTTGGGATCATCGCGGGTATACAAGTGAACAGAGCCATGCCATCGCAGGTCAAATTGTTTTTAGTCTCATAAGCGCGATGATTCTCAAATTAGGGTTTTAGAGCTATTTCTTTTAGGGAAAGCTCAAGGCATTTTCCAATCAATGTCTTAGGAAGGATCTGAGCTGCATATATGAATGAGTACAATGCATAATGGTCATGTTTCGGGCACTTCGGGGTATGTCACAGGGAAGTGTAGGAGGTGTGACAAAATACTGTGTAACAGATGCCCCCTAAAGCATGAAGGAAGAACGAGGAGTGATGGTTGAGATGCTTTACAAGATTTTGCAAGGACAAGGACAAACATTATCAGGAGACCTGCAAATCAAGGACGCATATACATATACATATCTGATATCAAAACATGAATCCATGGTATGGATGCAACCATCCGAATAATAAGGACTATATGAAAGGATCCATGGTATGGGCACAACCATCCAAATGAGAAGGATCATCTGTGAATCTAAGATCCAAGGTATGGTCGCAGCCATCCGATATAGAAGGATCATCATAAATGTAAAGTCCCACGGTATGGTCACAACCATCTGTATAGTAGAAACATGTGTACAATCATGAATAACATATAACTCCACGCAGCCTGAGTCATATCAGACAAGACTCAGGGTCTTGCGCTCCATCTCGACCCAATCAAAGTACGAATTCTAACATGTGAATGAATTTGTTGAAGTTGAACATGCTAGAAAACCACCTGATTACTGGCCAATGATGTGAACCGTTAACAGGTACGAGAGAAACCACCAATAATGACAATGGCTCTCAAGGTACGACAATACAATTCGTGAATGTGATAATGAAACTAAAGTCGAACACACATGAAATCATTCAATCAAAGGCCAATGATGAAGAGCTATTGTCAGATGCGAAGAACTTGCCATTAAAGCATGCAAGCTCCAAGGTACTGAAAGGGAGTTTCTAAGTCATCTTCCTAGATAATGAGCTAAAGTCGAAAGGAAGCGACCCGTCGAAGGAGGGCAATGATGAGTCCCCCATCATCGACACAAAACAAGGAATAAAGTGGAATGAAATGAATAAGATCCAAGAATGTAATGATGGGTTAGACAGTGTATAGGTAAATAACTGCAGATAGGACTTCTCTTGAACAATGACAACATGACTCCGGAGCGTGGCAACATTTGACTCAACATAGGACTAAACCATGATGACAAAATGAAATAGTCAAATGAGAGGCAAAAATGGATCACCCAAACCCGGGAGGACAAGTGACTGAGTGAGGATATCCCAAACCCGACATGAAAGCATAAGAGTGTCATGTTTAAGAGCGACATGCTACCTATACAAAGAATGTTTTGTCTTCATTTTTCCTGCTATTTCTAGCGAGTATCCCAATTATTTTTATCACAATCTTTAAGGGGATAACATATGCTTGTCATGTAAGTTCATTCTTCGAATGAATCCATCCTAGTAAGTTTTACGAGTCCTAGGAAGGATAAACACGCTCTCATCATGGCGACAAGTCTTTCGTCGTAAAATTTTAACGAGTCTGACGTAAGAATAAATCAGTATCTTTTTCATATTTAGAGAGTTTGAAAAAGAGACAAAAAAAAACTCCATCAGATCCCTTTTCGTAATTTGTCTCTCGAATCCGAAAAGGTAGAAAACAATATTCGATACAACCCCTTGACCATGTTGTCCAAGGTGTACCTTTTTCATAAATAGTCAATCTCAACCTGAAAAGGGGGTAAACGTATACTGAGATGACATCAATTCATTTAATTTAACGAGTTCGAAAAGACAAGTACTCGACAATCTTTTCATGTTTTGAGAGTCAGAAAAGAGCTGAAAGATGACTCCTCTTGGAGGAAAGAGTGGTATAAAAGGATAGAAATTGCTTCTGATGATGATGGAACTGCTCAAAACATGTAATGGTCAAGAGGTTGGCTAATAAGACCACTCATCGCAGATGTTCCTTAGACATAGATAAAACAACCAAGTGAAAGCATATGATCGACCAAAGAGATGGTGGCCATGGAATGAAAGAACCAAGGCTCATCTGGAAAAAATTGGCTGATAAAAACAACAATCACGAGATGTAAAATGGGAATGGTTTCATTTTTACACAAGATTGAAATATGGGAAACTATGCTTGAGTATACTTGAGGAAGGTTTCATTTTTCACAAGCTTGAAACATGAGAAAAACTATGCTTGGATTTGGTTTCATTTTTACACAAGCTTGAAACAAAGATAAACTATGCTTGGATTTGGTTTCATGCCCCCAACATAATGACTCAATTCAAGGTACATGCCCCCCAAGCTTCATTTCATTCACCTAAGTGGATGGAAGGAAGGTTCACTTACAAGATCAAGTGAAAGACTCAACTGAGATTTTACGAGATCTAATCAAAGACTCGAATTGGAAGGGGATTTGTTTCATTTTTTAACGAGCTTGACACAGAAAAGGAACCATGCTTATGACACCTTGTTTCATTTTTTAACGAGGTTGACACAGTGAAAGAACTATCCTCATGTAGACCTAATTCATTTTTAACAAGGTTGGCATAGTAAAAGAACTATCCTCATGGTCCCTATTTCATTTTTAATGAGCTTGACACAAGACAAGGAACTCTGCTCCAAGACCTTTGATCACAAACCAAAAGAGGCCATGGATTCCAAGAGGTTCTCATCAGATGGGAGAACAACACTCTGGAAGGGATACATGTCCAGGGATCTGAATGAAAAATCAGGCTCCAATGTCCCCAATACATGGTGTACTACATCACCTACTAGATCATCAGTAGATGTGGGCATGGAACAGGTGGCCACATAATTAACCTGTGGTGGGGGTGATATCGCTTGCACATAAAAAAAATTTAGGGATGATGGTTGATTGAGAGTTGATTTAGGACCAATGAATGTAAGATGATCAATGATCACAATGCTTCCTTCATGCGGGAAACACATTACTTGAAAGAGGGAAGAAACAAGTGCTCCCATGACATAAACATAGTCACAACCAAGAAGTAGATTAAAATCTGAAGAGCCTTGGACAACCATCGCATCTATATAAACAATCTTTCCTCCCAAAGTGATAGGTAACTTAGGAAGGATCCCTAACAGTTGATTGGTTCCTCTATTAAAAGCTAACAGATTCTGGGTGACAAGGACAAGCTGAAGAGAACCTAAAGCTTGCTAAGCAGTTGAAGACAAGATGCTAACAGATGCACCCTCATGTACGACTTCATTAGGTACGACCATATGGTAAGCATGTACCATAATCTGAAAAGGCACATAAGATAGAAGATGATATCTTGCAAGTCGACTCCAATCAAAAGAAGTGACTAAACTACTCGGAAGGAGTGTCGTAGGAACAAGAGAGCTTCTCTCTTGCTCTATGGGAACAAGAGAAGTGCTCTCATGCACCTTGGGAATGAGAAGATTTTCCTCCAGTTCAGTCGAAACTGAAGAAACCAGAAGAACCTGAGAAGTATGAGGTTCACTTTCTATTGAAAATGTACAGTTAACTGAAGGTGGATTCAAGCCTACCAGTTTCTCAACCAATGGTTGATCAAGAATGGACTCATGAGACTCACTTTCAGAGAGTAGGGTTGACCAAAGGTGAATTTTGATCAATCACTAGACCAACTAGTGAAGGATCGGGGGAAAGCTTTCGATACCCAGACATAAGACAAGGTTGAGAAGCTGTAAGTTTTTCCAACTCTTTGGAAGCTTCATCTATAAGAGGACAAAGGTGAATGGCATGATTCCCTTCACACAACTTACAAGGAAATTTGACTTTCCCCCTTTTCCCATGAGCTTACTGTTACTAGTTAAGGGTTTATCACCAGCATGATCGCCAGAGGCTAATCACAAAGCTCAATGTGAACCTGTAGACCACACTTCTAAGACCTTGGGAATACCAGGACAATTCTGAAGAAGGTGGTCACCCTTACATAACATGCAAGGGAATTTTACTTTCTGGGGTTGGTTGGAAGATTTTTATTCATTAGTTGCATCAGTAGCAATGGTTGCTTGGTTTCCCCCTTGCTTATTTTGCTTCTTCTTCTTCGTCCTCTTATTCTTCTTCTTAACTTCTTGATTACTAGAATCCATACTTTCACCAGGCGAAGAGGAAGAACGGGGTGAAGAAATAGGCGAATAAGGCGAGGGGTCAACTTTAGGATCAACATGAAGTCGACGTTGTTCAGGTGAAAGAAAACTTGGTTGAGAAGCAGTTTGGACACTCAGAACCACCGAGGTCGAAAACAACCAAACTGACAGACCAATGGCCAATCCAGGAAGGGACAACGTTGTCAGATAAGGAGCACCAATATTTCCAAAAGAAGGAAAAGGACTAGGATTCCCATCAAAGGGGTTTCCTTGACTAGTAGACCCAAGAAACGTTGCCATTGGTATCAACCTAAGATCTATTAAGGAGTATTTCCACAGGAAGGATGTTGTTTTGCGGTCAATTAATTTTAGAATTTGAAACAAGAACTTTGCCTTTTCAGGTTTTAAGAGTCGAGAAAACAACGAAAATGTGACTTTAGTCGCTTTCGTTGGTTTAACAAGCTTGAAAGGATATGTGCTCAATGATCTTTTCAAATTTAAGGAGTCAGAAAAGATCGAAATGACTACTAAGGTTACTCTAGGCAAAAGGGGTTACCAAGTAACTGTGAATTGCAATATATAGCTTAGCAAATAAATTTACTAAGGATTTGATGTACGTGCAAGAAATCTCCCTGAATGTTGTTTTCGGTGTATCACGTTTACAGGGCGGCAAACTCGGCTTCCTATGGATAAAGGTTTGCAACCTATGAGGGTATCCCTTTATATACTCAATGGTACAGGGAGCACAAGTTCGTGCTAGAATTCTCTAATGCAAGAGTATTGCGAACGACAGTTGCTAAGTTTTATAGACGCCAAAACACGTCTGCAGCCTAGACCACCAAGTATGAACGTTAATGTTTCAAATGCTCCTTAGATTCATTGAGGTAAATTTTAAAGTTAATCTTTGAAATTAAGTTTCGATTTCAAGGCCTTAACGATGTCACATTTTCCTAAAATGCAGCTAAATGATGAAATTGAAATCCTTTCATTCGATGAAGGCTACCTATTTAGGGAAGAGAAACACCCAAATCATGCATCAAACAAGCAACAATGCATCAATGACAATTTTCCAATGCTAAATGCAAAACATGAAATCTAATATTTCATTTCATAAGCAAATGCAATGCCAAAATAAAATCTTAAAGCAATCTACCTTAAGATATAATGATGATTTCCTTTTCACTTTAATGCAATCAATGTAATCTAGTGCAAAAGAGAAAAAGAGAATGCAAACAACTCAATAATCATGAAAATCTCTTTCACATTAATGATTTTGAATGCAACAAATGCTTCGAAAACTACTTAAAAGATAAACACTTTTGCTTTCGCTTTTCAAAACACAAAATTCAAAGCAAATACTTCCTTTCAGTTCAATCGAAACAAACAATTTTGTAATCTATTGCTTGCCAAATGGAACTAAAGTGACTTTCAAAGCATCTACTCAATTCGACACTAATGAAAACAACTTAATACCCAAGAACCAAAAGTGATTTGAAAAATACATCCAAACAAAAAAAGACTCTTTGAACAAGGGTAATTAATCTCTGAAGAGAAGACCAATGAGTGAATGAAGGATGACTTAGAAGTCCTAGAAACCCTAGAAGGAAAATCAAGCTCCAAACACACTTAAACCAAATCAAGAGGCAATTGTAATCAGACAAACATGTCAAGCAAGACAAGGACACTAAAATCACACTGGTAAGTTAAAAGAAAAGAAATGATCGTCGCTACTGTAATCAACATATCTGCGATGTCATCGTGACTATCCAGGACAAAATCGCGATGGTCGAGAAAGATAAAGAAAAAACAAAATCTTCAAGAGCAACACAAATTAAGAACCTTCAATTAATTACCAGAAAGGGAAAATAGTTAAAGACACACAAAAAATTCTGGGAATGCACTGTTGGTCAAACTCATCACAAAAACAAGGTGAAGGATTGAATGGAAAGGATCATAGGCTCCCTAGTGGAGTCGTCATTTTGTTGTCTAAGTAAATCCTCTCTACGGACAGAGATGACCCCTCTAGCCCAATGAGTGGGTCTAGCAACCGAAGTAACAATCTACCATACACTTTCCTAACTTACAATTGAAAAGAGAGACGAATAAGATGGCCTACCTCGTTCTGATGCTATCTCGATCTCCTTTGTTGAAGACCTTGGATCACTTGCGTCACAGGCTTGTTCTTACTGTTCACAATGTTTATGCACCTGCACAAGAGATCAAGACACAACAAGGCACGCAAATACAAATAACATACTCAAAAGTAACATACTTAACTGATCAAGGAATGATAAGCTAAATGATACATGAGCTTACACATTTAGGGAAAATGAACCAATAGTTGCATATTAATAGAAAATAAATGGAATCATACAACCAATCCTTGATGTTGATATGATCTCCTTGAATGAATATCCAAGTCCAAGCTAAGCTCTCCAAGCACTCCTTCTCCAAGACCAAGAGGCCAAGTTGGGAGAATTCAACCTCATCTATGCCAAACAACCTCCAGCTTGCCGCTCTGGAAGCTTCTAGATCACGAAGCTTCTCATCCTCTTTAGGAAAATTGCCTTTTTGGGATCATCGCGGGTATGCAAGTGAACAAAGAGATGCCATCGCGGGTCAGGTGTAGTGCAATAGGCGATCATCGCTGTTTTTAGTCTCATAAGCACGATGATTCTCAAATTAGGGTTTTAGAGCTATTTCTTTCAAGGAAAGCTCAAGGCATTTTCCAATCAATGTCTTAGGAAGGATCTGAGCTGCATATATGAATGAGTACACTACATAATGGCCATGTTTCGGGTACTTCGGGTATGTTACAAGGAAGTGCAGGAGGTGTGACAAAATCTTGTGTAACAGGGCTTGAGATGGATCTTCAAGGTGAAGCAGACAATAGATGGATGGCATAGAAAAGTGCAAGGCCAGATTTGTGGCCAAGGGGTACTCTCAGGTGGAGGGGATTGACTATGAGGATACCTTTGCTCTTGTAGCAAAGTACTCATCCATCAAATCAATCCTTGCTTTGGCTGCATAGATGGGGTGGAAGATCCACCAGATGGATGTGAAAACAACATTCCTCAATGGAGTTATTGAGGAGGAGGTGTATATCGAGCAACTAGAAGGCTTCAAGACTTTTGATCGAGAGTCTCATGTGTGCAGACTCAAGTGAGCGTTGTATGGTCTCAAGCAAGCACCTCGTGCTTGGTACACCAGGATCGATAACTATCTCATCGGTTTGGGCTTCACCAAAAGTGAAGCAGATGCAAACCTCTATCATATTTTGGTAGAAGGTAAATTGTTGATTATTGTTTTATATGTTGATGACTTGATCCTGGCTGGTGATGAGCAGCTCATCAGATCTTGCAAGGAGGACCTTGCAAGAGAGATAGAGATGAAGGACATGGATCTCATACACTACTTCCTTGGATTGGAAGTATGACAAGGTGATGGGGAACTATTTGTCTCTCAGGGCAAGTATGCCAACGAGATACTTAAGAGGTTCTGCATGGACAGGTACGAACCCATGGAGACTCCTCTAGTGACCAATTGGAGGAAAGAAGATGCCACTTCAGGTGAGGAAGTGGATGCAACTGTTTACCAACAGTTGGTGAGTTCACTCATGCATCTTGTGAAAACATGACCGTACATGTTTTATGTAATCAACCATTTGAGTCAAGCTATGGTTAGGTCAACCAAACTATTTTGGAGGGCAGGAAAACATGTTCTATGGTACCTCTAAGGCACTACCTGGTTTGGACTTTGGTACAAACAAACAAAGGGAGTGAAGCTGTATGGCTTCATTGATGTAGATTTGGCGGGAAGTCCATTAGACTGGAAGAGTACATCAGGTGGAATATTTAGTGTTGGGTCCGCAACGATTTCTTGGTACAACAGGAGGCAGTGATCAGTGGCACTCAGCTAAGCAGAAGAAAAATACATGGTTGCAAGTCAAGCAACATGTGTGGCGATACTTGTTGGCTTGTTTGGTCAGATGATGGATCATACTGTGATTTACTGTGATAATCAAAGTTGTATCAAACTCTCTGAAAATCATGTTTTTCATGATCGACACAAGCATATTGATATCAGGTACCACCATCTACGAGATTGTGTGCAGAGGCAGATTATGTTGTTGTATTACACTCCAACAGAGGAACAAGATGCTGATATTTTGACAAAGCCCTTGTTAAGAGGGAAGTTCAAGTTCCACAAGTGCAAGATAAGGGTGGTTGATAATCCCTTTATTACTGAAAGGGAGTGTTGAAAATGCAGCAAGAAAAACTTAGTTTGACTTTGCCTTGGTCAAATTAGAGAAATTTCGAATTTCCACATCAGCAAACAACTTGGATGATGTTAACTTGTGTGACATGGCTTGTGTCACCGAGTTTACTCAACAAATTTGAGTTGGAGGAATTAGAGTTCAATTCTGCATGATTGATTGTTAATTTATAACAATTTATTGCAGTTAATTTGAGTCATTGTCACCTTAATTATTTCTAATTGTCAGAAGAACTAGTGGAGATCAAGTTGTGGAAGTGGAACTTCAACCACACTCAGTGATCAACTAGTTAACTGATCAAACAACCCAAAATAATTGTTGTATGTAGAGAATTTGAGTTACCTAGTTGAGATGGAGATTCCAAGGCAGCGTACTATTAGTTGTAGCATATTCCAATGTGTACATGTGGTGCATGCAGTCAGAGGAAGACCTAAGGCAATTGCACAATTCCATGGTGTGAAATTCCTAAAAAACAGGGGCAGTTTCCCAAGGCAAAAATGTAATGAAATAGG
This sequence comes from Pinus tabuliformis, assembly GCA_031772625.1. NCBI lineage: Eukaryota > Viridiplantae > Streptophyta > Pinopsida > Pinales > Pinaceae > Pinus > Pinus tabuliformis. Next base: position 288,243,028 of record CM062804.1, on the reverse strand, counting down.
AGCTTGGAGGGCTTGAAAATTGGCTAAGTGTTGGTCAGAGTCAGTCAGTCAAGCAGGGGGATAGACTATACATGTGCAGGGTCTACTCATGCTTGAGCAAGCATATGCATTTCTTCTCTATCCTCTAATTAATGAAATATAGATAGTAAGCGGTTTTGAGCAGTGGCTTTCCCCTAGATAAATCTTTGTGCATGTGTGATGTTTCATTTTGCATGTATATGATCTTGTTCTAGATGGTGAATTAACTTCCGCAAATTAGTAGAGTAGCTTGAAGGCTTGTGATTTAGCAAATTTCATGAGGAGTATTGAATCTACACATTTTGCCATAAATATTATTAACTTGTAAATAGGCTTTGTTATAATACGATGGGCCAATACCATAGCTTGGTAATACAACATGCCCAAAACCATCTCTCATTTCACAATCAAAATATTTTATAAATATTTTATTTGAATTTAATTTTACAACATTTTTTGATTAAATTTAAAAGAAAAAAGATTATAATAACTTTTGAGATATATCTAAACCCTATATCACATTAAAACATATAAGATATAATTAGTAGCTATAAAGTGGGGTGAGCATTCATGGTTAGAAATCTTGTTATATTGTAAGTGTTAAATTTTTATGTGTTTATTAATGAAATTTAAATATAGTAACAAAATGATTATTTAATTTATATGGTAAAATATACCTTAATTTATAACTACTATTTATATCTTATATTTTTTAATGTGATATAAGGTGTAGCTATATCTCAAAAGTTATTATAATTTTTTTTAAATGTAATTACAAAAAAGTTTTAAAATTAAATTCAAATAAAATATTTTGATATTGAGAGATGGTTTTGGGCATGTTGTATTACCAAGACATGGTATTAGCCCATGGTATTCTAACAAAGCCTATTTACAAGTCAATTACGCCATAAGGCGTTTCCCTTTGAAATGAATTGCCTCAGCCGCCGCTGTGTCCTATTGTTCACCGTGGATTTGTGGTGTTAGACGGTTGAACGAATTTTGATCGTTGATCCAAAACTGAAATAAGTTATGAATAACAGAAAAATGGTTAATGAAGAAGCGTGTGAAATAAGTTATGAATAACAGAAAAAACAGTTAATGAAGAAGCGTGTTCCCTCCATGGAGAAGCTTGATATGAAAGAATATTGCTCCCAAGTTCAGTTGACTGTAAATGTTTTGGGGTCTGTCATGATGCCGCCTTCCCGACCTTCTCCCAGAGCCTATATCAGTCTTTGGCTTGTATTCTAGCTGGTGACTGATAGCACAACTACAATTGCTCGACCTGCGCCGGATCTAGGCCCTGCTTCGAGGATTGTAGGGTGGTTCCCTTGATTCAGACTTCGATAATTATTACAGAGATGGCCATGGGGATCATCGTTGTGAGCATTCTGGTATTCGTCACTGTCATCTAGGTTTGGATTAAGCTTAAGGGCGACCCGTCTGAAACCATGACAACGATCTGCCCGAGCAAATCTATGTCTGTGGCAACCATGCCACCTGTGCAATTGTGGGACGTTGATTTTGGTGTTAGATGATTAAAAAAACATCCGCCATCTGATTAAAGACGGGTATTGTCAGTTATAATTTGATGGGTGCTATCAGTTATTATTTAGTACATTGATAGGCCACGGGTATTGTCAGTTATAATTTGGTACATTGATAGGCCCATTTTTTCAACTTATTGTCCGTGGCGTTGCAGGAAGACAATGAGAGTCATTCCAAATGGGCCGACGTCGACCAGAAAGGCGTCATTGCAAGTCCCATCATTCTAGACCAGGCATTCAACATACTGGTAGCTACCACTTTCTCCATGTTGTATTTCATAGATCTATAATAATAGAGAAACAAGTAAATTTAAATAAACGATTTTTTGTTAATGTGGTTATCAATTAATACTCTTAATTCCATTGCATGCTTAACTAAATTGCAGATTTGCAGATTCTATATCCCGGACTGGGAACAGTGACATCGTTCAGATTATTCTTCATGACCGACAAGTTGGGTCAGCCCGAAGAAAGGTTCTGAAAGATGACCACTAGGGTTAAATATATTCAGAACATTTTCTTTAATACAGGCCATGGGGGCTATCAAAGAGGCTATATAACCCAGAAAAATTTACCAACGACAACCATAAAGCTACTATTACTAAAAATAGTCAAGCATATAAATCTCAGACGCAGTCACGAACTGGTAAAAATATTTAACATTTGAAACCTGAGCAAAAAAAAAACAGTCTCTTAAAAATAGTTCACAAATTACCATACTGAACTTTTGGCTTAAATTAATAAAGAATTTTAAACATGTAGCATACAGCAAGGCAGAGCCACTTGCTCAGTTCATAGCTCAAGAAAATTGGCATAAACTACTGAACGGTTTTGTACAGTGAAAAGGGGATGAAACCCCAAAATATACATATATATACACATTACAAAAATGTAGAGCAAATACATAACCAACCTACAACATTGAAAACTTTGTTCTACAAGGTATAACTATAGTTTATGCCAACTTAGAACCCTTTGTGAAAAGTAAACAATTGTAACTGTAGGGTAAGGAAAACCTGGAAAAATGGTAGATTAATTATTAATAAGTGCGTAGTAGCCGAGATCCCAATCCATCAAAAGAAAAAGGGTGTGGTTGAAAACCTAACCTTTAACAAAAAAAACAAGGCACTGAATTGACAGAGCTCCGGTGAGGGTCGTAATGAAATAATGGAGGGTTCGGGGAAAAAACCACTACTTGAGTGGAGCCTTTAGGTTGTGCCATGCCGGCGCACCTCCCAAACCAGGGTCCTGAGTAAAATACCTGATATCAATGTCTTCTACCCAATGTGTGCAATGGGGTAGGAGTTACCTGAGCACACAAGCTGAATATGTCTCTCCCTCATCGGGGAGCAAATTTTCCGTGATTCCGGAAGAGTCACCTGCACAGACAGGCTAATTAACCAAGTAAATGCATAAACTCTCAAATCTAGTAGCTACCACTTTCTCCATGTTGTAATTCATAGATCTATAATAATAGAGAAACAAGTAAATTTAAATAAACGATTTTTTGTTAATGTGGTTATCAATTAATACTCTTAATTCCATTGCATGCTTAACTAAATTGCAGATTTGCAGATTCTATATCCCGGACTGGTTGTGCCATGCCAACGCACCTCCCAAACAAGGGTTCTGAGTAAAATACCTGATATCAATGTCTTATGCCCAATGTGTGCAATGGGGTAGGAGTTACCTGAGCACACAAGCTGAACATGTCTCTCCCTCATCGGGGAGCAAATTTTCCGTGATTCAGGAAAAGTCACTTGCACAGACAGGGTAATTAACCAAGTAAATGCATAAACTCTCAAATCTGGTAGCTACCACTTTCTCCATGTTGTATTTCATAGATCTATAATAATAGAGAAACAAGTAAATTTAAATAAACGATTTTTTGTTAATGTGGTTATCAATTAATACTCTTAATTCCATTGCATGCTTAACTAATTTGCAGATTTGCAGATTCTATATCCCGGACTGGGAATAGTGACATCGTTCAGATTATTCTTCACGACCGACAGGTTGGGTCAGCCCGAAGAATGGTTCTGAAAGATGACCATTAGGGTTAAATATATTCAGAACATTTTCTTTAATACAGGCTGGGGGGCTATCAAAGAGGCTATATAACCCAGAAAAATTTACTAACGACAACCATAATGCTACTATTACTAAAAATAGTCAAGCATATAAATCTCAGACGCAGTCACAAACTGGTAAAAATATTTAACATTTGAAACCTGAGCAAAAAAAAAAAAGTCTCTTAAAAATAGTTCACAAATTACCATACTGAACTTTTGGCTTAAATTAATAAAGAATTTTAAACATGTAGCATACAGCAAGGCAGAGCCACTTGCTCAGTTCATAGCTCAAGAAAATTGTCATAAACTACTGAACTGTTTTGTCTAGTGAAAAGGGGATGAAACCCCAAAATATACATATATATATACACATTACAAAAATGTTGAGCAAATACATAACCAACCTACAGCATTGCAAACTTCGTTTTGCAAGGTATAACTATAGTTTATGCCAACTTAGAACCCTCTGTGAAAAGTAAACAATCGTAACTGTAGGGTAAGGAAAACCTGGAAAAATGGTAGATTAATTATTAACAAGTGCGGAGTAGCCGAGACTCCAATCCATCAAAAGAAAAAGGGTGTGGTTGAAAACCTAACCTCTGACAAAAAAAAAAACAAGGCACTGAATTAACAGAGCTCTGGTGAGGGTAGCAATGAAATAATGGAGGGTTCGAGGACAAAACCACTACTTGAGTGGAGCCTTTAGGTTGTGCCATGCCGACGCACCTCCCAAATGAGGGTCCTGAGTAAAATACCTGATATCAATGTCTTCTACCCAATGTGTGCAATAGGGTAGGAGTTACCTGAGCACACAAGCTGAATATGTCTCTCCCTCGCCGGGGAGAAATTTTCCGTGATTCAGGAAGAGTCACCTGCACAGACAGGGTAATTAACCAAGTAAATGCATAAACTCTCAAACAAATCGCCATTAAACTCTCAAAATGTCAAACAGGGAGGTTGTGCACTTTGAATACCTGCAAAAGGAAGCAATTCCAGTTGTTGAAACCCTCTATCGCCATGAAGTTGCAGAGCGTCCTAACACTAAAGCACACGACAGAATGAGGCACAACTCTAGTACCAGGAAAGGAATTCGTTACGCAACCTACTTATGTTTGCTCATGACCGTCAGATCTAGATTGATTAATCGCATGACTAATGGGAGCCCAAGTGTCCAAGCTTGGAGAACTTTCCAGATCGTGGCATAAAAGTTTAATAAAAGTTCAATGGAAATGTTTCCAAATCATATGATCGATATATTACAATTATAATGAGAATTCCAATGTAAATTTATGTTTCTAGTTCAAGCTCACATGCTTGGGAAAATGGACATTAATAACGTGGGCCATGTGGAGAACCTACATTAACTTAGTACATTGGAACTTAATTATTTAGATCCTCCTGGTGGCAATCTAATTATCATATGTACCGTTTCCATGGATAAATCATGTGATTGATGTGATGTTATTAATTCTAAATGTAACTAAAGTGAACTGTAATGCACTCATGTGTATTTAAGTCAAGATTGAGTATATGAAAAATTTAAGGGTCATGTATTAAATACTAATAAAAGAATTCATCGTGGAACAAAGTATTTAGTCTTTGCTACTTGAGGATTAAGTAAAATTCAAGATCATGTTTAAAAAAAATACATTTCAGTTGCAATATGTTGGTCGTTGGGCTAGTGAATGTGATAGTGGATGTTGTTATGTGGCCTTGTCTTCTCATAATTTCTACTTGGTTAATTTATTCGTTGTTACGCTGGTCGTTGGGCTAGTGAATGTGATAGTGGATTTTGTTATGTGGCCTTGTCTTTTCATAATTTCTACTTGGTTAGTTTATTCGTTGTTGTGTGGCCTTGTCTTCTCATAATTGCTACTTGGCTAGTTTATTCACGTATTTTCAATACACTTATACATAAAAACCGTTAAGAATTATTGAAAAATACTATCTTTAAATAATGATAAAACATAATATTATTATATAAACGTATATTTTAAAGTTTTATAGTTTTACAATGCTCACTCGCAGGATGAAGTTTTATGGTTTTAGAATGCTCAATTTCCGCATAAAGATATGGTTTCCACGTGTTAGTGTGAGAGATTCTCAATGAATACATCAACCTCTTTTTCAATGAAGATAAGTTATTGTAGCATGTGCCGCTAATCAATGCCAACGGCATGTCCGTGTTTATTTCAAAATGCTTTAATGTATCTAACATCATCTTACAATATAATCTGAAAGATAACCCATCGATCATAACAAACCATAGCAGCTAGATTCTTTTAATGTCTTAAAAAAAACCAATGGATGCAACTTTGCGAGAGAAAAATGGCATTGCCACAGTAATATAAATCATAGCAGAGATCTTCATTCATATATATATATATATATATATATATATATATATATATGAGTATGTACTATAGAGATTTATTTATCTCAATGATAACTTTAGATTCTTCCCGTTATCACAAAAGAGTAAAATATTTAAAATATAGCATGGACTATAAAAATTTATCTGAATGATAACTTGAGATTAGTTCATACGATTTCAGTGTATGTAAATGAAAAATTAATAGATCAATTTAATCTTAATTTTGACGGATTTGATTATTTTTAATAATGAAATATTTTTTAATGATATTTTTTTTTTTTTTTTTTAATTTAAATTTAAATAAAATATATATTTTTATAATAAAAGATTGAAATAAAAATATTTTAATAAAGATTTTTTTATTACTATTTTTTTATTAATATTTATAGATATTCTATTTAAATTTCATATTAACATTAAAATAATTATACATGTTTACTTATTTTATTATTTATATATAATTATGAAGGAATTATATATTTCTTTTATATTAGGTTATAAAAAATATATTTCAATACAATAAATAGTTAAAAGAATTAATTAATCATTCTCAATAAAATATCTACTTCTCTCCTATCAAATAGTGTAAAGTTGCTAAGCCGCTCAGTAGCTTTATTGATATATCTATTTGTAGCTTTACTTTAAAATAATGTACAAAAACATGTTCACGTAAACAAAAACAACTATATGGATAATGGATAACCTCTACATGACATTACTATTATTTACAAAATAGCCATATTCGAATACACATAACTAATCATTTCAAGTATAACTCGTTATCATCCACCTTAGCTTTCAACAATGTCCATTCACATGTTGTTATTTTCCACACACTACTATTATTTGCAAAATATCCATGTTCAAAATACACATAAGTAATACTTTCAACTGTAACTCATTATCATCCACCCTTTCTTTCAACAATGTCCATTCACATGTCGCTATTCTTCCACAAACTATTATTATTTACAAAATATCCATTTTCAGAATACACATAACTAACTATTGCAATTGTAACTCATTATCATCCACCCTTGCTTTCAACAATGTCTATTCACATGTCCCTATTCTTCCCCACTCTATGCCTTATGGCGTTTCCTTTGCAACATAAAGTGCAATGCTAGTAATACCTATGACAAAATGGACATGAATATCCATGGTTAAACATATTGTTATATTGTAAGTATTCAAGTTTTTTAGGTATTTATTAATTAGATTTAAATTTGCTTACAAAATCATTATTCTAATTTATAAGGTAAAATAGATCTTAATTTATTGATGCTACTTATATGTTATATATTTTAATGTAATATGTATATTATGCTTTTCTTTTATCTAAAATGTTAATGGTAATTTTATTAATAAAAACTAAATTATTAAGTCATGGTCTTGTAACAAAGCCTATTTACAAGTTCATAATATCCATAGTAAAGTAAGGGTGAATATCCATGGTTAAGAATTTTGTTATATTGTAAGTCTATATGGTAAGTATTAAGTTTTTATGTGCTTATTAATTAACTTTAAATATGGTTATAAAATCATTATTAGTCTCCATTTTTATTAGTTTAACATTGACCAATGCAACTTAAAATGTTTAACTTTGAAAACTAAATATTTATTTTTCAATATTATTAAAAAACTATTTTTTAAACATTTGATTAGACTATAACTTGAAAGTCTGTTATAGTCTTTGCATAATATAATGCCATGCGCTTCACATATTTCATGTATGATTTTTATATATTTGTGTAGTGATTTTTTAATTCAAACATAAAACTTTTGATTCAAGTAAATAACATAAACTCCGTAAATTACTTCCCACATTGCATATTTTTATTTAACATGTAAATAACTAGCCTAGCGCCTAGAGGGATCAAAAGAGATTTGATCCCTGTAGGCGCTTGGTAGATCCAAAGTTAAGATGGATATCTTTTGATTCCTATGTGTCAAGCCCACGAGTTGGGCGTGCCGGACGAACGTGTTTAACTGACGAGCGAGGGCGTTCGAGGGCGTTTGTTCGAACGACCGTGCAAGGGCATCAGGCTAAACAACCGGGCAAGGGTGTTTGTCCGAACAACTGTGCGAGGGCGTTGGGCTGAACGACCGGGCGAGGGCGTTTGAGGGCATTTATCCAAATGACCGAACGAAGGAAACATGCGACGCGAAGTCATCTTGTGAAAATGACTAAGTGTTGGGTGTTGGAAAGTTTATATGTGGGGCGGTCCCGCACATGGGCACCCACACCATGGGCCGACGCAAAGTTGGGGCAAGTTGGACGAAATGGTGGGTTGGTTGGGTGAGTCGACGCCCCAAATGATGGGCCAACCGCCATATAAGTAAAGTGTTGGAATGGTGGCAAAAATCATTCAAGCAAGTTTCCAAGTGTTCATGTGAGCTGGAGGGCGAGCTAACTTGGAGAGGACTAAAGTTTGGCAAGGTGTAGGTGAACTCTTGGGCCGAAACACTGAGCCGGGATAAACGCAGAAAACAGAGTGCAGGTTGTGCGAAGGCGTGCGAGGGCATCGGGGCGAACAACCATGCGAAGGCATCAGGCCAAACGACCGTGCGAGGGCGTCGGGCCAAACGACTGGGTGAGGGTGTCTGAGGGCGTTTGTCTGAACGACCGAGCTAGGTCATGCGAAGGCGTTTGGGCAAGGGTGCCCGAACGAACGACCGAATGGGTGAATGTTCAGGGGAAGTCGTTCGAGGACGTTAAGGTGAAGTCGTTCGAAGGCGTTCGGGCGAGGGCGTGCGAGGGCGCTGGGCCGAACGAGTGAATGGGTGAGGGTGTGCGAGGGCACCGGGCCGAATGAGTGAACGGGCGAGGGCGCTGGGCCGAACGAGCGAATGGGTGAGGGTGTGCGAGGGCACCGGGCCGAATGAGTGAACGGGCGAGGGCGCCAGGTCGAACGAGTGAACGGGTGAGGGCGTGCAAGGGCACCGGGCTGAACGATTGAACGGGCGAGGGCGTTCGCCTGAACAAGTTGAGGGCGTTCGGCTGAATGAGCTGAGAGTGAACGACGTGCTGAACAGTGCGATGGTGAACGAGGTGCGATGGGCAGAAGTATCCTTGGGCACTCTAAACGGTGGTTCGGGTGGTGCGAATGGTGCAGACCAACTTGCACGATTTGGCAGATATTGTACCAAGGAAACTTGGGGTTTCCTGCAAAGACTGTAAAACTGAATATTTTGTGAAGTATTGATATTATCGGGCAGACTCATATTTCAAGGAGTTGCCCCTCCCGGTTTATTATCTGTTGTGCATATATGTGTAAAAGATAATAATGATGAATGATGTAAGAATGTTTCTGCTGTGTTAATGAAAGTGTACTTAGGAAAGTTGAAAAATAAACTAAGTATAGAAAGTAGGCGTAGTCCACGATCGCAAGTATTGTTAAAAAGAAAGTGGTCGGTGGTGCCGCACCTCCTATAGTGCGGTTGGAAGAGTACCGCCAGTGTAGGGGCGTGATAGGTGGTATCAGAGCCCTGATTCAGAGAATCGATTTGCAGAGAAGCTGATCCCACTGCACTTTGTGACAATTGGTATCAGAGCCTGATTTAGAGAATCAGATTTGCAAAAGAGCTGATCCCACTACACTTCATGACAGTTGTTATCAGAGGTTAATTCAATCGAACCAAGCTTACCGAAGGAAGTGTAATACTTCGTGACAGGTTTAGCAAGGGTGAAGCATCGTGCTTGGGCCAAGTTGAATGACAAGACATGGCAGGTTTGGAAGAATGTGAAGGGAAGCTCTTGCTGACCTTATACAGGTTGAAGCGGATGAAAGAAGAGAACCCACAGATTCGAGATGAACTTGAAGTCTTGGAAAGGAATGTTGAAGACGAACTTCTTCGACTTGGTTGGGCAATGGAGCAAGATGCAGCTATAGATTGCGATGATGAAGAAGAGGAAGCCGTGATGTTTGAGGATGTTGCAGATATGACAACGATGGAGGATGAACTTGAAATTGTTCAAGTTGGACTAGGATCGTGCAGTTTGTAGACATTGGTGGATGAGGAAACTCACATGGAGGAGCCTCATGATGAAGTAAGTACTACTTATACTTGTGTTTCAGTTGAGCTTTTGGTAGATGGACCATATGCAGGGAAGTGCAAAATCAGTTTGCCAATGCGATGGAGGATCGTACCATGGATGTCTACAATGAGACCTTGTATGGAGAAGCAAGGACCATTGACTGTTGCAGGACTTGTTGGGGCTGTTGTGACCTTATGGCAGAAGGTGCGAAGGCCCGTGACAAGGGAGGAACATGATGATCATTGCGGAGGAATGGGTCATGCTTTAGCCATATGGAGAAATTGGCTAAGTGCCCGACATGACTCATGGACAAATTGGAGAAGGGCACACACTTGAGTTGATGATACTTGGGTGGACTTCTCATGGCCGAGACCAAGAGGAAGTCTTGGTGGAACCTTCAGTGGGGGAGCCATGGTGGAAGAGACTCATGTGATGATGATATGGTTTGGGTGACCGAGTTCACTAGACTGGATTGCAGACTTGGATGAGGATGACCAATTGTTGTGATGGGTCTACTTAGCTGGACAACATGGGCAACTTGAGTCATGGACATCGAGTTGGAGACATGGAACATGGTAGTATTATGCAAAGACATTATGTAGGAGCACTTGTAGAGGTGTCACTTATGGGCATCCAATGAGGAGTGCCAAGGCAGGGATGTTATGCGGGTGGATTTGTTGATGTGACATGGAGATGTTTTATTTATGAGCCGATGGGGATGTTGTGCACTCTTGTACAACAAGGCCATGGACTTGGTTGGATTTGTGAGCAGACTATGGAGCATTCCTACTACATGGAGAGTCGAGGCATCTTGCAGAGACCTTTGGGTCGAGACATGTATGTTTGTTGGGTTGTTGGTTGGAGATGACTTATGGAGCTCATGATGACATGAGGTTGTGACTTTTGGGGACTTCATATTATGGTGGACTTGGAGGATCTAATGCATTGAGGAGCTGAGGTCAGGGACTTTGATGCAGTATGGGGTGCATAGTTTGAGTACATGTATGGGTGTGCTTGAGAGAGTGACTTGATGTGGAGGATCGATATGAGACACTTTGGAGTGATGGAGTTGCAGCGATGATGATGCCTTGGTGGCAACACTTGGGCATGGGTTGAGCCGAGACTTAACCACTTTTGATACATGGGAGTTGATTGGTCTACGATCATGGGAAACACATGGGAGATGAGACAAGTGTATACTTGTTTCTTTGGCAGACTTGAGGGATGGCACATTGCAGATATGATGGAGGTTGCTTCATGGACCTGGATGTGGCACATCGAGAGTCGGGTTTGATGAGAGGATCTCTTCATTTTGAGGAGATGGATTTTACACATATATGGATGATGTTGGGATAGATGCGATTGATTTCATGCAGCACATTGACACCAAACATCATGGACAACATGTTGCAGACGAGATGGAGTTTACTTCATGGACCTGGGCATGGCTTACTTAGATGGAGATGGATTCTTGATCGAGTTGATGTTGTGACAGGAGTCTGAGAAATGACTGATGATGGCATGAGGATGTTCATTCTCATGGTTTGAGCATGACAGTTGGACTAGCTACCTGACTAGTTCAAATCATGGGGTCTGGAAGTGTACAAAAATGTGTTAGCATTATGTTGGAGTATCATGGCAGCAGTTCACACGATGGTGATACATGATGAGGTCGACACGATATGTTGCAGTAAGCATGTAGCTTGAGTTGGAGGGACCAGCCTTCCACAGTGGGAGTAGCATGTGGGGATTGCGATGGATGTGGTTGATGATCATGGATTGAGGAGACTTTCCGATTCATGGAGACATGAGCCTTTATGGTTTGTGTGATGGCAGAGCAGAGGCAGGCAACATGGGCATCTTTGGATGTTGGAGCTAGCGACACTTTGCGATGTCATATGATGGTGTTGTCGGGGATGACAATTGTTTAGAGTGGGGGAGTATGTCAAGCCCACTAGTCGAGCGTGCCAGATGGACGTGTTTAACCGACAAATGAGGGCGTTTGTTCGAACGACTGGGCGAGGGTGTCCGAGGGCGTTTTTCCGAACAACTGTGTGAGGGCTTTGGGCTGAACGACCAGGCGAGGGCGTTTGAGGGCATTTATCCAAATGACCGAACGAAGGAAACGCGCGACGCGAAGTCATCTTGTGAAAATGACTAAGTGTTGGGTGTTGGAAAGCTTATATGTGGGGCGGTCCCGCACATGGGCACCCACACCATGGGCCGACGCAAAGTTGGGGCAAGTTGGACGAAATGGTGGGTTGGTTGGGTGAGTCGACGCCCCAAATGATGGGCCAACCACCATATAAGTAAAGCATTGGAATGGTGGCAAAAATCATTCAAGCAAGTTTCCAAGTGTTCATGTGAGCTGGAGGGCGAGCTAACTTGGAGAGGACTGAAATTTGGCAAGGTGTAGGCGGACTCTTGGGCTGAAACACTGAGCCGGGATAAACGCAGAAAACGGAGCCGCAGGTCGTGCGAAGGCGTGCGAGGGTGTCAGGCTAAACGACCGTGCGAAGGCATCGGGTCGAACGACCGTGCGAAAGCGTCGGGCCAAACGACTGGGCGAGGGCGTTTGTCTGAACGATCGGGCGAGGCTGTGCGAAGGCGTTCGGGTGAGGGCGCCGAGCCAAACGACCGAACGGGTGAACGTCCGGGCGAAGTTGTTCGAGGACATTTGGGCGAAGTCGTTCAAAGGCATTCGGGCGAGGGCGCCGGGCCGAACGACTGAACGGGCAAGGGCATGCGAGGGCGCCGAGCTGAACGACTCAACGGGCAAGGGCGTCCACCTGAACGAGTTGAGGGTGTTCGGTTGAACGAGCCGAGAGTGAACAACGTGATGAACAGTGCGATGATGAACGAGGTGCGACGGGCAAAAGTATCCTTCGGCACTCTGAACAATGGTTCGGGTGGTGCAAACGGTGCAGACCGACTTGCACAATTTGACAGATATTGTACTAGGGAAACTTGGGGTTTCTTGCAAAGACTGTAAAATTGAATATTTTGTGAAGTATTGATATTATTGAGCATACTCATATTTCAGGGAGTTGCCCCTCCCGATTTATTATCCGTTGTGCATATATGTGTAAAAGATAATAATGATGAATGATGTAAGAATGTTTCTGCTGTGTTAATGAAAGTGTACTTAGGAAAGTTGAAAAATAAACTAAGTATAAAAAGTAGGCGTAGTCCACAATCATAAGTATTATTAAAAAGAAAGTGGTCGGTGGTGCCGCACCTAATATAGTGCGGTTGGAAGAGTACCACCAGTGTAGGGGCGTGACACTATGGGTGCTTGGTAGATATGAATTTATGTTAATTTAATTTTCTCATTTAAATAAACTATATTCCACATAAATACTGTGTGTCAATACCATAGATTCCTAATACCATGTGTTTTTTATAGGGTTATTTTTATTTTATTATTATTACTATTTATTTTTAATTTTATTTTCACTGAGTTATAAGGTTGCCCCCTCTCCCTTACCCTATTTGGCATTTACATCGGCAAGCTTGAAGGTTATTTAGAGGAAGCAGGATGTGCTAGCACAATCTTAGCTAGGATAGTCATCATCCTTCTTCTCTATGCTGACGATATCGTTCTTCTCGCAAGGTTCCCATCTGATCTTGATAAGCAACTTAGGCTTCTTAAGGATTTCTACTCTACCATGGGTATGACTGTTAACACTGACAAAACAAAAGTTATGATTATCAAATCCAAGAAGGACACTTATGCTAATTTTATGTATGACAATAATAACTTGGAGGAAGTGTATTCTTACAAGTACCTAGGAATTGATATTCATCACAAGCTCAACTGGAACTATAGTATTGAGAAAAGGATTAATGGGGGGTGGAAAACTTATTTTGGTCTTGAAACTAATTGTAAATGGCAAACCTCGTAATGTGGGATAAAAAGAAGTTCCTCTTTGAAACTTTAGTCACTCCTATTATCTTATATGGATGTGAGGTCTGGGGTTGCAACATCTCTAGAGAATCCTGGAGAAAGATTGAGCAAATCCAGAAGCGTTTTATAACATATAACCTGAAAATTAAAAGCAATACACCCTATCCTATTCTCCTTATAGAAGTAGGTCTTTCCCCTATTGAGAGCCTAGCTATGACTAGGCTTCTGTTGTACAAGCACAAACTCAATAACATAGGAGATCATAGACTTCCTAAGCTAGCTTTAAATTCCAGCCAAAACCACCTAAGGCTCAAGCGGGGGTGGTATAAAGACACGAGGGCCTGGTTAAACCATTGGGAGATCAACGAGAATGATGCATTGCAAAACATTAATAACATTAAAAACATTAAAAATATTGTTACTTCTAAGTTCAAAGAAAAAATGTGGTGTGAGAAAGATTTAGCAGCTAAAAGAAAATTAAGTTATTATAAGAAGGTCATCAACCCCACCCTAGAAGATCAAAAGTATCTCTCTGTTTTAACTAGCTCAAAGAAGAAAATTAATATAGCGAAGATTAGAACAAACACTCATGAGCTCCATAGAGAAACAAGTCGTTGGGCAGTTCCTAAAACACCATGGATGGAAAGGATTTGCCATCTCTGTGAGAATAGGAACATCGAGGATGAAAACCACTTCCTCTTAGAGCGCCTCGCGTACAACCACATTAGATCTCAGTGTCATAATCTTTGTTAGAATACTAACCTTCCTAGCCTTCTAGGATGTCAAAATTATAGTGAGCTCGGGAGGCTTCTCTCCAAGCTTTTAGAACATAGGAATAAAATCTTAAATCAAACTAAATAATTTGTTCCTTTAGGTCCGATAGACCAAAGTTTGGTCTTAGTGGACGATAACCACCACCATCATCATCATCATCAAATTACTTTATTGTGTAATTTAACTTAGTCAAAATGTTAAATATTACATTACAACATAATTACCATATTAAACTAGAAAATACCTTAATTAACATACTTTCTTACATTACACTTTACACTCTAAGAATTCTTCAACTAAAACAAATATAAAATTTAGGACATTTTCAAAATATAATGAAGTCTTTGAATCCACTTGAATAGCGAAAACACTCAAAGAGAAATCAATTCGTTGTCATCTTTGCCCTTCCCAAATGATAGCAAGGGTCTACCGCTCGCTAGAGAGGTGCTTGATTACGTTTTAAATGATCCTCGAATATCGAATTGGAAATCAGTATTATACGACCCACGTTGTGAGGGTGTTGTGGATTCGAGTAAATTAAAAAGTAGCAATGCGTATGTTTTCTTTCTTTGAACTCCAACCCCATCCCCACTCATTTCATACGTGATCGCCACTCCTCACACAGAAGAGATCCTACTCAACTTTTGCAGCAGCAGCTCGCAGATCCTTGAAGCATCTCATCTATTATCTCGTCGCTGCCAGGTTCGAATCTCCTCTCCTCTGTTTGCATCACTTAACACATTAGGCATTTGGGGTTAAGTTCCTCGATTTGCAAATAATCAATTTTCCAAACTCAGTTGGCGTCATTTCAATACCCAATACATCTCCCGGGCCGAGAGACATTGGATATGTAATTTCACCTATTTCACAAGAAGAACACCTGGTTTCATGTTTCATGCTTAATAGCGGATCTCTGAGTCTGTTGCGAGATGAGTCCCTCGTTACTGAATTCAATTTCAACTTAACAGCCTGCAGGAATTGAAGCTTAGAACCATTGCGTTATTATTCGGAATGGTGTTCTGAAACTGTGTTGTGAACATTTATTTGTGCAGGCATGGCAGCTGTGGCAGCTCACCAACTGGGTCAGTGCATTACATGCCATGCTTGGAATGCGGACCTTTCCAGTAATTTTTCTTCCTTATTATTAATACTGTATTATTTAATTTGCATGTGCTGTTACTTATTTTCCCAATTTAAAACTTTAAATGTTGGTAAAGTTTTGTTTAGTTAAATGTTTTCAATATCACTGGTGAGAAGACGAAGATTAAAGACCTGGAGGATGATTTTTGTATGTAATTGATCAGAGATACTGTTTTTAGTATCGAGCTATCTTTGGCTTTTTGGGACTGGCTGTCAAATAAAAATGGCAGTTGTTTTTAATTTCTTGCTGGCTAAAGGATTATATTAACTGAAAGAAAAACCTAGGTACAGAAAACAGTACATCAGGTTTCCCATATTATCTAGAATGGAAACCAGCAAGTTGATCATGACAGTGTTGGAGCTTCTATCTCTAACATCCTTAAAAACTATTGGAAAGATAACAAGTTTGGACTTCACTGTTCTGGTTGCCGTCAGGTTCTCCTGAATTGTAACGGCCAATCCAGGCGTGGAAGGGTTTCTCTGTTAACAACCCTCTTTTGTGATTGTTTTCCTGATGCTGCGAGGCTTGACAATTTTCCTCGGAATGCTGCCTCTCATGTTGCAGCTGTGGGTTTAAAGAAGGGATCTTTATGATCAGATTATTTGTTTTCTTATTTTCAGTCTTTGTTCCTGTTTCTGTATTCATCTGTTTTTCTGGACCGCTCTTTTGCTTCCACGGTGATTCTTTCTTCTAACAAAACCAGCATCTTTAGTCTAATTTCAAGCCACACAACACATGGCTGATTCTGTTATAGTCACACTACGTATGCATGCACAAGGATTTCAACATTTCAAGTATGTTATAATGTCTTTAGAGGAAGCTGGAGGGTATAGATGGCTTTAGGTAGCTGATCTTACTATGGTTATCCCCCATCCGTGATTTTATTTTATGAATTCTCCCTTTCTTTGATCTTTCAGGTGTCAGACATCACGGCCCTTTCATTTTTGGATATCATAAGTCTGATGATTGCATTTAGAGTAGATTCCAACAGAATATGAAGGAACCAGTGATGTGAAAACGAAAAGGAGGGGTGAGTAAGAACTTCTCTGAAATGCAATAGGTTGCCTAGTTGGCAGGGACACAAATCTTGTCCTCTTACCTGTGAGTTGAATTCTGAGTCAAAGAATGGCTTGCAGTGTTTCAAGGGACGTATTTCAAACTATCTGGTGCAACGGGACTTTCTCAGCTGGGATGATTGCTAGGGTTAGATTTTTCAAAATTGATTCTCCCCTGGCACAAAGTGAAAGTGAAGGAAAAATTGGCCTCTGATATTATTCGTTTGAGCTTTATTTTAACATAAGCTGCTTAACGTAGGTTTTGGGTAGCTAGTTTACTAATTGAATCAAGATGCATGATCTTACCGAATTTATTTATTTCTTGATATCCTTTGCATAACAACATTCGATTGTAACCCTTGTTAGGAATCCTTTAAAGGTTTACAAAATTTTTATAGCAGTGTTCAGTTGCAAAGATAAATTGGGGAGGGAGAGAATTTTCTTTCTGGTAAGTCTGCATCTAAAATAAACAGTGTTTCCACTGGATGTGCTAAGAGGCATCCTTATCAATATTCAAAATTGAACAGATTGGATGGGGTTTTAACTAAGAGCTTGCCATTTCTTCTTCTTGTTTTTCTATTCAGATCTAGAAGGCAACCTTGTAGTGATCTCTGCAGATCTATGACTGCAGTGGCAAGGATGAGAAAAGAAGCAAGAGAAATCTTAGGGCATCCATACCCCTCCGGCGTATAATATCATAAACATAAATTGTAGTCTCTTTGGATATTGTTTGGCTTACTTGAAGACTCCGTTTCATTTCAATTATTGCATGTTATATATAAGGCCTACTGCTGACTTAAGACAAAGTGGAGCAAGATGACATGAGCACAATGATCTAGGTGGCTCTAATTGGGGCCATCTCAGAGATGATCCGGATATTGGGAGCTTTTGGGTTGTGAACTTTTGACGCATTTCTTGGGGCATCCATACCCCTCGTTTTCCACCTCTGCACGAATATAATTGTACAAGGTGATATCTTTAGGCTCAACAATGTCTTTAATCTGCCCCAACATGCTATCCATTTGCTCATACACCTCCCCAATTATTGGCTGATCTGAATCTGCAAACTTGATCATGTAATAAATTGGTTTGTTGAATTGCAAAACATATTTAATCTGTGACCAAAAGTAACTTTCAAGAATAGTGCCCTTGACTACATTAACACCATCTCTATCAGTGTTAATGTCATCCCATGATTAAGAGATCACCATATTAGTTAAAGCTTGTTTCACCTTCACTAGCCACCCAAAGGTGAGGTAATAACTTGCAAATCTTGTTTTTGAAAGTTTAAGCAACTGCTACTTGGAGTAAGTGCCATAAAAGTAGTTTACCCTATGATAAATTTAATGAGTTGCTTCCCTTTCTTGTAAAGCTCATTAATCCATCCACATTCTTTATGCTTCACAATATCATGCATCAAAAGTTCATTGTGTGCACCAAACACCCAGACCAAAAGATGTGTGGATGAGTACGCTCAATAATTTTTCTTGCTGCCTTACAATTTGCTGCATTATCAGTGATCACTTGAACCACATTATTAGGACCAACATCTTTGATTGATTTCAATAGGAGATCTGCAATGTTTTGGGAAGTTGCATTGATGGAGGAGGAGTCATGACTTGCAAGAAACACTGCACCACTAGCAGAAACACCAAGAACATTTATCAAATGTTGGTTTCTAACATTTGTCCACCCATCTAATACAATGGATACCCCACAATCCACCCACTCATTTGTAAAACATGTCAAAGCTCTTTGAACCTTTCCTTTTCTCTTTCTAATAACACAGTTCTAGCTTTATCATAGTTGGGGTTCTTGTATCGTTTTGGGGCTTCATTGATGGCCTTAACCATATCATGCCAATAGGGAGAGCGAAACACATTGAATGGTACATCGCAAACACAAAGAAATTGAACCACCTTTCCATCCACATCATCCCTCCCAACAACATTCAGGAAATCTGCTATTGTTCTTCTATTTTCAGAGGTTGCAGAAGCACCATGAGGAGATGAATTACCAAATCTAGAGGCTGCACTTGATTCAAAATGAGTTTTTTGTTTCTTGTTTTTCTGTTGTGCGGTCTCCTCTATTTCAACATATTTTCTTCTTTGTTCCATTGAAACCGTAGGGAAAATTGCTATCTCCACGAGACCCTTTTTCTGATCACTATCCATCACTTAACAAAGATGCCTCCTCACACGGGTATATGAACCACTATATGGTTTTCCTCCATGAAAACCATGAGGGCACAAAAACTTGTAGCTTCCACCACCTTCCCCCCCTCAAGTTTGGTCACATAATTCCACAAGGTTGTCAATGCTTTCCCCTCATGCATTTCAGTGTCTTCTTCAAACCCTTCCTCCTGATCATACATTGTTTCAATCACATGGGTACCACTATCCTCTTCTTCTTCTTCCCTTCTATTCTTCCTCCCTAGCATCATCATGAAAACCAAAAGTGGAATGATACATATAAGCCAAAAGAACACCATTTTGGAATATGAATATAGATGGACAACCTGCAATGAAATGAGGAAGAAGAAAGAATGGGAAAGAGTAGGAGAAGGAGGAGAAAAAATACAAACAACAATGACAAAAAAATAAGGGAGATCGGGGTTTGCACTTACTTCTTTAGCTCTTGTAGATGGCAACCCTTCTTTACTCCTCCTTCACTCTCTTCAAGCCTTTCTTCTCCAAGCTCTCCAAATATGCAAGAATGAGGAGAAGAGTGTGAAAAATCGGTTACCCGATTCCTACTGCAGCAACTGATGTTAATTCTTTTAATTGTTAATTCGATTAAACAATTTACGTGCTATGTGCTACGACAAATATCGAATTAAATACACTGCAACCTACATAAATAAAAACTGCGGAAACTAAATATATTACAGGAGAGAAATAATCATCACACACATCTACATAGTTATTTTTGGACAAATGTCCCTGAAAAAACCCAGTGTGGGAAAACCGATGTAGCAGCTGAGGGTTTGTATTATTAAGCAGTAGTTTTCTGAATACAATCTTTGGACGCCTTGCTGGCTATCTAGTACAGAGAATATGAATGACAGAAGATTAGTGAGAAATACCTCACACTATCACTGGCGATCTTGGCTGATCCAACCACAAGCTAGTCCCTTGCTGCCTCTGTGCTACCTCTGCGCAGTCACTGCTTAGGCACAGTATCACAACGTCACTCTTTCTGTTGATCGATTTGCCTCTTTGAGTCTTCGATTCTATCCTCCTGGCCTCACACCCCGGCTTTCGACTTCAGAACTCGACCTCTCTAGCAAAAATACGGATCTCCTCAAGGCTCCGCGCTGCCTCTGTGTCAGGCTACGCTACCTAGCGTAGCCTCTGTGTTGCCTCTCTCGGATCTCTCTCTGCCTCCTCTGCTGAGTATTCCTGGATTGGGAAAAATCTCCAACTGGAACTATCCCTGCCCCTCACTGCAAGAAATCACTTCGAACTTCTCTCCGACAAATATTGAATTATATACACTACAACCTACACAAATAAAAATGGCGGAAACTAAATATAGCACAAGAGAGAAATAATCATCACACACATCTACACAGTTATTTTTGGACAAATGTCCCCGGAAAACCCAATGTGGGAAAACCGGTGCAGCAGCTAAGGGTTTGTATTATTAAGCAATAGTTTTCTGAATACAATCTCTGGACGCCTTGCTGGCTATCCAGTACAGAGAATATGAATGACAGAAGATTAGTGAGAAATACCTCACACTATCATTGTCGATCTTGGCTGATCCAACCACAGAATGGCTAGTCCCTTGTTGCCTCTGTGCTGCCTCTGCACAGTCACTGCGTAGGCACAATGTCACAACGTCACTCTTTTTGCTGATTGCTTTGCCTCTCCGAGTCTTCGATTCTATCCTCCCGGCCTCACACCCCAGCTTTCGACTTCAGAACTCGACCTCTCCAGCAAAAATACGGATCTCCTCAAGGCTCCGCGCTGCCTCTATGTTAGGCTACGCTGCCCTGCGTAGCCTCTGTGTTGCCTCTCCCTGATCTCTCTCTGCCTCCTCTGCTAAGTATTCCTGGATCAGGAAAAATCTCCAACTGGAACTATCCTTGCCCCTCACTACAAGAAATCACTTCGAACTTCTCTCTGACAACTGCTGTGCTGCTCTCTTTAGAAATTCGATCTCTGATCTCCCACTCGATGTGATTTCCAAATGCCCCTCAAGCCTCTTCTTATAATCCCCCAGTTGAGAATCAACGAACCATATTAGATTCTAATCAATGGCTCATATCATTTTGGCTTGATCCTCGTCTTCTTCTAGAAGTTTCACCCACAGTTTGATTAATACCCTTTAATTATTTTAATTTCCTAAGTTTAGACTTAGGCACCCATTAAAAATAATTAATTATTTTAATAAAACTGTTTCCGGGTGGAATTTCCCAAAACGATTTCTGGGTATTGTGGAATACATGTGTCCAAGCCTCCCTGCAAATTTTGAGGCTTAGAGCACATCCGATGCTACTAGAAATCAACACTCCCTCTTAGCGAGGAATGTGCTCTAGTAATGCAACCTGCTGAAGCATCACTCTGATTCTGTGACATCTCCCTCTGCGCTGCTGATGTCTGACATCACTGCCCACCAACTATTGCGCAAATGCTGCATCTATACTGCTGCTGACACTGCCACTGCCAACACTGCATCTGTACTGCAACCCTCATAAGTTTTGCATCTGTGCTGCTGCTAGCACTGCCACTGCCAACACTGCATCTGCACTGCAACCTTTTCCAACTACTGCATCAACAACTGAAAAGCATCCAAAAATGATTGAACAGGTGTTCAGCATGATGCATCTGTTGATGCAGTTTTGATTATTGCTAGTCTCTACGCTGACCCTCTGAAGCCTCTGCGTTGCTGCTGACTCTGCACTGTGCCAACTCTGCTCTGCGCTGCTCAGTCTCTAGCACTCCTAGCCACTGCAACTGTCACTCCGACACTCCTCTGCACCAACTGACACTGGTCCATCCTGCTACTACTGATTTGGGCTCCTGTAGCAAGGTATTGATCCAAGAGGTGGACTCCTCAAGGATCTTGCCCATCTGCAGTTCTTTCGAACTACAATTCTAGATCACCCCACCTCTCCCCTGGAGGTATCTGGGCAACCATGGAAAACTCCTCCTCCTCGATCTTTGCAGATGCAACCTTCAGATCATGCTTCTCATCTTTGTCCTTCTTCTTGAGAGGACACTGTGTAGCGTAGTGACCAAGTTCACCACATCGGAAGCACTTGATCTTCGAAACATCTTTCTTTTTCTTCTGCTACTCCTACTGCCCCTTAGATGCAAGGGCTGCATTCTCTTCCTCCTCCTTTGGCTTTGTCCCATTGTTGCTGCTACTACTATCAAGTTTGCACTTGACTAAGTCTCTCCTCATCTCTTCCTGCTGAAGAGCGGCCCACATTCCTTCCCAATCCGACAATCTCTCTCTGCCCAGGATACTCTGGACAAACACTTGCCATTCTTCTGAGACTGAGTTCAGGGCCAGCCTCACCATCTTGGTAGGTTGAGGTGTTGACCCCACAACTTCCAATGAGTCTTGGATCTCCTGAAGCTTTGTAAGGAACGAATCAATGCGTTCCCCCTTCTGCATCTACGTGGATCTCATCTTTTGCTCCAAGTACATCTTCCGCTGCTCGGAAGATCCTTCATATAGCGTGGCCAAAGCTTCCCACATCTTCCGAGCAGTATCCTTGCCGACAATGTGACACACTACATGATCCCTCACTCCGTCGAGGATCAACCTCTTGGCCTTCGCCATCTCGGCCTTGTACTTCTTGAGCGGATCTAGATCCGCAGGTACAACTACCACACTGTCGACATAGGTTTTGAGATCGTGCTCATCCAGAAGGCATGAGATCCTTGCCTTCCAGATCACGTAGTTGGATGCACCCTCCAACCGATCCTGATCTCACAACCCATGAGCTGTCATCTTTGCCAGTGAAATGTCGAACTACCTCCTCTCTCCTCTGCGTTGCTGCTAGGTTGGCCTACGCACTCCCTGCTGGAGTTAGTAGATTTGCTGCTCAGCAAATGAGAATTCGGACTTCTTGGCTGGAAGTCCTCTGAGGAAGAATTCCCTCAAGTTTGTCTTCTTCTCCCCCACTGACGTTATTCTGCGAGCAACTGCCGCAAAATATTTGCATCCCAGCTGAAGATCTTCTCTGCAGAAAAAAGTACTTTGCTCACTTCTACCTCTTGGAAAGCTTCGATCTGGACATCGAATTTCTCTGTCGGCTCACTCAGAGAAATCAAATTCTCCTCAAAACTTCAACCTCCTTGGCCCACGAATTGCGCTGCCTCTGGGGTTTCGAGTTGCTGCCTTTATAGTAATTTTGAACTGCTCTTCCTTTCTGCTTCTGAGCTCTTTTGCTCACGATTTGTGCTCTGATACCTTGTGAAAAATCGGTTATCTGATTCCTACTGCAAAAACTGATGTTAATTTTTCTAATTGTTAATTCAATTAAACAATTTACTTGCTGTGTGCTACGACAAATATCGAATTAAACACACTGCAACCTACACACATAAAAATTGCAGAAACTAAATATAACACATGAGAGAAATAATCATCACACATATCTACACAGTTATTTTTGGACAAATGTCCCCGGAAAAACCCAGTGTGGGAAAACTGGTGCAGCGGCTGAGGGTTTGTATTATTAAGCAGTGGTTTTCTATATGCAATCGTTGGACTCCTTGCTGGCTATCCAATACAGAGAATATGACTGATAGAAGATTAGTGAGAAATACCTCACACTATCACTGGTGATCCTGACTGATCCAACCACAGAATGCCTAGTCCCTTACTGCCTCTGTGCTGCCTCTGCGCAGTCACTACGTAGGCACAATGTCACACCTTCTAGGGACAACGTCACTGTTTCTGCTGATCGATTTGCCTCTCTAAGTCTTCGATTCTGTCCTTCCGGTGTCTCACCCCGGCTTTCGGCGTCAGAACTTGACCTCTCTAGCAAAGATATGTATCTCCTCAAGGCTCTGTGTTGCCTCTGCGTCAGCCTACGCTGCCCAACGTAGTCTCTGCGCTGTCTCTCCTGGATCTCTCTTTGCCTCCTCTGCCGAGTATTACTGGATCAAGAAAAATCTCCAACCGAAACTATCTTTGCCCCTCACTGCAAAAAATCACTTTGAACTTCTCTCTGGCAACTGTTGCGCTGCTCTCTTCAGAAATTTGATCTTTCTCCCACTCGATGTGATTTCCAAATGCCCCTCAAGTCTCTTCTGATAATCCTCCAGTTGAGAATCAATGACCCAGATTAGATTCTAATCAATGGCTCAAATCATTTTGGCTTGATCCTCATCTTCTTCTAGAAGTTTCACCCACAGTTTGATTAATACCATTTAATTATTTTAATTTCCTAAGTTTAGACTTAGGCACCCATTAAAAATAATTAATTATTTTAATAAAACTATCTCCCCAAAACTATTTTTGGGTATTGTGGAATACATGTGTCCAAGCCTCCTTGCAAATTTTGAGGCTTGGAGCACATTCGATGCTACCAGAATTCAACAAAGAGAGGGGAAAATGGCTTTTAACCCCTTCTATCTTTTCCTTAACTCACCATAAACCCACCCCCAACCGAAGTTAGAGCCTAAAAAAAAAGGTTGCCTTTGCGGAACCAGTTGTCGAGCCTCAAAATTGCTTGGGATACGCCTGAATCCGTGCTCAATCCGCCACAAATCCCAGTCCGGAACCGCGGATTGAGCCCATGCGATTTCAAATTTCCAAGAATCGGCCTATTTTGGTAGAACCGCGGATTCGATTTTTGGATCTGCAGTTCCGCTGGAGGATCGCCCATGGATTCGTACGGGACGCGGTTCCACCCTTGGATCCTTGGGGGGGATGATCGTGCAACACTCCCTGGGACCCTAGCCAATTTGCTAATTTTCTTTCCAACTAGTGAAAGAAGATCTAAACTAGAGCATTGAGTGAAAAGTTATGATCTTGGCAAGACTGCCTTTTTTTGTTTGGGACAACTCAGATTCGTCCCACTCATTATTCCCACTTAGTGCTAACTTCATGCTAGGGTTATTGTTTTGACATTATTGTAAAATGAAGTTTCAGGTTCTTGTTTGTTGAAAAGTGTAACTAGTTCGGTCTTCATAATTACATGTAATTATTTTTATGTAATGAGATGTAAAGAAGAAAAATAAAATTATTGTATTGCTTGCTTCATGGGTTTCATGAAACAAGAGATTTTTATTTTTGAGTCAAAACTCCCATTGAGAGCCTTTAGGAATTATTTGTCATCTAGTCATAAAATGATAGAGTCATTGTGATGTAATAAAGTCATGTTACACTTTGTAAAAGGTCAAACTTGTCTATGTAAAGTATCCTCCAAGAACTTGTCACTTATCATCTTCAAGTCGGCCTACAACGAAGGAAGTAATTACTAGAAGTTGGCATCCCTACTTGAGATCATGTCAGCCTAAGGGACATGGGAAGATGTGTATAAGTAGCGACACTCGGCCTCACTTAGATGCATGAAACTCGACAAGCAATTCGGTGAAGAGAAGTGCGAAGAAAAAGCCTACAAAGCAGAAGTGCGAAGAAGAGATAAGAAGGGTTCTTCTGGGTATAGCGAAAGGAGGGATTCTTCTGGGGCTAGCAAAGGAAGGTTTCTTTTGGGGTCATCGAAGGAAGGATTCTTCTGGGGTATTTGTTTTGGGCACAAGAGAAGAAGGACCGAAGGCATCAAGTGAAGATCGAAGGAAGAACTTGTTGCTGCTTTAAGATTAGGAATAGAATCTCATAGAAGGAGGACAGAAGGAAGCAATATAGGTCTCTCTTAAGGAGACTAGGGTTTCTAATCTAGGGTAAACCTATGAGACTCGAGATTCTTTGGGTGACCGAGATAATGGAAATCGAGATGCTCTATAGGAGACCAGTGAAAGGATAGAGATCGAGTTTCTCTAGAGGAAGCTGAGGAGAGCAGTTCGAGATCAAGAAGAAAGTCGAGAAAGGGAAGAGGCAGAACATCAAGGTTAGTGACAAGGTTCTTGGGAGGATACAAGAGTCAAGGGTCTTTGTCACGGTCTTGGAATTAGTCAATTGAGGATCTATAAGAAGAATTTTGATCGGGTTTTCCTCTCAAGAAGTGAGAGGTTTTGGCCCTGGCTGACAAGCCTATATATTGTGTCACTTGTCTTCTATTGTGCATATTGGTAATTGTCTTGATGAAAAGAACACAATAATAATATAATAAAGAGAAGACTATAAGCTAAGAAGTAAAAGTATATCACAAGAAATTATCAAGCAGAGAAATCTTTTAACTCCTTATGCCCTAGATTTCTCAACATGGTATCAGAGCTTAGGTGCTGAAGTCAAGAAAGGGCATTCAATCAAGAAGACATCAAGCCTCGAAGAAGGATCGTAGCAGATTCAAGGGCTACCAAGGTCAAGATCTTCAAAACCTAGATCAAAGAAATCTACAACAGTAAGAGTCTTGAAGCCATCTTCAAGAAAGAAGAAGGATCGTGAATCAAGCTCTGTCTTATCAATCTCTCAAGAAACAAATCCTCCATCAACATCAAAATTAAGGAGGAAGAAAGCGTCGATTTTTCAAGTAAGTCTATGACTATATCTGATAATAACAAAATGTCTTTTTGCAAGGAAAGCAATAAATTGGTTGGGTCTGCAAATTTTCTTGCATGGAAGAAAAGAACAGACCTAAATCTTATTGAGAATGAGGTCATGGATCACATCAAGGGGTCAATAACCCAACCTCCAAAAGAAGATACTCAAGCACATGCTAGATTCATAAACAAAGAAGTGAGACCTAGAGGATTCTTATAGAATCTATAAAAGACTCTCTTATCCCATATGTATCAAAGTTGGAGACTGCAAAAGCCATATATGACAAACTGGTAGAGTTGTTTTCTGTAAGTACTACAGGAGAAGTAATCTCATTAAGGCAAGAACTCTACAAACTAAAGATGTCCAAGGAAGATGGAATAGCCTCATACTTCATGAGGATATCAAAAATTCGAGATCAACTACAAGAGCTAGGAGAAGTCATGTCTCATAGAGAGATGACCATAGTGGTAATGAATGCACTACCAGAAGAATGGGGCAACTTCACTTCAAGTTTATATGGGAAGAAAGAGACTACTCAAGTTCAAGATCTATGGTCACTCTGTAAGATTGGAGAAACCAGACTGAAGGCAAAGGTTGATGTTGGATCAAATGAGCAGAATCAAGCATATGTTGCTATGGCAAGAAGAAAAGGGAAATTCAGAAAGTTTGGTCCTCAAAAGAAAAAGAAGAACATGGCTAAGGTAAGATGCTATGGATGTCAAGAACTTGGGCACTATAGAAGAGATTGTCCTAAATGTAATAAGGACAAGAGAGATAGGGAAGAAGCCCATATTACTGAGGAAGTGAAAGAACTTGAGACAAAGAAGCTTAAGAAGGAAGAAGTAAAAGATCTCTACTATGACTGAGATGATCTTCTTCACTAGAAGGTACTTTTCACTTGTAATTTATAAATAGGAAGCAGTGTAAATAAGATAGGATGCATCAGATTAGAAAATAGCATCGTGATAGAAGCATTATAAGTAAGAGCTCTTGACATGGGAAGCAGAAAGAATGTCTGGAATAAATTCTATTGATTACAAAGAATAAGAGCTCTTGGAAACCTCATTGAAATCTCAAGTGATACTTATAGAAAGAAGTAGAGGTCATCTTCGACTAGGATCATCATAAATAGTCAATAAGGAAACATCTGCTGAGTGAGGATATGAAATATCCTCAAGTTTCTCTGATGGAATCCTTATTAAAGGATTCACCGATCTAGAAAGGAAGCAAATGTTTCATGAAAAATTCCAACTCGTGGGATTCAAGGGTTGATGGTATGATGACATAACAATGAAGCAGATCCAGAAGACAACTCTTTCGTTTAAAGGAAGGTGCTGCAGGAAGTCTGGATGACCCAAAGGAAAGATGAGGTATGTATGCTTACATAGATTACTATGAAAGTCATGTCATATGATTGCAGATAATATGGATCACTAAAGATGCAGAAAGGCATATGTCACACTAGATGAAATCAACATAATATGTTCTCATATGAAGCATAAGGAAGCGGACTACAATTAAGGAACTCTACTTGAAAGTTCCTGGGAATGAAGAGTGTGAGTAAAATGGGGGTAGATATCATGAGATATGCAACATTGGTAGAAGGCATTCAACATCCGAAACCAAGAAGATTTGACTAGGAACTCTACCGGAAGGATATGAAGACTCTGATGAAAGTCAAAAAAAGATAGAGATCCTTGACAATGGATATCTTTGGGAGATGTGTCAACATGTATGCAGGACGCTGATACCTATAAGAAGATGTCATGATGAAAGATCATCACAAAGGTAATTTTTGGTTTAAGTGTTCATTTCTTATTTTTGAACTAATATCTGGATGGGCTTATGTAGGACTGCCAAAGGGAAGATTTGTGGATGACTTCCAGAAAGACCATATAGAAGGATGTAAGATCCTTCCGGAAAATATGGCATGAAGAAAGCAACATGACATGAAGCAAAGACAGATGGAAACCTGTTGGATCACTTTCTGATAAAAGGAAAGAGGACATGACTGACTCGTGGATGAAAGTGATGGATGTTCTGTGCCCTATGAAGAAGTGCTGAAAGATGAAGACTCCATGACAAAAGAAATTTATGACATCGAAAAAGAGAGGAGCCTGGAAAGTTTATTACGTGGAAGAAACTTGGAAATTCCTAAGCCAAGAGGGAGCTTAGGTACATTCCTTTTGTAGGAATCAATACATTCCTTTATTAGAATATGTCCTTCCTATTTGAGAGGGAGAGATAGATACATCATTCTGGTCTTCACCGGGGAAGACATAATGGAGGATTGGGTAACCATTTGGCATTCGATACTCTTTGAGGATGAGATAGGGCATCCAAAAGAAGAGTGATCGTAGAGGGCCAGTATTCTTTGAGGACTGGGAATCCAAAATAAAGAATAGTCATGGTGGAACACACCTTGAGTACCTAGGTAGGGTATGTTCCGAGAGAGACAATGATGAGTATGTCTATAAATCATTGGTCTTGCCAGCATTGAGCTAAGATCTTGTGGAGAGATAGAGCTGTTAGTCAAGGCCTTGCTATGTGACAATGTTGGTTGATATGATACTATACAAATGAGTTACCAATCCGAATTCTTCTTATGAGAAATTCTTCAGATTGAGAATAACCAAGTACCATTATGAATACCTCCCTAGTTAAGAGGGAGTGTTGAAAAGTGTAACTAGGTTCAGTCTTCATAATGACATGTAATTATGATTTTATGTAATGAGATGTAAAGAAGAAAAATAAAATTATTGTATTGCTTGCTTCATGGGTTTCATGAAACAAGAGATTTTTTATTTTTGAGTCAAGACTCCCATTGAGAGTCTTTAGGAATTTTTTGTCTTCTAATCCTAAAATGATAGAGTCATTGTCATGTAATGAAATGTTACACTTTGTAAAAGGTCAAACTTGTCTATGTAAAGTATCTTTCAAACTTGTCACTTATCCTCTCTAAGTCGGCCTACAACGAAGGAAGAACTTGCTAGAAGAAGTCAACCTTCCTACTTGAGATCATGTCGGCCTAAGGGACATGAGAAGATGTGTATAAGTAGCCACACTCGGCCTCACTTAGATGCATGAAACTCGACAAGCAATTCGGTGAAGAGAAGTGCGAAGAAAAAGCCTACAAAGCAGAAGTGCGAAGAAGAGATAAGAAGGATTCTTCTAGGTATAGCGAAGGAGGGATTCTTCTGGGTATAGCGAAGGAAAGTTTTTTTTGGGGCCAACGAAGGAAGGTTTATTTTGGGGTTAGCGAAGGAAGGATTCTTCTAGGGTATTTGTTTTGGGTACAAGAGAAGAAGGACCGAAGGCATCAAGTGAAGATCGAAGGAAGAACTTATTGCTGCTTTTAGATTGGGAATAAAATCTTGCAGGAGGAAAAAAGGAAGCAATATAGGTCTCTCTTAAGGAGACTAGGGTTTCTGATCTAGGGTAAACCTAAGAGACCGAGATTCTCTGGGTGATCGAGATAATAGAGACCGAGATTCTCTAGAGGAGACTAGTGAAAGGATAGAGACCGAGTTTCTCTAGAGGAAGCTGAGGAGAGCAGTCCAAGATCAAGAAGAAAGTCGAGAAAGTGAAGAGGCAGAACATCAAGGTTAGTGACAAGGTTCTTGGGAGGATACTAGAGTCAAGGGTCTTTGTCATGGTCTTTGTATTCGTCAATTGAGGATCTATAAGAAGAATTTTGATTGGGTTTTCCTCTCAAGGAGTGAGAGGCTTTGGCCCTGACTGACAAGCCTACATACTGTGTCACTTGTCTTCTATTGTGCATATTGGTAATTGTCTCGATGAAAAGAACACAATAATAATATAATAAAGAGAATGCTATAAGCTAAGAAGTAAAAGTATATCACAAGCAATTATCAAGCAGAGAAATCTTTTAACTCCTTATGCCCTAGATTTCTCAACATTGCTGTCACATCTCTTCTTAGAGACAAATTACCACCATTCTAGCTACTATGTTTTGCTGTGTAAATTGAGATGTTTTCACCATTGATTCATTTGTAGAAATTTGGTGTGTAGACGCACCCTAGTTTCAAGTTTAGTGATCCCTCATCAAGTTTAATGCCCAACCCACATTTAATATGTTGCTGTCATAAACATGAATATTTTCACAAATTGAAACACATAGAATCTACTTATATTTTTTCACTTTTGTTGAGATAAAACACAAACATGCACACAAAAATTTGACACAGCTGTTTTTGGTCAAATGAGCCTGGAAAAATCCCCAAGGGAAAACCAGTGAGAGAGAGGAGGAATTTTTATTTCTTCTGAGAATTTATTACAGCAGTCAAATCAACAATAAATGCAACTTATCTCCCTTGGAAATCGTGCTCAGATTTCCCAGAAATTTGTGTTGCATCAGCTCCCTGATTTCTGTGCCTAAGATGCCTTGGAAACAATGCCCAACTTGCTCAGAAATTTGTGCTGTATGGCCCTCAAAATTCATGCTCTATCTGCCCTTGAAAATTGTGCCCACTTGTTGTATGGCCTGTGCACTAAATGCGCTGTACCAGCACTCAAAATTCATGTTGCTTGCTGTGCAATAAATGCTGAATAGCTCCTCAAAATTTGTGTTGTACCCTGCCTTGATTTTCATGCCCTCTCCTAGCTGTTGTACGGACTGCTCCATTTCTCCTCAGCTGTACGAACTGATCCCTTTCTCTTCAGCTCAGCTCCTCTTGTGCTCTCTCATTTTCTCCAAAACTTATGAAGAATGAATTGGTGTCTCTTCCCCTTCCTTGACTTTTTGTCTTCTCATAAGGAAACCCTAAGATCCAATGGCTGAGATTTGATCTTAGCCATTGAGATCAAGGGTGGAGATATAATCTCTCATTGACCCACTTAAGTCACTTAGACTTTAATACTCATAAAGTCACTTTATCCCCTCATCACCTTTTTCATTAATTAGACCAAAAAGTCACTTTATGACTTTAATATTCATAAAGTCATTTTAACTTTATTTCTTATAAAGTTAAGTCAAAGGGTCATGTTGGACACTTTTTACTAGGCAAGATGCCATGTCTTAGAAACACTTGTCCTTGGTACACTTTTTCTAACATCATTAGCAAAATTTGGTTTTCACCACAATACTATGCTTTCAATACTGTATCTTGTGTTCTCTTTGCAATATTATATGTTGTTTCATTTTGATTTTAATCCAACTTGGATCATGCAACCACAATGAAAATACTCACATACACTAATAGAAAACTTGAGAGAGAGAGAGGAGATTGTTGGAAATTAAGGTTATATTGAGAGGGGGTTGAGCCATTAGAATGCACTTTATAGCAATTATATTATTAAACACAACCATTTATCAATCAAGATACACAAACAATGAACATAAGATATATGTGGAAATCCATATGAGAGAAAACCACAAAACTTCTTTGATTAGATGTATTTGCAAGCACCAACTTCAATTCCATCAAACTTTTGTAGGCATCGACTTACAGGAGACACCAATCCCCCTTTTTTTGCAGACAACAACCTGCTGGAGATACCAATCCCCACTAGTTTGCAGGCACAAACCTGTAGGAGACATCAATCCCCCTGAGTTTGCAATCACCAAATAGCAAGAAACATCAATATCCCTTTCTTTGCCTCTCAGATCTCTGTTTCATAACATTTTCAGAACAGACAACTACATTTAATTCATTTTCAGATCCACGGGCACGTTCTTTAATTTTTCCACAGACAACTACATTTAATTCATATCTCCTTCCTTTCTTTTATTTTTCTATAGTAGCCTTCTGTTTTTGGTTCACTAGTAGTCTTCCACCACATTGCATAACACAACTCTATGTTCTGTACTCTTTACTTGCTCAGGTCTTGCACTTCACAACAACACACACTGTTTTACGTATGTGTTCTCTCAGATTTTCTGACACACACTTGCACTGTGCTTTCTGTCCCGTCTCTTGTAGAAATAGATCTTTGCAATTTTCTTCTACTCTCGCACAGTTCTCTCACACACATTACGCTTATGCTCTCCACACACTTATTCTCTCTTTACACATGTGCTTCCCTCTCTTATGCTCATGACGGGGTATGTGCTTTGTAATATTCATTGATCCTCGAATTTCACTTCACTTACCAATTCATCATATATAGATATGGCGTGAGAACTTTTAGCTCCTTTTCTCAGCTCCTTTCCTTCCTCAGGCCTTTGCTCACCTTCAACACCCTTCCTCATGATTGGGCATTATGATCGTTGGCTTCACTGACTCTTCTAGCATATTTGATATTCAGGACTTTGTAATGTTGAACACTTTTCAAATTGAGTGGATAATTGGATGCCTAGATTTCCTTTCCCTTACCCTTTGGCTCTAAGTGTAAGGCAATTAACTCCTTGCGACTTGAGGCTGGGACCACAGTGTTAAGTCACCTTTCTAATGTATCCGAGGTCCGGGCTAAAATGTTAAGCACTTAACTTTGTCCACCATCGGATGGCCGGATACCTCTTTTTGCGTGGACCACTAGAACCTTGTTCGATCTTGTTTGCTTCACTTGAATTCAGAACCAGGCATTTTGCTAACGAGCACACTTGCTTCACACCTGAATTGTCGAATACCCAAATGACTCTATTTCCTCCAGATAGAACCTCATTGTTTGAACCTTGACTTAACTGCCTTCACTTGAATCCAGATTTGGGTCATTTGCTCATGACCATGCTTTGGTTCTCATTCGGATCACTGGATGCTTAGATGACTCTACGTACTCTTGGATGGTTAGATAGCCTAGTAAAGGCCCCACTAGAGTTGGTCCTTTTGCTATTTTTGGCGCAATAGCCTTGTTCATCGACTATTTTGGAAAAAACCAAAATACATAGGAAACCTTCGCCAAACCACTACCCTAACGCAAGTCATGAGACATCAGAAACTGCCATATAGGCTGCCATGTCATTTTCCAAATCAACATACTACCACATGGTGTTCCCTGTTGCTACCACGTGTCATCTACCACCTATCCAATTGACCACCCAAAAATGCAAAAAATGCGTACCACTTGTCAACTCCTCATGTTGCCATGTCACTCGCTTTGACACATGGCCCTACCTAACACACCACCTGTACTGCCACATTGTACTTGGGGTCCACCTGCTGGCCAAGATAAAGAAATCCAAAATCCAAGTATTTTTAAGTGTTTGCCTTGGTGTATCCTCGGATGCCCTGATACACGCTAGAGGTCCGGATACATGCTAGAGGTTTTGGTGCGAAAGAATGAGCCAGATTAAATCCTGTGTCTGCGTTGAAACATTAACTTCGTGCATGCTCGGACATACAGATTCCCAGATTCCGCTATATGACGGTCTGTTAATTGTGGATCTCTGTCAATTGACGGCGGGGACTCGGGAGTACAAACTTTGGTTTTTAGCGCTTTTTGCCTTTGATAACAAAATTTGGGGTTTTCTTTTGTTTTCTTCGTTGCAATGTTATGAATTGCACAAACCATCTCCTATCAACAAACTCTCAACATCAATGACAACACATCAAACCATCTCCGACCAACAAACGTCCCTTGAACTTGACATCATTGACAACA
Organism: Pinus tabuliformis; assembly: GCA_031772625.1. Classification (NCBI taxonomy): domain Eukaryota; kingdom Viridiplantae; phylum Streptophyta; class Pinopsida; order Pinales; family Pinaceae; genus Pinus; species Pinus tabuliformis. The sequence goes on along the minus strand of CM062804.1, from coordinate 288,208,914 downwards.
CATTCAAAAATTTCCCCAATGTATACATATGGTGCACCCATTTTTGTATTTTGTGTGTGCATGTATAAGTACAAAATTAGGTCAAGTTTGACTAAGGCTTCTATAGTGCAATAAAATATACATGTCTAGGTGGGTGATCAAGTAGAAAGGAGATTGTCACAATGTACACATATGGCACTCTCTTCTTTGTATTATGTATATATAGAAGTACAAATTAGGATCAGGTTTGACCAAATCTGCTAGAGTTTTTGCGAATTACATCACATGGCATTCTATTTGCTTGCATGCATGCCTGGGGGTATATTCCCATCAATCTTATGCACATTTCAAGCTTGAACAAGCTATATTTGTATGCATTTGCACATATCTTAGGCTAGATTCAAAGCATTGTTCATTTCATTAGAATAGATTGCAAATGCATTCATGTTGTTGATTTTCTAGTGCATTCAAGACTAGTATAGTTTTTCAAAATTGATTACTACTTCCAATGATATATGCAATATTCTTTTTGCATTCCAATCATTAAACATCTATACATGAAAAGCTTCAACCATACAATTTCATCAACAGAGTGGTAGAGATCACATGACTGTAAACAAGAGACAAGAGACAAGAGACACCAGAAATTACGCTTCAAGCTAGGGCAAAACCCACTGGGGGAAAACCCGACCAATTCTTTCCTTATGAGAGAGGAATTCTGTTCATGAATAGTACATCAAAATATTCCAACAAGATTCCAAAATTCTAACCTCGAAATGTCCAAGTCAAAACTAGTCAATGGAGAGAGAAAAGTCAACGTTGGTCAAAGATTAGAGTCTACAACAAAGGGCCAAATTTCGGCGTGAATTAGCTGATAAGAAGGGCCGAAATTATATCTTGAAATGCCTCAGAAAATACAATCAACGAATTAGTCAAACTTTTGGTCAAAGGCTCAGTCAAACCTTGCGGTCAACCGAAGTCAATGAGCCAGAACAAGAGCGAAACTTCAATCAAAGATGGTCAACATATCCCTGCAATTTTCGGCCTCCTTCAATAGTGAAAATCTCGGTCAAATAGATCCACAATAGCCTGAGTTAATGAAAGTCAAAATTTGATTTTCATTGACTCGAATAAGATAAGATAAGATTCTCCTTTAGATTTCTTCGCACGTGTGGACTCATTCTCTTGCTATTTGAGATCAGATGTGATGATGTGATGTGTGTCCAAATGAGGTCCAATGAGTCTCTACTTATATGAGTTTTAGGAGGTGCCTTTTCACATGTGGGGCCAACTTGATGATCATGAGGCCGACTTGGTCAAACTCAAAAATATAAATTTCCTCCATCGCTTGCCAATGAAAATGCTGATGGTAGCTACCCAAATTTTCAACACTCCCTCTTAGGTAAGGAGGCATTTTTCATTTTCTATCAGGATCAATCTCCTTGACCAATCCATAGGTCTCTTGGCCCTCAGCCTAAGGAAGAGATCACAAGAACAAATCTGTCTTTCTGTTAAGATCAATCTCCCCGTCCAGTCCATAGGTCTCTCCATACACAACCTAAGGGAGAGATCATCAATCTCGTCATAAGGAAAGATACACAACATACAACACATCCCAAAAGCCACAACCTTATGGCATCCAGGTCAGTGTCCCACTGACCGAAGGGACCAAACCAAGCACATGTACAGGGTACATCTTCTCGACCATACACAAGGTCTCCTAGCCCACAGCCTAAGGAAGAAATCCCTATCTCAATCATATGCACAGGGTACATCTCCGACCACAAATATGGTCTCTCGACCCACAGCCTAAGGGAGGAATCCCTATCTCAAATCCAGACTATATAGTTTCTTGGTTCACGACCTAATGGAGAGAACACAAGATCAATCCATACTTCAGAACCAAGCTCCCTGACCAAACTCACTAGTCTCTTGGTCCATTGACCTAGGGGAGTGAGAATCTTCCTGACCAATTTATAGGTCTCCCAGCTGCAGCCTAAGGAAGATTGTCCATCACATGATGCTGTACACTCAGTGCTCCCTCTCTCTTAGAGAGGGGTTCTCAACAACTCCAAGTTGTTCTCTATAAAAAGCAAACTTCGTACGGGAAAATGGCTTTGATATCAACAACCTGTTCATCAGTAGGGACATAGTCAAGCCTCACAACTCCCCTATAGACAATATTTCGGAGGTAATGATACTTGATCTCAACGTGCTTTGACCTGTCGTGAAACACCGGGTTCACAGAAAGCTCCACATAGCTTTGATTATCACAATACATAATAGTTGATTCAAGCACTTGATCAAACAAACTAACAAACAATTTTTTGAAGCCACACAACTTCACAACATGATGAACATGCAACTATATACTCAACTTCAATCGTACTCAAAGCAACAAAAGTTTGCTTTCTACTAGACCATGAAATCATAACAGATCCCAAACCAAAACATAATCCAGAAGTGCTCTTTCCATCATTAGAGCTTCCAGCCCAATCAACATCAGTAAATCCATGCAACTACCATTCACCATTAGAAGCATATTTCAAACCATATTAAATTGTACCACACAAATACCTCAGAATGTGTTTCGCTACAATCCAATGCACATGTCGGGGCTCAAACAAGAATTGGCTCAATGTGTTCACAACATAACAAATATCAGGTCTAGTATTTATAAGATAGTTCAATGAGCCAATCAATTTGCGATACATAGAGGGATTAATCAAATTAGAATCACAGTCCCGGATCTTCTTCAAATTCGTCACCATAGGAGTGTCCATGGACTTGCAGTCCATCATACCAAATCTCTGAAGGATCAATATAGTGTATTTACCTTGGACAACAAAGATTCCATTAGGCTTTTGCCAAATTTCCAATCCCAAATAATAATGCATGAGACCAAGATCCTTCATTTTGAATTTAGAAACCAACTCCCTCATACACTGGACAATTAGTACCTTAGCCCCGGTCATAAAAAAATCATCCACATACAACAACAACATCAAGGGCTCCCCATCAACAACTTTAAAATACAAGTTCGGATCAACATTGCTCTTTTTGAAACCAAGACTCATCAGATAGCCATATGGAATGCCATGCACGAGGGGCTTGCTTTAGCCCATACAGGGCTTTCTTCAATTTGCAAACATGTGTTTCTCTATCATGGACCTCAAAACCCTGAGGTTGCTCAATATAGACTTCCTCTTCAATGACCCCATTCAGAAAAGTAGTTTTGACATCCATTTGATGCAATTTCCAACCTGCAATAGAAGCAAGAGCAATGACAGATCTAATAGATGCATACCTGGCAACGAGAGCAAACGTGTCTTCATAATCCTCTCCCTCTTTTTGGGAGAATCCATGAGCCACAAATCTAGCCTTGTATTTTTCAACACTTCCATCAACAACATGCTTAATTTTGTAGATCCACTTTGAAGACACAACAAACTTTCCTTCAAGCCTTGGCACAATTTCCCAAACATCGTTCTTCAATATAGATTGATATTCTTCAGTCATGGCATCTTTCCAAACTTGTTCCTCAACTGCTTCTTCATAGGTGGATCAAGGCTCTGTAACCAGAGTACCTTTTCGAATTCTTACTTTCCCTGAAGGTCCCACGAGCTACAACATGTCCTTCAACTTCCTTCAATGTTCTTTCAAGCCTGGAAGGTCTCTTTTTAGTCTGAGGTACAATGGCTCTTGGATATTCAACAAGTTAATGATCGTCAAATTCTTCATGAGGATCTTGATCCATTGGTTCAAGTTCTTTAGAATTCGATTCCACATTATTTGGAGCCACCTGAATCTCCTCATCAGAGTCCAAGTGTGAACCCTTGGACTTCCAGAAAGCAACATCTTCATCAAATATACATCCTTGCAAGTTTCAATACAATGTTGTCTTGGTACATAGCCCCGGAAGGCTCCAATTTTGTCCTTTTCTCCTTGGGCACATGAACATAAACATGACAACAATTTCTTTTTATGTGCTCAACACTTGGTCTCTCACATGTGAAGACTTCTTCGGGTGTCTTGCGATCCAAGACTTGATGTGGGCATCTATTTTGAAGATACACAACAACCTTCGCAACTTCTCCCCATAGAAACATTGGTAACTCTTGATCCTGAAGCATGGCTTTGGTAGCTTCTATAATGGTCCTATTATTCCTTTCGACAGTTCCATTTTGTTGAGGATAGTAGGGAACTATCAACTTCCTCTTAATTCTATCTTCCTTGCAGAAATCAATCAATTCCTTTGATACCTATTCGCCACCATTATTAGACCTCAAAGTCTTGATCCTTCTTCCTGTAGCATTTTCAACTTGAGCTTTAAATTCACGAAACTTATCAAATACTCAATTCGTGGGCTTTAGAAGATAAATCTATGTTTTGCGAGAATAATCATCAATGAAAGATACATAATACAAGTTGCCACCCAAGGTCTTGTCAGACATAGGCCTACAAACATCAGAGTGCACAAGATCCAAGATTCCTTTGGATCTACTATCAACTCCTAGTAGATCTTCCTTTCACATATTCCCCAAAGGCACATTCCTTGCAAACTCCATCATGATCAACCTTGATTTTTGGTACACCCTTAACAAAATATTTCATTCTAGTCAAAGCTTTATAGTGAATATGAGTGTACCTTCGATGCCATAGCTCACAGAGATCAATGGTGTTATGAAGCAAAGCTTGAATTGAATGTCCAAGGAGATGATATAGGCCTCCAATTCGCACACCAATGACCTTGGCAGATTCAAAAGAGGCATCCTTCTTCCATACTATAAGACTTGTCCATCAACAAAAGAAATTCTATATCCTTTGTCTTCAAGAGATGAGATGGACAACAAATTTTTCTTCAAACCAAGAACATATAAAATATTGTTAAGTTTAACATTACTTCTTGAATCCAATTGAAAGGATGATGAGCCAATACCTTTGACTTCATATTTGCCATTGTCTCCAAGCTCCACTCTTTGTGCTATCTTCTTTTCAACCAATTCATTGAGATGATCACGATTCCCAGTCATGTGCCTAGAGGCACCACTGTCCACCAACCATATTTCATCATGACCTGCAATGGAACCTGTAAAAGCAGAATAAAATGAGTATTCTTCATTAGTATCTCTTTTCTTAGGCCTCCTCTTGGATTCATCAAGGTCAACAACAGAAGCATGTTGCTTCCTCTTTCGATCTCCATTCCTTTGATAGTCATCCCTTTCATTTCTTTGAGGACAATGATCTTGATAGTGACCATATGCTTGGCAACGATAGCATTGAACATTAGTCAAATCTCTTCTATCTCTTCTATCTTGAGAGGGAGGAGGTCCTCTTTGAGGTGCAGGTTCCCTTCTTGGAGCAGATCTCAAATTTGGTCTTCTACCAGAACTTCTCTGAAACCTTCCAAAATTAGGTCTTCTTTTATTCTTCTTGGAATGAGCTGCTAAAGCTTCTTCATTTGTATCTTCAATAGGGTCTCTTGAATGAAGTCTTGATTCTTCTTGAGTGCAGGCAGCCCACAACTTCTCAAATGAAGGTGCATTTTCTCTTGCACTAATGCTTGCTGCAAAAGGATCCCAAGATCTAGGCAAACCACCCAAACCAATAACTACCAATTCTTTGTCAGATACTTCTTCACCAATGGCCTTGAGTTGATCTCTTATTTGAGATATCCTTACAAAATATGATGCCACTGTATCATTCTTTGTCATCTTGATATTGCGAAGTTGACCTCTCAAACTTATAGATTGGTTGATGTTGTTAATAGTATACAATCCAATGATGGCATCATACATTCCCTTGGAAGTTTGTTGATCAACAATATAGGGAATTAGATGATCCCTAACAGATTCTATAATGATGCTTCTTGCCAAAATGTCATCTTCTTGAAACTTCTCTTTTCCTGCTTGATCAGTTGGTTCAGTCACTTTACCTGTAACAATGCCCAAAACTTTGTGTCTTGCAAGTACTAGGTCCATCCTAGCCTTCCATGCCCTGTAATTAGTAGCTCCTTCAAGCTTGTTTTCTGCCTTCATGAAGGAATTCATGATGAAGATAATGAAGATGACCAACCAAAATAAGAAGATGAAGAATCCCAAACTCTTCAAGGTTGCTCTCAATGCTTCTTCAAGGTGATCTCACAACTCTTTCCCTTCACCAAAGCTCTGATACCATGTTGATTTTCTAGTGCATTCAAGACTAGTATAGTTTTTCAAAATTGATAACTACTTCCATTGATATATTCAATATTCTTTTTGCATTCCAATTATTAAGTAACTATACATGAAAAACTTCAACCATACAGTTTTATCAACAAAGCAATACAGATCACATGAACAGTGAACAAGAGACGAGAGACACCAAAAATTATGCTTCAAGCCAGGGCAAAACCCAACCAATTCTTTCCTTATGAGAGAGAAATTCTATTCATCAATAGTACATCAGAATATTCCAACAAGATTATGAAATTCTGACCTCATAATGTCTAAGTCAAAACCAGACAATGGAGAGAGAAAAGTCAACATTGGTCAAAGATTACAGTCTGCAACAGAAGGCCGAATTTCAGCCTGAGGTAGCTGATTAGAAGGGCTGATATTCGGTCTTGAAATGCCTCAGAAAATACAATCAACGAACTAGTCAAACTTTTGGTCAAAGCCTTAGTCAAACCTTGTGGTCAACCCAAGTCAAGGAGCCTCCTTCAACATAACCCTGCAATTGTTGGCCTCCTTCAACAGTCAAAATATCGGTCAAACAGATGCACAGTAGCCCAAGTCAACAAAAGTCAGACAAAGAAGAAATGCTGGTCAACACAGATAAGATTCTCCTTCAGATTCCTTCGCACGTGTGAACTCACTCTCTTGCTATTTCAGATCAGATGTGATGATGTGATGTATGTACAAATATGGTCCAACGAGTCTTTATTTATATGAGTTTTAGGAGGTGCCTTTTCACACATGTGGGGCTGACTTGATGATCATGAGGCCGACTTGGTCAAACTCAAAAATATGAATTTTCTCCATCGCTTGCCAATGAAAATGCTGACCATAGCTAATCAAATTTTCAACACATCTATAGGTAGTAGATGGGATATTTTCTCTTTCTTGCCGACAAGCCTTTCAATTGAGCTTCTCCTTCTCATTTTCCTACGGCTTAGTCCATTACCTATGAATTATGTACAAATATGACAGGAGAAATAAATTAAAATGTGAATATTACCTTATTCTTTTCTATAGGGTCAAGAGAAAGAAGATATCTACAATGTACACATATTATGTGCTCTTCTTTGAATTATGTATATATAGAAGTACAAAACTCAATCAAGTTTGACCAAGTCTCTTAGAGTTACAATAAAATATACATATTTAGGTGGGTTATCGAGTGTGATAATATGTAGTCTAAGTTGTTGAAAAGTGTAACTAGGTTCGGTCTTCATAATGACGTGTAATTATGATTTTATGTAATTGAAGAAAATAAAATTATTTGTAATACTTAACTCATGGGTTTCATGATGAAGGAATTTTATTTCCGTTAAGGCTCCCATTGTGAGCCGTTAGGGTTGGTCATCAAGTCATAAAGTCCAGGGAGTCATTGTCATATATTGAAGACATGTTACACATTGTAAAAAGTTATTTTGATTATCTAAAGTACCCTCCAAGACCTTGCCACAAACTCACGTTCAAGTCGGCCTAAGGAGGATTCTAGAAAAGGGATGTTGGCCTAGGCAACTATTCAAGTCGGCTTATTTTTGATGCACATACTGTCAGACCAGGCAGTAACTCCTCAAAAATCAATTTGTTATATTCATTCAGGTTGGTCTTTATTATATACATGAGGGAGAGACTGTTTATTTCATCTCGCAGTGAATCTTCATATTTTCCATTATTTATTTACATCAGTTACACTTTTTCACCCAATCTTGATGATTAGGTGTCAACATTCCCCCCTTAATCTGAAGGGATGTTGATGAGTCTAAGCATCGTTTTGAATCGTTCAAGCTTTTCTCTTCCAAGCGCTTTGGTGAAGATGTCTGCAATTTGCTCATTAGTGGAACAATGGCGGAGATGGATTGTTTTGCCCTCAACATGATGTCGAATTAGATGATATTTAGTATTGATGTGCTTCGTTCGATCATGGAACTTTGGGTTCTTGGCCAACTTTATTGCTGAGGTATTGTCAATCATGAGTGGAGTCGATTGTGCCTGTTTTACCTGCAAATCTTCAAGAATTTTCTTGAGCAACACAATTTCTTTTGTTGCCTCAGCTGCTGCCACATATTCTGCTTCTGTTGTGGAATCTGCTGGAACTGATTGTTTGCGTGATCTCCAGGAGACAGCTCCTGATCCAAGACTCATAGCATAACCTGAAGTAGATACCCCAGTTTCTTTGTCTCCATCAAAGTCTGAATCAGAGTATTCAATCAAGCTGAAGTCGTCCACCTGTGTATACTTGATTCCAAAGTCTTGAGTTCCCTTCAAGTACCTTAGAACTCTTTTTGAAGCAGATCAATGTCCCTCACAAGGCTTTTGCATAAATCTGGAGAGGATTCCAACAACAAACGAAATGTCTGGTCTAGTAGTAGTTAGGTAGTTGAGACTTCCTACAAGCTGTCTATACTTTGTTGCATCCTCAAATTATTTTCCTTCAATGGATGTGAGCTTTAAGTTTTGTTCCATTGGAGTAGTAAGAGGATTGCATTCTGTCATGCCAACCCTGTTCAACAGATTTCCAATGTACTTCTTTTGAGAAAGAAATATGGACTTCAGATGTTGAGTTACTTCAATACCAAGATAGTAATGAACATAGCCCAAATCAGTCATTTCAAAACCTTTTTTCAATTCCTTCTTTATGGATGCAATGTAGCTTTCATTGTTCCCTGTCATCAAAAGATCATCTACATATACCACAAGATATACAACTGTTTTGCCAACTTTCTTGACAAATAAAGTTGCATCATCAAGATCATAATGTTTGAAATTGAGTTTCAGAAGATGCTCAGTTAGTTTTTCATACCAGGCTCGTGGTGCTTGTTTGAGGCCATACAAGGATTTCACAAGTTTGCATACTTTATGTTCATGTCCTTTCACAACAAATCCTTCAGGCTGGGACATAAAAACATTCTCTTTTAGATCTCCATTCAAGAAAGCAGTTTTTACATCCATTTGATGGACTTTCCAACCGTTCTGAGCTGCTAGGGCAAAGAGTGTCTGGATGGTAGCCCATTTTGCTGTGGGGGCAAAAGTCTCCTCATAATCGACCCCTTCCTTCTATGCAAAACCTTTTACCACAAGTTTGGCTTTGTGTTTGTCAAGTGAGCCATCTACTTTGTACTTGTAGACCCACTTGTAGCCAATTGGTTTGGTTCCTAATGGAGGATCAACCAGCTTCCAAGTGCCATTCTTTATCAGGGCATCATACTCCTTTTGCATCGCTTCTTTCCATTCATCATGAGAAGTAGCTTCTTTGAAGGAAGTTGGTTCGAAATCTGTAGACAAATTCAATTCACAATCATAAGAAACATCCATATCAACAGGTGAATCAGAGTCATCTAGATCACCTCCGTTTTGCCGGTTTGAATTTCTAGTTCCTGTCTTTCCAACCTCATCAGGATGAACACTTTCAAGTGTCTTTGTCAACCACTTTGGGGGACCTTTCTCAGATGGTCCAGGCTGCTCCGTTGATTGAGTTGGGATTGAATCAAGATTGAGTCTCCCAATTCTATCAATCACATCACTTAAAGTATCATCCGTTGTTGGAGTTTCATGCGGGGGAGAGAGTTCTTCAGAAGAAGATTCCACAGGTTGATATAGTATAGGAATCCCCCCTTCAAGATGTGGAATCTGATTATCAAATTCTTGAAATGATTTTGCATTTGCGAATCTATCCAAGCGATCAAGTTGCCGCTCAACAATATTTTCAGTTTTGGATGATTCAAGAAAGATTACATCTCTAGATACAACAAATTTTTTATTGACTTCATCATAAAGACGGTATGCTTTGGAGGTGTTTGAATACCCTAGGAAGATACACTTACGACTTCTTGCACCAAGTTTGTTTCTATGTTCCTTTGGTATCAAGGCATAACAGGTGGAACCAAAGACCCTGAGATGCTTTACCGAAGGAATGTGCTCATACCACATTTCTTTTTCCCCTGGAAAAATCGTAATCTTTTCATTAGTTGGAAAAAATTACATGTTGTAGATGCGGATAGCATACGCTGCATATTTTCTCAATAGCAGTATCAGTAGCTTGCTGTACATTTTCAAAAAGAGCAAAAATTACATCTCTAAGATGTTCTGTGTAGTCATATATACGTTGCCACGCAGGGCTATCAGTAGAGTTCCTTATCAGCTATATACAATCAGTTCAAAATTATAAATCAGATCAAAGAACATGTGATTCATGGGCTTTCTGCCCTGTGATACTGTGCGTCTATGTATGGGCGGTGGTAGTACTGATAAGCATTGTCACCCCGCTGCTCGTGTATCATCCACTCTCCTCTGGGAAATGCCGTGGCCTCCTTGGAAAGTTGGTCGGCACAGTTGTTATGATCCCTGTAAATGTGATGGCATGATATGTCAGTAAATTGTGCCTTCAAAATATAAATTTCATCCAATATACTGCTGAGTGAGTGTGTATGACATGTGGTAATATTGTTGAACCAATCAATGATTATCTTTGAGTCTCCATATATGTTCAGATGCAAGCAGTCATGATTCAATGCAAAATGAAGAAGATGGCGAAGGGTGATGAGCTCTGCAAAATTATTTGAACCAGCACCAAGACCAAGCTTAGCTTTGAAGATATGCTGTGCATTTTTATAGAGGAGAAAACCACCCCCACAGCCTTGTAACTGGGCGGCACCATCGAAAAAAGCCCATGGCTGATTTTGATCAATATGGGGCGGATCATGCGGTCGACGGGTCTTAGGCTGCGCCGGATCGGGGGTTTCGTTGTAAGCAGCAATAATCTTAGCAGTGAGCTGAGGCCAGATTATTACTTTGTCTTCAAACGTCAAGCGGTTCCGGGCAAGCCAATAGTACCAGCAGATGATGATTGGCAGGCTCTGTAGTTTTGAGTTGCGGTGCTGGTTGAACCAGTGTTCCCATACGAGATTTATATCCGCACCCTCCCATCTTCCTGTGTATTGAATGTTCGTGGAAATGGACTGCCAAATGTGCATCAGGATAGGGCAGCTAAGGAAGAGATGTACGCTGGATTCAGCTGCCTGTTTGCAAATGATGCACCAGGATGGCCCATGTACAGCACGGCGCATGAGATATTCACCCGTGGGTACAATTCCTTTCAGAATGCACCAGAAAAATAACTTTTGTCTAGGAGGGGCCGTGAGCTTCCAGATGGAATTCCACCAAAAGGAGATGTGATCCGGAATCTTGTGAGAGATAAGAGAGAGGTATCCATCTTTTGGAGTATAGGAACCATGCTTGGATGGGTACCAAATGAGCTCGTCCGGACCCTGTTTGATTCTGATGTGAGCTTCTGAAAGAGCAGTAGTGTATGTTCTCCAATTTTGGTGCCACTGTGGTGGAATGTTGATTTGTTCCGCGGATCTCCAACACTGTTCAAAAATAGTGGAATTTTGCTGGTCTGCAATATCAGCGATGTATGAGATCCCTTGAGTGCGAAGGTGCTGTATGAGCGCTTCCGGGAGGATGTGTCTGCCCCCACTATCATTCCAGGGATCCAGCCCAACCCTGGCTCATACCACATTTCATATGGAGTATTGTTTCTAATAGCATTAGATGGACATCTATTCTTTATATATACAGCACATAGAACTGCATCAACCCAAAACATCAATTTTACATTTTTGAAAAACATCATGGAGCGCACCATATTTAAGATTGTCCTATTCATTCTTTCAGCTACACTGTTCTGTTGGGGATTATAAGGCACAGTTGTTTGATGTTTGATCCCATGTTGGCGAAGATAGTTTTCAAATTCATTTGAAGTGTATTCTTTTCCATCAGTGCGAATAGAGCCAATATGAGATTGTGCATCATTTTCAATCCATGTATGAAAGTTCTTGAATGTTTGAAAAGCATCAGATTTGTTCTTCAATAAATAAACCCAACACATTCTGGTGTAGTCATCAATAAATGTCATCATATATTTATTTCCATTTGCAGAAGGAACAGGGATTGGACCACATAAATCTGAATGAATGAGTTCAAGTTTTCTATGTGCTCTTGAATGTGAATCATGAAAAGACTGTTTGCTATGCTTTCCTAGAATACAAGCATCACATTGCTTAAGTTTCCTAGGAATTGTAGGCAAACCAGTAACACCATTTTTCTTCAACAAGCGGAGGCTGTCATAGTTCAAATGTCCAAATCTAGCATGCCATAATAAACTTGATGGAAGTGTACCTTCTTCATAATGAGAATTGTATGAGAAATGTTGTGCACTATGTTGCAGGAAACGTGGGGGGGGGGGGGGGGGGGGGGGGCGTTTTCGGCTGGAAACCGGTACGAAATGCGGAAATGCGTTTGGTATGGCCAGGAAACGCGTTTCTGGCCGTACTGCCATGTTTCCTGAAATGGAAACGTGGCAGTACGGCTGGCAACACGTTTCCCGGCCGTACAAGCCACGTTTCCCAGTTGTAATGTGTTTTTTTTTTATTTTTATTTTTTTTTAAATTTGTTTTTAAATTTTTTTTAGGTTTCCAGTAAATTCTAGAAGCCTATTCTAAACTTATAAAAGAGAAGTTTGTCTCATTCTCTCATCACACTATTCAGCAAGTCGTTTCTCTTGGAGACTGGCAGTTGTTTCAGCTAGGGTGTTTTGAGCAGTGAGCAAAGTAGATTTCAGCAGCAGGAGAAAGAGATTTCAGCAGCAAGAGAAAGAGATTTCAGTAGCAGCAGATTTGGCTCAGCTACAGCCATATTTCTCTTCTCTTTTCTGGCATTTCGGGGTAGTTTCAGCCACAGAAAATTAATTTGGGTAAGCCACATTCATTTTGTTAGTTTTTTCTTACTATTTCTTCAATTTTTCTAGGGTTTATGCAGCCAAAAATATGAAAAACGTTTTTTATTTATAGATTTGTTTTTTAAATTTATTTTTGCAGCAGATTTGGCTCAGCTACAGCCATATTTCTCTTCTTTTCTGGCATTTTAGGGTAGTTTCAGCCACAGAAAATTAATTTGGGTAAGCCACATTCATTTCTTAGTTTTTTCTTACTATTTCTTCAATTTTTCTAGGGTTTATACAGCCAAAAATATGAAAAACGTTTTTATTATTTAACTTTTTTATTTACAGATTTGTTTTTTAAATTTATTTTTGCAGCAATGGCTTCCAGCCAAAGTGCAGCTGCAAGTTCAAGCCCTAGGGCCAACCCAAGGGCTGAATATTATCCTCTTTGGAGGCATGTGACGAAGTTTCAAAGATGTGGAGGTGGTGGCTCATGGGAATGGCGATGCAATCTTTGCAATAATACGTACAAGGGCTCCTACCCAAGAGTGAAGGCACATCTATTGCATGGAGGAGGACAGGGGATTTCAGGTTGCACAAAAACATCAGATCCGTTGGCAAGGAGGGCATATCAAAGAGAGCAAGATGAGGCGGATGGTACTAAGAGAAGGCATGATGACCTTACTCAAGCTCCATCTAACATTGAGCCAAGGATTGTAGCTGAAGCAAAAAAGAGGAGAGCTGGTCACACTCAACAACATGAACAACTAGCACCCAAAAATACCAGAGGCCCAGGGGCATCCCTTTCAGTTCAGGATAGCAGAATTGCTAGATTGGTGAATGTGCAAGCAAGAGAAGAAATTGATTCCAGAGTGGCTAGGTGCATTTATGCATGTGGTATCCCATTCAATGTTGTTCGCTCTCCTTACTGGCAAGATATGATAAGGGCAGTTAACAAAGCTCCTCAAGGGTACAAGGGGCCCAACTATGAGAAAGTCAGAACCCAGCTTCTCAAAAATGAGAAGGACCTTGTGGAGGACATTTTAGCTCCAATTCGTTCTTCCTGGAGTGGCTCTGGGGTTACCATAGTCTCAGATGGTTGGACAGATATAAGGCGCAGACCATTGATAAATATCATTGCCACTTCCCCCAAAGGAGCAATGTTTATCAAGGTAGAAGACTGCTCAGGAGAGGTGAAAGATGCATAGTACATTGCTGATGTTATTATAAAAGCTATTGAACAAATAGGGCCTAACAAGGTGGTGCAAGTTATCACGGATAATGCACCGGTTTGCAAAGCTGCAGGTTTAATTATTGAGGGGAGGTATGACCACATCTTTTGGACACCATGCATTGTCCATAATCTGAATCTGATCTTAGAGGAGATCGACAACAAAGTTTCCTGGATAAAGGAACTCACAGGGGAAGCAAGGGAGATTATCAAATTCATCACCAACCACCACCAGTCTCAGGCCATATTTTGAGAGTACTCCAAATTGGAGTTGTTAAAAGTTGCTGAGACAAGATATGCCTCAAACTTCGTGATGTTGCGCCGCCTTGTTGAGGTTAAACATGCATTAGTTTCTATGGTGGTGAGTCAACTTTGGATTGAGTGGAGACAAGCAGAGTCAGAGCGGGGATCTATGGTGCGTAGATTGTGCCTTGATGAGGATTGGTGGAGCAAGATAGATTTCTTGCTAAAGTTCACAACCCCTGCATTTGAGCTTCTCCGGAGTGCTGACACTGACCAACCTTTCTTGGGAGAGGTATATGATGGCATGGATTCCATGGTTGAGAAAACTATGGAAATCATTTCGCAGGAGTCTCCACAACTTTTGTTTGTTGATGATCATTTTGCTGGTTTGATCAAGAAAATCATTGTTGATAGGTGGAACAATTTCAATACTCCATTGCACACTTTAGCACATGCTTTGAACCCCAAATTTTATGATGAGGAGCTTATTGCTAAAAGAAATGGGAAGAGGAAGGCACCCCATAAGGATAGAGAGGTGGCTACTGGGGTGAAAAAAGCCCTTATGAGAATGTTTCCTTCTCATCTACATAGGGAGGTAAAGGAGGAATTTGCCAGTTTTGCTGCAGGAATAGATGATTATGCAGATATATCAGCTTTGGAGGAGAGAAGCACCATGAATCCAGTTAGGTGGTGGATTTGTCATGGAGAAAATGGTGTGCATTTGCAAAACCTTGCCATTCGTATTCTTTCACAAGTGGCAAGCTCTTCATCAGCAGAAAGGAATTGGAGCACTTATGGTTTTATTCATTCTGTGAAGCGCAATAGGTTACAGAAAGCAGAGGATCTTGTTTATGTGCACTCCAACCTTCGCCTTGCATCTCGTAGGGGTCCAGAATACAACAGTGGTCCTTCTAAAGAATGGGATGTGGATGCAGAAAATCCTGATTTGGATCTCTCTCTTGCTGCCCTGAATATTGAAGCCGAATCTGGAAGTGGAATTGGTGCATCATCTTCTTCAGCACTACCATCCACTGTTGAGCATTGTGCTGCTTCTATTTTTGATGAGGATTAGTCTTTTGTGACTTGTCTCTATAGTTCTTGCAGCCTTATAGTCTTTATTGTACTTGCAGCCTCATATACTAATATAAATAAAGGCTGATTTTGAGATTTTGCCCTTGGATATATAATAAAGGTTGCTTTTGGATTTTCCTATATTTTTATTTTCATTATGTGATCATTCATGACTCATGAGTAAATGTGATGTAAATTTAATCTTAATGTTTAAATGTAATAAATTATAATGTATCATTAATGCTTTATGATTGCACATATATATAATAATAATTTTTAAATATTTTTAATATATATATATATATATATATATATTCGCGTTTCCAAAATTTGGGGAGGTCGCGTTTCTATCGCCTCCCGTTTCGGAAACTCGTTTCCGTTTCCCCGTTTCGTGCAACTTAGGTTGTGCACAAGCAAAGGTACCCTGCAGCTTGAGAAGCCTTTCTTCTTCTATCCCCCTCATGATAAGTGAGTGGTCAGATGCTTGTCTCACCTCAAGCTTGCCATCAAACATATGAATGGAGTGACCTTGCTGGCGGATGTGGACCAAGGACAACAAGTTTCTCTTCAACTGTGGGAGATATAGAACATGATGCAGAAGAAAGTCTGGAAGACCAGGCAATTTGAGCCTGATTGTGCCAAGCCTTGATGGCTTGAGTTTTGATTGGTTTGCAAAGTATACTGCTCCATCAACATTGTCAGTAAATTCTTCAAAAAAATCTTTTCTATGAGTCATGTGGCAAGTTGCTCCTGAATCAAGCAACCAATCATTTTTCCAAGAAGCAAGTGAAGCATTAAATAAGTCTTCATTTACTCCAATATTACATTGTGCCACAACATAATGAGCGGATTCAGGTGCTTTACCTTTGTCTGTGTCATTAGTTTTACCTTTCTGTTGGTTTCTTTGCTGCTCAATTTTGTCCCAAGGTAACCTGCATGTAGAGGCATCATGTGATCCATTTCTTTTGCAGCGTATGCAGTGCAAATCTGACTTTTCTCCTTGAGAGTGTCTGCCCCCCTGCCTCTGAAATATCTTCCTCTTCCTCTTCGACCACCTCTTCCTCTGGAAGAATCTTGGGCAAGATTCTTTTCTTTATGAGCAAGGCACACAACCTCTTCAGAAGATTCAGGCGCTGTCTTCTTTCCAAAAGCTTTCTCTCTTTCAACAAATTTTTTCACAAGAGAGTCAAAGGTAATATCTTTGAGATTTCCATTTGCTTGCAATGACTCAAGATAATTGGAGTAAGTAGGATAAAGTGCCTTGAGAAAAGCGATAAGAGGAATATCTAATTCAACCTTAGTGGCTTTGATATCATGCATTATAGATTTTACTTCGGATGCAAGAGAAAGAGGATCATTATTTTGTAATTCAAGAGTGAAGAGTTTAATCATGAGTTGAACAACTTCAAGTGCAGAATGTGAGTCATAGAGTTCTTTCAGCTTTTGTAAGGCTTCGAAAGCAGTTGAAAATGGCGAAATATGGCGACTCACCTCTTCACTTACTGATGCTGCAATTAATGCATAGGCTTTGCTGTTCTTATTTTCTCAAATGGCGAACTCTTTGTCTGAGGTAGGCTATGTTGGCTCTTTGTCTCTGTCTACAACACATACTCCTTTCCACAACTCATTGAAAATGAGGGTGTGTTGTATCTTCTGGGACCACTCATCATAGTTCTCCTTGCCGGTGAGAACTACTCCCACAATAGATATGATTGAATGCATTGTAAAATCTGAGTGCTGTAAAAATACTTCTGCTGCCAATCTATAAAATATTTTCACTTCTGCATTGTAATAGCAATATTCTTAAGAAAAAAAGTGCAATTCTGATCAAGAATGCAGTTTTGGTCAAAAATGCATTACTGATAAAAATGCAGTTTTGGTAAAAAAATCATCTTCCAGCATGGCTTTAAAGGACTCCATCTTTTGTGGCTTTAAAGGACTCTTATAGCTTAGAGTTTTTGTTCAAAACCCCATAAAACCATAATGGAGCAGCGTATGGAGGGAGAAGTTGCAAACAAGCTGCATATATGAGTGCTGCGTATGAGCAGTGATAAATGCAGTCAAGGGAGGTCTACGTATGGGAGAGAGCAGCGTATGGAGGGAGGGAGCCAAACACAATGTATTTACAAAGGAAATTAATGGTGGTATGTGGGTACAACGTGGGAGCCAAACGCAACGTATGGTGAGAGGTGTGTGTAACATATGGGAGCAGAGAGGTATGCGTTCAACAGTCAAAGGCGAAGACGAACACCCATGCCATATTTGTATATGATAGGCATGACCAAAGGCCACTTGCAAGATTCAAGAAGCGCGGCAACGGAACCAGCGGGGCAATGAATCACAAACTAAATAGACACTGCAAAATAAACTAGCAGTCATGGCCGCAAAGTATATAACTAAATACAACTTACAGACCAGCGAGGAGGGCATAGAGACAATGCATTGTTGACTCCCAGTTTCCAATTGAAATAAGACCAACAATTTAAAAAAACAATGTTCTATGTATAAGAGACTTCCAAAGTGTGACTCAGAGCCACAATGGCACCACAACACCGATAACTGGGACCTGTGCGGTAATACCTTTGCTATGGTGAGGTCGTGGATAGCGTGATAATGAAGATTCAAAACCAGGAATCACACCTCCTTGCAGCGTTTCCACAACAAATCGACATATACCAAACTTTCACTGCGTACCTCCAGGAAATGCACAGTCCACGCTCAGTAATGCATGAAATTTCGTAGGGATTTGATAGAGATGTCAGTCTGCAAAGGATGCAGAACATAGGCAGAATGGGAGTTACAAAGTAGACTGGAATGCCAAAAATGGCGTTGGCTCTGATACCATGTCAGACCAGGCAGTAACTCCTCAAAAATCAATTCGTTATATTCATTCAGGTTGGTCTTTATTATATACATGAGGGAGAGACTGTTCATTTCATCTCCCGATGACTCTTCATATTTTCCATTATTTATTTACATCAGTTACACTTACTCACCCAATCCTGATGATTAGGTGTCAACACATACTACTATATATAGGGCAACTCGGCCTCACTTAGAAAAGCATTTTTTCGGTCAAGCATTTGAGAAAAGGAAAGGAGTGCAAGAATCACAGAAGAAGAGTCTCTCTCCAAGCAAAGAAGAAAGACCTAGATGCTGAGTTGGTTTGGGTCTATTTTTGGGCTAATATCTATCACATGTGCGAAGAGGAGTGGTATCATCTGCTGCAGAAAAAGTTGAGATTGTGACAGTCATATTAGGAGGCCGAATTGAGGAAAAGTCAAGAAGGTAGGCCAAGTTGAAGTAGAAGAAGTCTCCATCCAAAGCGAAGGGAACAAGGGTATGAAATTATTGGTAATACTTCCCACATGCTGCATCTAGGGTTTTTGAGGAGGCAGAAAAGTTGCAGACTTGATCCTAGAGGCCGAAATCTGAAGTGTAGCCGAAATTCAAAGAAAGGAAATTATTCTTCTAATTGTTAATTTTATTTAACAATTTATGTGTTGCTTGCTACAACAAATACTGAATAAATAACACTGCAACCTACACAAATAAAACTGCAGAAGAATAAACGTTGGAAGAAATGCTACCACACATAAAAATAACACAATTGTTTTTGGACAAAAGTCCCCGGAAAAACCCAACTTGGGAAAACCAGTGCAACAAATGAGGGTTTTAATATTATGTAGCAGTGAAAAATCTGAGTACAATCTGGATGCTTGAAATTGGAAATCCACAACAAGAAAATCTGGGCAAAATATTGAAGGGAATTTCCCTTCTCCCACAGGGAATCTTTGGCACGACTTGCCTTCAGAAAACTCGGCCTTCAAACCCCAGCGTGAGCCTTTCTTGTGCTGCCTCTGTGCTGTTTGCACACCTGTGGCTCGAAACTGCCACTGATGAAGTCGTTTTGCCTCCAGTTGCTGAGGAAATTGTCTCTCTGGCCTTCTGGAAACTCAACCCGACCTCTAGAAGATTTTACTTCACCAACAAATCGATTTTCTTGCTGAAGCTACTGCGCAGAGCCTCTGTGCTGCCTCTCTGGGATAACTCGGCCCTCTTGCTGCTGCCTCTCCAGATCTGGAAATCTTTCCTTTGGATCACTGTCCCTACCCCTCTCACACTTCTTCGATCTCTAGCTCTCTCTCCGACAACTGACTGCTGCTACTCTGGAAATCGATCTGCTCAGAAATCAAACCTCACAAGTGTCTTCTCCATCACCACATCGACCTCCTCTTATAATCCTCTGTTGGAGCACCAACGACTAAGATTAGAACTTAATCAATGGCTAGGATCATCTTTGGATCAATCCATGTGAGTTTCTAGATAATTCTCGCCTTGACTTAATTAATTTATGATTAATTAACCATATTCCCTAAGTTTAGGCTTAGGAAATATTTAAAAACTGGTTAATAATCTAATTAAGTTATTTCTAGGCGGAATTTCCAGAAATGATTTCTGGGTTTTGGAGATCTCATGTATTCTAGCCTCTCCACAAACTTTCGTGGCTAGAACACATTCAATGCTACAAAAACTAACACTCCCTCTTAGCGAGGAATGTGTTCTAGTGCTATTGCACCCCCTATAGCAGCACCCTGTCTCTGCATCATCTCCTGTCACGCCGCTGATGTCTGGCCATACTGCCCACTAACCAATGTGCAACTCTGATATACGCTGCATCTGTGCTGCTGCTGACCTTGTTGCATTGCTGCCAACACTACATCTGCACTGCAACTCCCTCTCATTTGTTGCTGCTGCAACTGCAAAATCTGCAACTGAAAAGCATCCAAAATACTGAATCAACTGTGATTAGTATAATGCATCTGTCACTCGAGTCTCCAATTGCTGCTAGCATCTGCACTATCACTGAAGAATTTGCGCTGCTGAGAACTCTGCAGTGAGCCATCTGCTCTGCTGTCAGCACTGCACTGCGCTCCCTAGCATCTGACTGCTACTAGTCTTTGCAACTGTCAATTGCCATTGATCCATCCTTTACTAAATACTGTGGGCCCATGTAGCAAGGTAATGATCCATGACGTGGACTCCTCAAGGACCCTGCCCAATCTCTGTAGCTCTTTGGGGCTACAAAACAAATCTCCCCACCTCACTCCTGTAGGTATATCGACGAACATAGCGAAGTCTTCCTCTAGCTTGGAGGATAACTTATTGATCTCTGCTGAAGCTCCCTGCTGGTCCTGCTTCTTCTCCTTGTCCTTCTTCCTGAGAGGACATTGGGTACTGTAGTGACCAAGTTACCACACTTGAAGCACTTGACCTTTGACAGGTCCTTCTTCTTCTTCCTCTGCTCCCCTTGTCCCTGACTGGGACCCTTAGATGCGAGGGCCACATTATCCTCCTCCTCCTTCCTATGCTCCCCTTGTCCCTAATTGGAACCCTTAGATGCGAGGGCCACATTATCCTCCTCCTTCACTCGCTTTGATTCGCTGCTGCTGCCACTGATGGAGCTCTTTAATAGAGCTCGTCTCTATTCCTCCTGTTGCAAATCAACCCACATCCCGTCCCACCTTGGCAAGGTATCTCTGCCCAAGATACTGTGGACGAATACCTACCACTCCTTTGAGACATTGTTGAGTGCTAATCGCACTAGCTCTGTGGGTTGAGTCGCTGCCCCAACAGCTGCAAGCTGGTCTCGAATCCCCTGAATTCTGGTGAGGAAGGGGCTATGTCTTCCCCCTTCTGCATCCTGACACACCTCAGCTTCTCTAGGTACATCTTCCTTTGCTCGGAAATACCCTGGTATAGCGTGGAGAGGGCATCCCACATCTCTTTGGCAGTATCTTTGCTAGCCATGTGTGAAACAACATGATCCCGGACTCCATCTAGGATAAATGGTTTCGCCCGTGCCATCTCCTTTCTATATTCCTTCAACTAATCTGCATCCTGGGGAACTGCTACCACTGCATCAATATATGTTTTTAGGCCAAACTCATCTAGAAGGAAGGACATCCTTGCCTTCCAGATGACATAGTTGGAAGCTCCATTAAACCTGTCTTGATCACGAAGCCCAACAGTGGCCATTTCAACAAAATGTCGAAAATCTCCTCTTTCCATCTGCTCAGCTATTGCTCTGTTATTTGCACTCCCTTCTGGAGTGAGAAGATCTTCTCACAACGACTACCGATCTGCAAGGAAAAATCAAACTTCTTGAGGCTAGAGGTTCCCTGAGGAAAATTTTCCCTCTGTGTGTGCTCTTCTTCCTTCAACTCGATGCTGGCTCTGCTCTAGCAAACTGCGGCAAAAACCACTGCGTGTAGTAAGAGATCCGCTCAACGAAAAAATCTGAGCTGCTCCCTCTACCTCTGGGATCACTCGATCTGGTAGGATCGATTTTTTTTGCCCCACTCAGAAAAATCGAACTTCCTCAAGTAACTCGACCTCCTGGCAGAATGATTGCACTGCCCTTGGGAATTTCGACCTGTTGCCCACAATGAGCAATGAAATTCCTTCTCTCTTCGCCTTTGAGCTCTCTGGCTAATCAACTGCACTTTGATACCATGTGGAAATTCCAAACCAGAATCCTGTTGCAACAACTGGAAATTATTCTCCTAATTGTTAATTTTATTTAATAATTTATTTGCTGTTTGCTACAACAAATATTGAATAAATCACACTACAACCTACAAAAATAAAATTGCGGAAGAAAAAACGCTGGAAGAAATGCTAGGACACACATAAAAATAACACAATTGTTTTTGGACAAAAGTCCCCGGAAAAACCCAACTTGGGAAAATTGGTGCAACAGATGAGGGTTTTAATATTATGCAGCAGTGAAAAATCTGAGTACAATTTGGATGCTTGAAACTGGCAATCCACAACAAGAAAATCTAGGCAAAATACTGAAGGGAATTTCCCTTCTCCCACAGGTGTTAAGTTTTTGGTATGTTCTATGCTAGAGCAATTTATTTAAATTTTCACAGTTAGTAATCACATCAGCATTATGATAAACTGCAGATAGAACATAAATATAAATCGCAGAAGACAAGCCAAGACAAGAGGACACAAGATGTGGCGCTAGCCAGGGACAAACCCCACAATGTGTGGGGAAACCCTTGATCAATTCTTCTTTTATGTTCTTCAAAGTTCAGCAGAGAGAGAGAGAGAGAAAGAGAGATAGTACATTTACAATAGAAGTCAACACTTTGACTTGCATAGATCATTTCGTATAACGATGAGATCAGTTGAAGCCGAATGGCTTCAACTGATTCTCCAAGGTGACACCTTCACCTATCATCGTGCTGCATCTCATCCATTTGCTGCACCTGACCGTGTACCACCATCATGCTACATCATGCATTATCATGTTGCTCATGATCTCATACATCACGCTGGCCATACATCATGTTGCCCATGAGCTGCATCATACTCCATGCATCATTGTGTTGCCCATGCACATGATTACATTTACCATGATGCTAATGATCTCATACATCATGCATCATGCTACTCATACTACTGCCCATCATGCAGCTCATCATGCTGCTCATAATACCCTTCTGTTGCTTCATTATGGAGGTCATATATATATCAGCCTTAGCTGCTTGCTATGGCTTGCAGCCTAGCAAAGCAGCTAGGCTATAGTTCTGGTATTCCTCCAATACCATGACTGCGTTTACCTCTTCATCACTGCGGCTTGATGACAGTGGCACCCTTGACTACCTGACCAACGTGTATATAAACCTGCGTATATATAACCATGATTGCCCAGCGTATATACGTGACTGTCCAGCGTATATATATATAACCATGACTGCAGCGTATGACTGTCCAGTGTTTACATATAACCGTTACTGCAGCGTATGACTGTGCGTACCTTGTATGGACCTGTGCGTACCTTGTATGGACCTGTGCGTACCTAGTATGGACTGCGTATGACTGTGCGTGTTATATATTGTCATGACTGCGTGTAGAGTATAGGGTTTCCAGCGTATAAGGTCTCAGCGTATAGGTGTTGTGCGCATTAGGGCATCACTGTTTCATTGTTGTGCGTGTAAGTATGTTCAGTGTGTAATATCATGACTGCGTTCACCATTGACTGTGTATGAGTCTTCATGTCCTTAAACCACGCTGCCAAATCCTGCGTATATATATGTCTCCACTACGCTGCCAGAATGCCTGCGTGATATGTCTTCTGTTGATGCGTATATATATATGTCTCCACTGCGTTACTAGAATGCCTGCGTATATATATGTCCACGTATCTCTTAAACTACGTTGCTAGATCTAGGGCCTGCGTGATATGGTTATCATTTGTCGTGTGGATAGATGTCCCTTCTTGTTAGCGTATTAGAGTCTCAACAGCTGCATCGAATATGTATATATATCATTTACAGCGTATCTATACTTCTCATATGCGTTGTGGCTTCATTAACTGTGTATACCATACTGTGCGTAGATATTGTTTTCATTACAACATATGAACAGCATGGAGTTACCGTACTATGCGCAGATATTGTTTTCATTACAACATATGGACAGCGTGGAGTTAGCATAC
Source organism: Pinus tabuliformis (assembly GCA_031772625.1). Classification (NCBI taxonomy): domain Eukaryota; kingdom Viridiplantae; phylum Streptophyta; class Pinopsida; order Pinales; family Pinaceae; genus Pinus; species Pinus tabuliformis. Next base: position 288,184,948 of record CM062804.1, on the reverse strand, counting down.
TATGCGTAGATATTGCCTGTATAGGAACTACGTGGATGTCTTCAATGTCTGCGGGATTATGACTACGGCTCCCTCTATTACAGCTACTCTTGACTGTGTTTAGAACATCTGCAGCTAGGGCATCCAACGTATTCTTTTAGTGTCTTCTCCTTCTCCAAAAACCCAAGACATGGAGAGGAGGAGTTCACATGAAGAATGTGTCTCAAAATAACATCGAATCCTCTTCTATTTATACCAAGAACGTATAGGATGAATAGACATGACGTTTGGGCTTCTTGAGCCTACATAAGTCACAGGTCGGCTTGATAATAATTACAACGTCAAAATAAATTCATATCTCCATAAATACTTATCGGAATCGGATGATCTTTAGATCAATCCTACACTCTCGACGAGAGGGATCCAATAAAAATATCAGCTGCCATAAATAAGCTGACCCATATCGAGTTTGGCCCTAGTTGCCAATTTAACACTCCTTCTCAACTAGGGAGAACTCCATCTGCTGATCCATAAGTCCGACTGTACTATCTCTACCAATAGTGCCCTATACTGCTCTGCCCAGCTCTGCTGGCTCTGCTCTGCTCTGCTGGTTCTGCTAGCTCTGTTTAGCTCTGCTGGCTTTGCTCAGCTCTGCTAGCTCTATTCAGCTCTGTTGGCTCTGCTCTGCTCTGCTGGCTCTGCTCTGCTCTGTTGGCTCTGCTTAGCTCAGCTCTGCTAAACTATGAAGAAGAAGAATTGATCGAGAATGTCTCATACCATTCTCCACTGACCCGAATTCAGTCTCAGAGTGCGTACCACTGGTCCCAGACTAGTCTCAACTGACCCGAAGTCAGCGTCATAGTAGGTACAACTCTCACTGGTCCCAGACCAGTCTTGCACTGACACAAAGTCAGTCTCAGAGTATGTACCATTGGTCCCAGACCAGTCTCAACCGACCTGAAGTCAGCGTCATAGAATGTACCACTCCTACCACTGGTCCTAGACCAGTATCATTGATCCCAGATCAATGGAGGTCATCCTAGCGTAGGGAGTACGGTAGATACAACGATGCATCCATCTGTAGTACTATGGTCCCTAACTTCATTTCCCTGCTCATTGATCAGATGAGAGGTACTTCCCATGAGTCCCAGACTGCATGTGTAGGATGTCTCGATAGGAGAACTTAATCAATCCCGTCCTCACAGGAGAACACATCAATCCTACTACAATCGCCATGGACAACACATCAATCCCACTACAATCTCCATGGAGAACACATCAATCCAGGCCTCACAGGAGAACACATCAATCTTGCTACAATTGCCATGGAGAACACATCAATCCAGGTCTCACAGGAGAACACATCAATCCTGCTACAATCGCCATGGAGAACACATTAATCTAGGCCTCACAAGAGAACACATCAATCCTGCTACAATCGCCATGGAAAACACATCAATCCAAGCCTCACAGGAGAACACATCAATCCTGCTACAATCGCCATGGAGAACACATCAATCTAGGCCTCACAGGAGAACACATCATCCTGCTACACAGGAGAGCGAATCATCCTGGTCCACAAGAGAGCGAATTATCTTGTCCCACAAGAGAGCGAATCATCTTGTCCCAGTGCACACCACCAGGGGAGTGTGAGTCACCCAGTGGTCGTACGTTGCTCCAGTAAGAACCGCAAGCCCCCAGAGCTCCCAGAGTTCCATATGTGCGTCATGCAGGATCCTTGTACAAGGGTCTCTTGACGACTCCAAGTCGTTTTGGAAAATCACAGATTTGATCTTTCCCCCGGGGCTTTTAGCGACCTGTACATCATCTCAGTGCGATGGAGCCTCCTTGTTCATCGACTTACCATATCTTGGGTAAGGTAGCATATGATGTCTATTTGTTGGAGCAATCGTTGAATACGGGATTCCTCAATAATCGAATCCCACCTCTGGTTGTTATGGAGAATCACAGTGGTATTCATCATGTGTACAAACAACTCACTGAAGAGCTTCCCCAACCAGGGAGCTTCATACGAGATCATAACAACCAACTTCTGCTTCCTGCTCATCCATGATATCAAAGCAGAATCCAAAGAGGAACAACACTAAGAAGTGCTCTAGTGATCCTCCACACTGTCTGCCCAATCAACATTCGAATAATCATGCAGTTTCATATTTCCGGCAGTGTATCTCAATCCATGAGAGATTGTGCCCTGAAGACATCTCAGAAGATTCTTGGCACCAATCCAGTGAGGCTCAACCAAATATGAGCTCCCCGTGCTAACTGCAAAACATATGTCCGGAATCCAACTCCCTCTTACTTCTGCAAATGAGAGGGTCTGCAACTGTCAGAAATAGTTCGTCTGCATAAGGTGCCGATATGAGAGGTCTATCATCCACAACCTTTGGATAATGGTTTGGATCGGTTTCACTCCCTAGTGAATCTTAGCTTCATCAGACAGCTATCAGTCCTTTCATACTATGCCCGGGGTGTTTTGCTTCAAGCCATAGAGGGCTTTCTTCCACCTGTATACATGAGATTCCTGTTCATGAATCTCAAACTTCCACGAGTTTTTTCAAACCTGTGGACCTGCTACATGAGGGGAATGGTCCCCTTGTAAGATTTTCCTTCGGTACATCTCAGACATGTACTTTCGTGCTCTTTTTGAATTCAGGCTTCCCTGTCACCATCTGACTCATAGACCTTTGGTGCTATGTGTCAATGGACATGGTCGCCAGTGGACTTCCTCTAACTTAATACAACCCTGAACTCAAAAACATCTTTGAAAATTCTATTTTCAAACACATACCTTTCCATCGACGAATGTCACCTTTGAACCTTCGACTTCCATTACTAGGGTTCCTTGCTTCCTTGAAGAGTCGGCCGTGTCCTTGATGACCTGCATCTCTGCCATTCGGACACTCCTTCGCATAAGGGCCGAACTTATCATCAAGACATCTACCTTTCCTTAGATCCGAACTTCCCAGATCTTTTAGGTAGGCCATCAGAAACTTCCGCTGCGTCATTCTGATAACATTCTCTGCTTCGACTTCACTCTAGGTGAATTATGAGGAACCCATTGATCCTTCTGTCTTGTCCCAACTGTCTTCAGTGATTTCTCTTTCACTCTTGCTTGGGCATTGTCTTCACCTCAACTCTGATTCCATGTGAAGTTTTTGGTATCTTCTATGTTAGAGCAGTTTATTTGAATTTTCACAATTAGCAATCACATCAACATTAAGATAAACTGCAGATAGAACATAAATATAAATCGCAGAAGACAAGCCAAGACAAGAGGACACAAGATGTGGCGCTAGCCAGGGACAAACCCCACAATGTGTGGGGAAACCCTTGATCAATTCTTCTTTTATGTTCTTCAAAGTTCAGCAGAGAGAGAGAAAGAGAGATAGTACATTTACAATAGAAGTCAACACTTTGACTTGCATAGATCATTTCGTATAACGATGAGATCAGTTGAAGACATTCTGCTTCAACTGATTCTCCAAGGTGACTCCTTCACCTATCATCGTGCTGCATCTCGTCCATTTGCTGCACCTGACCGTGTAGCACCATCATGCTGCATCATGCATTATCATGTTGCTCATGATCTCATACATCACGCTGCCCATACATCATGTTGCCCATGAGCTGCATCATACTCCATGCATCATTGTGCTGCCCATGCACATGATTACATTTACCATGATGCTCATGATCTCATACATCATGCATCATGCTGCTCATACTACTGCCCATCATGCAGCTCATCATGCTGCTCATAATACCCTTCTGTTGCTTCATTATGGAGGTCATATACATATCAGCCTTAGCTGCTTGCTATGGCTTGCAGCCTAGCAAAGCAGCTAGGCTATAGTTTTGGTATTCCTCCAATACCATGATTGCGTTTACCTCTTCATCACTGCGGCTTGATGACAGTGGCACCCTTGACTACCTGACTAGCGTATATATAACCATGATTGCCCAACGTATATACATCACTGTCTAGCGTATATATATAAGCATGACTGCAGCGTATGACTGTCCAGCGTTTACATATAACTGTTACTGCAGCGTATGACTGTGCATACCTTGTATGGACCTGTGCGTACCTAGTATGGACTGCGTATGACTGTGCGTGTTATATATTGTCATGACTGCGGGTGGAGTATAGGGTTTCCAGCGTATAAGGTCTTAGCGTATAGGTGTTGTGCGCATTAGGGCATCATTGTTTCATTGTTGTGCGAGTAAGTATGTTCAGTGTGTAATATCATGACTGCGTTCACCATTGACTGTTTATGAGTCTTCATGTCCTTAAACTACGCTGCCAGATCCTGCGTATATATATGTCTCCACTACACTGCCAGAATGCCTGCGTGATATGTCTTTTGTTGATGTGTATATATATATATATATATGTCTCCATTGCGCTGCCAGAATGCATGCGTATATATATGTCCACGTATCTCTTAAACTACGTTGCCAGATCTAGGGCCTACGTGATATGGTTATCATCTGCCGTGTGGATAGATGTCCCTTCTTGTTAGCGTATTAGAGTCTCAACAGCTGCATCGAATATGTATATATATCATTTACAGCATATCTATACTTCTCATATGCATTGCGGCTTCATTAACTGTGTATACCATACTGTGCATAGATATTGTTTTCATTACAACATATGAACAGTGTGGAGTTACCATACTATGCGTAGATATTGTTTTCATTACAGCATATGGATAGCATGGAGTTACCATACTATGCATAGATATTGCCTGTATAGGAACTGTGTGGATGTCTTCAATGTCTGCGGAATTATGACTGCGGCTCCCTCTATTACAACTACTCTTGACTGTGTTTAGAACATCTGCAGCTAGGGCATCCAACGCATTCTTTTAGTGTCTTCTCCGTCTCCAAAAACCCAAGACGTGGAGAGGAGGAGTTCACATGAAGAATGTGTCTCAAAACAACATTGAATCCTCTTCTATTTATACCAAAAACGTATAGGATGAATAGACATGACGTTTGGGCTTCTTGAGCCTACATAAGTCACAGGTCGGCTTGATAATAATTACAACGTCAAAATAAATTCATATCTCCATATATACTTATTGGAATCGGATGATCTCTAGATCAATCCTACACCTCTCGACGAGAGGGATGTTGGAAATAATACTGAGAGGGGGGGGTGAATCAGTATTATCACATTAATAAAACTTTTTCATTTCCATAATCAGATTCATATATGCTACTTCCACAACTTCTTATGATTAAGTTAATTAATCTTCAATGAGTGCATTAGAACTTTATCAACCATATTATCAGTTAACAAATGCAGTAACATAGAATAGATCATCACACATAAGGCACACACATGAACACCATGATATAAGGTGGAAACCCAATGCGGGAGAAAACCACCTGCTGCAAGTCATCTCAATCTTCTTCTTAATAAGAAAATCCTTTTACAATATTTGTACTGGTGCAGTCTTATACCAGTACGGGAGCTACAACCCCCTTTGCTCTTGTACTAGCAGATCCATTTACTAGTACGCAGGGTGCTACCTGCTACAATGCTCCAAAGATCTCCCTTAGCTTTTGTACTAGCTTAGATACTAGTACGTAGGCGCTGGCCTACAATCTTCTCTCCTCCAGGTACCACGTTTCATCAATTTTCAGACTGGATACACTGAAGCACAACACATAATCTGAAAGGCCACATTTCATCCAATTTTCATACTGGACCCAACAACAACTTTGAAGCTCATAATCAAACAACCTTCTGAATCACCCAATCATCAGATCCATACATATACAATGATATTATGAGAGTTATCAACCAGATCTAGTACATCAGATCACATGAAGATAAGTCATTTTAAACCGATCCATTCATCCAACAAAACTGAAGTTAATCATAATCATTCACTCAATTACTGCTGTTATCTGAACATAATATCAGGACCAAACATCACTTCAACAACCCAGATCATAAGAATGATAAGCAGAGATTTTAAGAGAAGTGAGCAGCTTCACCCATGTACTGCCTGCTTACGTAAGCACCCTGCTCAACTGCTCGCCTGCTTACAGTACGCACCCTGCTCAACTGCTCGCCTGCTTATAGTACGCACCCTGCTCAACTGCTCGCCTGCTTACGTACGCACCCTGCTCAACTGCTCGCCTGCTTACGTACGCACTGTAGTCAACTGCTCACCTGCGTACCTCGCTCTGAGTCCATTGAACTGCCTGCGGACCTCCGCACCTGCAACCCTTCTGTGCCTGCGTACCGGCGCACCTGAAACGCTTCGTTCCTGCGTATGTACGCACTTTTCTTTCACTGTACCTGCGTACCTCCGGGCATAGATGATTTCAAGACTTCAAGAATAACCCAGACAGTCAGATCTACAGATCTGATCATGCGCCGAAGAGATCTCAATCCATCAGTAGATTCGCCTTATTTAGATCTAGACATTACTCCCAAGAGATCATAATATTTCAGATCTAGCTCTCATAAGATGTTCAACCCAAGCACACACCAAGCCAAATGATCTCCTTTGCTTTATATAGGAAAGCTCTTCCTCAAATCATGGATCAATACCACGGGCCGACACCATAATAACACAAATACCGTCGGCTAAATACCAAGAGTAAAACATAAGAAACCCCACATGTGAATTTCTTTGCCTTGAAAAGTGTGCACTGGGGGTACGCACCTCCTGAACGGGATAACTGCGGGTATGTACGCACTTTATGTAACACCGTCCTGCGTGTACGCACCTTATGTAAGGTGTACCTGCGTACCCCTTATTTTCTTCAATATTTGATAGCTGATCATCAATCTCTGCTGCTGACTTGAAGTACTGTGATCTATCACCTGAATGGGTTGCCATCAAGGACAACACTTTAGCCATAATGCCAACAAGGGATCCAATAAAAATATCAGCTGCCATAAATAAGCTGACCCATATGGAGTTTGGCCCTAGTTGCCAATTTAACAACAGGCAATCTCTGGCACGACTTACCTTCAGAAAACTCGTCCTTCAAACCCCAGCGTGAGCCTTTCCTGCGCTACCTTTGTGCTGTTTGCCACACGTGTGGCTTGAAACTGCCACTGATGAAGTATTTTTGCTTCCAGCTGCTGAGGAAATCGTCTCTCCAGCCATTTGGAACCTCTGCCCAACCTCTGGTAGATTTTACTTCACTAGCAAATTGATCTGCTTGTTGAAGCTACTGCGCAGAGCCTCTGTGTTGCCTCTCTAGGATAACTCGGCCCTCTTGCTGCTGCCTCTCCAGATCGGGAAATCTTTCCTCCGGATCACTGTCCCTGCCCCTCTCACATTGATTCGATCCCTAGCTCTCTATCTAACAACTGACTGTCGCTACTTTGGAAATTGATTTGCTTAGAAATCAAACCTCACAAGTGTCTTCTCCATCACCACATCGACCTCCTCTTATAATCCTCTATTGGAGCACCAACGACCAAGATTAGAACTTAATCAATGGCTATGATCATCTCTGGATCAATTCGTGTGAGTTTCTAGATGATTCCCGCGTTGACTTAATTAATTATGATTAATTAACCATATTCCCTAAGTTTAGACTTGGGAAATATTTAAAAACTGGTTGATAATCTAATTAAGTCATTTCTAGGTGGGATTTCTAGAAACGATTTCTGGGTTTTGGAGATCTCATGTATTCTAGCCTCTCCACAAAATTTCGTTGCTAGAACACATCCGATGCTACAAAAACTAACATTCCCAACCATCATCAACATAGAATTGCTCAACTTCTAAAGAAATGCCACCATCCTGCATGCGAAATGTCCATGGGAAACCATAGATCTGATCTATGGAACCATTGATTGTGATAAGAATCACAAGTAAAAGTTGTCTATTTATCTCTACATGTGAGGGAATAACAAGATGAATCACTATTGGAATGGCCCTTTTTGGGCTTCAAAGCATTGTTAGTGGAGTGAAGGTGTGGTGGTTGCTCTTGCTTCATCATCTTTGTAGAGTTTCGTGATTGCTTAAGGGTTGGACCTAGAGGATAGGTGTGTTTGGGTCACTCTTTTGATTGAGGATTTGGTTCTCCATTTTTGTGCAATGTTTGCCCCTAGCCTCGGTTTTGAGCGGGGTTACCTTTGGTGTTGGATTGCATCCTCTCCTCTGATTGTAGAGTGGATTGTGGGAAGGGGCTTTAACATGGGGGAAGTGGGATGAGGATAGATGTAAAAGCATGGGTTTAGTGGTCAATGGTAGAAGAAGTAATCTTGGTGTTGGTGTAAGGATGCTCTTCAGATTTTGACCCTAATTGGAGACAAAAGGGTCTAGACTATGTGGGTTGGTTCTCATGGACTAATTACAAGTAGGGGTAGGATAGAGTTCGGGTGTGACTGGATTGTTTTTATGGTCCCCAAGAGGAGGTACTTTTTTGGCAAGCTTCGCCTTGTGGACTTGACTAGTTCAAATCATTTTTCAATTCAAATTTGATTTCTTTAAGGCACTTGATGTTTTCTCAGCTTTAGTGTTTGTATCACACAAACTTGCACTTCTTGATTTAATGTTTGAAAGCTCAAGCACGATCCAAGTGAAATTAAGAGGGATGCCACTCTCACTTCACCAACCCTCTTCTCACTTCAGTCCAGTTCTCCTTTTGCTCAAGGGGGGCTTCCCTAGGTTAAGATTGCTAGGATTTAAGGCAATGAGTTTCAAGCTGATACGAAGTGTAAATCCAATAAAATAGGTTTGGAAGACTTTTAGGGTATGAGTGTTGATGGGGGGACTAGAGACTAGTGTCTTCTCATTGGGGATATGGGGTCAACCAGGTCTCCTATGAGAAGGTATGAATATATTTAGGGTGATGACTAGGGTTGTCCTGTACTAACCCTAGAAGATTAACTTAAAGTACTTTTACATGCAAGATAACTTCAAGGGAAGATTCTCCACTAGAAATCTTCCTAAGGTTTTCAAGAAATGATCTATACAAGAATAATATAAAGAGAATTCAATCTCACCACTAGATAATTACATATGCACCTAATACATTAAACAAATAAATACACAAGACTTAGAGAGACCACTTACTCAAGAAATTGTTGTTCGTCCATAATCCCTAGTTGTGAAAATCTAAGAAGTTGCAAAAATCCATCCACAAATGATCTCCATTTGCTTTTCATCCATACCACCAAATCCAAGACAAAAGAACTCCAAAAAAATTCCAGGAATGTCAGAATTTGCTAAGGGATTTCTCCCCCAATCCAATGATGAGAAAATGACAAAGAAGTGCATCTCTATATATATGAGATGCTCAACTTCCTTTACATTTAAAAAAATAACTTTTTCAATTAAAATCCCCTAATCGAACCTACGGGAGGGGGTGGGGTGCGGCGCAAAAAGCCCTCTTCTTTAACTAATTAATCTAAAATAGAAAAGGAGGGACTGTTCAAAGCCACTTGTACAATGATCTACACCAAAAGTTCCCCAAAGAGAGGGACACCTCCATAAATGAGTGAGAGAAGAGATTCAATGCACAACATCCAGCCTCCAAAGGCCCTTAAACCATGTATGCTCTTCCAATTAAGCCTTCATTGATCCTTCCAAAGTGGGTGCACAAAACCCCCAACAAACTGAATGCCTCTTCAATGTACATCTTCAAAGTACGTGTAAAAATTTGATTAAGTGTGAGGATACCAGCCCCAAATCCTCATTTGCAAAAGGGTTCTTCCAAGCTTCCTCCAAAAGGCACATGTGGGCTTCAACACCAAATGCCTTTTCGAAAAAGGTGGCATCCCCAATCAATATATGAAGTCGACTCACTTAAAGTCTGTGTTTTAGGTCAGCCTAGTCCAAATTTTATCCAAAAAGTTGTTGTACAAGTGTGTGTGTGTGTGTGTGTGTATATATAGCGAGAGAGAGAGAGAGAGAGAGAGAGGTCTCCAAGCCTTGTGAATATAGTAGCACTCCATTCAACAGATCTGATGTAAACACCTTAAAACTTGTTCCACAAATTGTCATTTATTTTCTTTGTTGGAATCATGATTGTCATTACACCAAAACCCGTAGGTGTTAGTAAACGAACACATCTCTAGAGTTAACAGATACTCAGGAGGCGGTTAAGTACATGAAACACACGGGGAGCGTTGGATTATCTAATGCCCAACAATTTGCCCCCTAGTGTGACCCATGTGTGTTTCGAACTTGAGACCTTTGGCTCTGATACCACTTGTTGGAATCACAATTGCTATTACACCAAAACTTGCAGGTGTTAGTAAATGGGCGCATCGCCAAAGTTAACGGATGCTCGAGAGGGGGTTAAGCACACGGGGAGCGCTGGATTATCCAATGCCCAACATGCTTAAGGGTTTTTACTTTGCAGTATGTCTCTTCATTTGGATCCCCACTGTTGCTAGGACAAGAAGTTCGAGATCTCTGCTAATTCACATTACAAAGCTACAATCACATCCTTGAAGTGGTTGCATCCCTTTATTGTTGAGAAATATAGGGCATTAGGATTAAGTGATTTCTCTTGTAATGGTAACTGCTTGTGAATGCTTTTTACTTCTTTAGATTAGGTTCTTCTCTTAACTTGGATTATTATTGTGTTCTTCTTCATCAAACGACTACCAAAGCATAAACAATAAGGAGACAAGAGACACAGAATGTAGGCGATCAGCCAGGCCCAAAACCTCTCCAAATTGAGAGGAAAACTTAGACCAATTCTTCTTGTTATAGAAACTTCAAGTGACGAATACCAAGACCAAGACCCTTGACACAACAACCTCTCCAAGACCAAGTCACAAAACCCTTCTTCACTGCTTCTTCTTCTTGCCCAAGTCAACACTAGTCAAACTGCTTGTCTTCCTTTGAATTTCGGCTGCCCTTTAGATTTCGACCTTTTGGACCAAGTTTGTAACTTTCGGCCTCCTCAAAAACCCTAGTTGCAACATGTGTGAGAGATTTTGTCTCTTAAATTCCTTCGTTCTAGGTGGGGATCCTTTCTTCTTCAATTCGACTTGAGAATCAACTTGTTTTCTTCCTTGATCTGCCCTTCTAATGAGACTATGATATCTAGGATCCTCCTGCAGTAGATAACATTAATTCCTCGCACGTGTGGAGTGTATTTGCCCAAAACAGATCAGAAAATGATTCAGTTATGTTCCTCCTTCCTTTGCTTTGTCCATGTGATATAGGTCGACTTGATCTTGTGCCTAGGCCGACATGTCCTTTTGGAATCATCTTTATTCCCTTTTGTAGGCTGACTTCAAGGAGAGCTTGTGACATGGCCTTGGAGGGTTAATGACTCAAACAATTTCTCTTTTTACAATGTATAATATGCCCAAATGGGTCTTCAATCTTTGACATTGACTCATTAGACTTTATGACATGATGACCAACCCTAAAGGCTCACAATGGGAGCCTTAACTATAAAATAAAATTCCTTGAGCATGAAACCCATGACTCAAGCATTACAAAATAATTTTATTTTCTTCTTTACATCAATTACATAAAATCATGATTACACATGTCATTATGAAGACCGAACCTAGTTACATTTTTCAACACTCCCTCTTAACTAGGGAGGTATTCATAATCCATACAAGGTACTTGGACATTCTCAATCTGAAGAATTCTCATAAGAAGAGTTGGATTGGTAACCCATCTATTTAGCATCATATCCTCCAGCATTGTCACATAGCAAGGCCTTGAATAACAACTCTATCTCTCCACAAGATTAGAGCACAATGCTGGCGAGACCAATGATTTATAGACACCCTCATCATTGTCTCTCTCAGAACATACCCCACTCGGGTTTTCTCAGAGTATGTTCCACCAGGACTATTCTTATCTTGGATTCCCAGTTCTCAAAGAATATCGGTCCTCTATGACTACTCTTATCTTGGATGCCCTATCACATCCTCAAGGAGTATCGGATGCCAGGGACTTACCCAATCCTCCATTCTATCTTGCTAGGTGAAGACAAGAATAATGTGTGTATCTCTCCTCATGGCCTTCACTAAGACTTACACTGTTAGTCCTGGTCTAGTGCATGACACATGAAGTAGAGAACCATATCTGTCACTCCCTCTTAACTAGGGATGACCAACCCATTCCATAAAAGGAATGTGCTTGAGCTCCCTTTTAATCAGGGACTTGTCCAAGCTCCCTCTTGACCAGGGACTTGCTGCCAACAACTTTTTTGGTGGAGATCATGTGACAACCAGCTGCTTGTAGAATTCCTTCCTTTGATGTCATGAATTTCTTCTTTGTCATAGAGTCTACATCTTTCAGGACTTCTTCATAGGGCATAGACCATCCATCACTTTCATCCATGAGTTAGTCATGTCATCATTCCTTTCATTGGAAAGTGATCCATTAGTCCATATCTGGTCTTCCTTCATGCCATGTTTCCTTAAGGATCTTTCATCCTGCTACATGGGCATCAGTTGTGGAAGACATCCACAACTCTTCCCTTGGCAGCCCTGCATAAGCCCATCTAGATATTATTCAAAAATAAGAAATGAACATTAAATCAAAATTACCTTTGTGATGGACTTTCATCATGACATCTTCCTGTGAGCATCAACATTTTGCATGCATATTGACACATCTCCAAAAGATATATACTGTCAAGGGTCTCTTTGTTCTTCATATCTTTCATGGAGATATCATAGTCAAATCTTTTAGTCCTTGGATGTTAATCACTTTCTCCATAGTTGCATATTTCTTGATCTCTTTCTTTCTTCATGCATTTCCTTTCCAGGAACTTTCAATTAGAGTTCCTACAAATATTGTCAACCGCCTCATATTTCATGAGTACATATTATGTTGATTGCATATAGGCAACGTGTGACCTGCATCCTTTCAAAGGAAGAGATCCTTCCTTTTGATCATGCTCTTTAGATAGAGCATTTATCCATGTTACCTGCAACTATATGACATGACTCTATTGTATCAAATACAAGCATACATACCTCATTATCCTTTTAGGTCATCTAGGCTTCCTTCAGAAGTTTCCTTGACTGAAAGAACTTCAATTCCTTGATCTGCTTCACTTCTTCTGACATCATACCATCATTCCATGAATCCCATACAAGTTGGAATTTCTGGCGAGACACTTGCTCCTTTCAGTAGGTGAACCTTCCAATGAAGATTCCAACGAAGGATTTTGATCATCTTCATCTTGCAAATGCTCCTTTTGAATGATGTATGATGAGCTCTATGCTAGATGACTTTCTTTTTCCCATAAGTACTACTTATGCTTCTAATGAGGTTACTAAGAGCTACATATCTCTATAGATGACAACCATAAACTTCTATTTCAGCTATCTTTCGTGCTTCTTTATGATGATGCCACGAGCTCTTGCTTTCAATCGTATGCTTCTATGATGCCATCTCCTAACATGATGCATTCTATCATGCTTCTGATGATTCTTAACATGGTAGTTATACTTTATAACAGAAAATAGAAACATGAGAAGAACTAGGTGAGGAAAACTTATCTCAATAATAGTAGAGATATTTTACTTCCTCCTTGAATTTCTTCTTTTCAGCTTCTTCCACTTCTTCAGTGATATGGGCTTCTTCCCTTCTTCGTTTGTTGCTGTCCTTCTTGATCTTAGGACAGTCTCTCTTGTAGTGCCCATATCCTTGACATCCATAGCATTGGATTTGCGACATATTGATCTTCTTCTTTTTCTGAGGACCAAACTTGCCAAATATCCCATTGCTTCTTGACATGACAACAAATGTTTGACCCTGCTCATTTGATAATGTATCACTTTTTGCCTTCAATTTGTTTTCTTCGATCTTACATATTGACCACAAATTATTGAATGGGATAGCTTTCTCCTCTTCATAGGCCTTTGATACAAGGTTTCCTTGTTCATCAGTTAGAGCATTTAGAACAATGGTAATCATTTCTTTATCGAATATCATCTCTCCTAGATCTTGAAGTTGGTTCCTTATTTGAGATGCTTTTGTGAGACATGTAGATATCCTTTGATGCTTTTGATTTGTATAGATCATATCATAGTGATATGATTTTTCTTGTCGTGCTTTCAGAGAGTAGTCCTTCTAACTTATCATATATCCCTTTTGATGTCTCCAACTCTGCTGTGTAGGGGATGAGAGAATCCTTGATGGACTCTATAAGAATCCTTTGAGCCGTTAGATCCTTTTTCATATATTTACAGAGTGCTTGCCCTTCAGATGGTTTCGATACTTTGCCATTGACATTATCAATAAATTCATTTTCCTTGAGTACTAAGTCCATCCTCCTTTTCCATGCAAGGAAGTTCGATGACCCAACTAACGTGTTGTTCTCCTTGCAAAATGAAGTCATTTTACTAGATTTACTTATGGAAATGAAGATACTTACTAGTCAAGTGAAGATGAACTCTTAAACTTGATCCCTTAGTTGATGATGATTGATGATTTCTTGATGATGTCTTGATGCTTCTTGGATGATCTTCTTCAAGGATAAGGATTTTCTTTTGAGATGAAATCCTTTGCTTCAAAGAGAGGGAGATTGCCTTGATATCTTTGATGATGACAACGCCTTTAATCTAGCTACCCTAAGATTCTTCAAATCCAAGTCCTTCCTTTCTTGAGTAGAGATAGGGTCTTTGAGGTCTCCTTTTCTTGATGATGCATTGAGCGAGGATCCCAAGACTTCTTCTGGTGTAGATTTCTTCTTCGATCTAGGGTTTTGACACTTGCTTGTAGATCTTGACTTCAAGATATTTTTAGGATGAGATGATCTTTTAGATCTACTTTGATGCCTTTCTCTAGATCTTCTTCGATCTAGGGTTTTGACACTCCCTTGTAGATCTTGATTTCAAGATGCTTTTAGGATGAGATGATCTTTTAGATCTACTTTGATGCCTTTGTCGAGATTTGGTCCTTAAATGCTTGAGTGTCCCTTGATGAGATGCCCTTCCTTGATTTGTTGGCTTAGCTCTGATACCATGTTGAGAAATCTAGGGCATTAGGATTAGGTGATTTCTCTTGTAATGGTAATTGCTTGTGAATGCTTTTTACTTTTTTAGATTGGGTTCTTCTCTTAACTTAGATTATTATAGTGTTCTCCATCAAACAACTAACAAAGCATAAACAATAAGGAGACAAGAGACACAAAATGTAGGTGATCAGCGAGGGCCAAAACCTCTCCAACTTGAGAGGAAAACCCAAACAAATTCTTCTTCTTATCTAAACTTCAAGTGACGAATACCAAGACCAAGACCCTTGACACAACAACCTCTCCAAGACCAAGTCATAAAACCCTTCTTCACTGCTTCTTCTTCTTGCCCAAGTCAACACTAGTCAAACTGCTTGCCTTCCTTTGAATTTCGGCTACCCTTCATATTTCGGCCTTTTGGATCAGGTTTGCAACTTTTGGCCTCCTCAAAAACCCTAGTTGCAGCATGTGTGAGAGATTTTGTCTCTTAAATTCCTTCGCTCTAGGTGGAGATCCTTTCTTCTTCAATTTGGCTTGAGAATCAACTTGTTTTCTTCCTTGATCTGCCCTCCTAATGAGACTGTGATATCTTGGTTCCTCCTGCAGCAGATAACATCAATTCCTTGCACGTGTGGAGTGTATTTGCCCAAAACAGATCAGAAAATGACTCGGTTATGTTCCTCCTTCCTTCGCTTGGTGGTGAGGCTCTTCTCTTGTGATCTTCGCACTTCTTCTTGGTTCAGATTGCTTGACCGAATTCACTTCCAAATGATGCCGAGTTTTGGTATATATATAGTGGTTTGTCCATGTGATATAGGCTGACTTGATCTTGTGCCTAGGCCGACATGTCCTTCTAGAATCATCTTTATTCCCTTTTGTAGACCGACTTCAAGGAGAGCTTGTGACATGGTCTTGGAGGGTTAATGACTCAAAACAATTTCTCTTTTTACAATGTATAATATGCCCAAATGGGTCCTCAATCTTTGACATTGACTCATTAGACTTTATGACATGATGACCAACCCTAAAGGCTCACAATGGGAGGTTTAACTATAAAATAAAATTCCTTGAGCATGAAAACCATGACTCAAGCATTACAAAATAATTTAATTTTCTTCTTTACATCAATTACATAAAATCATGATTACACAGGTCTTTATGAAGACCGAAACTAGTTACATTTTTCAACGTTTATGTCCCCTGAAAGTATAAAAGAACAACTACATAGATATTGAAATAGAGAATTGACACTCGATATAAGCATTTGCTCCTCTTTATAGGTCTCCACGTGATCTATCAATATCTGAAATTGTCAAGAATTCATTTATGGTAAACTCTCCTTTCTCAACTTTTTGAATAACTTGTAATCAACATATTTTGTAGACATGTTTACGGCCTTATACGCATGCTGCTACAGGTTTGATAAATCTGGGTGCAAGTAACAAAACCAACTGCCATGATTTCTTAATTTTGATCATAAGAAAACCTACTTGTATTCATCACTTTGTCTTTAAGGAGACATCACATTACAGATGAGTCAATCAGTACTTAAGCATTGACAAACTAGATAAAGGCCATCCGAGAGACTAGTCTTGGCCAATCGGGCCTTAGGCAAGATTCCTGATAAATAACAAGTCAAGTACAAACCCTTGGCTTATAAGAAAGCCAAAGTCCAAACACTGTGAAGACGCAATACCCAACACTCCTTCAAGTCCTTAGATAATCATCGCGTATTAAAAACTTGAGAAAGAGAACATCACAGATGATGAGTTGAGTACAAACGACTAGAGTCATACAGTTAAAACATATGACCAAAAGACCACCCTCAATCCCTCCAAAAGGACCCCGGAATACCAATGTTCATCTTAAACAACTTACCTAAGAATGCAGGAACATAACTTCATGATCAATGGATGATCAAAGGTAAGAAGTAGAAACTCTAGAACAAGAGGCCTCCACTCCATCCAAGAAAACACATCAAAATCCCATAAATCTCACCAAAGTAAGATGCCTTTTGGGTTCAGCTTACATGCTTAAAAGCATGGCACCTCCACAATACAATTACCCTACTCCCTCCAACTCCAAATTAGTTAACGACCTAGATCCCAAATGACACAACAAGCCTTCTAGTGCCACCAAACCAACCCTACAACAAATTTCCAAACATACCAACTTCTCCTAAAGCACAAGGAAGTCAAAAACCTAAAAGACATGGTTAGTGGACATAATGCCACATAAATCAAAAGTCCCACTAACTTTGCCAAGATGTTGTGCTAACAAAACTTGGTATCGAAACAAAACCCAACAAGGAGCAAAACCCTCCAGACACTGCACCACTCATTTAGCTACCAAAACATTGCCCTACAATGCAACATTGATCAAACTATGACCCCCCCCCCTTCACCCAACAAATCCTTTGGCATAGTGTAGACATCCCAAAAAACCAAAGGAAGACCTCGCTCACCACAAGACTTCGACCACAAGTATGCGCTAAAAAATTGTTCAATCCATCAAAATTGAGTCTTATTAGGATGACAACAAGTGACAATACACAAGTGGGGCTTGGAGAATACATCCAACCACAGTCAACTTCCGTGCAAAGGGAAGATTTTTATGCTATGTTGCATTGCCTTTGGGGACGGGGGGACAAGTTTTTGGTACGGCTAGAGCGCACCCACAAATTTTCCTAGGGACGACAAGTTGGGCACGACAACTATATATATATATATATATTCCAACCATCTTCACCTCCACCATCCAACCATTTAAATGATGGAGGTAATCCTAAGTAACAAATTCCAACATCTCACTAACAACATTCTCTCCATCTAAAAATCCATCCTATTGGGGGAGACGAATATCTTAATTGACAACATTTTCTCCACCCAAAAATTCATGTTGCTAGTGAAGATGAAGATTTTCATGTTTGTTTTAAGAGGTTATTTCCAACTGTCATGTTAGTTGGCTTTGTTTTGGTTTTGATAATAGAGGCTGGCTCATAAACTTCTTACATGGTAACTGGAGTTCATGGTGGAGGTGAAGATGGTTGTGAAGAAAACCCCGTATTCACGTATTTATTTGTATGTTTTAATTTTGTTGCAACATCATTTATTTGTGGAAGTGGCATTGAAATGCTAGGTCTGAATACTACTCCTTTGAGAAGTGTATCACTTTCTCCAATCTTAACAATAATGAGATATCTTGCAGGAAATGATCCATTGAGTATTCCATGGATAGTTTGTCCAATCAAAGAATCGATACCTAGGCCATCCGATGAATTATCCCCATTTTCATTACTTGGATTTTGTGATTTATTATTAGAGGAGGGAGGAATATACCATTTTTCAGGGACGACGGAACGATACCTGAAAAGTCCCCAAAATATGCCCAAGACGAATTGGGATTGACTTGGAAGTCCCTAAGTCCCCGATGACGTTCATAAGAAATTGGGGATGTTCCCAACCCTTGTAAAAGTCCCCAGTACATTGAAACGGCGGGTATGAGGGATTTTTTGGCTGGGACAGGTCCCCGTGCAACATAGTTTTTATGATACCAAACAAGTAACTTATTCTACAACCTCTGGAGACACCAATCCCACATGGAAACCATCAACAACCCAACCCCAAAAAGGTATATCCACTCAAGGGAGAATATGAGACCAAGCAACATGAATCCACTCAAGGGAGAATACAACCTAATCAACCAATAATCAATTTTATGAGAACTGACCACAACTCCAAAACGAACACAAAAAGTGTCCAAAAAAGAGAACAAACCCATAATCAACACTGTATAGAGAAGGAAATCATTTGCAAAAATGGTTATTCACCATCTCTAAGCTCTAACCAATAGCCTGAGGAATTTGTGGTCAAAATGTTAATTTTCCACTATTCTATGCTTAGCATAATCACTTATTTCAATTTTTCTTCAAACAACAATCAATTTATCCAATATAAATTCAATTTTCTAGTAACAATAAACAATTGTAGATAGAACAGTGAATCCAATGCACAATAGAAGACAACCAAGAACAAGAGAGACACAATATTTGGTCAAACAGTCCCCAAATAGAAGTCAAACTCGGTCAACAGAATTTCCCTCTATCTCCTTCGCATGTGTGGCCTCGAACCTGCAATTTTAGAGCTGTACGAACCATAGAAGAGAAGATATGAATGTGATGATGATGCTCCAAAGTGATGTGACATGTGGTCTATTTATATGTCTCAAGGGGTCAAATTAGCTTACCCAAGCCGACTTGTACTTTTGTGCACATGTGAGTTTTACCTTAAAAATAATATTTTTCCTTGACCAAATTAAATTCTTCCAAGGGCTAGGAGGGGCTTTTATGGATGAGGATGGCTCTTCAATGGAGGGAATTTATTCCTGAGTTGCCAAATTAACATTCCCTCTCATCTAGGGAGAAATTTCCGATTGCATCATAAGTCCCATCTCAAATGTCTCATCATTGTCATCAAGTCATATCTCGTCTCTGCTCATCTTTGTGCTTCTCTTCACATCTACTGATCATTCTCAAATCTAAAGAAGAATCATCATCATCATAGGGGAGCTCCAGCGATCACCCTATATCCAAAGACAATAGGAAGGATAACCCAACTTGTCATGAGAGACAATGATCACACATCCTATTGCCCGCTGATCTTCCCACCTTGATCCTCAAGAACACCTGCATCCTATCACTTGGGGAGGATGCCCAACTTACTAGAGGTAAGGATCAGACACTCCCAAGTATCTCCTCACTCATTGGCTAGATGGGTGGCAATCCTGACAAGCCCAACTTGTTGGAGGATGCATATTGGGGTATACTTTCTCAACTCTGAAACATATGGTAGGAAAGGATAGCCCAACTTGTCATAAATGATACGGATCACATACATCCTCCTGTGACAATAGGTAGGATAGCCCAACTTGCCATAAATGACAAGGATCGCACATCCTATTGTCTAGAGATCCCTCAATCCCAAGAGCTCTTATGGCTCTATTCCTCACCGTGAGAGCTCAGACAGGGGGGAAGAGCATAGCTCAGTGCCCTCGATCAGTCGTGACCCTTACCCGAGAGGGTCACATCCATCAGTCCAAGTTGCTCTCTGAAGACCAAGAACTTCCCTTTTGGCAAAGCCTTGGTAAGAATATTTGCTATCTGCTCGTCTATCAAAATGTGATGGAGTCTCACTGCTCCTCTCTGCACCATATCTCGAATGTAGTGATACTTGATCTCAATATGCTTGGACTTATCGTGGAACACAAGATTTTCTGCCAATTAGATCCCACCCTTGTTGTCGCAATATATAACTGTTGTATCTAAAACTTGCTCAAACAACTCTCCTAAGAACTTTATCAACCGTACTACCTCGCAACTAGCCATGCTAACAACAATGTATTTTGCCTCAGCCGTGCTTAAAGCAACGAACTTCTACTTCCTGCTCATCCAAGATATCATGGCAGAACCCAAACTAAAGCAACACCCCGATGTGCTCTTCCTGTCAATAACATTTCCGACCCAATTAACATCAGTGTAACCGTGAAGTCTCACATCTTCGACAATATATCTCAGACCAAGATTAATCGTCCGATGTAAATATCTCAGCACATGCTTAGCAGTGACCTAGTGTGCATGTAGAGGCTCGATCATGAATTGACTCAGAGTGTTAACTGCAAAGCATATGTCTGGTCGGGTGTTCACAAGGAACATCAGTGCCCTAATCAACTATCAATACTCAGAGGGATTTGCCAAGTCAGGTCCAACAACTTCTCCACAGAGCTTCTTCATGTTCATCTCTGTCGGTGCGGTCATGGACTTGCATTCTACAATTCCAAATCTTTCCACCAATTTCACAACATATTTCCCTTTTGAAAGGAAAATCTCATCATGTCCCTGCCACACCTCTAACCCCAGGAAATGATGCATCAATCCAAGGTCTTTCATTTCAAATTGAGAGGCCAACTCCCTCTTGCACTTGAGCATCAGAGGCTCACTACCTGTCAAGAATAAGTCATCAACATATAATACCAAAGTAAGGGGCATACCTTGTACAACTTTGTAGTAGAGGTTCGAGTCAACATTGCTTCTCATGAATCCAAGCTTCATCAGGTAGCTATCAATGCGGGCATAACAAGCCCTAGGGGCTTGCTTCAATCCATAGAGTGCCTTCTTCAGCCTGCACACATGTGTCTTCTTGTCATGCACTTCAAAACCTTGTGCTTGCTCAACATATACTTCTTCTTGTAGTATGCCATGTAGAAATGCAATCTTCACATCCATCTCGTGAAGAGTCCTTCCTTGACTAGTAGCAACGGCAACAATAGATTGAATAGTAGTATAGCGAGCAATCAGTGCAAATATGTCATCATAATCTTCTCCCTCTTTCTGGGAGAAACCTCTAGCCATGAACCTTGCCTTATATTTCTCAATGCTCCCATCTGCTCCATGCTTGATCTTGTACAACCATTGTAGCAACGACAACAGGAGATCGAATAGTAGTATAGTGGGCAACCAGTGCAAAGATGTCTTCATAATCTTCTCCCTCTTTCTGGAAGAAACCTCTAGCCACAAACCTTGCCTTATATTTCTTAATGCTCCCATCTGCTCCATGCTTGATCTTGTACAACCATTTAGAAGTCACAATAGACTTCCCTTTAGGTCTCGAAACTACTTCCCATACATCATTCTTCATTATAGATTCATATTCTTTGGCCATAGCATCTTTCCAAACCTGCTCTTTCACTACTTCTTCAAAGGTGGGAGGCTCAGCCTGTATGATGGTGCTCATAGCCACAACATAACCCTGGTATCGACATGGCTTCTTACTTTCTCTAAAGGTTCCTTTGGTAGCGACATGTCTTTCAACATCCTGTAATGTATCACGAAGCCAAAGTGGTCTCTTCCTGGCAGGGGGATCACATGGAGGAGGATCCAAAGGGTCCATGGGCTCCATGGGATCATCAACAACATCTATCTCAAGTTCAGGCACAGAAGGACCTTCTAGTAGGTCCATGTCATCATCCTTCTTCTCAACAGGAGGAGGAGGAGGAATGTCCCTTGCTTTTCCAAGGGCAGTATCTTCATCGAAAGTCACATCCCTGTTAAACTCGATATTCCTTTGACTAGGCACATATATTCTAAAAGATTTAAATTTTTCACAATATCCAACAACCACACCTTTCTTTCCAGTAGCTTCCAACTTGTTTCTTTTTTCCTTCGGCACATGAAAGTACACGGGGCAGCCAAAGATCCTCAGATGTGCAATATCGTGCTTCACACCTGTGAACACTTCTTCGGGGGTCTTGTCACCCCAGGCTTGATGAGGGGTCCTGTTTTGAACATAGACCGCAATGTTTGTAGCTTAACCCCACGAAAACTTTGGCAACTTTTGATCTTGCAGCATGGCTTGTGCAACTTCCATGATGGTCCCGACCTTTCTTTCAGTCACTCCATTTTGTTGAGGGTTGTAAGGTACAATGGTCTCCTTCTTGATCCCGACTTTCTTGCAAAAGTCAACAAACTCATTTGATGTGAATTCTCCACCATTGTCTGACCTGAAGACTTTGATTCTTTTCTCTGTTTGATTCTCTATTAGTGCCTTGAAGTCCTAGAACATATCAAATGCTTCGTCCTTGTGCTTCAAGAAGAATATCCATGTTTTTCATGAGAAGTCATCCACAAAGGTTATATAGTAGAGATAGCCACCAAGAGATTTCACCAGCGTGGGTCCACATAAGTCATAGTGTATGAGTTGTAAAATGTCATTGGTCTTGATTTTGCTAGAGGGGAATCGTCCCTTTGATTTCTTTCCACTTGCACATCTTGGACAAACCCCATAATGATTTGATTGAACTTCATGCATTAGAAACCATCCTCCTTTAGGCAAGGCTTCATAGTGAAGATGGGCAAACCTTCGGTGCTATAGTTCACTTTGATGATTTCTATCATGTACTTGTGCTTGCATCGGTCTTCCATTGACTCTATAGAGTGCTTCAATTCTAGATCCCAAGGTGAATGCATCCTTCATGCGAGATTCCATAGGCCAAGTGAGGACTTTTCCTCTTATGAAGCCAACTCTCATCCCTTTGTCTTCCAACGTAGATATAGATACAAGGTTCTTCTTGTTGTTTTTCCACGATCTTGGTGTCTAGGATAGAGTCTTAAATCTCTGACGCTACCAAACCAAGAATCACAACGAAACTACTTTGCACAACAAAATATAAACAACAGTAAATCTACTAGTGCACAAAATATAAACAATTTTTTACAAAATATTGTACAAATATGTACAAGAACCCAACTACATTATATTAATCAAATCGAATAATACAACTATCTAGGGCTCTCGTACCAGGGGTAATGGCCCTCACACATTCATTGATACAAGAATATGGGCTGGGGCTTGGTGTCAGTCCATCGACAACCAATCTACCCTCAACAAGATACTATTACCATCTAGTCGATGTAGAGCTCCTCACAGCTGCCTTGGTCGTACCTTGTACTGCCTGGTCCTTTGGCCCCGATTTGCAACACTGCCTCTATCAACGATCCAATTCCATCTGGCTACTGAGCCTTGGTTGTACAATCTGATCACTATTTGATTGTTCGTTTATCAACACATCAACACATCAAGACTCCTGTTGAGTTGTTCACAATTCCATTTGTGAACAACTCACAACTGCCCATTGTTGCTCCTCAACTACTTAGGGACTTCAACCCACTGTGGTCTTCCTGCGTTGCTCCAATGAAGACCAACATAGGGCACGGAGGGCGGCTACCTATCACTACAAGATGTCCATCTCCCACTATGAACACGGGCTAGGAGGACTGCCCATCATCTATTGTAGAAGTCCTTCTCCACACACAAGTCTAGGGCTGCTCAACTACTCCTCTGGCTAATCAAACCTTGAGATCAACGACTGCCACTCTAGCAACCACCTAAGTTCATGAAGATGGTGCACACATGACTCCAACTTGGGCACTATCAAGCTGTCCTCCACCAGACCATAAATGTCCAATCCACGTTCACACTTGGTCCACTCACATGTTGCCCTCCAATAGACCACGCGTGACCAATCCTTGCTGTAGCATTTGGTCCTAGTTAGGGCATCCAACACCTATGGAGACCCTTCCACATGGATGCTAACAAACTCCTCAATTTGTCCTCTCCTAGGGCACCAATCCACCTAGAAAATCACATCATCAAGAGACCATTTGAAACCATACTGTTGCTGCCCTCTTTCCGTTGGGTTCTGTGCACATTGCTGTAGCTTCCGTCACTGGTTAGGGCATGAAACACTGCCAAATTTGCTACAACGTCCTGTGATCACTGTGTTTCCCTTGCTCAATATTGCTGCCTCCTTTGCTGCCCCTAATAGGTCCTTTCCTCACATTATTAGCCCTGAGATCCTCCTCAAGGTATCTTACAACATGCGGTTATGCTACAACAATAGGTCTTGGCCTCCTGGATAGGGATAACACCCTTGTTCAATTGCGTTGAGCCTTCATGTGACTGTGGCTTGAAGGGAAGAGCCTCTCTAGGCGTCATGGCCCTCAAACAAGTCATGCAACATGCTGCTATAGCAGCGCTTCTCGTGCGGCCTGAATAGAGACAAACCCACACAAATACTAGCACAAAAACATACCCAAAGTCACCTCTGACTGCGGCCTAATCTGACAAGTGATCCGCTATCCAAAACTTCCCAAACAAGACTTCTTACGTGGCTGCTACAGGCCTTGACATCTGCGGCTAGGTCTGCAAGAAGTCGCACCAAAAATCAGAGAGAACCTTCTCCAAAACCTCGTCCTCCTTGCCTCCTGTTCCTGCCTCAAATCCGCTACCATTTCAAAGATAATCCATGATGAGATTACACCTTAGGATATAAGAAATGTCCTCACACTTCTCCTCTTTTTATAGGTTGCCATGAGGCTCCAACGAACAACCCTAAAAGGGCTGCCACCCTACTAACACTAGGTCGACTTGAACAAGCCCACATCCAACATTCAAAAATCAATATCTGTTCAATGACAACCCTAAAAGGGTTGCCAACCTGTCAAACAATCCTACTAACACTAGGTCGACTTGAACACGCTCACATCCAACATTCAAAAATCAATATCTGTTCAACGACAACTTGGAGCGGATGATTTTCGATGCGTTGGATTCGTCCCGGCATCTACTGTCATCCTCATCCATCACATGTCACAATATTGTCATGGTTTTGGCCCATACACATTGGGTGCAAAACCCCAAGCTTGGGTTTCAAGTCGAGAAGGCCACTTGTGGAGCTCCTTCCTCCAAACCCTCGATCCTCAGGGCTTGGAGTACCTCCCAAGCTACAAAAATCAACACTCCCTCTTAGCGAGGGAGGTACTTCCAAGACTAGGAAGTAACCATTATCGTTCGACGACACTAGCCCATCTGGCGTCCATCACTGCAACATACTCTGTAGAATGAACCTGACAATCTCGATAGTGCCTCTGCCTCATCACATATGAACTTAAAGATCCCAAACCTCCATAGGGCTGCTCCCTCTGAGGCTAGACTCCCTCTGAGTCTACACAATCTCCACAGGCTCAGTACTACAAGCACTCATCCTCCTGGATCAAATACCACTCGTGCAAATCCCTCCAGTCTTATATATGCAACATCACAATTCGATGAAGACTCTAGACTGCCAATATCCAGTCCATCACATGAAGCCATCTCGATCATGCTGATATCGTTCATGCCAAAGAATTCCTCTAGTTGTCCCAACCATCCATGACAAGACATAGGAAGTCCATGATCTGCAAACCTCCACACAACATACTGAAGTGCACCAGGTCTACCACCGATCCACTAGAACTCCCAACCCATCTCACCATGTAGCCTATCGAGACCACATCTCCATGTCTTCAGCTGAACCCTCTGCTCCATGATCTAGACACCCACAACTCCCTCTGAGTTGCTTCGCTATGCACACGTTGATTCACTGTCCCTCAAAGTAGCTCAGACACGCTCTGATACAATGTTGTTTTTCCACGAACTTGGTCCTGGGATAGAGTCTTAAATCTCTGTCACTACCAAACCAAGAATCACAGTGAAACTACTTTGCACAACGGAATATAAACAACAGTGAACCTAATAGTGCACAAAATACAGACAATTTTTTACAAAATATTGTACAAATATGTACAACAACCTAACTTCGTTATATTAATCAAACTGAATAATACAATAGTTTAGGGCTCTCGTACCGGGGATAATGGCCCTCACACATCCACTGATACAAGAATACAGACTAGGGCTTAGTGTCAGTGCATCGACAACCAATCTACCCTCAACAAGATACTCTGACCTTCTAGCTGATGTAGAGCTCCTCACAGCTGCCTTGGTCGTAACTTGTACCTTCCGAGTCCTTCGGCCTTGATCTGCAACACTGCCTCTATCAACGATCCAATTCCATCTGGCCACTGAAACTCAGTTGTCATCTGGTCACTAGTTGATTGTTCGTTTATCAACGCAACAACACATCAACACATGAACACATCGAGACTCCTATAGAGTTGTTCACAACTTCGTTTGTGAACCACTAATAATTGCCCAATGCTGTTCCTCAGCTACTCAGGGACTTCAACGCACTATGGTCTTCCTACGTTGCTCCAATGATGACCAACATAGGGCACGTAGGGCTGCCACCTATCATTGCAAGATGTCCATCTCCCACAATGAACATGGGCTAGGAGCATTGCCCATCATCTGTTGTAGAAGTCCTTCTCCACACACAAGTCTAGGGCTGCTCAATTACTCCTTTGGCTCATCAAACCTTGAGCTCAACAATTGCCACTCTAGCAACCACCTAAGTCCATGAAGATTGTGCACACAGGGCTCCAACTTGGGCACTATCAAGCTGCCCTCTACCAGACCATAAATGCCCAATCCACGTTCACACTTGGTCCACACACACGCTGCCCTCCAACAAACCACAAGTGACCAATCCTTGCTGTAGCATCTGCTCCCAGTGAGGGCATCCAACACCTATGGAGACCCTTCCACATGGATGCTAACAGACTCCTCAATTTGTCCTCTCCTAGGACACTCATCCACCTAGCAAATCACATCATCAAGAGACCATCTGCAACCATATTGCTACTGCCCTCTTGCCCTTGGGTTTTGTGCACACTGCTATAGCTTCCATCATTGGTTAGGGCATGAAACACTATGCCAAATCTGCTACAACAGTCCTGTGATCACTGTGTTTCGCTTGCTCAATATTGCTGCCTCATTTGCTGCCCCTACTAGGTCCTTTCCTCACACTGTTTAGCCTTGAGATCCTCCTCAAGGTACCTTACAACGTACGATTATGCTACAACAATAGGTCTTGGCCTCCTAGCAAGGGATAACACCCCTGTTCAATTGCACTGAGCCTTCATGTGACTGCGGCTTGAAGGGAAGAGGATCCCTAGGCCTCACGACCCCTCAAACAAGTCACCCAATGTGTTGCTGTAGCAACGCTTCTTTTGTGGCCTGAACAAAGATACAAACCCACACAAATACTAACACAAAAACATACCCAAAGTCACCTATGACTGCGGCTTGATCTGGCAAGTGATCCGTTGTCCAAAACTACTCAAACAAGCCTTCTTATGTGGCTGCTATAGGCCTTGACATCTGCGGCTAGGTCTGCAAGAAGTTTGCACCAAAAATTGGAGAGAACCTTCTCCAAAGCCTCGTCCTCCTTGCCTCCTGCTCTTGCCTCAGATCTGCTACCATTTCCGAGATAATCCATGATGAGATTGCACCTTAGGATATAAGAAATGCCCTCACACTTCTCCTCTTTTTATAGGTTTCCATGGGGTTCCAACGAATAGCCCTAAAAGGGCTGCCAACCTGTCAAACAATCCTACTAACACTAGGTCGCCTTGAACAAGCCCACCTCCAACATTCCAAAATTAATATCTCTCCAACGACAACTTGGAATCGGACGATTCTTGATGCGTTGGATTCGTCTTGACAACTACTATCATCCTCATCCATCACATGTCGAAATCTTGTCATGGTTTTGGCCTAAACACATTGGGTGCAACACCCCAAGCTTGGGTTTCAAGCCCACATGGCGACTTGTGGAGCTCCTTCCTCCAAACCCCCGATCCTCAAGGCTTGGAGTACCTCCCAAGCTACAAAAATCAACACTTTTCAATCTCGACACATACATAACATCATGCAGATGTATGATTTCCCCATAATACAAATGAAATGTTTCAAAACCAAAACTCTTCATAGGATAAGTAGAGTTGTACCAAAGAATGATCTTCAAATTAATCTCCCTCTCAACCAGGTTTGAGGGGACTTCACAATATACAGTGAAGTGTCTAGAGGCCCCACTATCTACCAACCAACTATTAAAGGAATCCGAAGGGGAGGAGTTAGAAAGTGCAGAAATAAGATAGTATTCAGATTGAGTAGTAGCTACATTATTTCCATACCTTGTGTTCCATGATCTCTTTTGAGGACGACGAACTTCATCACGATCATCAGGAGCATCTCTTCTTCTTCTATTATTGAACCTGCTGTTGTTGATAGTCTTTGGCAAAGTGTCCATACCTATGGCACTTGAAAAATTCAACTTTGTCCTTAAATCTTCTTTGAGAGTCCTTGGATGCTGGTGCCGACTTTCTTGAATTAAATGGTCTTCCTCTCCCTTTCTTCTTCTTGTCTTGAGCAGCAATGGCAGAGGGCTCTCCTTCTTCATGCTTTTGAATTCTTCCTCTAGAAATCATCCTGGTTTCTTTTTGAGTACACTTGCCAATCAACTCATCAAATGTCGGGAACTTGTCATTGTTGCTTATAGTAGTAATAAATGTCTCCCATATTGGAGGAAGACCTTGAAGTGCAATGAGTACCAAGTCTCTATCAGACATGGCTTCTCCAACAATCAGCAATTGATCCTTGAGTTGGGATATCCTCATGAAGTATGACTGCACAGTCACCCCCTTGTTCATCTTGATGGCCTTTAGTTGATTCTTCAAGGAAAGAATGTGATTCAAATTGTTGACCTCATACATCCCAACCAATTTATCATAGATATCCGTGGACTTTTTCAACTTTGAAATGTAAGTAAGCAAATGATCTTTCAAAGAATCAATAATTATTTTCTTGGCTTTGATCTCACCTTTCTTGTACTTGGCCTTGGCAACAGCAGGAGCATTTTCCGGAGGCTCAAGTACCTTTCCTTCCACATATTCCAAAATGTCATTCTCATTCAAGGTCACTTCCAACCTGATCTTCAAAGCAACAAAATTTCATGAGTCATTCAACTTCTTTCCCTCCTTGAAGTATGAGGTGGACATCTTGTTAAATTTGGAAACTAGGGCCAAACTCCATGCGGGTCATCTTATTTATGGCAGTTGATATTTTTCTTGGATCCCTCTCATCGAGAGGTGTAGGATTGATCTAAAGATCATCCGATTCCGATAAGTATTCATGGAGATATGGATTTATTTGTGTTATTGGACAAATCGTCAAGGTCGGTTAGCAACCAAATAAACCCCACAAGTGCTTAACGTTTTAGTATAAAAGGAGATGACTTAGAGTCATTTTTCACACTCACTTCACTCATGATCTCTCTCCACTTGTTTTGGCTTTGGTGGCTAGAGAGATCTAGAGGGAGAAGCCATAGACGCTGAACCTAAGATGCCCTAGTCGCAGTCTTATGAGATCATCTTGCAGGTAAGAGGAGATTTATATGTTGCCATAGAGGAGACTAATTCACTGCCCTAATGAGATCTAGACGCAGTCATGGAGGATAATGGAAGAGTCTTATACGCAGCCCTAATCACAAACATGCAAGAAGACCATCTAGCCACAGTCTTGAAGAAGATCTGGCCGCAGATCCAAGAAGCCCTAGGCGCAGTCAGTTCTAATACGCAGTTAGAAGAGGCCATTATCCACAGCTAGAAGAGCCTTAATCCGCAGTAGAAGGTCGACCCTAATCCGCAGCTAGCGGAGGCCCTAATCCGCAGTCAAGAAGAGGACAAGACGTGAGGAATGATAGGATTGTTTTGGGTTAGTTTCTTCCTCTACACAGGTTCGAGTTGAGGGGAAAGGAAGCCGCAACTCATAGAAGGATTCTAGGGTCACTTAAAGGCTGACTTAAGGAGCCACAGAGTACTGAAGTCTTAACACAGCCGTAGGTCATTTTGGGTAGCAGTAAAAGGAGGTCGAGACTATTTTAGGGAGCTGTTTAGCTCAGCAAGAATAAAAGGAAAGGCTGCAACAATTTCAAGGAAGATTGGGCATGTTTGAGTGGGCTGAAGATGATTGTCATCTTGCCCTAACCAGAACTTAAATTGCAACAGAGATATATCAATGAAGGGGAAGATGCATGTTGCATTTATGCTGAGTTTGTGCTAAGTGGAAGATTGTCCATACGTGGACAAAAGTTTATGCAGCTTGTGGGAGCAAGTGAAAAAAAGCTACAGCCTTGGTTGTAGGATCTAGGTGACTAATGTAGTCATGTATGGAGCATAGATCCGCATTATAGAGGACAGTTTAGGATGTCCTTCTCGAAGGGTTGTTGTCTCGGATGACGTACAATTAGGTACCTCTGCTAAATCATATCTACAAGTTACAGCTAGCTGCTTTGCTAGGCTGCAAGCCATAGCAACCAGCTAAGGCTGTTCCATGACTGTGTTGCAGTATGCAGCATGTAGATGACAGCATGTTGGGTGCAACATAGTAATTAAGTGCTGCATAGCGATGATGAGATACAGCATGATGAGATGCAGCATGATAAGATGCAGCATGATGTAGGATGCAACATGATGAGATGCAACTTGATGTTGGATGCAGCAAGGTGATGGAATTAACTTGGAAGAATGTTTGACTTCATTCGAATTCAGAACTACAGTCCATGTCCTCTGCAACCTCATCTTCATGGTGAAGATCTCTGCTCTTATTTTGTCAAGTCAAAGTGTTGACTTCTGATGTACATGTACTATCTCTCTCTGCTGAACTATTGAAGAATATAAGAAGAATTGATCAAGGGTTTCCCCACATTGGGGTTTGTCCCTGGCTGGCGCCACATCTTGTGTCCTCTTGTCTTGGCTTGTCTTCTGCGATTTATGTTTATGTTCTATTTGCAGTTTACTTTAATGCTGATGTGATTACTAATCTGGAAAGATATGTGAAAATTGAAATAAATTGTTCTAAGCATAGAACATACCTAAAATTAACATGCTATCAGAGTTGAGGTGAAGACAATGCCCAAACAAGAGTGAAAGAGCAATCACCGAAGACAGTTGGGAAAGGACAAAAGGATCAATGGATTCCTCATCCCTCTTCAAATTCACCAAGGGTGAAGTCGAAGCAAAGAATATTATCAGGATGGCGCAACGGAAGTTTCTAATGGCCTACCTGAAGATCACTTCTATGGGAAGTTCGGATCTAAGGGAGGAAGGAAAGGCAGATGCCTTGGTTGAAATAAGTTCGGCCATTATGCAAAGGAGTGTCCGAATGGCAGGGACACATCACTTGATGATGATAACAATCGTTCTAGGGACATCTTCAATGATCAGAGGAATGACAGTGTAGGTCATCAAGGTAATGGCTGACCCTTCAAGAAAGCAAGGAACCCCAGGTATGAAGAATCAAATGTTGTTTCTGATAAGATAAAGAATTGCTATCTTGTATGGGCCCCTCCTTCAGATTCTTTGGGAATCTGGCTTATTGATTGCAGTGCTTCAAGGCACTCCATCGAATAGAAGGGTGCTCTCTCTCTAATTCGGTAGAGATGGAAACATTTGTGGGATTATACTTGGAGCTGATGCCACCTATCCCGGAAAGGGTGTTACCCCTCAATTGAATGAGGGTAACTCGATTCATTTACAAGAATCTCTTTTATGTACCTGATTGCAAGAAGAACTTGGTGTCCATTTCAGCAATGGAAGTCAAAAGGTTTCAGGGTGGCATTCATCGATGGAAAGGTACGTGTTTGGAAATAGAATTTTCAAAAATGCTTTTACTCATGGGTTCAGGGTTGGCAATTTGTATCAGGTTGCAGGATGGTCCATTGGGGACCATGTCAATTGACACATCTCATCTATAGCACCGGAGGTTTATTATGGGGACCTACCCGATGTAAGTTAGATGGTGACAGGGATACCTGAATTCAAGAAGAGCATGAAGGTACATGACCGAGATGTACCTCATGTAGCAGGTCCACAGGTTTGGAACAACCCAAGGGGTTTGAGATTCATGATTGGGAATCTAATGTCTGTCGGTGGAAGAAAGCCGTCTATGGCTTGAAGTAGATCACCCCGGGTTTGATATGAGAGGATTGATAGCTGTCAGATGAAGCTGAGATTCACTAAGAGTGAAGTCGATCCAAATCATTGTTTGAAGGTTGTGGATGATAGACCTCTCATACCGGCACCTTCTGAGGACGATTTATTTCAGATAGGTGCAGACCCTCTCACTTGTAGAAGTAAGAGGGAGTTGGATTCTAGATGTGGAATGGTAAACTGCAAACCCGTGACTACCTCAAGGAACTTAACATTCAGAAGTTATATGGTGATGATGTCGGACCAGATTTGGGAAACTCCTCTGAGTTTCATAAACTCATTTGCATTGATGTTCTTGGTGAACTTCCGTCCGGACATATGTTTTGCAATTAGCATGGTGAGCTCATATTTGGTTGAGCCTCACTGGATTGGTGCCAAGAATCTTCTGAGATATCTTCGGGGCATAATCTCTCATGGATTGAGATATGCTGCCGTAAATATGAAGCTGCATGATTATTTGAATGCTGACTGGGCAGGCAGTGTGGAGGGCCACTAGATCACTTCTCAGTGCTGGTTCTCTTTGGATTCTGCTTTGATATCATGGATGAGCAGGAAGCAGAAGTCGGTTGCTATTGGCACCGCCGAGACCGAATACATAACTACGAGTATGATCTTGTGTGAAGCTGCCTGGTTGTGGAAGCTCTTCAGTGAACTGTTTTTACACATGATGAATACCACTGTGATTCTCTGTGACAACCAGGGGGGATTCGATTGTTGAGGAATCCTGTATTCGATGATTGCTCTAGCAGATAGACATCAGATACTGCCTTATCTGGGATATGGTAAGTCGATGAGCGAGGAGGCTCCATCGCATTGAGATTGATGTACAGGTCGTAGACATTTTGTCAAAGCCCCGGGGAAAGGTCAAGTCTATGACTTCCCCGAACGACTTGGAGTCGTTGAGAGACCTTCTTATAAGGGTCCTGCATGTTGCATGCATTGAGCTCTGGGAGCTATGGGGGGCTTGGGGTACTTACTGGAGCGACATACGACCACAGGGCAACTCACCCTCCCCTGGTGGTGCACTATGTACAGGGTGACAGGTTCAACCTTCCCCTGTGATATACCGTGGCGACTGTGGAACAAGATGATTAGTTCTCCTGTGGGTTGGGATGATTAGTTCTCCCATGGCAACTGTGAAACAGGACGATTAGTTCTCCTGTGGGCCGAGGTGATTAGTTCTCCCGTGGCGATTGTGGGACAGGATGACTCGTTCTCCTGTGGACAAGATGATTAGTTCTCCTGTCGAGGCATTCTACCCATGCAGTCTGGGACTCATGGGAAGTACCTCTCATCTGATCAATGAGTAAGGAAATGGGGTTAGGGACCATAGTAGTACTATCGATGGACGCATCGTTGTATCTACTGTACTTCCTATGCTAGGATGACCTCCATTGATCTGGGATCAATATGAGTGGTTTGAGACACACTCTTGTGATATTGATCTGGGATCAATAAAATTGACTTCGGGTCAGTAAGAGTGATATGACACACTCTCTTCAGATGAAAGTGACTTCGGGTCAGTAGAGAATGGTATGAGACATTCTCGATCAATTCTTCTTCTTAATGGTTCAGCAGAGCAGAGTAGAGCAGTGCAAGGCACTGATGGTAGAGATAGTACAATCAGACATATGGATCAGCGGATGGAGTTCTCCCTAGTTGAGAGGGAGTGTTAAATTTGGCAACTAGGGCCAAACTCCATGTGGGTCATCTTATTTATGGCAGCTGATATTTTTCTGGGATCCCTCTCACTGAAAGGTGTAGGATTGATCTAAAGATCATCCGATTCCGATAAGTATTCATGGAGATATGAAATTATTTGCGTTATTGGACAAATCGTCAAGGTCGGCCAACAACCAAATAGACCCCACAAGTGCTCAACGTTTTAGTATAAAAGGAGATGACTTAGAGTCATTTTTCACACTCCCTTCACTCATGATCTCTCTCCACTTGTTTTGGGTTTGGTGGCTAGAGAGATCTAGAGGGAGAAGCCCTAGATGCTAAACCTAAGATGCCCTAGTCGCAGTCTTAGGAGGAGATCATCTTGCATGTAAGAGGAGATCTATACACTGCCATAGAGGAGACTAATTCGCTGCCCTAATGAGATCTAGACGCAGTCATGGAAGATCATGGAAGAGTTTTATACGCAACCCTAATCACAAACATGCAAGAAGACCATCTAGCCACAGTCTTGAAAAAGATCTGGCCGCAGATCCAAGAAGCCCTAGTCGCAGTTAGTTCTAATATGCAGTTAGAAGCCATTATCCGCAGCTAGAAGAGCCCTAATCCACAGTAGAAGGAAGGCCCTAATCCGCAGCTAGAGGAGGCCCTAATCCGCAGTCAAGAAGAGGACAAGACGTGAGGAATGATAGGACTGTTTTGGGTTAGTTTCTTCCTCTACACAGGTCCGAGTTGAGGGGAAAGGAAGCCGCAACTCATAGAAGGATTCTAGGGTCACTTAAGGGCTGACTTAAGGAGCCGCAGAGTACTAAAGTCTTAACTGATCCAGGTGGATGTTGGTGGCCACCCACCTATCCCATTTGGACCCCCACAATTGTCTCTTTCAGTTTTTCAATTTTCGTAATAATAGCACAATTTACTATTTTTAGCAGTTTTTCGGGTCCTGAACTTCCGAAGCCGTTTTGAGACCCTAAATGACGTTTTTTGGGAAATTTGGGAGCAACATCGGTCCATGGACCCATGTTGCTCTTCCCAGAGTTGTAGTGCTCGGATAGATCTTTCTAATGAGCTATTGTATGCGTCAAACAGAGATCGTATGCCAAAGTTACGACCCCGGGAAGTTGATGTACCAACTTACCCAAAACTGGGCCCACAATTTGGCGTTTCATCTTCTAGGGTTAGGTTTTGGGATGTTAAGGGTTTTCCATTGTTTTTCAACAATAAATAGGCCTTCGAGCCTCATTGTAACACAGTTTAGAGGCATGTAGCCGCCACATCTCTTCTCAGAGATAAGCTACCATCGCCCTAGCTGGTTTATTTCCATTTCTGTTTGTAAGCATATTTCAGTATTTTACATTAATGAAATGAAGTATTATTTCCGCTACATCTCTGTGTTTATGGTTACCTCTGTAATTTGTTGCGTTCTTGTTTAAATCCGGATCAGTGGTATCAGAGCGGTCTGCTTTGCTTCTCTGTTTTTCTTTGCATGTCCCCAACGAGGTCGGGATATAAGGAGTTAGGGCTTGAATTGGTCGAACCTTTGCAAGACTAGCCTCGCAAATCCCGACGGCCTCCCATGGCAGATGAGAAGAAAGACGAGGGGGTAGGAGATCCTATCAAAATCTTGCTCGAAGAAGCGCTCGAGCAACAAAGGAATGCGATGATGGACAACTTTGCCCAGATCCTTCAGCGGCTACCCAGAGGCGATGCATTGGCTTCCAACAGCTACTCTGGAAATGCCACGCCCTTTAAGGTACAAGTTAATTTTGAAATCCCCATATTCGAGGGTTAGATAGACGCAGATGTCGTAGATAAATGGTTAAATTTGTTAGAAGGGTATTTTTCTGTTCATGAATTTTCGAGTTAGGAAAAGATTGTTTTCGCTCTTCTCAAAGCAGCCCCCCACGTCAAGGACTGGTGGGAAACCTATTGCGAACAGAAGAATGAAAGTACGTGCTCACTATTTTCAGCGGCACCCACTTGGGATTCATTCCGGGATGCCATCAAGGAGCAGTACTACCCTGTCAAAAGCTACGAGGACAAATACATAAAGTGGACCACACTGCGACAGGGAAGGGACCAAGATGTGCCAGAGTTCACCAACATTTTTCATACCCTTCGCACACAATTGGGTATCAAAGATTCTGATCTGGATTTTGTACTCAAATACTGCGAATGCCTACACAGATACATCCAGGAAGAGATGGAGTTCCTGAACATCTCCTCGCTCGGCACGGCGTACCGATATGCTATCAAAATCGAGCAAAAGTTCAAACAGAAGAAGCGAGACTTTGGATCTGCAAATCCGAAGACCAAAGGACAAAGCCAGGGCGGGGTGACCCAAGACAACTCATCGAAGCCGCAAGAAAAGAACAACACCACAAAGTCGAAAAAGGACACAAGTAAGTGGTGTGAGTTCCACAAGAGCCCCACTCATAACACAAGTGAGTGTCAGACCAAGTAGTCGCTGGTGGCCGAGTTGAAGGCTTCCGAATCAGATGCATGTTTCGACCCTGAGTCAGAACCTGACAAGGGGGATGGCAAAGGGAAGGAGATAATTGATGCGGATCCCAGCGCCACTGTTGCCACCGCCAAGATTCAGAAAAATGAGCCCGAAGATCCAGAGGAGGGGGAACGTCTTTTCCACTCACAGATGTGGGTGCAGGGTTCGCCGCTGCAATTCATTGTCGACAGTGGCAGCCAAAAGAACCTCATTTCAGCAGAGGTCGTGAAGTGGTTGGGCCTACCGACTACAACACACCCACAGCCGTATAGTATCAGGTGGCTTCATGAAGGATGAGATCTCAAAGTTCGTCAGCAGTGTCGCCTTCCCTACAACATCAAGCCATTCATAGACGAGGTATTGTGTGATGTTACACCTCTGGATGTTTGTGATGTATTATTAGGCCAACCATACTTATGGAGGCGACATGCTGTGTATGAGTCAAGGCCTCATGCTGTCGTTATTTGTTTGGGTGATTCATTATACAGGATACTGGAGGTAGCCCCATCCATTGCCACCTCTTTGATTGTTGCTAAGAAAGGCAGCAAGCTGATCTCATAGACTAGGAAATTTATTTTTTGTTTGGTTCGCTCCCAAAGTAAGGGGAAGATCGTTGCCACATCCATGACCCCCGGGAAGGGTTCCTCCACGCAAGAGCAGCAGCAGAAGGATACGGTCATGAAAGAACACAGGAACAACTTCTCCTCACCCACAAGGGTACCACACAAGCTTTGGGTGGGCAACAAATTTTGGTTGCATCTGTAGAAAGAACGCCTTACAAGAGCCCATCAGAAGCTCCGACCACGCCGACATGGTCCTTACACCATTACCAAGGCTGTGGGAAATAATGCTTTGAAGCACAACATTCCTCCATTCCTTGGCTTGCATCGAGTGTTCAATGTGGACCGTTGTCGACCAAGCTTCCCACCATTACGGGACACATCAGAAGTTGCAGAACAACTCATCAGGGACCAAGTTCAGCAGATGGAGGAACTCAATGCAATGGGGGCCATTGCTTATTAAGGGGGGAGGAATGATCCAGGTGGATGTTGGTGGCCACCCACCTATCCCATTTGGACGCCCACCACTGTCTCGTTTAGTTTTTCAGTTTCCGTAATAGTATCACAATTTACTATTTTTAGCAGTTTTTCGGGTCCTGAACTTCCGGAGCTGTTTTGAGGCCCTAAACGACGTTTTTTGGGAAATTTGGGAGCAACATGGGTCCATGGACCGATGTTGCTCTTCCCAAAGTTGTAGTGCTCGGATAGATCTTTCTAACGAGCTATTGTACGCGTCAAACAGATATCGTATGTCAAAGTTACGAACCCGGGAAGTTGATGTACCAACTTACCCAAAACGGGGCCCACAATTTGGCGTTTCATCTTCTAGGGTTAGGTTTTGGGATGTTAAGGGTTTTCCATTGTTTCCCAACAATAAATAGGCCTTCGAGCCTCATTGTAACACAATTCAGAGGCATGTAGCCGCCACATCTCTTCTCAGAGATAAGCTACCATCGCCCTAGCTAGCTTATTTCCATTTCTGTTTGTAAGCATATTTCAGTATTTTACATTAATGAAATGAAGTATTATTTCCGCTGCATCTCTGTATTTATGGTTATCTCTGTAATTTGTTGTGTTCCTGTTTAAATCCGGATCATTAACACAGCGGCAGGTCATTTGGGTAGTTGTAAAAAGAGGTCGAGACTCTATTTTAGGGAGCTGTTCAGCTCAGCAAGAATAAAAGGAAAGGCCGCGACAATTTCAAGGAAGATTGGGCATGTTTGAGTGGGCTGAAGATGATTGTCATCTTGCCCTAACCAGACCTTAAATTGCAATCGAGATATATCAATCAAGGGGAAGATGCATGTTGCATCTATGTTGAGTTTGTGCTAGGTGGAAGATTGTCCATGTGTGGACAGAAGTTTATGCAGCCTGTGGGAGCAAGTGAAAACAAGCTACAGTCTTGGGTGTAGGATCTAGGTGACTAATGCAGTCATGGATGGAGCATAGATCCGCATTATAGAGGACAGTTTAGGATGTCCTTCTTGGAGGTTTGATGTCTCGGATGAGGTACAGTTAGGTACCTCTACTAAATCATATCTACAAGTTACAGCTAGCTGCTTTGCTAGGCTGCAAGCCATAGGAAGCAACTAAGGCTATTCCATGACTGTGTTGCAGTATGTAGCATGTAGATGACAGCATGTTGGGTGCAACATAGTAATGAAGTGCTGCATAGCGATGATGAGATACAACATGATGAGATGCAACATGATAAGATGCAGCATGATGAGATGCAGCATGATGTAGGATGCAGCGTGATGAGATGCAGCTTGATGTTGGATGCAGCATGGTGATGGATGCAACAAGGTGATGGAATTACCTTGGAAGAATGTTTGCCTTCATCCGAATTTAGCACTGTAGTCCATGTCCTCAGATCCAAAACCTCATATTCATGGTGAAGATCTCTGCTCTTATTTTGTCAAGTCAAAGTGTTGACTTCTGATGTACATGTACTATCTCTCTCTCTGAACTATTGAAGAATATGAGAAGAATTGATCAAGGGTTTCCCCACATTGGGATTTGTCCTTGGCTGGCGCCACATCTTGTGTCCTCTTGTCTTGGCTTGTCTTCTGCGATTTATGTTTATGTTCTATCTGCAGTTTACTTTAATGCTGATGTGATTGCTAATCTAGAAAGATATGTGAAAATTGAAATAAATTGCTCTAAGGATAGAACATACCTAAAATTAACACATCTTGACCAAGTAGCTAATTTCAATTAGATTCCTTCGAAGGTGGTTGCTTTTGTCTCTTGACTCCTTGGGTTTGTCTTCACCTCAACTTTGGTACCATGTTAATTTTCTACTGTTCTATGCTTAGCACAATCACTTATTTCAATTATTCTTCAATCAACAATCATTTTATCCAATATAAATTAAATCTTCCAGTAGCAATAAACAATTGTAGATAGAACAGTAAATCCAATGAACAATAGAAGACAACCAAGAACAAGAGAGACACATTATTTGGTCAAAGGCTAGGGAAAAACCCCACAAGGGGGAAACCCTTTCAAAATTCTTCTTCTATTAGATTGTCATCAAATGTTTAGCAGAGAGATACAATGTTCCAATATATCAACAATGGGTCAAAGTCAAAACTTTGACTATCCAAAATCAACTAACCAATATCGAATCCAATGATGAGATCAAAAGTCAAACCTGGTCAACAAGTCAAATCTGCAATTCTGATCAAAGTCAACAACAACCCTAATCAGTGAACAATCAATGGTCAATAGTACTTCAAACAATTTGGTCAAAGCAGAATCAAATTTGGCCTTCAAAAATGGTCAACCCAAGTAAAAAAAGTCAACAAAATCCTCACAGAAATCGGTCAAAGGCAACCTTTTGACCAGTGGAAACCCTAGTTGTAGAACTATGGTCAACACTGGTCAAACTTGCTTAGAAAAATTTGGTCAACCTTCTAGTCAACTTGGCCTACCAAACAGATAAAAAATTTGGTCAAACGGAGTCAAAATATCCATAGTCAACGCTGGTAAAACAATCCCCAAACAGAAGTCAAACCCAGTCAACAGAATTTCCCTCTCTCTCCTACTCATGTGTGGCCTCGCACCTACAATTTCAGAGCTGTACGAACCGTAGAAGAGAAGATATGAATGTAATGATGATGCTCCAAAGTGATGTGACATGTGGTCTATTTATGTGTCTCAAGGGGTCGAATTAGCTTGCCCAGGCCGACTTGTACTTTTGTGCACATGTGGGTTTCACCTTAAAAATAATATTTTTCCTTGACCAAATTAAATTCTTCCAAGGGCTAGGAGGGGCTTCTTTGGATGAGGAAGACTCTCCAATGGAGGGAATTTATCCCTGAGTTGCCAAATTAACACAAAACATATAAATAAGAAGCCAGATGGCATCCCTAGCAAATGGACTGATGAAGAACAATTTGCAAGGACAACGAGTTGTTGACTGAAACAAAGGTTCATGCATTGTTGAAGAGAGTGTTGACCATGACTGTGTAATGAGAAGTAACACCAAAGCCAATCAACATCTCTTAGATGAAAGACCAGTCAACCCAATCACAGGCCTTGTCGAAGTTAATCTTCAACATAATGTTGATCAGTGGTTGTCATTAATGTCAACCCAAGTAGCACTAGGGGCTACCCTGATCTTGCAAGGGCATTTTGACTTGATAACTCATGTTTTTTTTTGCGTTAAAGATCTTCTCGATGGATTCTACTCGTCGAGATGTTTCCGTTGATATATGGTACACCTCCCAGTTCTTCACGGTTTGAGAGATATTCGTGTTTGAAGTTAGTAACCTCAGTTAGTGGGCTAAACCCTATGGGGTTGTGGCATGACACTCATAATTGATTTTGGTCATTGAATAGTCAATAATTAATAATGTTTTTTTGCTCTTAAAATCCCTCCAACGTTCACTTGTTGAGGATCCTCTCAACTCAAGACATTCATATAAATAGTGACCCTCATATCCTCTAGTTGGGATTTTGTGGCTTCAAACAGGTCATCGTGGCATTTTCGCTATAAATTTTTTCTGCGAAGCTTTAGAATTTGAAATTAAAACCCATTTGAGTAGAAGTCTTGATGAACCTCGTTACTGAATTTTAGGTCTTGGTTCGCTATATTTTCTTGGTTTTTGCAGGCTCCCGAATTCCATGTCAAACATGTGATGTTGGGAAAATCGGCATAACTTTCTCTCTGAGGATTGGATTCAAATTTCGTAAATAGTGACAGAAAGAGGACGGACTAAAGTTTGTTGGGTATCGTTTTCAGGGTTGAAGGCTGCAACAGTGACATGTGGCACTTCGTACAAGTTCACTCTACTGAACCAGTCTATAATCAGGTTATCTTGGGAGATTGGGTTTCACTCTTTCTTGAAGAATCCAATCTTGATCAAGCCTGTGGGGTTGGATAGAGGACTTAGTGGGCTACCACAGGACGAAATTTCAGACCCTAGATATCCGAAATTACATAGATACAACATGTTCAATATCGAGCTCCTAGAATGCAAGAAAAAGCATGCATTCAAGGATCACTGCAGTAAGGACCACACATCAATAGTCAAGGGTAAGTCTCCTATAGCAAGGTATGTATGATTAGTGTTTACATTTGAATTTCGAGTATCATCTCTGACATATGTTTTTGTAGGACAACATAAGTATATATAGGGTCTCGGTTATATCTCTATGTCTCTATATGTCACAGTTAGTTTTGATACCACATTTCGGATGTCCTATTCTTGATACTACACAGTTGATGCTACACCAAGTCTGCTAAATTTATACGGTGTTGTAAGTTCATGTTACTTGTCTTGTCATAGTTGATAGAATGGTCTCTGTTGTTGTACTTAGAACTTGGTTCATCACAAGTCTAGGGTCTGTCATAAGTTTTTATTGTATATATCTTTAGGTCAGTTTTGGATATAGTCTTGCATAGAGTCCAGGCCTATATCAAGAGTGGGAGTCTTTGTCTACTGCTGCAACAAGTCAACAACAAAAGTGACAAGCACACTTCAGGTACGCATTGTAATTTTAATTTGTATTTATTCATTATTATGCACTTACATGTGTTTTGTAGGCAGAGTTAAGTTGAAGGGTATTTTGTTTTGTTTTGGGATTGGTTTCGCCGAGCAAATTTTTCATGCAGTAAAAGAAGATTCAAGTACAACATCAAGCAAAAATTCAAGAGCAAAAGTATCAAATCACAGGAAGCATTGCAGCGGGACATCCTTGAAGACATAAAAACCATCTAGATATCATGAATTATATTAAGGCCCGGAGTCATCATTGTAAAGTTGTAAAAGAGTCATTTATAAAAGAGTCACCATTGTAAAAGGGTCATCATTGTAAAGTTGTAAAAGAGTCATTTATAAAAGAGTCATCATTGTAAAGATTGTAAAAGAGTCATATGTGAAAGAGTCATTTTCCTGGAGTCGAAGAGGCAGTGTTGGGAGGTATAGGAGTCACTGTTGGGATGATGTCATGGTTGGGTTACAGGTTGTTGACCACTATGTGTCAACAACTCATAGCAGTACACCCCCTTTTTTCTTAAAAGGGATAGCGCCTGATCGATGTGTTCGTGCCGTACAACTACCATCATCAGTTTTATTTCCAAGATGTTATGTAAACCCTTTCTGCATGTGTATAATGTAAATAATCTCAATAGATCCGTGTCGTGTATGTAATTGCCTAGGTAAACCTACTTTTCTAGTGACGATCAACATTCCGGGAGGTTTTTTGTCTCATTGATGAGTTTTCCTTCAGTTTTACTCCAAAGCCGGAATGTATTTTGTCACTGGGATCTTAGACGAGTCCTAGTGTTCTAGATCGAGTCTATGTAAAAGTGATTTGGGAATAATCCTAACTATTTGGTTAGGTTATTTTATTATAAATTACCGGGTCTGCTGGATTATATTTGTGTCGTAGAAATGGGTAGTCTGTGAGGGTCTTTTACAAATGGGTTTTCCCACTTGAGATGTAAAAAATATGAAAATCATGATGTAAAGTGTCTTGAGGGTTGGAAAAATACTTTATCCCTTCATAGGTTAATTAATTAAATTTTGTGGTAAAAAATTAATTAAAATCCTAAGTGAGAAATTTAATTAATTCTAGGTCTTAGGTAAATTTAAATTCTCAGAAGGAAAAATTTGTAGGTCCTTAAAATTCAAAATTTAAAAGGTCCCGAGACTAAGGTAAATTAATAATTTTGCTAAATTTTAAGCCTTTGGTCCCTTTGGGTTAAATCAAAGTCAAATCTTTTAGGAAATTAACACAAATTTTTTTTTTTTTTTTCTTTTTTTTTGAGTTAATTAAAATGCATTTAATTGAAAAATTCGAATTTCCTCAAGAATTTAATATTTTGACGGATGAGATTAAAAGAAATTTTAATCTTCATCAACGGTCGAGATTGCTTTGACGAAGATCACTCGAATTAGCTGTTGGAGGATTTATCTTTAAATAGGAAGTCATTTTTCAGTCGAATCATCCGACCTTTGAGTCGTGTGCTAAGCGAAAAGCTCTTGTAATATTTTTCGGATAATAAAGAAAGACTTTGGGGTTAATTTTTGCTGGTGTTACTCTTCATGGAAATACTGTAAGATGTGTCCATTTTCATGCATAATTTTTTTTTTAGCCATTGTTAATAGCTTCTGAAGAGTGATTTGACTATAGGTATGTTGCTTAGTCGCTGGGGTTTAAGTGATAATTTAAATTTTGAATGTAAT
Source organism: Pinus tabuliformis (assembly GCA_031772625.1). Classification (NCBI taxonomy): domain Eukaryota; kingdom Viridiplantae; phylum Streptophyta; class Pinopsida; order Pinales; family Pinaceae; genus Pinus; species Pinus tabuliformis. The sequence goes on along the minus strand of CM062804.1, from coordinate 288,141,250 downwards.
AACAGGTATCTCTATATATTTGAATTTTATTATCATTTTCTCGCTCTATTTTGATGGTTGAATTGAGTTTTGCAGGAAAGTCTTGATTTTTAGATCATCGGGCGTTCGAGGAAGTTTTTAGTTGGACTAGCCAACTCTTGATCCGTGTTTTTTGAAAAGCTCAGCCTAATTTGATCTCGGGCTTATCATAAGATTTTTATTTGTGATGCATGAAGGGCTTCAAGCTAAGCACCTCTAAAATTTAAAAATTTAATTTTTTATGTGCGAAATTGGTGAATCTCGCTGTTGAAAGCCTTAGATTACTAGATCTGGGAATGGAGTTGGACACACACTCCCTAGATTTGATAGATCTGCCATTCCTGTGCATAGATCTGTAATTATTTTTGGTTTTTTTTGACTTGAGTTTTGCTGGGTTTTAGTTTTATCATTGTATATATCATTTGGGTGTTTTTGTTGCCTTGCAGCTACAGATCTGAGGAAGAAATTTATGTAGAGTCCAGATCTAGGCTCTGGAGGGTAAGATCTAGATATCTGTGTTCATCAAAATCGTTTTCCAGGGATATTATTCTGATTTTTTTTTGTGTAGTCCAAGGGTTTAAAGAATTTTAAATCTAGAAATTTTTATAAGGGTTCAAATTTTTTTTGATCTGGAAATGTTCTTGAGGGTTTCAGGGTTAAATCTGAAGCAAGTGGATTCGACATTTTAATTAAGATTTCCAGAAAATTTTCAAAGAGTTTCTGGGCCAGCATTTTGCTGATTGGTTTCTTTGATTTGCTGCCTGGTTTTTTGGGTTCACTCTGCAATTTCGATTTTTTTTAAAACCTTTCTGCTGCAACATCCGCCGTCATTTTTTGCGTGGCCTCCTTCTTGCAAAAAACGTGTTTCTTAAACCCTTGCTGCTTACAAATCTGCAGCTCCATTCGACTGCTGTTTCATATTCCAAATCCGCGGATCCCTCAAATCCCTCCGCAACTATCATTCCTAACCGCTGCTAAACCTTTCCGCAGCCATCTTTGCGTCCTTCGCTTCTGTTGCGTCATTTCTAAATCGCTGCCCTCATCCGCTACTTCTTCATCAATCCAAAAGTGCCAACACTTCTCGCAGCTCCCTTTCGCTCCCTGTGTAGCTCTACCGCAATAAATGCGTGTGGCTTCTCCTTGCCTTCACAGCGCTGTCCGTCCATGTTCTACGTTCCTCAAACTGCCAGCCCGCATCCCTCTCGCTGCATCTCTCCTCTGGCTAGATCCTTCACTATCCGCGACGTCCTCCATCTTCGCTGACCTGCAAACCTTCACGAGCATCCATTCTGGCACCGTCCAAGCCTTCGTCAACCTGCATAGCAAACACAACCAAAGATTCGTTATATTTATTTATTAAGTTTCATTTGTTTATATTTTTGTTTTAGTATTTTGTTAGGGTTAGTTTCGATTTGGTCTATTCGACATTCATCTTTCGTCTTTTTTCATTCATTTTAGCTGGCAACGCCAACATTTTTTGGCGCTGTTGCCGGGGATAGAGTTTTTCTATCCTTGGTTTCCTCAACATCGTTTTAATTAGCTCATCATTTCCGCCATTCATTAGCCCGTCAAGCGACACAACATTTTGCGTCGTTGTCGGGGATCAATTTATTGGGCCTTGGCTCTACGACATTCATCTTTCATCTTTCTATCATTTGTTTTAACCGGCAACGCCACCATTTTTAGGTGCTGATGCCGGGGATAGAGTTTTTTCTGTCCTTGGTCCTCGCGACATTTTCCTAATCACCTCATCTTTCATCATCTCATTAATCGTTTCATCTGCACTTTTAGCACTTGGACATTTCGGTTCGTTTCTTGTTTGGGTGGCGACTCCACTTATTCATCCATTATTTCTCAGACAAGAAGCCCTCCCTTATATCCAGTTGTTTTTGCCTTTTGGATCCTAGAGCTAGATTCATGTTCAAGTGGCGACTCCACTTCTTTCATTTCTTACAAGAATTTCTACTAGAAGCCCGCTTCTTGTGCATCTCTTGATTTTCTTGAGCATGGGTCTCTCTCTAGCATCCATTTGGTCCCTCCTTATCCCTTTAAGCAAGTCATCATGGATGACTTGTTTACCCCGTGTCATTTTACTGACTTTCTCCATGATATGCCGGAAGAGGCCATTCATAAATTACCTTTGTTCTTGGGTGGTGATTCAGCCGTTGCTAGAAAGCATCTATCCAGGTTTACTCATACAATAATCAGATATTGTCATTCTTCCCAATATAAACATGAAGATGTCATGATGCGTCTATTTGCCTTTTCTTTAGAGGGTGATGTTTTGATTTGGTTTCATAATTGTCTTGAAGATTCTTTCGCTTCTTTACAAGACATTATCAATGCTTTTAAAGATAGATATGGTGATCAAGGTGGCTCACCTTGTGCCCCTAGTACTATGCAACAGGATAATCTTGTAAAGGATCCAACTCTCAATGAAAGATTTCAAGACAATTTTGCATATCAGAATGTGCCATCCACTTGTATCGTTGCAAGAAAAATCCATGATAGTGGAAAAGCAGGAACAAGTTGTCAAACCAGTGTCGACAATGAAAGGGAAAATGATAAGCATCTTATAGAAGAACTAACACAGTTGGTAAAAAATATGGAGCTTAATCAAGAAAAATTTATAGCTGATTATGCCAAGGATATGAGAACTTTGTACGCCCAGCTAGAAAAACGTGATAAGGAGATGGAAATCATGAAAATTAAACACTCCGATCACGTAGCCACCGTAGTAGAAAAGTGTGCTCAGAATATGGAGGCTATGAGGACCGACATGCAGAGTCATCATGAGAAAGAAAGGACTTCCATGCAAAACTATTTACTTGTCATGAGAGAAAAACATGCTAAGGAAATGGAAACCATGAAAGCTAATCATGACAGAGAAATGAGCTCTATGCAAAATTGCTTGATGACCATAAAGGTAGATAATGACAAAGTAATAAAAGATATGGAAGCTAGTTAGATATGTCTTCAGAATAAGTTATTGACCATGGAAGAAAACCATGCCAAGGAAGTCAGTGCTATGAAGGTTGAATACTCTAACCAAAGGGATGCCATAACAGTACAGGTACAAAAATTTCAGCATCGGTTAGAGGATGAAAGAAACAAGGAAACATCAACAGATCATAAGCCTCCCTATCTGCTGCAGCGACCTCCATCTTATTATAAGGAGGTCATTTGTTCCATTGAAAAGTGGCTAATGAAGGTGACCTGGATAAAATGGAAATCAATAGAGATCAAGTTATAACTCATGACACCTGTGAGACTGATCCATCACTCTTGACAGAGCGGATGCAGAGTGAAGAAAGACATGTCATGCATATCTTACATACTTCATCCGAGAGTTTCGAAGCAGAATGTTCCACATCATCAGTGATACAGCCTGCCACAAAGAGAAGACGCAAGAGAGAGAATGAAAAAGCGGTTTGATGCATCTGATGGCCGCGAGCGGCGTGATTTTCGGATAGGAAAAAGTCCTACCGTATGCAGGATTGGACATGGCACATCTGAGAAAAAACCAACAGATTTGCTTGAAAGCAGGCAAATGCTCAATATGCACTATATTGAACGCATCTGATGCCATGGGGCATCTTTGTATTGTATTTCTAACCCTACACCTTGTCATTTCAACATTTCATTTATGTTTTAGGATTAGATTTACTTTTATGTTACTAGATAGTTAATAAATGAAGAACTTATATCTTTCCTGTGGTTGACGTTAGAGGATGATTTTTTGGATGGACGCTACTTATGTTATATTGTGTGTTGCGTGCATGCAGATTCTAGATTCTGACATTCCTGTGATACAACAACGTGTCCCCAAGTAGAGCCAGATGTTGACCACTACGTGTCAACGACTCATAGCAGTACACCCCCTTTTTCTTAAAAGGGATAGCGCCTGATCGATGTGTTCGTGCCGTACAACTATCATTATCAGTTTCACTTCCAAGATGTTATGTAAACCCTTTCTGCATGTGTATAATGTAAATAATCTCAGCAGATCCGTGTCATGTATGTAATTTCCTAGGTAAACCTACTTTTCTGGTGACGATCTACATTCCGAGAAGTCTTTTGTCTCACCGATCCATGCTCCAATGGTCGACAGAGTTTTCCTTCAGTCTTACCCCAAAGCTGAAATGTATTTTGTTGCTAGGATCTTAGGCGAGTCCTAGTGTTCTAGATTGAGTCTATGTAAAAGTGATTTGGGAATAATCATAACTATTTGGTTAGGTTATTTTATTACAAATTATTGGGTCTGCTGGATTATATTTGTGTCATAGAAATGGGTAGTCTATGAGGGTCTTTTACAAATGGGTTTTCCCCCTTGAGATGTAAAAAATATGAAAATCATGATGTAAAGTGTCTTGAGGGTTGGAAAAATAATTTATCCCCTCATAGGTTAATTAATTAAATTTTCTGGCAAAAAATTAATTAAAATCCTAAGCCAGAAATTTAATTAATTCTAGGTCCTACGTAAATTTGAATTCTTCGAAGGCAGAATTCGTCAGTCTTTAAAAATCAAAATTTAAAAGGTCCCGAGACTAAGATAAATTAATTATTTTGCTAAATTTTATGTCTTTGGTCCCTTTGAGTTAAATCAAAGTCAAATTTTTTAGGAAATTAACACAATTTTTTATTTTTGATTTAATTAAAATGCATTTAATTGAAAAATTCGAATTTTTTCAAGAATTTAATATTTCGACAAATGAGATTAAAAGAAATTTTAATCTTCACCAACGGTCGAGATTGCTTTGACGAGGATCACTTGAACTAGTCATTGGACGATTTATCTTGAAATAGGAAGTCATTTTTCAGTCGAATCATCCGACCTTTGAGTCGTGTGCTAAGCGAAAAGTTCTTGTAATATTTTTCGGATAATAAAGAAAGACTTTGGGGTTAATTTTCGTTGGTGTTACTTTTCATGGAAATATTGTAAGATATGTAATTTTTCATGCATTTTTTTTTAGCCATTGATAATAGCTTCCAAAGAGTAATTTGAGTACAGGTATCTTGCTCAGTTGTTGGTGTTTAAGTGATAATTTAAATTTTGAATGTAATAGCAGGTATCTCTATTTATCTGAATTTTATTATTATTTTTTCGCTCTATTTTGATGGTTGAATTGAGTTTTGCATGAAAGTCTTGATTTTTAGATCATCGGGCATTCGGGGAAGTTTTCAGCTGGACCAACCAACTCTCGATCTGTGTTTTTTGCAGAGCCCAGCCTAATTTGATCCCGAGCTTATCATAAGATTTTTATTTGTGATGCATGAAAGGCTTCGAGCGAAGCACCTCCTTTAAAATTTAAAAATTTAATTTTTTTATGTGCAAAATTGGTGAATTTGGCTGTTGAGAGCCTTAGATTATCAGATCTGGGAACGAAGTTGGACTCACACACCCCAGATCTGGGAACGGAGTTGGACTCACACACCTCAGATCTGATAGATTTGCCATTCTTGTGCATAGATCTGTAATTTTTTTTTTTTTTTTTTGTGTTTCTAGGTTTTAGTTTTATCATTGTATATATCGTTTGGGTGTTTTTTGTTGCCTTGCAGTTACAGATCTGAGGAAGAAATCTATGTAGAGTCCAAATCTAGGCTTGGAGGTTAAGATCTGGATATCTGGGGCTCATCAAAATCGTTGTTCAGATTATCTTTCGGATACATCGCATAAGGATTCTTTTTCATCGACGTTTCGAACCAGCAACGATGGTTCATCTTCAGGATGTGAGAGAATATTGAAAGACTGGTCTTATTTTTCACTTATATATATGGAAATGCTTGGCCGACAGATATAATTGATTTAATTATTCTTTTTCCCTTAGGTTTATGGTTAATTATATTTGTTTTAATTATCTAATTATATAATTCTCTTTTTTAATTTAATTTTGATTAATTATTTTTATTTTAATTAATTTAATTTATTTTTAATTAATTATCTCTATTTTAATTATTCTAATTATAATTCGTTTTAATTATTTATTTTAGTTAATCTAATATTTATATGATTTTCTAATTATCTAGTTATATAATTATTTTAATTTAATTTTGATTATTTTAATTTTAATTAATTATTTTAATTTTAATTATTCTAATTAAGATTCTTTTAATTATTAATTTCAATGTCAATTGTTGTAATTATATTTAATTATTGATAATTAGTTTTAATTATTTATTTATTTTAATTAATCTTATATTTATATGATTTTTTAATTATATTTATATATTTATTTATTTTAATTATTATGTTTATAATTATTTTAATTATTAATTTTAATTGTTGTAATTATATTGATTATATAATTGTTTTTAAATTTTTATATATTTTAATTATTTGTTTATTTTAATTAATTATTAATTTTAATGGTTTAAATTATATTTATTTTAATTATTATCTTAATTAATTATTAATTATTACTTTTTAATTGTTATAATTATATTTATTTCAATTTATTTATCAATTTTAATTTTAATTGTTATGATTATATTTATATCAATTTATTTATTAAATTATTTATTAATTATTTTATTTTTATTTTTATTTATTTATTTTTTTTACTTTGTATTTGTTTTAATTATATGTCGTGATTATTTATTAACGCTCCCTACATTGAGGAGTTTATTATAGCTAAGATATAGGTCATAGTGTGTTATTAAATTAAAATGGATTGGAACTTTTATGTTTGTTCTAGGTTAATTAGGGGAGGATTATAGTTAGGGGTAGATTTGGATGATAGGATTGGAACCCAGTTTTTGCTTATGGTCCATCCATCGTCTCTGTTTAGGTTATTAGGGTGTTTGCTAATTTCTATGGCTTCTCTAAATTTCCTTATGAAGTAGTGATCACTCCTAGCTAAGATACGGGTATCTTCTATGCAAATTTGGTGCTTAGTTTTATCAGAATGTTCAGCTAGAGCTGAGGATTTGGATCGATTGTGTTTTATGTCTGCTGAGTGTTCCTGGATTCTTGTGTTAAAGGATCTCCCAGTCTCACCTACATAGGGCTTGCCACATGAGCAAGGAATTAAGTAGACACCTTTATGGCATTTAGGGTCAATTTTGTCTTTCACAGGATTAAGGCAGTTACGAATAGTGTTTAAGGGTTTAAAAGTGGTTAGAATTCCATTGTTTTTCAGGATGCGGGAAATTTTGTCTGTAGACCCTTGTATGTAAGGGAGGTTGACTTTACCTTTAATATTATCAAGGTTTTTATTTTTGTTAGGTCCAGTTTTTGCCTTATTTATGGCCTTGATAGCTTGATGTTTATTGTATCCATTTTTTAGGAAAACTTCAATAAGGTGTTCTGTTTCTTTTTCTAGGTGTTCCTTGTCAGAGATTCTAAGAGCTCTGGTTGCTAATTAGATAATTAAAACAAATATAATTAACCATAAACCTAAGGGAAAAAGAATAATTAAATCAATTATATCTGTCGACCAAGCATCTCCATATATATAAGTGAAAAATAAGACCAGTCTTTCAATATTCTCTCACATCCTGAAGATGAACCACCGTTGCTGGTTCGAAACGTCGATGAAAAAGAATCCTTATGCGATGTATCCGAAAGATAATCTGAACAATGATGAAACTCGCAGAAACCTCAAAGACAAGATACTCATCAAAATCGTTTTCTAGGGATATTATTCAGTTTTTTGTTGTTGTTGTTGTTGTGCAGTCCAAGGGTTTAAAGAATTTTAAATCTGGAAATTTTTATAAGGGTTCAAAAATTTTTAGATTTGGAAATTTTCTTGAGGGTTTCAGGGTTAAATCTGAAGCAAGTGGATTCGACATTTTAATTGAGGTTTCTGGAAAATTTTCAAAGAGCTTCTGGGCCACCATTTTGCTGATTTGTTTCTTTGATTTGCTGCTTGGTTTTTGGGGTTCACTGTGCAATTTCGTTTTTTTTAAACCCTTATCCTGTAGCATTCCCGCAGTCATTTTTTGCGTGGCCTCCTTCCTGCAAAAAACGTGTTTCTTAAACCCTTGTTGCTTACAAATCCGTAGCTCCATTTGACTGCTGTTTCATATTCCAAATCTGCGGATCCCTCAAATCCCTCCACAAACATCATTCCTAACTGCTGCTAAAACTTTCTGCAGCCATCTCTGCGTCCTTCACTTCTGCTGCATCATTCCTAAATCGCTGCCCTCATTCGCTGCTTCTTGATCAATCCAAAACTGCTAACCCTTCTCGCAGCTCCCTTTCGTTCCCTCTGCAGCTCTATCGCACAAATGCGTGTGGCTTCCCCTTGCCTTCACAGCGCTGTCCATCTATGCTCCACGTTCCTCAAATTGCCAGCCCGCATCCCTCTTGCTGCATATCTCCTCTGCCCAGATCCTTCACTATCCGCAGCCTCCTCCATCTTCGCTGACTTGCAAACCTTCACGGGCATCCATTCCGCCGTCGTCCAAGCCTTCGTCAACCTGCACAGCGAACACAACCAAACGTTCGGCTTTTTTGTGTTGTGGTTTCTTTTGTTTATATGTTTTTAGTGTTCACGGTTAGGGTTAGATTTTAATATTTTCGATATATATATTTTTTTGTTAGATTCAGTTTGTTTTATTTTCGATTCGCTGTTTTGACTTTTATTTTTTAACTTTTTGATTTTCTTATTTTTGATTTTATTATTGACTTATGGTTTTGATTTTATTATGATTTTCATGTAAAAATCATTAAAAAGCCTAAAAAATAAAAAATTAAAAAATCTAAAATCTAAAACATTTAGAAAAAATCAATAAAGTTTTTGTTTTTTTGATCTTTGTGGCATTTGATTTTTTTTATATTTTGATTTTTTATTTTTACGAAATTAAAAATATAAAAATTTCTAAAATCTAAAAATAAAAAAAAAATCCAAAACATTTAAATTTAAAAAAAATCCAAAACATTAAAAAATTCTAAAAATTAAAAAATAAAAAAATAAAAAAAATCTAAAAAGATTTAAATTTTTTTGTGACTTTGGGATTGAGAATAAAATAAACTAAAAAGGGATTTGCGCTTTCACATTTAATATTTTAATGTGGCCTATGGCCCATTAAAATTTTAATTTTTAACCTTTTGATTCATTTTAATTCCGTGACATTAAAAGATTTTGATTTCTTCATTCAAGTTACTGCCTAAGGAATAATTAAAATTTTAATTTAAAGTTCCTTGGTGTTATTTGGTGATTAAATGCAATTTTCATGATTTTTCCATGGTCAAGGTGCGATAAATGTTTTAAATTATATTGGCTATAGGAGAAAATTAATTCTAGATCTGGGTTATTGAAGAAGATCATTTTTAATCTAGAATCATTGTTTAGCATTTAATTTTCATAAGTTTTCATGGGATTTAATTGCTAGATTTATTGCAGTTTTAAGCATTTACATTTAATCGTTCATGATTGTCGTTATTCGTCACATTTGTAAATTGCTTTGGATAACTTGCTTTTTGCTTAATCTATGGTTAATTGAATATAAGGCACTAGTCTATAATCATTTCTATTATCTGGTTGTGTCTTGTGTTTAATCTATTCATCTCAGTTAACCAAGATTTGTCCTTAATTCATCAGGTTTTCCATATTCAAGTCTTCTAGAGCCTGTGATCCACAGGGTATTCTCATTCATTCACCTTAGGGACTACCCCCCTTGACTTACCTAGGAGAGAGTCTAAACGGAGTAAGGATTAGAGTGACAACATAGGTCATAGAGTGATTGGGTATTTGGTCAAGTACACGAAAATCATTATACATCTTATTGTATCGTGGATTGTTGTCCCTGGTGTGGGAATCCACAGTCTTGTCTTATTTCAGTCATTATAGCATGGTAGGGAGGTGCTAGGCAGGTGTATGAAGTCGCCTACAGGTTGGGGCTTGTGAACACTTCAGGGTGGTAGGGTGGTGCTAGGGCGAGTTGTGGCTCGCTAGGGTGTTGGGGCATCCATTCAGTTGATTACTGAAGAAACCAGGGCATTGGGGCGTCCTTCCAGTGGGAGCTAGAGAAGAATGATTTTCTAGAATTCTAGGAAGTTGTTGCTTTCATTTCAGTTGGGGCTGAAGATTAAAGAATTTATTAGAAAAACATTCGGTGGTTTTTGACCCGGAGGGGGTTTTCCACCTAAAATTCTTGTTTCTACTGTGTTCTTTTATTTACTGTTATTACTGCATAAACATTAATAATAATTGAAGATTAACTAATGCTCTAAAAAGATTTAAAAGTGCTAATTGCTAAGGAATACTAATTCACCCCCCATCTCAGTATTTTAAACACATAAGGCATTGCTAACCAGTGTCCAACCCACTCTATATCCTCCCAATCTAAAACCACATTGTCAAGAATGAACCTCCCTTAAACAAAACCAGCCCGCTCTTGCCACACCACATACATAGCAACCAACCTAATCCTCATAGCCAAGGCTGGTTTTATAAGCAATTGTAAGGAAGGTGATCGGCCACCAATCCCTAATAGAGTCTCTCGCTACATTCTTACGAATAAGCTTGACCAACTCCAAATTAAGAAATTGAAAATGTGATGGAAGGAAAATACTTGCAAAGTTAGACAATAGAAATCATCACCAATAAACATGGACTTGTAAAACTCACATAGCAAACCATCAAGCCCGAAGGACTTGCAATTCTACGTACAGGTCAAGGCAAGAAAAAATCAATGTTCCACCAAGGTTCCGGGACGAGGGGCCGAGGGAGCGAGGATACGCGGGAGTGGCCTATGCAAAAGCTCCCCACCAATTTTTAGGAAACGTGGAGGGGCGTCAGGGTCTTAAAAACTTATAAATATAAAATATAATTTATAAATTGAGTCCACTATGACAATTGGGTTTGAATTGAAAAGTTGCAAAGCATGATCATTGATATGAATATCATTATCTAATATCATATAAATTTAAAATTCTAATTTATAATCATACATCATACATTATGATTAAAGTTTAAACCATATTGATGTTCCACTTCCTACTATGAACATTGAATACTGAACAGTGAATATTGACATAAAATTATAAAAGTCAAGTCTGATACATCAAGAGTCAAAATTTTATAGAGTCAGAATAACATAAGAACATCAACATATCAAAAGATAAACGAGCATAATTTTGCTCAAGCCTCAAGGTAATGCCCCGCTAGTCTCTGCATCCAGCTGTTGCATGAATAAATCAGGATCAACCATATCACCATCTGAATCTGAATCACTAGCATTCTCAAACATGCTAAGTGGCACACCAACCAACCCCATCTATCTCTCATCAAGTCTCTCCTCCATATCTACCTGTGCATCATCCTCTGGATCAACATCCCATCGTGTTGCTGGTCCCTTCAAATACTCAGGTGTCTTCCTATGCTCAAGACGTAGGGCACTGTGCACAACGACTAACTTCTCAGATCTTTTAGAGGTAAGCTTGTTCCTCTTGATAGAGTGGATGAAGCTATATGTGGACCAATTTCTCTCTGCTGCAGAGGAACTAGGAACATCTTGCGAATGGAGTGAGGGGCCAGAGCGAATAATGAATTAAATTTATGAAAAAACGAATTGAAACCCTGAAGTATTAAAACTAATGTTAAATTTAATTATAAACAAAAGTTTATTTAAAAAAATCAAGCCCCTCGACCCCCCACGTCCCCCCTCGACCCCTCACGACCCCGCCCCCTTGACCCCTCACGACCTCGCCCCCTCGACCCCCCACGACCCCTCACGACCCCCTTTTTGGAAACGACCCCTCAGCACAAGGAATCGACCCCCTAGCACGTCCCCTTGCGTACCCTGTTTTTTGGGAGCGTGGGGAAACGACCCCTTCTCGTCCCCAAGTCCTCGGAGCGCGGGGGAGCTAGGAAACTAGACCCCTGGGGGGGGGGAGAGTCCCCGTGGAACACTGGTCAAAAAATTCCTCTCTTGAAAAATCTCTATTTAATCTATCTTGAATCTTGATCACCGCCTGAGACTTTGCAAGGGACAACCTTACAACAAGCATCTCATGCAGCATGCACCTCAACCATCATATCATAGGGAGCAAAAATAAACTGAAAATATGAACTAAACATATCTCGAACCTCAAAGGGATCCTCAGTTAGAGAACCATCTACTCGACGAAGAAAAAGGACCCTATCTATGTTCACTATCCGCTTAAGAATTTCAAAATAAAACTTGGACCCCTTATCCCTTTCCTAAACCTACTGGAGATGTGAAGGAATCATGGCACCCCTGGTAATCCTCACTGTGACTCACCACCATCCCGAGTTCTGCAGCCTCCTCTTGAAGAGTGTCATTGTGAATGCCCTCTTTGAGAAAGATGTAAACCTCCTCCAATCTATGTTGAGCCACACACAACTCCTTCATCCGTTTGCAAGCCATGATCCTACCCCAACCTCTCAGGACCACAACAGTATGGCCAACAGCAACCTCCCACCTAATGATCCACCCCTGCATGCCCAACAACAATGGGGAGAGGTTCCAAACCCACTAAACAAGTGCTAAAAAATCCTCCAACTCTAAATTGAAAACATTTGTCTTGAACATTGTTAGTCCGAAATCTGGCATGAGGTTGCACTCCAGTAGATAAGCTAGATGGATTAATGGAATGAGCTGCTCAGGATCTGCATCTTGAATGATACTAGTTTTAAGAGGAGACATTTGTATGAAGCTTGGGAGCAGTACCTTTGGTTGGAGCAATTTTTACAATGCATCAAAGAGATCTCACCAATATAGTATGAATGGCCATTTATGTGACAGGTCTGTGAAGATACACAGTTGAAATTATAACCAGTGGTTGCTTTTCCTGTAGTAATTATCTTTATTTGAAAGAATTGAGGAAGGTTGACTCATCTGTAATGTAATGTCTCCTTAAACACAAAGTGATGAATACAGGTAGGTTTGCTTATGATCAAAATTAAGTTATCATAGCAGCTGGTTTTGTTGCTTGCACCCAGATTTTTCAGACTTGTAGCAGCATGCGTATAAGGCTGTAAACATGTCTGCAAAAGATGTTGATTACAGGTTAATTAGGAAGTTAGAAAGGAGAGAACACTATAAATGAATTCTTGACAATTTCTGATATTGATTGATCACGTGGAGACCTGAAACAAGGAACAAATGCTTATATAGAGTGCTAATGCTCTGTTTCAGTATCTATGTAGCTGTTCTTTTATATTTCAGGGGACACAAAGGGATGCAATCAGTTCAAGGATGTGACTGTTGCTTTGTAATGTGAATTAGCAGAGATCTTGAACTTCTGGTCCTAGCAACAGCGGGGATCCAAAAGAAGAGACATACTGCAAAGTAAAAACCCTTAAGCATGTGGGGCATTGGATAGTCCAGTGCTCCCTGTGTGTTTTGCGACATGTGCTTAACCTCCTCTCGAGTATCCGTTAACTCTGGCAATGTGTCCATTTACTAACACTTGTGAGTTTTGGTGTAACAACAATCGTGATTCCAACAAGGGGTATTGGAGCCAAAGGTCTCGAGTTCGAAACACACCCGGGTCATGCTGAGGGAGGGTGGGAGGAAGACTGTTGGGCATTGGATAATCCAGCAGTCCCTATGTGTTTCGAAACATGTGCTTAACTGCCTCTCGAGTATCTGTTAAGTTAGAGACTGTTAAGCATATTGTCTGGGATTGCCGGTTTGCCAAGAGTTGTTGGAGTTGGTTTGAGGATTATCACTCAGTGTTGCTTCATTGTTGGACAACCTTCCCCCCTTATTGGCCTTAGATAACGTCCCTTTATCCTTCTTTAACAACTAAGAACAAAAGGAAGAGAGAAAAACAAAGGAAAAGCTCTTACTTAAATCAAGGCCACTTCTTTGAAACTCCTTTGTTTTCTCTCTGACCTGCTGAAAATTGACTTTAGATATGTGAAAATGATGGAGTGATTGCTTTAGATTGTCCATGTGGCATTGCCCAATAGTAGTGCTTTTCTCGTCTTGTAACTGGAGAGGTAGGAAGAGGAGCATGGAATGGTGAATGATGAATAAGTGCATGTATGGAAGTGATCCCTAATATGAAGGCCTGTGATGTAGCTAATATCTGATATAATGTAAGTATCTATTCTCATAGATGTCATGCTAACTATAGCTGTGTGGCAAATTTAGGATGAATGGTAGAAGTAGTGTTAAAATTGGCAACTAGGGCCAAAATCCATGTGGGTCTTCTTATTTATGGCAGATGATATTTTTCTTGGATTCCTCTCACCGAGAGGTGTAGGATTGATCTAAAGATCATCCGATTCCGTCATGTTTTCATGGAGATATGAATTTATTTGTGTTACTTGACAATTTGTCAAGGTTGGCCAGCGACCAAATTACACTAACTTATCCTTAACGTTTTATTATAAATAGAAGAGGTCTTCAAGTCATTTGAGACACATCTCTTGTGATCTCTCTCCACTTGTTTGGGTTTTGGTGGAAGAGAGGTCTAAAGGAGAATATGCTGTCCTAGAGCAGACCTAACCCTAGCCACTGTCAAGGAAGCTCTAATGCTGCCCTGGCCGCAGTCCTAAAGGAGGTAATCTAGCCGCAGCCCAAGCAAGGAGACTTAGCCGCAATTCATGAAGCCTAGAAGCAGTTGAAAAGAAGATCTAGGAGCTGTCTTGTAAGGAGGTCTGGCCGCAGGTCAAGGAGACCTATTTGCTGTCTAAAGGAGCTTCAATATGCAGCCCTAATTAGCAGCATAAGGAGGCCTAAAATGCAGTCTAGAGAGACCTAATCCAAGGTCATCCATACGCTGTCAAGAGGCTCCTTTACGCTGGCAGAAAAGGCCTTATACGCAGTTCAGAATGATGCCCTAGCTGCAGTTTGTGTAGCCCTCATTCTACAGCCAAGGTGACCCTAAAATGCAGCTGATAAAGGAAGTCTTGCCGCTGTCTAAAAGGAGAAGTCTAGCCGCAGTGAAGGAGGCCTAAGGAGGAGCTCAATTCACAGTCCTAAAAGTGCCCTAAATGCAGGTCAAGGAGAACCTTAATCCACTGTCAAAGGTGACTGTGTGATAAGGAAGTTGGTATGGGCATGCCATAAGGATTATTTGCTAAGGTGATAAGCCACTGTTATATATTGAAGGAATGCACTGAAGTTTGCTCCATAGATCAACATTCATACACAATTAAGATGATTGCAAGTGTTGCTGTGTTGGTGATGATTTGAAGACATTTTCTTCAAGTGTTGCTATGTGCCAGGCCACAGGCCATAGCACCATAGCAAGGGTTACCTTGGGGCTGCTATCTTAGGACTGTTTGGAGATTGTTTGGGACAACGTCAGGTGCCCTCATCAGATCAGCCATTCATCACAGTCAAGGGAGTTTGGGGCTGCAACCAGAATTGCTGGAGCAGCTAGCAATTTGAGGAATGCTGCATCAGAATATGCTTCAACACTCTTGATGATTGAAGACTATCATAATGATGTACCTTCTACTGCTGTCATAAAATCTCAGATTTATGTATTTGTACTATCTCTCTCTCTGCTGAACTATTGAAGAGTATAAGAAGAATTGATCAAGGGTTTCCCCACATTGGGGTTTGTCCCTGGCTGGTGCCACATCTTGTGTCCTCTTGTCTTGGCTCATCTTTTGCTGTTTATGTTTATGTTCTATCTGCACTTTACTATCATGCTAATGTGATTGCTAATCTAAATATTGTCATTGGGCTAATATGGAAAATTGAAGTAAATTGCTCTAAGCATAGAACTTACCTAAAATTAACATGGTATCAGAGCGAGGTGAAGACAAAGCCCAAGCAAGAGTGAAAGAGAAATCATTGAAGACAGTTGGAAAGGACAAAAGGCTCAATGGGTTCCTCATCCCACTTCCCGACTGAAGACAAACTCCGTGAAAAGTCTGACTATCATGTATGGAAGATGTCTTTGGACTTGACGTTGGAAGAGCAAGAAGTGCTGGATTACATGAGGGGTAAAATCCCTGAGCCTCCATCAAATGCATCGGCTGTTTCAAAGAACAAGTACACCAAGGGTGAAGTCAAAGCAAAGAAGATTATCAGAGATTCCATTGACAAGCGTCTGGTGGCCTACATCTCCGATCTAAACACCTCCAAGGAGATCTACGACAGATTGGTAAGCATGTTCAAGG
The DNA here is from genome assembly GCA_031772625.1 of Pinus tabuliformis. Taxonomy (NCBI): domain Eukaryota; kingdom Viridiplantae; phylum Streptophyta; class Pinopsida; order Pinales; family Pinaceae; genus Pinus; species Pinus tabuliformis. The sequence continues at coordinate 288,125,177 of CM062804.1, read as the reverse complement.
TTAGTGATGCAAATCAAATTTTATTTCTCAAAAATAAGTTGAAGGATATTAAGAAGGGTAAAGACGAGGATATTCAATCCTACTTCTTAAGGATCACTGAGATCAAGAATGATCTTCTATCGATTGGAGAAATCATATCTGACAGGGAACTGACTATCACTACTCTTGGAGGGCTCCCATCCGAGTGGTATATATTTAGAACCACTATTCTCAATAATGATTGAATTCCAGGGTTTGAAGAATTGATGTCGAGATGCATTCAAGAAGAAACCAGGATGGTGGAGCAAGAAATGCCTTCTAATAAAGGCAACCCTACTGCTTTCTCTGCTCATGCCAAAAGGAGAAATTATGCAGGGTCTAAAGGTCATTTCAATGGAAAGCCCAGATTTAAGGGTGGAAGGAAGGGCAAATGCTTTGCTTGCAATAAGTTTGGCCACTATGTGAGGGAGTGGCCAAATAGAAGGGACACATCACATGATGATGATCACAATCATTCAAGGGGCAACTTCAACAACTTCAATCGAAGGAATGACATGAACAATGGCAAAGGAAAAAGGAATGCAGGACATCAAGGAAATGGTCGACTCTCCAAGAAAGCAAGGAACTCCAGGTATGAAGAATCAAATGTTGTTTCTGATAAGCAAAAGGAGTATTATCTTATATCGACCCTCTCCACTACCTCTCCTCTGGACACTTTGGGAAATTGGCTTATTGATAGTGGTGCTTCAAGGCACTTCACCGGATACAAGGAAGCTCTCTCTAATTTGATAGAGAAGGAGACAAACTTGGAGATTATTCTTGGAGATGATGCCACCTATCCTGTAAAGGGTGTAGGGAATGTTACTCTTCAATTGGATCAGGGTAACACGATTCATTTACAAGAAGTTCTTTATGTACCTGATCTCAAGAAGAACCTGGTGTCCATTTCGGCAATGGAAGACAAAGGTTTCAAGGTGGCATTCATCGATGGAAAGGTACATGTTTGGAAAAGGAATTTTAAAGATGCTTTTACTCTTGGGTTCAGGGTTGGCACTTTGTATCAAGTTGTAGGAAGTCCATTGGGGACCATGTCGTGTGACACATCTCTTCAATGGCACCGAAGGTCTACCCATCTTCATTGTAAGGCCCTACCCGATGTGAGACAGATGGTGACAGGGATGCCTGAATTCAAAGAAGAGCATGAAGGTACATGTCCGAGATGTACTGAAGGAAAACTTACAAGGGGACCATTCCCCTCATGTAATAGCAAGACCACGGATGTGGAACAACCCGAGGGGTTTAGGATTCATGATCGGGAATCTCATGTGTGCACGTTGAAGAATGATTTAAAGTAAGCACCCCGGGCTTGGTATGAGAGGATTGATAGCTATCTGTTGAAGCTGAGATTCACTAGGAATGAAGCCCATCCAAACGTGTGCTTTAAGGTTGTAGATGATAGACCTCTCATACTGGTACTTTATATGACTGACCTCTTTCTGATAGGTACAGACCCTCTCATTTGCAAAAGTAAGAGGGATTTGGATTCCGAATTTGGAATGGTGGACTTCAAGCCTGTGACTACCCCGATGGAGCTTAACTTTAAGAAGTTATGCGGTAGTGTTGCCGGACTTGACTTGGGAAATGCCTCTGAGTTTCATCTACTCATAGTAGCATTGATGTTCTTGGTGAAATCCCATTCGGATATTTGTTTTTCAGTTAGCATGTTGAGCCAACATATGGCTGAGCCTCATCTATCTCATTGGATTGGTGCCAAGAATCTTCTGAGATATCTTCGGGGCACAATTACTCATGTGTTGAGATACACTGCTGGAGCTGTGAGGCTGCATTGTTATTCTAATGTTGATTGGGAAAGTAGTGTGGAGGATCGCTAGAGCACTTCTGGGCGCTGGTTCTCTTTGGGTTTTGCTTCGATATCCTGGATGAGCAGGAAGTAGAAGTCGGTTGCTTTGAGCACCGTTGAGGCCAAATACATAGCTGCGAGTATGGCCTCGTGTGAAGCTGTCTGGTTGGGGAAGCTCTTCAGTGAGCTGTTTGGACATGTGCTGGATACCATCGTGATCCTCTGTGACAACCAGAGTGGGATCCGATTATCAGAGAATCTCGTATTTCATGATCGCTCCCAGCACACAGACATCAGGTACCACTTTATCTGGGATATGGTACAACGAGGAGCAATAAGGCTCCATCACATTGGGACTAATGTGCAGGTCACCGATATTCAGATGAATCCCCTAGGAAAGATCAAATTTTTGACTTTCCGAGAACGGCTAGGAGTTGTGGAGAGACCCTCTCCTGAGGGTCTTGTATGATCTATCGAGCTCTGGGAGCTCTAGGGGGCATGGGGTACTTCTTGGAGCGATGAGCAACCATAGGGTGAGTGGTTCAGCCTTCCCCTAGTGGTTTGCTATGTAGGCAGGATGAGTGGTTCATCCTTCACCTGCTGAGACACAATCATAGGGTGAGTGGTTCAGCCTTCCGCTAGTGTTTTGTTGTGTACAGGGTGAGTGGTTCAGCCTTCCCCTGGGATACCCCATGGCGACATGTAGGCAGGATGAGTGGTTCTTCTTTCTCTTGCTGAGACATCCTATCCATGCAGTCTGGGACTCATGGGAAGTACCTCTTATCTGACAAATGAGCAGGGAAATGAGGATAGGGACCATAGTACTACCGATGGACGCATCGTGTACTATCGTATTCCCTATGCTAGGATGATATTGATCTGGGATCAATTGGCACTGACTTTGGGTCAGTAAGAGTGGTATGAGACACTCTCTTTATTTGGAACTGATTTCGGATCAATAAGAGTGGTATGAGACACTTGTTATTTGGAATTGATTTCAGATCAGTAAGAGTGGTATGAGACACTCTCTTTATATGGGACTGACTTCGGGTCAGTAGAGAATGGTATGATACATTCTCGATCACTTCTTCTTCATAGTTCAGCAGAGCAGTGTAGGGCACTGCATTGATGGCAAAGATAGTATGAACTGGCAGATGGTTTAGCAGATGGAGTTCTCCGTAGTTGAGAGGGAGTGTTAAAATTGGCAACTAGGGCCAAACTCCATGTGGGTCTTCTTATTTATGGCAGCTGATATTTTTCTTGGATTCCTCTCACCAAGAGGTGTAGGATTGATCTAAAGATCATCCGATTAAGTCATGTATTCATTGAGATATGAATTTATTTGTGTTGCTTGACAATTTGTCAAGGTCGGCCAACGACCAAATTACGCTAACTTATCCTCAACGTTTTATTATAAATAGAAGAGGTCTTCAAGTCATTTGAGACACACATCTCTTGTGATCTCTCTCCACTTGTTTGGGTTTTGGTGGAAGAGAGGTCTAAAGGAGAATATGCTGTCCTAGAGGAGACCTAACCCTAGCCACTGTCAAGGAAGCTCTAATGCTGCCCTTTAGGTAATCTAGCCGCAGCCCAAGCAAGGAGACTTATCCACAATTCATGAAGCCTAGAAGCAGTTGAAAGAAGAAGATCTAGGAGCTGTCTTGTAAGGAGGTCTGGCCGCAGGTCAAGGAGACCTATTTGCTGTCTAAAGGAGCTTCAATATGCAGCCCTAATTAGCAGCATAAGGAGGCCTAAAATGCAGTCTAGAGAGACCTAATCCAAGGTCATCCATACGCTGTCAAGAGGCTCCTTTACGCTGGCAGAAAAGGCCTTATACGCAGTTCAGAATGATGGCCTAGCTGCAGTTTGTGTAGCCCTCATTCTACAAGCAAGGTGACCCTAAAATGCAGCTGATAAAGGAAGTCTTGCCGCTGTCTAAAAGGAGAAGTCTAGCCGCAGTGAAGGAGGCCTAAGGAGGAGCTCAATTCACAGTCCTAAAAGTGCCCTAAATGCAGGTCAAGGAGAACCTTAATCCACTGTCAAAGGTGACTGTGTGATAAGGAAGTTGGTATGGGCATGCCATAAGGATTATTTGCTAAGGTGATAAGCCACTGTTATACATTGAAGGAATCTGTTGAAGTCTGCTCCATAGATCAGCATTCATACACAGTTAAGATGATTGCAAGTGTTGATGCGTTGGTGATGATTTGAAGACATTTTCTTCAAGTGTTGCTATGTGCTAGGCCACAGGCCACAGCACCATAGCAAGGGTTACCTTGGGGCTGCTGTCTTGGGACTGTTTGGAGATTGTTTTGGACAACTTCAGGTGCCCTCATCAGATCATCCATTTATCACAGTCAAGGGAGTTTGGGGCTGCAACCAGAATTGCTGGAGCAGCTAGCAATTTGAGGAATGCTGCATCAGGCTATGCTTCAACACTTTTGATGATTGAAGCCTGTCATAATGATGTACCTTCTACTGCTGTCATAAAATCTCAGATTTATGTATTTGTACTATCTCTCTCTCTCTGCTGAACTATTGAAGAATATAAGAAGAATTGATCAAGGGTTTCTCCACATTGGGGTTTGCCCCTGGCTGGTGCCACATCTTGTGTCCTCTTGTCTTGGCTTGTCTTCTGCTGTTTATGTATATGTTCTATCTGCACTTCACTATCATGCTGATGTGATTGCTAATCTAAATATTGTCATTGGGCTAATATGGAAAATTGAAGTAAATTGCTCTAAGCATAGAACATACCTAAATTTAACAAGTAGCCCTTACTTAAACTTTTTGTTCTGAATTCCAGGTTGTAGTTTTCATAAAGTGCATTGGCAAGCTACTTTGTTTGGTGATAACCTTGCTCTTTTCTTGATGCTTTATTTGGAATTTGGCTGCATGCATATGGCAGTGTTATTTGTGTTGTGAAACTAAGGTGTAAATCTATTTTTAAGCAGGAGTTTAGCTCTTCGTTTTCTACTAGTTCTCTGTGGAAAGATGAGGTTTGTCATCATCCTTTGGCAAAAGGAGCTTTGTTGATCAAAGATCCCCAATCATTGGATGGCATAAATGACTCTGCTTTTATTTTTGCTTTAGTTACTCTCACAAAGAGGTTATGAAATCCATTTGATATACCGTTCTGCTTTTTGCATTTCTGCTTATAAATATAAGATGTATTTAAAAAAAAGGCTTTGATAGCAATTGATAGGAGCATATGTCTGGTAGTGGAAGAAAGATACTACATACAAGAAATCATGAGGAAGAAAGTATACAAGAAAAAAATTTACCTATATTTATACATGTTCTACACTTATTTGTATTAACTATACATACAGTATATAACTTGTGCAAGAGTGATCAAAGTTGATCAAGTCTCTAGTAAACTATAATAAAGTGGGTGACTGATTAACAGTCTTTCAATTATGTCGCCTAAAGTAGAGAACTTCTGGCTTGAAGCTGCAAAAAAGGATAGTGGCCATCCATAGAAATAGTATGTGTAAAATAGGCAGTGGGAAGGAATAGTTCTCAATGAAGATCTTCTTTAGTGGGTGCTCGGAGCTCCTGCTCCAAAGAAATCCAAAAGAACTTGACAAACATATTTGAACATTCTAGTTGTATGTCAGGGAACAATTATTCTTAAAATAGGCAAGTGGCCCCATCCGAGCCTTTGATTCCATGGTAGAGCTTTGGTATATGTATCAAAATCCTAGAATACCCTATGAAGTTGAGTAGTAGTTTCTCTTTGATTTCATGAGTTTCCATTTGTGTGGAAACCCAACCCGACGTCTTCTAACAAAAGCTAATTTAACCACAAAATTTACAGCAATAGAATGATTTATTTGAGATAAATTTCATAGTAAACAAAATAGCATATTCAATACAACAATAGCATTTCTACAATACAAATTTGATTTACAACCATTGACATGAATTAATTCACAATAAAGTACATACCTGATTACAATACGGTGGCTTGGTTGGGATGCCCCTGTTGCCACCCTGCCAACTAGGAATTTCTATTCGACTTTCTATTCCAAGGAATGTCCACCGGTTCCCAAGCCCTCCGAGCCCAAGTCCAACAACAGCCGCAGTGTGTCCAAAAGGATAGGTCCAATACTCTCCAACCACAACCAAAACCAATCTCTTGAGTTCACTTCCTTTCCTTTCTTTTCTCCACCCTCTCCCCACTTCAAACTCCAAAGCCCCCCCAAAAAAGAAACAAAGACCAACCCTCTCTTCTCTCCTTCCTCCTTCCCCTTATGTGTCCCCCCACTCATCCACCTCAACCACTCTCTTCATTGTCACCTACCACCTCATAACACCCCCCCCCCCCCCCCGCCAATGCCTTATCTAGAATTAAATTTGAGGAGACAACTAGTCAAACTTTGAGAAATGAAATAATAAATAATAATAAAATAATAATATTTAATCCTAAAATAAATTTGAGGAGACAACTAGTCAAACTTTGGGAAATGAAATAATAACTAAATAATAAAGTAATAATAAAAAGTCATATCATTAAATCTTACAGATTTGCAAGAATCCAATCAATTTAATATTAATAAGCATATTCAAATATAACTTAATAATTATTATTTTTTAACTGGAACAGTTTATTTCAAAGATATTTTAAAAAATCGCTGAATTCTTGATCAGCTGCAGCTACAAGATTCAGGAGGAGTTTGAGATCTGAGTGGTACCCACTCATAGATAGAGAAGCCCCATTGCATGATGTAGTTTTGGCAGATTTTTCAAAAACCCAATAGTTCCCTTACCTACTAACCTAGTGCTATAGATTCTACAAAAGATGTTCATTTTTTTTATATAAGCAAAACATTCAAAAATATAAAATTGAAGAACACCCATTTGACCCATGGTTCCCCATGTCAATTATCCGATCCACGCTGTGTTGCTTCCATATTTGTTGGATTCATTATGGAATGGGATGGAGGGAGAGGGTGGCCCCCCTCTTTAAAACTCCTTGTAGCCTTACTCCAACATTGGCTTGAAAGTCAACCTAGGAGTTTTCACCCCTTAAGATATGGAAAACCTCCACCCTATCAAAATGTATTAGATATAGCTTGATTCATGCTCACAACCCATAAGAAGAGGTGAAGGCGCCTGATTGGAGTTCAAATAATTGGTTGTTGACCAAGCGTGAATCCCCAATCGCCTTTAGCTGCTTTAAATTTTTTGAAATTGCCAGCTTCATCCCCATCCACAGAGCTAGTTGTCCCGCTCTAATGTTAGTGGCAGTTCCTAATCCCCAAGCAAAGGTGGTTTTTTCTTGTTCACCTAGGCAAATGACGAGTCCACTCGCTCCTGTCACCCCTAGATTGACTTTCGAGGCTCCATCAAAAAAGGGCGTGGGAGTTTCTAATTCCATCTGCCAAGTATCAAAATCGATGTTTGAAAGACCCAGGGGCCTCTTTCCGACCCTTGAGGTTTCCTAACTCTGGACAAAGACTGGGTTCTAGTTTGAAGACAGTCGATCCAAATCTGTTCTTCCTTAGAGAGATCCTCTAGTAGCCTGGGCGGGAATATTCTTCTACGAGAAGGATTCTTGAGGCAATCTTATTGCCTTGTGTGCTGTTTGACCTGGAGTATCCATTTGGCAATGGAATATAACCTGATTGTGGGCTAGCCAAAGCTTCCAACAGAGGAACTTTAGTAGAGCAATCCATACTTTATGCAAGGACTGTTTGGCCTGAAGAGAGCTCGAACAAGAATTTTTCCAATGCAGGAAAATTCCTTTCCATGAAGAAGGTATGCGAGTGATGGGGGCTATGTCAGAGAATGCTATCTTCCAAGTAGCGAGAGGGTAATCATTGTAGAGAAATAGATGGTTAGCCGTTTCTTCATGAGCTCGACAAAAGACACACCAGGAGGGACCAACGATTCCTTTCTTTTGAATGTTATCTGTCGTAGAGATTTTGTTATGGGCCAATTACCAACAGAAAAAGTTTATCTTCGAGAGACTATCAAACTGCCAAATTGCATTCCAAACCAGAGAGGGAGTGGCTAGAGAGATCTCTCGCAAGAGAATTTCGTAGCCTCGCTTCACTTGTTAGCCCTGGCTCACGTTGTTCCAATTGCAGGTGTCTTTTTGATCAACATGCACAGGAGTGACTCCATTCAGGCAAACTAGAATTTTATTTCTTTGATTGATTAGATGTCCTGATGTTTGTAAAAGCTTCCATCCTTCCCACGCTTAGTCTAGCGCATTCCAGTGCGATATGCTAGCTAAAGTGCTCCATCCTTGATTCATCATCCATTCCTTGAGGTCAGAGAGATCCTCATGAGAGGAGAGCAATCTCGTGCAAGAGAAGAATCCTTTCAAATTCTAACATCTTTGCCATTTCCAATGTGCTAGCCAAGGTGGTTCAGGATAAGAGGGGTTGCTGCTCGACATACTTTCTAGATGGATGAGCCCCTTTCGGCCCAAAGCGAGAGGCAAGGGTGAATATAAGAGGAGCCATTAAAATATTTTTGGATAAGAGTAGATTTATACCACCCACCCGGGTTCTCCAAAAGGCGCCAAATGATCTTGGCTCCGAGCGCGAGATTCAACAAATGAGGATCTTGTATACCAAGCCCCCCTGAGATTTTTGCACTCTTTCAGTATTCCAGTTTACCATGTGCAACTTTTTCTTGTTGCCTTTCCCACCACACCAAAGGAATTTCCTAAGAAGAATACTCAAGTTGTTTTTGAGACCAACTGGACCCAACTGTCATAAACACTAGAAAATAGGTAAGGAGGTCACGATTGATTTGATCAACACTATTTTTCTTGCAGGGCTGATCTAGTGAGTCTCCATGCCTCAAATTTATTTTGTATCTTGAGAATGAATCCCTCCCATTCCCTGGGTGGAGTAACGCCCTCCGAGATGGGGATACCCAAATATCTGAATGATTTACATTTAGTCGAATAGGGGAATTGTAGGACTTGGGAAGTGGATCTCAAGACTAGTTCTGGGTAATTCCATCCAAATATTTGACTCTCTTTTGTTAATTTCTCCACCAGAAGCTGCCAGATAGATGTCCAAGACTTTCCTGAACTGTTCGGCTATCACCTTCGAGGCTCCACCCATCAACAGTGTGTCATCTGTGAATTGGGAGTGGTTTACAAATTTGGTATTTCTAGCTATTTGTAGTCCTCCAAGGTTGCCTCTATAACTTAATAATTAGAAGCCAAGATTTAAAGGTGAATTAAACAATAATCAAGATTAACCATTAATCAAGCTCGGGGTTGCGGGAGAGCACGCCACGCCCCCCTCACGATCTCGTTACCAATTCATGCTTTGCTCCTGACCAAAAAGAACACTCCTTGGTTTTTTCGAGAGTGAAGTCAGGAGCATTGCTCTTGCCACTCCAGGAGTGAATTTTCCAACTAGGGAGCAGTCGGGGAGCGATTGCTCCCAACCGTTACCTGGTTGGAAAATTCGCTCTTGGCCGGAGGAAAGCAATGCTCGCGCGGCTGAGAGGGAGGTGAAGAGGGCTTAGAGAGAGGGGGAAAGGGAGGGAAAAAGGGAGAGAGGGAAGGGGAGGGGGGGGAAATAAATAGACCCTCTCCCCTCCCATTATTCACTTCATCCCATTGAGAGAGCAAGAGACTTTGGAGAGAGTTTGAAGCAAGGAGAGGAGCTTGGTGAGAGAGGAGCTTGGAGGAGTTTGAAGAGCTTGCAAGGGGAGATTGGAGCTTGGGATTGGAGGCCAAAGAGGTAGGATCTACACTCTAATCTAGCATTTTTCTTTTTATGTTCATTGCTAAATAAATAGAAAAAATTCTCTATTTCCCATTCCCATTCCATTTTTTTTGCAGATTCAAAACTTCAAATTTCAAACATCATGGTTATATGGCTTGGCATTTTTTTCTTCTTGGTTCCTTTTTTGGTTATTATGGTGTTGGAGAGTAGAAAAAGGAGGGTTGAACATGAAGAAGAGGATGAAGAAGTGGGTTATAGTGGATTTGATGAAAACCCTGGAGAGGAGTACCTTGGTGAGGAGGAGGAGAGTGAACATGATTCAGCCCAAAAAACTAAACAAGACCAAACCCCATTGTGGAAATATGTTACTAGGCTTGAAGCAGGGAAAGGGGGTGGAACCACTAAATTTCACTGCTCCCATTGCAACAATAATTACACAGGTTGATACACCTATGCCAGAAGGCACCTCTATGGGAAAAGGCAATGGGATGGAGATAAACAAATAGGAATCAAAACTTGTGTAAGTGTGTTAGCAACAGATAGGGCCAAATACATAAGGGAAGAGGAGGAAGCCCAATACAAATCTAAAAAATCAAAGGGTTTCTTTGAACCAAGCTCACAATCACATGCACAAAGAACTCCTTCAGCATCCTCCCATGGCAGTGGATATGGAGGCACAGGGTCACCAAACATCTCTTTTAAGGTGTAGAACCATATTAGATTTCCTTGATGAAGGGTGTAGGAATGACGCGGATTCAAAAGTTTACCAGTTTCTCTATGCATGTGGGATACCATTCAATGTTCTTCGCTCACCTTATTGGGATGAAATGGTTTCTGCCATAAATGATGCCCCTAAAGGATACAAGAGCCCTGGGTATGACAAGGCTAGAACCGTTGGAATTGATCATGAAAAACAAAAAATATCACATTTTTTGAGTAGAATGACAAATTCTTGGACTGACCATGGGGTGTCCATTATATTTGATGGATGGACAAATGTAAAAGGCAAGTCATTGATAAGTGTTCTTGTTGTGTTTGTTAGTGGTGCCATCTTTCTTTCAACATATGATTACTCAGACAAGTTCAAGACCGACATCAACATTGCAGAACCATTGCTTGAAACAATTGAACGTATTGGGCCATACAATGTCATCCAAGTCATCACTGATAATGCTCCTAATTGTAAGGCAGTGGGAACAATTATTGAGGATAAATACCCCAACATATTTTGGTCTAGGTGTTTGGTTCACATAATGAACCTTTTGATGCATGATATTATTAAGAACAAAAACCAACAATACAAATGGATTGGTGATTTGTACAAGAGAGGAAAACAAATGATAATATTTATTACAAATCATAGCAATACCCACGGGCTTTTCCGCAGGCACTCAAGATTGAAGCTGTTGAAGATCGCAAAGACTAGATTTGCTAGCTATTACCTCACCTTCAGTGCCTTTTGAAGGTAAGAGAGTCATTGGCTAGCATGGTATCAAGTCCACACTGGCAGGTATTAAAGGAAAGGGCTACAAATGCAGCTGACAAGCAAGGTTTTGAACAGGTGGAGGAGATCGCTCTTGATGGTCAGTTTTGGGCACATGTGAGGCAAGTATTGGAATTCACCAAGCCCATTTATCACATGATTCATTTTGCAAATATAGATAAACCAGTGATTGGGAAGGTGTATGAGCAGATGGATACCATGTTGGGGCAAATAAAAGATATTGTTCAGAAAGATGATCCCAACTTGTATACACTGATTCACAATTGTGTGTGTACACAGTGGAATAAACTTAATGTTCCACTACATGCCTTAGCGTATATCCTTATGCCAAAATACTACTCTCCAACTTGGTTGGGCCAACCTGCACCCGGGGGTGGGGTTAGGGTCAAACCCCATACAAATCCAGAGGTATCTATAGGATATATGGAAGCATTAGACAAGTTGGTACTTGACAAGGAGGAGTGTGCTAATCTACGTCTTGAATTAGGCAGATACTTCAGTTGCACTGGTTTGTTTGGTTCTTTGCATGCAATGGAAGATAGAGATAGATTTGATGCTCTCACATGGTGGGAAGCATATGGCGGCATGGAACTTTTGCCAAAATTGGTAAGAAAAGTTCTCTCACAGGTTGTAAATACTTCTTCTACAGAGAGGTTGGAGCACCTACAACTTCATACATAATGTGAGAAGAAACAAACTCAATGAAAACCAGGCAGAAAGCTTGGTTTATGTGCACTACAACTTGAGGTTGTTGAGTCATTACTGTGATCAGGCTTATGAGGATCCAACATATAAAATTTGGGACAACCACCCAGAGGACGATAATTTTGAGGATGGCACTATACATCTTGAAGAACTGGGGCAGAACTTATGAGAGAGGAAGATGAAGCAACAACCATGCCACCCCCACCATCTAGTAGCAGTGCTCAAGTTCTTGTTGAATTTCCACGACCTTGGGTCTAGGTTAGAGTCTTAAAATCACTGACGCTACCAAACCAAGAATCTCAACCATAAACTACTTTGCACAATGGAAATATAAAACAGTAAATCACATATGCACAGAACATAGACAACTTTTTAATTTTTCAACCTAACTTTGTTATATTAACAACATATAATACAACAGTCTAGGGCTCTTGTACCAGGGATAATGGCCCTCATACATCCACTAGTACAAGACAAGATACCTCGACCATCTGGCTATAACATCTAACACTCCTCTCAGTCGTACCCTGTACCTGCCCAGTCCTTTGGCTCTTGATTTGCAGCTCTTGCCTCTATCAATGCTCCAAGTCCATCTGGCCACTGAATCTCGGCTATCTAATCTGCTCTCTAGTTGTCCCTTCATCCATCAAGGGCACAACTCATCGAGACTCATGTGAAGTTGTTCACAACTCCACTTGTGAACAACTCTCAATCTGCTCATTGCTGCTCCTCAACTACTCTGGGACTTCAACCCACTATGGTCTTCCTGCGCTGCTCTGATGAAGACCAACATAGGGCACAGAGGGTTGCCACCTATCACTGCAATATGTCCATCTCCTACAGTGAACACGGGCTAGGAGGATTGCCCTTCATCTGCTGCACAAGTCCTTCTCCACACACATGCCTCGGGCTACACAATCTTGCTCCTGGTTGATCAGACCCTTGAGCTTATCAACAACTGCCAAGCTAGCAATCACCTTTGTCCATCAAGTTACTGCACTTTGGCTTCAACATGGACACTAACATGCTGTCCTTCGACAGAACATAAGTGTCTAATCTCATCCACACTTGGTCTTCTCTCACGCTGCCCTTCGACAGTCCTCGAGAGACCAAGTTCATGCTGTAGCATCTGCTCCTAGTTAGGGCATCCTCACACCTGGGAGACCCTTACACATGGCTTCCCACAGACTCCATCAATCTGCCATGTGTCCTCACCTAGGACACCATCAATCCATCGTACATGAGTCGATCTGCAACATACCTTGTTGTTGTCCTCTTGCCTCTTGATCTAATGTGACTGTTGTCACCTTGGCTGCTTGGTAGGCCTCCCAACAGTTCACGTGGGATCCACCAAACAACTCCTAAGGGCTGCTACAATCGACACATCAAACAGATCCTTGCAAGAGTCAAACCTCGACCTATACACCTCTAAGCATGCCGCTGTTCACCACGCTGCACTATCTTTGTGGGATCTGTCACTAGGGCATCTGATCAACAAATCTGCCCCCTCTCCTTGACTCCCACAGCTGCCTTACCCTGATCCAAATCTGATCTAAACTAAGATCCAATACTTGCAACATTCACTAAAAATACATACCTCTGTCCACTGTTTGAAGGTTGCTCCACCGCTGCAAACTAGGGCATCATGACAGTCCCTCTTCCAGCCCTTATTCCTACCCAGAATTTCCCTTAAGGACTGCGACTGTCCTTTAGTGAAAGGATCTCCCTCCACGCTGCAATGTATGGGCAGTTTCTAGCCCTTAACAAAGACTGTCCTCCCTGTTATGATAGCGACTGTCTTACAACCCTTCAAACTGCCTGCAGTAGCCTCTTTTGAGGGTTGTCCCAACACAACACACCCTCAAATAGACCCCTCCTCCTGTGGCCCTCCAACAAGGCACTGCGGCCTTCACTCCAGCATCTCGGTGTTGTTGAAATACCTTCAAAACAGGCCTGCGAGGAGCCTCCTCAACTCGGCCTAACCTCCAGCACTTCGGTCCTTGAGACAACCCTGTTCTCAGACCTGTTTGCACCCTCAAACAACCCTCAAACCAATCCGCACTCCCCACAGCAGCTCGGCCTCCAATCTGGGCTCTCCACGCTGTCCTGAAGTGACCTTACCACGCTGTCTCAAGTCCTCTTCTTGCTGCGGCTAGGGCACAAAAGTATCTCTCTCCACCGAGTTCTTGTGAGGCAAGTATTGCTCTCTTTGGATGATCAAAATGAGACCTTACGTCTCCTATATATAGCCTTTCAAGGCCTCCACGAAAACAACTTGAACCGACACGTCTAATTGTGATTTACTTCAAGTCGGCCTACTTGAAAAATCCATAATTACCATGTCAACTTCAAAATTCATTTTCTCCCAAACGACAACTCGGATTCAAATGATTTTCGATGCGTTGGAATCATCTTTCCGAGCACTATCATCCTCATCCATCACATGCCGTGAAATTGTCATGGTTTTGTCCCAAAACACGATGGGTTCCAAAACCGCCAAGTTTGGTCCTCAAGCCCACAAGACCATTTGTGGCACTTTGATCTCCAAACCTTGAATGCTAGGGCTTAGAGTACCTCCCAAGCTACACAAAAATCAATAGTTCCAAGTCTTGTTCCTTTGCTGTCGCCGCCTCCATGTACATCCACACGTGGAGGGCATTTGCCTTCTGGTTCTGGTCGTGGGACTGTGCGGGAGGAGACTCCTAGAAGACCACCACGACCTGCTCAGAAATTAGACATTATTCGTGGTGGCAAGAGGAAGATGTAGATGATAGATTTACTTGTCTTTTCTAGTTTCTAGTAGTTTTTATAACTATTGATTCTTTCATATTTATTATGATATTTTTTGTAAACAATATATGACAATTTAAGTTTGAAGTTTGAAGTTGGCAATTATAACTCATTGGTAATGAATTATGAATATGATGCTTCGTGAAAGTTGAAAGTTGTTTCATTTCATTTCATTTTATAACATTTCATTTCATGTTAGATATTATTTGTTGTAATGGTTACACTTAGCTTACAAGTACAACTTTGGTGATCAATGATGATAAATGTTATATATTGAATTTTGAAAGCTTGAAACTTTAAGATTGATGAATCATGATTCATGAGACTCAATATGTTGTATGTTACTAACTTGTGGACGTGGTTGATGAAGATTATAACTTCTAGATGATTGGTGTTATATGGTTCAATCTATTTTTTTTATATCTAATTCATCATTTTACATGTTTTTGTTGACATATATGCATCAAACTATAAAAAATATATATATTATATAAAAAACGCTCCCAGATTCACTCCCAAACTGGGAGCTTCTGAAAATGTCACTCCCACTCCCGCTCCCCATTTTAGCTCTCGCTCCCAAGTAACCTTGATCAAGCTTAACCGTTTATTTAATCATCTAACATTTTAAGCTTTAGAATACTAGCATATTCATGCGAGGTGTGGGTATGTAGCTGGCATTCACATACTTCATACGTATACTAATAATACTTATTGGAGTCAAGCACAAAAAGTAAATCACTCAACAGGTAGGCTAATAAAATAATGCAATATAATAGGATAAGGTATAGGGCATTACAATGAGAAAGATGATGCCAGTACTGTGAATCATGTCATTGGAGGAAAATTGGAGAGAAAAATGCTGAGCCATTACAGTTTGAGAGTGCCACTGAAGTGGTAGATGGAGGCTCTACACCATCTTATCAAGAAAAGGTTGATGGGAAGGGCGAAGGCTTATACTAACATGGCTGATGTGAGTCTCTAATCAATGCCTTGCCATATCAGATCATATTTTCCATGTTTACTTGTCTCGACTACCATGCCTCTATTTTCTTTTAAGTGTAGTAGGTTCTCAGTACAGTGATTATTGAGAAGGAAAAAACAAAAAATTCAATAACTAGCCACAAAGTCTCAAACATTCCCGTTTTATCCACATCTTCCACTTACCATTCTTGGGCCTTTGTATCGATTCCATCTTTTACTTCACTCTATGAATGCCATTTGTATCTGTTGTTCTCATGAATGAAATAATTTTCAGAAGTTTCCAACTGCTTGACGCAAGGGAGGGTCTATCTTCTTATAACAAAGGAGGCCAGCCAACTAAAAAAGGAACTTCTTGGAAACATTGAGATTACACTAACTCATCCCTTTCAACAGTTCAGGAAAATGGAAACATTTGGCATTGTCAGGAATGATCTCTTGCAAATTGTAGGTTTTTCATATGCCATTTATTTGTTTCTTTTTGAAGGTTGTTTCAACATACATTATGGTCCTGCTAATAACAATTGTTATGGAATTTCATCTTTTTATTCACTAAAGCTCTCTGTAGCAAGGGTCATCATATTGGAAGTTTATTATTTGCATACAAATATAATATTAACATATAATTTTTTTTCTTTTTCCAGTGGTTGCTGTTTGCACTAATAACAATGAAGTGCACATTTACAGAGCATCACCAGATGGAAATTCTATATGGGACAGAATATACATACTTCAAAAGGTGTTTTGCATTATCTTCTTTTGCATTTACTGCTTTGAAGTTTGCCACTGTTTTGTTTTTTCAAATGCAATGTTTAGGTCAAATAAGTACTTTCCTGTCTGCTGCAAGTGAAATTTCTTCTTTTCCTTTTTGAATGTGTGCCCAGGAGAGAGAGAGAGAGAGAGGTGCTCATATTTCATATATACTATTATTTTGCAGCATGATCAGCTTGTTTCAGGGATAGACTGGGGTACAAGTTCAAATAAAATTGTGACTGTGTCACATGACAGGAATTCGTAAGTTACAGCATTTCCTTTTGTTAACTATTCTTTCGTGCCTGGTTTTTACAAGCATCTATCCATTATTTAAAAGCTGACGGCTGTGGATTATTTTAGTGTCATTTGAAAATATTGATGTGAATTTTGAGTCTTTGTTGTCTGGTTCCATCTCTTTCTGTGCACTTTTCAAACTGTAGGTATGTTTGGAGTCTAGAAGGCACAGAATGGCTGCCGACACTCGTGATTCTCAGACTCAATCGTGCAGCTATTTGTGTTAAATGGAGTCCAAGAGGTAATTTCCATGCATATTATTATTTGGTGTCCAGAAAAAGTTTGATAGGGTAGCTGGTATTGGATAGATATTCATCCTGGCGGGTAATTTTTGTAATTTTCATTAGCAATAAAAAAATTACATGTTGTTTCATCTGCATGTGACTAGGCAAAATCTCAGAAATGAACCAAGCCATTCTATCCAGTGCAATGTTCATATAGACCATCCATATATACATAAAAGACATAAATATATACAAGTAATAACATAAACTGTTCATATAGTTCAAAACAGAAAAACAGAAAAATGCTTATAGCCACTGAATGATCATGGCAAATCATTCGGAATCTGCCCCATCCAGTTCAATGAATGGCTGATGGAAGTACTGATAGGTCTCTAGGTCTCGGAATTCTTGAATTATCCACTGCCCCCTGTGTTGCTGCGCGGCCTCCTTGGAAAGAATGTCAGCGATCGAATTCCTTTCCCTGTATATATGCGAGCATACAATAAAATCAAAATGTGATTTTAAAGTGATGACTTCATCCAGTAAACCCCTGAGTGTGTGCACGTGACAATGAGATGCAAAGTTGATCCAATTTATAACAAGATTAGAGTCCCCAAAGATCTGAATCTTGTTGCAGTTTTGTTCCAGTGCAAAAATGAGGAGGTGTCTGAGACTGTTGAGTTCAGCAAAATTGTTGGTGCCTCTCCCCAATCCCATTTTGAGCTTGAAAAAATGTGATTCAGTAATGTGAAGTACAGCTCCACCTGCACATCCAGTGTCCTGAGCCGACCCATCAAAATATGCCCAAGGGAAGTTCTTATCAATGACTTCAGGAGTGATGACATAGACAGGTTTTGTTGCCGGTTCCTTAGGAATCAAGTGATATAATGCAGCAATGTGATTGCATGTAGCTGTCCATTGGATGGGAGCATCCTGAAAAATAGATCGATTCCTGACCAGCCAAATACCCCAACAAACTAGCAGAGGGAGATTCTTGATTTTCTGTGATGCTGCAGAATTCCACCAAGATTGCCAAGCAATTGAGTCCCATTCCATCTGTGCATGATGTTAAGGGAGCTAGTAATCTGTAGCCACACCTGACTTGTCACTAGACAGTGTAGGAATAGATGATCAATATCTTCGGCTCGATCTTTGCAAAGACAACATCGAGATGGACCATGAAAGGCACGTCGATTTAGGTTATCGCCTTGGGTGCTGTGTTTGATAGTATACACCACATGAATAGACGGGCTTTGTGTGGTGCCTTAAGCTTCCATAGCGAACGCCACCACCAAATCGCCTCCACCGGTTCCTGTGCTGATATGAGAGAAGTGTATCCATCCTGGGTGGTGTATCGACTGTGTGATGCTGCAACCCAAATGATTTCATCGTCCCGAACAGTGATTATAATATGAGCTTCTTCAAGTGCCCCAAAGAAACGGTTCCAATCCATGCTCCACCTCTCCGGTATCCCGAGGTCCTATGCATTTAACCATTTCTGAGAGATCCAAGATGTGTTCCTACCGTCTGCAATATGTGAGAGCTTTGTGATATCGTCCAGTTCAAGTATTCGTCTAAGCTCCAGTGGTAGGATGCGTGCATTGCCACATCCCGACCAAGCATCAATGCCTAGTCAAACCAGCTCACCATTTCCAACTTGCCAAGCCAATCCTCGCTTAATGACATTTATGGAGTGTGTGATAGCTTTCCAAATGATGGAGGATCCATTATTGCCTGGATCGGCCTACGAATCCAATCCATTACTGATAGAGGGTGAATATATTTATAATAAACCACCTCTTTCCATAAGCTATTAGATGTAATAATTTACCACCCCTTCTTTGCTGCAAGCGCCATTGCAAATAAGTTCAGGTCCTTAATACCCCATCCTCCCCATTTTTTCGGTTTTCCAATTCTTTCCCATTTAACCCAAGCAAAAGTCCTCCCAACATTTTTCCCTCTCCATAAGAATCTACAACAAATTTGTTGTATTCTGTTGATGATGCCTTTTGGAATCCAGGCAAGCGCCATCCAATATATTGGGATGGCCTCCAAAACAGATTTTATAAGTGTTAGTCTGCCCGCTCTGGAAAGCCATCTCTGCTGCCATATGTTGATACGCCCTTCGATTTTTGCAATAAGCCATGTCCAGTCCGCTATGCGATAATCGTTTGGCTTGAGCCTGAAGCCAAGGTATTTGAGTCCTGCCTCCATTTCTTGCCTAACGAATTGAAAATGATGAAGTGCATGTCTTTGCTCATTTTGTAAACAGGACACCAGCATAATGGTGGATTTGTTGTAGTTGGGCTCCATACCTGTAGCTTTACAAAACAAGGATAGAATATTCTTGAAGCAAATGGTATCACGGATAGAACCATCTAAAAAAAAAGTACATCATCTACAAATAATATTTGCGAAAGATAAGAGACATCTATCATCTTGACACCAACTAATGACCCTTCAGCATGAGCTTTTGATATAAGTCTACTTAAACCTTCCATGATCAGGAGGAATAATAGGGGTGATAAAGGACACCCTTGTCTCAGTCCACGTTCAACATGGAAAAAATCGGATGCAACCCCATTAATGAGTATGCTATATGATGCAGATGTGAAACAACACATAATCCATTTAATGAATGAGTGAGGAAATCCAATATGGGTCAGAATAAGCTGAAGGTATGTCCAACTAGCTCTGTCAAATGCTTTTGATAGGTCAATCTTGAGTATGATACTCTTAGAATTCTTGAGCTTAATAGAGTGGATCCCTTCTTGTGCAGTCCCAATGGCTTCATGAATTTGGCGGTGATTGAGAAATGCAAATTGTTCCTTGGAAATCATCTTGGATAAAATAGGCTTGATACGAATTGCAATAATTTTTGATATAATTTTGTATATGCAATTACATAAGGATATAGGACAATAATCATCAAATGATTGAGGGTTATCATCTTTGGGTATGAGAGTAATAAAAGTCGAATTGAACCCCTCGTGGATCTTCCCTAAAAGTCTACATTCCTCAATTGCAATTAGGAGATCAACACCAATATGCTCAAAGAAGGTGAGGTAGAATTCCATAGGCCAACTGTTTGGTCCCAGGCTTTTATCTCCTTTAAACCACTTAAAAACAACTTCGATCTCCCCCAAAGTAACCTGTTCGTTTAGTGTCTCTATATCCTCTGCCTCTACAAATCTAGGCAATGTCCTTGCTATGCAGAGTACCTCTGCAATGGTAGCTTCTCTAAGCGCCTTGAATGTTTGGGAGAAATGTCTAATAACCATGTCGGCAAGCTGATTGAAAGTATTGGCTTCCCTTCCAGTATGGTCTCTTAAAGTCCAAATTGTATTACTTAGTTTCTGCCTCCTGGTACATTTTTGAAAGAATTTCGAATTTTCATCCCCAACCTTTAGCCATATGGCTTTGCTCTTCAATCTCCATGTCTCCTCTTGCTGTCTCAGGAGGCGAATCTTTTCTGTTTCCAACCTTATTAGGTGTTCCTTACTTTCCATAGATGAATAACTAGCAATACCAGAGCCCTCCATCTCCAATATGTCAGATTCAATTTTCAGAATAGTAGCCTCATCCCTTTTCTTTTTATCTTTAGCCCAACTTATAGTCCTGAGTTTAATTCGGGCTAAATTGTTGGCAATCACCACAGTCAGTGTGGAGTTGTTGTCTTGTCCACAATGAATCCGGGATTCCATAACTATTTTGTGAAAGTCTGCTTCTACAAGCCATGTCGAGTTAAATTTGAAAGGGGAATTTGGCTTGTAATTGGAATTCATAATTTCCAAATAAATTAGGGAGTGGTCAGATATACCCCTTGATCCCACCCATTGTCTAATTCTGTCCAGCTTCTCCATCAGAGGTGCTTTAATAATAAAACGATCCAATCTTCTAGCTAGTGCATCCTCACTTGTTCTCCTATTCCGCCAAGTCGGTAGAATCTTGGCCGAGTCAATGTTCATGAGGTTATTGTAGTCCAACAGGTGTTCAAAGTATTCCGTCAAGGGGTTAGTCTGTGCCCTATTACCCCATGATTCGACATGACCCAAGGAGAAGTTCAAGTCTCCTCCTATGATGATATTTTCATTATTCATAAAAGATGTAGTCATCATCCTATCCCTAAAACCCTCCCTATTATGACAGGGTCCATAAATATTTATCAATCTGAGAGGTACATCAATTTCAATGGCTGTAAAGTCAGCCCCCAAAAATCCTTCACCACCCCAAATATTGTCGATCTTGATAGTCTTGTTATTGAAACCCAAAGCGCATCCCCCGGATCTCCCTCTCACATCCAGAGTATGGAAAATCCAGCCCAGGAGAATGTTCGACAAAATATTGTTGATAGCGCCCCCTTCTCCCAATGTCTCTTGTAGTAGTAATACATCAATCCTAACCGAGTCTATAAGTCGTCTGAGTGCCAATTTCTTGTCTGGGCTGGCCAAACCCCTGCAATTGAAAGAAAGGCACTTCATGGAGTAACTCGATCAGGGTTTCCTTGTGCTCTAAGAAGTCAGTCAATTGGAATCTGAATACCAATTGCCACCTCAATACCTGCTCTTTGGATGGCTTTAGAAATATTGGATTGTCTACCCCTAGGAAATTTTTGAGCTCTAGTGGGGGGGTCCTCTCCCAATCCGAAAGTGAGGGGTCACGGGTGGGCTTGAGATATAAGGTTGTACCTATGAGAGCTATTGCAAGAAGAATCCTCCCTATCAGGAAGAATTGAGAGAGAATCCAAGGTAATGGTAGGTGCAGTAACCAGATTGGTGGGGGGAGCCAATGCAACAGGACAATTAATGGAAATCAATTTACATGCATCTAAATGCAAACTCGAAGCTGCTAAAGATAACATAGCAATGCCAAAATTCATAAAATTGTGAGAAGAGGGAGGAGAGGAATTAAGAGTACTTGGTAGCATTTTAGGTCCCTTGGAGGGTGATCGAGTGACTCGAGCATCAGGGGTCTAGGTGTCCGCATGATGAAGATCCTCCACAGCCACCCTCCACCTCCTTTAGGGTTCCGCTGCAATGTTCTGCTCAGAGATCGAATGAACATCCGTTTGTGTCTGAGTACCAGTAGTAACAAATCTTCTTGGGGGCTCGATATGCACATTTGTAATCAGCAGACAATCCTTATACAAGTGCCCCACCTCATGACACCTTTTGCACCGGAATGGGATCCCTTCATAATCGAGGATCTGCCATCTTATTATCTCCCCGAGTTGAAGCCGATAACTTTCAACTAAACCCTCTCTAGTATCCAGGTGTACCAGAATCCTGGCAATGGCTAAACTTCCGGTTTCCATATATGATCTATCGTGGTCGAGATAGATGCCTAGGTCGTCCCCAATGCACCTGAAGACCTCTTCTGACCAAAATTGTAGCAGCAATCCGAGGAGTCTAACCCATATTGGACTCACCCCCAATTTCTCTTTCTCTGGGTCGAAATAGTGGCGACCACCTCTTAAGGAGAACCGGAGTCATCTCGATATGCCAATATTTGGACAGGACCCAATTGGCTTGGTCTTGTTGTGGAAATATAAGTGCAAACCAGCCTCTCGTCATGTTAAGAACAGTCGGTAGCTGGTCTAGCAAGTGACCCCAGATTTCCACTGTCCTTTGCTTCAATTGAGCAGGGGTATAATTTCGGCCTCGAACCCTGCTGACAAGCACAGTGCTCTCAGTGAGGGTTGCTTGTGCCATACTGATTCCTTCTCCAAATACCAGCAAATGCCCCCGCTCACGCACCTTGGTACATTTTGATTTTTTCTTTCCCCCTAACCTCTGAGAGGGTTTTGATCATCCTCCGCAGGCTGATACTCGTCTGAGTCCGAAGCTCTGGTGTCCTCATTACCTTGTTCCTGACGAGGAATTCCAACAAAACACCCTGATGTGTGTGCCGCGAGAGGAGGTCTCGAGCCTTGGGGGTTGGCTCCTGTTAAGCCTTGTACGTTATGCCCTGAGTTGACAAAACCATATGTGTCGGCCCGATAATCGCTCGTGCCCCCACTCGCCACGAACGACGCACCCTGTACATTTGTCTTCTGTCCCTGTTGCTTGAGCTCCCAATATTGTAGCTCCGATGGTGATGGAATATGCAGAATCGGGTGAGGCTGGTCCTTCTGTAGCTATAGAAATTCCGCATTTACAGTCGAGCTCGGGTGAGTAAACCCTAGGGAATTTAAGGAACCCTCCACATCACGCAACTCTGAAACATAAGCGTCAACATGGACTTCCGGTTCTTGGGATGGCAGTAGTGAAACCCCAGTTCATTGCTGATGTGGCTCCTCCACCCATATTTGGGAAGCCTCCTTTGTATTTGAGGAATAATCAACAAGTTCCTCGTCCATGCAAAAATGACATTCTCACTCATCCTTTCACTGCCCCTATGCTCTGCAATGCACAACACCCTTCAACAAACACTGGCCCAGCTGTTCCATTGACTACCTCCACCATTCGATCCCCTAGTCTGTTGACCCGACAAATCCGCATGACCAAGTGTGGTTCCAAAACACCGTGGTTAAAAAACCCCTGAAGCTCCGTGCCTTGTCTGCCAGCGGCATTGTCGTTCCCCTCACCATGCGTCCACTTCCTGGATTCAGGGGAATCCCCATTTTTGCATCAGGTCTATGCTAGGGTTTTGTTCCATATCCAAGCTCATACCTAAACCCTATAAAAGTGCATCTTAGTAAAAGTAAAAGAAAGGCACTAGTCTTATTGCTTGTGCCAATTCATTTAAATAAAACCCTATATATTTGTATTTTATGTTTTCTAGGGTAAATTTAGGGTTAGGTTACATCAAAATCATCATTTTCAGCATCATTTGCATTGTATATTATTTTCCTAGGCTTAGAACTTGCATGCATCGGCAGGTAATTTTCCTATATCCATCATTCGTTGTAATTCTGTTCCAGTGCAACCCCCTGTTCCATTGAGAACATGCTGTCATATTTATTCACATAATATTTTTGGGAGGCTTTTCTCCATGCTCAATAATTTGTGATTGATTTGTTGAAGAGTCAATCATTCTTGTTGATTCTGATCTTTTATGCTGTATTTTGAGCAATAAAAACAGTATTTGCATGTGCAAAACTATCCTATTAAAATTGCTTTGCATTAGCTGATAAACTATAAGCAAAATTATGGTGTGCAGGAGGATAGTCGTTTATAAATAAATCTCATAGTAAAATCTTCTCATGAAAACTAGTTGATTTTATTATGAACAATTAGGCGTATGTTGTGAACAATTAGACGACTTTGCCAAGATCTTTTCAGCTTGCATTTCACTGAAAACTCTTTGACATATCCTATCAGAATATAGTCTTCGATTACATCTTAGCACATGTTAACAACTCCAGAGATTTTATATCCTGGTCGCATTGAGAAGAATGGAAGAGAGTCTAGACATAGAAGAGGAACACATTTACATTCGTATATATGTACACATTAAACATGAAGAATAATGGTATTAGACATGATAATAACGTTCCTGTGGCTAAACATAAATATCACAACTAATGTCTACTTCCTCACCCAAGCTTGATTATACCACTCAAGCAATTAATGAATTGTAGACGAAGATGGGTATGTGGAGCCTGAAGGAAAAGCTCTTCTAGGATTGATCCCCAGTATCTCTAAAGAAGATGTTATTATAATAGTGTCACCATTGGTCTATTTAAAATATAGGAACTGTTGTAGTAGGGGCCCTTATTCCCAATGATTCTCCATGGACACTTGGAGCCTGTGACTGAAATATAGAAGCAAAATATGTGAACCTCGTTGATGGATACAGTATTTATCCTAGTGCTGGAGACACTACTGGCCTTGGTACTTGATACAAAAGGGCATCTGTATGGAATTCTTGGTGGATGGGAGTTGATCTTTGGACTTTCCTTATTTGCTACCAGGCTCCAGTCAAAGCATGAACTACCTATGAAGCTGATGACTTGGTATTGTTTTTGCTGTTTTCAATTGAGTCTCTAGCTCCTGAAGTTTCTTTTTCAACATCTTGTTGGCTTCTCTCTTGTTCTTGCCAGCATTCCGTAATCAACTGCCTAATCAGTGAACTGCATAGCTACTAATTAGATGTTTACAAGAGTTTGTTTGTTTGTTTTTTTTTTTTTCTGTGTTTTGTCTTTTCTGCCTGAATTTTGGGTTTCTTTCTCTACAGTATTGATTTTTGTTCTCACCACTTTTCAGTTTCCTTTTTCCAATTGATGGACTTCCTTCTTACAGCTATTGCATCTCCTTATTTTCTTGTCTGATTTAGTCTTCTTGATATATGTATGTTTTTGTATTTGTGTTTGTGACCATATTTCATACGGAAAACAGTGACAAAGTGAACAGAAATACAATGTTTTTTGAATGTTGTTCTCACCATTTTTCAGTTTCCTTTTTCCATTTGATGGACTTCCTTCTGACAACTACTGCATCTCCTTATTTTCTTGTTAGGCTTCTTCTTCTTGATATATGTATCTTTTTCTGTTTGTGTATGTGTCCATAATTCATATTGAAAACGGCGATGAATTGAGCAGAAATGTAATGTTGTTTGATTTCTGGGCGATTGCAGCAATGTTATTACACATTTACAAGCAAAACTAGTTTGATTGACTCCCATTTTTTTGTTTCTGATTTGGTTGTTTAATTCTTTCGTGGAATACTTATCATGCGGAAACCTGCTGGGCACTTCCCCTCATTCCAAGGATGGTACCCAGGGTAAATCAGATTCTGCAAAAGCTCGAGGCTTTGTCAACATATGGCCCAAGGCCATTACAACAATATACTTATTAAGAGATCAACATGTCACTAGCAACAACTGAACCCAGGTGGGGAGTATAATACAACTATCACACCTGCCTGGGCTAGTCAGAATTGACATATAATACAACTATCGCACCTGCCTGGGCTAGTCAGAATTGACATATAATACAACTATCGCACCTGCCTGGGCTAGTCAGAATTGACGTTCTCCGGAGTTTTCTTATTATGCATCTACAAAAGCTATGCCAATTTGGTATTAGAGACAAGCTCATTTGCTTGGGAGAAAAGGGTTAACTTGGTGAGTGTCTTAGCCGCTCGTTTTCCTGGTGAAGTCTAGGAACATTTACATAGACTCAGAATAATCACCTTTGTTCCATTAAGAATTAATAGACAACCTAGAAGCTGGAGGCAGAGAAGTGGATAATCTTGCTTCTATGTTGAATGAAGAGGAAGGTCTTGAAGATAGGATGTTTATTTTAGAGCATGTCCAACACATTTATTAAGAATACAGACTTATTTAACTCTGGACAAGTTCAAACAACTTATAAGAATTTCTACTCTTGGTGTATGAATGGGCCTGTACTTTGGGCAAGATCATTTAAAACGGAAGCCGTGGAAAGAAGCGACAACTTATAGTCTTGGTCACTGCATTTGGTGCCTTTTTTAAAAGTTTAAAATTTAAAATTCGCCAAATCTCAAGCATTGGAAAATTGATGGTGATTTTCAAATGTGATTGTGAATTTTGAATTTAATAAACAAGCAATTTGGTTAAAGACAATTCATAAAACAATCATTAAGATTCATATCCACACAGACATACACATACTCATGTGTTTTTGAATTATATATGTTTAATATGTATTAAGGGAGTTATACCAAAGTTTGCTTATGTAATGTCCTCTACGAATTGAGGACAAATGGGACTTATTGGCCTATCCATTCCTGTAGGCTATAGTCCTCCATAGAGGGGAAAAAACCCCAAAATACCCATTGTTGGGCAAGTTTTGGAGCAGCTGGGCGAAAAAACCCAAATCTGGGGTTTTGAGTAAGGTTTAATCAATCATTTAAGAAGATGAAACCCCTCTAGAAATGCTATAAATAAAGGAGGATTGAATTCATTTGGGATTATCATGGTGGATCAATTTATCTCTGTTTTTCTTGAGCTTGAGGCTTTGAGTGCTTTAAGACCCCTTTACCCCTGTCTATTTCGGTGGTAAAAGATTCCACCCTAGTTGACACCACTCCCATTTTCTCTCCATTTTGGCATAGTGTTGAAATTTGGTACCGGAGGACAGGTGGTTCCCTTAGGCTTTGATCTTTGGCCTAGGGAAAAGTGTCCAAAAGAATTTAATTTTTCTCCTAAAATGACTTTATAATTTTATAAAGTTAAATCTAATTTAAAAGTGACTTTAAGTGATAAAGTTACTAAGTCTAATTTTAAAGTGACTTTTATAAAGTCAATGAAAAATTAGAAAGGAAAAGTGACTTTGGAAATAAATGACTAAGTGGGTCTTTATTAAAGTGGGGTGAATTAAAAAATAAAAAGTGAGATTTAAATGAGCATTTAATCTCAGCCATTGATCTAAATCTATTTCAGCCATTGGATTTAGAGATCACCCAAAAGTCATTTGGAGTTATATTAAGGGAGGAAAAGGAGGAAAATATCACATTCGATTCAATTCTTTCATGAGCAGATTGGGAGAAGGAGAGCAAGAGAGCAAGAGAGATTTCTGAGCAGGGAGGAGAAAGAGACAGCAGCTTGGCACACATTCCAAGGCAGCAGTTGAGCAGATTTGTACCGCTGATTCAACACAGTGAAAGGCAGATTTTGGCACGATTTTCGAGGAGAGGTTTGCACAAAAATCGAGGAGCAGTTTGCTGGTTTTTCTGCACGCAAAACGAGGGCCATACAGTAGCATTTAATGCTGAAAGTGGGCACGAAAATCGAGGAGACCGTACAACATTTATTGCTGTCCTGTTTGCTGTAATTTCCAGTTTGCTGTGAAGCATGGGAAAATAGATAAGTTGTAAATTTGCTTGCTGATTTTTTGCTAAAAATTTCTCACTGTAAAAGGCAATTTTCAGAAATAAAGAAGAGCTCTCAAACTGGTTTCCCCAAGAGTTGTAGGGGGTTTTTCCAGGGTCACATTGACCAAAAATCTCAGTGTTTAAATGTGTTTTAATGGCTGTTTATTACTGCTGATTTTTATTTCTGCAATTTTCAGCATTTTGTAAAATTTCCAGAATTTGTGTTTTCAGCAAATTTATTTTTTTCAGCTTGTTAAATGTATGGTTATGGGAAAGGGCATTTAACTATATGGGAGAAATAAGGAGAAACTGAAAACCGGGGTGGGAAAACAGAAATTTCTACACATAGGACTATTTTCTAAAGGAGGAGTGAAATTATTTGTTGAATTAGGATTTGTTCTGGGCATAGGAATTATCCCTTGGAAGACACCAAAGTCTCTGTTTGTCCTTTGATATGGTTTTGGCACATGAATGATTAATGAAGAGACAATAAAATTCTGTTCTAGCACAAGGAAACCATTGGAGATACAACGAAGATTTGTTTTGGCACAAAAAACATTATTTGAGAGGCAGCGTAATTCCCTATCTCCGATTTCTTGTCTTGGCCATAGAAGGCGAGATACCTGTAGCAATTGACTTCTACTTTGGGATTGGAATATCATAAGGCAAGGGATTCATGGTAATTTATTGCAGATCCACAGTTGATTCCTTTTGAATGGAAATCATGTTTTTCCTTTGGTCGAGCGAATGCCATGTCGTGGGTCTCGTAGCATATCTGTTGATCATTACATAGTGTTTGAAGCCCTGACGGAAGGTGCTGGACGTGCAACGGAATAACAACACTAACTGGGCAGTTGTTGGGCACATTACCAAGGGATGCAAAAGAATAAATTTTCAGATGCGGCATAGCAGAGATCTGGACATAATCAAGGCACATTAATTTACGCTGATGGGTGACACAGTGTTACTCAGATTGTGATCGTATCGTTGCATCATCTTCGGACGAAACTATCATGTCTTGGGTTCTCTGTAGTTGTGTGATTATATACTGGCATAAATTGTAATGAATGTGGGAGTGAGTTCCTCTCTGAAGATATCAAATTCTGGAGGACCTTCGAAAGTGCCACCATATGCTCAAATCCTAGCCCTGAAGCCAAGTTTGTCTAGCGAGGGTTCCTGAGGTGTATTGAAACCTAAAATCGGGTTTGAAGTGGTTACGGAAGTTAGACTTTGGGTTGCACAGAGCTTGCTCCATCTACATTGGAAGGGAGGGTTTATACAGGTCGATTAGGGTTTGCTTTCTGTCTGTAGTTAAACCCTAAATTTATAACAAACAAAAGTTTATCAAGATTTTATGGAGACTGTATTTGGGCTAAACTATAATTGATTGGAGTATTGCAATTGGTGAATTCATTTTTTATGATGGAATGTTGTCCTCTCAGTAATGTCTTTTATGAATGTAATTGATGGATTGCAAGTTTCATCCCAAGCAAAATTGTAGTTATTGATTTGTGCCTCTAAATGGTATATTTTTAAGAAACCCTAGGGCAAAAACTAGGGAAAAATTACCCTGGATCCATACAGCTTAATTATTGTACGGTGTACCAGAACTTAATGACAAATTTTATCATATTTTTATTTTGCACTGGCATTTTTTTCTATTTTTTTTTCTCCTAAATTTCATTGTTGCTGAATTAAAATGTAAACATAGACTGAATGACTTAACCTATAGTGAGGAATTTCAACCATTGTCTCGGAAATTTTATGTCCAATACAAATCTTCCTGATTAGTGAAGTATATTGGTGGCTTGTATTGCGACCTATGTTACGATTTGGCATTTATTAACATCAGTGGTAATGTATAAACATCTTTTTCCATGGATAAAGCATACACATCTATTAGCATCAATCACAAGGCTTATGATAGGCATTTAATATTTACAATAAAGGATGAGCATAAAATTCAAATGCCCAAAAGTGCTCATCAATAATCATAAGAAATGGGATTATTAGGTGCTTCATTGAAATAAAAAGCCTAAAGATAGGGCACATATGTATAGAAAAATACAAATCTGTTTTCAAGAGATGGATTCTCGGAGCTCATGTAGCTCCTTGTTTGCAGTAGGGGCTTTACCATAACTGCTATCTATTCATTTTTCCAGTTTATTGTGGTTGGATGCCTTCTATGATTAGCCACCCCATTTTCTGGTTGGGGCCTGTTGCACCCATTTTTTCGACATTCTAAGGAAGTAGGATCCAGAAGCTTGAAGATTTTTTTTCAAAGCTCAGAATTATCAACCAGTAGTCTGTCATGTCATTATAAACCAATTTTTCAAATTTATAATGTAAATGATGCTAGTACAACCGTTTAATTATGTAACAACCTAGGTAATCCTATGATTTTGGCGATGAATTTCATCCTAGGAGGTTTTTCATCTTATTGATTATTTGTGTTTATAAACAGAGATAATCGACAAAGTTTTTTCGTCCAGCTTAACCCAAAAGCTAGGGTGGAATTTATAGTCGAAGTTTTAGGTGAGTCCTAGTGTTTTAGACGAGTCTATTGTAAAAGTGATTTGAGAATAATTTAAACTAATTGGATAAATTATTTTATTACAAATCACTTGGTCTACTAGATCGTATTGTGTCGCAAAATTGGGTAAATATTATGAGGGTCTATAACGAATGGGTATTTCCCATTTGAGGGTCGACTTTGTAAAATATTATATAAAAATTATTGTTAGTGCATGGTCCCTTATACTTAGGAAGGTGGAAAAATAATTAATCCTCTCATGAGTCAACTAATTATTTTTTCTAGCAAAAATAAAATTAAATCCTCAGCTAGAAAATTAATTAATTTACAGTCAAAATTAAAATGTTAGAGAAATTAATTTCTCCAAATGGAAAAATTTGTGGGTCTAAAATAAGTTAATTTTTGGAGGTCCTTCACCAAAGGAATATTGAAAATTTCAAGAAAATTTGGACCCTTGGATCTTGGGGTTAAGTCAAAGTCAATTTTTTGAAGAAATTAGTTCCAAATAATTAGAACTAATAAAAAATGGTTTTGGTGAGAAATTCAAAAATTCTTCAAAAATAAGTATTTTTGATAGCATAGATTAAAACTTAATAAAAAATTTCTCAACCGTCGAGATTCTTTTGACGGGGATCAAGCCGTTATTTTCCACCTGGAGGGATTTCTTTATAAATAGAAGGCATTTTGCTTCTATTCTCCATCTTTGGTTAGATGTAATTTTGTAAATGCTGGTGTGAAGCCATTGTTTTGCTGGGAACGTTTGAATTTCATAATAAAAGACTTTGGGGTACAGTTCATGGTGTCTTTGTCTCATTGATCTGTGCTATGTGCTTTCCTATATTGTGCTTCAATATCATATGAATTGTTATTTCATTTGTAGATGATAGGGACATTCTATTGGTAAGTTTTGGGCTTATCTTAGGTGATC
The DNA here is from genome assembly GCA_031772625.1 of Pinus tabuliformis. NCBI lineage: Eukaryota > Viridiplantae > Streptophyta > Pinopsida > Pinales > Pinaceae > Pinus > Pinus tabuliformis. The sequence continues at coordinate 288,094,129 of CM062804.1, read as the reverse complement.
CAATTCACTATATGATCTAATGATTTTTCTTAAGAAATATATATAAAGTTTGCAGGTTTCTTAGCGCTTGGGCTCCAAATGTTGGAAATAATACTGGGGGGGTGTTGGCCGGATAAATCGATCTTGCGGACAAGGCCGATCTCTCTAGTATCAGAAGATAGTCTAGCAACAAACAGATAAACAAACCTATCTTTCTCTAGACATATGCGATTTATAAGTAAATACTACAAAGGTGTTAAGATCCTACCTTAGATCCAATGCTTGTTCGTTGTAGTCATCCTTCAATCGTTCGAAAGAGTTACCCTCCAATCATTCGAAAGAGTTATCTTTAAAGACCTGCAATCACAAACAAGCAAACATTAAATAGCTTCTGCATAGCAAATATTATAAATCATGTCTATTATGGTGATCAAGGAATCCATAAAATAAACTATCAATTAACAGCTTATTGAGAAAAATGAACTTATTTGTATTAACTTTGAAGTAGAAGAACCTTACAACCTTTTTAGCCTTGATGTTGAACAAGCTCTTCCCGGGGTCCGAAACAAGAGTTTCCTTTACTTTGACAAGCCTTGCACTCTTTCAAATGAGATCTTAGAGGTATGTAATCTCTCCTCATGAAAACTCAACTAAAAAAGACTAAGTTCCAGCAGCATTTCACCTCAAAAATATTCAGCTTCCAACCTCCCAAGTAACTAGCCCAATGCTTCATTTTATAGTGCAGAGGAGGAGGTTACAGGTCCATCTATGAAGGGATAGAATCCTCCTTCAAAGGGATAAGCTCCTCACGTCAAGGGGATAGCTCCTTAAGGTATGGAGTGCATGAACCTTAAGAGAGCGAACTTGCCACCTCAAGATTCCTTCTAGAAGCTTTTAGAAATGACTGAAAGTGAGTTTTTCAGAATTTACTCACGCCTTTTTAACTTTTACAGGGGTCCGCACCCATAACACAGAAACAGTGCAGTCAGGTGCGTAGGAGACTTGACCATTAGGTGCGGGACCGCAAGTAAGACAAAGAGAGTGCGGAACTAGAGTTTTAAAAACTTTTGAGGGCTTTCTCTTGTTTTCAAGACTTGATATGAGGAATTGAGGCTTTAGACTTGCAAAGGAGGAAAGTATGTGTGGTAATGGACTCACACAGATTGCAGAATGTCAAGGTGACAATTTTTAATGCAACAGATTGCCCCCTAAAGTGTGAAGTCTGTAATAGATGAAGATAGAGTCTGTCATTTGTGAAGAGTGAAGTACTTTATCATTTCAAAGATCATCCTGTGGACACCCCAGTCGGAACCTGTAAAAACATTCAATGCAAAATATATATATGTAGACATATCATCGCTGAGGTAGGCATTCCCATACTCAGATCAAAATTGACTAGAAAACTGACTAAACTGTTCTGATATATGAATGATTTTGTAATACATCAAGAGTATAGACATATGTAGACACAGTATGGATGCAACCATCTGTTTATGAATAGTCCACTGCAGAATGAATAACAAAATTCCTTGCAGCGTGGATGGTAGAAACTAGATCCAGGGTCTTGATTTCCGCTTCCTGAACTAGTACGATTCTATCCATGTGAATGAATGTGTCGAAGTTGAACATGGTAGAAACCACTTGATTACCAGTCAATGATGTGAACTGTTAACAAGTGTGAGAGAAACCACCAGTAATGTCAATGGCTCTTAAAGTACCCAGTACAATCCATGAAATGTGAATAAATGAGCTGAAGTCGAACATGTCATAGAATCTTTCGATCGAAGGTCAATGATGCAACCTATCGTCGAAGGCGAGAAAACTGCCATTAGGGCATGCAGTTTTCAAGGTACTGACGATTTCTAGATCAATTTCCTAGATAATGAGTTGATGTCGATAGAAAGTGATCCGTTGTAAGCAAGCCCACAACATGAAATCATAGATCAAGTTTTGAAGAAATATATTGGCAAGGACTGACTCAGGGATGGTCAAAATGGATGATAGATATTTTGCAAATGAATGGTTTATTTGAACTGTTTTCTTGAACACATAACGACACTGTAGATGGCTTGGTGACAATTGACCCAAAGCCAATACCCAGAAACCGGCTGAAAACTTTCAATGTGGTTTGATTAACTGTTAGGCGAAGGATTTTCCCAACCCAGGTGAACAAAAAGTGTTGTGTTCAAGAGTGGTTGACGGGTTTTTACAAAACAAAGTATAACAAACAGGTTCATTTTTCTCTCTTTTCCCCCACCATTTCTGGCAAGTACCTTTTTATTTTTGACAAGCTTGAGGAGGATAACATTTGTTTGTTTATAAGCTCATCTTTCGGATGAGTCCAACTTAGTTTAAAATTCGAACCCTAAGAAGGAGTGGTTCGTTCCTGTTTGAAATTGAACAGGTCCTTTACTGTTAAATTTTAATTAGTCCAGTATAGGAAAACTCGGTGTTTTTCAATTTTAGGGAGTCAGAAGAAAAACTTAAGAAAACTCCATGGGGGTACTTTTTTGTAAAATAATCCCTTCGGTCTGAAAAAGGATAAAATAATACAAAAGGGATGGCTTTTCAATACTTTAACGAGCTAAAAAAGACAAGCGCTCGACAATCTTTTCATATTTAATGAGTCTGAAAAGGGTTTAAAGAGGACTCTATTGACTGTAATTAGTCAACGTGTACCTTTTTCGTAAATAGTCCATTTTAGTCCGTAAAAGGGGTAAACTTATACTAAAGGGACGATTATTCATTTGTTTTAACGAGTTTGAACAATCAAGTGCTCGACAATCTTTTCAATTTTCGAGAGTCTAAAAAGAGCTTAAAGAAGACTCCACTGTTTCGCTTTTTCTTAAATTTTTGAAAGAGTCTGAAAAAGTAATAAAAGTATGCTCTTTGTTGAAAAATGATCAATTTCCTCGAAAAATCCAATATTCTGCACAAAAACTCAAAACATTACACATACCTGTTTAAGATAAATAAAAATAATTTAAAAATTTACCTTTTTAAAGTGAAAAATAAATAAATTAAAAATTCATTTATTCGAAAAAACTTATAAAAAGGGCTTTTTTAACCTTCATTTTTACCATTTGAGTTCAGAGTGAGAAGTGAGAGCTTTTGGGTAAGAAAGTTCCTATGAAGATTCTGGAAAATCCGTCCGTCGGAATCGAAAACCGTCAGCTCCAGGTAATCCACATCCTCCTTAACTTGCATTTCATCCGTTTACATTTTGATTTTAGGCTTTAAATTTGATTTTTTAAGGAAAAATAGGTTTAGAAAATCGCTCGCGGGGGTCCGCAGGTGCAACACGTGGTCCCTGCGGACCCCGACTTTTTTCTACAAATAAAAAAGTCATGGGTCCGCACCTATTACTTACAGCCTGTGCGGACCTACGCACTGTTTGTAAGCATCGAGTGCGGACCCCACGAAATGAATTTTAAAAATTAAATTTCTCCATTTTGCCCAAAATTTTCCGAACAAGGTTGTTCTAATATGTCTTTTTATACATTGTAGGACATTCAAAATGCTTATTTGGCGAGAATGCGAGCATGAGGATGTAGATTTTGCCACACTAAATCATATGCCTGCAATGCAGGCATTGAGAGCATGCGGATTGCTAAAGTTCTGGGGCATACAGGGTATGAGGGCCCAAGTAGACCTCTTGCAATGGCTGGTAGACAGATGGAACACACAGGACCAGTGCTTCGTGATTGGTGGCCACCGGCTCGAAATCGAGCTGGAGGACATATATTTCTTGACTGGTTTGTCCAAGAGGGGCGAACAATTATCTCTTTTCGGGACTAGGCCAGGTGGCCAGTCTGTTGCTAGTCTTCGATTGGAGTTTTGCGATGATCAAACAAAGGACAAACGGATTGATATTAAAACTATCAACCGTCCTGAGCTTAAGGTTATTGCATTCACTGTTACTAGGCTATGCGGGAGTGCAGCATTGCATGTGGCTACTGGATCCCAGATGCAGATGGTTGTAGACTGTTTTCGAGGCACCATATTCAACTGGTGCGAGGCTGTGTTGGCAAATGTGAAAGGCCAACTAACCAGAGCAAAGAACGGATAGTTGAAATATTTTGGATATGGATTCATCGTAGTCAGCTTTGCTCTAGAGAGGATCCCCATGTTAGCCCCGTAGCATATTCCTGTTGATGCTGGTCTTCCTCGAGAGCCTAGGATAGTTTGCTGGGTTGCTTTGATGGCCCGTCACCCTGAGGAGGGTACAGAGGTTGTTCGATTTCCGCCTGAGTATTTTCGTTGGTTGAACAACCAACTTTTTGTGATTCAGGATTTTCCATATGTCGGGATGGATTACCGCGGTGACCCAGACATGATTCTTCCACCAGGAGAACAATGGGATGATTCAGGTAAAATCATTTTCAACACTTTCTAAGTTTTATTTTTATTTAAATCGTCCAAAACTGATAATCAAAAGTTTAAATGCAGATGTGGGTCCACGATGACCAGCCGCTCTCCAGCCTTTCGAGAGGAGACACCCAGCTGCAGCAGCACCAGCCCCACAGGACCAATCAGCAGAGATCTTGACCGACTTGGAGCATCATCTAGAGCGCTTGACACTAGATATTCCAGAGACTGATATAGATGATATTCCACTTAGGTTACAGAGATATGTGATTGGGGTCCTAGGACCTTTTAGGAGGTTCCTATGTAGGGTGGCCCGAGCAGTGGTTTCTTATCGTGATCATCGCCAAGGATAGGATGATCGATTTTGTAGACTCATGACTATTATCATTTTTGCCGATCATAAGGTGTTTTTCAACCTATGATCGAAGACGATGTATATTTTGAAACACTACGTCTATGCTATGATATATCATTATTACCGGCTATCTCGTGTAACATGTTATCGAATGGTATTAAATTTACTATTTTCATTATTGCAAATGTCTATTTTATCATACTAGAAGCAACTGCGTCTGCTAATGTATTTAAATGTCTTGGAATATGCTGATATTCAATGTAATCAAATTCACGTTCCAAGAGACGAACTCTAAAAAATAACCTTAATAACACTGGATTTCTAATGGCATAAACCCTGTTAAGCTGTAATACAACGAGTTCAGAGTCTAACCTAACAATCAAAGTCCGAATCCCAAATGAGATGGATTCAGATAATAACTCAATCACTGCACTATACTCTGCAATGTTATTCATTGTTTGACCAAGGTTTACCCCATGCATAGATACTAACTCATCAGAGGGTGAATAGATAACCCAAACTGCGGAAGAAATGTTTCGTGTATTACGACAAGCACCATCAGCAAAACCAATGTATGTTTGAAGAGACGTCGACATCTGCAATATTAAGAGTAAAATCAAGATAAGCAGGAATAATGATAAGAGCACTCTCTAAACTAGGCACACTTTTCTAATCTAAAACACACCAGCTGTAAAGAAATTAATCTAACAAAAAAAAAATCTCCACCCAGAATTTAAGCATAATATCTTTTCAGATAAAGTCCATTTCTGGGTTTACCCAAAGAGACACCGTCAAAATCTATCAATTCATAAGCCCCTTTTGCCAGCTTTCGCTTAACAATGTAAGGACCATGCTACATAGGTACAAATTTTCCTGCCCCTAGCTTATCGTTTGCTTGATCATATAGTAAAACTAGGTCTCCTTCCAAAAAATTAGGAGGTGTAACACTTCTGTTGTACTGAGATATCATTTGTTTCGCACGAGTCTCGTTTGTTATTGTAGTAGTGTGTCGATTCTCATCTAGCTGAGCTAAGTACAAAAAATGTTTCTCTTCTTCAGAAGTAGCTGGGAGTAATTCTATGGCTAATTGTAATGACGGAATTTCGCATTCAATAGGTAACACTGCTTCCAAACCGTAGACTAGTTGAAAAGGAGTGAAACCAGTCAATGTTTTTACTGAGGTCCGATATGCCCAAAGTGCTGAAAATAGCATGGTATGCCAATTCGACTTATGAATACCAATGATTCGTTTGATCATAGTGACTAAAACTTTATTGATAGCTTCAACCAGACCATTAACCTGCGGGTAATACGGAGTAGAACTATCGTGGCGCAGGCCAAGTTGATCTGTCAGTTTAGTCGTCATGATGTTTCGAAAGTGACTTCCATGATCAGTAATAATAGCTTGAGGAACACGGAATATATCAATTATATGATTGAATCCGAAAGTTGCAGCAGTCTTGCCATCTGTCGAAAATGTGCCACCCACTTAGTAAAATAATCTACCGCTAGGATAATATATGCATGCCCCCCGGTCGAGTGAGGGTTACATGTAATAAAGTCAATACCCCACTTTGCGAAAGGACCGACAACAATTATAGGGTGAAGAGGAGCGGGTGGAGCATGCATCTTACAATCAAAGATTTGACAATTGTGGCATTTCCGGACTGCATAGATACAATCTTTGAATAAGGATGGCCAGAAATAACCAGCGCGCAATATCTTTTGGGCTGTGGCATACCCAGACATATGACCGCCACATGCTCCAGAGTGACAGTCATTCAGAACCTTTTCAGCTTCTTCATGAGTTAAACAATGTCGGAAAACAGAATCCGCTCCACGACGATAAAGTGTATCACCAATAATATTGTATTGTTGGGATTGGAAACGTATTTTCCATCGCTGAGATTGTGAGATTTCAGGTTGAAAAGATTGGGTTTGGAGATAAACAATAATATCTCCATACCAAGGATCAAGAGTACTGATAAGAAATAAGGATTCATCCGCAATGGGTTCTTTCGCCACAGTTTCAGTATCAGTACGCGGGAAATCACACATCAGTTCGACAAAAACCAAAGATTTCTTTGCCTTGGATTTTTCAAATTCCAAGTCAAATTCCTGCAGGGTAACTACCCATTTGGAATACTTGCCCCCTAGCAATTGTTTGGTCAAAATATACATCATAGGGTTATAGTCAGAAATTACCGTGGTTTTGCGTAATAAGATGTAGTGACGAAATCTTTAGACAACTTGAACAATTGCCAAGGCCAATTTCTCCACATGCGAATATTTAAGCTCAGTGAGATGTAGAGTTCGAATAAGATAGTAAATCACATGTCCATTGTTGAATTCATCTTCCTGAACTAAAACCATCCCAATGGTGGAATGAGAAGCGGCGAGGTACAAAAAGTAATCTTGGTTGTAATTGGGAGGATGCAGTAATGGTGCATGGGTCAATGTGTGTGTGAGTGCATCAAAAGATCGATCAGCGATCTCATCCCAAAAGAATGGAATATTCCGTTTTAACAACCTGGTAAAACCTTTCGTTATCTCGGTGTAGTTAGGAATGAAACGACATAAAAAGTTTGCTTTCCCTTGCAAACTTTGGAGTTGGCGAAGAGTCGAAGGAGGAGGTAGATTGACAATAGCTTCCACCTTCGAGGGGTCGATACGAATGCCTGCCTTTGATATGATAAATCCCAGTAAGCGACCCGTTTCTATGCAGAATACACATGTGTGGATTTAGCCGAATTCGATAATGCTTACATCTCATAAATATAGCTCGTAAATGAGTGAGATGATCAACTCTACGCAATGAGTGGGCAGGTAAATCATCGAGATAAGGCTACACAATGTGCTTGATGTCATGACATGCGTAAGACATAGCCCTTTGAAAAGTTGCTCCAGCGTTCATTAATCCAAAGGGTAATTTGCAATAAGCAAATGTTCCGCATGGGCAAATGAAAGCTGTTTTAGCTTGATCAGCAGGGAGTATGTTGATTTGATTGTAACCGGAAAAACCATCCATAAATGAGAACATTTCACTGCTGGCACAATCATCAATAATTTGATCGATATAGGGGGTTGGATAATTGTCTTTAGGACAAGCTCGATTAATATCCCTATTGTCGATACATACTCTTATCGTTCCTTGTTTTTTGTTGATAGGAACAATATTCAATACCCAATCGGTTAAAGGAATTGGATAAATGAAACCTACGCGAAGTAATTTCTCAACTTTGGCTTTGATAGCAGCAACTTTTCGCGGATGTATCTGACGTAAGCATTGTCAAACAGGTTTAGCATCCGGGTATGTTTTAATTTCATGGACAACAATTGACGGATCGATCCTTGGCATTTCTTCATATGACCAGGGAAAAACTTCACGGAATTCTTGAAATAGGGCTTTATAAGTTTGGATTTCATTGTTCGTACAGGAAGCACCTATATGAATGTTTTCAATAATTCTAGGCTTAACTGAAATGTCAATAGGAACCGTTCGAGAGATATTTTCCAAATTTAACTCAGAATCAGAATTTTGCAATGGATTCTGTGGTTCTTTGACATAGTCAGTCGTAAAAATAGAGGAAAAATCATTTTCAAAATGATCAAGCTCAGGTAAAAACGAAGATCGGTGATGTAGATCTTCCCATGGTAAATCATCAACAGACAATAGTTCATGAATTTGCTCATCAGTATGAACAAGATCAGGAAATGCTGCTATAGCTGAGCTAGATATAGAAAGTGATTCCCCATGGACCACATTCATTGGATTAGTTTCGGTTGAATAGGACTCAGAAAACGACTGTACAACCTAAAATGCAATTTCAAAGGGACTCAGAGGCATCGCGCCACCAATTGAATCTAGCTCAGAATCGGAAGGTACGATCCAAGGATCATCAAAAGTAACAGTATTCGATGAAATCATATGAATAGTTGCAATAGAAGGCGATACGTTAGGAGGAGGGAAGGAAAAAGTTCCCAGTAAACCAAAATCTTTAATCAAACCTACGCCAACATCCTTGTAAGGGATAGTCGTTTTACCGATGTGCTGAATACTATCTGTAGAGGCTGGGTTGGATGAGAAATAAGTCAGCTGGTCTATTGTAACGATCTTTCCGTTATGAGGAAACTTGATAAGCCGAAAAACTGATGAAACAATAGCAGTCATAGCATAAGACCAACTGCGACCCAGGAGAAGGTTGTAATCTAGAGGGGCATCAACCACTTCCACATCTAGATTTACGGTTTTGCCTTCAACCCCTATAGGTAAATCCTGCAAAATACCAAAAGGATGGAACCCTCGGCCATCAAAAGCCTTTAGAATTGTCGGAGACTGATTGAGTGTGGGAGAACCAAGCGATTTCCAACACTGGATCGACATAATACACGTAGAAGCCCCTTCATCAATCACAGTCCGAAAGCAAGGTCTGTTTTTGACTAAAACTGGAATCTGGAAAGCCATTTGATGAGGGAGGCGGGGTGTACTATTCTCTAAATCGAAGATTATTAGGTTCGAATCCTGAATATCGACAGCTCCTATAGCAGAGAATAGTAATTTATGCTGTGCTGGGCACGATTGCAGCACTTCCAAAGCCGACATTGCTGAAGGGGAAATAGCTAAGTCTTCAACAATGTTATAATTCTGAGCAGCTCTCGCATGTGGATTGAAAGATGATTTCCGAAGTATACCTTTAGCAGGTGGTTTGATTACTAAGTCAGGGTTGGGTTTCTCAATCTGTAGTGGACCGGAACCAAGAGGAGGTGTAGTTGATGTGTTTGAATTAGAAGATTCTGCTTCTTTACCACCAACAGGATTTTTACTACCATAATCTTGCGATCGTGTCGCAATCCTGACATGAGACATCATCATAATGGGTTCTTCTAAGGCATTCGAGGAAGAACCAATCATCTTACTATCTTGAGTAGGAAAAGGATCCTTCAAGACAACAGGCATTTGAGAACCTTTAACGATTTTTGAAACCTCTGCTCGATGTGGGCAGTGTTTGGTAAAATGATCCTCGTCGCAAATGAAACAAGGATAGCGAGGTTTCCGTTTTTCGTCAGTAGATTCATTTTTATTTGTTTTATCTTTTGAATTTTGTTTGTTTTTCTTCTTCCCCTTCTTTTTACTACCGGATTTTGATTTGGTCGTAGATGATTCTACGACATGGATGTCGGCAGAAATTTCAGCGGAAGATTCTCCTGTTGGGGAATCAGGTAAAGTTATTATAGGAGAAGAATTCTTTGAAGATTTCTTCTTGCTTTTAGTACTAACTGAACCAATCATACCATCGGCGGCATGAGACCCTGAAGGAGCTGCAGTTATTTGACTGTGTTTTGGAAGATCAGGGATTTTTCATGTAAAGTACCTGACTGTGTATAGATGAGGTCAAGGTACTGAGCCTGAGCAATGACTTGCTCTTCAGTGACAACTCCTCCCTTAGCTACATCTTCAATGATTTTGGGTAACAATGATTTAATGAACCATTCCACTAAAATTTGATTTGGAATGAAAACTTTCACTAAACGCCTTCTACATCGCCATTCATGAATATGATCAAAAATATATATGGACGTGGATTGTTTCAGTGAAGTTAACAGTTCCGTGCCATTGTCATATCTGACAGACAACTGAAAATGAGTTAAGAAAGCAGTGGCTAACTGATTGAAATTATAAAAAGAGGCTCGTGGTAACTCAATGTACCATTTGGCGGCAAGACCAATAAGAGTTCATTAAAAAAGACGCAATCGAATTGAATCATCAATGATGGAATTAGATGCATATAAGAGGTGATAAGTCATAACATGATTTGACGGATCTTCTCCTCACTTACCCTCGAATTTCGAGATATCACTAGGCAAATTACTAGGCATTGGTGGCCAATACGGAAGATAGTAAATCGGATTGTTCGTAAGGCGCGACAAATCAGGTAAATCCAAAGTTGCAATAAATGGTAACTGACGGTTAGGGTCGCGAAAACCTTGAGTAGTGAGACTAGTTCTAGGAGGAGGATATCCAGGATAACCTGGAATCGGATTTGCATTAGGAATGTTATAACCTCCTAGGAAACCAGGATTAACTGGACCAAACTGGGGTTGTTGAGGCTGTTGATAAGTATAGCCAGGATACGGTTGATACTGATAAACTGGGTTTTGTACAGTAGGACCGAATTGATACTGTCCCTGGTATGGTTGATATGTGAATTGTGGTTGACTTGTGGCAATTGTAGCAATTGTACTGGCTTGTCCCGTAGGCATTTGGACCGAAGTCTGAACCGTAGGTTTTGACTATGGCACAGAGACTTGAGGAATTTGCACTGATGCAGGGGCAGTAGAAACCGGAGCTACAGATACTCTAGAAACAGGTGTTGTAGGTTGAACAGAAGTTGCAGTAGTTGCAGTAGTTTGAGGCGGAGTACGAGGTGAGCTAGGCCTAGGCTGCTGAACTGTACTAGATGCAGGGATTTGAATAGTAGGTTGGACAGGTTGCTGGGTGGAACCAGAAACCAAAGGTTGTCCAGGTTGATTAAGTAACTGCACATTAGGTTGCAAAGTCTATTGAGTTTGAGACGGATCCCACACCATGTTCATTCCGGAGTATGGACCCATAAAAGGTTGTGCATATGGAGGACCATAACTTGGTTGAACGTAGGGCTGATAATTAAGCGGTACATTTCCAGCTCCTTGAAAAAATGGTTGACTAGAAGGCGGTTGGAAACCTTGAGTTGGGTACTGACCTTGAGGTTGATAACCTTGAGGCACGTACTGAAACTGGGGTTGACCTTGAGGTATGTACTGAAACTGGGGTTGACCTTGGGGTATGTACTGTCCTGAAGGTTGATAAACTTGAGGAAGCCCTTCAGGCGGTAACTGACTACCTTGGGGTTGCCCCCCAGGCAGTAACTGACTACCTTGAGGTTGAGGATTTGGAATACTACCAGACATCATAAGGATTTGTTCTGCGTTCAACGCTTGAGTTCCATTACTTCCAGATGATAATACTTGTTCAATCGGCTGAGGAGATGCTCTTGAAAAAGTACCAGAGAGTGACTGGTACCCCGAAGGAACAAAAGGACCGCCGGATAAAAATGTTTCCGGTGATTGGGAAAACATAGATGACTGTCTTGACATAATCGATGAAGGATAATAACCTCTTGGAGTAGGATGAAAAGGAATTCGAGGTGGTGAAAAACTAAGACACGGGTTTTCTAAAAAGTTTGTCAATGATACGTACCAAGTGTCACTCCTAAAAGGACTGTAGAATATTGATTCACGCTCCCTAAGATTTAAAATCTGTTGGTTTTCGGGAAGAGTTACATCTTCTTCTGGACTAACAAGTTCTTCAATAGAAATGAGGCTAGAAGGAAGATTTTGAGTAATAATATTTCTTACCCTAGGTGAACCAGGATTACTAGAAGTTGGAGAAGCAAATCCTGAAGTTGGAGTAACAACAGGTTTAGTGTTAGGCTCAGAAATTTCAGGTTCTTCAGCTAATTCACTGGAAGGAGAAATACTACCAGTAACTTCGGAAAATGAAATTGGCTCTTGAATATACTCTGTTGTTTGTATTTGATAATCAGGATGAACAATTAAAGATGATTCTCTGGCTTCTGGTGATCCAACTCTACTGTCACTAGGTGATACAAGAGCTCGTAGCCCTTCAAGCTGGTTTGGTGTATACTCAGGAGGTTTCCCCTGAAGTCTACGAGATTGTCTTGGTAATTCAGCCACGATTAAATATTAATTAATTACACGCAAACAAAGAAAATTTCAATAAAAACACCTAAAGTCTCTAAAGAATACCCGTACTTTAGTACTAATGCAGTTGATACAATGTTGATTTCTAATCCTATTTGATATATTTTTATTTATTTACCATACTTCTTTATACCTCTTTTATATTTATTTATTTACCATACCTCTCTTATAAATATGGTATTTGGCCCATAGACTTCACCTAAATAAAACCTCTTTTTTGAGTTTTTGTAAATATAAAGAGGTTTATGGAGTAAATATAAAAAGAGGTTTTATTTATTTACCATACCTCTAGTTTATTTATATTTTTATTTATTTACCATACCTCTGGAGTAAGTATAAAAATATGTTTTATTTATTTACCATACCTCTAGTTTATTTATATTTTTATTTACCATACCTCTTTTTTGAGTTTTGGTAAATCTCTTCATATTTTAAATTTATATTGTGTTTATACATAATAATATTTAGATTGATTTTTAAATAGGACCGACATTAGATAAAAAATGTTAAATGTTAAATGTTTACGTGTTTACGTTTACATTTATGTTTTTATGTGAGATCTACCCCCATACTGGGCTGTAGAGCGCCTCTCAGTGCAATGATCCAATTTAGTTCATTTGTCTCTTATATAAGTTAAATTTGATCCAAAGTTTGACTTGCAAGTGATGGCTAGGAGCGCTGTCTAGATTGCTGACATATTTTGTGCCATTATCATGCAGTCTAGCTACTTGGAAGGGTCCAAACCACATCTCAGTGAGTTTAGCAGGCTAGAACATTCTTATCACTGAATTTCAAGCAGATCACTGGGCGCATATTGATTTTCTGCAATTCCTGAATATGCCAAAACTTCTTCACATAAACATAAACATTTTATACCAATTTCAATACAAATTGGATTCTCGACAATATATCACATTTTGGGGCAGTATCTATATCAAAATTAGCAAGAATTATATCATAGTATTTCAGTGGACAGTCACACTGCTGGTGCTACTTAGAATGTAAAATTTTGTGGCGGCTGATAATAGTTTTACTTTTCGTTCCAGAGAACAAATTTGCTGTTGGAAGTGGAGCTAAAAGCGTTTGCATTTGCTACTACGAGCAAGATAATAATTGGTAATCAATTTCTTTCTCTGCAGGAATCTATTTTTTTTGCTAGTAAAATTAAAAGTCTTTGTATTAGCAGAAGTAGACATACAACTATAGCAGCCTGGATCCCTCTTATAATCCAAATGGGAACTTCATATGAGGTAAGTAGTACAAAATTTGAAGCAGAGTCTATGCCCAGTCCATCTTTGGGATACTGAACTAAAACTGAGAACACTGCAAGACAAGTGAAAGGAAATTTACCAGACTGCCTTTGAATTGACTTCAATAGAATTGTTGGTGTCACCATCTTTGGAAGCTTCACTGCTGGGCGGACAGGGATCACTGAAGGATGGAGGACCCAACTCAGGGAGCTGGTTGAAGAATTCCTCCTATTTACTCATTCTACAGATGTTGTCCACTTCAACATTTTCCACTCATCTCCTAAGAGAATCTAATTGAAATTGGATGAGCTTGGGCACAGGCAAGATTACTTGTTTGGTTCACAAGATATTTTTATTCCCTGAGACTCTTAAATTTGGCTGCGTTCCACATTCAATCTGTTCCAGGATTATTTTCAACAGTTCAGCCATCTTCTTATGGAATTCCAACGGAATGTTGGGAGTTGCCAGCCTCTCTTCTTCTAATTTCATCATACGTTCACCCAATCCAGCCAAAGTTTAATGGATTTCAGATATGGTTGCTGTCATGAAGGCATTGCGTCTGACTCTTGAATTTTACAGGTCCTTCTAGCACCAGGAATCCCATTGCTCATCATCATTTGTTGACCCTTTTGGACATTTTCGTGATACTGGACTTCCATCTTTATATTTTATTTTAATCTCGTGTAGTATAAGGCTGTTCCTCCCAGGAGCCACCTGAGCCACGGAATTCTTTGGTGTGTGTCCATTTCTTCTAAGACTTTTGGTCTTAGATTATTTCCCAATTGACAGTCGATAGGGTTTAGGATTGAAAACGGATTTGAGAACTGAAAAGAGGGTTAAAGAGAATGAAAATAAACTGTGTCCTGCCTCCATCAAGTCTGCCAGGTTGGTGACATTACTCCCAACAGCTCAGAGGGTAACGTAGGGGTTTAATTATTGGAGATTGCTTTTCCCAAATAAGTTCCAGTAATATTTCTTTAAACCAAAATTCAATGATCTTATGGCCCTGTTACCGCTTCATTTAGTGGATTGCAGAAGATCATACAATCTACTATGGCCAACACACACAAGACAATGGCCCACTGTCACCTTGGCCTATATCCCCACTCTTTAGGCCTCAACTTCTACCATAAGGCCAAGGGAGGCTTCCCGAAATGTGACTTAAGCCAACCAATATAAGACCAGTGCCTTATAATGGAGTCTAATGGATGAAGGAAAGAATTTTGTATTTGTTGTCCTTCTAGCTTGACATATAAATCTACAACACAAGATTAGCTAAACCTGCATACAAGTACACTGAAAATCAATAGAACTTAGTGAGTATATGATGAAAATTAGTCTACGAAAAAATATGCTAACCAGAAAAAATGTTTATTGTATAAATGAATACCTGGTTAGACAAGTTTCTGAACAGGAATGCTTGCTGCCCTGTTTTAGCAGGGTTGTAAACTAGCATATAAAACTTCTAACAGCAAGTTAAGACTTAAAATACTCGTTAAAATATAGCGTATGAGTAATGGAATTTGCCAATTTGGTCTATCTAAAATATCTTGACCAAATATATAAAGATTTCTGAGTTTAAATGATTGGTTAGGGGAGTTTCTGCATTAAATTTGCTTGCTTCCCTACCCTTGAATGGTCACCCAAAAGTGCTGGAACACTCCCGGATGTCAGATCTAAGAGTGGGAAAGTTGAAAATTTAAAATTTGGCTGGTTATGGCCAATTTTAAGCCTTGGACCAGCACTAAAATTAAATTTCTATCTACCCGGAAATTCTCTTTTGGAGGTCCTGGGATCTAAACCCCTTGGGTAAATAACCCAAAAAATTATTTCAGCTATTAATAATGAATTTTAGGACTGAAATAACTTGAAATTTAGCTTCAGATGCAACAATAAGCAATACAAAGTTTTAAACTAATTTGAGCTACAACAAGGCACAGTATGACACTTATTTGGCATTTGGAGATTTGTAAGGTACCTTTTTGGTGCAATCTGCAATATGAAAATTTAGAACAGCAACATGTACTTGCAGATCTGCATACATAAAACTAGATATACCAGTGTAATATATGCAAAATAACTCATGAAAAAAATCAAATATATCTATCCCTTGATCATGATTTCAATTTATGCACTTTCTCTCCAAGGGTTTCCTAGTTAAAACTTAAAATGATATGGAAATTATAGAAAGCTAGTTAAATAAAACAAAAAATAAAAAATTGAAAAAGAAAGAGAGTGTTTTCTTTTTTTCTTTTAAGAATTTTTTATAAATGAATGGTTGAGATGAGAGACTTTACCTTTACTCTAAAGCTTACCAATCCACTGGATTGCAATGACAATCCTTCGTAAGTCAACACCCGCCTTGAGGACTAGGAGTGAGTGAGGAGTTGGGGGGGAACTATCCCACTCACTCTCATGTAGAATAACCTCCAAGAAAAACTCCAATTCTACTAGGAGGATCTACTCCTTCAAGATGCCCCAATTGCTACAAAAACAATTGTACTTGTCAGTAATATCCCACAAGTTTGGTTGAAGATTCCCCCTAAATGGGATTGTCCAACACTTGAAAATGTATCTTCTTCGTGAGAGTTGAGGGTGAGAAAAACTCTCCTTCCACGTGACAGTGTCAATCAATGGATCCTTGCAACAATTTTGTATTAATTAAGCTTATGTCTGCAAGATAGTCTATTAAGCACAATTTAAAAGCTAGAACTAAGAAAAGAGAGAATAGAAAATCAATGCAATTCACATAAGAAATAGTACTTTTCCAATTGGTTTATTTATTACATATCATAAATGATCTCATAGTCAACAACTAATGGGGGGGAAGCTAGCAATTTATAGATCTCATTGCTAACAACTAGTTTTCCTCTTCCAATAAAATAATATTATTTGACTTGTCATCCATAATAACCTTGGAGACTAAGTCGACTCAAGATAAAAAATAATATTTTATTACAATGAGTTTGCCCACATGGTGGGTCGAATTGACTTGATCACTCCCAAACAATGCAACGTTCCCCTTGGAAAGAGTCTGGAAGTCAAAATAATGCTCATTTCTCCTCCAACATCCTTCTATAAATGCCCAACGTTTCTCTTGCTATTCAACTTACCTTTGAAACTGAAATATTTTGCCTTAGTAATTCACTCCACCAGAGAAGACTGATCACTTTGACTTATAACAACTATTTCTTCATCCTTATCTTCATATTTTTGGAAATAGTGCTTTCCAACAGCTATATTGACTTTCCAACAACTATGTTTTATATTTTCTTGATATTTTGTGCAATAATAGGTGTATTTCTGGCCCTCCTTAATATCTCAAATGCCTTAGCCTATCAAGCCAAATGTTCCATGCTATTTAATTACTCATGCCACATAATGCCACATCACAATTTGAGTCAACTCAAAAAGGTCTATATGGTTGCCACATAAGCTTGGTCAAACCCCTAAAAAGTTGGTCAAAATTAGGATCTCCAAAACCATTGAAGATAATTTTTTTTGAAACATGGGTTTTGTTTCCCTCAACAAGTAGGTAATTTTGGACATAATGCATGTCGCAAATAATGCAGTGCTCTAACTGTTATGCCCCTCGAAAGATGCACACCCTCGTTTGACTGCCTTTGACCAGCCATAACTCAAAATGGATAATCCAAATGGGGAAATTCCATGTGGCATGTCATCCTCTCACTGAGCTCCCTAATCTAGGACCCTGCTGACTTTGACTTCCAGGACCACTTTGCCTTGTGAAACATGAACTACATTGGGGAAGTGTGAAAATGTCATTGACTATGAGATTGCTATATATGAGAAATATTTGAGGGATATGACACCAAAGCCAAGGCCAAATACAGACTCGATAGACTCATAACCATGCAGACAGACATAGGTGCACTTTACATGGGATGGACTGGCCCCTACACTGGTGATCACACCTACACTGCAAGGCTCCCACAAAACTATGAGTCCGCATATAAGCTTACCTCTAGCTGTCCAATGCTATTAGGGATGAAAGAAACCTGCTACATAATCAAAGGGATAGGGCATGGTTTGACCAAAACAAGGCTGACTCAATGTGACACAGGGTCTAGGATGCCTACAAGGCCTCACATGGTTGTTACTTGGTTTTTAACTTGTGACCTTGGGCTTACAATGGTGCTGAAGAATGCTGCTATGAATCTATAGGTACCCTTGCTGAAAGAGAGGTATTAGGCCCTTTTGACTAAGTTTTCACATGCCATGGAGATTTAGGGATCTTAACAACTCCACGAGAATTTTGCCTAGGAAAATGCTGCCCACCATCAGTAATCTGGTGGAGTTCTCTTCCCAATTATCCTCTTTAATCAAATTGCCTTTTATGATCTTTGTTAATTTTATATATGTTCTATGCTTAGAGCAATTTATTTCAATTTTCACAGTTAGCTCAATATCTCTTCCAGATTAGCAATCACATTAGCATTAAAGTAAACTACAGATAGAACATAAACATAAATCGCAGAAGACAAGCCAAGACAAGAGGACACAAGATGTGGCGCTAGCCAGGGACAAACCCCAATGTGGGGAAACCCTTGAGAATTGTCCCATAACACAAATAAAATCGTATCTCCATGAATACTTATCGGAATCGGATGATCTTTAGATCAATCCTACACCTCTTGATGAGAGGAGTCCAAGAAAAATATCAGCTGCCATTAATAAGATGACCCACATGGAGTTTGGCCCTAGTTTCCAATTTTAACACTCCCTCTCAACTAGGGAGAACTCCATCTGCTGATCCATCTGTCCAACTGTACTATCTTTGCCATCAGTGCCCTGCACTGCTCTCCTCTGCCGAGATCTGTTCTGCTCTGCTCTGTTGAGCTCTGCTTTGCTGAACCATGAAGAAGAAGAATTGATCGAGAATGTCTCATACCATTCTCTGCTGACCCGAAGTCAGTTTCATCTGAAGAGAGTGTGTCATATCACTCTTACTGACTCGAAGTCAGTTTCATCTGAAGAGAGTGTGTCATATCACTCTTACTGACTCGAAGTCAATTTTATTGATCCCAGATCAATATCACAAGAGAGTGTCTCAAACCACTCATACTGATCCCAAATCAATGGAGGTCATCCTAGCATAGGGAGTACGGTAGATACAACAATGCGTCCATCGATAGTTCTACTATGGTCCCTAACCCCATTTCCCTACTCATTGATCAGATGAGAGGTACTTCCCATGAGTCCCAGACTGTATGGGTAGGATGCCTCGACAGAAGAACTAATCATCCTATCCCAAAGTTGCCACGGGAGAACTAATCATCCCGGCCCACAGGAGAACTAATCATCTTGTTTCATAATTGCCACGGGAGAACTAATCATCCCGGCCCACAGGAGAACTAATCATCTTGTTCCATAGTTTCCATAGGAGAACTAATCATCCTGGCCCACAGGAGAACTAATCATCCTATTCCATAGTCGCCACGAGGTATCACAGGGAAAGGTTGAACCTGTCATCCTGTACATAGCGCACCACCAGGGGAGGGTGAGTTGCCCTGTGGTCTTATGTCGCTCCAGTAAGTACTCCAAGCCCCCTAGAGCTCCCAGAGCTCAATGCATGCAACATGTAGTTCCCTTATATGAAGGTCTCTCAACGACTCCAAGTTGTTCGGGAAAATCACAGATTTGACCTTTCCCTGGGGCTTTGACAAAGTGTCTACGACCTGTACATCAGTCTCAATGCGATGGAGCCTCCTCGCTCATTGACTTACCATATCCCAGGTAAGGTAGTATCTGATGTCTATCTGTTGGAGCAATCATCGAATACAAGATTCCTCAATAATTGAAGTCCCCCCTGGTTGTCACAAAGAATCACAGTGGTATTCATCATGTGTACAAACAGCTCACTGATGAGCTTCCACAACCAGGCAACTTCACACGAGATCATACTCATAGCTATGTATTCGGTCTCGGCGGTGCTTATAGCAACCGACTTCTGTTTCCTGCTCATCCATGATATCGAAGTAGAATCTAGAGAGAACCAACACTGAGAAGTGCTCTAGCGATCCTCCACACTGCCTGCCCAATCAACATTCGAATAATCATGCAGATTCATATTTTCGACAGTGTATCTCAATCCATGAGAGATTGTGCCCTGAAGATATCTCAGAAGATTCTTGGCACCAATCTAGTGAGGCTCAACCAAATATGAGCTCACCATGCTAGTGCCTTGAAGCACTACAGTCAATAACCCAGATTCCCAAAGAATGTGAAGGAGAGAGCCAATACAAGATAACACTTTTTTATCTTATCAGAAATAAAATTTGATTCTTCATACCTGGGGTTCCTTGCTTTCTCTGAAGAGTCGGCCATATCCTTGATGACCTGCATTCCTCCGATCATTGAAGATGTCCCTGGAATGATTGTTATCATCATCAAGTGATGTGTCCCTGCCAGTCGGACACTCCTTCGCATAATGGCCGAACTTATTTCAACCAAGGCATCTGCCTTTCCTTCCACCCTTAGATCTGGTTTTCCCATAGAAGTGATCTTCAGGTAGGCCATCAGAAACTTCTGCTGCGCCATTCTGATAATATTCTTTGCTTCGACTTCACCCTTGGTGAATTAGAAGAGGGATGAGGAATCCATTGATCCTTTTGTCCTTTCCCAACTGTCTTCGGTGATTTCTCTTTCACTCTTGCTTGGGCTTTGTCTTCACCTCAGCTCTGATACCATGTTAATTTTAGGTATGTTCTATGCTTAGAGCAATTTATTTCAATTTTCACAGTTAGCTCAATATCTCTTCCAGATTAGCAATCACATTAGCATTAAAGTAAACTGCAGATAGAACATAAACATAAATCGCAGAACACAAGCCAAGACAAGAGGACATAAGATGTGGCGTTAGCCAGGGACAAACCCCAATGTGGGGAAACCCTTGAGAATTGTCCCATAACAAAAATAAAATCATATCTCCATGAATACTTATCGGAATCGGATGATCTTCAGATCAATCCTACACCTCTCGATGTGAGGAGTCCAAGAAAAATATCAGCTACCATTAATAAGATGACCCACATGGGGTTTGGCCCTAGTTGCCAATTTTAACAATCTTGAAATAAAATTCTCTCAGCCTCAATGGTTGATTAGCGAGAGATCCAGTCAACTTATTCTCCCTTTGAATATAATTATATTCTATTTATAATCTCCTAGCTGTTTTGTTCTTGATGGATTTTCATTGGGATTTTGAGCTCCAATGTGAGGGAATGGACAATTACTTTAATCATATTGATCATTATAATTTATTTTCCAGTCACCTTCAATCTGAAATTGATTGATACCAAGCTTCAAACAGGTCCTAATCCCTGCAATGAGAGCTCTCATCTTTGCCTGGTTGTTTGTGTTGATGGTTCTAGAACATTCTGGAGGAGGAACTTTCTAGTGTAGAATTTCCTTGAAATTTTGCAACTGCTTGAATGACAAATCTGAAAAAACAATTTCGTTTCACCAAGGCACATCATTTCCCTACTTGAATTTGCAGCGGAATAGAACCAGAAATAAAGAAACAATCACACACAAGAACACAATAATTTTTTCTAGGGAACGCCACTGGGAAAACCCTCTGCTAGCTGTAGAATTTTATTGACAGAAATTGAGCAAATTGATTGCTTTAAAAGGCAGTCTGTTTCAATAGAGAATACAATTATCACACAGCTTGGAGTAAGCTTGAAAACCTCCCGGTAAGAAGCCCAACCCAACTCCTAAATTTTTGTGCTGCCTAATCCTTACTATTTAGGAATTTCTCCATAATCTTAGCGCACTTCTGCAAGGAATTTCTATCTCAAATTTGCGTATAGGTTGCTCCTGGATACTCTCTTCCCACAACCAACTCTCACACAAAAAACTTGCGCTCAACAATTATGATTACAAAGGTTCCTTCGTCCTCCTTTTAATCTTTTCGATCATGCTAAATCTGGCAAGTGTAAATTTGGAATATGAGTTGAGTTCAACTCGTTAATTGAGTCGAATTGACTCTTCAATTCGTCTTGCCTCAATTTAGAATTGAAGCTCTCTAACTTGTCGACTCAATTGCCTCTCCAACTCTGTGCATGAGTCAAACTGTCACCATGAACTCGTCCTATTTCCTAGGAACTCATGCATGCTAAAGGAAGACTGAGTAGGACTTTATTGACTAAGGCACAAGTCAAGAAAACCTTTCTCGCTACAATTTTCAACACTCCCTCTTAGCGAGGAAGGGATTTTGTACAAATCCCAACTTATCTCTGAAATGAACAAAACTGCTTCTTGGCAATGCCTTGATCAAGATATCTGCTGTCTGCTCCTCTATTGGAATGTACAGTAGCTTCACTATCCCTTTCTGCACCCAATCTCTGAGATGATGATACTTGATCTCGATATGCTTTGAGTGATCATGAAAAACTGGGTTCTTAGAGAGCTTGATGCAACTCTGATTATCACAAAGTATCACAGTAGGCTCCATCCTCTATCTGAAAAATCCCACAAGTAACTTTCTCATCCAAATAGCCTCGCATGTTTCCAAATTGGCAACCATATACTCAGTCTCTACTGATTGAGTGCATCCAATCTCTGCTTCCTGTTGTACTAGGAAACAATTGCCGACCCAATGCTGAAGACACCACCTGAAGTACTTTTTTGATCTATGGAGCACCCTGCCCAATCTGCATTTGTGAAGCCCCCAAGCCTCACTCCATCAACTTGTCTGTACCACAATCCATATGCTGTTGTGCCTCTGAGATACCTCAAAACAAGGTTCGCAGCAACACAGTGAACTCTGGTCAGTTCAATCATGAACTGACTCAACTGGTTGAATGCAAAGCAAATATCAGGTCGCGTGTTGACCAAGTACATCAATGACCCAATGAGTTGCTTGTATACTATAGCATCTACTCGCTCTGCTCTATTAGCATCCACCTTTCTCTAGTTTGTGACTAGAGGCATGGCCATGGGCCTGCAATCCTGCATATAACATATCTAGAGAATCTTTGTACTGTACTTCCCCTGTCCCATGAAGATCTCACCATCACCCAACCAAACCTCCAAGCCAAGGAAATAGTGCATAAGCCCCATATCCTTCATCCCAAACTCCCTTGCAAGGTCCTCCTTGAAATCCTGGATCAAGCTATCTGCTCCAGTCAATATAAGGTCATAAACATAGAGAACTAGAATGAGCCGAAGCCCTCCAACCATGATGTAGTAGATGTTGGCATTCACCTCACTCTTAGTAAAGCCCAATCCTCGAAGGTAGCTTCCAATACGAGTGTACCATGCTCTTGGAGCTTGCTTGAGCCCATAAAGAGCTATCTTCAGCATGCACACATGTGTGTCTCTATTGAACTGCTCAAACCCCTCTCGCTGCTCCATATAAGTCTCCTCCTTAACCACTCTGTTGAGGAATGCTGTCTTCACATCCATCTAGTGGATCTTCCACCCCATTTGTGCTCCAAGTGCCAAAATAGTCCTGATGGATGAATACCATGCTATTGGGGCAAAGGTCTCATCATAGTCTATGCCCTCAATCTATGAGAATCCCATGGCCACAAACCTGGCCTTGTACTTCTCCACACTCCCACCTACGCCATGCTTTAGCTTGTACACCCAACGTGAGCCAACTACTGATTTGCCCTCAAGTTGTGGCACAATCTCCTGGACATCATTCTTCATGATGGAGGAATATTCCTCCACCATGACATTCTGCCAAACCTACTGAGAAGCTACCTCCATATAATTAGAAGGCTCAATATCCACCACCTCTGTCATCGTGCCTTTATCCATATATCCTGTGTACCTTTGTGGCTGCTTGCTTTGCCTGAACATGGTGCTAGGAACTTCAACCTACTCCTAGGCCTCCTGAATCAACTTCTCGGCCCACTTGGCTTTCTTCCTCCCTGTGTTAGAAGTCTCTCGTTGAGTAGCTACCTACTCTAGACTTCTCATCATATTTCTTTGCATCTTGCTGTGCAGGTCTCTTGCCACCTGGATGAAACTCAATCTGTGATCTTGACTGAGGCTCCTCCACCTACTCCATCTTGCTCTCGCTTTAAGGAATCCCTTAGAGCATTGGACTTCTCAAACCTCACGTCCCGCTTGAGAACCGTCTACTTGAGTCCTGGTAGATACACCTTGTTTGCCTGAGTTGTCTCACTATATCCCATGAAAATACATTTTTTCTGTTGTGAGCTCCAACTTCTTCTTGCTATCTTTGGACGCATGGCAATAAACTTTTGTGCCAAAGATACAGAAGTGCGAAACATCAAGCCTTTTTCCTGTGAAAGCCTCCTTTGGTGTAACTCGTCTCAGAACCTTGTGTGGACTCTTGTTCTGTAGAAATACTTCAGTATTGCATGCCTTTGCCCACAAGAACATAGGAAGTCCCTGATCATGCAACATGGCCTTGGCTGCTCCAATAATACTGCGGTTCTTCCTCTTAGCCACCCCATTTTGTTGGGGGTTATGAGGTGCAATCAAATCTCTCTTAATGCCTTTCTTCACACACAACTCAGCATTGAAGACATATTTTTCACCATTGTCACTCCTCACTACCTTCTTGGTTTGGTTTTCCACCAAGGCCTTAAACTCTTTGAACTTGGTTAAGCCCTCATCTTTCTTCTTCATAAAGAATATCCAAGTTTTTTGAGAATAATCATCAATGAAAGTAACATAAAACTTGTGTCTCATAAGAGATGGAGAAGAGAAGGGCTCACATACATCTGGTTGCACCAACTCCGAAATTCCTTTGGCTCTGCCATCTTGGCCTTGAAAGGAAGTCTTGGCATACTTGCCAAGTGTGCACCCCTTGCACACATCATGCTGATCAAAACTATATGCGGGCAATCCTGTGGCAATCTGTTGAAGAATCTTCAGCGCCCCATGATGCAAGTGCCCCATGCACGTGTGCCAAATTTCTCCAACATCTCTACTCTATTCACCACCAACCTTGTTGCTCAAGGCTGCACATGTTTTAACTTGCAACCTGTAAAGGTTCTTCACCCTTACACTTATCTGCTTCACTACTCCAGAAGCCAAGTGCTTGAGGTATGCCATACCTTTGTTGAAGATGATCTCATATGCCTTGTCGTCAAGGGTAGCTACTGAGACAAAGTGCTTCTTCAATCTTGGAACATAGAGGACATCTTTGAGATGGAGAGGGCTCTGCTCCTAGACTCCCTTTCAATGCTGATAGTACCAACTCTTCTAAATGGGTACTTGCCATCATCTCCTAACTCATTCTGAAACTGCATGCCCTTCTCCTTCAGTTGGCTGAAATACTCCCTATTCCTAGTCATTTGGAAGGAGGCTCCAGAATCAATATACCACGTGCTGCTCCCTACTGAGCTTGCCATGCAGGCTATCAATGAGAAATCTTGCTCAAACTAAGAAGCAAACCCATCTACCTCTGCTAATGCAGTCGTATGATTCTTGTTGGACCTCTTTTCCGATTTGGACACTTAGTAGCATAGTTCCCCAACTCATGGAAATGGAAGCACTTGAACTTACGTAGATCCTTCTTCTTCTTCTCACCATTCTGACTAGACTCGACCTTCCCTTTGCCTTTCTTCCCCTTGGCATTGCCTGCAAGAGCAAAATTTTCCTCGTCCTCGGTCTGTGCTGATCTACCATCTTGGGTTCCTCTCGAGATCTCCTCTTGAATGCACTTAGTCCATAACCTTTCCTAACTGGGAAATTTCTCTCTGCAGTGACAACATCCTAGAACCCATACTAAGACTTGTGAAGTCCTAGTAAAGCAAAACTCACATGGTCCTGCTCAGGTACAGTGACACCCACACCACCTAGCTCGTCTCGAATTTGAGTGAACTTCGTAAGATATGTGATGATGGGCTCTCCTTGTCTCACCTGGATACTCCTTAGCTTCTCCTTAAGAGCAGGCTTCTTGGCATCATCAATACTCTGATATAAATCTAAAATAGTTTTGAACATCTCAAAAGGTGTCTTCTTCTCATGGATATGAGCAACTATATGATCTTTGTCCCCTTCTAGAATAATCCTCATGGCCTTGATATCATTCTTAGTATGTTGAGTCACCTGTTGGGGATCTTGTGGTGGTGGTATAGTATTCTTGACAAACTCTCCCACCCCATGATCCTCCAATACTATCATGATCCTCCCTTTCCAAGAGACGAAGTTAGAGGCTCCCTCTAGGCTCTAAACAGTGGTTTGATCTCAATCCCTGGAATGCCATCCTGCTTACCGAAAGAGCTCTCCTTCACAAATCTGATCTCCGTTCTTCACAATCTGATCACTATGTGTTGGTATTTATACCATTCTCTGCTTTGATACATGTAAAATTTCCTTTAAATTCTACAACTGCTTGAATGACAAATCTGAAAAAACAATTTCGTTGCCCCAAGACACTGAATTGCCCTACTTGAATTTGCAAGGGAATAGAACTAGAAATAAATAAACAATCACACACACTAACACAATAATTTTTTCTAGGGAACTTAATTGGGAAAGCCCTTTGCTAGTTGTAGAATTTTATTGACGAAAATTGAGCAAATCAATTTCTTTACAAGGCAATCTGTTTCAATAGAGAATACACCTATCTCACAGCTTGTCCTAAGCTTGAAAACCTTCCCGTAAGAAGCTCAACCCAACTCCTAAATCTTTGCTTTGCCTAGCCCCTATTATTTAGGAATTTCTCCCTAAATCTTATTGCACTTCTGCAAGGAATTTCTCTGTCTCAAATTTGCGTATAGGTTGCTCCTAGATACGCTCTTCCCACAACCAACTCTCACACAAAAAACTTGTGTTCAACAGTTATGATTACAAAGGTGTCTTTGCCCTCCTTTTAACCTTTTCGATCATGCTAAATCTGGCAAATGTAAATTTGGAATATGAGTTGAGTTCGACTTGTTAACTGAGTCGAACTTACTCTTCAACTTGTCCTGCCTCAATTTAGAACTGAAGCTCTCTAACTTGTCCACTTCCAAACTTAAACTTGTACTTGGAGACCGATTCAACTGTCTCTCCAACTTTGTGCATGAGTCAAACTGTCACCATGAACTCTTCCTATTTCCTAGGAACTCCTGCATGCTAAAGGAAGACTGAGCGAGGTCTTTCTTGACCAAAGCACTGTTGAAATATGTAATTAGGTTCGGTCTTCATAATGACATATGTAATCATGATTTTATGTATTTAATGTAAAGAGAAAAATAAATTTATTATTGTTGTTCTTGAGTCATGGGTTTCATGCTCAAGGGAAATTTATTTTATAGGTCAAGCTCCCATTGAGAGCTTCTAGGGCTTGTCATTGAGTCTACAAGTCAAGAAAGTCATTGTTATGTATGAAAGACCCTTCTTGGGCATGTTACATATTGTAAAGAAAATTATTTGAGTCAAAAGACCCTCCAAGACCTCGTCATAATGCAAAGGACAAGTCGGCCTAGAAGCAATGTCAAGTTGGCCTACTAGAAGGCTCAAGGAAGCCTATATGTAGGGCACTCGGCCACATTCAAGATGACATAGAATTCACTCATCAAGAAGCTTGATCAAGGGTCAAGAAGAAGCCTCATATCAAGCGAAGAAGAGGAAGTCAAGAAGATAGAAGAATCGAAGTAATTTTGTGTTTGTTTTGGGCTATTCTTGTTCACACGTGTGAGGAGACTAGGGCACAACTTACTGCAATAGATCAGAAATACAATCACCTCAAGAAGGCTGAAACAAGGTAAGAAGAAGATCCCTCTTGCAAGCCAAAGTTACAAGGAGATCAGCTCAAGGCAAGCGAAGGAGAAGAAGGGATAAAATTGCCCTAATCCCATCACACGTATGAAGGTTGCAGAAAGTTGCAGGAGGCTAAGAATTGCAGGAAGAGAGGCTGAAAATTACAGTCTAGTGTTGCAGGGCCGAAGTTGAGGACGAAGAAGAAGTTGCAGTAGTATTAAGGCAAGGTTGACTTTGTTTGACTTGGAAAGAAAAGGGCAAGGTATGACTTGGTCTTGGAGGAGTCTTGGTCAAGGGTCTAGGTCTTGGAATTCGTCAATTGAAGTTCTATAAGAAAAGAAGAATTCTTGTGGGTTTTCCTATCAACATGAGAGGTTTTGGCCTTGGCTAATAGTCTACATCTTGTGTCCTCTAGTCTCATTGATTTTATTGTTGGTAGTTGTTTGATGATAGGAAACACTAATAATAATCAATTTAAAGAAGAAGCTAATCAAGTTAAGTAAAAGAACATCACAAGAAGTTATCAAAAGTAAAAGAAATCACTTGATCTAGCTGCCCTAGACTTCTCAACAGGCACAAGTCAAGATCTTTCTTGCCACTATTTTCAACATCTACTAAGCAAGCCGTGGATCCTTCTAGTAAGCCTTCTTACAAGAGTCGTGTTCAGGCTATTAATCTATTAATCTATCTATTAGGTGTTAGGGTGTCTAGGACCCTAACATTGTGATTTTAGAACATGTTATTTTAGGAAGAAGGCTCTGCCCTTGTTTGAAGTCTCGTGCAACTCTTTCAAATGCATCAAAATCTCTATTGAAGTCTTCCCTGTTTGGACCTCGGGAAATATTTAATCTATCACGGACAACTCAAGCAACATTGTCCTGGTATTTACCTGCAACTTGTGCTTGGGTATTGTTACCGAGGACAATAGCAACCAAGAACCTATAATAGCTTCCACGTATTGTAGTTCTTGCTAGAGAACCTCTCGTTGCCTTCTAGTATGATGTTAGGGAAAGAGAACACAAATAGAAGCCAAAAATTTAGAAAATATATTGAAATGAAACAAAGAAAGATACGTGTTCTTCATTCTCTCAATTTGCAACTTGGAGTAAGAACACCTAGATTCGCTCTAAATCGTTGTAGTAGTCACTTACCATTCAAAAATACACAAATTTTCGATGAATTTGTACAAAAATACATAGATCTACACAAGAACCACTATAAAACACACAAATATACTCTCAAATAGCTCCAAATTAGTTAGTTTCTACTTGGATTTGTTGAAAAACAATAAATCAGTAGCCAATTCTAGTTCTGTAAATTTGGGCATCAATAGGCAAGAATAGACTAAATCTGCTCCAAAATCCGCTGAATTGATCTTGGATTTGAGTGAGGCGAAACCCTTTTGGCTCTTTGATGTGTCACATTGGCTATCCCTCGATACATCTCTATTGCCAACAATCCCTAGGTCTTCATGCTTGCAAGAGTAGCAACTTTGTCATTCAAAGGCCTGAGACTCTTAATATGGTTTCGACACTGTTGAAACTGCAAGAGGAGAAACCTTGTCTTTCAAAAGCCTGAGACTCTTGATTGTTGAAAAATGTGTAACTAGGTTTGGCCTTCATAAATATGAAATGTACTTTTGATTCTTGTATATTGTAAAATGAAAGAAAAAATATTATTGTTATTTTTGGAGCATGGGTTTCATGCTCAAGGTCTTTTATTTTAGAGGTCAAGCACCCATTGAGTGCTTCTAGGGTTTGTCCTAGGTCAAGAAGTCAAAAGAGTCATTGTCATATGTTGAAGACCCCTTCGGGCACATTGTAACTTGTAAAAAGAATTATTTTTGTATTTTAAAGTGTCAAGAAACCCTCCAAGACCAAGTTAGCCTAATTTGAGGAACTTCGTCCACCTTGGAAGCTTATATATAGAAGGTAACTCGACCTTCTAATGATACAATTCATTCTCTCATCAAGTGAGTGATGAAGAAAGAAGAGGCTAACGAAGGAAGGAGGATGAAGATCAAGCGTTTGGGCTATTTTCTCTCTCTCTCTCCTGACATGTGCGAAGGAAGGAAACTAGGGTTTCTATTTCTAGGTTAGGGTTTTACTGCTGTAGGATCGAACTTGGAAGAAGTGCAGAAAGAAGATCGAAGGAGGGCTCATTAGGTCATCCTCAAGCCCTAGAAGAGAAAGAAAGTCAAGCGAAGGTCTGAAGAAGTCTTGGAAGGCCGAAATAAGCTCACATGTGTGGAAGCAGTTGCTGCTAGGAGGGCCGAAAATTTCAGACCTGCAGTAGAGACTGAAATTCTGTTACTAGGAGTCGAAGTTGTGTTGCTGGAAGAGATTTGACTGGGTTTGACTTGGTCTTGGAAGGGTGTTAGTCTTGGTATAGAGGTCTTGGAATTTGTCAATTGAAGAATCTATAAGAAGAGAAGAGAGTTACGGGTTTCCTCTTAAGTGGAGAGGTTTTGGCCCTAGCTTGCAGCTTATATCATGTGTTCTTGTGTCCTATTGTTCTTCTTGTTTTGGTAGCTGTTTGATGATAAGAACGAACATAATAATATGATAAGAAGCTAATAAGTAAGAAAAAGTAAAAAGATATCACAAGCAGTTATCATAGATAGAGAAATCATCCTAACTACTGCCCTATGGATTTCTCTAACATTGATATGACTTCAGAAATGCTGGGCTCTGATACCATATCCATGGTAAAACAAACACATAAAGAGAACCAAAATTACATTGATAATGAGAAAGCAAAAATTTTCTTATAAAGAGTTACAAGCTAGTGGCAATTCACTTTATGAATGTGGGATGGAACAAAAAGCAATATGAAGTGAAATAAAGCATAAAATTTTAAAAACGTAAAGTCCAAGAGACTTTACTAATGCCTATGTCTAAATATCTAATGGACCATTAATCTGATATTTACTTTAACATAAGCATCTACCAATTGAGCTAACTCTTGGGGCTTCACTTCATTTGGTTTTCCCTCCTGGGATGACCTACTTGTACACAAATGCTCATGCCATTTCATGCCCAGATGTTCATGTACTGGTTCTTCATTTCAATTCCTTTTAACGGGGTCCCTTGAGCCTCTCTGTTGCTGTTGGGCTACTATTTCTCGTTGTAATCACTAGTCCCTTTGATCTATTTTGTTCTTTAGTGGACAAATATAAATATAACCATAAAGACAAATTTCAATCTCTCGAATAGATTAAAAGGATTTGTATTTTCTGATTAGAGAGATGGAAGAAAGAATTGTTTTGGCTGATAATAGATTTATTTTCACAGGTGGGTCAGCAAACTTATCCGGAAAAAGCACAACTCATCTGTGACAAGTGTTGCTTGGCACCCTAACAATGTGAGAGTATTCTAGTTTTAAGTTTTCCTTTCTACTTTATGCCAGATGCTTTCTTACTATCAGTACTTTTTTTTCAAGTTTTCAATGTTAAGATATTTAATAGGATTACATGTGATTGTTTATGATTGCAATGAAACAGCTAAACTTGATATATTGAGGATATTTTAATCACGATAAATAACAGTAAAAATGACTAGTTTTTTTAGTTGGTGACAATCTCAATTTCTTTTGCAAATGAGCTGGTCAGCATTTTTTTAATGTTATGAGAAGGAGACTTGTAACAAGTAAAGGCTCCATCGCATAGACCATGGTCTATCCTTTACTGGCAAATTCACTAAGAATCCATGATTCCTTAAAGAAAGTGCAGCTTTATAGTGCCACATATATATATCAGGATTCAGGAACATCCGTAAAGAGATACATTTTACTGTTCCTCTCATTTGTTTATCGTGCTTTAACACTACAAACCTTACCCTTTCACATTCTCCATGAACATATTTCTAGAATAATTCAGATTTCAGAGTACTGGATATGTATCAAACTCTTCTGTACATTGTAATCTTTATATTTTTATTGCTAAAGTGAATGATTGCCAAAGATCTTGTGCTTTTTACTTCCCTCAACATGGGGCTTCAACTCTAGAATAGCCCTTTGGATAAAGAGTCAATAATATCATAGTTGCTTTCTCCTCAGGCTTCAACATGCATGATTGGAAAATGTAAACCTTCTACAAGTGTTTGCTTTGCATATTTTAGAGCATTTAGGAGATTCAAGGAGATTCAGTCCACGGAAAAGTGCTTAAACCCAATGGCTCAAGCTGCATGGTTAACCCTGTCCTCGCCGATCTAGCATGTCTTTCCTCAAGCCACCAACCCAAAGACTATGCATAATCCCCTTAGGTTATCATGACAATAGTTTGTCATGGGCTTGTACTACTAATTACAAAATAATCTTTAATCTTGGATGTATGCCTGTGGTGTGGGGCTCATTGGTTTCAAAATGATTGATTGCCAGCCCTATGCAAACACTGTCTTTGAAAGTTGTGGCTGTTTTAATTTCTGAGCTGTTGTATTTAGTGGGGCTGATGCCATGAGGCCACAAGACATCCAATTAACTGGAAAATGTGTCGGTTCCTTACAAAACCAACCATGTGGAGGCTGTATAATTAGAGTTATATATGGTGGCCATTCTTGAGTGAAGAGATGTTATAAAGTCAATTTCTGACTAAGTCACCTGATATGATGACACGGGACATGGAGGACAGGGAAATATGAGTGTCTGACATGAGACACTGCAACCCCAGAACCAGGACATGGAGGATGTGAAACATTTTTTTGTTTGGATCTTTATGAAACAATTAACTCTGTTTTTCTCGTCTCCTTTGGCTGGAATAGGTATCATTATGCTCAGATTAGGAGATTATTCATTATTCTCATTTTAAAAGAGGCCTCTCCAGCATAGCTAAAACTTAGTAGATCCTTAATTTGCTAAAATGGATGCACTAAATGTAGTTGCATTTATTATTAAGGTTGTATATATGTGTGTGTGTGGATGATTAAGATAAGTACTTCACATGGTTCCCTTCTACGAAAACAATGGAACATAGATCTTTATCTATAGCATGCATAGTACATACAAAATTCAAATACATGTCAGTGGTCACATAAATCATGATTCATAAATGAAAGACAACTTACAACTACAAGATAGTAAGATAAAGACACTGAGCGCTGTAGTTTTCTCATTAAGTCATCAAATCAAAATGTGTTACATAGGTAGTGCTGGTGCAATGCCAATGGCAAATAGAAATAGAAAATATAAAACAACTATAGGTATACAAGCCTCAAGGCAATAGGTACCCCATGACTCATGAGTCATCAATCCTCATAGTCATCATCAGAATCAGCATCAATGTCCTCATCATCATGGTCACCACTGCTCTCCTCTGCATCATCCTCCTCCCCTGTATCCATAGTCGCCTCTGCATCTGCTGGTGTGGAGGATGACCCCTCTAAAATATCACCGTCATCAAATCTAACAGGCTCTAGCACTGGATCATTGAGATCCATGTTGGCCAATGCCAACTCAACACTGCTGTCCAGACCCATATCATTAGGAAAGACACTTAGCTCCTTGCTCCAAACCCTTAGCTCCTTGCCCACAGCTCAAAGTATGCAAAACTGAAAGAGAAATATGGTAAAAAACATAAGGAACAACGCCTTTTTTATGCGTGCGGGTTTCAATTTAGGGGATTCGAGTCCCAAAATCGGGACATGTTGTGTCCTAACAGGATTCCTACGAATCCCGTTAGGACACGATGTGTCCCCTTTTGGGATTCAAATCCCCAACGAATCGTGTCCGATTCGCAGGATTTGGACACGTGGCCCTTTTATAACGAATCCGGTTACTTAGCATTTAAGATATCTTGTGGATGATGAACACAAATATGTATATCAGGTTGCAAGATTCCTTAGTTTATTAGGAACTATGATTATTATAGTTTGTTGGGCAGTTCAAGAGTGTAGAAGGGTGGCATTGAAACCTAGTGCATTGCATGCTTTAGTTGAGGGCTAGAGTTTATTACTAGCATTATTGAAAAATCAGAATCGACAAAAAATTTCCAAGGGCACACTCATTGGGACTGTTGCCTCAAAATCTAGTAGGCCTTGTGAGATGCCTCACAAGGAAAGAACTAGACTAAGATACAACAATGAGGTGGCTGCCACTGTCACCTTAGCACTCCACCTCCTGCTTTTTAGTGGAATTTCACCACATGGGAGGCTTCCTAGTATATATCACCTAAAAGGTATTCTAAGTCAATAGGTTCAAGGTGATGTAAGAGAAAGGCTTAGTCAAGGTACTTCTTACTTGGATTAGGGCACAATTCTTTATGCTAAGGAACAACATACCATGAAATAAGCCTTGAAAAGAATACTTGAGGCCTAGGGTTTCAAGATATGATTCAATAAGAGAGCATCTAGGCATACAAGTATAAAGAAAAGGTTTACTTTAAGGGTATGATCAACAATATGGAATGGTAAACCTTCAACAAGCCCTAAGTTGAAGCCTTTTTGCAGAACTATGGTTTTATGAGGCCCTAAATTGCTTAGGGTTGATGATGTTAGCCCTAATGAGGCAATTTTCACCAAGGAAAATGCTAGATTTTGAGTTGGTAAGGTCAAACAAGGTGAAAATTTGCCAAATTAGCCCCAACGACTCAGTAGCTCAAGCCCTAGTTGAATTCAGCCCTTGCCTTAGCCCTAGCAGCTTGCCTTGAAGGGCCGAAAAAGTTAAAAAGAGGATAAAGAATTTTTGAATATTTTTGGCTTCTCCCTATTTGGGTGATGGAGTCCTAGAAACTTAAACCATAGAGATATCAATTTTTTGCATGGAGTAAGGGGGAAAGCCCTACTTTTCACTTTCTAACCCTAGCTATCTTTTTATGAGAGGAGAAAGTAACTAGAAAAAGGCTCACTAGGAGGTTTTCTAGGGAGTTCAAGGACAATAGATTAAACATGCAATAATTTAACAAGAATTTCCAATAAAAATTTGCATTTAGACAAGGAACAAGTAGAAACCCTAGCCATAATTCATTACATGTAAAACTGTAAAAGATTTGCAGTAAATAGTCACAAATAATCCAAGAACATGCCTTCTTTCAATCCCAAAGGGATGACTCCAACACAAAAACTAGTCCCCAATAGCAAAAATCCACACACAATCACATCTCCTTAAGCAACGAAGTACAATAGGCGAAGTCGAGCTCTTATAGAGAGGTCGATATCCACTAAGTGTGATGATGACAAATGAAAAAAGGTGATACTCCATTTATAGGAGGCCTATCACCTTTAATAATCCACCTAAAGCCCCTAAAATAAGTTTAATTTTGAGTAGAGAGAACGTAAAATTGGTTACAAGCCAACCCACTAGCTCAATAAATAAAATAAGCCAATAAATTCCCACACATGTGAACCTTAAGTCCCTAGTCAGATGATGTCATGCTCTTTTAGAGCTCAAAATGTTCCAAAGGTGCACTGGAAGGGCTAAATTAGTCTCCAAGCATCACGATCGACCATCAATTTGAGGAAGGGACCTCAAGTTAGGCCTCAAAGCATATTCATGTATCCAAAAGTCAGTTTTGGGTGTCTTACGTCATCTCTATGGGATCCATGTAGACAATGTGGTGTACTCTCTCTCTAGCCTTGTGGTTCTATCAGGTGCAACGAATACCCCTCAATCATCCTGGGGGATAATCATCCTCATCTGGGCTTTAGATCAAGGCATGTCCATCAAGTAGTGTCAAGGCTAGCATGGGAGTCCACTGCTACATCATTAAGAATCCTCAATGCTAATCAAGATAAACTTAGCGTTCTGGCATCTGAGGCTGCTCTGGGTGTCCATCAACTTCCAAGATCATCTATGTGCCCAACGCCCTAGTGAACAAGGCAGTGCTAGATCTTCAAGTTCATCATGTTCTCTAGAAGTGGTATCGCTAGGGCATCATGTGGAGTAAGAGTGGAATAGTGTTCCCTCAAGGATTCAATTGTTCAAAGCTAGCTAGAAATACCATCTCAAATTCAAGTAAAAGCAACCACTCATTAGAGAGCATAACCAGAGATGCATCTAAGTGGAGCATTCTTAACTGTTAAGGGCATAATAATACTTCAAACTAGGATCACCTTCAAATGTCTAACTAGACCAAGTCTCGTAAAAGTGTTCACTACATTTGTAGGGGTGGCTAGCTAATCAACTTTACTAGGTGCTTCTAGCCCTTAATGGGAGGTGGCATTTCCAAGGTCAACCTTTCAATCCATAAGCATTAGTAAAATAGGTGGCAATGGAGGGGAATGACTTCATGGATGAGTGCCATGGCCGGGGGAGTAGCTTATGAGAGTCCACATCCTGAGTGTATAGATGTAATGCAGGGAGAAATCGTGGAAGCATGAGTTACCCCTTTCCTCGACTTGCGTTTTCCACCCCTCTAGTGCGCCTTTTACTTTTTGATCTTGCCTTTTAATGGTGCATAACTTAAGGATCAAAGCTTGCTCTTTATGATGTAGCATTTATTTTACCCTTTAAGACGAGTCAGTTTCTCACTCATCAAGGTTGGGACATGCAAGGGTTCCTTATGATGAGATGGAGCATCAAGTTCTTAGGAACCGGGTGTTGAATTGATTGAATCACCATTAATTGATGAAACCGCAACCATTAATTGTCAACCCAGGGTAGCTCTGTTTATTTCAAAGGAGCATGCACTATCTGTGCTGATACACTTTAGCCAAGTGTAAACACAAGTCAAAACAAATGTCGCTGAACTTAATTGCAGAAAGTAATTATTCATGCAAAAATCAAAAACATTCTTCAGAAATGAAATCACACTTCCTGTTCCCAAAGAAAAGGTGCGCCACACACCAGGCTACAAACTAAGTTGACTAACTGAACAATATGCTTAAATCAATCCTGTGTGACATGTTCGAAATCTGGGAACAGAAATAAATTCATCCTGCAACTCCAAATTACACGGCGAGAAGAATAATTCAACACTTGCTGAAAAAGAACCAATAATTAACCTACCACTATGCTACTGCTGCTATTGCAATCACTGCTAAAGAGGAGGGCCCTTCCTTCCTAGCAAGGCGCAGGGATGAAATACAAATTAATAAAACTTCAACACCACAGTTACGAAAGCATCAACAACGCTACTCTTTGTATTAAGAAAATGATCATGAATTACAGGAGCAAAATAACGATATGCCTCCCCGTTTACATGGAACCAAGTTCCTTTTATAAGTTTGACATGTCCAAAATAAGAAACAGAGCAGTCAATATGGATAAGATAAAATCAGTGTGGAAAAAGTCCCGATAAAATCGGGATTTATTCCCCAAAACGCGATTTTTTCAAGAAAAGGATTAAATCGGCCGATTTTTTGCCGACTTTTTAAGAAACGAAAAAATCGGGATTAAATCGAAAAAGTCGGGATTAAATCGGGACTTTTTCCAAAAAATCGTGGTAGTTTCTTTAATGATTTTTTTTTCTTTGAAAAAATCGGGATTTTATTGAAAAAATCGGGATTTTATTGAAAAAGTTGGGATTTTATTGAAAAAGTCCGGATTTTTTTAAAAATGAATATTTTTGTATTTTTTTAATTTTGCCGACTTTTTGCCGACTTTTTCGAAAAACTCCCGACTTTGCCGAGTTTTTCAACTTTTGGACCCTTGCCGAATTAATCCCGACTTCGACCAACAAAGTCCAACAAATGACCATAATAGGTCAACGGGACTGTCGGTTACAATGATTACATCATGCCAAGTTAGTGGACCAAACGGTCCCCTTTAACATTTCTTTTAAAAAGCAGAAAGTACATCTATAATCTAAGTAAATGTAAATGTAGGAAGCTCTCGGTTTCAAAACAAAGCATTGCGATGAAGAAGAGAAGGAGAAGAAGAAAAAAGGGGGGAAGGAGTCTCCTGTCTTGTTCCTACTCCTAATATCCGAGGTCGAGAGAAGAAAACTGAGAGAAGCTTGTCAAAGTCTGCTGTCCTGTGGGCATACTGGGTTGTCGTCTGGAGTTTCTAGGGTGCCTCCTAGGGGGGATCCAATCCTGAGCGCTGGTGCAGTCTGGTGGGTCGGCCCCTCTGGGACCGCACTGATTTGGTCTCAGTGTCTATGGGTCGGTCAATGGTTCTTTTGGTGCCGTGCGCTGATGGTAGCGCCCTAAAGAAGTCTGTGATCTTTTGCGTGGTGTCCGATTTGGTGGGGGGCTAAAGAAAATGGGCCCGAAATCTGAAGGCCTCCTGAAGATAAAGTGCAAGGCATCTCGGATCAACATATCTGAGGAAGTTGGTCAAAGTCTGAGAAGACCTGAAGAGACAATGGAAACGACCTCGAATCTCGTAATAAGTAGGGCATCCGAAGATGAAGTGTGTCTCTGTCTCTATCTCCTGTAAGTGACAGAGCTGGCAAATCCTATCTGCCATATCGATGTGGTGATCTGTCTCCACCCAGAGTCTGTGAGACCCAACTTTGAGCTGCCCGAGGGGGATTCTAAGGGCATGCATCCAATGCTGGAACATGTACTGGGGTCTGATGATGAGCCCATCCCTGATCTCCAGGCAATGTTCTGCGTAGAAGGCCATTTTTGGACGCAACCCATTGGGAGGATTGGTCCATGTACTCTGAATGTATTGTCTGTAAATAT
Source organism: Pinus tabuliformis (assembly GCA_031772625.1). NCBI lineage: Eukaryota > Viridiplantae > Streptophyta > Pinopsida > Pinales > Pinaceae > Pinus > Pinus tabuliformis. Next base: position 288,056,159 of record CM062804.1, on the reverse strand, counting down.
CCTCCTTAATGATTTTATTCAGCTCTTGCTGATTGGGAAGGAAGTGGCCTGGAGCATTCAGAGAGTACTGAAAAGGAGGGAGATGGTCAATCTGGATTCCTAAAGCCTCCAGAAGCTCTATCACATTGGTGTACCAACATTTGGATTGGCCTGTTTGCATACGGGCGATGTTCTCCGAGGAGCAATATGCTAAATATGGGTATCTGTCACGACCCTTCTTCGCGTCTGCCAGGCCTCGGAGCCTGTGCAGGAGCGACACTAACCTGAAAATCACCTCTAGGCGGAAAGGTTGAGCCCCAAACTCTGCTAGAATGATGTGCTGAGGAACTGTCTACTTTCACCTAATCAAACGGCGCAAAAGGAGGGTCTGGACTCGCTCCGCTAAAGCCCAATCTGACTCTAGGAGAGAAGGACCCCAAATTTCTGAGCCGTAAAGCACTGTGGGGCGAATCAAAGTGTCTATGATGCAAATTTTGGACGAGATGTCCTGGAAATGGTGCCGGAAACACTGCCTCTCCAGAAGGGCTAGGGAGCCATACCCTTTGTTGATCTGAGGCTGAAGGGTTGGCCACAGGCTGAAGCGAGACCCTGAAAACTGAACTCCCAAATATGTATAGGTGCTGACAATCTCGATCTCTTCTCCTTTGAATAGGAAGTGGAAGTCCGAGGTTTTCTTGACTCCATTGAAGATAATCACTTTGGTTTTACCCAAGTTCACAGTTAGATGCCTCCGGTCACAAAAAGCTGCGAGAGCATCCAGTTGTCTCTGAAGGCCTTCTTGGGAGGAGGCAATAAGGGCAATATCGTCTGCAAAGAGGAGGATGGAAATCAGAACCTGGTGAAGAAGACACCCATCTGTATCCTGAATATGCTCCCGAAGGAAGGACTCAAGCTCATCGATATAGATCCCGAATAAAGTAGGAGAAAGGGGGCATCCTTGCTTGACTCCAATGGTACTTTGGATGAAATCCGACTTTCCTCCGACTGTGCGGAGACAACCAAGGACAGCCTCATAGAGGCGCATGATAGCTGTCAGGAGAGTCGAGGAAATGCCAATCTCTCTTAGTCTCTGGAAAAGGTCTTCCCTCGAGACTGAGTCAAAGGCCTTCCGGAAGTCTACAAAGCAACAATACACTTTATAAGATCGATGCCTAGCCTCCTCGATCATCGCACGAAGAGTAAGGATGTGGTCGATCGTTTGGTGGTCTGGGCAGAATCTTGCTTGGCCCTTGGCCCTGAGTTGTCTCTGCTCAAGGAAATGGGAGAGTGTCCTGTGGAGTGTTGTAGCATATAGCTTGAAGAATGTGTGCCCAACCATGATGGTCCTGTAGTTATTGGGGTCGGAAGTAGGTCCTGACTTGTGGATCAGGTAGATAATGTGGTGTGACCAACCATCTGAAAATCCATCCCGAACCACCTGGTTGAAAAGGTCCACCAGATATCCTACTAGGGGACGAAGTCCATGCTTGAAGAATTCTCCTTGGAAGCCTTCTTCGTCTGTTGCCCTGCTGCTATTCATTGTCCATATTGCCTCTCTAATATCTTTGTCGAAGAAAAGGTGGCAGGAGGTTGGGGGGGGGGATGTAACCTGAATCAGAGGCTGCCCAGGAATGTCATACAGCTGGGAGGTGTGAGAGAACATTGAGGCAGGATCAAGGTCGATTGGGGTAGGTGAGCGTCGGGAAAGGATGGTCCCCCAGAAATCTTTAGGGGAGCGGAGGAGAGTAGAAAGAACCTGTCTCCTATGGGCAATGAAAAGGCGCTTGTTGCGGCGAAGGAGGCGATGACAGGCTAAATAGAGGTCTGGGTATGTTGGTAAGGAGTTCCGGAATGCGTGTCGGAGGTCCTGATGCATAGACTTGCATTCTTGGTCATACCATTTATTCATTGGGCAATTTCCCGGTTTGCGGGAGGTGGTGGCGGTACGGGTAGAATGGGGGAAGGAATGGAGCGTAGCTTCCCAAATTGCATATGAGAGGCACTGGTATTTGTACTTGGCGGAGCTAAGAGAGGCGAACTTGGACTCCGATGGGAGTGTCTGTCTGAGGATAGAGGAGAAGAGATCAGGGTCACCTCCTCAAATTGGAAGGTGGTCCTGGGAGGGCTGCGGGGAAGAGTAGGAGATGGATTCAGGAGGTCAAACTGCAGAGAGAGTGAGAGAAGTGCATGATTTGCGACAGGGATGGGGATGATCGAGAAATTTTTGATGTAAGGGTGGAGATCTGGGTTTGCAATAGCGTAGTCAACCACACTTGCCCCGCCTCCAAATGGTCTACAGGTAAATAAGTGTGAGGATGGGAAACATGGTAGGCCATTCAAAATTACCAGCTCATGAGATTCTCCCAACTGTAGCAGATATCTCCCATAGGCTGTCGTGGGTCCCAAGTGATCCTTGGAGGTCCGGTGCATGCCGATCGTGGTCAGGTCAATCCCCCGAGTGCAAAATATATCCTCTGTCCGGTCGTGCATAGGATTCTGGAGGTCTTTGGTCTGGGCATTGAAGTCCCCCATGAGAATGACGTCCCCTACTGTCGAAAACCTGGTGATGTCAGAGTACAGGTTTGTAAAAGGGTCTCCGTTTGAGCTATTGTGAATAGCGTAGGAAGACGAGATAGGTGGGAAGTAACAGACTGTGACATAAATGTCTCTCGGAGGTGATGTTCTAGCTCTGATTTGAATCCACATGAATCTGGCATACTCATCGGTCACGACCACTGATATTCTGCTCCTGAGGCTATCACGGACGAGGCAAGCAACACCCCTTGATCCCCTGACACCTCCTGAACTCCGTGTCTCTTGTCTGCAAACTGCGGTCCAGTGGTATCCTGTAATGTCGGGGAGAGATCAGACTAGGCTCGCATGTGTCTCGGTAACCAGGAGGATGTCTGCTGAGCTAAGGGCTTCATCAAGTAGGCCTGGAGAAGACCAGAAGGAGCCATTGCCATTCCAGCAGTGAACCGAGAGATCCGTGCCCCGCCTCCTCTCCACTCGGGCCTGTCATTTGGAGCTACCTGAACGGGATGCCCATCCTGAGGGGAAGGTGTCCCAAATAACTGCCTGAAGGTTTCTAATCACTGCCCATTTCCCTGCCTGTCTTGCTGCTGCAACCTGTTCCCTGGCTTGTTTCAATTTAGCTACTTGAGCTCTTGTGAGGTCTTCATCCAGAAACACTTTATTCGGAAGAGAGAATAACTTTCGCTTGGCTAGGAATACCCGCAGTCTATCTGAGGAGTCACAGAACCTGAGGAAGAGGGTAGAGTCCTGCCCTATCCAGGCTTTGTCCAAGGTTATGTCTGGTATGTTGAGAGTGTTGCATGGAAATCTGTTCCCCAGTTCCATTGGGTCCGCTGAGGGGGAGGTGTAGGGAGTCCTCTTACCTTAAGATTTAATTCTCTTGCTCGTCGGGTTCTTTCCTCCACGAGCTTTGCCTGCACTACTTTCTCCACCGCTATGAGCGGAGGGGCTTTGTCCTTTCCTTTGACCACCTGTGCCCATGTGCTGATATGTGACTCCGTTTCCTGTTTAAAGGACATTTGTGGGGGATCTAATTTCCTCCTGTTTGTTTTTAAGATCTCTGATCTCCGCCTGTAAAATCTCGTCAGAATTCTGCCCTGCAGTTTGTTCTCGGTATTCCTACAGTACTTTTCTGATGGATGCATTGTCTCCCTCTACTGATAGAACTCTGTTTGACAAAGTGCCGATGTCGGCTCGCAGCCTGCGATTTTCCACCTCTAGGTGTTCCATTTTCCTCATAATTTGTCTAATTTGGGATGTCCAGAAAGCAAAATGTGTTTCACTTTCTAATGCAATATCGGTGGGGCTGTATACATTCTCATCTTTATTGTGGCATTGCTGTAAGTACTTCAGCGGACCTCTGTTGTTGAAATCTTTGGACAGTGGCGTTTCGGCTTCCTCGGGGTCCTTGTTGTGTTGCTGCTCTGTCATTGGAGCAGCGAATTTTTCCAGCGTTGAAAATTTCTAGGAGGCTGAGTTTTCAAAGGGTCGAGACATAGACGACAGGGTCGATGGTGGTTATGTGGCCAAGGTCGACGGCGGCAGATGGCAGCAGTGTTGTGGCGAACGTTGACTGCGGCAGTGATGGCAAAGGTCGACGGTGGCAGACGACAACAACGTTGTGGCAAACGTTGACGCTGCTGTGTGTGGAGCTTCAACCGTTCCAACAAGCAGCAGCTCTGACAGCGGCGTGGACGGGTCGAGTAGGGGCGTGGAGCCTCGACGGAAGTCTGCAGAGGAGGTCGAGCAGCTCCGTGGCAGCAAGTCGTGGAAGAGTCGAGCAACGGAGTGGACGGGTCGAGCAGTGGCGTGGAGCCTCGACGAAAGTCTGCAGAGGAGGTCGAGCAGCTCCGTGGTAGCAGGTTGAGCAGCTGCGTGGATGGGTTGAGCAGCTGTGTGGACGGGAGAGTAGCTCATGGGAGCCATGGGAGCCTGGACGGGAGAGCAGCTCACGGGAGCTACGGGAGCCTGGACGGGAGAGCAGCTCTTTTGTGGATAAGATTGGATTTGTTTAATAAGATATTGGTCAATCATCATCAACTACCAGACCTTAGAGAGGCTTCTAGACGGGACTACCAGTTGCATTACCTTCTTTCAAGGGAGGGATCTCCAGTCCTGCATGGCAGGGGAAGTCTTTTACATCATTATAGGAATCATTACAACAAGTTCTAAATAAAAAGCTTATCGTTGTTACATCATTCTTCAAAATCACAACTGTCTTGATTCCCTAGCTGCCTATGGACAATACAATCTTCGTGACAACTGTCCTGTGGAATAGTACCCACAATCCTTAGACGGTTGCAAAGTAGTCAATGTCCCACGACATAACCACAACACTTAAGGTGTAACAACAACGTCTGAGGTGTAACAACAGTTTGGAGTGTAACAACAATGTTTGAAGTGTAGCAAAAAGTACTCAGAATCCGCTGTTCATCCTTTGGCTGTGGTCTTGGAAGCATCACTTGAAAGAAACAAAACCATAGAGCCTTTTCTCCATAATTGCCTTGGTTAGCCATCAAAAAGGATATCACCTCATTCATATCTAACAAAAATGGCAAAATAATATGTTATGACAAAAATGAATTCTTATAACCAGGAAAAAGGTAATTGTGATGTAAGGTCCACAGGTTCGGAGGTGAAATGGTCAAGGATGGGGGAAAAGGTACTCAAAATATGCACAAATCCTGCACCCAACATCTCCCCCAAGCTGAAGCAATTACATGTCCTCATGCAAAATACCTCAAAGCCTGCTGTTATGCTTCATATGCAATTCTGTCAAATTATAAGCATTAGCAGTATCCTCCTCAGCAACCCTGTAACCTTGACTAGCCGTCAGCTGATGTGGCCAAGATTCCTCCTCGTAATCACACAGTTGATACTGAGGTTGGTATTCCTCCACTGGTAACCAAATTAGAGGATATTTGAACTTGAGTCCTATCCAAAAGGCGCCTAATAAGTCTACAATCTGGGCATATTCTGGGACCCGTGAAACAACAACCACAAAATTTTGAAAACAAAACGGCTTGCTCTCCTGTAGTTCTGCACTACTAACCTCTGTGCGTTTGTAGCACCCTGTTAGTGCACGACCCTTCATTTGCAGAAAGAGGTGAAAATCAAATGAGATTTGATTTCATGTGAAGTTCCATGTAATAGAAATAAAGATACAAAGATGGGAGGAAGGTGGTTGGAGAGAAATAAAAGGAGGGAAACCTTGGGAGAAAGGGGGAGAGTGCAGGGAGAGCAAAATTACGGAGAAAGTCACAGACTGAGAGGAGCCTCAATTGTTCTTAGGTTTTTGGGCACGGGGGACCAGATTGCATCTATTGAGAAGCATTCTGGAACTGAGTACCTATGTTGTACCCAGTTTGGCTGGGAGGTTTTGGTCTTTTGGTAGCGGGAGCGAGAGTGGGAGCAATTTTGAAGCATCTTCAACCACAAAAAAACCAGGTCGGTACTCAACATCAAATTAATGAATTATGATATTATAAATTTTGGTTAAACTTTAAAGCAAGTTTCAAATTTGGTTTAGCATAAATATCTGATTAAATTATTTAGAGCTCTACATGCAGGAAATTTCCTAAGGATGAGGGACCTCTTGTGTAGTGTGTGCCACAAGAGTAGGCCTTAGTATGCATCTGACCCACAGTATGGGACGTGGGAAGAGCCACCTATCTGGCCAATAGGTGTAGTGAGACTTGTCTAGGATGCAGGTGTTCCACCACTTGACATTTAATGAGACTTGGATGTGTGAGATCCTTGTCATGTGTTGACAAGTGGATCCCCTCAAGCAGTGATGAGCCTTGGATGTGCGAGATCCTTGTCATGTGTTGACAAGTGGATACTCTCAAGCAGAGTTGAGACTTGGATGTGCGAGATCTTTGTCATGTGTTGACAAGTGGATTGCCCCAAGCAGTGATGAGCCTTGGATGTACGAGATCCTTGTCATGTGTTGACAAGTGGATCCCCCCAAGCAAATATGATCCTTGGATGTGAGAGATCCTTGTCATGTGTTGACAAGCGAATCCCCCAAGGCAAAGATGAGACTTGGATATGCAAGATCCTTGTCATGTGTTGACAAGTGGATCCCCCCAAGCAGTGATAAGCCTTGGATGTGTGAGATCCTTGTCATGTGTTGATAAGCGGATCCCCCCAAGCAGAGATGATCCTTGGATGTGCGAGATCCTTGTCATGTGTTGATAAGTGGATCCCCCCAAGCAGAGATGAGCCTTGGATGTGCGAGATCCTTGTCATGTGTTGACAAGTGGATCCCCCCAAGCAGAGATGAGACTTGGTTGTGTGAGATCTTTGTCATATGTTGGCAAGTGGCATTGCCCCCAAGTGAATATAGGGTGATGGATGAATCTCCCCTATGATGATTCTTCTTCATTAGAGTGAGACATCATTGTTCCAGATGATACAGAGTAGAGATGAACAAAGATGAGTAGAGAAAGCAAAGATCTTTATTGCAGAAAGAAATTCCTCCCTAGATGAGAGGGAGTGTTGAAAATTAGCAGGTTAGGGATGAATTTCTAAAAATAGAAAGTCTAAAAATATATTTTCTAAAACTAGAAAGTCTAAAAATAGAAAGTTTCAAGTATGCCTTTCCAAAAATAGTAAATCACCTTGCATCAATTGGTAATCAAGCATTGTTGATGGAAAATCCCTTTTCATTCTCAATCAATCCTAACAGTTTAATTTCGACTTAATCATCATCATCATCATTATTATTATTAAAAAGAAATTCAGGTCTCTCAATCATGAGCGTCAATCATGTCATATGTAACTCCCCTCAATTAATGTATAAGTTACTCTCTTTTAATGGATTCATTCTCTCTCTCTTTAATGCTTTTACGCACCTCTTACACTCTCTTACACACTTTAATGACTCGTCATAAAAAGATTCCTCTTACACCTCTTTAATGCATAAGTTACACTTCTCTCCTAAATGCATAAGTTACACTCCTTTCCTTTATGGCATAAGTTACAGTCCTATTTTGGCATATGTAACTCCTCCTAAAGGCATAAGAGTTAATCCCTCATGAATTTGACCTCATTGCTCTTCCTATATATTTGTACCTCTCATCCTCACTTGACACACTTACTTGTGCTTGTGAAAGGAGAATTCAGACTTGAGAAAGAGAGATGGAGAGTTTAGAGGAAGATTGAGAGAGAGAGATAGAGTCTTGAAGAGTAAGAGCATATCTTGGAGAGCCATAGTGATTCAGTGTTTGCATCAGCTATTGCTATCAGAGATATTCTTCAGATTTGGGTGAACTTCTTCATTTTCTCATTGTACTTTGTATTTTTGCTGAACAATTGATTTTTAATAGAAGAAGAATCTGGTTGGGTTTTGCCCTGGTCATTGACTTAACTTCTCCGTGTCTCATTGAGTTCTTGGTTGTCTTCCATTGTGCATATGGTTTATATGGTTTATGTTCTATCTACAATTACTAAACTTATTTTGCAGCATAAAGAAGTTATGGATTTAAGTGATTGTAACAACATAGAACATCAAAATTTCAACAGTTTCAGCAATAATGTTGAATCTGCTTTCTCTGGAATCCCCTGTCAAAACTTCAGGTCTACAATCAACAAAACATCTGTAAGCAAATTTTGAGAGTGTGGACACCCTACATCACAAATAAGATCGTTTCATCCACCACTAGGATTAGATCTAACAAAATATCATGTCTAAAAATCACATTGTTCAGCGGCAATCCAGCATAGATCAGATTTCGAAACATAAATTAAAGAATGCGAAGTTAACTCAGCATCTACCCAGCTGTTTATATCAACATAATAAATCAGCGACTAAAACATGAGAAAATCAGATCTGCTTGCAAATTTGGGACAAGAAAGACATCTTTTCTGTTATACATAAAAGACATTACATTATAAGAAATCAGCTTCTTCCAAGCTGCAAATGCAAAATCCAAACAAAAATCAACTTCTCCCAGGCATACAATGCAAAAAAAAAAAAACAATTCTTCTTGAATGCATGAAGCAAAACCAACAGATAGTAAAAATCCTAGCTGCTACAGCTTCATATTACTCTTCTCTAGTTCTCATCAAGCAGGTTAGTAATGTTAAGTGGTGTGGCCCTTCTTCCTTTCATGGTGTAAGAGAGGGAGTAAGTTACAAGTAAGGTAACACTTTATTCCTAGAGTGTTTCCACTAATGGAGAATGGATTCAGAAGTGAAGAACTCTACATGTGCCAAGTAGGTAGGCACTTACCCACAACTTACAAGTGCCAACTCACCAGCAACAGATATTTTTATACATTACCACCTTTTCTTATGTGCTCACAAGTTCCAACTCGCCCATTCCACATACCCACAACTTACAAGTGCCAACTCACCAGCAACACACATTTTTATGCATCACAGAGTTTTTTATGTGCTCACAAGTTCCAACTCATCCACTCCACATATTTTTATGTAACACTACATATATTTATACAATAAGTGAGCCTTCCTGGTCCGAGTAACTCCAATGGCCAAAAATAGTTAGAAGTATCTCTTTTAAATTCTTCACCATACGTGGAGTCTATTTCGTTCAAGTGTGGCCTCTTTTCTGCAGGCAACAACTGTTTATGGTGAATGCTCATTGCTCATTCAATTGAAGAAGAATCAAGAACTCCTGCACCAAGTGCTCATTCAGCTGAAGATGAGTGTGGAACAAGTTTGGACAAACAAGGAAAAAACTAACACTTTATTGGTCCAAAGACCAAAATAAAACTCAATAAAGGATCATGCATGAAGACACCATGAGCATGCTGGGGAAATGCAAATACAGTGCTATTAGGCTCACACATTCACCTTCCTGAAGTCATCATAACCAAAACCCTGAATGATGTTATGGAGGCTACTTCTTAATACTCGAGCGTGCTTTCCTAGATTAATGTGGTTCATTTAACTTGTATCAAAGTCTGCATTAAATGTAAATGTGAGATTAGCTGCTTCAATGAGGCTTAATCTAGTGGATGTGTCCAACTATGTATGATATTTGTAATGATTGTCTCTTGTAATTTGTTCCATTTTCCTTTTGTCTTTTATGGGCGACTTGGTCTAAATTGCTCACTCACCAACTTATGTATTTTATATTTGTGTTTAAACTTTATATCAGGCTTTTGTATCTTGATTCTATCATTAAGTTGATTATGTGCATAGTAATTTGGGTTGTCACTTTAAAGTCAGTTGTTGTTCCCAATTCTGTATTGTTAGGCATCATAAGTAGCTAGTCTCTCTGAGTATGTGGAATATGATGATTTGATTTTGACTTTGGAGGGACACCATGGGAGTTCTGGTTGCTATAAAACATATCTCTAAATGAGGGTTTTCATAGCATACTAAGTATTAATTGCGTACAGTGCATACCCTTAGGACGTGAGTAGGCATGCATCCATGCTAACTATATTCTAATATTTCTTGTCTTTATGTGTTTCACATGTGCGGAACATAACAAAATTTCTAAATGTAATCAGGTAGCTGGGGCAGACAGATTGCAGTGATGTTAATTTTCACTTGAAGGGTACTAATTAGCACGGGAAAAAATGATTGCTATTTTATGGCTTAAATTGCTGGAATAAATAAACTGTTCTTTTGCCTTTTTTCTTCTTTCCCAATTTTCAACTATTTCCATGGTGATTCTGATATTTGATCTTCTAATATTTGTGAGCAGATTATGATAAATGTTACTATTAATATTGGTATGTACTATGTATTCATTATCTGCAATCCTATGATAAAAGAAACATGTTTACATTTTGCAGTTTGTATGATATGGTTGCTAAACCTAATGTTAACGCGTTTTTATATTCTAGAAAATGGATAATTTCATTTTTCACCTACTTTTCTGGTTAGGTGTAGCTGTATCTGGATATGTTCATATAGTTTATTGTTTACAGTTCGCTGTAATTGCAAGCACAATTTGTTTATATTCTCCTATAGGAATATATGCAAAGGAATTTTTCTCCAACTTATTTGAGAATTATATGAATAAAATAACCTGATGGTTCAGGGGGCAGCACTTCTTTATTCTTGTAATTCTGAAGTGTCTCACTTTTGATGCTTGGTTTTCAGGTTCTTCTTGCGACGACATCAACAGATGGGAAGTGTCGGGTGTTTTCTACATTCATTAGAGGAGTTGATACAAGGTTGGTGTGAGTAAAGTCTTCTGATGGTCAACCTGGAATGCCTTGCTTAAGGGTTCCTGATCATCTAACATTTGATAGCAAACATAGCTCGTGTTTTGTTCTTTGTAATTTTGACACTCTAGAGTATGCAACCTAACTTGATCTTTTACTGTTTATGCAGGGATTCCACAGCTGGCCCTTCTGGTGACATGAAGTTTGGAGAGGTCCTTTATCTTATTTAAAAATTCTTCATGATGAGTTGAAGTTAGCCATGAATTTGATTTTTCTTCAAGGCATCTTTCTGAAGCATAATTAATAAATTGTTGTAGACAAACTGCAAGTATTCCTTGTACTCAATGTATGCCCCTTGTGTAAATTCTTAAATCTTCTTTGTTTCTTATATGAACATTGTTTTCAAAAAAAGCGTTGAGGCATGGTGCAGATTCAATGCTCATCATAGTCTACTGTCTGTGAACAGGTGGGAGTGAACATCCAATATTTGTTGAAGAATCTAGGGCAAAGTAGTGTAGTGTGATTCTTCGTTACTTGATAACAATTTGTGAAGTCTTTTTACTTTTCTTGTTTGGTTATTCTTCTTCTTCTTATTAGTGCATATATATGTACTTCATCAAACTGCTACCAATACATAAAAACAAGAACACAAGATGTTGGCTCTCTGCTAGGGCCAAAACCTCTCTTCTCTTGAGAGGAAAACCCTTTAGTGCAGTTTTGTTATTGAAGCTTCTATTGATCAATGCCAAACCCTAGACCCATGACTAAGAGATCCTCCAAGCAGAAGTCAAGTCTTTACTCCTTTCTGCACCATATGCCTCGGCACTTCTTCTGGCACTTCTTTTGGCACTTCTTCCGACACTTTGTCTTCTAGCACTTCGTCTTCCAATTAGAGTCCTTTTACCTTAGAGAGATAGGCTCCTTCGCTAGGCTTGGGAGTCCTTGCAGGCTATGTCACAGGGTTCGGCGAACCTGAAGGTTCAGGTTCGAAATTCGCCGAACCTGAAATTTTTTTTGAAATTCGTTCAGGTTCGCCGAACCTGAAAGTCGAACCTGATCGGCGAACCTGAACGAATTTGAACCTAATCGAACCTAATCGAACTTGAAAATCGAACCTGAAAAATCGAATTTGAAGATCGAAACTGAACATACTTTAAGGCGAATTTTAGCGGTTTTTTTGAGGTTCGATGGTTTTTTTTTGGCAGTTTTGGGTCGCACACCGGTTTTTTTCATCGCTTCCCAGCCTGTTTCTCATTCCGTTTCCAATTATGTGTTAATAATTTCATTGCTGCGGCTGCCTAGCTGTTTCTCATTCCGTTTCTGTTCCCATTGTCATTCCCATTCCCCCATTGGGACTACATTTATACACCACCATTCTTTTTTATATGCATGAAATATGCAGGGAAGGGAGTGGCCCGTGGCACGTGGCCCGTGGGTACATGTTGCTTATTCGCCAAAACTCTGTAGTCTTTTTTCTTGTTCTGTTTTGTTTCTCGTTATGTAACATGTTTATGTTTCCTGTTTTTGGTAACCGTAAAGTAGATTTCTTATCCTCCAAAACTCAATTTTACAGTCGTGTTGTATCATTGTATGCTGTAGCCTGTGACTGGTGAGGGAAGTGGTTCACGTTTCTTATTCCCCAACGCCCTTGAAGTCCTGTTTCTGGTTCTGTCAGTGTTCACTGTAGCCTTGGTAGATTTGGATGAAAATCCACACATTTAGATTTGATTTTTCTTAGAAATCTGTTATCGGAAATTTAGTATTTTACATGTATGGAAAAACCTCAGCCCTGGCCCCTACCCAGAAGGTTCTTCCAGCCTTGAACCAGGACAGGAGCCTCGTTTTTGGAGGAAACTTGCGTACCCTAAATAGCTTGCATTTTTTTGTGCCATTTATGTTAGTTATCATTGATCAACTTATCATTGAGAAGGCATTCCGAAAGCTAGGTTAACATCTTTTGAACTCTCAAAATCGCTTTAATTTCATTTGTAAATACTAGTTTATTCCATTTGGAAATACTCTTTTATGAAGCCTTTATTAAGCTGAAAACAGCCTGTATAGCATGAACAAGGGTGGGAGCTTCATTTTGAAGGAAACTTGGGCATCCCGATTCCCATATACCTGGACATTTTTATGTCATTTATGTTAGTTGTCAACTTGTACCTTGATGTTGTCTTTCAATTGATACGAAACTCTAACTGGCCTCTGTTTTGGTTTTCATATTCAACATTCATCTCATTTTTCCCAAGTTGTGAGCAAGATGTAACATTATCAACAAATTTATTCTGCACTTGCTTCTCAGTTTTCATATTCACACTGATATTTTTAACTTTTTGCTATAACATACCATTGTCTTCTCTATCTACCACATCTTCAGTCTTATTTACAAATTACAGGGGGGGCAGCCTCTTTGTCAATAAGATCATCTTCCACTGTGTCTAAAACCCAAAGATGCTACAATTTTGGGCAATCGCAAACAATCTTCTCCAACTCCCTGCTACCCATAAGTTATAACAGCATTGTTGAAGTTCAGCTCCATTAAGTTATTGCAAACAGAATAGATTGTTGGCAGATACTCAAGAATAACTTCCCAAAATCCTGACAAATACTGTTTATGGATCGATTTTGAATTTTCTATTATTTTGATATATATATATATATATATTGAAAAATATGTATAGTCGAACCTAATGCCGAACCTCATTCGAACCTGATAGGAAAATTCGAACCTGAATCGAACCTAATCGTTGTCGAACTCGAATTTGAACTCGAACCGTGTGACATAGCTTGCAGGGTTGATCTCTCATCCAAACAATGAACTGTTCACTAGCTGCTGTTATGGCTCAGACATACCCTTACTGCACCTAGCATGTGTGACTGTTTCTAGCCCTAGAAACAGTCCTTTATACTTCGGTCTCCTTCTTTCTTACTTCGCTTGATGTCCTTCTTCCACGCTGGAGTAGGAGGCCTTTATGGGCCTAGTTTTAGCCCCAAACAAACAGAAATATCCAACTGTGATCTTACTGCTGTTATAGCCGCAAACTGTCCTTCATTCCCTTGCACATGTGACTGTGTATACCATAGAAACAGTCCCTTACTCTTTGCTGTTCCTCCTCTTCTCTTCGCTGCCCTAGTAGCCCCTTTACCTTGGCTTCCATCGACCTTCTTGTTCTCTTTCTCTTGCGGATTTCAGAGCACAATTGATGCGTTGTATTTGGAGTGGGCAGCCTCTATAAATAGAGGACTGTCCCTCCATTTAAGCTGACTTGACTGACTGCATTTAGGCTGACTTGTCTTCTTAATTGTAGGTCGACTTTGAGGGAAGTTTGGTGGCTGACTTGTTGAGCAGACTTCAGATAGTTTCCATGGTGTTGTAGCATGCTTGAAGGAGCTTGTTGAAGGTGCCATTGCCTAGGAGTAGACTTGACTTTGCTTGGAGGTTTCCCTTTGACTTTAATATATATTTATACATAGTGTAACATGCCCTTAAGGCCTTCAATATTTTCTCTTGACTATTTGACTCACCTATAGCACTTTGACATGTGCTAGACCTACTACAATGAGAAAGAAACTCATTGTCATATATTATAAAATAATATTTCTTTTCTTGAATAAGTACAAATATCAAAAGTACATTTATGAAGACCGAACCTAGTTACACTTCCTTCAACACTCCGTCTTAACTAGGGAGGTATTCATACAACATTACAAGGTGTTTGGCTATTATCAATCTTGAAGAATTCACATAAGAGAAACCGGATTTGCAGTCCATCTGTTATAGCATCATATTCATCAGCATTGCAATAGTGCAAGGCCTTGACTAGCAACTCCATCTCTTTACGAGACCATGAGCTACAATGCTGGCGAGACTAATGATTTATAGACACGTTTATCATTGTCTCTCAAGGTACGACACGTTTATCATTGTCTCTCAAGGTACATACCCACCCAGGTGTTCACCGAGTATGACCTTCTAGGACTATTGTTATCTTGGGTTCCCAACCCTCAAAGAATATCGATCCTCTTGCCTACTCTTGTCTTGGATGCCCTACACATCCTCAAAGAGTATCCGATGCTAGATGATTACCCAATCCTCCCATTCTTTCTTTCTAAGTGAAGACAAGAATGTTGTGTCTAACTTGTGTCTACATTTCCATTCATAGCCTTCATCTAGACTTATGGCTGTTAGTCTTGGTCTAGTGCATGACCCATGAAATGGAAAACACAATTATCACTCCTTTGTAATCAGGGGTGATCCAAAACTCCCTCTTGATCAGGGACCTGTCAGAGCTCCCTCTTAACTGGGGACTCTTTCCTTCATCAACTTCTTCTTCGTGGGTTCTTCAACTGCTTGATATCCTTCCTTTCTTGATGTCATGAAGTCTTTGTTCGAACTTCTTCTAGGTAGGGTACCATCCATTGATCACTTTCCTTTTTGGTTTGTCATGTCATTGCTTCATGGAAAGTGACCATTAGGTTTTCTTGTTGTCTTGGCTACTCCTTTGTCATCTTGTTCATGCTTCGGAATATTTTTCTCATGGATGCTTCAATGTACTTGCTAGGTTACATGCTTTGACCTAGTATCCCATCATGACTTTATCCTGATATTGCTTCAACATTGCTTTTTCTTTTGTTGGATGGCTTCTTCATCACAACATCTTTGTGGAGTAGAATCAGTTATCTACACCTTTTATGTTAAAATTGGCAACTAGGGCCAAACTCCACATGGGTCATCTTATTTATGACAGCTGATATTTTTCTTGGATTCCTCTGTCCGAGAGGTGTAGGATTGATCTAGAGATCATCCGATTCAAACATGTACAAATGAAGTTATGAATTTATTTTGATTATGGTCAAATTGTCAAGGTCAGCCATCAAACTTATGTAGGCTCAGAAGCCCAACAATCATGTCTATTCATCCTCAACATTGCATATAAATAGAAGGTGACTTAGCCTCATTTGGACACACTCATCTTCACACTTCTCTCTCTCTCTCCTCATTGATTGGGTACGAATTTCTGGGCCTCTCTCTCTCCACACGTCCGAAATTTCAGGAGAGCAGAATTTCAGGAGGCAAAAATTTCAGGAGAGCGAAATTTCACGAGGCTAAAATTTCAAGAGACTGAATTTCTGGATAGTTTGACCAAGAGTTGACCAACGTTGACTGCAGCTAGGGTTGATCGCAGGTGGGCTATTTGACCAGACTTTGACTGGGCTGAATTTGACTGTTTTAAGGGCTGTTTTATCTTGCTGTTTGGAGGCTGAAGTTCACTGAAGTTGACTGATTTACTAAGGGTCAAATTTGCCCTGTTGACCAACGTTGACTTTTTTGGTTAGGGCTCTTTTGCTGCTGTTATAAATTATCAGATTTGTAAATTGTACTCTCTCTCTGCTGAACTATTGAAGACTAAAAGGAGATTTGATCAAGGGTTTCCCCACATTGGGGTTTGTCCTTGGATGGTGCCACATCTTTTGTCCTCGTCTTCTACTGTTTATGTTTATGTTCTATCTGCATTTTACTATCATGTTGATGTGATTACTAATCTGAATATTGATACTAGGCTAATAAAGAAATTGAAGTAAAATTGCTCAAAAGCATGGAACATACCATTGTTGCATAAAATTAACATGGTATCAGAGCTGAGGTGAAGAGAAAGCCCAAGCAAGAGTGAAAGAGCAATCACCAAAGAGAGTTGGACACAGACAAAAGGTTCAATGGGTTCCTTATCCTACTTCCCGACTGAAAACAAGCTCCATGATAAATTTGACTATCATGGATGGAAGATGTGCCTTGATTTGACCTTGGAAGAAAAAGAAGTGATGGACTATGTTCAGGGTAAAGTCCCTAAACCTCCTTCAAATGCATCGGCTACTGTGAAGACCAAGTACAATAGGGCTAAAGTCAAAGCAAAGAAGATTATCAAGGATTCCATTGACAAGCATCTGGTGGCCTACATATCCAATTGAAGACCTCTAAGGAGATCTACGTCAGGTTGGTCGACATGTTCAAGGTTAGTAATGTTAATCAAATTCTATTTCTCAAGAATAAGTTGATGGATATTAAGAAGGGCAAGGACGAGGATATTCAATCCTATTTCTTGAGAATTACTGATATCAAGAATGATCTACTCTCGGTTGGAGAAGTCATTCCTGACATGGAACGTACTGTCACCACCCTTGGAGGACTCGCACTTGAGTGGTATGTATTTAGAACCACCATCCTCAACAATGATCGAATTCCAAGGTTTGAAGAATTGATGTCGAGATGCATTCAAGAAGAAACAAGAATGGTGGAGCAAGAAATGCCTTCTAATAGAAGAAACCCCACTGCATTCTCCGCTCAAGACAAAAGGAGAAATAATGTAGGGTCTAAAGGTCATTTCCATGGAAAGCTTGGATCTAAGGGAGGAAGGAAGGACAGGTGCTTTGTTTGCAATAAGTTTGGCCACTATGCAAGGGAGTGTCCAAATAGAAGGGACACATTGCATGCTGATGATTACAATCATTCCAGGGGCAACTTTAACAACAACGATCAAAGGAATGGCAGGTCCAATGGCAAAGGAAAAAGGAATGCGGGACATCAAGGAAATGGTCGATCCTCCAAGAAATCAAGGAACTCCAGGTATGAAGAATCAAATGTTGTTAACAATAAGCAAAAAGCGTATTGACCCTCTCCACTGCCTCTCCTCTGGACATTTTGGGAAATTGGCTGATTGATAGTGGTGCCTCAAGGCACTTCACCGGATACAAGTAAGCCCTCTCTAATCTGATAGAAAAGGAGACAAACTTGGAGATCATCCTTGGAGACGATGCCACCTATACCGTGAAGGGAGTAGGGAATGTTACCCTTCAATTGAATTAAGGTAACACTATTCATTTGCAAGAAGTACTATATGTACCTGATCTCAAGAAGAACCTGGTGTCCATTTGAGCCATGGAGGACAAAGGATTCGAGGTGGCATTCATCGATGGAAAGATACATGTTTGGAAAAGAAATTTTAAAGATGCTTTTACTCTTGGGTTCAGGGTTGACGCTTTGTATCAAGTTGGAGGAAGTCCATTCGGAGCCATGTCTTGTGACACATCTCTACAATCTGAACTATGGCACCGAAGGTTTTCCCATCTTCATTATAAGGATCTACCTGATGTGAGAAAGATGGTGACAGGTATGCTCGAGTTCAAAGTAGAGCATGAAGGTGTATGTCTGGGATGTGCCAAAGGAAACTTACAAGGGGACCATTCCCCTCAAGTAATAGCAAGACCACAA
Organism: Pinus tabuliformis; assembly: GCA_031772625.1. Taxonomy (NCBI): domain Eukaryota; kingdom Viridiplantae; phylum Streptophyta; class Pinopsida; order Pinales; family Pinaceae; genus Pinus; species Pinus tabuliformis. The sequence goes on along the minus strand of CM062804.1, from coordinate 288,038,231 downwards.
ATATATTGCAATTGATCCACTCCGACATATCTGGTATGATGCCCGTAAACTCTTTGGGAGGATACTTATGTTATCTCACCTTTACGGATGATTATTCTCGCAAGACCTGGATCTACTTCTTGGAGAAGAAGGATGAAGTGTTCACCTAGTTCCAACACTTCAAAGCCTTGATCGAAAACCAATTCGAGAAGAAAATCAAGATATTGAGGACTGACAATGGGACCGAGTACGAATCCAATGAATTGCAAGATTATTGCAGAGAAGCTGGCATTAAGAGGGAGACTACAATGCCATACACTCTTGAGCAAAATGGTGTGGCTAAAAGGAAGAATCGCTCTATTGTAGATGCAGTTCGTACCATGCTTCATGATCAAGACCTTCCGAAGTTCCTATGGGCTGAAGCTGCAAATACCGCCGTGTATGTTCAAAACCGATGCCCTCATCAAGCATTGGACTCCAAGACTCTCGAAATGTTCACTGGTAAGAAACCCGATGTCTCTCATTTTAGAATTTTTGGAAGCCCTGTATATTTTCATGTGCTGAAAGAGAAATAAAGCAAATTGGGTGCATCTGGGAAGGAAGGAATCTTTGTGGGCTATAGTGAAAATTCTAAGTAAAATATATTTTATTTGGTTGGTCAAAAGGAAGTTGAGATAAGTCATGATGTTGAATTCGACGAAGATATGGCCCTCAGGAAGATCAACAACCTTCCTTTCCTAAGGAAGGACAAAGAAGCTGGCACCGGAAATTAGGGTGCAAAAGAAGACGAAATGATGCCTGATGTTGATGAACCTATGGATCCTATTGATCCTCCTCCTCATGAGCCCTCCTCCTCCAAAAGGAGACCCTCATGGCTTAGGGAGACTCTTGAAGATGCCGAGAGACACATTGCACCAAGGGGGACTTTTCGTGAAAGCAAGAAGCTGAACAGGTATGAAGGATATTTGACCGCCATGAGCACTATCATTCAAAATGAGCCTTCATTCGAAGAAGCCGTGAAGCATCAAGTATGGAAGGATGTTATGAATGAAGAATACGAGTCAATTATGAAGAATGATGTCTGGGATGTGGTCCTTAGACCCTAGGACAAATCGGTTGTCACCTCTAAGTGGCTCTACAAAATCAAGCATGGAGTTGATGGAAGTGCAGACCTTGTCATTTAAAAATGTAAGAGGGAGTTGGCTTTTGAATTTGAGATGAAGGACCTAGGACTGATGCACTATTTCCTAGGGTTGGAGGTTTGGCAAAAGCCAGGTGAAATTTTCCTCTCTCAAGGAAAATATGTTGTGAAGATATTGGAAAGATTTGGGATGGTGGACTGCAAGCTTGTGACTACTCCGATGGATCTTAACTTTAAGAAGTTATGTGGTAGTTTGTTGGACCTGAATTGGGAAATGCTTCTAAGTATCGTCAACTCATAGGAGCATTGATGTTCTTGGTGAACTCCCGTCCGGATATATGTTTTGCAGTTAACACATTGAGCCAATATATGGTTGAGCCTCATCATATACATTGGATTGGTGCCAAGAATCTTCTGAGATATCTTCGGGGCACAATCACTCATGGACTGAGATACACTGCCAGAGATGTGAGGCTGCATGGTTATTCTGATGCTGATTGGGTTGGCAGTGTGGTGGATCGCAAGAGCACTTCTGGATGTTGTTTTTATTTGGGTTCTGCTTCGATATCCTGGATGAATAGGAAGCAAAAATCGGTTGCCTTGAGCACTACCGAGGCCGAATACATAGCTGCTAGTATGGCCTCTTGTGAAGCTGTCTGGTTGAGGAAGCTCTTCAGTGAGTTGTTTGGACATGTGCTGGATACCACTGTGATCTTTTGTGACAACCAGAGTGGGATCCGATTATCAGAGAATCTCGTATTTCATGATTGCTCCAAGCATATAGATATCAGGTACCACTTTATCCGGGATATGGTACAATGAGGAGCAATAAGGCTCCATCACATTGGGACTGATGAGCAGGTCACTGATATTTTAACAAAGCCCCTGGGGAAGGTCAAATTCTTGGCCTTTCGAGAACGACTTGGAGTCATGGAGAGACCCTCTTATGAAGATCCTGTATGAGATGGACATTGTGCTCTGGGAGCTCTAGGGGGCTTGGGGTACTGCTTGGAGCGATGAGCAACCATAGGGTGAGCGGTTCAGCCTTCCCCTAGTGGTTTGTTGTGTACAACGTGAGTGGTTCAGCCTTCCCCTGCGATACCCCTTGGCGACATGTGGGCAGGATGAGTGGTTCATCCTTCCCCGGCCAAGACATCCTACCCATGCAGTTTGTGACTCATGGGAAGTACCTCTCATCTGGCCAATGAGTAGGGAAATGAGGATAGGGACCATAGTACTACCGATGGACGCATCGTGTACTGCCGTACTCCCTATGCTAGGATGTCTAATATTGATCTGGGATCAATGGGAACTGATTTTGGGTCAGTACGAGTGGTATGAGACACTCTCTTTTGATTGGCATTGCCTTCGGGTCAGTAGAGAATGGTATGATACATTCTCAATCACTTGTTCTTCTTCATAGTTTAGCAGAGCAGTGCATGGATGGCAGAGATGGTACAGATTGGCAGATGGATTAGCAGGTGGAGTTCTCCCTAATTGAGAGGGAGTGTTAAAATTGGCAACTAGGGCCAAACTCCACATGGGTCATCTTATTTATGACAACTAATATTTTTCATGAATTCCTCTCTTCGAGAGGTGTAGGATTGATCTAAAGATCATCCGATTCTGACGTGTACAAATGAAGTTATGAATTTATTTTGATTATGGTCAAATTGTCAAGGTCGGCCAACAAACTTATGTAGGGTCAAAAGCCCAACAATCACGTCTATTCATCCTCAATGTTGCATATAAATAGAAGGCGACTTAGCCTCATTTGGACACACTCATCTTCACACTTCTCTCTCTCTCTCTCTCCTCATTGATTGGGTACGGATTGCTGGGCCTCTCTCTCTCCACACGTCCGAAATTTCAAGAGAACGAAATTTCAGGGGAGCGAAATTTCACTAGGCCGAAATTTTAGGAGACCAAATTTTTGGACAGTTTGTCCAAGCGTTGACCAGCGTTGACTGCAACTAGGGCTGATCGCAGGTGGGCTGTTTGACCAGACTTTGACTGGGTTAAATTTGACTGTTTTGAGGGTTGTTTTATCTTGCTGTTTGGAGGTTGAAGTTGGCTGAAGTTGACTGATTTGCTGAGGGTCAAATCTGCCCTGTTGACCAACGTTGAATTTTTTGGTTAGGGCTCTTTTGCTACTATTATAAATTATCAGATTTGTAAATTGTACTATCTCTCTCTGCTAAACTATTGAAGGCTAAAAGAAGATTTGATCAAGGGTTTCCCCACATTGGGGTTTGTCCTTGGCTGGTGCCACATCTTGTGTCCTCTTGTCTTGGCTTGTTTTCTACTGTTTATGTTTATGTTCTATCTGCATTTTACTTTCATGTTGATGTGATTGCTAATCTAAATATTGATACTGGGCTAATAAAGAAATTGAAGTAAAATTGCTCTAAAGCATAGAGCATACCATTGTTGCATAAAATTAACATTTTATATCTCCAAGGCCTTCATAGGTGTCAAGGGTCCTTTCTTCCTTTATCAGAGTTGTCCTGCCTTCTTTCGGGAGATATCTTTCAAGGCATTTTGTCAGATAGTGATTCTTGGTGATCATGGTGTTCTTCACATGCTTGATCTCTTTCTTCATTAGCTTCTTCTCAGATAGATAGGTCAACCATCTAATGCTTCTTGTGAGAGCATTCCTTCATTGCTTGCTTTCTTGGACTTGTCAACATTTCTTCTTGCTTCTTAGTCAGCAATCTTATGCTCCTTATGTGAGCATATTCTTTTGTTGACCTTCATTGCATTGTGGTACATGCCTTCGAGCATGTTCTTGGTGAAAGAGATTCTTTCATGCTTGATCATGTTATAGAACTATACCCATGACTTAATAATATACAAATGATAACATGAATTAAACTTTGATGCATACATACCTCATCTTGATTATCCTTTGATCATCCGTTGGTGTGGCCCTTCTTTCTTCATCTTAGCTTGCCTGCATATCATTCTTTTCTTGAAACCCATGAATGGAATTCCCAATGAGACATCTTCTTTGGTCCATGAACCTTCTTTTGAAGATTCCATCATAGGATCATAAAGATCCTTGGCTTGCAAATGTTTCCTTTCTTTTGATGATGTAGGTCTTCTAAGATTCTTATCATGATCAATTTTTCTTTTATCATGTATGAGGTCCTATAATAGGTATGCTTCTTCTACACGAATATCTTGAGCTATCTCTGCCATGCTCCTATATTCTAGAAGATATTTCTACTTATGCATTTTTGTTCTTATCATAAATGATACATGTACATAAGTATCTAGAACTCTATGTACATTATGTTGCTAGATTCTAAATGATGTTTCTAGCCATGCAATCTTAATTTATTTCTACATGCTCCTATTCTACTCAAAACTTTGAAAGAAGTCTAGAGGTAAAGAGTTTGACCTAGTCATAGTAGAGATCTGGAGGATCTTCCTTCTTTTGCTTCTTTCCTTCTTCTTTCATCTCTTGACTTATGTGAGCTTCTTCCCTCTTCCTTTTGTTGTTGTCCCTTCTAAGCTTAGGACAATTCCTTTTGTAGTGTCCATATTCTTGGCATCCAAAACATTGGATCTTGGACATGTCTTTGTTGTTTGTTCTTCGTGGACCAAACTTTCTTTTGGCCATGGTAGCAAATACTTGCTCCTTTTATTCCACATTTTCTTTTGCCTTAAGTTTGGTTTCCTCTGTTCTGCATAGAGACCACATTTCACTGAGAGTGATTGCTTCCTTCTTGGCATATATGCTAGATGTGACATTTCGCCACTCCTCAGGTAGAGCACTGAGTACTACAATTGTCATTTCTCTATCAGACATGACTTCCCTAAGCTCTTGAAGTTGATCTCTCATTTCAGAGATTTTTCATGAAGTAGGGAGCTATTCCTTCCTTTGTTATCTTCATCTTGTATAATTCATTCCTTAGAGATATTACTTCTTCGGTTGTGGATACCGAGAATAGCTCTATTAGCTTATCGTAAATTTCTTTTGATGTCTCAAACTTGGAGACATAAGAAATGAGATAGTCTTTGATTGATTCTATCAGAATCTTTTGAGCTCTTGTCTCATCCTTATTGTACTTGGATAAGGCTTGAGTCTGTTCCTTAGCAGGGATAGTGATATTCCCTTTGACATGCTCTAGGAGTTCATTCTCTTTGAGTAGTAGATCAGTTTTTTGATAGATTTTGAGATGTAATGGATTTGCTTCCTCCTTGAAGGCTTGATGGCTTGTCTTCCTTGGATCTTGATGTTCTTCAAGTGGACTTGCTTGGTGATGAGGTTTGTTTGAAGACTTGTAGCTTGATGTAGGTCCTGCTTCAATCTGCTCTTCTTTGTGGGTGCCTTTATATAAGGCTCTTCTTCTAGCTTTGTAGACCTCCTTGGTGAATGATGGATTGTAGACCCTTCTTAACCTTGAAGTGATTGAGACTTCTAGGTTTGATGCTTCAATCTTGTAGATGCTTCTCCTTGATGAGTGTTCTTGAGTTGCCCTTTCCTTGATGTGTCACCTTAGCTCTGATACCATGTTGAAGAATCTAGGGCAAAGTAGTGTAGTGTGATTCTTCGTTACTTGATAACAATTTGTGAAGTCTTTTTTCTTCTTCTGATTAGTGCATATGTATGTACTTCATCAAACTGCTACCAAAACATAAAAACAAGAACACAAGATGTTGGCTCTTTGCTAGGGCCAAAACCTCTCTTCTCTTGAGAGGAAAACCCTTTAGTGAATTTCTCTTATTGAAGCTTCTATTGATCAATGCCAAACCCTAGACCCTTGACTAAGAGATCCTCCAAGCACAAGTCAAGTCTTTACTCCTTTCTGCACCATATACCTTGGCACTTCTTCCGGCACTTCTTCCGACACTTTGTCTTCTAGCACTTCGTCTTCCAATTAGAGTCCTTTTACCTTAGAGAGATAGGCTCCTTTGCTAGGCTTGGGAGTCCTTGTAGGCTTGATCTCTCATCCAAACAATGAACTGTTCACTAGCTGCTGTTATGGCTCAGACATACCCTTACTGCACCTCGCATGTGTGACTGTTTCTAGCCCTAGAAACAATCCTTTATACTTCGGTCTCCTTCTTTCTTACTTCGCTTGATGTCCTTCTTCCACGCTGGAGTAGGAGGCCTTTATGGGCCTAGTTTTAGCCCCAAACAAACAGAAATATCCAACTGTGATCTTACTGCTGTTATAGCCACAGACTGTCCTTCATTCCCTCGCACGTGTGACTGTGTATACCCTAGAAACAGTCCCTTACTCTTCGTTGTTCCTCCTCTTCTCTTCGCTGCCCTAGTAGCCCCTTTACCTTGGCTTCCTTCGACCTTCTTGTTCTCTTTCTCTTGTGGATTTCAGAGCACAATTGATGCGTTGTCTTTGGAGTGGACAACCTCTATAAATAGAGGACTGTCCCTCCATTTAAGCTGACTTGACTGACTGCATTTAGGCCGACTTGTCTTCTTAATTGTAGGCCGACTTTGAGGGCAGTTTGGTGGCTGACTTGTTGAGCAGACTTTGGATAGTTTCCATGGTGTTGTAGCATGCTTGAAGGAGCTTGTTGAAGGTGCCATTGCCTAGGAGTAGACTTGACTTTGCTTGGAGATTTCCCTTTGAATTTAATATATATTTATACATTGTGTAACATGCCCTTAAGGCCTTCAATATTTTCTCGACTATTTGACTCACCTATAGCACTTTGACATGTGCTAGACCTACTACAATGAGCAAGAAACTCATTGTCATATATTATAAAATAATATTTCTTTTCTTGAATAAGTACAAATATCAAAAGTACATTTATGAAGACCGAACATAGTTACACTTCCTTCAACAATGTTTTCTATGGTTATTGTTTCTTCTTTGTTTTTCTTACAGAGTGCAGAAGTAAGGTGATCATTACGAGCATATTCACATGCTGACATTAGTATGTCTTGACAATGTTTGAACCAAATTGCATAGGATTGGTGTTACTCCTCATGCTCATATGAGTGGTAAATGGTCTTGTATAAATTGATGGGATGATTCTAGCTTTCCAAAGGTTGGTATATTTCTAGAGGTTACTTTAGTGGTATGCCCTTTTCTTCATCGTGATGGTCAGATGGTCATGTTCTAGTCACTTTCACTCTGTGTTTATTGTCTTGTGCAAATTGATGGGATGACTTTAGCCTTCCAAAGGTTGGTATATTGCTGGAGGTTGCTTTAGTGGTATGTGCTTTTCTTCATCATGATGGTCGCACGGTCATGTTCTAGTCTCTTTCACTCTGTGTTTATGTCCTCTAGCATAATTATGTTCATTATCTATCCATATTTCATCACATATCATTATTTCAGCTAGGTAGTTTGCTTGTCACAACCTATTATCACTTTTTGCCTAGATGAAATCCATTTTACCCCTATTCACCATTTTCCTCAAGAGTTTTGTGCATTACATCACATTTCTACCTTTTCCCAAAATAAAATCCACATTAACACTTAATTTCCAATTCATTCCATCTCCTAGGAGGCACATGGCATAACTTGCTTTAAATCCCTAAATCTTACCTTATGTTAATCTCCTATTTCTTATGTCTTCACTTTTTCTTGCGTGAAGACACCTAATTGGTTTCGGATATTTCAATTAAAATTTGAAATCCTAAATCTTAGGTTGAGTGCCTAAGTATTTGTCTATTGCCACTTTATTGTTCTAATTCTTCATTGAGACCTTTTTTCTAAATTTCACTTTCTAATTGGTCACTAGGAGTTTAAGTCCATGTGTTACACACTAGACTATGCATTCCCACTTTTGACATGTATTGAAGTGATGCATTAGCCAATTAATGATCAAACGTTATAATTCTCCATATAAGCTAAATTCCCTAAGTGTTATTCACTATGGAACTTAACTTTATGTCCATGGGGTACACAACTTTAGTTAGTTTCTTCCTCTTTGGCACAAATGTATTGAGGAAACACATAAAAAATGGGGTTTGTTGACCACCCCAAGATGTAGAGTACAAGTCAGTAGATTAAATTCTTCAAAGTCATTATCATCATGCAACTTCCAATTAGTCATTGTAATCCCAAATTCTGCATCCCTGTGGGCCTTTATTGTAAAAATGATTCTAGTATGACTATGAAGCCATGTGAAAACATCTAGGTAAGCCTTTGATTCTTAGCAAAGAGTTTCACTAGGGAGTTTTTCAGTATTTTACCCTTCGCCAATTATTTGCCTTTTTCAACCCTTATAATTCGCAGCGTTTTTCTCTCACACATACCCCAAAGCTAGAGTGGGTATCGATGGTAAGCTCTGAGGTGAGCCCTACTGTTATCGAGTCTATGTATTTATCATACTAGATCATTTGTCTAGTGTTGCAAATTTTGGTTGAGTCTAGAGGTCATGTTTTAATTGTACAATTTCTCCTTCTATACGAGCATGTCTATGTAATGTTTGATCTAAAAGCTGTTGTCTAGAATATTTTAGGTGGATGATTAATCATAATTAGACATCATCGCCTAAATATTTTTTAGACCTACTTTGAGGGTGGAAAATATGTGTAAATCCACTCTTGAGCCATTTACTTTATTTTCTAGTAAAAAATGTCGAAATAATTAAGCTAAAAAATTTGCCAAAAATTAAAATGAGAGAAAATTAAATTCTCTCCAAGTGGAAAAATTATAAAAATTATTCAGGATCTTTCCCAAAAAGGAATCAAGTCAAAAATATGAGAACGGTCACATTTCCAAGGCAGAAAGTCCCACTCAGAAAATTCGTTGCACTAGAAAGAATTATTTTCTCAAGGAAATCGAATTTTTGGTCTAGGTGGTTATCAGTTCACAATCTACCCTCTAGTGATTAGATTGTTAGAGGGTAGCCTACTCTAATACCAATTGATGGAAATACTGAGAGGGTGGGTGAATCAGAGTTTCATAAATTTCAACAATTTAAGTATCAAAACAATTAACCAATAACATCACATCAAATGAACCCAAGATATATATATATATATATATATATATATATATATATATATACAATATTTTTTTATTACAAAGGAAGCTACACCTTCCAATTTACCAGCTCCCACTGGAAGGAGGCGACAACCTCCTGAAGGAAGCTACAACTTCCTTCCCTAGCACCACCCTGCCACCCTATAGAATAAAAAATAAAATAAGATCTTCTTAGGCTCTCATACCAGGGACAATGGCCCAATTACAACAACACTCAAACAACTTTAGTTCTGCCCCTCTTCAAAGTTAGGTCCAAAAAGTTTGCTTCAACACTCTCCAAGTCTGCTCAAAATAAGGTCTCCAAATTTGCTTCAAGTCTGCTACAAATATGACTTCAAGAATGTTGAAAATGTAGCAAGTAAAGGTCTTCTGGCTTGTGCCTAAGCTAATGAAGACTTCGATTTGACTTTCTCTAGCACGAGTGTGAGCTCATTAGTTAGACTTCAGTTAGGATGAGTTTATTTCTAGTTTACTAGAATGGTTGTCAAGATGGCATGCATAGAGTTGAAGCTTCAGTTTAGTGGAGACTTCATCACTTTGACTACAGAACAAGTTGGTAGTTACAAGTTCAGTCAGAGTGAGTTAGTCTTGATTGAAGGAAGAACGAGTTGAGATTCCAAGTGTTGATTGGAGAGAGAAATAGTATCACTCTCTGTTAACTCGTTGTCAGACCTCGACTTCTAAAATTGAACTAGGCCTTCCTTGCATGCTCAAATTGGGTCTATAAAGTGGAGGATGAAGGCACATAATACACACAAGTTTGTGAGATCATCTATGATTGTGGAGAGTGTAAAATTGAGCATTAATTGTGCGCAAGGATTTAGGAGAATGTGTGTAGATTTTAGAGCTTGTGTCCTGTTGATGCCTCGAAAATCGCTGCAACAACATTGGGGGATAACCACCCGGTCCGGACCTTAAAAGCAGCTCCTTTTCCGTTTGGTGTGGTGGCTCCGACTGTTCATCTAGGTCCAGTTACCTTCTCCCTATTGCTATTGGTTTATAATGTATCTTTAACTACCAATAGACAGGGACATCAGATCACTTCTCCTTGCTGATCAGGCAAGAGAATGACCCTTAAGCTGATTTGGGTTCAGCCAAGCCACAACTAAAATTTTGCCTCTTTGAGGAGAGGACTTAAAAGAATGTAGAATTTACTCTAAATGCAAGTTTATTCTATGATGCAAGCAAAAGAAACTAATCTAAATCCTATCTTAATTAGGCAGATATAGATCTAACCCAACTAAGAGCAAGATAATTAAAATATTGGGATTTAGATATGTCTTGTTTATAATGAATATCAAGTTAATGAAGTAGTTCAATTAACTGATATTATGGACATCAAAACACATCCTATTGAGACCTTTTAACTGAAATAATAAACCAACAACACTCAGGAAGTAGTTCACATAAATGATATTGATTATCAAATCAGCAAATCTAATAACTAAACAATAATATGTGGAAATAGTTCACAACATATTACCATTCAATAAATTAGTTTTAACAAGGCAGATTTCTGAGTAAATAGTTACTCAAGAATCAGAAATTAATCCATAAGAACAGAGATACATGATAACAATATTGAGACAAACCACCCATATTGACAATAGTGCACAAACATGAATAAAATGACACATTACTGTTACCATAAAAATGAAACTGATATTCAAAACAGTAGTATTAAAAATACCAATTTATTGCATCCATTTCTCTGATCTTGGTCTCCAACAGCCCTTTACATTGCTTGAACTTCTGCCTTCAAAACTAGAGCCACAATAGTGCAAGCTTTGTTCTTCATGCATAATTCAATATACAAAGGGAAAATCCTCAATAATCCCCAGATCTGAGATTTTTCACTCCTCTCTCCTACAACTCTAAATTCCAATTACAATAGTGCTTTTAGAAGCTCTAAAATTGCAGAGGAGAGCAGCCCATATTCCATTTTGCAATCTTTTATTTATACTGTCTGTGAAGGAATTCTTGAGAGGAAAGTTTGGTGAAGAGAAATCTGCCAAATCCAATTTTATTTGCTCAAAATTCCTGATCTTCAATTGCTGGAGCCTTCTCATTGATTGAGATCCTTTTCTCCATATTCTTCCCACTGTTTTCCTGCAAAAAGAAATCAAAATAAATTAAAATGCAACAACAAAATCAATCATGGCATTGCTGGCATTTAAATCAAATCCAATCAAATTTTATTTAAATAAATAACTGAAAACAAAATATAAGCTCTGTATTGATGCTTGGAATGATTTGATTGGCAAAGAATATCATTGGCCAATGGATCTGCAATTAGAAGAGGCTTTGGATAAATGAAATTGAAGAAAATAACTCAGAAAATTGATTTTGTCTTCAAAATTCGGAGCCTGATCTTCTGCCTGATTTTTGGCCTAATAAATGATCAAATCTGTTGGTGAAACCTCCTTCAAAATGTTCTCCTTGATTTTCTCTTTCCAATGAGCCGTCCTGGGCCTCATTTGGCCAAGTATAACTCATCTTATGAGCTTCCAAAGTTGATGAGTCAAATCTGGCATGAATCTGGAAATTCTGTTGCTGGGCTAAAAAAAATTGTAATTAAAAACTAATTCTAAATTAGTTTCTAATTAATTCTAATTTAATTGCTAATTATTAATCTAACTAACTAATATCTAATTATTTATAAACAAATTAAATCTAACTAAAAACTAATTAATATTAATTTAAATGATATTTAAATTAATTAATTAAATTAATTAAATATTACATATTAATTTAAATAATATAATATATTACATATTATTAATTAATTAAATTAATATAATACATATTAAAATTCAAACTAATATACTAACCTACATAATAACCTACACTCTCTTCATACGTAACTTACCATGGGAAGTTTTGAATAAAAGCTCTTTTTTATTCAAAACAAAACTTATAACAAGCTCATGACATGTTTTATTGGCAATTCGCATCGGAGTTCATGCAATGGGTTTATTAAAACGTATCAAGTGAACTTCCCCGATGCAATATCGCATCGGGGATATGGGTGTTATGATGTTTATTGCGAACAAGCCTTCGAGAGTTCCAACCCGATATCACATTGAATTTTGTCTTTTAAACTTCGCTTTAATGTGTCATGCCGACATGTCTTTCGGGGGTTTTCAAAATTTCGGCAATTGGGAGAATGGAAGGGTTCATAAAAATGTGCTAATGAACTTCCCCGATGCGATATTCCATTTTCGCTTATCGGCACTTCGCATCGGGAAGGGTAATGAGGTTTTTAAAACTGTGTTAATACAAAAGTCCCGATGCGATATGTTTTTTGATTTTTTATATTTTTCATATATTAAATTTTAATTTAATTAAATTAATTATATTTTTAAATAATAATTAATTTAATTAATTTAAGATTTAATATTAAAAGTTAATTTTTTATTTTGGTTTATTTTATGTTAAAGAATATTATTTGAGTTGTGAAATTATCTAAACTACAGCCACTTGAATGTTTGGATTTTGGGATTAGGATTTGATTTGGAAATTGGAGTGAATTTTTTAAAATTCTGATAATTAATAATTTGGCTGCATATCTAAAAAATGTTAGTAAAAACTCGCTACATGTTAATATTTAAAGTGAATGCCTTATTGAACTAATTTATTTACAAAATGCAATATTGTACATTTTATGCAATTTTAACCCAGGCTAGATAAATGATGAGACTTCAAAGGAGTGCCATTTTCAAACCAGTTGACCAAATGAGGCGAAACAAGCGTCAATGGGAAGCTTATAAAAAATCGATTCTAACAAAGCAATCAAAACAAGAATCCAAAGAAAACTAAAAATTAACGAAAGCGTAGGGCAATTAACTAAAATAAAAATCAAAAAGGTGCTTAGCCAAAATTTTTATAGAAAGGGTCCCCATTATTTGAAGCGAACGCATCAATAATGGGGGGTGTTGTGTTTTTACCACAACAATTGGCGACACACGGGAGAAGAACCAGTTATCTCTTTTTGACATGAATAAGATTTTCCAAAAATTAAAGTAAAATAATTTAAAGAAGAGAGAATTATGCTTGAAATGCTTGACATAGGTTCATTAGTCTGAATAAAAACCAGAATCATCTAACTGTAATTTTTCTCAAAATTCCTCATAAATTAAAATATTTCAAAACTCTATATCAGTCATTAATTAGCTGAAGGGATAAAGCAGGGGTAACTTTACAGCTTAGCTTTCAAAATATACTCGTTTGTCACAGGTAGAGCCACTGCTGCCAGCAAACGTCCATAGTTTCGACAGGGTTACCTTTTAATCATCAATGATTCAGAATCCCATCTTTTTAAGAATTATTGATCTAGAGATAAATCCATCTATATATGTATTACTTTTTTATTTTTTATTTTATTTTTATTTTATTTTTATTATTTTTTTATTTTTTTTTTATTAAATCTTAAAAGCCATTGTCCTGGTTTGGTGGCCAGATAGTTGACAATGCCATTCACTGGTTAAAATTGGACTGAACAAGCTGGCTCGTGATGAGACCCCTTGTCTTATAATTGTTTGCAATCATAATCCATTACCCTGGTTTGTTTAGCAGTATTGGTAATGTCAGCCTATTTTTCCCCTATGATCATGGTAAGCAGGCTCATGATGAGACCTCTTATCTTTTAAGTTTAAATATATTTCTGGATTATACTCTAGAAAAATAAAACTCTTTGGGACAGGGAGAATCATTGACTCCTTAAGAGTTAAGAATGACAATTTCAGAGTTAAAGGTGCTTTGCTGTAAAGTGTCTTTACTTGGTTAAAAATAACTTTTCTTGACTGATAATAAAACTTTGAAAGATCTTAATAAAATATTGAAATCTCAAAATGATTACAATTTTGATGAAAAAGAAATTTTTCAGATTTTATGATACTTTGCCAACTTCTCTTGATTGGTAATCTCTTCCTTAAGTATATCTACTTTAATAATAAGAAAATCAAACTTTACTAAGAGATTTAAGAAAAAGCTAATAGGTGACTATTAACAATTTTTCTCCATGTATGCTGACCATTGTTAGGTAACCAATAGGCCTTCCATATAAATAATGGCAAAGTCACCAGAATCAAAACTGAAAACCAAAGAAAAATAATTCTTATGTTAAAATGGGAAAAGAAATCAGCGAGCAAAAATCAAAACCAAGAAATCTCTAAAAATGGAAAAGAAAATCCAAGTATCGCAAGATAAACTCAAACAAGAATGTTTGTACCAATGCCTCCAACAATATGAAGAAAAAGAAAATAAGCATGTTATCATTCCTTCTTATGTTGAGATTTAGAAAAACATACCTTGCAGAGTTGTGAATGCTTTAGACTTTTAGATAACAGTGATCGTAAAATTCAGCCACAATGAATAATTTCTGTTTGATATGAGTCTTCTTGTTCCCAAGCATCATCTTAATCATTTTCTAAAAAGGAATGCTTAAAGAAACAGATTAAAGGTTCAGAAACTTCCTGGTGTAGCTGTTTCGATGAAGATTATCACTGCTTCTTGAAATAAAGCCAGCAGAGGAGTATGGACTTTCGAAAATATGATCTGGTAGAGGATTGAAAGCTTTTAAATGGAGAGCTGCAAAACACAGTTTTGTATCAGCATAATTTAAAAACAAAAATGAAACTAGAATGATGAAATGGAAATTAATGAAAATGGGCATATGAATCTTACCATTGGATAATTGATTTTGATCTTACCTGAAAGGTATCAATTTCTCCAAACTAGCTGACTCCTTATTTTAATTATCATTAAAAACATGAAGAAGTCACACTAACCAAAATCTTGTAACCCAAAATCATTATTTATTTTATTTACACTAAAGCAAGCAGTAAAATGTAAAAATAGAATGCTTAGTGCTCAAGGGAATTGAAATTAAAGCAAATGCATCAAAAATGAGAATGAGAATTTGCAGCAATGACTGTTTCTCAAAATATCACAAGTTTCATATAAATTCCATGATTTTATAAATAGTTCGGAATCAAGACCAAATCTACGATAATAAAATTTAAATATGAAGATAGAGAGGTCTTCAGTTCCATTTTTAATTATGGAATTATATATTTAAACTAAAATGTATGAGAAATTGAAATAATTTGGATATGCTGCAAATTGGTCATTAACTGCTTTCTTACCATAGTGGTTACCCAAGCTCGCTTTTAAAATAACACATTGCCGTATCGGATGATTCACATAACATGTTTCTTCACCATGCTTCAAATTTAATCTGCAGAACTTCACCTTTATTGCTATGCCATATATCGATTAAATGTTAATGGCTCATAGGCATGCATTGGAAGCTATTGCATCGGAGATTGCAATGGCAAATTGCCGATAAGAACATGTGCAATGAAATGAAGCGATCGCATCATTAAAGAAATATTATATCGGGGATCAGAGAATAAATTGCATCGTGCTTCCCATATTGCAAAATACACATTGTAGATTCAGAGAGGTGATGTGATGAAATGATTGCAATAGCGGCGATGCGATGGAAGTCGTAGCTAATCGGAAATCGGCAAACTTTGGGTACCCGATGTAACACAATATATTTTTTGCGATGCCGATATGCGATGAAGAGCGGACCCGATAACTTTTTATGATGGGATTTTAATAACATATCGGATCCGAGGTATCGGCCATAAATAAAACTGCAAGGAAGCGATTGCGATGGATGACGTAAATCGGCGATCGGCAATCTTAAGCACCCGATGTAACACAATATGATTGTTGCGACGCCGATATGCGATGAATGATGTGGCTAATCGGCGATCGCGATCGGCAATGTTATGCGCATGATTTAACAATTCTTAATATGCCGATATGTGATGAAGAGTGGACCTGATAATTTTATGATGAAAATTTGATAACATATCGGATCCGAAACATCGGCCTCCTTTAAAGTTATACTCCTACCATTATTGCGATTGAACGGACGCGATATTTTTATGAATTTGATTTGAATTTCATATCGGGTCCGGAATTATGTCTTTATCGCAATATCGGTAAAGTCGATTATCGGAGATAGGCGATTCATGTTCATGGAAGTATACTTCACTTGGAAAACTCCGATAAGCGAAATGCAATATGACATATGAGTAAGATAATACATCGGAGGTTTTTAATGAACAATTTGTGATCAAAAGGAATGCTAAGAGCTACTTCCGATGAAATGTTGTGATGCGAATGGTCTTATGATATTTCTTGAAATTTCAATTGGGTTTTCTAATGAATGAAAGCAAAGCTAAAAAATGCTTAAACTCTAATGAATCAGAATTGAATTTCCCTGAACCTGTTTGCAAATTTAAAATGAGTTTGCTGCTTACTTCAGATTTTGAAAAGAAATAAAAACCTGCAAATAAAACAGAACATAAATAAAAAATAAGCTAAGAAAAACAGAACTAATAATGGATGAAAATAAAGTTGTAAATGCGTACCTGAAAAGAATTTGTCTGTAAATTTTACCTGATAAATCTTCAAATTCTTCCTTTGATTAAAATCATCTCATTATTTATTTTAAATCTAAGTGCGCAATCAGCCTAAATGAAATCAATCATTTATGTTCATGGAATGTAAAATTTACCAGAAATAAATATGAAACTATGCTTCCCTTTCGAAGTGAAGTAACAATTTATTACCTCTGCTCATTCCGAATTAATCTCGAGAAAAATCTGTATTGTTATAGTGGCTTTTTAATAATGCCTTTAGTAAATAGACATGATGTGTTTTTACAGCATCAGATAATAAACTAAAGATTAGAATGAGATTAAGCCACTAATTGTAGAAAAATGTCAAAACAGATTTAAATGTGTGCACTTGGCAAAATGGGCATCCTTAAGATCAGCTTTTGGCAAATTCCGAGGAATATAATATGAACTTCATATGATTACCGTGAAAGGATAGACTGACTAATAATGATTGAATTAGAATTAAGCTTATCATAGTCAATCACACATCTCATGGGATAACGGGGTCATGAAGCTTTTTTTTTTTTTTTTTTTATCCTCAAATCCTTACCATATAAATTTCAAGAGAAAATCTTAGAAGGAAATCCCGAAATAAAGAAAAGTGGCTTTGAGGCAATTGATACCAAGTGCAAATTTAATTGAATTTAATCAAGACATTATTCAAAATAGGCAGAGTAGAGATATCGCTATAAGAAATTTCAAAAAGGAAAGCAAGAATTAAAATTTTCTGATAAGGAAAAATGTTTCCACTGAACATGTATGAGAAGGCTGATTGCTTTGTTTTATTTTTTAATCTACAGAACTGTTGCAAATAAATTAACTACATAAAACAAGCTAACTAAATTAATTCTACTCCTATTCTAACCATATACATGAAAATGACTAGGTATAGTCATATTTCCAGTGTAACCATTCTCTCATTTTTATTCCCGCGTTTATGTGAAGTTCAAATGTTAGTAATAAAAATACAGATTTGACTAAACTAAGGAAAATAAATATGAAATCAGAATGTACAATTATTGTTAGCAAGTTGATTAAAATCTCATTCTCTTGAAATTTCGTTTCCAATTGAATACCAATTGGATCATAGAAATCTGGATGGATTTCTATTAAAAATTGGGAAATATTCAAAGGAAGAGATAACAAGCCAGATTGTGAAGATGAGCTTTTAGATTCTTTGACCTGAAAAAATTTGTTAGTGTTATGTACAAATGTTAAATCATTGACAATTTTCCTTGAAGGAAAAATTTCCAAACAATTTTCAAATGAGTCAATGAAAAATGGATGGAAGTCTGTCAAATGACATGGAAAATTATTAATTAAATTGGATTGCTGGCAGATTTCTAAAAATACATTCTCTTGTTGATATTTCCTTTGAGAAGATAGAAACTTTTGATAAGTAATGAGCATCAATTGACATTGATATGTTAACAGTGCTTGATGTTCATGGTTATAATATGAAACTTCAATTTCCCAATCGGGCAAGGCATCAGTAAGGTGTTCAATATGCCAGCGAAAAGTGTGAAAAATCTGTAAAATAAAATCAGAAAATAAATCTAAGTTTAAACAAAATAGCTGTGAAAGAAAAACTAAAATGAAGTCATTATTTGTACAACTAATGTTACAGCACAATTGGGATTGATTTGAAATGATTTCATTTTCACAAGGAATGGCCAGAATTATGGAATTTGAAAAATTTTGAATTCCAACTTGTGAATTAGAAAACGAATTATGATTATGAATGGGAATGGGAGTTTGATCCTCATATGAATCATAAATTGGAATGTTTTCTTGAATGGTGAAATCATGAAGATAATTCACTGCTCTAAAATGAGGATTAGTTGGGATAATTCCTAAATTGAAGCGTTCCTCATTTTCAGATGTTATTTGAATTTGCTCATGAGGATTCTCTTGAGAAAAAATGAAATCAACATCCTCAATATCAGAGTAATCATCATAAATGACCTCACAAGATTCTCTAGAATTCCCTTCAATCTCATCCAATATATCAAAACAAGGAGGGACAAGAATTTCATGTTCATTAATGGCAAAAGAATGATCGATTATTGTTTCTTTATCTTGATAAAAATTTAATGGTAATTCATTTAAATCAGCCTCTTTAATTTCTGGAATATCATTAATACCAAGAGGGGAAAAATTATCATCATTAAAAATATCAGGATAAAGGGAAAAATGTGAACCTGAAACAATATATTTAAAACTGTCTCTATTTGAGAGCTCTTGTGCGTTATGCTCATTGTAAATTTCAGATTGCAAATCATTCCTTTGCGTGCATATGCTTTCTTGAAGAACGCTGCTTTGCTTCTCTGATTTTTGCATTTGCTCATCATGGAGAAATTCAGAAATTTGTACAGCAGTTTGCATTTTATTTACTTTGATTGCTGATTGCACTTGCTGATTTGCGATTTGATTTTCCGAATTTACTTCAAAGTGGCTTTCAGATTTCAAGGCGGCTTTTTCCCCAAAATTGCTGTTGTTGTCTTCTTGCATTTGAATGGAAATATTTTCCAAGCTTTGTGAAACCACTTCATCAACATTTATTTGCACATCCATATTGGAATTCTCATTTATATTAGAAGGGGATGGAACAAAGCTTGAATTAATTTCATATGGATTGGGAAAGGTTGGAAGAGAACAAATATATTCAAACCAATCTAATGATTCTTCTTCCGTAGGTTTATCTTCATCTTTAAATCTTAAACAATTCAAGTGAAATCGAATATGAAAATCATTAACAGATTCATTTTTAAACCTTCGTAGATATTCAATTTCTTGACATACCTGTTCATAATCGTAGCCGTCAAATTTACCAATGAAAATTGTAACAAATTGATCCCAGCTATGGATTGAGGCAACTGGAAGAGTTCTGCACCAGCTTCTCGCTTTTGTAGTAAATGTGAGAGTAAAAATTCTGCATAAAATTCCTTCATCAATTCCTTGAAAATCATATTTTGAAACATTTTGAATGAATTGAAAGACATGATTAAAAGCAGAAGAATTTCTCTTACCATTAAACTTTGCCTGAGACAAGAATCTTACCACTTCAGGTGGAGTATTGGAGGATGCACGTCCATGGATACAACTCCATATTGGAAGTTTAAGAGGAGCCATAAACAAAATGTTAAAATTGAAAAGACTCCAATAGACAAAAATCTCAGGCCCTCCTTCTAGCGCCAAAAATGTTGATGCCTCGAAAATCGCTGCAACAACATTGGGGGATAACCACCCGGTCCGGACCTTAAAAGCAGCTCCTTTTCCGTTTGGTGTGGTGGCTCCGACTGTTCATCTAGGTCCAGTTACCTTCTCCCTATTGCTATTGGTTTATAATGTATCTTTAACTACCAATAGACAGGGACATCAGATCACTTCTCCTTGCTGATCAGGCAAGAGAATGACCCTTAAGCTGATTTGGGTTCAGCCAAGCCACAACTAAAATTTTGCCTCTTTGAGGAGAGGACTTAAAAGAATGTAGAATTTACTCTAAATGCAAGTTTATTCTATGATGCAAGCAAAAGAAACTAATCTAAATCCTATCTTAATTAGGCAGATATAGATCTAACCCAACTAAGAGCAAGATAATTAAAATATTGGGATTTAGATATGTCTTGTTTATAATGAATATCAAGTTAATGAAGTAGTTCAATTAACTGATATTATGGACATCAAAACACATCCTATTGAGACCTTTTAACTGAAATAATAAACCAACAACACTCAGGAAGTAGTTCACATAAATGATATTGATTATCAAATCAGCAAATCTAATAACTAAACAATAATATGTGGAAATAGTTCACAACATATTACCATTCAATAAATTAGTTTTAACAAGGCAGATTTCTGAGTAAATAGTTACTCAAGAATCAGAAATTAATCCATAAGAACAGAGATACATGATAACAATATTGAGACAAACCACCCATATTGACAATAGTGCACAAACATGAATAAAATGACACATTACTGTTACCATAAAAATGAAACTGATATTCAAAACAGTAGTATTAAAAATACCAATTTATTGCATCCATTTCTCTGATCTTGGTCTCCAACAGCCCTTTACATTGCTTGAACTTCTGCCTTCAAAACTAGAGCCACAATAGTGCAAGCTTTGTTCTTCATGCATAATTCAATATACAAAGGGAAAATCCTCAATAATCCCCAGATCTGAGATTTTTCACTCCTCTCTCCTACAACTCTAAATTCCAATTACAATAGTGCTTTTAGAAGCTCTAAAATTGCAGAGGAGAGCAGCCCATATTCCATTTTGCAATCTTTTATTTATACTGTCTGTGAAGGAATTCTTGAGAGGAAAGTTTGGTGAAGAGAAATCTGCCAAATCCAATTTTATTTGCTCAAAATTCCTGATCTTCAATTGCTAGAGCCTTCTCATTGATTGAGATCCTTTTCTCCATATTCTTCCCACTGTTTTCCTGCAAAAAGAAATCAAAATAAATTAAAATGCAACAACAAAATCAATCATGGCATTGCTGGCATTTAAATCAAATCCAATCAAATTTTATTTAAATAAATAACTGAAAACAAAATATAAGCTCTGTATTGATGCTTGGAATGATTTGATTGGCAAAGAATATCATTGGCCAATGGATCTGCAATTAGAAGAGGCTTTGGATAAATGAAATTGAAGAAAATAACTCAGAAAATTGATTTTGTCTTCAAAATTCGGAGCCTGATCTTCTGCCTGATTTTTGGCCTAATAAATGATCAAATCTGTTGGTGAAACCTCCTTCAAAATGTTCTCCTTGATTTTCTCTTTCCAATGAGCCGTCCTGGGCCTCATTTGGCCAAGTATAACTCATCTTATGAGCTTCCAAAGTTGATGAGTCAAATCTATTGTAATTAAAAACTAATTCTAAATTAGTCTCTAATTAATTCTAATTTAATTGCTAATTATTAATCTAACTAACTAATATCTAATTATTTATAAACAAATTAAATCTAACTAAAAACTAATTAATATTAATTTAAATGATATTTAAATTAATTAATTAAATTAATTAAATATTACATATTAATTTAAATAATATAATATATTACATATTATTAATTAATTAAATTAATATAATACATATTAAAATTCAAACTAATATACTAACCTACATAATAACCTACACTCTCTTCATACGTAACTTACCATGGGAAGTTTTGAATAAAAGCTCTTTTTTATTCAAAACAAAACTTATAACAAGCTCATGACATGTTTTATTGGCAATTCGCATCGGAGTTCATGCAATGGGTTTATTAAAACGTATCAAGTGAACTTCCCCGATGCGATATGGCATCGGGGATATGGGTGTTATGATGTTTATTGCGAACAAGCCTTCGAGAGTTCCAACCCGATATCACATTGAATTTTGTCTTTTAAACTTCGCTTTAATGTGTCATGCCGACATGTCTTTCGGGGGTTTTCAAAATTTCGGCAATTGGGAGAATGGAAGGGTTCATAAAAATGTGCTAATGAACTTCCCCGATGCGATATTCCATTTTCGCTTATCGGCACTTCGCATCGGGAAGGGTAATGAGGTTTTTAAAACTGTGTTAATACAAAAGTCCCGATGCGATATGTTTTTTGATTTTTTATATTTTTCATATATTAAATTTTAATTTAATTAAATTAATTATATTTTTAAATAATAATTAATTTAATTAATTTAAGATTTAATATTAAAAGTTAATTTTTTATTTTGGTTTATTTTATGTTAAAGAATATTATTTGAGTTGTGAAATTATCTAAACTACAGCCACTTGAATGTTTGGATTTTGGGATTAGGATTTGATTTGGAAATTGGAGTGAATTTTTTAAAATTCTGATAATTAATAATTTGGCTGCATATCTAAAAAATGTTAGTAAAAACTCGCTACAGGTTAATATTTAAAGTGAATGCCTTATTGAACTAATTTATTTACAAAATGCAATATTGTACATTTTATGCAATTTTAACCCAGGCTAGATAAATGATGAGACTTCAAAGGAGTGCCATTTTCAAACCAGTTGACCAAATGAGGCGAAACAAGCGTCAATGGGAAGCTTATAAAAAATCGATTCTAACAAAGCAATCAAAACAAGAATCCAAAGAAAACTAAAAATTAACGAAAGCGTAGGGCAATTAACTAAAATAAAAATCAAAAAGGTGCTTAGCCAAAATTTTTATAGAAAGGGTCCCCATTATTTGAAGCGAACGCATCAATAATGGGGGGTGTTGTGTTTTTACCACAACATGTCCTAAGATATAGGAGATCACAAGGGCGTAAGGAAATAGGGATTTGCATTAAAGAATAGGAGCTCCATTGTGTGATAGGAAATAGGAGAAGTGCGCAAGGAAATAGGGGCTCCGGTGCGCAAAAAAATAGGAGTTGGGATTAGGCAAGAGGCAGTGCAAGTCGAGGATATTGAGCAGGGGAATAGTTGCATGCTAGAGGGTCGAGATCAAGCAGTGATTAAGGCAGGCCGAGATCAATTGTATCATTTGAGATTAGTGAGAAGAAGCCAAACGCCTTCTTAGAGACATATTGCTTTGTAATAGATCCAATTGATCAAGCGCAATCAATAAAATACCACAACAAAGAAAGCAAGTTTTCCCTTTTGGTTTTCTGGGGTAAATAATCGTGTCAATATGTCTGATTGTGTTTTTATCTCTTGATTATTTTTTGCTACTTATAAATTGTTAAGAAACTCTGTATCTTGGTGAAAGCAAATTTGGTTTCAATTTTCAGTTGTCTTGTTTTTAGTAATTCATCTTAGTAGTTGCAGAGTTTTAAGAGAAATTTAACCTGGTATCAGATAAAAGATTAGCATAATGATTAACACCAAATTATCAATCAATGAAAAGTGTAGATTAGGCAGAAGGCTTGTGCTATAGTTTTGAAGAGCAGTATCTTTGGATGATAGTACGACATTCCAAGGACTAAGGGCAGATCACAGTTTAGAGGGAGCCTCGAACTTCTGCTCATGGAAGGAGTGGATCTCAATAGTGTTGGAGGATAATGGGGTGCTAGAATTTGCAAAGAATCAAATAATGCCACTTCAAGATGCCGAACAGTTGATCTAGCATAACAAGAATGACACCAAGGCAAGGACGATCATTCTCGAGGGGGCCAGAGACCCTATTATTCCTCATGTCCATGGGAAGAAGACAACATATGAGATGTGGAAAGCCATTTTAGATCTGTATCAGGGTTCTAGTGATGTCAGGATGCTTGCCCTGAAGGAGAAGCTAAGACATATTCGGATGAGCAAAGGAGAGCCCATCATTATGTATCTTTCCAAGTTCACCCAAGTTCATGATGAGCTAGTTGGAGTGGGCAACACTGTAGTAGACAGTGACCTTGTGAGTCTTGCACTTCTGGTACTTCATGTCTTGGGAGAATTTCCAAGGTGCAGTTAGTGGTGGAGAGAATATTCCCAACTGGGAAATGCTATGGTCAAATTATGTTCAAGAAGAAATCCAGAGAGGGACAAGAGTTGGAAGATTAGCTATGACAGAGGACGAGGATAATTTTTTCCTGGCAAGCAAAGGTAGCAAAGCCAAGGGTAAGAAGGGGCCAAGAAGAGGCCGAGTCTAGTCAGATGGGTGAGAAGAAGAAGGATCTGAGCAAGCTCAAGTGCTTCCATTGCCATGAGTTCGGGCACTATGCCATTAAGTGTCCTAATTAGAAGGAGGAGTTTATTAAGGATCATGTGGCTGCATCAAGTGAGGTAGATGCGTTTCCTTCTTAGTTCGAGAAAGATTTCTCATTGATAGGTTGCATGGCAAGTTTAGTAGGCAACAACATATGGTATATTAATTCAGGAGCATCGTTCCATATGACTGGGAACAAGGAATATTTCAACCACTTGAAGGAGAAGGGCATGCAATTTCATATTGAGCTAGGAGATGATGGCAAGTACTCTAGGGGAGTTGGTATTGTCAGTTTTGAGTGGGAGTCATGTAGCTCTCTTCATCTCAGGGATGTCGTCTATGTTCCAAGACTAAAGAAGAATCTTGTTTCTATTGCCACCCTAGAGGATAAGGGTTATGATGTCATCTTCAGCAGAGATAAGGCTTACCTCAACCACTTAGCTTCTGGATGTATGAAGCAAATGTTGAAATGTGTAACTAGGTTTAGTCTTCATAAATATGAAATATACTCTTGATTCTTGTATATTGTAAAAAGAAAGAAAAATTATTATTGTTATTTTTGTAGCATGGGTTTCATGCCCAAGGTTTTTTTATTTAGAGGTCAAGCACGCATTCCATTGAGTGCTTCTAGGGTTTGTCTTAGTGTCAAGATGTTAATATAGTCATTGTCATATGAAGAAGACCCCCATTGGGGACATTGTAACACGTCAAAAGAATTATTTTTGTATTTAAAAATGTCAAAATACCCTCCAAGACCAAGTCAGCTTGGCAACTAAGAACTCAGCCACATTAGGGCATGTCACCTCCTTGGAAACCTATATATAGGAGGGAACTTGACCTCTTATGGACACTCACTCACTTCTCATCATCCATGCGAAGGAGAAGCAGAAGAAAGTTCAAGTGAAGAAGAATAAAAGGACGAAGGACGAATTTCTTGGGTTATTTCTCTCTCTCTCTCACATTCTCTCACATGTGTGAAAGGAAGGCTAGGGTTTTGCAACTGCAAGGTCGACATTTTGAAAGTTGCAGAAAGAAGGTTGAAGAAGGGACTCTTAGGTCACCTACAAGCCCTAGAAGGAGAAGGAACCCAAGCGAAGGTCAAAGGAAGCCTTGGAAGCCCTAAAATTGCTCACATGTGTGGAAGCAGTAATTGTTTCAAGGGCCAGAAATTTCAGACTTGCAATGAAGACCAAAATTTTGTAGCTGGGGGTCGAAGTTGTGCAACTGAAAGTGATTTGACTGGGTTTGACTTGGACAAAAGAAGCACATCATCAAGAAGGTCTAGCTTGGTCTTGGAAGGGTATTGGTCTTGGTCTCTAGGTCTTGGAATTCATCATTTGAAGAATCTATAAGAAGAGAAGAGAGTTGTGGGTTGTCCTCTCAAGTGAAGAGGTTTTGGCCCTGGCTTGCAACCTACATCTTGTGTTCTTGTGTATTGTTGATCTTCTTGTTTTGGTAACTGTTTGATGATAAGAATAACATAATAATAAGTGAAGAAGCTAATAATCAAGAAAAGGTAAAAATACATCTCAAGCTGTTATCAAGTTTAAGAGAAATCATCCTTATTGTAGCCCTTTAAATTTCTCAACATGGTTTCAGAGCTAAGGTTGACTAAGGGCATAATGATGATCACCACATCGTTGAAGAAGTCAATGAAGCAATTTTCTATGGTGGCAAGTCATCTCAAGCAAGGCATGAAAGCATTTTGGAATTTCCTATTGTCTATCAAGAATCGTATGACCAAGACTTCTACAAAAGACAAAGGGTTATTCTCAGCACTTACACGCACGTTTGAAGATGAAAATATATGGGTAATCGACAGTGGAGCATCCAGACACATGAGAGATGAGCACAAACTAGAGACCTTATCAAGAGGAAAATCTTCTTACTTTGTTGAACTTGGTGACAAGAAGAGCTATCCTATAAAAGGAATTGGATCAACCTCGCTAGAGTTGGAGAATGGAGGAAACATTCATCTCAACAACATTCTATTCGTTCCAAGTTTGCAAAAGAATTTACTTTCTATTTCATGTCTAGAAGATAAAGGAGATAGATTCTCTTTCATAGATTGAAAGGTTATGGTATGGGATAAAGACTCTAGCATCAACAATGCAAAAGTCATCAAGATTCGTGAAGGAAGACTCTACAGGTTGCTGACACCTCTGTCTCAAGCATTGGTTCACATTGAAGTAAGTCCATGTGAACTTTTGCATTGAAGGTTTGGACATCTTCACTACAAAATCTTACCAACTTTAAATTCAATGGTGAATGGCATCCCTGAACTCAAGGAGGATCATGAAGGAGTGTGCAAAGGATGTGCATTAGGTAAAAATGTTAAGAAACCATTTGAAAACATTGGTTCAAGATCAAAAGAAATCCTAGATCTCATTCACTTTGATTTCTATGGTCCTATGTCTACAAAGTCTCTTGGAGGTCATCTATATTATGTAACTTTCATTGATGACCACTCAAGGAAAACTTGGATCTATTTGCTAAAGTCCAAGGATGAAGTATTAATTTTTTTTCAAGAATTCAAAGCAAAAGTAGAAAATCTTACAGAAAGAAGGATAAAGGTACTAAGATTTGATAATGGAGGGGAATACATTTCAAAAAAGATCATAACTTTCTATAAGGAGGCTGGAATTAAGAGGGAGCTGATAGTTCCATATAATCCAAAACAAAATGGAGTGGCAAAACGAAAGAATCACTTGATTGAGGAAAGTGTTAGGGCCATGTTACATGATCAAGACTTGCCTAAATTTGTGGGGTGAAGCAACAAAAACTGCTGTCTACATTCAAAATCAAAGTCCTCACAGATCACTAGACAACATGACTCCTGAAGAAGCATTCACTGGGAAGAAACCAAGTGTAGACCATCTTCGAATATTTGGTTGTCCTGTCTACATTCACATTTCGAAAGATAAGAGAAAGAAGTTGGATCCTACAAGCATGAAGGGAATATTTGTTGGCTATAGTAACACTTCAAAGGCATATATGATCTACATAAAGGAAGGGCACTGAATATAAGTAAGTTGAGATGTGATCTTTGATGAAAGTATTGCATTCAAGAAATCAAAGGACCTCCTGATTGACTTTGATGATGAAGAACTTCCAATATTTGAAGAATGCACAGGGAGGAAGAGGATTCAAATCATGAAGAAGAAGGTCCCAGTGAACCTGTGCAACAAGTCATCATCCCTGAAAGCAGAAAGAGACCTAATTGGTTGAAGTCTACTCTTCTAGATGCAGAAGGACATGGAGCAACCAAAGGTACGTTCAAGGAAAGTAAGAAGCCCAAAAGATATTCAGGGTATGTAGCCTATATGACAAAGTTAATCGAAGCAGAACCATCCACCTTTGAAGATGCTGTCAAACATCAAGAATGGAAAGATGCTATGAATGAAGAATATCAATCAATAATGAAGAATGGAGTTTGGGAAATCATTCCTAGGCCTGAAGACAAATCTGTGGTAACTTCCAAGTGGCTCTACAAGATTAAACATGCAACAAATGGAAGTATTGATAAATATAAGGCAAGATTTGTGGTTAGGGTTTCTCCCAACAAGAAGTCATCGATTATGAAGAGACATTTGCACCTATAGCTAGGTATACAACTATACGATTGTTGGTCTCTTTGGTAGCATCGATGGGATGAATAGCCATCAAATGGATGTCAAGACAACATTCTTGAATGGTACTATCGATGAAGAAGTCTATATAGAACAACCCTTGGGATTTGAAGTGAATGATAAAAGGACTGATGTCTGCAGGCTGAAGAAGGAACTTTATGGCCTTATGCAAGCACCAAGGGTTTGGTATGCTAGAATGGACACATATCTGCAAAGATTGGGCTTCTTGAAGAGTTTTGCTGATCCGAATCTCTATATCAAGGTTGTGAAGGATGAGCCTGTAATCATCCTTCTATATGTGGATGATCTTCTCATGGCAGGCGTGAAGGCCGGATTCAAGAGTGCAAAAAGCAATTGGTAGCAAAATTCTATATGAAGGATCTAGGGCTGATACACTATTACTTGGGGTTGGAAGTTTGGCATGGACCTGATGAGATATACCTAGGTCAAGGAAAATATGTGATTGAGATGCTGAAAAGGTTTGACATGATGAATTGCAAACCTATGACAACCCCTATGATTACAAATTTGAAGAGGCTAATGAGTTCTGATTCAAGCCCTGTGGATCCGACAAGATATAGACAATTAGTTGGCTCTCTGATGTATTTGGTGAATACTTGACCAAACATTTGCTTTGTAGTGAATATTCTCAGTCAATTCCAGGTAGAGCCCAAGCATGACCATTGGATAGCAACCAAGCATATACTGAGATATCTACGAGGAACAATCCACCACTACCTGAAGTATGATAGAAAGAATGATGTCCACTTGATTGGATATACATAAATTTTCACTGGGGAGGTAGTGAGATGGATGGAAGAAGCACTACTTGAGGATGTTTTAGTTTGGGATCCTCTATGATATCTTGGATGAGTAGAAAGCAAGTATCAATTACTTTGAGTAGTGCCGAGGTTGAATACGTTGCAACCTGTGAAGTAAGTGGAGAAGTTGTCTGGTTGAGGATGCTGTTGTCCGACTTGTTTGAAGGACCGATGGACCCTATGGTGATACATTGTGATAACACCAACTGTATAAGGTTGTTTGAAAACCTAGTGTTCCATGGAAAGAGAAAGCACATAAATAACAAGTATCATTACATATGAAAGCTGGTGCAAGATGGAGTGTTGCAGTTATAGTACATTTCCACCAATGAGCATCTAGTTGACATTTTGACAAAATCTCTTCCTAATAGGAAGCTTGTGTATTTGAGAGACAAGCTTGGATTGGTTGATATATCCTCCCTAGTTGAGAGGGAGAGATAGACACATCATTCTTGTCTTCACTTTGAGCATGCGTTAGGGCATCCAATAGGTAAGAATAGTCGAAGAGGAAATTCCTTTTGGATGTGTTGTTCCAAGATAGGAATTGTCTTAAAAGGACATACCCTGTGAACACACGGGTGGGGTATGTGCCTTGAGACACAATGATGATGGTGTCTATCAGTAATTGGTCCTGCCAACATTGTGCATGATCTTGTGGAGAGATAGAGATGTTAGTCAAGGCCTTGCTATGTGACAATGTTGGTTGGTATGATGCAAATAGATAAGATGAAATGATAGCTTATGAGATGGCTTACCAATCCGACTCTTCTTATGAGATCTTTTTAGTTTGATAATGCCCATGTACCACTATGAATACCTCCCTAATTAAGAGGGGGTGTTGAAATGTGTAACTAGGTTTGGTCTTCATAGATATGAAATATACTCTTGATTCTTGTATATTGTAAAAAGGAAGAACAATTATTATTGTTATTTTTGTAGCATGGGCTTCATGCTCAAGGTATTTTTATTTAGAGGTCAAGCACCCATTGAGCGCTTCTAGGGTCTGTTCTAGTGTCAAGAAGTCAATAGAGTCATTGTCATATGAAGAAGACCCCATTGGGCACATTGTAACATGTTAAAAGAATTATTTTTGTATTTAAAAGTGTCAAAATCAATGTGGAAAAAGTCGAAGTCGGGATTAATTCGGCAAGGGTCCAAAAGGTGAAAAACTTGGCAAAGTCAGGAGTTTTTTGAAAAAGTCGGCAAAATTAAAAAAACACAAAATTATTAATTTTTAATTTTTTTTTTTTAACATCTAGAGTATCCACAACATCAAATAAATGCATTTCCACATAAACATGTAAAGAAAGCTAATATATAATATGTTTATGAAATCTAGTGTTACATCACATATCAAAATAGTGAATCAACTCCTGAATTTTGAGTCTCGTCTGAGTCTTAACTCTCAAGAGTCAAAATATCAACAAAAAATATAATAAATATATATCATGAGTCATCTAAAAGTCATCAAGTAATCAGTCACTGAGATCCTCTTCCCCTTTTACGGGAATAGGGAATGGCTTTGCCTTTTCCTCTAGAGGAAGAAGGCCCTGCCCCTAGGAATACAAATGGACTCAATCGTCCTCTAGAAGCCGATGGAAGAGGTGGCCTTTGTCCTCTGCTGCGGCTGCTGTTGCCCATCCAAGATGGTGTCACCTGCTCCTCATCATCCTCATTTAGCTCTGCTAGTGCCTCCTGATCCTGATGTTGCTGCTCCTCCTCTACCTCTGGCCCTCCCTCCCCTGCAACTGCTACATCCTCTAGATCCACACCTAACCAATCCGAGATCGAGTCCATGATCAGCGTCTCAGTCTCGACCAATGTTGCAGGAAGCGCCCCCCCCCCGGATCCTAGGCCCGAAGCGCGCCCCGTACGGAAGCGCCCCCGGAAGCGCGCTTCCGAAAATGGCGAAGCGCGCTTCGGCCTTTTTAATGCGCTTCCTAGAAATTAGGAAGCGCCGGCCCCGAAGCGCGCTTCGGATGGCGCTTCGGGCCTCTGAAGCGCAGCGCTTTGGGCCAGGAAGCGTGCGCTTCACGCAGCGCTTCGAAGCGCTTCCTCCAAAACCACGCGCCCAAGGGAAAAAAACCTCATTTTTTTAATTTTTTTTAAAGTTAACTTAAGTTAGCATTGAGGGGGTGGGTTAGGGTGAGGTTAGAGTGAGGTTAATGTGAGGAATGAAAAGAATAAAGCCCCCATTCATTCCTCATTTTCTCACTTTGAGTTTATGAGAGTTGGAGAAGAGAAGAGAGGAGAGGAGAAGAGAAGAGAGGAAAAGAGAGGAGAAGAGAGGAGAGCTTGGAGGAGTGAAGAAGGAAGAGCAAGGAGAAGGAGGAGGAGCTTGGAGCAAGAGCTTGGAGGACTTCATCTACAAGAGCTAAAGAGGTAAGTTCAAACCCCAAACTCCCTTATTTTTTGTGACAATTTTTTTGTATTTTTCTCCTCCCTCTCCTACTCTTTCCCATTGTTTCTACTTGCTCCTTTATTTACAGGTTGTCCACCACCTATATCCATATTCCAAGATGGTGTTCTTTTGGCTTCTATGTATCATTCCACTCTTGGTTCTAATGATGGCAAAGGTGAATAGGAATAGAAGGGAAGAAACAGAAGAGGGCAGTGGTGATGGTACCAATATGAGTGACCCAATGTATGATGAGGAGGAAGGGTTTGAAGAGGAAGGGGATGAACTTGAAGGGGACACTGAAACACAAGATGGGAAAGCTACATCAACACCCTTGTGGAACTATGTGACCAAACTTGATGGGGGAAAGGGTGGTGGATCTTACAAATTTGTGTGCCCTCATGGTTGTCATGGAGGAAAACCATATTGTGGTTCATATACCCGTCTGAGGAGGCATCTTTGTGGGGTGCTGGACAGTGATGAAAAAAAGGGTTCTGTGGGGCTACAAATTTGCCCAAACATTTCAATTGAAGAAAGAAGAAAATACATCCAAATAGAGATGGCTGCACAACAAAAAAACAAGAAACAAAAAACTAATTCTGAATCAAGTGCAACCTCTAAATTTGGTAGTTGCTCATCTCCTCATGGTACTTCTGCAAGCTTTGGAGGTAGAAGAACAATAGGGGATTTCCTTAATGTTGCTGGGAGGGATGATGTGGATGGAAAGATAGTCCGTTTTCTTTGTGCTTGCGGTGTACCATTCAATGTGCTTCGCTCTCCCTATTGGCATGAAATGGTAAAGGCCATCAATGAAGCCCCAAAAGGATACAAGGCCCCCAACTATGAGAAAGCTAGAACAATGTTATTAGAAAGAGAAAAAGCTAAGGTTCAAAGAGCTTTGACACGTTTTACAAATGAGTGGGTAGATTCTTGGGTATCCATTATATCAGATGGGTGGACAAATATTAGAAACCAACATTTGATAAATGTTCTTGGTGTTTCTTCTAGTGGTGCAGTATTTATTGCATGTCATGACTCCTCCATCACTGCATCTGCACAAAACATTGCAGATCTCCTATTGAAATCAATCAAAGATGTTGGTCTGAATAATGTGGTTCAAGTGATCACAGATAATGCAGCAAATTGTAAGGCAGCAGGAAAAATTATTGAGCGTACTCATCCACACATCTTTTGGTCTGGGTGCCTGGTTCACACATTGAACCTTTTGATGCATGATATTGTGAAACACAAAGAATGTGGGTGGATTGCTGAGGTTTACAGGAAAGGGAAGCAGCTCATTAAATTCATCACAGGGCATACAAGGGTAAACTACTTCTATGGCACTTACTCCAAGTTGCAATTGCTTAAAATTGCAAAGACAAGATTTGCTAGTTATTACCTCACCTTTAGGCGGCTAGTGAAGGTGAGACAAGCTTTAACTAATCTGGTGTGTGCTGAAACATGGGATGAAATTAACACTGACACAGATGGTGCTAATGCAGTCAAGGACACTGTTCTTGACAGTTACTTTTGGTCACAGGTTAAATATGTTTTGCAATTCACCAAACCAATTTATTACATGATCAAGTTTGCAGATTCAGATCGACCAGTAATTGGGGAGGTGTATGAGCAAATGGATAGCATGTTGGGGCAGATTAAAGACATTGTTGAGCCTAGAGATACCACCTTGTACAATTATATTCGTGTAGAGGTGCAAAACTGATGGGAAATGCTAAATATTCCATTGCATGCATTAGCATATGTTTTGACACCTAAATACTATCATCCATCATGGCTTTCAACACCAGCACCTGGGGGGGGAAGCAGGAGAAAACCACACCAAGATAAAGAGGTTCACGAAAAATATATGGCTGCATTGAGTAAATTAATCCCTGATGAGGAGGACGCTGCATTGGTACGGAGACAGGTGAGCAACTATACGCTCAACACTGGTCCATTTGGGAGCATGCATGCAATTAAAGATCGAGAGACTTTTTCTGCTCTTGAGTGGTGGAACATGCATGGAGGGGGTACTCCACTTCTACAGAGTTTGGCATTGTGGGTGCTATCACAGGTGGTAAACACTTCTTCTGCAGAGAGGTGTTGGAGCTCTTATTCTTTCATCCACAGTGTTAAAAGGAACAGGTTGAGTTTAGACCAGGCAGAGAGCTTGGTTTATGTTCATTACAACTTGCGATTGTTGTCCCATTACTGTGAAGATGCAAAGTCTAATAAAGACTTGTTGATTTGGGACAAGAATCCAGAGGAGCCCAATTTGGAGGATGGAGTGTTGCGACTAGAGGAATTAGAGGATGCTCTTATCCAGGTATGTCCATTGTGGTATGAATTTTCCAATTTTCCCTTATAAAGCATTTCTCTAATTCATGTTTTTAATTTTTTTGTTAACTAGTGTTTTTTTTTTGCATGAATTTTTTGAGCGATTCTAGGATGATGATGACCGTGTTGATATGCCACCACCCCCACCCCCATCTGGTCCCTTGGTTCCTAGGTTCCATGGTTCAACACCAACAGCAGGGGGTTCTTCTTCATCAATTTCAGTGCCACGACTTACACAGGCACCATCTTCTTCATTGCCACCACGTGGAGGCCCGCCACCACGTTCTATTCGTGGTGGAAGGAGGAGAGATTAGTAGATATATTCACAATCTACTACTTTTTGTCATAGATTACTCATTAGACTTGTAGACTTGTGAATTTGAATTTTGAACCTTTTTGGCTTGGCGGTGACCAAGTGACATATTTTGTAAACATTATTATTTGAATTTTGGACATGACAAATGTTGACAGTTGCTCACTTGCTAGATAAATCATAATATGCTCTATGTTTTATGTTTTATAATATGCTTAAATGTTTTATGTTTTATAATATGCTTAAAAATTTGATGTATGTTTGTAATAGCTAGAATATAGATGATTGTTGTACATACTAGTAACTACAATGGAATCATGGATGCCATATCTATCTTGATTTATGCAAAAATATGCATGTTTTCATGTCTTCTACAATTAATTTGGTATTTGGGATGTTTGTTTTGAGTATAAATGCAAAAAAATATAAATATATATATATATATATATAGCAGACGCTTCCGTGGACGCTTCGCTTCCTAGATTTTTGGAAAATGACGCTTCTGCGCTTCCGCTTCGCTCCCACTTCGTGCAACATTGGTCTCGACTCTCCGTGAAGAGGTGGTATCAATATTGTCCAATGAGATGGCTTCCACATCAGTAGGTTTCTGAAGTTGTCTCACCCACAATCGAAGATTGTAGTAGACGTAGACCATGTCATTGAGGCGTTGGGACTCCAATCTGTATTAGGGTCATAGATTGTAAATTAGTACTTAGAAAATTTAAATATTAAAATTAATCAAATGAATTCAAAAAATTTAATTTGAAATCTTTTTACCTGTTGCGCTTTTTGCTATGTATTTTGTCAAATACACTCTAGTTGTGCTCACACCCAGAGGAACTGCATGTTTGGCTGAGCACTCGAATGGAAAGCTTTTGGAGATGGGGTACTCTGGCACCATAGCTTGTCCACCAAGCATCTACAAGTTAAAAGAAAAATGAGAAACATAAAAAAAAACATTGAAATTCTAAACTTGAAAGTTTGAAACAAACTGAAGCTTACCTGGAATTTTGGTCGTCCTATTCTTAATAGCCATGTTAAAACCAAATGTGCCACCTCCCATCCTATAGACGTCCATTTCTTTAGAAATCTCTTCACGTTCTTGCTCAGATGACACCATCCGCTCGACACAATTGAAGAATCCATCCATCACCTCGACATCAAATCTGAAACCACAGGCGTAAGAAAATGCAGGGTTGAGGTAGATACCTGCAGCATGAATGGGGCGATGGAGGGTATTGTTCCATCGCTGATCAATCACTCTCCATATGACCTGTTGTTTCTCTAACCCCTCGTCTCCCTTATCTACATAATAAGCACGAATGGCTTCTTTGACCCTATCCATGGCCTCATACAAGTAGCCCATTGCGGGCTTGTCTCCATCAACCAACCGAAGAACCCTTACCAAAGGTTCTAAAATGGTACACACCTCCTCTACTCTTGCCCAAAAGATCTGATCATATGAAACTAGTCTGCATATGCCCTCTCCCTCTGGTTTGCGGCTAATAGATAAAGAACGCCAATCCGTTGAGAGAAACATGCTCTTCACATCCCACATAGAATTCAATAGAGATTGAAGAGATATGAAAGCAGTGGCAAATCGTGTAATGGCAGGACGCACCAACTCTTTGTTGTTGGTGAATCTTCTCATCAAGCTAAGCACAGATGCATGATTATATATAAATTTTGTTATGCTCTTGGATGACTCAACAATATCCCTCACAGTAGGAATCTTACTTATATCCTCCAACATCAAGTCAATGCAATGAGCAGCACAAGGTTTCCAAAACAAGTTAGGATATCTCTCCATAAGCATCTTGCCAGTTGCAAGTTGCAACATAATTTGCAGCGTTGTCTGTTATGACTTGGACAACATTGCTTGGGCCTACTTCCTAAATGAAGATGTCCAACAACTCACATAATGTACGTGCATCTTTAATGTGTGCAAATGCATCAACAAATTTCATAAACATTGTCCCCTTGGGACAACTAACCAAGAAGTTAAGAAGGGTCCTACCCTTCTGGTCAGTCCAACCATCTGACATGACTGTGCATCCAGTTTGTTCCCATGATGCCCTAAACTCCGCCAATCTAGCAATGCAATCAGTGTTTTCATCTTGAAGAAGAGACCCTCTCAATTCTGCAAAGGTGGGGGCTTTGTACCCTAGGCCAACGACAACAACAACATCAAACATAGGTTGGTAGAATGGGTTTGTCTTGGCAATGTTGAAAGGAACATCACTCCATAGAAGACACTTACTGACAAACCTGTCAGCTTCTGCCTTTTCCTTCTTTTCATTGCCGATTTAATCCCAGGTTGTGAACCAGCTGTTGTTCTAGGAACAAAAAAGATGAGATAGATGAGGGGCTGGGACCTATGGGTGAGGAAGGTGATGCTGCTGAAGAAGCACTGCCACTCTCAATTCCCCTCACTGTTGAGCCCCCTACAAGTTGGTTTTTTAGTGCTGCCCTAGTGTCCTTTCCGTCCTCTTTATCCATCAATGATTGAATGGTCCGTCAGATGATTTCTGGAGTTGTATTTGTGCAAAGTTCAACATTTTGCCCCGGAATTTGTCCCAAATGGAATTTTAATTTGTTGATACCTCCTGACATATGCTTGCCACACAACTTGCAAGTCAAATACATTCTATTGACCCCCCCCAGTTTCGGGTGTAATATCAGGTTCACCAAACTCCCACATAGCGTCCAAAATCCTTGGCATTTTGTTTTAAACTTTGAACTTGAATAATTTAATTTAAACCTGGGCACAAAAATAAATTGAAACAAATTAAATTGCTTCAGCCTTCAAATCAGCAAAATATAATTTATTAATTTGTATTGCACTCAGAAACAAATTAGTAAATTTAAATTACAAATTTACAATACATAGTAGCTATTTTGAAGTCACATGAACACTGCAAGTATCATCACATGAACACTGTCGTTATCAAGTCAATATACAGTCATTATGAGTTGGAAGAGAATCAATTCTTGCATGTTTATTCTCTCTTGTGAAGGGCTTTTGTGCTTTTGAGGATGGGTAGTTTCCCTAACTTTTTTCCTTCCCTTGTCTTAGGAGATGGCTTTGCATGAAGAAGAGGAGGATAGAAACAGGCAGGTAGAGTATGATCTGGATGAGTCTGTTGCTTGTCTATCTGAATTGATATTGTGCATGTTATCAAAAATGGGTCTTGGTAACTGAAGGAACTATTTTCTACTGATTTTGAAATCATCCATTGAACATTCTATGGCTTTTCACATTGTTAAGAAACTGTTCTTGAAACCACAATTGCGTAGATTATAAATTATAATACATATTAGTTATTACATATATGATATTACATATTAATATATTATACATATTACATATTAGTTATTACTGTTACATATTACATAATACATATATTATACATAATAGTAATACATATTATACATATTACTGTTACATATTATACATATATGATATTACAAATTTACAATGATACAATCCGTATTCCGCATAGCCATATGTAATACATATTATACATAATACATATTACATAGCCATATATTATATATTATACATATTACATATTACAATGAAACATACATATATATCTCCGGTTAATATGAAACAGGTATCTCGGGTTAATATGAAACATACCTTGGTCCTTAAAACAATGGCCTCCTCTCAGCGCAATGGAAAATGGAAAGTTGGAAACCCTTGTATCTCGATTCTCCACAGCAATGTTGCTTGGGAGCGGGAGCGGGAGCGAAAACGGGAGCGGGAGCGACCATTTTCAGAAGCTCCCGGTTTGGGAGCGAATCCGGGAGCGATTTTTTAAAAATATATATAATTTTTATATTTTCTAATTTTTGATACATATATGTCAACAAAAACATGTAGAATGATGAATTAGAAATAAAAAACATAAAAAAACATAGATTGATCATTGAACCATATCACATCAATCATCTAGATTCTAGAAATTATAATCGTCATCAATCATGTCCACAAGTTAGTAAAATACATATTACAACTGCAACATATTGAGTCTCATCATCATGAATCATGATTCATCAAATTCAATCTTAAAGTTTCAACTTCAAGCTTTCAAAATTGAAAATTCAATAACATTTATCATCATTGATCACCAAAGTTATACTTGTAAGCTAAGTTTAACCATTACAAGAAGTAATATCTAAGATATTTCTAAATCCTAACTTCTAACTGTTAACATGATATGAAATGTTATAAATTTATAAAATGAAACATGAATAATGAAATGAAATGAAACAACTTTAGTCTTTCACGAAGCATCATATTCATAATTCACATCATTACCAATGAGTTATAATTGCTAAGGCCCAACTTCAAACTTCAAATTTTCATTGTCACAGTGATATATTGTTTACAAAAAATATCATTATGATATGAAAGAGTCAAGAGTCAAGAGTCAAGGACTCAAAACTCAATAGTTATGAAAACTAAAGTCTAATAGAAACTAAAAAAGACAAGTAAACTATAAATCAGAATCTACATGTGGCCCTTGCCACGAGAGTCTCCAGGAGTATAAGCAGGTCGTGGTGGTCTTCTAGGAGTCTCCCGCACAGACCGACGACCAGAACTAGAACCTCCACGTGAGGGTGTAGATGGAGGTGGCGACAACAAAGGAACAAAACTCGGACCTCGAGCACTGCTACTGGATGGTGGAGGTGGAGGTGGAGGTGGCATGGCTGCTGCAGCTGCTTCATCTTCATCCCTTACAAGTTCCTCTTCCAGTTCTTCAATATGTACAATGCCATCCTCCAAATTGTCATCCTCTGGGTGATTGTCCCAAATTTTATATGTGGGATCCTCATAAGCCCGATCACAGTAATGACTCAACAACCTCAAGTTGTAGTGCACATAAACCAGGCTTTCTGCTCGGTTTTCATTGAGTCTATTTCTTTTCACATTATGTATGTAGCTGTAGGTGCTCCAACACCTCTCTGCAGAAGAAGTATTTACAACCTGTGAAAGAACTTTTTTTGCCAATTTTGGCAAAAGTCCATGCCCGCCATATATTTCCCACCATGTGAGAGTATCAAATCTATCTCTGTCGTCCATTGCATGGAATTTACCATACAAACCAGTGCCACTGAAGTATCTGCCTATTTCAAGGCGCACAGCTGCACATTCCTCCCTGTCAGGTACCAACTTTTCTAATGCTTTCAAATATCCTTTAGTTACCTCTGGATCTAAATGGGGTTTGGTCCTAACCCCACCCCCTGCTGCAGGTTGGCCCAACCAAGATGTAGAGTAGTATTTTGGCGTAAGGATATATGCCAAGCAATGTAGTGGAAGATTAAGCCTATTCCACCGTTCACACACACAATCATGAATCAGTTTGTACAAGTTGGGATCTCTATTATGAACAATGTCTTTTATTTCCCCCAACATGGTATCCATTTGCTCATACACCTCGCCAATCACTTGTTTGTCTGTATCTGCAAACCGAATCATGTGATAAATTTGCTTGGTGAAATCCAATACCTGCCTCACAGTTGTCCAAAACTGCCCATCAAGAGCGGCCTACTCCACCATTTCAAAACCTGCCATGTCAGCTACATTTGTAGCCCTTTCCTTTAATACCTACTGTTAGTGTCAGTCTTTCCAGCCTTCCTCCAGTGATCAAATATGCTCTTACAAAGTGGTCTCAGAGTGTCCAGGTAAAATTTTGTCATTTCAAAGAGTTTTCAAGCAAAATTTGGTCACTAGGCATTAGGTCTAGGGTTTGCTTTCACTTCTTCTAAAGTTGTCCAAATGTCGGTCCATGCAATCATTCAGCTGAGCCTATCATCATTCATAGGGTTGTCCTCATCATGACAGGTTCCATTGGGTCATTTTACACCTTGTTCATGCTTCAGTTGCACCTAGGCAAGGTCATTTCCCTCTCCTAGGGTTTTGAAACTAATTTCTCTTGGACGGTCAAATCATCGGCAAAACTTGTATCCTGATGTTCATACACCTTCCCCTATCATTAATGTACCTTATTAAACACTTCCCATCACTGAGATCCACCAAATTCCTCATTTTTGCACAAACCCTAGTTTCTTGCCACAAATTGGCAATTTTCTAGGCTAGGCCTGTGTTTTGCTCTTTTGGACCCCTTCCCCTCACTCCATCTCTAAGATTCCACTTTCCCTTGCTTCCTAAGATCCCTCCCTACTTCCCAAAATTTCCACAAGAATTTACAAGCCCCTCATCCCCTTCATTTCGCTTCATTTCTACAAAATTCCTTGTTTCACACATCAGGATAAGTTTTACTCAAAAGATGTTTCAGAGCAATCAAAGATGAATTTTGGAAAACTGAGAGAGGTTTTTGTCCACAACATGCCAAAGAAGAAAAACCTCCTTCACTTTTTACACAGGTGTCATGGTTTTAGAGAAATGTCAAAAATATCGTTGCCTCAGGAGAATCGAATGCACCTCTGGAGTGACCTTGAGAAAATCAAATTTTCTCCTAGCTTGATTGGTCAAATGAATTTCTTGATGAGTCAAATGATAACTAGACATAAATATATTTCCAATGAGTTATCATGAGCTCAATTTGGAGTTGAGGAACGCATTCAAAAGTTGACTGCAACAGCACTCTGCCTTGAGGCAGCCTCATTTGGCACATTTTGACCAGTCTTGGGAGATTTGATTTTTGACAAGGCAAATGAACTCCAAATTGAAAAATTCCAGTTGTGTTGAAAAGTAGACTCAAAGACCTTTCCAACGAGCTATCTTGCGCCCAATTTCGACACCGGGAAGGCCTCCAAAAGCCTCCTGCAAAATGCACTATGTAGCTGGGTGCGTGCTACGCATCAGGGTGGGCGCGCTACGCATCAGGCCACATTTCTCAGTGCAAATTTGCACGTGCGCTACGCACCAGGGGCGCGCTATGCGTTGGGTGAGGCGCGCTACGTGTTGGGATTTATGCCTAGAACTTTGCCAGAACGCACTCAAACACCTCTCCTCATGCATCAAATCACAACATTTTGAGAAAAAGAAAAAGTCTACAGTCACTTGGGCACACAATTGTATATCAGCATATATATTTGAGTTACCTTGTTTTTAAAGAACATGTCAGAGACCGAGACAGATTATGAGCAGGATTATGATACTGATTCTACACCGGAGGTTAGTGTGCCAAGGAGGCATCATAAAAGTGGCAAAAGTGGTCATCATCTCAGGGAGGAACCAAACTTGCTGATGTTGTAATTGAAGCAACTGGAGGTCCAGAAGTTGTTTCAGAAGGATCGGATCTTTGTAGGGATGGTGGAACATATGTTGTTGTGGGTCAGTACATTGACAATGGGAGTGTAAGCATAAATCCTCACCTCCTGATTAATCATAAACACATCACCATTAAGGTTTCATTGGGTTCAGATTTCAGCCATTTCTATAGAGGGGTACAATTTATGGACAAGAAATCACATCTACCATGGGATTTAGTGGTCAGCAAATGTTTTAGTCTTGAAGATGCAGAAGAAGCAATTGCATGTGTAGAAAAATTAGAAATATTCAAGGCCCTCTTGAAGCCTGCTGGAAAATAGTAAAAAGCAATATATGCAGGAGGATTCATCTGCCTGTTACCAAGGAGAGATGATAATTTGAAGTTTTAGCATCACTTATACAAGCATTTGCTTGAGTGGCTGTGGCTAGCTGCAAATTCTTTGCAGAGACTATAGGATGCTCACTAGATGTGTACAAGATTTAATTTGAAGAAATTGTGAACATTGCCAAGTGGCAAACAAAATTATCATTAGTCTATGCAATGCATTACAAGACCCGAAACCTAGTTTGCAAGGCGCGAATTAGGAGTCTTAAAGCAAAATTGAAGAAAGCGGTCAAAAGGCAAAAAGGAGAAAAGGAGCTTGATCGTCTTCGAATCTTGGCCGAAGCTTATATGGCTGAGCACGGTACTTGATTAAGGACCCCCAGCTCAAATTTCAAGAAATTTGGAGAAAATTTTATCAATTTTGAAATTTTTGGGTAAATAACAGGTTTTTAGGCTCAACGCGTAGCACGCCGCGCGCTACCCTGAAGATGGGGAGGTCCATTTCACAAAAACTCTACATTTTTGGATTTGTCATGACAAATTACACTTGCTCAGCCACTGCCAAGACATTTCATTGAGGTTTGGGCCCCCAAAAGGTCAAAAAACAAGCAAAAAATGACCTTCTGCCACTTTTTGGACACACAGGAAGCGGTCTTGGGAGATTGCATTTTTGGAGGGGCAAATGGGCACCAAATTGAGAAATTCCACTTGGGCTGGAGAACAGACATCCAGACCTTTCCAACAAGCCCACTTGAGCCTCATTTGGATGCCGGGAAGTGCCCCAAAAGTGGGCTCAAAGGCGCGCTACGCGTAGAGAAATGGCGCGCTACGCATCAGGGTATTTTCCAAGCTTTTCATCTTTAGCTCAGGAAAACGCAGCCATTTGACCAGTTTTGACTTTTGGAGGGATTTTTCACCTTCCTTGATGTAATTAATGAAATTTCATGTTGACATGACACTTATTTACCTATTCTAGAAGATTCATTCATAAAATAGCAAAAAATTAATGAATGAATTGGTTTCCTAGCTTATAGAGGCAAGTTGTTTTGACTGCCTAGATTATAGTGCTTTGTTTAGAATTGGTTGAAACAGCTCTTAGGATGATGAGCTCGACCCCTAGAGGCAAGGGAATGTGTTAGCTTGCCTATATTATGTATTTTCTTAGTCATTTTCATGGTTGGACTCTTGAGGGATAAGCTTAGACTGTATTACTCTTTGTATCTCTGCAATTTTGGCAAAGGAAAGACCAGGGTTTTGCAGCACTATTTGGGATTCCTGTGGTGATTTGTGTTGATGGTGTGTTTCTCTCATGTACTTGTAAGTTTGTTATGTGTATCATTTTCCTACTCTTCTTTTCTGCAAATTAAGTAAATGAAGTGTTAAGGTAGAATCAATGTTTTTAAAACCGGAACCGGTGACCGGACCGGTCCACCTAATGAACCGGTTTACCGACCGGAACCGGTCTAACCGGCACTGGTTTGGTCTAAATGAACCGATTTTAAAAAAATACATTAAATAATTAATTTTTAATGAAACAAAACTATTTTTAAGATGTAAAACCATGATTCCAAGCCAATAGAGACAAAATATGCAAAGTTTGCTCATTTATATACCATGTAAAGGTGAATACATCAAAATGGCACCGAGTGCAATACATATCATCAACAAAATAGCAAAATACATAACAAATGAGGCTCTAAATGGCCTATAAAGTCCAAAAACATTGCTGCAAGCTATGAGGTCATTGGCCTACTACAAGTCTACAGTATACACATGATCAATCGTCAAGTTCATTACCACTACTAGTAGTAGACACAAGATCATCATCAGGAGCTACATAGATATCATCTGGTTCAGAGTCTGAGGATGCCTCAGCGTGATCTGCAACCTCAGTATCAATGCCACCAATGACAATAGAAGTGGACCTAATGGAAGCACGAGTTTGTCGACCTGCATGACTAGTGCCTTCCATTGGTTCCTTGCCTTTCCTTGATGCCGCTATTGATCCTGGTTCTGATGCCACCACATAATCTGCTTCATCCCCCGCCAAAGCCATGTCGATATCAAAATCAGCCTCAAACACAGGTTCTTCAGTCTCCTCCACCCATTCTGATGTTGGATCAATATCGTCCAACACAATGGGATCTAGATCAGGAGTTTTTCTTATCATTTGGAGCTCTAATTGCATTTATTGTTTACCCCCAAACCATGAAATCCTGAAAACCATTAAGTCTGCTGAATTTTGAGTGAAATCTAAAATTCTAGTTTCTCCATATGAAATCCAATGAGGTCGAAACCACTCTCAAACATCCTGAGTCATTTCATGGTAATGTTAAAAATTTAAGTAAAAGGATGAAAATGAAAATTAAAGGAAATGTCACTTTTACTTTAAGAATTTAACATTACCATTAATTGCCAACATTGTTAGGGTTGAAACACCCTTAGTCCCCCCCCAAAACCCCTCAAACACAGTCAAAAACATGTTTTTTTAACTTTATGGTGGTTGTGCCTAAAACCGGCCGGTTTAGGACAAAACCGGCCGGTTTGTAACAAACCGGCCGGTTTTGTCCTAAACCGGCCGGTTTTCACCGGTTAGGGCCAAAAATCGGGCAAATGAAGGGTCTGACCGGGTTTTTAGGCCGGTTCGGACCGGCCAGCTAGCTAACCGGCCGGTTTGACCGGTTACCGGTTTTTCTGAGCGGTTTTTAAAACTATGGGTAGAATTCATGGTTTCTATGCTCTGCCTTTAAGTTTGCTTAATATCTATGTTTTCATCTGTTTAAGGAGAACTCTCGATGGTTTCTTGCTCTCCTTAGCTCCTCACCGGTCATATCTATCCATTCACTTATTTCAAAGGCATCAAGACAATCTCCTACCTTGCCCCAAAAAGACCTCTGCAAAAACTGTGTCTCATCCCCGCACCCAAAATTGTCGTGCTCAGTTTTCCAACAAAACCCTAAAAATTTAAAATCAAACTTTCCCTATCAGTTTACTAGCCTAAAATCAATGTTCTTTATTGGTCATCTCAGCGCTTTGAAGACCTTTTGCCGAGATAGACCCGTAGAGAGCCCTCTCCTGTCCCCGTAGGGCTAGCTACGAGGCTAAGTGGTTTGATGTTGCCTTGGATTTTGTCTTTTTCAGCCTGAGGCCAAATTCGAGCGCTAACACCTACCAATGTGGACTTGATACCATGCTAGCTAATGCCTCTCTTACCTTCAAAAGGCGCCTGAAGGTGAGGTAATAGCTACCAAATCTGGTCTTCGCAATCTTCAACAACTCCAATCTCGAGTGACTGCGGAAAAGGCCATGGGTATTGCTATGATTTGTAATAAATTTTATCATTTGTTTGCCTTTCTTGTACAAATCACCAATCCATTGGTATTGTTCATTTTTGTTCTTGACAATATCATGCAACAGAAGGTTCAATGTGTGAACCAAACATCCAGACCAAAATATGTTCGGGTATTTATCCTCAATAATTGCCCCCGCTGCCTTACAATTAGGAGCATTATCAGTGATGACTTGGATGACATTGTATGGGTCAATACGCTCAATTGTTTCAAGTAATGCTTCTGCAATGTTGAT
The DNA here is from genome assembly GCA_031772625.1 of Pinus tabuliformis. Lineage (NCBI taxonomy): Eukaryota > Viridiplantae > Streptophyta > Pinopsida > Pinales > Pinaceae > Pinus > Pinus tabuliformis. The sequence continues at coordinate 287,993,345 of CM062804.1, read as the reverse complement.
GGTGGTCTTGAACTTGTCTGAGTAATCATGTGCAGCTAGAAAGATGGGACCACTAACAGACACAGCAAGAACACTTATCAATGGCTTGCCTTTCACATTTGTCCATCCATTAGATACAATGGACACCCCATGGTCAGTCTAAGAACTTGTCATTCTATTCAAAGAATGTGATATTTTTGCTTTTTCATGATCAAGGCCAACGGTTCTTGCCTTGTCATACCTAGGGCTCTTGTATCCTTTAGGGGCATCATTTATGGCAGAAACCATTTCGTGCCAATAAGGTGAGCGAAGAACATTGAATGGTATCCCACATGCATAGAGAAACCTGTAAACCTTTGAATCCACATCATTCCTACACCCCTCATCAAGGAAATCTGCTATGGTTCTACGCCTTAAAGATGATGACCTTGTGCCTCCGTATCCACTGCCTTGGGAGGATGCTGAAGGAGTTCTTTGTGAGTGTGAGCTTGGTTCAAAGAAACCCCTTGATTTTTTTGATCTGTGTTGGGCGTCCTCCTCTTCTCTTATGTATTTGGCTCTATCCGCCACTGACACCGCTGTACAAGTTTTGATTCCTATTTGTTTGTCTCCATCCCATGGCCTTTTCTCGCAGAGGTGTCTTCTAGCACGGGTGTATGAACCTGTGTAATCAGTGTTGCAATGGGGGCAATGAAATTTAGTGGTTCCACCCCCTCTCCCTGTTTCAGCCCTGTTAACATATTTCCACAATGGAGTTTGGTCTTGTTTAGTTTTTTGAGGGTCATGTTCACCCTCCTCCAACTCCTCCTCACCGGGGTTTTCACCAATTTGACTTTCTCCAGCTTCTTCATCCCCCTCTTCAGTTTGGCCCCTCCGTTTCCTACTCTCCAGCACCATAATAACCATAAAAGGGACCAGGAAGAGGAAAATGCCAAGAAATATAGCCAGGTCCATGGTGTTTGATGTTTGTAGGTTTTGATTCCTGAATCTGCAAATTAATTTAATTTATTGGGATTAATTAATTTAATTTAAATTTATGATTTTTAAACTCAATAAACTAAATTAAATTAATTAAATCACTACCTAACTAACTAAACTAACTAAATTACTAAGTTACTTACCTTTGCAGGCTTGCTCCTCGCTCCTTGGCACTTGCTCCTCGCTCCTTTGCTCTTGCTCTTGCTCCAAACTCTTGCTCAATGAAGTCACAACGAAATTTTTTTAGGCCCATTGGGCTTTTAAAACCAATTTTTTTTTTTTTGAAATTTGATTTTTTTTTTTTTTTTTTTGCGTCCGCGGATTTTTTTTCCGCCGGATCGCTCCCGGCCTGAGTCGAAACGCTCCCGGAGCGATTTTTTACGCCCGGGAGCGATCGGGGAGCGATCGCTCCCCGATCGCTCCCGGGCGTTAAAAATCGCTCCAGGAGCGACGGAGCGATCCCTCACCGAAATGCTCCCGAACAGGGCAGGGAGCGTAATTTTTTTTTAGGGAGCGCGCTCCCGAAAATCGCTCCCATTCGGGAGCGATTTTGGGAGCGCGCTCCTGAGCCGCTCCGGAGCCGCTCTGGCCCGGAGCGCGATTCGGGAGCGGGTTCGAGGGGGGGGCGCTCCCCCGCAACTATGCTCCACAGCTCCTCTTAACGCAATCGCACAGGCAAGCCGCAAATGAAAACCCTTGTATCTCCGCCAAAATACACACTGCACAGTGAAAATGATGTTAAAATAACATTTGCCGGCTTTTTATCCATGCATTGGTAAGGGTAGCCGACTTTTTGGGTCGACTCCTAATTAAATTGGGAGTAGTTCGATAAAATCTCGATTTTTTCGTTTACGAAAAAGTCGCCAAAAAATCGCGCGATTTAATCGTTTTGCTCAAAAAATCAGGATTTTAGGAATAAATCGCGATTTTTTCGGGAATTTTTTCACACTGGTCAAAATACCCTCCAAGGCCAAGTTGGCCTGGCAACTAAGAAGTTGACCTCATTAGGGCATGTCTTCCTCCTTGGAAGCCTATATATAAGAGGGAACTCGACCTCCTATAGACACGCACTCACTTCTCATCATCTAAGTGAAGGAGAAGCGAAAGAAAGGCAAGCGAAGAAGAATAGAAGGACGGAGGACGAATTTCTTGGGTTATTTCTCTCTCTCTCTTTGACATGCGCAAAAGGAAGGCTAGGGTTTTGCAGTTGCAAAGTCGGAGTTTTGAAATTTGCAGAAAGAAGGTCGAAGAAGGGACTCTTGGGTCACCTACAAGCCCTAGAAGGAGAAGGAACCCAAGAGAAGGTCAAAGGAAGCCTTGGAAGCCCTGAAATTGCTCACACATGTGGAAGCAGTAACTGTTGCAGGGGTCGAAAATTTCAGACCTGCAGTGGAGGTCGAAATTCTGTAGCTGGGGGTCGAAGTTGTGCAACTAGAAGAGATTTGACTAGGTTTGACTTGGACAGAAGAAGCACATCATCAAGAAGGTCTGGCTTGGTCTTGGAAGGGTATTGGTGTTGGAATTCGTCATTTGAAGAATCTATAAGAAGTGAAGAGATTTGTGGGTTTTCCTCTCAAGTGGAGAGGTTTTGGCCCTGGCTTGCAACCTACATCCTGTGTTCTTGTGTATTGTTGATCTTCTTGTTTTGGTAGTTGTTTGATGATAAGAATAACAATATAATAAGAGAAGAAGCTAATAATCAAGAAAAGGTAAAAATACATCACAAGCAATTATCAAGTTTAAGAGAAATCATCCTTATTTTAGCCCTTTAGATTTCTCAACAACAGATAAGTGAGGATGAAGAATCTGTACTTGTTGCAGGTTGATACAGGCGTGACCTTGAGTAGCAAGGCAGGAAGTGTGCAGAGTAGAGACGTGAGGTTTGAGGAGAGCAGAGCTCTAAGGGAGTCCTTAGAGCAAGAGCAAGTTAGAGTATCTGAGGAGGAGCTACTTGCTCCCAAGCAGGAGCCTCAACCAGTATCAAAGGTTGAGTCTCGACTCTCAGCTAGGTGGCAAGAGGGCCGCATAATAGGATGACTAGGAGTTAGCACATGATCAGGAGAAGAGACCAGGACGAGTGGAGTTAGCCACTCAGTCAGTGACTCCCAGCACAAGAAGGAGGAGAGCCAAGTGGGTTAATCAAGAGGCTGAGGAGCGAGTTGAGACTCCTAGCTCTATATGCTTAGGCAAATCAAGCAACCACAAAGGTACGATATATGGCACTGATGACTACGTTAATAGACGAAGAGCCTTATTTTTATGAGGAGGCAACCTCTCAACAAGTTTGGCAAGATGCCATGGTGGAGGAATATTCCTCCATCATGAAGAACGATGTCTGGGAGATTGTGCCACGCCCAGAGGGAAAATTAGTAGTAGGCTCACGATGGGTGTACAAGGTCAGTGTCTCGGATACATGAACATTGTCAGTTGCTTAGAGGGAGTAGGTGGCAAGGAAGAGTGATTCTTCAGGTATTTCCAGGAGCCTTAGTTGGTATGATATGACATTGTTAGATGCTTAGGACTAGGATCCTAGTAGCATGGTTGGAAGGAACAGGTCTTTAGATAAGATTCCACAGTTGGAAGTAGGGAAGTCTTCTAGTTTAGAGGGAGCAAATACAACGATGGATAACGTGGTGGTTTTGGAGAGGGATCCCGATGGAGGAGGTTCTTCTAGAAGTACCTTCCTCACTAAGAGGGAGTGTTGAAAATGTAGCAAGTAAAGGTCTTCTGGCTTGTGCCTTAGCCAGTGAAGACCTCGATTTGTCTTTCTCTAGCATGAGTGCAAGCTCATGAGTTAGACTTCAGTTAGGATGAGTTTATTTCCAGTTTACTGGAATGATCTTCAAGATGGCACACGTAGAGTTGGAGCCTCAGTTAAGTGGAGTCTTCATAAGTTTGACTACATAACGAGGTTGCAGTTACGAGTTCAGTTTGAGCGAGTTAGTCTTCAGTCTTGATTGAAAGATGAACGAGTTAAGACTCCAAGTGTTCTTCGGAGAGAGAAAGAGTATCACTCTCAGTTAACTCGCTATTAGAACTCTACTTCTAAAATTGAATTGGACCTTCCTTGCATGCTCAAATTGGGTCTATACAGATGAGGACGAAGGCACATAATACACACAAGTTTGTGAGATAATCTTTGATTGTGGAGAGCACATAATTAAGCATCTATTGTGTGCAAATTTAAGAGCTTGTGTCCTAAGAAATAGGAGATCACAAGTGTGCAAGGAAATAGGGATTTGCGCTAAAGAATAGCAGCTCCCTTATGTGCTAAGAGAAATAGGACAAGTGTGCAAGGAAATAGGGGCTGGGATCAGGCAAGAGGCAGGGAAAGTCAAGGCTATTCAGCAAGGGAGCAGTTGCGTGCTAGAGGGCCGAGATCAAGGCAAGCCGAGATAAATTGTATCAGCTGAGATTAGTGAGAAGAAGCATAATTCCTTTCTCAAAGACAGAGTGCTTTGTAATAGATCCAATTGCTCAAGTACAATCAATAAAATACCACAACAAAGAAAGCAGGTTTTCCCTTTTGGGTTTCTTGGGTAAACGAATGTGTCAATTTGCGTGATTGTGTTTTTATATCTTGATTATTTTCCGTTGCTTATAATTTTCTTGGGTAAACAAATGTGTTAATTTGCGTGATTGTGTTTGTATCTCTTGATTATTTTCCTTTGCTTATAAATTTTTAAGAAACTCTGTATCTTGGTGAAAGTAAATTTGGTTTCAGTTTTCAGTTGCCTTGTTTTCAGTAATTCGTCTAAGTAGTTGCAGAGTTTTAAGAGAAATTTAACAAAGAATGCTTCAGAAAGTGCTCCAAAAATCTGCTCTAAGTCTGCGCAAGAAGTATCACCATGTTTGCTTCAACGGTTCAACCTGCTCCAAGGATGACTTTGGAATGGCTTTAAAGACTCTTCAAAAAAAACTTCAAGAGCTGGTCCAAAATATGCTACAAGGTCTACTCAAGGATATCTTCAGGCCTGCTCCAAAAGGAGATCCAAAGTCTGCTCAGAAATTTACTGAAGTCTGCTCAAGAAATGATCAAAATATAGGTCTGAAAACTCCTTTTTGCCTCTATCATAGGAGGCCAAAACTCTGCCTTAGACTGAGATATCACAGGCCACAAAAGGTGGCCAAAATTCCGGCCTCTGGGCTGAATTTTGCAGGCCACAGTGACTGATTTTCCACAGGGCCGAAGATCTGCTCTAGGCCGAGAAAGGAGGCTGAGATTAGAGATGTAGAGAAGCCGAAATTCCTTCAATAGCAGGCTGAGTTCTACTCTTTAGAAAAGCTTGTGATTAGTGCAACAAAGTGACCACATTCAACTCCAATGATAGACTTCAAATGCAGATAAGAACATCACCAAAACCATATTGCAAGATCCATAAAAACCAGAAGCCAAATACTTTCTCCTTCAACCTCTCTTCAAGTTCACGATGTATGAATCACTAAGTCTCCTTCTACAGACCCAAACTTGTCTCTTGCTTCCTTGGACGAGTAAAGGTCAAAATAGGGTCAAAGTGACCCTTATTTATACTAGTCGAGCTTCTCCAAACAATTTGGACTTCTCCTTTTGAAAAGCCATGACTTTTTGATAGAGCTGACTTGAAAAATTTATTTAGGCTGGCCTGAACAAGGAGGTTGTGACACAATAACAATTAATTTTTGTCTTTTTAAATGCCTTTGGTCAAGGCTAACTAGGATATATGAATTCAGGACAAATCAAATTTCAATTTGACCTTCTTCTAGGGCAGAAATAAAATATTAAATCTATGAATATAATGGGGCAATAACTAGTGCTAAACCTATCCATTTGGGGCATCAAACTTCAAACGTCAATATCTCTCCAACCACGAGGACTCACAAAGCATGCCACCTATCAAACAAAGTGACGTGACAAGGGCTACCAATCCAGAATGTCCTTGTTCCCAAATTCACTTGACTCGTGAACACAAATCATCAAAACAAATGCTGGCCCATTCACCCTTTGACATCAATGATAAATTCTTCCAGCAAAAAAAAACACAAATATGCAAGATCAAAACTTGATATAGAGGACACAAGATATGCAATAATGATTCAAACTCAATGTATGAATCCTTGGATAAGATCTAACTTTATTTTTAGTGACCCAAGGTAAATATACTTGGTTGCTTATGATAGAACTTTGAAAAATGAGTAACCTAATTAATCTAAACTAAACCAGGAAATAAAGAAAATGATTTTGGTTTTTTGTAAATAAAGTGGTTGTTGTACCTCATGCCACAACAAAATTACCTCACAAGCTAGGTTGTGAAACACACTTTCTTCTAAGTTGGCCTTGCACTTGATCAAAGAAGTGAGATTGGTCTTTGAAGAGAAGTCGCCCCCACCTTTGACTTGCAATGATTTCCAACCCCTAGACTTGTTACCCATCCAAAAGTGGGTAACCCATAGGAGAAGTTTATCTCCTCCTTGGACAACCAGCTAGCCAACAACCCTATATGATTAATATATAACATGATCATGGGATCTTCCACTTCTTGCTTTAGTCGAATTTCTCTCTCCCATCCAATATTCATTCTTGAAGGAAGGTGGGTCATCCATCAACAAGTACTTTAACCATTTTGCAATCATGTGCTTTCACTTAATGTTATGGGCATACTAATATGGATCAAGGGGAAAATTGGATGATTGACCGATCTTGATTGTATTCTTGTTCCCTCACTTCACTTGGGAGGTTAGTCTTTGACTCTAGTCCAGTGGAACCTCTTTTGAGGCCTTAGGGGATTAGGAAGGACACTACTATGGAGGCACTGATTAAAGTAGCATGTCCAAGATATTCGATATGTACCATTTTTCATCTTTCCCCTTATTCATCTCCATTCTTTAGGCTGGCGGTCATTGGTCGTTGGGATTGGCACCCTTTCATCCTCATCCTCGAGTTTGGGTCTAGAAAACTTTTACCTGGAGGTTGATGCAACTAAAAGAAAGATAAAAGCATAAGAAAGCCACATTGAAAGAAAATGATAAAATGCAAAAGATGGTTGAGACATTTGATTAACGTGTGGGCACAAACCTAGCGTAAACTCTACTCCCCTCATTAGCCATCATCTAGTTTCTCAAGCACATGCTACTTCATTTATAAAAGGAACTCTTGTGTTGTCCCAACCCTGATAAGTAATAAAATAAACTCATCATTAAGGGATAATGGAACATATCAAATAGCAAGCTTGGGCTCCTGAGCTATTCACCCAAACCAATGCAATCACAAAGATGTAAAAGTCACACCAGAGGGCTGGAAAAAGTAGGCAGAGGAACGAGGTAACCCATGCCTCCACGATTGATTACTCCTTGCATTTATACATTTAAGATGTTGGAAACTTGGACGTCCATTTGATGGTCACTTGGCTATGGCACCTTGTTCTGAAGTCATTCCCACTCCGCAGCAACCATTCTCACACACACCAATGGATTGATGGGCTAACTTGAGACATGTCACTTCGCCTTGGGAGCTAGAAACACATAATAGGGTTATCCATCTAACCATCCCTAACAAAAGGAGTTAACTTGTTTACAAGAGTTGATCTAGTTATACATTTGAAGGAGAGCTTTGTGTAAAGTATTTTTGTGCCCTTGACATTGGTATGGTCCATAATGATGCGTTTATGGTTATTGCCCCTAATGGTTGGTGATTCACTTGATTTTGAGTGAGGTTTTGTTACGTGGTATAATCACAACAAGATAGGCCTCTTGGAGATGATTATCACTCCATTCAACAATCCTCTAGGGTTCGTCTTACCTGTTCTAGAGAGTAGTTATGATCTTGGTGATGCAACTCTGCCCATGTAGGGCACAACGTTGGGTTGTATGATGGTTCCACATGGTACTTGACACTTTGAGGTATCCCTAGAGGTTGAAACGTTGAGCCAGGAAGGCTTCGTGTTGGATTTATAGATGATGTGCCTAGGACCTAGTACGTGCCCATGCTGGCCTTAACACTATTTGATAGGTGTTGCTTGTTTTGTTGCTTGGATGATGACGATTATCATTGAAATGACATGGGAGGGCTTGCACATCACTATTTGACCCCAATGCTCGAGTATATTGGTGCCTTGCCACCTTGCTTTCCCTTTATAGGGTGACGTAGGGAACCTTGGTGATGACGTTTTGGTATGGTAGCACTTTGGAGGCATACCCATGGACTTGGAGCTACTTTCGGAGTATGGAGCACTCATTAACCTATTTGTCAGTTGTGGCATTTTAAGCTCCTTTGGAGGATGACGTTATAGTGGAGGAGGTTTTTCTCCTACTCTTGTGGGCTCTTTTGGCATTATTTGTTATGTTTTTGAGCTATTGAGGTTGGCTTGTAACCTCACACTTGTTGAACACTCAAGTAAACTTGTAATTAGGGCTTTTACTTGTAAATTTGTAAAAATAAGGGTGGTAAGCCTCATATAAATAGAGGCTCACCTTGTTTCATTTCATCATCACACATTTTATCAGTGTTCTCTACCATAGGGTGCGAATTATTTCTTTTTCGTTAATTGGTTAAAATGTGACTTTTCTATGGTGCAAATTTCTTGTGGAGGTGGTATTTTGCATGGAGATGTTTTTCTGGAATTGAGAGAAGTGCTTCTTTGGATAATTTTGTAAGTTTCATGCTTTATCTTCTATATTTTGCATATTGTATCTATGAAGTATGGCTTGTATTTATGCCATGACTAAATGCTAGATGTATGTTGTAATATTGCGCCATTATTGCATGCAAAATTGTTCTCTTTGAAGCCTATAAGGAAACTCTGATTCTGCATTCCCTATATTTATGTTCTCCCCTCTCAAGGGTTTTAAGAGTGGATGCCCTAGTCACCCCCCTTGTAACACCCTTGTGTTAATCCTTGATTTTGTATTAAACGATGCCTGTAATTAAAAATAACATTAATTTTTGGCTAGCCTAAAGAGTTGGGTAGACGAATCCATGATCTAAGTTAGAGTTGAAAGTGGGTGGGTTGGCGTAACATAACGCACCACCACCAAACACTTGGCAAGGAAATGATTGGGCAGAGAAATGCCCATGTTTTTGATGATCCCACAACGTGGGCAAATGGAAGAGGGACAACTCCGCAGGAAACAAAGAGCCTAGAGCCAAAAAGAAAGACATCAAGCAAAACCAAGAGATGGGCTTTAGAAAGCTGGACGAAGACAACGTGAGAGAACGCTGAGAAAGAAACTAACTCAGAGCGCAAGAGCGAGAATGCTATATGTTGGAAAAGTCAGCTGTGATTGATGTGATGTAATTCCCAGTTTTGATGCGCTGGAGCAATTGCACTATGGTGTCCAAGCTTGGAAGATCAGTGGGAGGCTTAAAGGAGGAATTGGGTGAAGAGTGCTTGCTGAAAAGGGATGATAAATGACTTAATGCTTGCTGAGAAAGCTGATAAACCACTCAGTGCTTGCCGAATAGGTTGATAAACCATTCAAGTGCTTGCTGTAAGGCTGATCAACCACTAGGTAGCGTGGCAAACCACTAGGGTGCTTGCTGAAAAGGGCTCATAAACCACTGAGTACTTGCTGAGGAAGCTGATAGGCCACCTAGGGCTTGGCAGGTAAGCTGATAAACCACCCAGACAATGTGCTACAGGGCCTACAATGCTTGCCTCAAAAAGACAATTGATAAATCACTTATAAAGAATTCCCATACTCTTGGAAAGTTGAGCAATACCTCGAGTCTGGATGAATCCCAAAGAAATCAATCCCTTGGATTGTGGATTTGGCTCAGGGGTGGATAGCTGCAAGAAAGACTGTGGTGCAACTGGTCTATGGTTGGTGTAGAGTTGAAGTCGAACCTTTAGTTTCCAACCTTTTTTAGCCATTCAAATAAGTGCTATGAATTATGTTTGAATGGGAATAATTACATGATTGGGTTGTTATTGGTTAGAGTATGACTCTGTGTTAACTCCTGAGTGGTTATTAAAAAGTACTATATATCCTTGATGGGTAACCTGCTATGAAAGATTTTTTGGCTAAGTTGAAATACTAGCTTTATGTGGATGATATGAATGTTCTTGATTATATATGCAAATCTGATTGGTTGCATGAAGACATGCAGTTAACAGTTAAATACCAATGCTCTGATGGTTGACATGCTTATAAATTGAAAGGTTCCCTGTCTTGTTTAATGCAACAATGTATTCTGTTCTGCGGAGGATGAGTTAAGCACTGCCTGTGCAGTGTGTGCCAATTTATTTATACATATGTAATTGTGTAATGTTTCATTCTCATCGTGGGAGTGCACCATGTCACATATATTCCTAAGGAAAGCTGAGTAGAGCCTCGAGAGGTCCTTGAAGTCTATAAATCTATGCATGGCGTGAACATGCTTGTATTTCGACCAAATAAGCTTTTGAATCTATATATGTAAGAGCTTTGAAAAATGGGCATTGTAGATAGTGGCATGGGATAGGGTTATCCCCGTTGTCTAATGTGAAGTTTCACGTCGCACCACACCTTCCTTGCTAAGTGGTATGCATTAGTCGCTTTGGGATGAGTGTTGTTGACAGAAAGCGCAGGACGAAGTTATTCTTGTCGTCCGACAAGAAAGTTCACGTCGTGTTGTGCCTCCCTCGTCAGTGGCATATGCTAATTGTTTTGAGAAGGGATACTGTTGACAGAAAGCGCAAGATGAACTTATTCTCGTTGTTCGACATGAAAATTTACTTTGCACTAGCTTGGTTGTAGCGCTTTGGCGTTGTGACATGGAGGCACGACAAAGAATTCCATGTCAAATCCCCAAAACTCTTATAACGTAAAATAACGGTTTTACATGAAGGGTCTGGCATTGTAGGACTCTCGGGCGAAGGTTGAGGTGGAAGGTGCCACGTAGGCTAGTCAGGCATGTGGACACCACATGGATGGTGACGTGGGCTTATGTCGAGGTGGCGCTTATGTGGTGGGACACGTGGCATGCAAAACTGGCCTTGTTGGATGGCCAAAAAGTCGATTTATGGATGACACATGGCACTGTAAGAGAATGACATGTGGCATGGTGGCATAACACTGACATTGACATGATGTTAGTAAGGAGCAGGGAAACCGGTGAGGTGGATTAAACCATATAACATCAATCATCTAGTAGTTATAATTTTCATCAACCACAGGTCCACAAGTCATGACATCTCGATTCTCATTATGTTGGGCATGGAGCCTGATTATTTTCCTGATTCAGTGGTCTTTTTTTTGGCTGTGTTTGGATCCCAGTCCCTAACGGGGTGGGGGTGTGTGGGGGGGCTTGCCCCCCCACTACTGTTGCAGGGGGTTCCAGGGGGGGTTGCAATAGCCTTTGAGCCCCCCCATGGCAAGGCTTTGGAGGCAATACCCCCAAAAGATTTTTTTGAGAAAATTGCATTGTAAAATATTGTAATTTTGTAGTCAATTTGAACCGTTCATTAGGCGAAAGATCTAAAGTTAGAAGTTATGTTAATTTAGGGTTTTTTGCCCTAGAAGGCAACCCTCGGTTTGTATGAGGGAATTGTATAGTGGTTGGGTATTATTCTGTATCTATCTTGCAGGAAACGTTGCCCCCAGGTCCGTTTCAGCCAGGAAACGAAATGGAAACACATACTGTACGGCCTGGAAATGAGTTTTTGGCTTGGGGAAACGTGGTCAGTATGGACGGAAATGAGTTTCCAGGCTGTACAACGGAGTTTCCACTTCATATTGCAATTTTTCTTTTCTTTTATTTTTTGTTTTTTCAGTTCTAATTTTTTATTGGGTGAATAAAATATCTTGTGGATGCTTCTAGATGCCTCTCTCAAGTTATAAAAGGACTCTTGCCTCATTCTCTCATCACACAATTGAGTAAGTCGTTTCTCTTGGAGATGGATGATTTTAGCAAAGGAGAAAAGAGGAAGAGAGTAGCGGTCTTTTGGCTTTATAGTTCTTGGAGCCTCATACTCTTTATTGTACTTGCAACCTCATATATATAATAAATGCTGATTTTGAGATTTGGATATAAAATAAAGGTCGATTTGGGATATTCCAATATTGCTATTTTCATTATGTGATCATTCATGAGTAAATGTGATGTAAATTTAATCATAATGTTTAAACTTTAAATGTAATAAATTATAATGTATCATGTATGCTTTATGATTGCACATAACATTTCTTAAATGTCCTAAATTCTAATATATATATATATATATATATATATATATATATATATATCACGTTTCCCCGTTTCCAAAATTTGGGGGGGTCACGTTTCGTACCTGTGTCCGTATCGAAAACTCGTATGCGTTTCCCCGTTTCGTGCAACTTAGTTCTATATCTATTCCTATCTTTTGCTAGCACTTGATCACAAGTTTTGACTCATACAATCTTATAATATAATCTAGTAGCGATGCTTTCTAACATATGTATATGAACTAGCCTAGGTTGTTTTACAATGGGAGCATGTCAAATTTGTTGTTCCAACTCTTTTCCTTCTTGCAAGGGTGTTGAACAGTATAGAGATTTTTTTTTCTGCATAGAAAAGAAAAGAAATCTGCTTCCAACTCTTCTAAATGTAAGGTTTTATCCTCCAAATTATCCTCCTTCGGGTTGTTGTCCCAAGTGATATATGCTCTATCAAATTGAGCTTGCTCACAATAATGTGTCAGCAACCTCAAGTTGTAGTGTACATAAACCAAGATTTTTGCCCGGTTTTCATTGAGGCAATTTCTTTTGACATTGTGGATGAAGCTATAGGTCCTTCAATACCTTTGTAGAAGTATCAACCATTTGTGAAAGCACTAGGGAAGGAGTGATTTTTTTTTGGTAGGATTGACCAACGAGTGATTTTTTTTTGGCAAGAGCGTGCTCCCGGGGTCGCAGCCTAAGCACTTCTGTGCGTAGCGCGCTTCGGTAGTGGGTGTGTGGGTTGGGGGGGGGGGTGCTCTCTCGCAGCCCTGGCCACAGAGGGTTGAAGCGGGATACCCTTGGAGGAATGGCGTGGCTTACAGATAGTGTGTAACGTGAAATCTTCTTGGTAATTAACATGGAAATTATTGTCGTGCCATTGAGGTTTTAAAAAGGATTGTTCTAAAGGGATGGAATAGGGCGCGATGGTGCTATGGCACTTTGATGTGGCAGGGGCCTCATGGGATTTGAGTGATGTGGTAGGGCCACGTATGCTACTTGGCAGCGCCACGTGGTGGTACATGTTGTGGCAAAGATTAATGAGTAAATATTCAAATGGGTATAACTTTCAATCCGGGAGTCAGATTGAGATATAATTTATATCGTCGAAAGGCTCTTGATGAGCCGAATGTGATGTTGGGGTTTGTTTTAAGTTTCGAGGAGGTTGGAAAAAGGAGATTTTTGTGACCCCATCTTCATAATAGACCTTAGAGATTGGCTAAATTTTGAGGTAACACCCTCCACTGCTCAAGAATAACCCAAGTGGGTGGGAGAGAGTGTTACAAAGTGGTATCAAAGCATGGTTCAACACTGGACCCAAAGAAGCTCGCATGCACACACACCCAAAATGAATATTTGATCTGCTAGCTTCCTTTTTGTTGCAGATGTGTGTGCATTTTAAACTATAACTAATACAATGTTTGATTAGACAGAATTACTGATTGGTTATTTTATCTTTAAATCTACATACTAACTGAGATTTGATGTTTCAGATGGTCTCACATCAACATGCTTATTGCAAATAAGCCAAGGTGATGGGTAATTATGTCTATATTGCATTTTTGGTTGGCCAATAACTATGTGTATGTAATAGCACATAAGCGGACATCAAGGAATAAGAAGAGAGTAAAAATAATGAGTAATAGGATGGAGTAGTATGGAACAAATAGATCCCAGCATGATCAAGAAGAAGAGTCAGTTGGAAAAAGGAAAGAAGAAGATTGTACTGATTGGATGGACACTCTTAGAAGCCTAGGAGTTGAACTAAGAAGTTGCAAGGCAGACAATGAAAAGATTGTTAGAGCACAAGAAAGGCAAGCTTAGGTAAATGTTGTGATATAGCGGAGCCTATTAGGCCTGCAAAGGAAGAAGCAATAGGAGCTTGGTGTCAACTACCCAGACAGACACAAGTCCAAGCCTAGCTCGTCAGAAGTCCAAAGGCAAAGGTTGGATACCAATAGGGCAAGAGGAAGCAAATAAAAAAAAAGACATAAGCATGCAAATGAAGGCACAATTCTACTCAGTGCGCCAGAAAGAGAGTGAAGTAGCCCTGAATGTTCATCAGATACTGTGGTTAAGAAACACCATTATCAAAGGAGAAACAATAAGAGTTCAATCACAGGAGCTTGGTGTCAGCTACGTAGACAGGCACAAGTCCAAGCCTAACCCGTTAGAAGTCCAAAGGCAAAGGTTGGATACCAATAGTGCAAGAGGAAGCAAATCAAGAAAAAAGACATAAGCATACAGATGAAGGTGCAATTCTACTCAGTGCTCCAGAAAGAGAGTGAAGTAGCCCTGAACGATCATCAAATACTGCGGTTAAGAAACACCATTATCAAAGGAGAAACAATAAGAGTCCAATACTAGAGGGGTTCAAGAAAGCAAAGCAGGCAAAGCACACTACCTTTGATTGAGAGGTGAAGAAGGCAGAAGAGGTCGAGGCTTAGCTATTAGGGATGAAGAAGTATTTCAGGCTGCATGATTACTTTGAGAACATAAATGAAGAGTAGCTATTTTCAATTTGAAATGAAAAACTGATATATGTGGGGAAGATTTGAAGAATGTTAAGGACATCAGAGAGAAAGAGCTGTCATGGAGAAGGTTTGAGAAATACTTCCTGGAACCTTTTTGAAAAGTACTATGACAATTGGGCCAAAGAATTCTATGAGCAAAAATCGGGGCAATTGATAGCAAATGAGTATACAAGTAGATTGTTGGAGCTGTTGAGTTATGTGCCTTATATCAAGGATTAGAGGACAAAGATCTAGAGGTATCTTAGTGGATTACCACAAGCTTACTGGGATAGAATAGAGTTTGATGAGCCAAAAACCTTGGAGGACACCATCCAAAAGATGAGGTACAACTATGAACAATCCAAACATAAGATTGAATTCTGAACATATTGGAAGAAGAAAGATAAGGCAAACTTTGAAGGAAAAGGGCAGAGGTCCTCAGGATATAGGCAGGGAGGTAAGAATGGGAAGTTCACTATTTCTAACAAGAATGAATATCAACAAAAGCCCACAACGACCAGCAAAAACAGACCCCCAAAATCAGAAAAATAAGAGGCTGAAGGGCCCATAAAGGAGCCTGTACAATGTTGGATTTGTGGAGAAAACCATCTATTGAGAAGCTACCCTTAGGAGCAGCGAACTAGCACAAATTTGCATAATGTACAATAAGCAACAACAGTGAAAGATGTGGCCTAGAACATACCCCGAATTTATGCTGCACTGGACAATAGGCAGGCAGACCAGCAAGATGTAGTAATTCAAATGGAAGGTATGGCCATCAACCAACATGTTTCAATTTAAATTGACCCAAGTTCTAATTTCAGCTATATCAGCCGAAGATTTCAGAGAAATCATGGCTGGTTTAACTGGCCATGGGAACAAGAAGGTGAGTGACATAGTGGAGTAATGCCCTGTAGAGATTAGTAGTATGACCACCACAACTGCTCTCAATTTATTACCATTGGGATCTTATGATGTTTTAATTGGCATGGACTTTTTGGCAGCCCACTAAACCAAGATTGACTGTTACAAAAAGTGCTGGAATGCCTCAGCAACACTGTTGAGAAGATATTGTTGCAAGGCATGAAGAGACCAATCTCGCTCAGGCATTTGTACAACAAAGATTCGTATGACATGATCCTTATGATGGCAGAAATGATTCGAATTATAATCATATAATCCAAAGATAGACTAAGGTATGTTTCACATTCATGTTCATTTGGGTGCCCTATCGAGGGATGACACGCTGAAGGTATGTTTCACATTCATGTTCATTTGGGTGCCCTAGGGACGACACACTGAAGGTATGGATGATATATATATTATGGTTAGTATTCTTGAGGAGTATTGCACTCCTGAAATAGATGGGCAGAGATCTATTTTGATGAGCATATGTGACAGTATACATGGGAGAGTGCCCTTGATGTAATCGTGATTATGGATCATGACAATGATGGGTATGATAGTAATGTATGAATTTAGACAGTGATCATGACAGCTATGGATGACAGTGTCTGAGCCCATATATGACATTGATGATGACTTTGTGGAGAGTTGATTGTTCTGTTCACAAACGAAGTTGTGAGCAGAACAAGGGTTGGCCCTAGGAGGCCTGATGTATCTTGTTGTATTTTGTATCTCAGCTGAACAATTGATGAAATCCAATAAAAGAAGAAAAATTGAATTCCGGGTTTTCCCCCCTGTGGGGTTTTACCCTGTTCTCCGACCAAATCCTGGTGTCTCTATTTGTGCGTGCTTTTCTTTTGTTGTTTCTTTATGTTCCGCTGCATTATTGATGTTATTGTTCTTTCTACATAATTGCATATGATGAAATAATGTTATAATGTTGTGGGATGAATTCAATATGTAAATGGGGTAATGCAATTATCGAATCAAAGAACAATGAAGCCCTAAGAAAATTAACATTTTACCAGTCTCTTGTCTCTGCCCTTAGAAATTTGGACTTTGGTAATTTAGATGATGACATTTACAATAAATCTCTAATTCATATTTTCCCCAAGGTTTTAGAAATATACATCCCAATTTCATGTTCCGATGTGCAATCACCCCTTTGTTTTTCTTGTGGATTACATCTTTGGTATATACTCAAATTTTTACCGAGTTTATGAGATTTCCCCCAATGTTCATTGCTAATGCCTCTTTGTCTAACCTTTTTCTCCTATGATTCAGTTCACTCTATTACATTTGTGATACGAGAACATAAGGACAAGGATCCTCTGGCTATGTACAGAACTTTAATTTAAGAACTCTTCATAGAAGAAAGCGCTATTTGTTTGCATGTACTGGAATTGTGTTAATAAGATACCCGCTATTTGGAGACTTCACTGTATGAAGCTATGATATTTGGCATAACACATAGAGCAGGGTATAAAGAATGATACTCATTCGACATTTATTTTTCTGATGTGCAAAATTAAGTCAAATGGCTTTTTCTGCTGCTTACCTTAGAAGACATGATTTTCAAATTACATTACAAATGGCAGATTGCTAGAAAATATAGACAGACGAGCTTACTATACTAGAGTAAGTTGCTGTATGAGGTGGATCCTTGCCATCCCTTTTAAGCAACGTAGCGTCTATAGATTGTCTAAAAGTCCTTTCCAAATTATTGGTAATCAAGATTTTTTGACGTTTGAATCCAAAAATCCCAAACTCTGGCTGCAAGTACTTTGAAGTTTGGATAAATGGAGTTGGATTTTTCTAAAGAAAGGATTGTGTCTATGCAGGGTAAAGATAACATGTTTTAAAGGATGGATGAGATGAGTATGAATATGTAGCATGCTGGTATGTGCATTCCAGATTAAAGCAGTCTTGCCAACAACATTATGAATTGTTCAAATTCCTCCTCCTGTCAAATGTTCCTTGTGCACTCCCCGTCATTCATTCTGATCCAGTTGAAAATAATACGAATAATAAGGTTTGGTGTTTCATCACAAATGGACGTGGCTCTATCATGTGCTGGAAACCATGACTCTTTTCATACTACTCCAAAGCAAACTTCAATTTCAAGAACAATTCAAGTTTTTACAGGTCGCTTACAGGAAATAATTATTGTTGCTGGAATTGAATGGGAAAATGCTTGTGATAGATTATCCTTGTTTTTGTTACATGAAAATGGATGTAGACCCTGATATGAATCTGCTCTATTTTTTGGTAAGTCAGGATCTGGAGATATATATTGTCAAGAAAAAACATGAACCACAAACATAGCAAAGTCAGATCTCCAGATATATTTCGCTTCAATTCACCTTCATAAACTGAGAAATGCAGACTGCTATGGAAAACTCAAATTTGTGAGTTTTATAATGGGGGAAGGGTCTATATTAGGAAAAAGTCAGGGTTTTAGGGCATCTGTGGAAATGTGGATAATGGACTGCCCATGGGCAGATCTGGTAACATAGTCTACTGTGCATATGAATTGCAATATAGAAATTGACTGTTGCACTCTAGCATGCATATAAAATGCGATATAGAAATTGTCTGTTTGCAGTGTGCTTTCATTGTTGAATAATGCTAATGGTTAAACTTCAACAATTTCAAGTTCATATTGACATTTTTGTTCACCACATCAACATGTGTATTTTTTGTAGATGGTGCTCTAATCATTATGACATTGGCAGTTTCTTGTTATTAGTTAGTTCAGCATCTTTAATAAAATTTTGGCATATGTACAATCACATTCATATAGAGAAGCGAAGTTGTACTATCCTGACAAACGGACTTTCAATTGTGATTACAGCAACTGGTGCAGCTGGATCTTTCTTTTAGTTGGACTTTCGGGGTTAAATGGTCTCCAAGTGGTAACAGCATTGCTTATGTAGGTCAGTGGCTGTCCTGCTTTTGATTTATACCTATTGTTCAGGAAATCTGTCACTTTTCACAAGGAAACTTTGCTAATTGAATGCGTAGTCACAAAGGGTCTGATTCTTATTGAATGTGGTTTTAGAATTTAATGCCTTTTAATTAAAAGACTAGTTTCACGACCACAGAAATTGTCTCTAGAATGCCAGATAAAGAACTATCAGTAATCCATGGACAGCGGTTAGTTGTTTATATGTTGGGAAATTGAATGATGTATATGGCTGCTGGCATAAGAGTATGTTTTCATGTTCATCATATTTATTATTATTCCCTCTTTTCTGCACCTTTGCAAACTTGAGTTTTATATTTTCTATAAAGATTTTTGGTGTTGGATAATTGCATCTCTTGTTGAAACCTCTGTTGAGATTATATTTCTTTTTAAATTTGTAACTTCATGTTTAATTTCAATCTGGTAAATAACAAGTAGGTGTTACAGCATTTGCTAAATAACAATCTGGTAAATAACAAGTAGGTGTTGCATGCTTGGCAAGTACATCAAGGATGCTTTCCCAAGCAGTGAACGCATGTCCAGGGAGATTTTGCAGTTGATTCATTTGGCTGTGAGTGATGTTAGTAGCATCAGAACAGGGAGGCATCTATTTCATGAAGACAAATGATGGAGTTTTTAGCTAGTTTCAAGATTTTAAGGCCATTGTGGAGAACTAGATAAGAAAGAAGATAAAGGTGTTGAGGTCAGACAATGGGGTTGAGTATACCTCTAACGACTTCAAGTATTTCTGCAAGAAGGCAGGAATTAGGAGGGAGCTGACAGTATCATATAACCCACAACATGATGGGGTCGTAGAGAAAAATAATCGGTCTGTCATAGGGGATGCTAAGACCATGATCCATGATCAGGGTTTGCCCATGCTTCTTTGGGAAGAGGCATTGTTAAAATTTGGCAGCTCAGGGATGAATTTCTCCTAGAAGAAACCATATCTTTTAGTTCTGTTTGAACTTTGAACCACCTATAATAAAATTTCATTTCTAACAATTCTAATATGACTTTTCAAAAGTAGTAAGTCACATATCAATTTGGAAGTGACTTTCCAAAAATAGAAAGTCATGTCTAAATGATCAAGGATGATCTCGACATATGGAATCCACTTTAAAATCAAATCAATCATGATTATACAAGTCAAGAATTAATATGTTATCCTTACTAGTATTATTATTATTATGATATTATAAATTATAAAATAGCTTAAAGTCATTCACCTTTAATAGATTAATAAAATATGAATTCTCAATAGTTTCATGGAATAAGTCAATTAAATTGAGAATCTCTTACTTGGCAAATCAAGCCTCTCTCTTGGAATAAAATAGTAACTCCACACTTAAAAGAATGTAACTCTCCCTTAGTGATTCGATGTATGGCAAAAGTGTAACTCTTCCTCATTAAATGCATTTGCAACTCCCTCAATTCAATTTGTAACTCTCACTAAATATTCTCTCATGTCTAAGTGTAACTCTCTCTCTCTCTCTTCCCAATTCGAATTGTAACTCCTCTAGACAAGTGTACCTCTCTCTCTATTCTTGGGATGAGTTACACTTCTCCTCAAGTAACTCCTCCCTCATTTTGTAACTCCTCTCCTTTCTCATCTATTTAAGCAAGAGCAAGTAAGAGTTGAGAGTGTTGTCGCACAAAATGTCTAGGCACTGTGACAACGACTCAGATTGGGGGCTGTCACCCTGATCCCCAATCTCTCTGTTTAAGCTGTCTCCCAACAACAGACTAAGGGGGATAGACACTACGGAAATGGGATGAAGAAGGACTAGTTGGGAACTAACCAATCCAAGAGACACAGTTGAACGACCAAATACTTGTTTAGATCTAGCAAGATTTAAATGATTCGATTTAGACAATTGACACCAGTGCCTTGTGGAGTCAACTATCTTGCTAAGAAATTTAGGACCAAGTACAGGATGGACAACTTCTGCTAAGGAAAATGTTATTATGATGAAAAGAGATGCAAGATGCGATTAGCAAAAGGGATGAGTGAGGTGAGATGTTAAAGACTCAAAGCACTTAGATTACGATTTATTCTAAGTTAAATGCTAAGTACTTTAAGTGAAATTTAATGAAAAATCCCAATTGTGCAAATGCTCAAAATACTGAATTTCAAGAACCGAAATATATACAATTTTCCACAAGTCCACGATAGAGTATTCAATAGAAATGCTGAAAAAATTCTCAAAACTAATTCAAGGAATATCCAACAATTCAAGTAAATAAATCCAAGCTTAGAGTTAATTTCCTTTTTAGACAGAGAGCGATCTTAATAAATATCAAGCATTAAAACCAATGATCACAAAACTTAGCTGAAGCATACAAGTAATGAAAGCCTAAGCACCTAAATTTCAACGATTTAATATTTAGGATAGCAATGAAATTTAGATGCTAATTAATGCCAAAACAACTCTTCAAATAATTCTGAAACTTATTAAATTAATGTTTCATATCCAAAAAATATCTCTTCTCCTATAGTCAGACTTAGAGAAAATTTAAAAATTTATATGTTGGCTTGACTATATAAGAATTCAAATTTTTTACCCCATAAAATTTTAAAGATTATAGGCCTGAAAAAACTCTTATCACAAAAACTAAAAAGGAAAGAACTTTAGATTAAAATTTGTATCACACTTAATTTATTTTAAAGTTTAATATGATAATAGTTATAAAAATTAAATTTTCAAAGGGCCAATAAATCAAAGGATTTTTAATGAGATAAATGAAAATTTAATTTTCATTAAAGGGGCAAGGTGATGAATGATTTATGAAAAGATTAATTTTAATTTTTTAAAGGGCAAAAGGCCACTTTAAAAAAATATATTGAAATGTTAGACACGTTGAGAGACTAAGCCGATGCGTGGAAGGCGGCGTACGTAGGTCAACAAAGTAGGAACATGTGAGGAGAGGTGATTAGAATGGAAGAGGAGAAGGTGAGGGTTAGAGCAGGAGGCTGCTAGATAAGGCAGAGAGAGGAGAGGAGAGGAGATGGAAATGCGGCTGACATGGAATACTAGAGGATCCACGCGGAGAGAAAGGGATGCAAAAGAGAGGAATGACAGGGCCACAAAGGGATAAGGAATGGAAGGGATGCAAGGGACGCGGAAGAGAGGAGAAGCAACGAACAGGGGAAAGAGATGAGCATGGAGAAGAACGAAAGCGAGGAGCTGTGAGTTGATGGAGAATGGATGAAGAAAAACGTAGAGGGAAAAGGGATCCGTGAGTAGAGAGAAAGGAGAATAGGGATAAGGGTCGCGTGAGGGAATGAGGGTTGAGCAGACAGGCAAGAGCTGAGGGGATGCGTAGGAACTGAGGGCAATGCAACAAGAAGGAAGGGTTACGTAGGGACGAGGGAGATGAGGGAGCTGAAGCTGCTGGCAGGGCCGTAGGGTTAGAAAATAACACAACAAAAGAATCCTGAGGATGCCAAGGGCTGTCCTTGAAAGAAAAATTTATGCCCAAAAATCAGTTTTCTCCTCAGCATTCACTATGAAAATCACAGATCCTCAAATGAATGATTTCGTCATATTTTATCCCTGCAAACAAAAATTTGAGGCTAGTTTTTGCCCTCTAGGGCCTAGATCTTCCTCAAAACCCCAGATCCGACACATACACAAAAATTAAATTGAAAACCCAAATCTCAAGTTAGAAATTAAAAATAATGTTACAAAACTACAAATCTATACAAATAATTTACAGATCTATCAGATCTGAGGAGTATGAGTCCGACTTCGCTCTCAGATCTGTAGATCTAAGGCTCTTTCTAGCTAGATCTAGCTATTTAGCACATGGTATAAAAGATAGATAAAATTTTAAATGAGGTACTAGCCCAGAAAACCTTGCAAGAGAAGCTTTGTTAGATAAATCCTGGGATTTCAATCAAACGGGCTCTTCAGATCTTATGCTTTAGGAGTACGTTGGTCCAACCGAGGACTTCCCCAAACGCCCAATTTTAAAGTATGAATGATTTTTGCAAACACTAGATCAAATTGTCAGATTGATAGAGATATAAAATAACAATATAATTTTCAAGAATTAGAGATACTTGCTAATTCAATCAAATTAAAATTGCTACCTTAGATCCAATAAACTAAGCAAGATACTTGTGCAATAGATTAATTCACGAAAGCTATAAATTGAAAATTTTTAAATAATATTCAGCAAAACATTAAAAACAATATTACCATAAGACGTAGAAGAGAAACGCCATTATCCATGAAAACCCCAAAGACTTTTGTGTTATATTATTCCAGAAATATTACAAGAGAGCTTCGAGAGCTAGTACTCGATTTAAAAAATTGGATGATTTGAATGACAAATGACCTCTAATTTATAGATTAATTCACTAATGGCTAGTTGGCTTAATTTCCATCAAAGTAATCTTGACCGTTAAAAAAGATTCAATTATCTTTTAATTTTCTTCATCGAAATTATTTTATTTTTGAGGAAATTCGAATTTTTCATTTAATTCAATTTTAATCAAATCAAAATTGAATATTTTGAGTTGATTTCCTTAAAATTTGACTTTGACTTAACTACCAAGGCCCAAGGGTCCAAAATCTCCTAAAATTTTCAATATTCCCTTGGTCGGGGAACACCAAAAATTAGTTCTTCTAGAACCCACAATTTTTTTAAATTTGGAGAATTAATTTTTCTTAGGTATTGTAATTAAACAAAATTTTGGCTTAGGATTTTAATTTATTTTTGCTAGAAAATTTAATTAATTGACTCATGAGGGGATTAATAATTTTTCCAACCCTCAAATAATTTAGCCACGGTGTTTAAATATGAGGACCCATGCACTAAAATATTTTTTACATCAAGATATTACAATTTAATACATGAAGGGGGAACACCCGTTCATTATAGACCCTCATTGATTTACCCAATTCTGCGACTCAAATATGATCTAGTAGACCTAGTGATTTGTAATAAAATAATTTAACCAATTAGCTAAAATTATTCCCAAATCACTTTATAGAAGACTCGACTAAAACACTAGGACTTACCTAAGATCTTGACGACAAAATCCACCCTAGCTTTGGGGTGAGGTTGGAGGGAAAAACTTTGTCGATCATCCATGTTTAGAAACACACATGAATCAGTGAGACGAAAAACCTCCTAAGATAGAAATCATCACCAAAAAAGTAGGCTTACCTAGGTTATTACATACACAGACAATCTTACTAGGATCATTTACATTATAAACATGCAGGATGGGTTTAAAAATCCAACAAACTCAACACTGATGATGAATCCTGGATGATATGAATGATGAAAACCCTTTTTCGAAAAAGGGGGTGTACTACTATAGGGTAGTTGACATGGAGTGGTTAAGAAAAAGAAACATGTTCATTGTGAAGGAGAGCAAGTGTTGAGTGTGTGCAAGAGAAGTGTGAGAGCAAGTGAAGAGCAAGAGCAAGAGCAAGGGAAGAGCTGAAACAAGTGTGAAGGACAAGATCTAATCGAGAGGAGTAGATCTTCAAACAAAGAACAAGAACATTCCAGTTGCAAATTGATTAGACATTGGTGATTTTATTCATTCTCACTCCCATTCTCTCTCTTTGTACTCTGCTGAACAATTGAAGAAATCTAATAGAAGAAGAATTATTTGAGTTTCCCCCTTGAGGGGTTTTGCCCTGGTCATTGGGACTAAATCTCAGTGTCTCATATTTGTGCTTGGTTGTCTTCATATGATTCTTATGTTTATGTTCTATCTACAATTACTGATCTGAAAAGTTTTGAAGAAGAAATTTGCATTCTAAGTAATTGTAACAACATAGAACATTTAGTTTTCTGCAAAGTACTTTCAGTTTTCTATAAAGTACATTCAAATTTCTGTAAAATACATTCAGTTTTCTTCATAGATCTTTTAAGTGTCTGCAAAGAATTTTTAAGTTTTTGCATAGAACTTTCAGATTTTTAACATGGTATCAGAGCTCTGGTGAAGATAAGTCCAAGGAGACCAAAGATCACCTAAAGAGACCCCACTTGCTGCCAAAGTTTTAATTTGAAAATGACTTCGTCGTATTTCAAGGTAGAGGAGAAGCTGAATGATGCTTCAAACTTTGGTCCATGGAAAACAAAACTAGATATCACTGTTGAAGAACATGAAGTTCTGGAGTATGCTGACGACACAATGGTTGATCTACCAGAGAATGCAAGTGCTGGTGTCAAATCCAAACATAAAAAGAGTGAAATCAAAGCTAGAAAGTTTATCTTTGATTCTCTTAGTGATCATCTCATTACTTATGTTTTTGATTTGAAGAAAGCTAAATAAATGCATGACAAACTAATTGGCATGTTTTTAATTAGTAACTTGAGTCAAATTATTCATATTGCCTTGAAGAATCAACTAAAAGACATCAAGAGAAACAAAGGAGGACGATTCAAGCATACTTCCTGAGAATGACCAAAATTAGGAATTGACTGTCAACAGTTGGTGAAGTTGTACTTAACAAAGAAACGACGTTGACTGCGCTTGGAGACCTTTCTTCTGTTTGGGAGACTTTTTTCACCATCATCATCTATTAACACTATTCTCACATTTGATGAACATCTGGGAAAGTGTATTTAAGAGGAGGCCAAAATGATCTCCAGAGGGAGAATTTCATATCATGAAGAAGGAGAACCTATTGCATTTTCAGCCTATGACAAGAGAAAGAAAAGTAATAAAGACTCTCATCATTTTTCAAAGAAATCTACTTTCAAATCAAATGATTCCTTTAAAGGGAATCTAGACATGTCAAAATTTAGATCCTTTAACTGTTAAAAGCATGGTCACTTTGCTCATAACTGTAGAGAAAGAAGAAAAGCCCCTAGATTCAAAAACAAATATGATTATAGAAAAGACACTTCTGAAAATCAAAGGAAATGTCATCCTAAGAAAACAAGAAATCCAAGGTATAGAAATAATGCAGTGGAAATTCAATCATAATATTTTTTTGTTTATGCTCTTTCCAGTTCTTCTGCAGATTCATTCGATAACTGGCTAATTGATAGTGGTGCTTCCAAACATTTTACTGGTTACAATGAAACACTCTCTAATCTAGTTGAGAGAAAGACTAATTTAAATGTTATCCTTGGAGATAATTCTACTCACCAAGTTAAAGGTTATGGTTCAATTTTATTTTAGTTAGATGATGAAAAATCTATTTTTTTTGCAAGAATTTTTGTATGTACCTAGTTTGGAAAAGAATCTTGTATTCATACCTGCTCTAGAAGATAAAGGAATGAAAGTTGCTTTTATTAATGGAAAAATTCTAATATGGCCTTTGAACTCAAGTATGAGAGAAGCCTTCACACTTGGATCAAAATGTGAAGGGCTTTACAAAGTCAATGGTAAACCCATTCATGCACTGGTCCATGATACTGATATTCAGTGTGGGCTATGGCACAGAAAATTCGCTCACCTACACTACAAAGTCTTACCTCATGTAAGGAAGATGGTTTCTGGAATGCCTGAGATCAAAATGAATCATGAAGGAGTTTTCCCAGGATGTGCAAGTGGAAAGCATGTAAAGGGACCATTCCGTTCAAGCAAAACAAAAACTAGTCAAGTATTTCAGCTCATACATTTTGATTTTTGTGGATCTATGTTTATTACTTTTCTTGGTGGTTACTTGTATTACATAATTTTTGTTGATGATTTTTCTCGCAAAACATGGATATTCTTTTTAAAAAAGAAAGGGAAAGCATTTGACATGTTTAGAGATTTCAAGGCTCTGATTGAAAATCAAACTGAAAAGTTGATCAAAGCTTTCAGATATGATAATGGGGGAGAGTTCACCTCCAATGATTTTAATGATCTTTGCAAAGACGCCAGAATAAAGAAAGAAACCATTGTGTTGTACAATCCACAACAAAATGGTGTGGCTGAGAGGAAGAACAAAACCATTATGGAAGCGGTCAGAGCCATGTTGCATGATCAAAAGCCACCAAAGTTTATGTGGTGAGAAGCTACAAATGCTATTGTTTATGTGCAAAACAGAACTCCTCATCATGCCTTAGACAATAAAACTCCCGAATAAGTCTTCGCTGTGAAAGGCCTGGGGTGAGTCATTTGAGAATCTTTGATTATCCTGTGTACTTCGACGTGCTGAAAGAGAAAAGGAACAAACAATAAACTTCAGGTAAGAAAGGTTTGTTTGTTGGCTATTGTGATAATTTAAAAGCGTATAGAATTTACGTACTTGGTCAAAGAACTATAGAGTTTAGTAGAGACGTAACATTTGATGAAGATGCAACTCTTGGAAAAGCAAGAGACTCTCCTCCTCTTGGCATTGCTGGAAGACACGCTGTTAATGAAAAAGAGTTTGCATCTGAGTTTGAACTAGAACTTGAGAATGGGTTGCTGATAATCCCATGGGTTCCATGGATCCTCTAAATCGTCCACCACATGATCCTCCTACTGGAAATACACCACTATGGCTATGAGATACCTTGCAAGATGTTGAACAACATGCTTCCTCAAGAGGAACATTTAGAGAAAGTAAGAAGCCAAGTCAGTTTCAAGGGTATGTTATTACCAGGAGCAACATCATCCTGACAAAACCTTGAACCTTTGAAGAAGTTGCAAAAGAACAAGTTTGGAAAGATGCCATGACTGAAGAAAACGAGTCCATCATCTAGAATGATGTCTGGGGAGTGGTTCCTAGACATCAAGGTAAATTTGTTGTCACTTCCAAATGGTTGATTAAGATTAAACATGGTGTAGATGGTAGTATTGAAAAATATAAGGATAGTTTTGTAGCTAGAGGTTTCTCTTAGAAAGAGGGAATATATTATGATGAGATTTTTGCACTTGTAGCTCGATATACTACTATTTGATCTGTTGTTGCCTTAACTGCTAGGCAGGGATGGACTCTTCACCAAATGGATGAGAAAACTATTTTCTTGCATGGCTTCCTCAAGGAAGAGGTATTTTTGGAACAACTACGAGGCTTTGAAGAGCATGACAGAGAAACCCATTTATGCAGACTGAAGAAAGCCTTATATGGGATGAAGCAAACTCCAAGAGCTTGGTATGCTCGCATTGATAGCTACCTGATGAAGTTTGGTTTCTCTAGAAGCAATGCAGACCCGAACCTATACTTGAAGACTATCCAAGGTATACCTTTGATTTTGGTATTGTATGTTGATGATATATTCTTAACAAGAGGAGAAACTCTTATCCTCCAGTGTAAGAGGGAGTTAACATTTGAATTTGAAATGAAAGACCTTAGTTTGATGCATTAATTTTTGGTTCTAGAAGTCTGGCAAAGACCTGGTGAAATTTATCTTTCTCAAGGAAAATATGTTGTGAAGCTTCTTGAAATATTTGCTATGGTAGAATATAAGTCCGCGCATACTCTTATGGAAATGAACTTTAAGAAATTATGTGGCAAAGTTGCAGCACCTAATCTGGCAAATCCCACGGAGTATAGACAACTCATCGGTGCTTTGATGTTTTTTGGTAAACACTAGGCCTGACATATGCTTTGTTGTAAACAATTTAAGTCAACATATGATTGATTCCTTTCATGCCCATTGGATTGCTACACAACATGTACTCAAATACTTGAATGGAACTATCAATCTAGGATTGAAAAACACTGCTAAAAATGTAAGAATTCATATATATACTGATGTTGATTAGGGTGGTAACTTTGCCAATAGAAAGAGAACTTTTGGGTGTTGCTTTAGCTTGGGATCTGCCATGTTCTCTTGGATAAGCAGAAAGCAAAAGTTTGTTGCACTCAGTACAATTGAAGCTGAGTACATTGTTGCTAGTATGCTTAGCTATGAGGCAGTTTGGTTGAGAAATCTTTTTGGGAAACTATATTTGCAAGTTCTAGACACAACAATTATATATTGTGACAATAAGAGTGAGATTCATCTTGCAGAAAATCTCGTGTTTCATGACAAGTCCAAGCATATTGAGATCAAGTATCACTATATCCGAGATATGGTGCAGAGAGGAGCAGTGAGGCTCCATCACATCTCCACTGATGATCAAATAGCTAACATTCTTAGCAAGCCTTAATGAAAGGAAAGTTCTTAGTTTTAGAGAGTAGCTTGGATTTATGGATGTGACCCTTCCAAGAAGTAGTCACAACTAATCAAGAACACTGAGTTGCCTTTCCCCTCTATCAGAGTTCACAATATTAGGGAATGATGTTGGAAAGCTCCTGAGGATGAGGGACCTCTTATGTAGTATGTGCCACAAGAGTAGGCCTTAGTATGCATCTGACCCACAATTTGGGACATGGGAAGAACCCCCTATCTGGCCAATAGGTGTAGTGAGACTTGTCTATGTGACTTGTTTAGGATGTAGGTGTTCCACCACTTGACGTTTAAAGAAACTTGGTTGTGTTTGATTCTTGTCTATGTGACTTGTTTGAGTCTTGTCTATGTGATGCCTGTGTTCTATCACTTAATTTTTGAGATGAAAATTGGTTGAGTGTAATCCTTGTCTATGTGACATGTGATGATCCTTTCCTTTCCAAATTTGTGTCAAGTAGATGATTCTTCTTTAGATTGCGACTTCATTGTTACAAATGTTATAGAGTAGAGTTGAACTGAGATGAATGAAAGAGATCAGAGGAAGCAGAGATCTTTGATGCAGAAAGAAATTCCTCCCTAGCTGAGAGGGAGTGTTAAAATTTGGCAGCTCAGGGATGAATTTCTCCTAGAAGAAATCATATCTTTTAGTTCTGTTTGAGTCACCTGTAATAAAATTTTGATTTCTGACAATTCTAATATGACTTTCCAAAAATAGTAAGTCATCGCAATTTGGAAGTGACTTTCCAAAAATAGAAAGTCATGTCTAAATGATCAAGAATGATCTCGACATATGGAATCCACTGTAAAATCAAATCAATCATGATTATACAAGTCAAAAATTAATATGTTATCCTTACTACTATTATGATTATTATTATTATTATGATACTATTATTTATAAAATAGTCTAAAGTCATTCACCTTTAATAGATTAATAAAAAATGAATTCTCAATAGTCTCATGGAATAAGTCAATTAAATTAAGAATCTCTTACTTGGCAAATTGAACCTCTCTCTGGGAACTAAATAATAACTCCACACTTAAGAGAACGTAACTCTCCCTCAGTAATTCGATGTATGGCAAAAGTGTAACTCCTCCTCATTAAATGCACTTGTAACTCCCTCACTCAATTCGATTTGTAACTCTCACTAAATATTCTCTCATGTCTAAGTGTAACTCTCTCTCTCTCCCTAATTCGAATTGTAACTTCTCAAGACAAGTGTACCTTTCTCTTTATTCTTGGGATGAATTACACTTCTCCTCAGGTAACTACTTTCTCATGGAATTCGATTTTCCTATTGTTGGGTTAAGGTATGAATTCATTTTGCAACTCCTCTCCTTTCTCATCTATTTAAGCAAGAGCAAGTGAGAGTTGAGAGCAACATGTTCATTGTGAAAAAGGAGAGCAAGTGTTGAGTGTGTGCAAGAGAAGTGTGAGAACAAGTGAAGAACAAGAGCAAGGGAAGAGTTGGAACAAGTGTGAAGGACAAGATTTGATCAAGAGAAGGAGGAGATCTTCAAGCAAAGAGCAAGAGCACTTCAACTGCAAGTTGATTAGACATTTGTGACTTTATTCATTTTCATTCTCTCTCTCTCTCTCTGTACTTTGCTGAACAATTGAAGAAATTTAATAGAAAAATAATCATTTGGGTTTATGTTCTATCTACAATTGTCGATCTAAGAATTTTTGAAGAAGAAATCTGGATTCTAAGTAATTGTAACAACATAGAACATTTAGTTTCTGCAAAGTACATTTAGTTTTTTGCAAAGTACATTCAATTTTCTGCAAAGTACATTTAGTTTTCTGCATAGATCTTTCAGATTTTTAACAGACATGTAATATGACAGTCTACATCTAGAACAAGTCCTCACAGGGTCTTGGGGGACAAGACGCTAGAGGATGTATTCACTAGTGTGAAGCCAATGGTGAACCATTTTTGCATCTTGGGTTGTCCAATATATACTCATGTACTTGTAGAGAGGAAGACAAGGCATATCCTTCTAGCCAGAAGGATTTGTTTGGAAGATACATGTGTTGATTTCTGGTAGCATCAGATGTGCTGTAAGTCTCAAATTTCGCAGGGAGGCTTAGACATATGCATTCTCAATACCCCGAAATCGTTTTGGGAAATTCCACCCAAAGACAGTTTTATTAAAATAATTAATTATTTTTAATGGGACCCTAAGTCTAAACTTAGGAAATTAAAATAATTAATGGGTATTAATCTAAACTGTGGGTGAAACTTCCAGAAGAAGGCGAAGATCAAGTCAATATGATCTTAGCCATTGATTAGGATTTAATTTGGGTTGTTGATTGATCAACGAGAGGATTATAAGAGAAGACTTGATGGGCACTTGGAGAATACACCAGAGGCAGATTCTTAGTTACCTGAGTAAGATCGATTTTCTCATTGGTCGAAGTTTGGCAAGAGAAAATCGAATCAGAGGGAGAGTTGTAGGTGAGAAAGGAAGAGAGGGCATCAACATCTTTCTAGAGTACAAGGAAAGAAGAGGCAGAGCAGGGAGAGAGAACACAGAAGCAGGTTGACGCAGAAAGAGGCAATGCAGAGGTAGGTTGACGATGGGACTGGTGGGCAATTTGACGCTGGGCCAACATGGGAAAATTGACGCAGAAGGACTCAGAGGGAAGAGGAGTACTCCTGGATCAAAGATTTGTCAGGAAGCATCTGTAAAATTTCTCACTTCTGTTTTGCTGGTTGTAACTTGTACATGAGATTTTGTTGAAGAATAATAAAGAAACCTTCATCTACTGCATTGGTTTTCCCACATTGGGTTTTTCCGAGGACTATTGTCCAAAAATAACTGTCATTGTGATTGTATTTGTGCCAATATTTTTATTTGCATTTGCTTTCTGCACTATTTTAATTGTGAAAGCTGCAGTAGAATTTATTTTGATATTTTCCGTAAGAACACCGTGAATAACTTATTTCTAAGATAATAAGTAGAAGAAATAATATTAATCACTGCAGTTGAATTTCTATTTAGAACTTTTCACAAGGTATCAGAGCTGAGGTAAAAGCAGAAGAAAAGAGTCGGAAGACCCAGCGTTGAAGGAAGAAAGGAATTCGAAATTCCTACAGGGCAGTAATTCGAATCTCCAAGGGGTTTGCGCAGTTCAAGCCAGGGTGGAAGGAACAATGCAACAGAAGATTTAGCAGAGAGGGGTTCTCTCAGGTGGGACGTAGTTTTTCTTGCAGCAGTTGTTGGTGCAGGATAGCGTCGAAATCGGTTGAAAATAACACAATATGGATACTTAAAGTATCTTGGAGTTGTCTACTAAATTAGAAGAAGAATTTGCATGCCTAGCAAATTCAGCGTCAATAGATGTTTGGTACATTGATAGCAGGGCTTCAGCTCATATGACTAGAGTACGAGAACATTTCTCGAGCTATCAAGAAGAACAAATGGACTTCCAGATTACTATGGGAAATAGAATGAAATGTACTCTAGTAGGGAGAGGCACAATAACATTTTAGACGGAAGCAGGGACCAACATCCGTGGCATCAATGTTTTGCATGTGCCAGGATTAGGAATGAACTTGATTTCAGTGTCCCAGTTACAAGACAAGGGATACGATGTGTACTTCATAGGAAAGAAAGTATACGTCAATTATCCACGTTGGAAGAAGTAGAGACAAATTGGGATTCAAAGCAACAAATTGTATAGGTTGCAACTTGAGTCACCAATGGCACTGATAGGCAACAACTATAATGGTGAAAAGGAACGAAATGAATTATGGCACAGGTGAATGGGACACTTACACCATGGAGCACTGAGGATGCTCAAAGAAACTGTTACAGGAGTACCAACCCTTAGTAGTGAGCATGATGACTTATGCCGAGGATGCGTGCTAGGTAAGTACGCTAAAGCAACGTTTTCCAAAAGTAACAATAGAGCAGAATGTGTATTGGGATTGATACACTCAGATATCTATGGTCCAATGTCCACAAGAGCTCTTAGTGGTGATGAATACTTTGTCACTTTTATTGATGATCATTGTAGAAAAACCTGGATCTGTTTTTTAAAGACCAAGGATGAGATCTTTGATCGATTTAGAGAGTTTAAGGCTCTTGTTGAAAATATGACAGAGAAAAAGATAAAGGTATTGCATTCAGATAATGGTGGAGAATATATGGACAAAGACTTCACAAACTTCTGCGCAAAGGAGGGCATCAAAAGAGAGCGGAAAACTCCATATAATCCAGAGCATAATGGAGTAGCAGAGTGGAAAAATAGAACTATTGTTGGGGTAGCCAAAGCTATGTTGTATGATTAGGACCTACCTAAGTATTTATAGGTAGAAGCTTGCAACACAATGGTGTATATCCAGAATAGAACTCCTCAGAGAGCATTGGGAAAGAAAACCCCCGAGGGAGTCTTCATAGGGAAGAAGCCGTTAGTCAGTCATCTTAGGATATTCGAAAGTGTGGCATATTGTCACATTCCAAACGGGAATCACAGTAAACTAGATCAGATTGCAGAAAAGGGGTATCTCGTACGATACATCGAGACCTCAAAAACATACAGAGTCTACATTCCTGGCAGCAGGAAGATTGTAGTGAGACGGGATGCAAAGTTCATGGAGGATAGAGCTTTCAGGAAATCTCGAGAGATGCCTGCAGAAGATCAGTCAGGAGATGTTCCACTAGTCCAGGAGCAGCAGGGGTAGCAAGGAGGACAGGCAGGAGGACAAACACCTGGATCGAGTATAGTGACCAGTACCAGTATTTCCTCAGAAGGAGGAAATCCAGATAGTTCTCAGCAGATGGAACAACAGGATCAGGAGGAGGAGTTGATTGAGCCTCCCACCACCAGTGGTAGAACCAACAGAGAAGTACGATAGACACTGAGGGATGCAGAGGAGTTTGTTGGAAATAATACTGAGAGGGGGGGGGGTGAATCAGTATTATCAGGTCAATTATTTTTCATTTCACAATCAGATTTGCATACGCTACTTCAGTTAGTGAAAACAGTGTATATACGCAACTACAGTTAAGGAAATTCAAGTAATAGCTTGCAAACTTGTAATTTAATTTATTCTTCTGATGTTGATCATTAATCTGTGTGTCAGAACCATATAAACAGTAACCAGGAATAGTAAAAACAAATCAGACAGTCACACAAAAGAACACAAGATATAAAGTGGAAACCCAATGGGGGTGAAAACCACCTGCTGCGATTCGTCTCTATCTTCTTTCAATTAGAAACTTCTTTTTACAATGGATCTGTACTGGTGCAGTCTTATACCAGTACACAGGCTTCTACCTGCAAAAGGCTACAACCTTCTCTCATTCTCCAGCTTCTCCTGGAAGGGAGCTACAACCCCCTTAGCTCTTGTACTAGCTGAGGTACTAGTACGTAGGTGCTGACCTATAGAAGGCTACAACCTTCTCTTTTCTTCCAGGGACCACGTTTCATAAATTTTCAGACTGGATCCATGAATAACATCAATCAAACATCAAGTATATCTGCATCAACCAATCTCCTTTGCACCAAACAAACTGAATCAAATAGTCACTTCTCTGAAAGCTGTACCCAGAAAATTGTAACAGTAACCAGACACCAATTCTCAACCCAGAACACTGCAGCAATAAACAAAAGTAGCTAAGACATATTTCAAGAGACGTACGCTACTTCATTATGCAGAAACTTGCGTGCATATGCTTTTGTATCAACGCCAACCAACGTATACGTTGTTTTGATTTATTGAACCAGCGTGTATATGCGCCTCTGATGTGTCAAACCTGCGTACAGATCTATAAAAGATAATTCACTCTTTCAAATATTCAGACATCAGTTATACCCAGATTATCAGATTTATAGATCAAGTCATGCACCAAATATAACAGATCAAAATCACACAAAGATACTACTATTCAAGACTTGAGTTTTGACCCATCAATAGAACTTATCCATCTTCTTGCGCTCAGGTTCCTCGATTCAGATTCAATTATGCACCATAAACCTATGTTGCATGGGTTCCCGCACCCGGGGGTGGGGTTCTCGAACCCGTCCCGGGTTCCCGCACCCAAGTACCGGATTCAGGTACGGGTTCTTCCTAGAAGAACCCAGAAGAACCGGGTTCTTCCATGAAGAACCAGGTTCTTCAAAAAAAAAATTGGGTTCTTTTCCTTTAATGGGTTCTTGGATTCTTGGGTTCTTCGGGTAGGGTTCTTTGGGTTCTTTTAAAGGCTTGCCGGAATGATTGTCACAATTTCTTGCTGTTTCGGACTGTCTGCAACACGAGCCACAACTGTCAGTCCACTTTTATACACTCAATTTGCCTCCTACAGCTGTGGCATAGTCCCTCCTTGTTGTTGTCAAACGCTGAGCTGTAGAGCTTGATTCATGCCACTGTTTACATAAAATAGCTCACTGTTCACTAAGGAACAGACCTCGGCCTCCCTATGCAGACTCCTGTACCCAACCGAAGCCCTAAACAGATATGACAATGCCACAAACTTACCTCATCTCAGCCCAGACTTGTGAAATTTTTAATTTTTTATACTATATACTATAATATGAGAAGTATATGTTTCAGTTCTTTTAACCTAAAATAGTTGTAATTAGATTAATAAAGCGCAGAAAATCTTCATCATTTTTTGCATTAATGAATGGCATTACATAAATGCATTCATACACTGAATATAGCTCTGTGCTATTCTTTACAATATAAACCGTTCAGTGAGAATGTATTTCAACTCAATCATCTACACAACATTCAAGCCAGTTCATTATCTACCCTCTATCAATGGTGTTGCTTGCCCTTGCAATGTAATTTCACCATGGATCAACAAAATCCAATTAAATGGTTCAGAATTTGTTCAGGAAAAAGTAAAACATTTCATAGTATATATATTTTAATTTTTGAAAAATTGAATCATTACATTAACATATAAATTCTGTGGTTTTTTTTAAGGCTTGTGGCTACATTAAAGTATAAATTATGGCTGCTGGCAGCGTATATTTCACTGCTGTCCCACAAAACACACAAGGCAGCCCAATAAAATAAAGTTTAAAATGTTGAGTCTTTGAGAACTCAGAATACTTTAGGATTTTTGAGCGTACTCCTGAGTTTGTAGGAAACTTGGCTAGTGTATCTCAGTCAGCTGTGTGTGACAAAATTTGTCCCATATCATGATTCATGTTAATATGTAAACAATGAACAATTTTTTGGTGATAAATTTTGAAATTTCAATGTCAATGTTGAATGTTCAATGATGTGCATGTTTAAATGATTATCATTAAAGTTTTCTTGTTTAAAGTTGAAAAAAATATACAAATTCAAATTTCATATATATTATTAATTATAAATTTATAATTTATAAAATATAATTATTAAAATTTAATATTATTATATTACTCGACGAACCCACGCACCCTGTTTCCAAAAATGTCGTCCCCGTCCCCGTTCCCGTCCCCGAACCCAAGTTTCCTGGCAACATAGGTCATAAGTGTGCTGAGAAGAAATTATTCTACATAGATTGTGAAGAGGAAGAAGAAAAGGAGCAAGAAAGGTCAAAAGAAGAGGATATACTCCAGGAAGAAAGCCTAGATAAAGAAGAAATGAATCCGACCATATCTTGTAATGCATTGGCGGGAATTACCACTCCTCAAGCCATCAAGATAGAAGGAAAAATCAAGAAGAAAAAGGCAATAGTGTTGATTGATTCAGGAAGTACCCACAATTTTATTCATTGTAAGATAGCAAAAGAATTGAATTGCTTCTTATATCCAGCACTAGAGTGTCAAGTGATGGTTGCAAATGGAGGAACAATAAATTGCTTTGGAAAGTGCCATAATATCAAGCTATCCATGGGAGAATATGTATTGACTAGCCCAATGCTTTCCATTCCAATGGGAGGTGTTGATGTTGTACTAGGAGTCCAATGGCTACAATCCTTGGGTACAATAGCTTTTAATTTTCAAGAACTTTTCATGAAATTTTCTGTGGAAGGAAAGGAAGTTGAATTAAGGGGTATTGCAGGGAAACCGGGAAAGATAATCAGATCTAACGGTATGACAAAACTTCTCAAAAAGGAACAAAGAGGTGTAATTGCATAATTATGTTCGCTAGATGTTTCCACATTGGAATCATCTATTTCTCTAGATCTCCAAAAAGTCTTGGACAATCATTCCAAGGTATTTGAGACTCCCAAAGGTCTCCCACCTATTCGTGATCATGATCATGCTATTCATCTGATTCCAGGAAGTGTTCCTCAAAACATTAGGCCGTGCAGATATCCCTATTCCCAAAAGAGTGAAATTGAACGTATGGTTGCAGAAATGCTAGAGGCTGGTATAATTCAACCGAGTCAAAGTTCATTCTCTGCTCCAATAGGATTGGTGCACAAGAAGGATGGATCATGGCGCATGTGTCTGGATTATAGGGAGCTCAACAAGCTCACTATTAAAGATAAGTTTCCCATTCCTGTCATTGATGAATTACTGGATGAATTGCATAGATCAATTTACTTCACCAAGTTGGATCTTCGTTCAGGATATCATCAAATCAGAATGAAGACTGAAGACATTCCGAAAATAGCATTTAAAATTCATGAGGGTCATTATGAATTTTTGGTCATGCCTTTTGGCCTTACCAATGCACCTTCAACATTTCAAGGTTTGATGAATTCAATTTTCAAATCATTTCTTAGAAAATTTGTGTTAGTATTTTTTGATGATATACTAATCTACAACAAGTCTTGGAAGGATCATGTTGAACATGTTGACAGGGTGTTACAACTATTGCAGGAGAAACAATTATATGCAAAAAGATCCAAATGTTTCTTTGGAGTACAAGAGGTGGAATATCTGGGTCATATTGTATCTCATGAAGGAGTTAAGGTAGACCCTAGCAAAATTAAAGCCAATAAGGAATGGAAAATCTCCATATCGATAAAGCATCTGCGAGGATTTCTCGGGTTGACAGGGTATTATCGCAAGTTTGTTAAGAATTATGGGAGAATAGCAGCACCTCTAATAATATTATTGAAGAAAGATGCATTTTCATGGATTTCAGAAGCAACAAAGGCCTTTGAACATCTTAAAGAGGCAATGTGCCAAGCACCGGTCTTAGCTACACTGGACTTCACAAAAACCTTTATTGTGGAATGTGATGCTTTAGGAAATGGAATTGGTGCTGTTTTAATGCAAGATGAAAGACCCATTGCTTTTGAAAGTCGTCCAATCAAGGGAAAATTTTTACACAAAACTATTTATGAGAAGGAAATGTTGGCAATACTCCATGCACTTAAGAAATGGCGACCCTACCTAATGGGAAGACACTTTAAGGTAAAAACGGATCATGATAGCCTTAAATACTTTTTAGAACAAAGATTATCCTCTGAAGAGGAACAAAAGTGGGTCACAAAGATGTTGGGTTATGACTTTGAAATCATCTACAAAAAAGGGAAGCAAACTGTGGTGGCAGATGCACTCTCAAGAAAAGACGAGGATGTGGAAGCATTGTTGTGCGCCATTTCTATTATCCAATCAGATTGGATA
Organism: Pinus tabuliformis; assembly: GCA_031772625.1. NCBI lineage: Eukaryota > Viridiplantae > Streptophyta > Pinopsida > Pinales > Pinaceae > Pinus > Pinus tabuliformis. The sequence continues at coordinate 287,955,259 of CM062804.1, read as the reverse complement.
AACGAAGCAAGGGAGGAATGGAAGAATGATGAAGAAGTGTGGGCACTTATTCGAAAATTACAACGAGATTCCAGTACGTCTGATACATTTAGCTGGAAAAATGATTCATTATGGTACAAAGATCGCTTATACCTCTGTAAGAATTCCCAGCTAAAACAAAAGATTCTTATGGAATTGCACACTTCTCCCATAGGAGGGCACTCAAGATTTTTAAAAACTTACGACAGGGTTAAGAAGGAATTTTTTTGGGATGGCCTTAAATCAGATATTCAAAAGTTTGTGGCGGAATGTTTGGTTTGCCAACAAGATAAAGTTGAAACAATTAAGACACCAGGTCTATTACAACTTTTATCCATTCCAAGCCAACGTTGGGAGGAGGTTTCAATGGATTTTATCACAGGTTTACCCAAGTCCATCATGGTGGTAGTTGACAGACTTACCAAGTATGCACACTTTTGTGCATTATCACATCCATTTAAAGCCAGTACAGTCTCTATTGCATTTATGGAAACAATTCAAAAGCTACATGGAAACCCAAAGATTATTGTAAGTGACAGAGATCCCATTTTCATTGGAAATTTTTGGACAAAATTATTTTCTTGTCTTGGTACTCAGTTAGCTCATAGCTCATCTTATCATCCTCAATCTGATGGGCAAACTAAGATAGTAAACAAATGTTTGGAAGGATATCTTCGTTGCTTTGTATCTGATAAACAGACACATTGGGTCAAATGGTTGCCTCTGGCTGAATGGTGGTATAACACTTCCTTCCATACAGCAACAAAAATGACCCCATTTATGGCACTTTATGTGTATCAGCCACCATCCATCACATCATATTTAAGAGAAAATTCTAAGGTTCAAGCAGTGGAACATCACATCGAACATCAACAACAAGTCCTCCAGCTCTTAAAGGATAACCTTGTGTTGGCACAGAATAGAATGAAACAACAGACAGATCAACATCATAGCGAAAGAAGTTTTGATGTAGGTGATTGGGTATTCCTACGGCTACAACCATATAAGCAAATGTCCCTCAAGCAAGCTAAGAAGGATAATAAATTATCACCAAAGTATTATGGTCCGTGCAAGGTGTTGCAAAAGATTGGTACTATGGCATACAAATTGGAGCTTCCTGTAGCTTCTCGATTACACCCAGTTTTCCATGTTTCATGTTTAAAGAAGTTTATAGGCAACAAGCTCCCAGTTCAAACAATATTGCTAGAACTTGACGAGGAAGGAAAAATTATATTGGAACCGGAAGCAGTCACAGAAACAAGAACTCGACAGTTACCAAATTGATCAATTTCAGAGTATCTTATCAAGTGGAAGAACTTATCTGCTGAAGATTCCACATGGGAGGATGAGAATTTTATACAAAAGCATCTAGAACTACTCAAGCGTTGAGGACAACACTTTTTTGAAGGAGAGGGGCATGTTGGGTCCCTATAATACTAGTGATTACCCTATTACTATTGTAGTTGTACCCGTTATTAATATTGTTGTGCTTCTATTGTCCCCATATTGTTATTACTGTGCCCCATAGAATCCCTCTATTGTTATTTTTGTGGCTTTATATTATTATTATTAGGTCGGCTAGGTTATATTGTGACTCCTTAGACTCCTATATATAGAAAGGAGGTTTTGTCATTTGAATCATCGAAGAATTGTTCATTTATGTAATGTAAAGGAGGTTGCCCCCTCAAAGAGGCTGAATTCTAAGGCGTTGATCTATCTTTTTCTTGAGCTGGTTTTATAACATGGTAGAAGAGTACAACTTTATCATGACGAATGATGTCTGGAAAGTATGGATCACGATGGATCTACAAGATCAAGTATGCTGCAGATGGTAGTATAGAGAAGTACAAGGCTAGGTTCGTGGCAAAGGGGTATACTCAGAGAAAAGGAATAGACTATGAAGAGACTTTCACTCGAGTTGCTTGATACACCTCTATCAGATCCGTTATTTCCCTAGCAGCTCAAATGGGATGGGAGATATCCCAAATGAATGTCAAGACAATATTCTTGAACAGGGTGATAGAAGAGGAGGTGTATATAGAACAGATCGAAGGCTTCGAAACTCATGAAAAGAGAACTCATTTTACAGACTATAGAAAGCCCTATATGGGCTCAAGCAAGCACCTAGAGCATGGTATGGTCGGATTGGTAGCTACTTGCAGCAGTTGGAATTTGTCAAAAGTGATGCTGATCCCAATATCTACTACTTAATGATAGAGAATGAGCCACTTATTCTGGTATTATATGTGGATGACTTGTTTTTAACAGGGTCATCCAGGCTCATACAGGATTGCAAGAAGAATCTTGAAGCTGAATTCAACATGAAGGACATGGGGTTGATGCATTATTTTCTAGGGTTGGAAGTTTGGCAGAAGAATGGGGAGATCTTCCTTGGGCAAGGAAGATATGCTACAAAGATTCTGAAGAGATTCAGAATGCAGGATTGTCGACCCATGGCTACTCCCATGATCACCAATTGGAAGAAAATAGATGCATTAGGAGACAAAGAAGTGGACCCCACCTTGTACAGATAGCTCATTGGGTTGCTCATGTATCCGGTCAACATTAGGCTAGACATTTGCTTTGCTATTAACACTCTTAGTCAGTTCATGGTGGAACCAAAAAGGCTGCATTGGGCAGCAACTAGACACATTCTCAGGTATGTGTGTGGAACAATCAGATATGGGTTGAAATACTCCCTAGGGGAAGATGTCAGATTGAATGGGTTCACAGATTCAAATTGGGAAGATAGTTCAGTAGACTGAAAAAGTACCTCGGGTTACTGCTTTAGTGTTGGATTAGGGATGATATCTTGGTGCAGTAGGAAGCAGAAGTCGGTAGCTCTGAGATTAGTAAAAGCAGAATACATGGCAGCCACCACAGCTATGTGCGAAGCTATATTGCTTAGACAACTGCTTGTGAGCTTGTTCAGAAAAAGGATGGAAGCGAGTAGGGTTTACTGTGATAATCAGAGTTGTATCAAACTCTCCGAGAATCCAGTATTTCATGATCGGTTGAAGCACATTGATATCAAATGTCACTTTATCAGAGACTATGTTCAGCGTGGGGCAGTATAGCTACAGTATGTCCCCACAGGAGATTAGATAGCATACATACTCACAAAGACTCTAGGAAGAGCTAAATTCATTTAGCTCAGAGAGCAAATGGGTATGGTAGAGAATCCGTTTTAGTAGAAGAAACAAGTGATTTCTCAGCTACACTGGCATAGGGAGTTGCAGTACGGATGCAGTGTCGATAGTGGCAGGGTCAGCCGCAGTACAGATGCAACATTTGTGCAGTAGTTGGTGGGAAGGATGTCAAACATCAGCAGGCGCAGAGAGAGATGTTATAGAACATGGCGATGTTTCAGTGGGAGGTATTGCTAGAGCACATTCCTTGCTAAGAGGGAGTTTTGATTTTTCGTAGCATCGAATGTGCTTTAAGTCTCAAATTTTGCAGGGAGGCTTAGACATATGCATTCTCCAATACCCATAAATCGTTTTGGGAAATTCCACCCGGAGACAGTTTTATTAAAATAATTAATTATTTTTAATGGGACCCTAAGTCTAAACTTAGGAAATTAAAATAATTAATTGGTATTAATCTAAACTCTGGGTGAAACTTCTAGAAGAAGGCAGAGATCAAGTCAATATGATCCTAGCCATTATTTAGGATCTAATCTGGGCTGTTGATTGATCAATGAGAGGATTATAAGAGAAGGCTTGATGGGCACTTGGAGAATACACCAAAGGAAAATACTCAGTTACTTGAGTAAGATCGATTTTCTCATTGGTCAAAGCTCGACAAGAGAAAATTGAATTAGAGGGAGAGTTGCAGGTGAGAGAGGAAGAGAGGGCACCCACATCTTTCGAGAGTGCAAGGCAAGAAGACGCAGAGCAGGGAGAGACAGTGCAAAAGCATGTTGACGCAAAAAGAGGCAACGCAAAGGCAAGTTGATGCTGGGACTGTGTGGGCAGTTTGAAGCCAGGCCAACGTGGGGAAATTGATGCAAAGGGACGCAAAAGGACTCATAGGGAAGAGGAGTACTTCTCCTGGATTAGAGATTTGTCAGGAAGTGTCTGTAAAATTTCTCACTACTGTTTTGCTGGTTGTAACTTGTACATAAGATTTTGCTGAAGAATAATAAAGAAACCCTCATCTGCTGCACCGATTTTCCCACATTGGGTTTTTCTGGGGACTGTTGTCCAAAAATAACTGTCATTGTGATTGTATTTGTGCCAATATTTTTCTTTAGATTTACTTTATGCAATATTTTAATTGTGAAGGTTGCAATAGAATTTATTTCGATACTTGCTGTAAGAACACTGTGAATAACTTATTTATGAGATAATAAGTAGAAGAAATAATATTAATCACTGCAGTTGGATTTCTATTTAGAAATTTTCACAACAGGGAGTCCTCCAAGGCTTACATGATTTTTATTCTAACACAGATTAAAAGAATGGTGAGTAGGGATGTGAAGTTCGTGGAGGACTTTGCATCTAGGAGGTTACACTAGCCGATTACATTGGTAGAGGATGAGGAGAAGGAGGCTTTGAAGGGTGAACCTAGTACATCCATGGCACCAGTAGCTTCCATTTCAGAAAGTCAACCTTCAGGTGAAGAGTTAATGGCTCCTTCCAGTGCTCAGGAGAACTCGATGGTTTACATATACCTTAAGGGATGCTCAAGGGTATGTTGAGGCTCCTGGGAGCACATTCAGGGAGAGCAAGCCTTTGAAGAAATTTCCAACTTATATGGCATTGACGAGTTGCATCATTGGCTTTGAGCCGACTAGTTTTTAGGAGGCAATAGACCAATAGGTATGGAAAGATGCCTGCTTGACTCCATATAAGGGTTTTTTAAGCCTGCACACATGAGACTCCCAACTTGTACGGCATATTTGTTGGGACTGATATGCTTATTTTGGTGTTATATGTAAATAATTTGTTTCTCACGTGTGCAGAGAAACTCATTGCAAGGTGAAAAGTAGATTTGGTAGTAGAGTTGGAGATGATGGGCATTTGTTTGATGCACTACTTCTTGGAGTTAGGGGTTTGGCAAAGATCAGGGGAGATTGGCCTTGGATAGGGGAAGTATGCTGTGGAGATCTTGAAGAGAATTTAGATGAAGGATTGGCCTATGGCCACACCTATGATCACCAATCTAAAGAAGGTGACTACTTTAGATCAATGTTGCAAACATCCCTATTTTATCGCGATTTTATCTCGATTTTGTGATTTTTTGGCCTGGCTGATGTTTGTCATTTTTTTTACCAATATTTTTGTGGCATCTTAATGTTCGTCTGAAGTCTATTCTATTTTGTAATTCACTTTATTAAAGTAATTTTTTAAAGTGAGAAACCCTTTAATTTTAAGTTGTGAAAGGTATAATAGTATGTAATTTAATTACACTAGTAATTTAGATAAATCCCCATCTTTGATCACTATTGAGATTGAGATTTAATCTCAAACGAGGGCTGTGGGGGAGGCCCCCCCTGGAATCCGCTCCTGAAGCACGCTCCACTCGGGAGTGGATCCAAAGCGACCTCTGGAGTGTGCTTCCTTAAACAAAAAACGCTTCTTGGTTTTTTGGGAGTGAATGTCAGAGTGGTTGTTCCCTGACCACTCTTGTTTGCTCCCGGAGCGACTTTTTTAAGTCAGTAGCAGTCAGGGAGCGATCGCTCCCGACTTAAAAAAGTCGCTCTCGTAAGCACGGACCACGCGGCCACAAATGTTTTTGGAGGGAGGGGAGGAGGGGCCAAAATAAATAGCCCCTGCTCCCCTCCCACAAATGCACCATTTTCTTTCTGTTAAGATCAAGAGAGAGAAAGAGAGGGCTTGAGAGGAAGATTGAAAGGAGCGAGGAGGTGAGTGAGAGGATTGCTTGGGAGCTTGAGGAGCTTGAAAGGGAGATTGGAGCTTGGGATTGAAGGCACCATTGGAGAGCGAAAGAGGTAGGTTCTAGAATCTTATCCTATTCTTTTTATTTTTCTATGAATCTATGTAGCAATAGCAGTTGTGTTTTTTATATGTCCATTTTTGAATGAAAGATGTTCTCTTCTCTCTTTCCCATTCCCATTCCTCCATTTCATTGCAGGCAAGGAACTATAACTCCACCAAACATCATGGCTATATGGCTTGGCATTCTCTTGATGTTGGTTCCTTTTTTCGTTATGACGGTGTTGGGGAGCAGAAGAAGAAGGGATGATGAAAAGGATGAAGAAGTGGGTAGTGGTGGATATTAAAACCTTGGAGAGGAGGAGTACCAAGAGGAAGAGGAGGAGGAGGATAATGAGAGTGGAGATGATGAGGGCAAAGAAACCAAAGTAGACTAAATCCCCTTGTGGAAATATGTTAATAGGCTTTTAGGAGGGAAAGGGGGTGGAACCAATAAATTTACATGCGTCCATTGCAAAAACACTTACACAAGTTCATACACTCGTGCCAGAAAGCATCTCTGTGGGAAAATGGCATGGGATAGAGATAAACAAATAGGAATCAAAACTTGTGGAAGTGTGTCACAAGTTCAAAGAGCCAAATACATAAGGGAAGAGGAGGAAGCCCAATACAAAACTAAAAGATCAAAGGGTGACTTTGAACATGACACCACTAGCCCACAATCACATAGACTAAGAACTCCATCAACATCCACCCATGGTAGTGGATATGGAGGCATAGGAAGTGGCACAAACATCCCTTTAAGGCGTAGAACCATATCAAAAATGCTTGATCAAGGGTGTAGGGATGATGTGGATGCAAAACTTTTATGGTTTCTCTATGCATGTGGGATACCATTTAATGTTCTTCGCTAACCTTGTTGGCATGAAATGGTTCTTGCCATCAATGATGCCCCTAAAGGATGTAAGAGCCCTGGGTATGACAAAGCTAGAACCAATGGACTTCATCATGAAAAATCCAAATTAACACATGCTTTGGGTAAATTCACAAATAGTTGGAATGACTATGGGGTATCCATGGTATTTGATAGCTAGACAAATGTCAAAGGCAAGCCATTGATAAGTGTTCTTGGTGTGTGTGCGTCTGGTGCAGTCTTCCTTTCATCACATGATTACTTAGACAAGCTCAAGACTGCCATCAACATTGCATAACTATTGATTCAAACAATTGAAAGTATTGAGCCATACAATGTAATCAAAGTCATCACGGATAATGCTTCTAATTGTAAGGCAGCAGGAACAATCATTGAGGATAGATACCCCAACAGTTTTTGGTTTGGGTGTTTGGTTCACACAATGAACCTTTTGACGCATGACATTATTAAGATCAAGGAACCTCAATACAAATGGATTGGTTCTTGTACAAGAGAGGCAAGAGAATGATAAAATTTATTACTAGTCATAGCAATAACCATGGGCATTTCCACAGTTACTCAAGGTTGGGGCTGTTGAAGCTTGGGAAGACTAGATTTGCTAGCTATTACCTCACCTTCAGGTGCTTTTTGAAGGTAAGAGAGTCATTGGCTATCATGGTATCAAGTACACATTGGCAGGTATTAAAGGACAGGGCTCGAACTGCAACTGACAGGGAAGCTTTTGATGATGTGGAGGTGACTGCTCTTGATGGTTAGTTTTGGGCAAGTGTGAGGGATGTTTTGCAATACACCAAGCCCATTTATTGCATGATTCGTTTTGCAGATACAGATGCACCAATGATTGGGGAGGTGTATGAGCAGATGGATAACATGTTGTGACAAATAAAAGATATTGTTCAACCAAAAGATCCCAATTTGTATGATCATATTTACAATTTTGCGTGCATGGTGGGATAAACTTAATGTTCCGCTACATGCCTCGGCATATATCCTTATGCCAAAACACTACTCTCCATCTTGGTTGGGCAAACCTGCACCTGGGGGTGGGGTTAGGACCAAACCCCATACAAATCCAAAGGTACAAAATGGTTATATGACAACATTAGACAAGCTAGTCCCTGACAAGGAGTGTGCTAAATTGTGTGGAGAATTAGGCAAATACTTCACTAGCATTGGAGTGTTTGGTTCTTTGCATGCAATGGAAGATAGGGATACATGTCCGAGGAATTAGCAAAATTGGCAAAAAAAGTGCTTTCATAGGTTGTAAATACTTCTTTTGCAAAGAGGTGTTGGAGCACCTATAGCTTCATCCATAATGTGAGAAGAAACAACCTCAATGAAAATCGGGCAGAAAGCTTGGTTTTTGTGCACTACAACTTGAGGTTGTTGACACATTATTGTGAGTGGACTCGTGCTAATATATCATATCTGACTTGGGACAAAAACCCAGAGGAAGATAATTTGGAGGATGGAGCTATACATCTAGAAGAATTGGAAACAAAACTTTTGAAAGATGATGATGAAGCAAGTGCAACAACAACAACCATGCCACCCCCATCATCCAGTACCAATGTTTTAGTTCCACAAGCTTTGTTGTCGCCACCTCCATCTACATCCTCACATGGAGGTCATGTGCCTTTTGGTTCTGGTTTTGGACATGGTCGTCCAACTATTTGGGAGGCGACTCGCAGTAGACCATGAGATTCTCATAAATTAAACATTTCTCGTGGCAAGAGGCCCAAGCAGTAGATAATAGATTTACTTGTCTATTCTAGTTTCTAGTAATTTTAACTTTTTATAACTGTTGACTCTTTCATATTTATTATGATATTTTTTGTAAACAATATATGACAATTTAAGTTTGAAGTTTGAACTTTGAAGTTGGCAATTATAACTCATTGGTAATGAATTATGAATATGATGCTTTGTGAAAGTTAAAACATTTCATTTCATGTTAGATATTCTTTGTTATAGTTTGGTTACTTGGTAATGGTAATGGTTACAAGTACAAATTTAGTGATCAATGATGACAAATGTTATATATTGAATTTTGAAAGCTTGAAGCTTTAAGATTGATGAATTTTCAATCATGAGATTCAATATGTTGTATGTTACTAACTTGTGGACATGGTTGATGAAGATTATAACTTCTAGATGATTGATGTTATATGGTTTAGTGTTGCGAAAATCGTGATTTTTTCGGCATGATGATTTAATCGGCCAATCTAATCGGTGATTTTTTTATTTTGAAAAAATCACTAAAAATCGTGAAAAAATCGTATAAATCGCGATAAAATCGTAAAAATTGCCAAAAAATCATAAAAATCGTCAAAAAATTGTGGATGCTTTAGATACTTAAAAAATTGAAAAAAATGATTTTTTTAATGTTGTCGATGTTTTGCCGATTTTAACCTATTTTTTCCCGATTTTTACGATTTTTTCCGATTTCCCCCTCGCCGATTTAATCCCGATCGCGATGTTCGCAACACTGATATGGTTTAATCCATGTTTTTATGCTTTTTATATCTAATTCATCATTCTACATGCTTTTGTTGACATATATGCATCAAAATATCTATAAATATATATTATATAAAAATTTGCTCCTTGATTCGCCCTCGACCCAGGAGCTTTTGAAAATATCGCTCCCCACTCCCGCTTCTGCTTCCGCTTCCCGCTTCCGCTCCCGCTCCCAAGAAGTCCTGTCTCAAACATTGATCTCAAGGAAGGCAAGATAGAAAGGAAAAGACACGTTGAAAATTACAGTAACTTAGTTGCATAGGCTGATAGAGGTTTTTACTCAGTGTGCAAGGCAATAGGGGAAGACAAGTAGCAGCAGGTGGAAGAATTAACCCAATAGTAAAAACTTTGAAGGATGCCATACACAACAAGTGATGACATCGGGTCAGCAGGGCCATATATGGCTGTATGGTTTATGAATGCATTATGAGCAACAAGGCATGGCAATACAACAACTATACGAGTTACAGGTCTTGGTTGTGCAGACAATAGGGTGCATAGAGTTTTCTTCAACAATTTGTGTAGACTGTATAGGGTTATATGACAATCAACAAAGCCATGTTTTGGTTCTATAGTAATTTCTTTCTCAGTTGGGGGGTTTTACTAATGTGGAAAGCCGTTGTAAGTTTGGAATAAATTTTAATGAAAAACTGATTTGAAAGGGAGAAAACATTTAGCTTTGTATTTGGAAATCTATTTTGTTTCCATTGATTTAGTTTTCTAGCCATTGTGTGATAATTATGTGGTCTGAAATTTTCTGTTTAGAATTAAATTCCAGTGAGTAATTTTACTTGAGATCATAAGTAAGTTATACACCTAGGGTTTGGAGATTTTTTTTAACGGTTTCAACATTAAAGAGTAAGTTGGTGAGATTTGCTAGTTATCTTAGTCAATCTAGTCCAAATAACACTCTCATTACTACAATTGACTAGGCTACATAGATCATAGGGATGTCCTCTAGGGTAGCTTAGTTTTCTTATTTTGAAATGTGGAGAAAGGTTACTGAGGTGACAATGGGTAGCATGCCTATTGTACCTCTAGGCCCTCTTGTTGAGGTTAGGATTCTTCCTCCTAGGGTATAGTTTGAGAGCTAACAATTTTGGTGTTATTGTGGAGGATAAAGTTCATTCCTTGGTTATTCGAAGTTTACTGTCAACAATATTTGGAGAGTAGAATTTGAAGATTGGTTAAGTTGTGAAATAATTACACCTTGGGATTCCCATAAATGCTTTCTTTCCTTTGATTTTAGAAAGATTGATGGATGTCGTAATCATATACCTTTAGCATGGAAAGAAAATGTTCTAAATTTGACAATGAACCCTTGCAGGCTACACAACATATCTTGGCATTTTGGAATATGTGTGGAAACTTGCAGTAACTCATGAAGATACTTTCATCATTTTATTTTTTGATTCCTTGGAAGGAAAAATGGCATTAGTTGTGGGTCAATATCATCTTGTGAGAATTTTATCAAAGTCTGAGTGTCAGGGTCCTCTATTGGAAAGGTTTGAAGATAAGGATGTTGAAATTATTTGAAACCATGAAATTGAGGAAACAATTACTTCGTCTACTATTGGAATTGAAGAATATCAAAAGAATTTAGATGAAGTATCTTCCCATGATAAAGAAGATTTTGATAGAAATTTGGAGGATGAATGTGTGGAGTGTCATATTTGGAAGCCCTTAGCATGGATGAAGTTGGAAAACAGGACGAGGTATCATTGACATAAAACATTGAAAAAAACTAGGAGCCACTTATTATGGGTATAGATGAAGAATCCTCTTGTGGTTCTCTTGAAGAACAATCATCACCCTGTGAACACATTGAAAATTAAACTAATGAAGTGGGCCTTAAAGAAGAGAAGTTGGATAATTGAATTAAGGTTTTTCATGAGAGAAAATGGAAGATAGATGTTTTGTTTCTTGAGTTGCAAGGGAATCCTTCATATGAAATGGAGGCAGAAATAAGAATAATATGGAAGAAAATAATGTTGTTTTAAACTTAATAGAGAAGCAATAATTTCTGGCCGCAACTCATGGTGAAGATATTTCCACTTTTCCATTAATTGAAAATCAACAATCTGAAAGAAATATTAATCCCATTCAACTTCAAAGATATGAAGAAGAAGACCATCCATCTAATGAGCAAATTAAGGAAGAATCACTTCATGAGGAATACATGAATGGTGAGGAAGAACATCAAGTACTTCATGTTGATTTTTTTGTAGCACTGGGAGGTATTCCTGCATGTCAAGAGGCCTCCTAAGTTGGCCTAGGAAAATTATGAAAATAAAAAATAAAAATTCTAATTTTTGGGCTTCATGTAGGCTCCAAAATGTCAAGTCGGCCCCACCATGAAAGGGTGTGACTCTTGGTCAAATTCACCCCATTTGACTAGTATCTATACACAATGAGAGTTCCTCATTTTGACCACTCACGAGTCACAACACAACATATCTTCTCAAGGAGCCGCAAAAAAGAGCAAAAAGGAGGGCGAAATTGGCCAAGTTTGATCGAGTTTGACCATTGACTGAGGTTGACCACTATGGATTTGACCACATATCTTGACTGCAAGCCAATGTTGACTACAGGCCTTTGACCATAGCTTCGAGCTTGACCACAGGCCGAAATTTTGACTGTTGACTAGCATTGACTGATGTAGTTTACCTGGTTTAACTAGCATTGACTGGCTAGTATTTAACCAAGTTTGACTGGTATCTTGGACTTGAATTTTGGCACAGATTTCTAGACAATTTTTGGAATTGTAAACCTTGTTGAAGAATAATTTCTCCTAGAAGAAAAGTTGTTGGGTTTTCTCCCAAGTTTGGGTTTCCCAGGGAAAAGTTGTCTCTATTGTGCATGGCTGTCTCTTTATGATCTTACTGTTTTCACTGCATTACTGTTGAGATTTTTTGTGTATAATTGCTCAATGATATCAATGGCATAAAGATAAAATTGTTAAAGATCATTAGGAAGTAATTATCAGATCAAAAAATTGGTTTCTACTATTCATCTTGTAGAAAATTCAACAATTCATGAATCCATGAAGGAGGAGTTAGGTGAAGATCAAGATGAAGTTATGAACACATGCATTGATGGTGAAATCAACTATATTTTTTTCCTTATCCACATGAAGGTGAAGACTTGATGAATTATTCCCTTTGTTAAAGTTTTTAACCTTATGATCCATCTTTTAAATTTTTTGAAAGGGTGAACTTTGAAGAAGGATTAGTGGACTTTCCCTTATTCCATGAACAAGAGGATGTTGAAAATGTAACTAGTGTCAGTCTTCATAATGTAATACAAATGTATCATTGATGTATTTATTATATTCATTTATTACATTCATTATTATTGTTTTATTTCTAGTCAAAGCATGTTCTTCATGCTTTTAGGGTTTATTGAGTCAAAAGAAAATTTATTGAGTCAAAGGAATGTAATTGAGTCAAAGTCCCATTTGGAATTCTTATAAGAAAAAAGAATAAATATTTTTCTTGAGTCAAAAAGAGTAAAAATATCCTTGACATACCAAGTTGGGCCTACTTGACAAGTCAACCTAGAAAAGGTAGTGATTCGACCTCTTGGACATGTATCAGTACAAGGCAGTTCGACCTCATTTAATCACTCATCATTTGCACCAATTCCTGTGCCAAGACAAGAAAAAAGCAACAAAGTCAAAGGAGAGAGAAGACAAATTGATTTTTTCCTTAATTCTATTCACACGTGCGAGTTCTTTCTGCGGTTTTCTGAGGCTATTACAAGGCTGAAATTTTAGGGGCTGAAATTTCAGGAATTGACCAAAATTCCAAGATTTGAGCAACGTTTACTTTTGTTGACTATGACTTGTTGGAGATGGCTTGGAGGAGGGTTGACTTGGGTCTTTGTCGCAGTCTTGGTCTTGGTCTTGAGTCTTGGATATCTAACTTTGATCTGATTCTACAAGAAGAGGGTTTTCATGGGTTTTCCCCCTTGTGGGGTTTTGCCCTGGCTTGGAGCCTGATTTTTTGTGTTCTTTGTCTCTTGTGATCTGCATGTTTTGTACATTTGGGTAATTGCTTGATGAAGAGAATATTAATTTAATAAGAAGCCAACAAACATTCACAAGTAATTATCAAGTTAAGAGAAATCAACTATAATCTACAAGCATCTTGGTTTTTCAACATAGCATTAGAGCTAAGGTGAAAGGATGGCAGTTTGAAGATCACATCTTGTTGGCATATTTGAAGACACTCCTCCAACAACTATCTCCCTCTTAGGACACATTTGCAACAGTTGCATTTGAGGACACCCTTGCAGCAATTATATCTCTCTCTATCAAAGCAAAGAAAGAAGGATTGGTTGGGCAAAGAGACATCCAAATTTACTGTAACAAAAATTTTGTGTCATCATTTCTAGTCTTCAAGAATAATTTGGGTCTGTATCTAAGTGGCATCATTTCTAGTTTGCAAGAATAATTTGGGTTTATATCGAACACATTAAAAGAGTGTATCTTCAGTAGCATCATCTATTCCTACAATGCGAATTTCAAGACATATTTTATCTCTGTGAAGCGAAGTCCATGTACCATACTTTCTCTGCGTGATGCGAATGTTAAAAAATCAAAATGCAGAAAATATTTTCTTACTTTGATAATATCTTGTGATAATTTTATGTTTTCTTTTATCTTCTCTTCATCATGCAACTATGAAATCAAAAGAACATGAAGTTCACAATAGAACATAGTATGTAGGCTCTCAACCAGGGCAAAATCCGTCTTCTAGGGGAAAAGCCAATGAAAACCTTCTTCTATTATAGAACCAAATCAAAATGAGACAACCAATACTTGAACAGGACTTCCACCAAACACTAAGGCAACCCTCCAAAAATATTTTCTTTGAAAAGAGTCAAAGTCCTTTCTTCAACGTCTTTCTTCAAGGAGTCAAAGTCTTCTTCAAGACTTTTCCTTCAAAGAGTCAAAGTCTTCCTTCAAAGATATTTTCCTCAAGAGTCAAAGTCTTCCTTCAAAGATATTTCTGCAAGAGTCAAAGTCTTCCTTCAAAGATATTTCCTTCAAGAGTCAGAGTCTTCCTACAAGGAGTCAAAGTCTTCCTTCAAGATGATTTCTTCAAAAAGTCAAAAATCTTCCTTCAAAGAATCAAAGTCAATGAGAGGCAAAGAGTCTTTCTGCAACTTGACAAAGATTTTGACATCCGACTTCAGGTCTGCAACTCAGCTTGCAATATTCGACCTTGCAATTCACACAGATCCCAAGAATTTTGCACGTGTGAACTTGATTAGGTCAGAATTAGTGCTTCTTCTCTTTCTTTTGGATTCTTCCTTTGTCTTCAAGCCTTTGTTCTTGATTTTCTTTTGATTGTAAGTGTAGATCGAACTTGGATTGATTGAGATCACAATAAGGTCGAATTCTCCTCTAATATATATTCATCTTGAGTGATTGAATGGGCTTCTTCTGGGCCAACTTCACTGTCAGGGCCGACATAGTGTTGCAAGTCCAAAAATACACTTTAAAAACAAATTAATATTTATTTCTTGTTACAATGTGCCCATAAGGGTCTTATACAAATGAGAAGACAATATTTACTTAATAAACCCTAGAGCATGAAGAACATTTAAGTAAAAGAAATAGAGCATGAAACCCATGCTTTTACATTTTTCTTTTCTTTTGCTTTTACAATATATACTAAATTAATTATGAAGACTGAGCATAGTTACATTTTCCAACACTCCCTCTTAATTAGGGAGGTATCCATAATTATACAAATAGTACAAGGATGACCTCAAGTTGAAATGTTCTAAGAAGAGTATCACAAGCAACATATGCAATGCTAGAAATATTGATACCATCTAGGCTAACTGTGAAGGTATCTAGGTACCATCTAGGCTACCTACCAAGGTTGTAGTTCAGCACAGATCTAGATGTCATCGAGGCTACCCGACAACACATTTAATCAACAAGGATCCAGGTGTCATCTAGGCTACCTACCAAGACACTAGGTGTCATCTAGGCTACTTGCCAAGACACTAAGCCTAATAGGGTTCTAGGTACCATCTAGGCTACCTGCCAAGATACCAACTCAACAAGGATCCAGGTGTCATCTAGGCCACTTGCCAAGGATCTAGGTGTCATCTAGGCTACCTGCCAAGACACTAGGTGTTATCTAGGCTACCTACCAAGACACCAACATGGATCTAGGCACCATCTAGGTTATCTGCCAAGGTACCAACCCTAACAGGGATCTATGTATCATTTAGGCTTCCTGCCAAGATATCGACCTTGAGTACAATCATACAAGTTGACCAACCTAAGGTACAAGTCATCACATCTCTTTAAAATAGGAGATATCAACTAATCTATGCATGCTTTTTCAAATATACAAATTTCTTTTAGAGAGATTTAGTCAAAATATCAACTACTTGTCCATCTGTTGGAATATCCTGTAGCTTCACATTCCCATCTTAATCCTTAATACGTTGAGATATGGGTTCCTTTGTCAATCTCATGCTACTTTGGTTATCACAATTATATAACAATGGGATTCATCGATCTTTCAATCAACTAGAACCAAAAAAAATCCCTTTTCAACATATTCAGCGTTATTTTTTAATCATTAATATGCTTATTATAATTAGATAATCATTTCAACATTATTTGGTTTTATGTAGCTTCCTCTTTCTATTATGCTTATCATTATCACGAGGTTATCATTAAACATTTTCATGTACCTGCAATTTTCATTAATAAGTACAACCAAGCACAATATACAAGGATCATGATATCAAATTTGTTAGTCTAGGGTTTATACTTATAGTGGAGCATTTTGGTCCTAGGGTTTTGACATGGATTCTTAAGATCCATCTTCATTCCATCTTTTAGGTAGGGTTTAGTCCAAACCCCAAAACTCCATTAGAGTTTCTATTATAATATTTAGCTAGCAAACCCTAGATGTCATATCCCAAGAATTAGGGATTCATAGAGGAAACAATAAACTAGGGTTAGGGTTTTTGTTTTCTAGGGTTTATTTCTATCTAGGGTTCAAAAAACCCTAAATATCAACAAACCCTAAACTCAAGATCTATGAAATAGCTTCAAAGACTTCAGAAATATTTTCAAATAATCACAAAGATATAATATAGAAAACATACCTCAAGTAGTCTTCTTCTTCCTTTTGGACTCGTTCCTCTGAAACTTCCTTTATCCACACATGATACGTGAATGATCTCTTCGTCTAACTCGAATTCTTTAGCATACTTCACTCTTTTCTGCAGTAATACCAATCCCCTTTTTCCATAGGTGTGAGAGGAGTTCTGCCCAAAAACAGTACCAAAATAAGTCTGTTGCATTCATTGCTCCTTTCCTTCACTTTGCTGGTTCTACGGCTTCAGACTTCAAACTTCAGACCTGACTTCAGACTTCTCTTCGACTGCTCTTTCTCGGCTCATTCTTTTGTTGTACTTCACACTTTTTGCCTTAGACTTGATCACCAAAATTCCGTTTCTAGAATGGAATGCGAGTTGCCTATTTATAGTTGTCTCCCAAGGTAATAAGCCGACTTGAATAGTGTGAGCCGACATGACTGTTTGGAGGAATTAATTAATTCCATTTGAAGCCGACTTGAAGAGGGATGCCTTGTGCTTGTCTTGGAGGGCTACTTGACATTTCTATTGACTCTTACATAAGTGTAATATGCCCAAGAAGGGTCTTTCATACATGACATAGACTCAAATTTATTTTATGACCAATCCTAAGGACCCATAATGGGAGTCATAATAAAAATAAAATTCCTTGCTCTTGAAACTCATGAGACAAGTATTACCATAATAATTTTATTTTTCTTCTTTTCATTAATTACATAAAATCATAATTACACATGTCATTATGAAGAGCGAACCTAGTTACTTTGCAACATTCTTTTCCAACATCATTTGTTGGTTCTTTTATTTTCCCTAGCACAATGTCCAAGACTTTGTTCCTAGCAAGGATAAGATCCATCCTTGTCTTCCAGGCTCTAAAATTTGAAGCTCCTTGAAGCTTGTTCTCTGATTTCATTGATGATGCCATAGGTACACTTGTTAATGTCATAAGACTCTTTTCTAGCTTGCTTTTGATGATGGCTTCAAGGTACTAGTTACTCCTTTAATGATGCTTCAAAGGTCCTTGATACTTCTTCCTTCTTCCTTACAAGTGATGTTTTTTCAAAAACTTTGTAAGATCTCCCAAGATGTCTTCAAATGTCCTTTTCAAAGTAGTCTTCCTTGTAATTTTCTTTGTGACAAATGATCTTCAAGCTGCCTTTTACCTTCCTCACCTTAGCTTTGATACCATGTTAGAAAATTAAAAGGCAGAAAATATTTTCTTACTTTGATAATATCTTGTGATAATTTTATGTTTTCTTTTATCTTCTCTTCATCGTGCAACTATCAAATAAAAAGAACATGGAGATCACAATAGAACATAGTATGTAGGCTCTCAGCCAGGGCAAAACCCCTCTTCTAGGGGAAAAGCCAATGAAAACCTTCTTCTATTATAGAACCAAATCAAAATGAGACAACCAGTACTTGACCATGACTTCCACCAAACATTAAGGCAGCCCTCCAGTGATATTTTCTTTCGAAAGAGTCAAAGTCCTTTCTTCAACGTCTTTCTTCAAGGAGTCAAAGTCTTCTTCAAGATGTTTCCTTCAAAGAGTCAAAGTTTTCCTTCAAATATATTTTCTTCAAGAGTCAAAGTCCTCCTTGAAGATGATTTCTTTAAAGAGTCAAAAATCTTCCTTCAAAGAATCAAAGTCAATGAGAGTCAAAGAGACTTTCTGCAAATTGACAAAGATTTTGATTATTGCTTCAGGTCTGCAACTCGTCCTGCAATTCGCATAGATCCCAAGAATTTCGCATGTGTGAACTTGATGAAGGCAAAATTAGAGCTTCTTCTCTTTCGCTTGGATTCTTCCTTTGTCTTCTAGCCTTTGTTATTGATTTTCTTCTGATTCTAAGTGTAGATTGAACTTGGATTGATTGAGATCACAATAGGTCGAATTCTCCCTTAATATGTATTCATCTTGAGTGATCGATGTTGTAAAATGTAACTAGGTTCGGTCTTCATAATGACATGTAATTGTGACTTTTTTAAATGATGTAATGAAGAAAATAAAATTATTATTGTAAAGCTTGCTTCATGGGTTTCATAAGCAAGTGATTTTATTTTAGATGGTTCCCATTGAGAGCCTTAGGATTTGTCATCAAGGTCAAAGAACTAATGTCATGTATGAAGAGCTCTTCTTGAGCATGTGTAAAGTGTATATGAGTCAATTAAGTGTCTAAATAGCCCACCAACGACAAGCACACAGTCCTCTTCCTATGTCAGCGTGTAAGACTCATGTTGGCTCACTCAGAGAGACACATTCACTCGATGCTCAAGTCGGCTTATAAGTATATGGACGAATCACTATATATAGAAGGCTAGGCTCCTCGCATTACCACAGAACAAACTTCACATGTCTCTGAGTTTTTCGGTGGAGAAGGCAGAAAGGAATTCAGATAGGATTCAGATGGGTGCAGTAAATGGGTCGGATGTAATCACAGTCAAAGGGAATACAAATCCCTATGTGTTTCAGATGGATAAGACAACAAGACAGTTTGGGATCTCCACAGAAAGGTCTCTCTATATTTCGGACAGTATGGGTGACTAATTGTTGAAGGAAATCGGATCCCTTTAGAAGCGCGGATCACAGTGGCAACAAGTCTAAGGTGGAAACAACATAGAAGATCAGATCACAGTGGCAGTAATCTCAGTGAAGAAGTTCGGATCTATGACGTGGATATATTCACAGTGAATATAAACATAGTATAGATGCTTCCCTACAATACTTCTGTCTTAGTGATACATCAAGTGCAGTAAGGTACTTTTGATGACATAACAGTTCATTGTCATGTGAAGAGATGATCTTAGCGTATGCTATGAAGAAGTTCGAAGTGAAAGAGAAGACGAGAGATGAAAAACAAACATGTGTCTTGGTCTTGGAGAGGCTGCTAGGTCAAGGGTCTTGGTCTTGGTATTCGTCAATTGGAATCTCTATAAGAAGAATTTGTGCGCGTTTTCGTCTCAAAGAGAGAGGTTTTGGCTCTGGCTCATAGCTTACATGTTGTGTCTCTTGTCTATTTATGTTCATGCATTGGTTACTGTTTGATGAATAAGAACACTAATAATCTAAGAAGAAGAAGATCCTAATCTAAAGAAGTAAATAACATTCACAAGCAATTACTAATCAAGAGAAATCACCTAATTCATGATGCCCTAGATTTCTCAACATGGTATTAGAGATAAGCTGTCAAAGTCAAGAAAAGGGCAGGCAATCAAGAGACCCTCAAGGATCGAGTTTCAGGAACTGTTGATAATATCGGCGATATTTTCGGCAAAACGATATATCACCGAGAAAATATCGCAATATTTTTTGTTTTGAAAATATCGCGATATTTTCAAAATATCAGCGAATATCGGAAAATATTGGCAAAATATCGCGATGTTTTAAAATATCGACAGAATATCGGCTATGTTTAAAAATTTGAAAAAAATATTTTTTATGCTTGCCGATATTTTGCTGATATTTTCGCCGATATTGCCGATAAGATGTTTTCTGGACCCTCGCCGATATTTTGCCGATACCGATATTTTCAACACTAGTTTCAGGAAAGGAATCAAAGCAAGATTGAAGAATATCAAAGTAAAGTCGAGATCTACTTTGAAGAATCAAACCTTAGATCATAGTAGAAGGTTTACTTTAGGAAATGTCTTAGGATTATCAATCAAGGCCAAAGCCTTATTCCTACTCAAGGCAAATAGATCTACACATCAAAGAAACTAGAAGTCTACTCCAACTGAAATGTTGGATATTATAGTCATCGTCAAAAGACCGCAAAGACCCTCATCAAGTTATCTACAAAGCAAGGTAGTTCAAAGTACTTTAAAGTCAAAGATCGCATCATCTTGGAGAAAGTTGAAATCCTAGAAGCATTTCTGATCTGCACTACAAGAGAAGTCGAAGTATCTTGGAGGCAAGAAGGCATTATCATCATCTTCAAAGCTATAAGGAAAGCTCCCTATCATTGCAGCAAGGATCCCCTCCTTATCCTTGTAGAATATCATCCGAGGAAGCAGCAAAACATCCTCATCTATCACCATCAACAAAGGAAGCTAGATCTAAAGGTGTTGACATCATAAAAGGAGCAATCTCCTCTATTGAAGAAGGGCTTTTTCATTTGGAAGAAGATCATCCAAAAGGAGCACTAATACATCTTCTTCAACCACCATCAAAGTGATCAAGTTGAAGATTTCATCTTCACTTGTCAAGTAAGTATCTTTCATTCTATAATCAAATTTGGTAAAATGACTTTGTTTTGCAAGGAGATCTATAAGTTGGTTGGGTCATCAAAATTCCTTGCTTGAAAAAGGAGGATAGACATAGTCCTCGAAGAAAGTGAAGTCATTGAACATATCAATGGAAAGGTCTCCTCTGAATACATGGAAAGGGATTCCTATGAATGGTCACCTCATATAGTAGTATTGGAGACATCAAAGAGATATATATGATAGGTTGGTAGTGTTATTCTTTGAAGATGCGAAGGTCACATCATTTAGATATGATCTACTCAAATTGAAGGAATCAAAGGGTAAAGGGTTATCTTCGTAAAATCTCAATTGCAAGATCTGGAGAAATAATACTCATTGTTCTAAATGCACTAACTGATGAACAAGGTAACGATGTCTATGAGGATAAGAATGCTATCCCATTCAACAACTTGTGGTTTCTATGCAAGATAGAAGAAGACAGTTTGAGGGAAAAAGTGTTGAAGGATCAAATGAAAGGATTCAGACATTTTGTCAAAAAGAAAGAAGAACATAGCTAGGATTAAATGCTATGAACATTACAAGAAAGGTTGTCCTTAGCTTAAGAAGGACAGTAACAAGAAGAATAGAGAAGAAGTCCATTTCACCGAAGAAGTGGAGGAAGCTGAAAGAAGGAAGTCCAAGGAAGAAGAAAAGCATTAGAAGTAAGAGCTCATGACATCACCATAAGAAATATGAAGGATGTTCGATAGTCAACTTTGAAGGACATAACTCTTGGTGACCTCATTGAAAGATCAAAGGAAAAAGTCATCCAGGACAAGTCTCATCATACATCAGTCAAAAGGGAAACTTCTGTTGAATAAGGATATGCAAGATCCTCAAGATTCTTTGATGGAATCCTTATTGGAGGATTCGTCGATCCAGAGTGGAAGCAAGTGTTTCATCCTGAACTCCAACTTGTGGAATTCATGAGATGATGATATGATGACATAAAAGATAAAGCAAATCAAAGGGTTGAATATCTTGTCAATCAAGGAAGCTGCTGAAAGAAAACTAGATGACCTAAAGGTAAATGAGGTATGCATGCCTGTATTCAATACTATAATTTCATGTCGTATGGTTGCAAGTAACATGGATCACTACTTCTATCTTGAGAAGCATGATCAAAGGAAAAGGATCTCCTCCTCTGAAAGGATGCAGGAAGGCATAGGTCACACTAGATGAAATCAACATAATATGTCCTCATATTTAGTATGAGGTGGTTGACTACAATTGAGGAACTCTGAACGAAAGCTCTTGGGAATGAAATGTGTGAAGAAAGGAAGGAAGATATCGTGATATATGCAACCATGGTAAAGGCAATCAACATCCGAAAGACCAAGAATATTTGACTAAGAAACCTCTTGGAAAGATATGAAGACTGATGGAAGTCTAAAAAAGATGGAGACCCTTGACAATGGATATCTTTGGGAGATGTGTCAACATGTATGTAGGATGTTGATACATACAGGAAGATGTCATGATGAAAGACGATCACAAAGGTAAGGCTGATTTAAAAGTTCATTTCTTATTTTGAACAAATATCTGGATGGGCTTATGCAACACTACCAAAGGAAGAACTGTGGATGTCTTCCTAGAGGACCATGTAGAAGGATGTAAGATCCTTCTAAAGAAGACAACATGAAGATGGCAGCATGACATGAAGCAAGACCAGATGTAGATCGATGGATCACTTTTTGATGAAAGGAATGATGATGTGACAAACTCATGGATGAAAGTGATGGATGGTCTGTGCCCTATGAAGAAGTCCCAAAAGATGAAGACTTTGTGACAAAGAAATTCATGACATCGAAGGAAGGAGTTCTTCAAAGCAACTGGTTGTCCCATTATCTCCACCTAAGTAGCTGTTGTAGGTCCCTAATTAAGAGGGAGCCTGGAAACAAGTTTCTTACTTGGAAGAAACTTGGAAATTCCTAAGCCAAGAGGGAGCTTAGGTACATTCCTTGTGTAGGAATGAATACATTCCTTTATTGGAATATGTCCTAACTAATTGAGAGGGAGAGATAGACACATCATTCTGGTCTTCACATGGGAAGATAGAATGAGAGGATTGGGTAATGATTCGGCATCTGATACTCTTTGAGGATGAGATAGGGCATCCAAGTTAAGAGTAGTCATAGAGGACCGGTATTCTTTGAGGACTGGGAATCCAAGATAAGAATAGTCCTAATGGAACACACCTTGAGAACCCGGGTGGGGTATGTTCTGAGAGAGCCAATGATGAGTGTGTCTATAAATCATTGATCTCGCTAGCATTGAGCTTAGATCTTGTGGAAAGATAGAGTTGTTAGTTAAGGCCTTGCTATTTGACAATGCTGATTGATATGATGCTAAACAAATGGGTTACCAATCCAATTCTTCTTCTGAGAAATTCTTCAGATTGAGAATGGCCAAGTACCATTATGAATACCTCCCTATTTAAGAGGGAGTGTTGTAAAATGTAACTAGGTTCGATCTTCATAATGACATGTAATTGTGACTTTTGTAAATGATGTAATGAAGAAAATAAAATTATTACTGTAAGCCTTTCTTCATGGGTTTAATAAGCAAGTTATTTTATTTTAGATAGCTCCCATTAAGAGCCTTAGGATTTGTCATTAAGGTCAAAGAATTAATGTCATGTATGAAGAGATCTTCTTGAGCATATGTAAAATGTATATGAGTTAATTAAGTGTCTAAATAACCCTCCAACGACAAGCACACAGTCCTCTTCCTTTGTCGGTTTGCAAGATGAAATAATGGCTCATGTCAGCTCACTCAAGGAGACATCCATTTGATGCTCAAGTCGGCTCATAAGTATATGGATGAATCACTATATATAGAAGGCCAGGCTCCTCGCAATACCATAGAACAGACTTCACACGTCTCTGAGTTTTTCGGTGGAGAAGGTAGAAATGAATTCAGATACAAATGGGTGCAGTAAATGGGTCAAATGTAATCACAGTCAAAGGGAATACAAATCCCTTTGTATTTCAGATGGATAAGGCAACAAGATAGTTTCGGATCTCCACAGAAAGGTCTCTCTGTATTTTGGACAGTATGGGTGACTAAATGTTGAAGGAAATCAGAGCCCTCTAGAAGCGCGGATCATAGTGGCAACAAGTCTAAGGTGGCAACAAAGACAAAAGATCAGGTCACAGTGGTAGTAATCTCAGTGAAGAAGTTCAGATCTATGATGTGGATGTATTCACAGTGAATATAATCACAGTATAGATGCTGCTCTACAATACTTTTGTCTCGGTGATCATCAAGTGCAATAAGGTACTTGTGATGACACAACAGTTCATTGTCATGAGAAGAGATGATCTCAGTTTTTGCTATGAAGACGGTCTAAGTAAAAGAGAAGACAAGACGATGGAAAACGAATGTGTGGCTTCTTCTGGGCCGACTCCACTAGCAGGGCCAACTAGGTGTTGGGAGTCCAAAATGACACTTTAAAAGCAAATTTAATATTTCTTTCTTGTTACAATGTGCCCATAAGGGTCTTATACAAATGACAAGGACAATATTGACTCAATAAACCCTAGAGCATGAAGAACATGCTTGACCTATTTGACAAAAATAGATAGAGCATGAAGCCCATGCTTTTACATTTTTCTTTTCTTTTGCTTTTACAATATATACAAAATTAGTTGTGAAGACCGAGCATAGTTACATTTCCAACAACAAAAACTCATAAGGCAACAGTACAAACCATTCTAGGGCATACATACGAGTTTTCCGGTGTATTAATGATGACATACATCCAAGTTTTCTGTGCACTATTTGTTCTGTTAATACAAGCTACCGAAGACATCACTATATGAATATTTATGGGAGCTTCTATCCTGATGTGACATGGCATTATTATTCTACAATCTGGACCAAGACCTATGATACTCCTCTAAGGCAATATCACTGTACTAGTTAAGAGCTAAGCATCTAGACTCTTTGACAATCCACTGTCATCTTATAAAAAGAATACAATTGGAACTTAACAAGGCACTGCTCAATACAAAAGGTTCTATGGCACTTCTCTAAGGTATCTGAAGCAACATATTCTTTCTATCCAAGGCATCCGAATTTCTTGAAGTTCTATACCATGAACAACAAAGTGTCTGCAAAAGATAAAATCTGTGGCATGAACCTATGACTAATCCAAACCTTATATTGCAATGGTATCCAAAACTCTTTGTGGCACTGTGATTATATACAAGTTCTGAAGTTACATACCAAAGGGACGAAGGACAAAAGTGTGTCATGAAATGCTCAACATGTGCGTTGTGATCTAAAGTTAAAGGAACCAAAACCATATGGATCATCTTATAAATTTCTAAGGAAAGCAAACAAGCATCAGTGATACTTCTTTGAGGCACTTTAAATAATGAAGAATGTGAACTTTGAGGCACTGTATACAAGGATCTAAGGAACACATATGACATTATGGTTTGATTACAAGAAAGAAACATAATCATAAGATAAGACCTTGGAAAACTCTGTGGAAGAGATGTGACAAAATATGTGAAGTTGAAGCCTCTTAACCATCTATCCTAGCTCAATGTTGAAGGTCAAGTTTACGAAAGTCATATTTTTAAAGGATCAAAGTCTGTACAACAACTAATGATTTTGAGACTTCTACTATCTGCAATACTACGAGTATTCAAGGATAATGAGAGTTTCTCTTCATGTGAAGTCTTGAGAAATGACTATACTTGGGAATCTGAGGAATGTAATATATGCATAGAACAAAATCTATCACCTTTATGAAATATGCAACAACAGTAGTTTATCATATCCATGACACATGCAAAGGACAAAGAGCTGAGAGATCTGAGACATGTCATCTTGCAGTAGTGGATCATCTCTAAAGCTATAGCTGTTAGAAACTAGGACAATACGGAGAGGGGGGGGTGAATTAGTATTATAGGAATTTTATAAACTTTCTTGTACTTGCAATGATATTAGGACACCAAGAAATACTTCATCCATTAATTTAGATGAGCATGATAAGAATCAACATAACTAGCACAAATAGTACACAGATTCTTCCAAATTTTTCTGCAATTTCTTAACAAGGCAAGCTACAACTTGCCGTTACAAAATTCTGTGGCTACAACCAACAGGAAGCTACAACTCCCTGATTTATCAGCTACAACATAAAGGAATTTCAACCCCTAATTGTTTATCGACACCTACTAGAAGGAGCTACAACCCTTGATCTGCAAGCTACAACTTGCTTGACACCAATGATTCATCTTTTATCCATTTTCAAACTAGAACCATGAAAGCCACATCTTTTTACAAAATAAAACAATATTTCTCTTCAAACGCTCACCAAAACACCTTCAGCAATCTCTAATTACTGAGAAACTCACCATCCACACCAATAACCTCAATCTAACCCAACTCGCACACTGCTACAACACACTTGTAGAATTCCTCAATCGATTATGCTTATAAAGAAATTTGCTACTAAATTAGGCTTCTTTAAATCAACTACTAGCCCAACCATTACCAAAACCCAACAACAAAAACCCTCATAATGCTTACATGATAGAAGGACAACCATTTCCTACCTACATGATTGTTCCTCTAGATCTTAATGATGTTCAACTTAGATCTGGTAGGATTTTAGAAAAGGAAAAACCTTCTATAGATGTTCAAGAGCAAGATGCTTCTGAGGAGGATTCTTTGAAAGTCAATAAAAGTTTTGAAGAAGCATACCTTCAAAACCCAACCACTCAAAAAGAAAAACAAAAAGAGTCAACCCCACAACTCCTATAGTTGAGCAACCTGCTTCTACATCCACACCTCCTTTTCCTGAGAGATTACAAATTGACAAGGGGGTGGAAAAACAAATCTTGTTGCCTGACTATGATTTCCTAGATGAATTAAAGAACGTCTGTATCAAGATTCCCTTGCTACAAGCCATTAGAGAGATTCGTATTCTAACAAAAACAATAAAGGAGTTGAGAATCAAAAGACCAAGTAGGAAACCAAGAGACACAAAAAGAATCCACCTGGTAAGAAAAATAGCAGATATCGTGATGGGAAAGATTACCATGCAGAAATATGTGGATCCAGGTAGTCCAATTGTCAAGACACACATAAATGGAATAGAAATTCCAAATACATTGATTGACTTAGGGGCTGCTATAAACATTATGAGTAGACAGACTATGGAACAGCGTAAACTTCCTAATCTTCTTTTCACAACTTGCAGATAGATCAGTAATCAAACTAGATGGTGTACTAGAAGATATTTCGGTCTCCCTAGATTCTTGGGAATATCCGGTGGATTTCATGATTTTGACTCCCAAGAATAATCTAAGAGGACATCCATGCATCTTAGGAAGACCTTGGCTAGCCACAGCTGATGCTTTTATTAGTTGTAGATCTGGTGACATGTACATTTTTTATGGTAGTTCAACAAAGAAATTTACTTTGTATCCTCCAGCAAAATCAATTACAGAAGTAGGAGACAATGAATGTGTTGATGATGAAGATGCTATACAACCTGTCTTTACTCTCTCTAAAGTTAGTGAGGATAGTCAAATCCTGAACACATTAGAAAATTTTGAAACATCTTCAGAATATGATCACACACAATTTCAGTTAGATTCTGATATTGAATACTTGTCATCAAGGCAAATGTCTCTCTACTCTATGGAAGAGTTTGGCAGTTCTGCAGTTGAAATTTTTCCAGGTAAAACATTGAATATCAACAAAAACTTGGAAGAGTCACAACAAGAAGAGCTAACCAAAATCTTACAAAAACATTATGCTACATTTGCATGGGAGTATACTGATATGAAAGGTATTGACCCTAAGACTTGCATCCATCATATCTATATTGAGGAAAACAGTAGACCAATCAGACAACCTCAGAGAAGGATGAATCCAAATCTTAGGGAGATTGTGAAAGAAGAGCTCCAAAAACTACTCAATGTGAACTTCATTTACCCAATCTTAGATAGCCGATGGGTTTCTCCCTTGGTGATAGTGCCCAAAAAGAATGGTAAATGGAGGGTGTGCATTGACTATAGGGAATTGAATAAAGCAACCTTGAAGGATCACTTTCCTTTGCCCTTTATAGATCAAGTATTAGATACATTAGCAGGCAAAAAGTACTTTTCATTTTTGGATGGTTTTAGTGGTTATAATCAAATTCAGGTAGCACCTGAAGATCAGGATAAAACCACATTTACTTGTCCATGGGGAACTTTTGCCTACCGAGTGCTTCCTTTTGGATTATGTAATGCACCTGCAACATTCCAAAGAGCAGTACTAGGAATTTTTTCTGATCTAATCCATGATTGTGTAGAGGTATATATGGATGATTTTACAGTCTATGGTAATACATTTGAAGAAGCCTTGGAAAATTTGGAAAAAGTCCTTATAAGATGTAAAGAAACAAACCTTTCATTAAGCCATGAAAAATGCTTTATGATGTTTACTGAAGGTATTGTTTTGGGACATCATATTTCAGGGGATGGGATTAAAGTAGACAAATCCAAAGTTGAAGTCATCTCCAAGTTACCTATTCCAAATTGTCAAAAAGATGTTAGAAGTTTTCTAGGATTTACTGGATATTATAGAATATTTATAGAAAACTTTACCAAAATAGCATCTCCACTCTTCAAACTGCTTACAAAAGACTGTGAATTCAAGTGGAGTCCTGATTGCCAATCAGCATTTGAAGCTTTGAAAACAAGAATATCTGAAGCACCTATCTTGAGAGGACCAAATTGGAAACTTCCTTTCCATATTTCTACAAATGCTTCAGATACAGCTCTAGGAGCTGTACTGGGACAAAAAGACTTGGTTCCTTATGCCATTTACTATACCAGTAAAAATTTGACTCCCACTGAGTTAAATTATACTGTGACTGAAAAAGAATTCTTAGCTGTTGTTCATGCAATTAATAAGTTCAGACATTATGTAACAGGCTATGAAACATTTATTCATACTGATCATTTTGCAATTAGATATTTGATGAACAAACCTATTACTAATGGCAGAGTTACAAGATGGCTCTTACTTTTACAGGAATTCAATATTACTGTGTTAGATAGACTAGGGAAACAAAACACAGTTGCTGATTTCTTGTCTAGGATTTAGAATATCAAAGAGGACTCTCCTGTAGAGGATAAGCTTCCTGATGAATCCTTATTTGCAGTAACTACTAAAACTCCTTGATTTGCAGATATGGCTAACTATTTGGTTACAGGGAAACTACCTCCACATTTATTTCCTAGTGAAAGAAGAAAGATTATTTAGGGTAGTTCAAGATATTCATGGATTTCTAACGAATTGTTTATAACAGGGCCACACTTTGTGATCAGAAGATGTGTTAGGGAAGATGAAATGCCTGATATTCTCAAAGCATGTTATGATGAACCATGCGGTGGAAACTTTGCTAACAAGAGGACAGCTTATAAAATCCTTTCTTTAGGATATTATTGGTCGTCCCTCTTCAGAGATGCAAAACAATATGTCAAAAGGTGTGACAGCTGCTAAAGGGTAGGGAAACCTACCCCCTCAAATGAGATGCCATTACAACCTCAAGTACTCATCGAACCCTTTGAAAAATAGGCTTTAGACTTTATTGGACCTATTAATCTTCCATCCAAGCAGAAAATGTATATATTGGTATGTATGATTATGTCACTAACTGGGTAGAAGCCAAAGCATTATTTTCTGCTACTGAAAATATAGTAGTTAATTTTCTTTATGAGGATATTTTTACTCGTTTTGGTGTTCCAAAGGAAATTGTGATAGATCAGGGAAGTCAATTCACATCCAGAATGATGGAGAAGCTTATGGAAGAGTACAAGGTCAAGCATAGAAAATCCACTCCTTATCATCCGCAAGCAAATGGTCAAGTGGAGTCCACAAACAAAGTAATTGAAGGAATCATTACCAAGACTGTGCATCTACATAGAAGAGATTGGGCAGAAAGGCTTCCTGAAGCCTTATGGGCCTACAGAACTACATGGAGGAACACAACAGGACATACTCCCTATGAAATTGTTTATGGGAAGGAAGTTCTGCTCCCCGTTGAGTTCCAAGTCAAAACCTTCAAGATGGCAGTTCAATTGGGAATGGATCTATCAAAAGCTCAAAATCATAGACTGGAACAGTTGAATGAACTAGATGAGATCAGACAAGAAGCAATTCAAAGAACTGATCTAGTTCAGCAGCAGAGAGCTAAGTGGCATGACAAATACATCAAGGACAAAAAGTTTCAAGAAGGAGATTGGGCATTGCTATTTGATTCAAAGTTCAAAGATTTTCAAGGTAAATTTCAAATTCATTGGCTTGGGCCATATGAGATTGAAAAAGTTTTTAGCAATGGAGCGGTAATAATCAAAACAATCGATGAGCATCAAACTCTTCTCATTGTGAATGGTCATAGATTGAAGATCTATCAAAAACCACTCTCAAAGGAGGAGTTTATCAAAACAATCGATGAGCGGTAATAATCAAAACAATCGATGAGCATCAAACTCTTCTCATTGTAGAGTCCTCATCAATCTCAAGTACATATGTCTTATGATGAAGCTCGGGATGACAGTAACAGCAAGAAAGAAGAAGAAAAGGTTAGATGTCTTAACAAAAGTTTCAAAGCAGATGAATTGAAGCAGGGATAGTTACAATTTTGGTTGCATGAGGACATGCAACATCTTCACAGTGGGTGTATGTTGAGCCCCAAAACTACCTCTCTTCTACGCATTTTATTAAACCTTTTCTCTTCTATTTTCCCATGCCAGTGCCTCCTAAGCTATCAAAAGTTGTTACATGTTGATTTCAGGAGTATATTTGAGTGATTTTCAAATTATATCATTGTGTGTGCTATTTGATCTAGGTTTTGTTTATCAGCTACGGAATGTAGCCACTTTCCGCAGCTAACTCGCAATTCCGCAGTCGTTTTCATTGTTCTATAGGTTACAAGTGTCGGTAGGAGAAATGAGACACATGGGCAGCTCAGGAATGATCCACACATGGATGAGGTCCTATTTGCTTAGCCAAATTCGTAAGGAAAGGTACCGGTCAAAGGGTGGTCAACAGAGAGTTCTACGTCAACTAGGACTCTGTTCTTGCACGTAAAAGAAGCCCGAAGCCATTCCTGAACTCGTGGATCTGTTTTTGCCACCTGCAGGCCATCTCCATAATGCAATCCAACATCCACCTCGCATAGATTTACTGCTCATGGCAACCGAGAGGCTGAATCCTCGGATTTTGACCTATTCACATGTCTATTGCTGAAGAAATTTCTCTAAGATACAGTTATCCATTTTCTCTATAAATATAAGCGTTTGCAACACAGATAGTTAGTTTTTGATATCGTTGATATAGCGTTATTTTGCTGTTGTGTAACCAAGAGACATATTCCTCTGTTTCATAATACAAAACTCTGTTTTTCATATGGTTGTTTAAGCGTGGTTTGAAGTAACAGCGTGTTAGTCCAAAGCTGTGCAGAGGGCCCCTACGTAGCTGAGGTCCCTTCTTTTGTTTTTGCATAGTTTTTCATGTATATTTTCTCTCATTTGAATTGTACATTTCTCTTGTTTTGCTTATGATCATAATCGTTCTGACTTTGTACATGTCTTTGTAGCTTGTCACATTTCTTACTAACAGTGCACTTCAAAATAGTCTTTAAGTCTGGTTATGCTCGAGCTTCTTAGTGTAGTTTTTGCATCAAGTGGTGATTTGAGACTTGCTTCCTCTGCTGAACTTTAGTTTTCAATTTCAGTTGTTTATGCTTTTATTTAGTGAGATTTGTTTACTGCTTAAGATAGTTTAGATATCAGTTCTTCATGCTATATGATGATATCTTCGGAGCCTTTAGCTTAACCCCGTTTTAGAAGTTAATTGGCGAGCTATTGTGATTATAGGTGAAGTAATTGATTTTGCTTTCATTAGTATGCAAGTAGATAGTTTAGATGTCAGTTCTTTCATGCTATATGATGATATTTCCGGAGTCTTTAGCTTAACCCTGTTTTAGAAGTTAATTGATGAAATATTGTGATTATAGATGAAGTAATTGACTTTGCTTTCATTAGTGTGCAATTTAGATGTTATTTTTTTCATGCCATATGTTGATATTTCCAGAGTCTTTAACGTAACCTCGTTTTAGAAGTTAATTGACGAAATATTGTGATTATGGGTGAAATCATTGACTAGTTTCCAGTTTCTTTACTTTTTTTGGTTTTGAGTGCAACAGTTTATTAGATTTCAATTCTGCAATTAGGATGGACAACAGAGATAGTAACCTCATTTTCAGTACTTTATTTTTAGTTTGGTTTATGTAGCTGCATGTTTACATTCTTATTCAAGCTCTGATTTTGTAGACAACATGTTTTGAGATCTTGTAAGTTCTAAGTTTGGAAATTATCATTGGAAATTATCATAAGAAGCATAAACCTTGTCTTCAATTCTACATCCACACTTGATCTTTAAAAAGTATTCTTAAAACTTTAGACTAGGGTTTCCATAGCATTAAAACACTTTCGGAAACCAACAAGAACAAAACAACAAAACAAGATAAAACTGAAAACAGTGAGGTAAGAAAATGGTTGTCTAGCACATACAGTGCACTACACTTCATCAGTTTACGACTCCCGGATTGATAATTTATGTAGAAATTTAAGACACACTAAATTGACTAAACAACATGTCCCCATTTTGAGGGGATGCCCAAAAGCAACCTTTTGGGAAATGCATTTCCCATGCATCTCCTCATGTCTCCCCAAAAGGAGGACATGGGGAAACATTTCTCCAGGCATCCTGCATTCCAGGTGTGTGGGAAACGTGAGGTGTGTGCACCCCACCCTAGGGGACATGCCCCTGTGGAACACTGCCTCATCTGAACTTTATCGGAAAATTCAAACCTAAATCAAACTTAATCATTGTTGAACCTGAATAGTGTGGCTTAGACTAATTCTACATCTTGACTGTTTTTATTTTTTATTTTTATTTAAATAGATATGTATCATATTAAAATATATATATTATATAAAAAGCATTCCTGGAATGCTCCACTCATAGAAGCTTTTAAAAATTGCATTTCTCGCCCTGTTCCTCTCTCCCCACACAACCTTGGGAGAAAATGCCCCCTAATGATGGGGCACTAACATAAATGTTTCCTTCAGACCAAACCAAGGTTACCAAACTCAGATCTGGAAATACTTGGTCAGGCAGAAGCCCTGAGTTTGACTCAACTTGGGGAAAATTCACTTAGTACAAAAGTTGGAAAATATAAAAAAATGCACATTTTTATGAAAACAAATAATTTTTCATTTATTTCGAATTGTTTTATGCCCATAAAATGCAAATTATAAATACATGTCCAAAATAGTAGCCTCATGCACTATGAAAGAAATATTTGTGCAAGCTATCTCTGTTACAATACCCTAGTTGTGTTTGTAAATCCCCTAATTGATTTGGTGTGTTGTCCCCTTGGTCACTCATGGTTGCTTTCATTGAAGGAGAGAGCAGAGAAAAAAATCACAATACAAAGTGCCAGTTTTGGAGGGTTTCTGGGTTTTTATAGGTCAGCTCAAATTTGACTTGCCTGAGACAAAATTACTTGTTTGAAGGCTGAGTAGAGACAAACTTTGGGACTCACAAGTATAACTTGTTTGCTTGGTAATATTGTTGGTAACCTCCCCGATGTAGGTCAGCCTCGCTGCTCAGAGCACTATCCTTTTGGGTTCAGGTTGGCCTCTTCAATTCTAATTACACAGAGTTTCCTAGCTTTAGCTAGCCCATATTTCTTCTTATATACAATAAGATAAGATAAGATAATTATATTTATGTCCAACTAATGACCACAAAGTAGGTCAAAGGCACTATTGAGTACAATGATGTCCATAAAGTGTGGGAGAACCAAACAGTCTCCTATAAAAAAATACAATGCATGAATATAAAAGGTACAATGCAGGAACATAAAAGATACAATGTATGGAATGCCCTGACGGAGAAGATCTAGGGGCTAATGGGTCTAAGGATCAAACCCATTTCTCCTAACATCCGAGGCTGGTTGAAGAACACTGAAAAAAATCCACAAAGTTTGCTGGCCTGATGAAGGGGCAGTGGGACGTGCGGACTGTCCACTAACTTGTTGTCTGGGGGAGTTTGCACACTGTTGAGGCCTGAAGGACCTAGTCCGTCTCCCAAGGATGAATCTGAGACAATTTCACTGTTGAGGTCTTGTGTGGCAAGGTGAGGTCCCACGGATCCTCACTAGTCTATAATCTACATATGAAACGATATCAATCATTCTCTTTGTGCCCCTGTCTGAAGGTAGTACCCTGAAAAATGTCGTGATCCTCTGTGTGGGGTCGGGTCTGATGGGAGGCTGAAGAATATGTGCTCGAAACCTGAGAGCCTCCTGCATATATAGGGCCATATATCTCTGATCAGGATATCTGAAAAAGTCTGCGAGGGTTTGAGAGTCTCTGAACAAGCAATGGAACCTTCCTCTGATCTCATAGTAGGTAGGGCATCCAAAAATGAAGTGCATCTCGGTCTCTACTTCTTGTAAATGACATACCTGGCAACATCTGTCTGGTGGTCCGTCTCTACCCGAAGTCGATGAGAACCTACTCTGAATTGGCCTAGAGGAATGCGAAGAGCATGCATCCACTGGTGAAACGTACACTGGGGTTGAATAATGGGCCCGTCTTTCAACTCCAAGAAGTGCTTAGCATAGAAAGCCATCTTTGGGCACAACCCATTGAACCAGTTGACCTGGATGAACTGCCTGTAGAGGTCCTCCCTGGTGATGTTGTTCATCTCTTGTCTAGTAGGTAGAAGGTGACCAAGAGCATCCAAGCAATATTGGAAAGGAGGGAGACGATCCAACTGAATGCCCATTGAATCTAAGAGATCTAAAACTCCTGTAAACCAACATCTAGCCCAACCTGAGGGAGTAGAACGAGCAATAGTCTACGAAGAGAAATATAGCAAGTAATGGTAACGGTCCCTACTCTTTATCGAGTCTGCAAATCCTCGGACACGATGCAAGAATGAGACCAAACTGAAGACTGTCTCGAGCCGAAAGGGCTGAGCTCCAAACTCTGCAAGGATGATGTGCTGAGGTATTGCATATTTGCATCTAATGATCCAACGGAGAAGGAGAGTCTAGACTCTCTCAATTGAAGCCCAATCCAACTCAAGTAAAGACGGTCCCCAAATCTCTAAGCCATATAGAACAATGGGATGGATCAAGGTGTCTATGAGGCTCATCTTGGACGAGATGTCCTGGAAGTGATGTCAAAAGCACTGTCTCTCGAGAAGGGCTAAGGATCCATATCCTTTGTTGATCCGAGGTTGAAGTGCTGGTTGCAAACTGAAGTGGGGGCCTGAGAATTGCACCCCCAAGTATGTATACGTGCTAGTGATCTCAACCTCCTCCCCTTTGAATAGGAAGTGAAGGTCCGAAGTTTTCTTCACTCCATTAAAGATCATAACCTTGGTTTTACCCAGGTTGACTGTCAACTGTCGAAGATCGCAAAACAGAGCTAAGGCATCCAGTTGCCTTTGTAATCCTTCTGGAGATGAGGAGAGGAGGACCACGTCATCAGCAAAGAGTAGAATAGATATCATGACTTGGTGAAGAAGGCAACCATCAGTGTCTTGGATATGATCGTGTAGAAAAGCTTCCAACTCATCAATATAGATCCCAAACAGGGTAGGGGACAATGGGCAACCTTGTTTAAACCTTGTTTAACGCCAATAGTGCTTCGGATGAAATTAGACATCCCATGAGCCATGTGAAGATGACCAAGGACAGACTCATATAGGCGCGTAATAGTTGTCAATAGGGTCGCCGAGATGCCAATATCTCTAAGTCTCTGGAGCAAGGCTTCCCTCGGAACAGAGTCAAAAGCTTTCCGAAAATCTACTAAACAACAATAGACTTTCGAAGAGTGATGTCGTGCCTCCTCAATCACGGTGCGGAGGGTGAAGATGTAGTCAATGGTCTGATGAATTGGTTAAAAATCTGTCTGTCCCCTAGCTCTGATTTGTCTCTGCTCAAGGTCACTAGAGAGCTTCCTATGTAGAACAGTGGCATACAACTTCGAGAACTTGTGGCCCACCATGATCGTTTTGTAGATATTGGGATTTGAGCTGGGGCTTGATTTGTGGATCGGATGGATGATGTGGTGTGACCATGCTGGTGGAAAACCTTCACGGACTACATGGTTGAAGAGATAAGCCAAATAACTAACCAAAGCACGAAAATCGTGTTTAAAGAACTCTGCTTGCTAGCCTTCCTTGTCAGTTGCTTTGCTGCTGCTCATCACCCAAATAACCTCTCTAATATCTTTGTCCGAGAATAGGTAATAGGAAAGGGGTGGGGAGGTAACTTGAATTTGGCCCTGCCCCGAAATATCATAAAGGTTGGAAGTGTGAGCGAACATGGATGTAGGGTCAAGGTCAGATGGAAGAGGGGAGTGTCGGGGAAGGATGGTATGCCAGAATTGTTTAGGGGAGTGGGCAAGGAGAGCAGAAAGTTCTCGTCTTCTATGAGAGACAAAGAGTCATTTCTTGCGACGAAGTAGATGACGGTGAGAAGCTTTGAGGTCAGGGTAGAAGGGTTGAGAGTGGGTGAAAGCATATCGAAGTTCTCGATGTAGAGTCTTGCATTCGTCATCGTACCATTTGTTCATGGGGCAAGATCTAAGTTTTCGGGAGGTGGAAGTGGGATGAGCGACGTGAGTAAAGGATTTGAGTGTTGCTTCCCAAATGGCAGATGAAAGACAGGTGGATTTAGTAGCATAGTCAAGCAAGGAGAAATGGGTCTCTGATGGGAGCATCTTCCTTAGGATAGAGGAGAAGATATCAGAGTCACCTTCGTCAAATGGAAAGGTGGTTTGGGGTGGGCCCCGAGGGGAAGGATGGGGTGGATGGGGAGGATTAAACCGGAGAGAGAAGGAAAGAAGTGCATGATCAACAAGGGGGATGGGGGAGACCGAGAGATGGCAAAAAGAAGGGAGCAAGTTCTAGCTAGCGAGGACATAATCAACTACACTCGCACCCCGCCCATATGGCTGGCACATGAAAAAGCGAGAGTCTCGGAAACAGGGAAGACCATTTAGAATTAACAAATCCTGTGATTCCCCCAACTTCAATAGATGCTTACCATACACTGTTGTGGACCCCAAAGCATCATCTGACATCTGATGAAGCCCAACTGAATCTGCATATATCCCTTGGGTACAAAACACATCCTCTGATTGATCATGGAGAGGGATCTGGAGATCTCTAGTACGAGCATTGAAGTCACCTAGGAGGATGACTTCCCCAACAACAGAGTATTGGGTGATGCCAGTGTACAAGTCTATAAAGGGGTCTCCATTTGAGCCATTATGGATGGCAGATGGTGAAGAGGTTGGGGGAAAGTAACAGACTGCAATGTAGATGTCCCTTGGACGAAAGACTCCGACGCTAATATGAATCCACATAAACCTGGCAAACTCGTCTTCGACTACCACAAATACCCTATTCCGGAGTGAGTCACTAACCAAACAAGCAAGTCCACCTGATCCTTTGACTCCTCCCGAGCTCCTAGTCTCCTGCCTGCACACTGAGAACCAATGGTAACCTGCGATATCTGGGAGAGGTTGAACAGGGCTTGCATGAGTCTCGGTCACGAAGAGGATGTCCGCTGATTCGAGAGCGTCATACAAAAGTCCTGGTGATGACCAGAAAGATCCATTGCCATTCCAACAGCGGATAGAGATGCCTGTACCCTGTCGTCTCCCCAAGCAGGCCCGTCATTTGGAACCTCCAGTTCGAGGTTCCCACCCAAGTGGGAAGGAGTCCCGAATGACTGTCTGAAGATTCCTAATAACTGCCCATTTCCCTTGTTAGTTCTGGACTGATACGTTAGAGAGATTCAATGACAAGAGGTAAGTGGTTACATATATGGAGGAAACAAGCACATTTGAGAAAATAATCTTTTTATAAAAAATGGGAACTTGTCTTTTTACAGACAGTAAACATGGAAAGAAGCTCAACCCACCCTCTCACAGTGAAGTGAAGAATAGGGTTTTCTGGTACCTTGCAGCACCATACAATAATCTGCCTGAAGACTCATTAACAATAATTCAATATAATCAATAGCCACATTCAGGAAAACCCATGCAGAAAAATATATATCTGCAATGTGGAAAAGTATCTCCCAACATTGGGGTATTTATGTAAATGTTTCCTTTGGACACTGGCACTCCAAGTTGGCCTGGTTGTCCTTGTTTGAGTGTTGATACTGTTCAGTTAACCTTCCTGATGTATGTCAGCTTGGCTGCTCAGGTTCAGCACTCTTCTTTTGGGTTCAGGCTTGCCTTCTTCAGTGCTAATGACACCTAGTTCCCTGGGTTAAATTGGCCTGTCTTTTCTATACGAATATTCAATATTCTTTAGTGATTTTGGGCCATAATTGTAACAATTTGCAGGCTTTGTATCTGCTTAAAGATTTGGTATTTACAAAAAAAATTAGTGCACACTGTTCCCCATTTCCAACCATTCAGAAACCTGTTCATTTACAGAGCAATGTAATGATTGTTTTTCTAGTTTGTCTTATTTTATTATATATTGTCTTTCCATTTGCATTTCGATAATGGAAAAATAGCTACACTTTTTTCTTCATTTATATGTAGAATTTTTCCAATTTCATCGAGTTACTCAGTGCCAATGTTATCTGTTTATTGTTTTGTGAAGGGCATAATTCAACAATCTATTTTATTGATGATGTTGGACCATCAGCTGCGGCCCAGACACTAACCTTCTCGGACTTGCCCCTTCGTGATGTGGGTTACCCTTCTCTCTTTTGTCACTTCATGCTTTTACTTGGCAATGTTTTCTCCCAATACATTTACTCCATGAATTTTCAATGTTTTTTAAAGATTCATGTTGTTGATCTGTTTTTGCCTGAAATCTTTTGCTCACAAGTTCATGGAGGGCAATGCTTTTTTTCTGGCTGTTCACAAATATCAGTATAGTAGGTATTATCCAATGTTGCAGTTATCGTTATCAGGATATTATCAGCAAGGGAAAAAATCGGGAAAAAATCGTAAAATACAAAAATATTCATTTTTCCAATTTTTTTAATATCTAAAGCATCTACAACATAAAATAAATACATTAAAACATAAATATGATAAAAGAACTAATATATAAGATGTGTAATATCATTTCTTGTGTTACATCACACATAACAGTGAATCATGTCCTAAATAGGAAGTCCTGACTCAGTCCCAACTCAGCGTCAAAATATCAACAAAAAATATAACAATGTATCTCATATCATGAGTCATAATGTCATATACAATGAAATTAACCAAATAACTAAAGTCTAATACTACTGATTTCCTCTGCCCCTCTTGCAAGAAAATGAAATAGCTTTCCTTTTCCTTCTACATGTAGATGCCGGTGGAGTTGGCAGTGGACTCTACTGTGCTCTAGAAGTTGAAGAACTAGGAGCTACAGGAGGTAGACCACGTCCTCCACTGGTGACAGGGGTAGCCTGGGTAGGTTGTGTCACCTCCTCCTCATCAAAAAATCGTGGGGGAAAAAATAAAAAAAATTGCGATTTTTTGTGGAAAAAAAAAATTAACGTAAAAATTGGGCGATATATCGCCAAACTCAAAAAATCGCGATTTCCTAATATTATCGTGATAATATCGCAATTTTTGCAACCCTGGTATTATCAACCAAAATTCTGTGTTTTGCAGGTACTGTTTCTTTCAGATAGGGCGGTGGTGGGTGTAGGCTTTGATTGCAACCCTATGCTATTTACAGCGGACAACAGGGGCACATGGTAAAACATTATTTTAATAGATGGCGGACTTGTAATTTTTGGTTTATTTTCTCTGCTATATAAAGCAAAGTCTATGATATGAGAGAAATACGTTACCATTTTATGTATATTTCAAATCTTTATATCATATAATGTTTTACTGCACAGGAGTTTTGTAAAATTTCTGGATGAAAAAAAATCCACTCCGGCCAGTTCTAAATATGGGTCACAGGTATGACCATCTTTTCTTGATTAATGAAATGTTGTGTAGAATTTTGTAAAAATAGCTTTCATGGACTAGTTGTAATTTTAAAGACAATAAATTTAGGTTTGGGACAAATTATTCTCTGTACCATACTACTGCGTTGTAATGTCTCCTTTGTTATATTTGAAGGAGGAAAGTAATTCATCCCTGCTTCTTTTTCGCCATTTGATTTTAAAATTTTAAATCCTGTTCCGTTCTTAGTTCTTAATTTTTATGAAGTCCCTGAAGCTCCTAAGTAACTTGTAATTAAGCTAATTCTATATTATATCTTCCAAAAGCCG
Organism: Pinus tabuliformis; assembly: GCA_031772625.1. Classification (NCBI taxonomy): domain Eukaryota; kingdom Viridiplantae; phylum Streptophyta; class Pinopsida; order Pinales; family Pinaceae; genus Pinus; species Pinus tabuliformis. Next base: position 287,915,156 of record CM062804.1, on the reverse strand, counting down.
CTTGTCATGATCTGTTTTATGTTGATGTTGATCCATGAATTGTTTGTTAGGTATGCGTATCGTTGACTAGTTTACAAAAAGGGTTAGCGAGGAATTTACTTGTAAATATATTGAAGAAATTGAAGTTATCTATGATAATATTTCAGTTGAGATTTATTTTTCACTATTTGGTTTGCGCTTGCAGTTTTCAGAAGCTTTTGGAAAGTTTTATGGTCAAGCAAAACATGGCTCAAACATTGATGCAGTTGAACCATCCAAAGCTCCTGGAGGTTCACATGAGAATTGCATAACGTAATGACTCTTTATCTTTATCTGAAAGCTCTTACAGAATTTACTCTTCTTAGTAAACTATTTTGCATGGTGCTAATTACCTGTGTATTTCAGCTGCATTTTACCACTACCGCACCCAGGGGAAACCACAATAAAGGGTTTTAGTACCTCGGGTATTTTCTTCATCCCTAGATATACATCAAAGGGGACACTGTCTAATCTACTTTTAGGATATCTTCATCATTCTGCACAATAGTAGGAAGTAATCTTTGGTCCTTTTCGCAGGCCTGGATGGTAAAGTGGTGATCTGGGAGCTCAGCAATTTGAATACCCTCTTTTCACAACTTGCATTATAAGAGATCCTCTGCTGTCAATAAAAGATGGATATTTGACAACTAGACAAATATTTCTGGCCATCCATTTTACGAACGCGTCTATATCCATTCTTTTACCGGGTTTTTCTCTTTCTGATTGCTTTAGCATCTTAATTGGTTGCAATTTTCCTGCCCGTTTGCCTTGATTTCTGGAAAACAAAATTCAGGCATTCTTTATCAGCCAGTCACGATTTCCAGTTCTCAGCATTGGGTATTGAAGGACTAAGCACTGTACGTCTGTGGAGTTACGTATATTCCTGTAAATTATTGTCAACTCAGATACATTACTACGTTTGGATCTATTAAATTTGGTTGTCCAACATTGCATATCCATTTTCTTTCTTTTTTTAGGGTTTCTTGAAGTTGCTAGGAGACTAGAGTATACCATTACATAGCAGTCATTATTCCACTTCAGGGAGGAAGGGTTCACATTCCTCGCAATGTTAAAGGTATTCTGGCTTAGCAGATGCTATTACTTTGGTTTGACATGCACAAAGAAGAAAGTTGTCTTGTGATCTATATTGCATTAATCATTTGAGAAGAAATGCTTAGGTTCAACTGTGAAAAAACTATTTGGTGAACCCTAAAATTCTCTCACAAGCAAGCTTATGCGGAGTTTGTTAGCTGGTTATAAGTAGCCTTGTATATGTCTTCCACTAGAGTCCAAGGGTGAGTATAATTTGATAATCCTTGGACTGTAAACTGGTTTATCTTGAAAGCAAGCATCTTTATTAATTGTATCATATACACAAGAATGAATATGTATTGACAATCCGAGAGTTTAGTGCTCTATTTTCAATTATTCTAAAGGCTTTAGGCCAGGTGTGCATTTTATTGGATAGGGAAAATGACATTATTCAACCACTATGGTTTTAGAATTCTGGAATGGACGTCTTCAAGTAAGAATCATTTCACTGTTCAGTGTTTACTGTTATAACCCTGAGAAAAGTGTGGAGATTGCAAGTCTTTCACGAATGAATACCAGGAATCTGACTTATTATCAATTTATTTCGGGGGGAAATAACATGGGCATGAACTAATTGCCTCTTGCATGGCTTCGAATGAATTTATCTGAGCGAGTAAATTCTCTGATTGCTAGTTCCAGATATTTTGAAAATTATTGTTACAATAACCAACAAAACTCTGAAGGTTCTGCAATTGGTATACTTAACTTTGGCATGAAATCTTGGGTAATTTGGTTTTTACCTGGATATCATCTGTTAACATCTCTTAGTCATTCCGTACTCATTATTTTGAAGTCAAGTTTTTTGTGAGTGAGGTTGGCGAAATATTCATCCATTCATGCCATTTCATATTAAAAGACTCTCAGTAAAATAAGAAATTATAAGTAAATTTCTTCACCTTGTGAGCATCATTGGTATCATTGAATGTAATGCGTCTCATGTGGATTTCAAAATTAAGAAATTTGGTCGGTCTAGACTACTATTCAGGAATATGGCTATAGTTTAATGACTTACTTTTATGTAGTTAATTCACAAAATGATATTGATCATTATGTATACTTGATATAATAATGGATATGGGAATTTGTAAATAGTATGAGTAACAAAAAGGTGTAGTCTGATTAATCGATGTTTTGGTCTTTTTTCTTTTTTTCTTTTTCTATATATTTTTGTCAATTTTGCATTAAATTTGGTAAAGATTTTTTTAAATTGTAAGTTTGAGTTGTGTAGTGAATTTTTTTCTATATATTTTTGTCAATTTTGCATTAAATTTGGTAAAGATTTTTTTAAATTGTAAGTTTGTGTTGTGTAGTGAATTTTAAGATTGTTGAATCTATTAATGTATTTTAAATAACAGTAAATTACAATTTCACCTAAATTTATATCACTGAATTTTAATGGAAAAGACCAAAAACATCTATTAATTAAACTGTACTATGATAATAATAATAATAAAGGCAAGAGAAATACATTTATATTATAGTTCGTAGCATGTAGTTATTATACATTTAGTAGATTTTTTTATTAAATAATTTATGATTTTCCAAATTTTATAAAAAATAAATCTTGCTATCATGAAATAAATCTGAATAAATAAAGACAAAAAGAATAGATAAATTATATTGTTCAAAGATAAGCTCAGTGAATTATCAATAAAATGGTTCATATCTTATTCAATTTTGTTTCAAGATTGTTGGGCTCCCTTGAAAGAGTGTTAGAATACTATAGAATATATTTATGGTTTAGCTTCATTCAATTATGTAATACCAAATTTAATAATATAATTTTAAGGGTTCATATCTTATTCAATTTTGTTTCAAGATTGTTGGGGCTCCCTTGAAAGAGTGTTAGAATATTATACAATATATTTATGGTTTAACTTCATTCAATCATGTAATACCAAATTTAATAATATAATTTTAAAGGTAGAATAAGGTTACATTGTACTATGACATTTTTTGTGGGAAAAAGTTACCCGCTAAATATTTTTATCATTTTATAAATTTCAGATAGATGAAATAGACAAAAAAAAATAAATAATAAGATATATTTAAAATAAATAATTTAATATATATAATTTATTAAAATATTTTGATTGATTTGGTTTTCTATAATAATTAATTAATTTAAATATATATATTTTTAGATATTAAAGATTATTTAATTTTTCTCTAGAATAATATTATTAGTGTTATAGTTTGTTTAAAGGTTATTTTAATAATATTCATTATAATAAATAGTTATATTTGGTATGTTAGGAATAAGATCATGCTGTAATAAAATTAAAATGAATACAAAACTAAAACACACGATTACGCAATATATTGAAGACACCAATATACATGGTTTATCGGATTTAGGCTGCATCCATAGTGAAATAACTAATTCTTTTATTCTTTTCAGCAAAATAAAGGGATATAATTTGTAGCACATCCACTTTAGTCTCTTTCTCAATTACTATACACTTTCAATAATACACAATTGCAATATAATGCCCTTATAAAAAGAGTGTTTCCTTCTAGGAGGAAAAACCCCTAACATTTGTCATCATATTTGTGACCTAATGATGAACTATTCAAATTAATTATGAAATCACAATATTTTACAAAGAAAATCTCGGGAGAGCTTCAAAAGCTTTTTGTTGTCTCTTGTGGACCCCCCTAGGGATAATAGCCCTCTTAGACCCTTTGTTAGAAACTAGGATCAAAACATGGTTATAAATGAGGCCTCCAAATCAAAAAAATAATCAGGGTCCATAATCAACATGGTGAACCTCATATAGGATAAGAGCCCGTAATTTGAACTTGGTTATTGTCACAATAACTACTCCAACCTATCCTAGACCATGTATCAAGGAATGCTTTGTTATTTCCCTAAGATGATAAGTTTAATCAATTTTAATTTTGTTTTAACAAGCAAAAGTTTGGAGTAGTTATCAAATTTTTTAATTCAATTTTCTAATGAAATATATTTTTAAATCATTTGAATTTCCTTCATGATGATAAACATCCACTAGGACCAAATTTGGTTTATTGGATCCTAAGAAAGATAAGGAATTACTTGGTTTGTGTTAAGTTTTATATTTCTATTCAATTTTTTTTAAGACATGCAATCATAAATCACCATAGTTTTGGTGATTTAAAAAGTTAAGACGGTCAATGTTGTGAGAAACCTTTTAAAATTTTAATTTAGTGTCGGTGTATGCCATGGGGGCTTCACTAGGGGGTAAATACGATACCACGTGCATTCATATTAGGGGATATATATTGAGGAAAAAATGACATAATATATTGAGCATATAATATGGGGTAAAGGCTTTTTATATTAGAAGGTATAAAAAATGGAGCTCAAAGTTAATGAAAAAATATAAAGGGGTATAAAAAATGTTAATTAAAAAATGGATACCTACAATATCTAGTGAAAGTAGGGTTTTTTAAATTGGGAAGGTTTATTGGGTTTGTGTTGGCAGGGGGTTAAATAATGTTATTTTTATAAGTATTTTCCAATATGTAGTCAAATTAAGGGTATTGTTTAGTATGCCACAAACACACATGCTATGTCAGAGGTTCCTTAAGTGAATCCCCCGTGGTGTATGCAAGGCATCCTAAGAGAAAGTGCTTTTCATTTTCGACCCTCGTAGTGTTATAAAAGATAACAAATTATTTGAACGCGTGACATTTAAGGAATTATCTAATGCCCTATTTCAATATGGAGCTTGTTAGAGTTCGTTTTTATTTTATTACTGTTGATTTTTTTCTAAATAGTATTAAATTAGATTGATCACCTTCTTATAATATTTTAATTGTCTTTTATTTATTTTTAATTATGTATTGCATCACAAATTTTCTTTAAATATAGATGTAATAATATTTTAATATTTTGTTTAGAAGTTGAATCAAGGAACATGATGGGAGAGACTCAGCAATAGCTGGCGCCTTGCTAGACTAGTACAGGAAATTGGTGAGATCCTTCCTCACTTTGAAAATATCCTCTCTTCACATGTTCTGAGAGAAGGAAATAGAGCAACGGATTTTCTAGAAAATTGGGCATGTGCTAATGCGAGCAGATCTATAGAGCTAACTTGGCCTGTCCCTCCATCAGAAATTGACTTGGAACCTCTTAATATAATCTTGGATCATGACAATAAGTAGAGGGAACACTCTTCCCACGAGCCAAATCCCTATCCCCGATCGAGGTGCGAGACGGTACATATTGAAAATCCCAATGCATAATGGATTGTGTCTGGATCCCACAACAGATCTCCACCACCCTCCACATGCTCCACTCACATGGTATGGTGGTAGTTCGTAGCAAGGTAATTAATTTGAGGAGGAAAGGTGGCAATAAGTCTTCAATGTGGCATGCTCCCGACCTTTGTGGTGTTCATTCTAGTAAGTTGTCTGTTGGTGAATTGGTTCGATATCAGCACGACGGAGAGCTCGGCCATCCTCGATAGGAGATAGCGTTGGCCCCTTGCAGAACCTAGGTTCACTTTCTGTGGGCTTTGCTTAGTTGTCTCTGGTATGTACTCAATCCTCTGTTCCTCTTCTGCAGCATGGATCCTTTCTCCTATCTGTGGGTTCTAGGGAACAAAAGATCTGAGATGTGTAGGCAAATAAGGAAGGACTGGTCCTGGGATATAGGTTCAGTTGTCTCAACTCTGTATGATGGATGTTCTGTTTTCTTTACCCCTGTGTCGATTCTTTATGGAATTCTGTTAATTCGTATGGGGGTTTTAATAGTTAGGCTCTTGAGATGTTCATGGCTCACCTGGTTCTTCTACTGACATATCCAATCTGGGTTGTATATGCGAGTTTGTGGTTCTGGCCGAAATCCATTAAGGCCTTTGCATGTGATTAGTTTAAGGTCTCTCTCTTTCTTCAATAGTTCTGGATATTGTATGACCTATGCCTACGACAAGTTCTTCTCTCTTAGGGCCCTGACAGGTAACTGACGATGATTCTGGGTTTTGTTTAAGATGTGGCTCTTAACAATGTTTATCCTAACAGGTGCTCCAGCAGAGGGCATTCGCTATCCACTCTTGAGTCTCGGACTTCAGCTCGCTCGGGGTTTCTTGTTGGTCTTTCAGTTAAGTGTTTGCAAGTTGATAGTTGGGTATTTCGAAGTAAATCGCATGGCTCATGCAATAGCTAGAAAAAGCAGAGCCACCTGTGGCTCCAATGGTTGTGGGAAACAAGTTAAATCAGAACCTTATAATTCAGGTTCCTCCTTTGGTAAACATTGTGGATGGAAACCCACCTCTCGGATAATTGAGGATGCAGTGAGGGCATACCATGCAGGCATACTTGTGGCTCCAATGGTCATGGGAAACAAGTTAAATCAGAACCTTATAATTTAGGTTCCTCCTCTGGTAAACCCCGTGGATGGAAGCCCACCTCTCGGATAATTGAGGACACAACAAGGGCATACCATGTAGGCTCAGCCTTGGTCTTCTAGCTTATAGCTCAATGGGAAGCTGAGCTTAATGAGAAAGCAGGTATTCTCGATCTAGATTTGGAAGAATGGCAGGATTTGGTTCCAAACTCGGGCCACTCCCGGGGTCGCACCTCCCAATACAAGCAAACACTGCACTTGTATTGGATGATGAAAAGCCTCCTGATGAAAGCACTAGAACATATCCCCTCAGGATCGGTCACACAGGCTGCGACAGTCCTAGATTACAGTCAAGATTTTCAACAGTTAAAATTTTAGCTACAGCAGCAAAGTGGTCGCCTCAATCGCATTGAGAGGCACATCCCTTGCATACCGCAATTTGAACTCCCCGGATCGACTGCTAAAGATCTAACCCCAGTTGATTCTACAGAAGATGAATAGTCTGATGGTTCCCCTTTGTTTTAGTTTATAGTATATGCAACAGTTTTTGTATGTACAGTATTTCCAGTATGTTTATAGTTATCTAGATGTTAGGAAGTTCAAAGAAAATTAGACATTGATAGCTTGGATAGATAGACTGATTCTATATTGTTTTTGGATGGCTTATCATGTTGTTAGGTGGCCAACAGATCTGGCTTCCCTCTAGGTAGGTTGCGACCACCTAACTATTCTGATGATGGATGTATCTTGCCCATTTTTGTGAAAACTAATGAAAAAGAAAGGAACTACCAAGCTTACAAAAAAATAATATTTTAATATTATTGTTATCATGCAAAACTGTCTCTTCCTTGATTCTGAGTAGATTTTGAAGCAATCTTAGCAAGCCTTCTATCTTCCATGTTTATCTTGTTCTTCTATATTATATACTAAGTCACAATTGTGCTTTCAAGGGGGGAAGACTCACTTTTATGAGGAGGATAGGATAATGTGTATTACTTCTAATTTTGAAATTATAAGTTATAAAACACTCTTGGATCTGGTCCAAAACCAATACATATACCTTCGTTAAAAAGGTGCTAATCATAATGGCCTTATAATTAGAGGTATCATTTTTGTATCCACTTTTAAAAATAGGTATAATTACGCTTTGAGTTTAGGGTTTAGAGAAGTCTTGCTTCATTGCTAAATTGGAGAGTTTATGGATACGAGGGATGAGGACATGCCCTCCCAATTTTTTAATTTTCCGCTTGTGCCTTCGATGTTTTTAGTTTTTCCTTCTGTGAACTGCTTAACCCCAAACTTTGTCTTTTATAAAAAATAATTATTCTTCTATAAAAAGGAATTGAGTGTTGTCTACAATATTAAGGGATTTCTAAAGCTTTTTTTAAGGCAAGAATTCTAGCCCCCTGAGGGAATCATATTATTTTCTTTAGTTTTACAAGTCAAAATTTGTCTCCAAAATCTCTTAAGATCTAGCTTAGGGAGGTGTAAAAGCTTATCTTGCTTTCTATTTATATGGTAGCTTTTTCTTTTTAATTAGGGTTTGATACCTATTTATCTTGCCATATTTTTAGGATTCATTATGAGCATACCCAATAGCTCTTTTGGAAATTTAACGCTCTTTATCATATCAAGGGTTGGTTGTTCTTTTTTCCTTTTAACATAACACCTTAATAGAGAAATTGGTAATGGAAGTAGAGAGGATTTTCGTAAAACTATGATAGAGACCTTCAATATTATCCTTATTTGAACATAGATATAAGACATTATTTTAATTTTTTTAAAAGATCGACATTACTTTTGTTGAAGATCAATTGTTGTTGGTTACTAGAGTTGTCATCTATGGGGTTTTGTGCATGACAAAGTTTAGAGTTAGGGTTAAAGGTTTATGATCAAGGCCATATTTATGGTCGTTTATGATGTCAAAATTTATTATTTGCTTGTGTATGAGTGTAATAGATATCACATCATCTATGACACCATTTCCAAGCCTATGATTACGATTCATCCAATTGGATTTTGGCCACTTCATTATATGAGTAACATAACCAAATTAGTAAATGTGGTTGATATATGTTGACATATGTCATTTTCCCCCTTTTAAAATCAATGACTCTTTGTTTTATAAACCATTCATTTTACAAACCTACATGTTGACTTGATGCCATTTGTTATTTAATAATTTGCATGGTAATTTCATAATTTCATTAGGTAAATTTGAATAGGTAAACATGTATTGACATGATGTAATTTGTTATTTGATAATTTGCATAGTAATTTCATAATTCTATTAGGTAAATGTTAAAAGGTAAACATAGATTTAGAGATGCAAGTTAGTTAATATTTGAAATTCCATCCATTGGTGTGAAGGATATGACAAGAATGTGTCAACATCTTTTGTTTATGACCACAAGATTAAGATTTAGATTAAAAATGAGATTAACCTGTCAATGCTCAATAAGGGGAAAGCCTAACGACGTGATTACAAATTATGAGAACTATAAAGCTTGATTAGCTTAGTACCAAATAAACTCTCAGCCAAGTTTTCATGGTTCCATTTGTATATGCTATCTAAAACAACATCCTCATCTAGCCATAGTGGATTAAGGTTGGATTCATTGCTTAAAACAATAACTCAATCAGTGGTTGTTTTGACAGTAAACTCTCGTAGCAAGAGGATATTGCTTTCATTTGTCATAATGTAAATAACATGTTGTAAGCCATTGTGAGGATAATTTTCATCTAGATTGTTTTTCTTATAAAAGGTAGAATTAATAGATGTGAAACAACATATTGACGTATAAATCTTCTTAACATGAATATCCAAAATCTTCATTAGATGTATTGATTGAAATGGTTTTTCTTAGGAACCCTAATGTGAAGAAAATGTCCCCTTTTATGTATTAATTTATGTTTCTTATTCCTTTGGCATGGGTTCTCTTATTCCATATTCATCACAAGACAAATCATTCTTTGTTAAGAACTTTAGATTCTTCATGCTCTCAAGTTTTAACAAGAAATATAATATCAATTTTAATCCAAATCCAAATTAACATGAGCCCTCTTCTCCGTATAAAGTGTCATATATATATATATATATTTTGTATTTGAATTTTGTAAATTCTCTCTCTCTCTCTCTGAAGAGAGAATATATATATAGACACAAAAGCCTAGGTTTGAACTTGTGGTCTCTTTGGAATACATCTTCAGATAGCCACTTCAAACTGATTAAGCTAATTTCAAAATGTTATGTCTACACGTGCATACCCACACACAAACATTGTAAGGAAAAGTTTGTGGAATCCTCCTCTAGGATCTTTGGATGGAAAGTAGCTCAACCAACAACCAAACTAGCAAGTGGTACTCCAAGGGACTCGACCAAATGTGAACTTGTAACCTATGGCATATCTATTTGCAACATGCTTTCAGTGATTCAATTGATTAAATTAGCCTTTAAGACTTCAAAATTGAAAAACACGAGAAGTAACATTTGATCCATTTCTAATCTCTCTATATTAGTTTATGCTCTTTGCTAATGGATTCAACCCCCCACACATATATATAGTCAATTGGGTTTATCTTTAGTTTTTGAGAGGAGTAATTGTTATCCAGTCTAGATTCAATTCCCACAAATAAAATATTGAACTCATATTAAGTATATTATGACAATACTTTTGAGTATTATTGAAATACGTGCAACATTTTCCAAAAAAAAACTATCAAAATTCACATTATCAAACAAACTTATCATCTTAATGTCCTAAATCTCTCTTAAATATGACTCTTTGAAATATGTAAGTTGTCTAAATGTGTAAGAAAAAAAAAATCATAACATGCATCCCACAGTAAAACTTTTTGAGAAAATAATTCATAACATGCATAAGACAATAAAGCTTTTTTTTCTAAATGATGTAAACCTTGATTTTAAATAATTCCCAAAAAATTAAAGAGCTGGTTTGGTGTCCATTGAGTCGAATTTTTAAAGTTCACAAGTGCTTTGAATAACCCTAGAAAAAAATACTTTTTAGTTTCACATGATTATGATTTGAATCGCTTCTTTAATGATGTTAATCTTGATTTTAAATATTTGTCGATGGACCCCACCAAAACATCGAAAAGACATCCTGGTCGTCTGTTTAGGCAAAGTAAAATAAGATCTCATCCATTAGTTATGCCACATCGGTCATGCTTACGTCTTTTCCAGATATTCCAGGTGAATAACTACATAACCCTCTCACTATGAACGATGGACACGTTATCATCCTGGTCACCAGCCATGTCATCCCTCTGTCCAATCCACGTCATCATATGTACAGGTTATTTTTACTCAAAACTTTCACTTGAACGTTGATGATCGGATATCGGCGGTGTTTCACATTGTTATAACTCAAGAGTCTCATGACATCCATCGTAGAATGATGGGAGAAGTTATATAGAATATGCCTTGTGATTTGCTCAACCTCGATGAAAGACCTAAAATGATAACAATTATCACAAACATCGATGAACATTGTCAAATCCATCAAATATGGAGCTCTGTTGTCCAATACAAATCAGATTTGCATACACATTTAATGGCAAGATCTTGAAATCCACCATCATGATTGGGGTGTTTTTGTTTTTTTTTCTTTTAATCAAAAAAAAATCTCACTTTGTTTATTAATGAAATGAAACGCAGTTACATTTTCAAAGAACTTTCTCATTCTAGATTCTACTCTTCTCCTTAGAAACTCTACATATGTCAATTTCCCTAATAATTTCTCCTTATTCTATTGTTTTTTCACTTGTTCCAAATTTTACTCTTGTCCCTCAAAACTCTACATATGTCAATTTCCCTAATAATCTCTCCTTATTCTATTGATTTTTCATTTGTTTCAACTAAAAATTATATTTAACGTTTTCTTCAATCAATCTTGTCCATTTTTTTATCATAGTAGGGACACTACTAAAAAAAAAACCTGTAGGAAATGCATATATCCTTAAAACCTGTCTATATGGATAAAAGATAACAAAAACGACTTGTGTGCTTCAAAATTTAATGACCCAAGGAACCCTCTGCAAAAGATCTTTACTTAATCTTGCCAAGATAACAACTATATCCATTTTAAAATCCAACCATCCATGATTAGGGTGTTATTATTATCGTTATCTGCAAATGACACCTTCACACTTTGATTCCTATGTTGCATGATAAATCTAGAGTTAGGATATATATATATATATATATATATATATATATGGAGTTTCTATGTAATGATTATGTTGAATTTGTACTTCTTCCTTGATTCTTGAGAATTGCAGGAGGGAAAAATTATATATGTATATATATATATATATATCACTTGTCACATAGTCCTACAATCTCTTTCATATTGAGTAACATGCAAATAAAATATTATATATATATATATATAGAGAGAGAGAGAGAGAGAGAGAGAGAGAGAGTTGATTGAATGTAGCCTAGGTGGTTGGGAGGGTTTAATGATAACCTCCCCACCTAAGTTGACATGATGCTCCTTTGTGAGTTACCTTTGTAGAAATTTTGAATAATTTAACACATATTCAATGGAGATTATCCTGATCATGTACTATTGCGGAAAACATACACAATACATAAGCTCCTCTACGTTGATCATCAATATAGCAGCATCAATAACAATAAAACATCAAGAGCATTCACACATTAACACAGTGTGTATCCCGGGGAAAGCATCTCGCTAAAAACCCCAACTATCTGTATATTAATGATTGAGTCATGTAACATTACACAACATAATACTTCTCACAAGTATCTCCACCTCTGTTACACACAATACAGCTCAAATCTGATCTCCAAATCTCTTCCACTGCTTGCCTGCCTCCACTGCTCAATACCTGCTCAAGAACTGATGAGAATGGCTCACCAAACTCGTTTTTCACCTGCAAAATAGTCACTCACTCTTTGTTGGACGTGAGCACAAGCTATAATGTGGGCAAATACGTGAGCAAACTCATTGGCATACTCAATCCCTTGATTGTGCAAGATCTGGTGCACAACTATAGTCACAACTGATAGCAATCTGATTCTCTACCACCTGTCCCTGTTGAACTGAACATGCATTGACATGCAACTGAGTTAACTGATGTATTCATTAGTTGTATTATGAGTTAATAACTTGTGAATTAATTAATAACTAATTCACCCAACTCATCTCTAGTCTATTTGCCAGTTAGACTAAATACAACCAGTTTAACAAAGCTAAACTGAACACAACTCCATCAACTCCACAATCAACTCCACCAAACTCAACTGATTGAGTTTTAACTGAAGTCATACATGCAACAACTCAACTGACTCGTAAGAAAAGCGTATTTCCTTCTGACAGTTGCATGTGCCACCTCTGTAGCTCAAACTGAAGTGCTCCAAGAGAATAAGATTAAGTTTATAGTCCAAATATTATTGTGAGATAATAATATTTGACTTTTCTATTTTTGACAGCCAGTCTAAAAATAGACTTTGATCACTCACACTGTGATCACTCACACTTTCATCAAAAATAGAAGTCCATCTATTTTTTCCCAACTTGATCAATCATCCATAAACAACAACCTGCAATCCATAGATATGATCCATATGTCTAAAAATAGACATAGTCTAAAAATAGACTTGCGCCAAAAATAGCCTGCGGGCCCACTTAGTGAAGGCGACTCTTTTCACTAAGCTCCATCATCTTGTTGCAATCTCAACACTCCCTCTCGACAAGATATGGATTATCAGCAACCCCTATCCTGCCTCGGTGGTACTCGAATTTGCTCCTGGTGAGAGCCTTCGTCAGAATATCAGCATCCTGATCCTCCGTTGGAATGTACGAAAGTAACATGATCCTCCGCTGCACACAATCTCTGATATGATGGTACCTGATGTCAATATGTTTAGATCTATCATGAAATACAGGATTAGTCGAGAGTTTAATGCAACTCTGGTTATCACAGTAAATCACAGTAGGATCCAAATGAGAACCGAACAAACCAACTAGGATCTTCCTCATCCATATAGCCTCGCATGCAGCCAAACTTGTTGCCATATACTCGGCCTTCGCTGAACTGAGTGCCACGGATCTCTGTTTCCTGCTGTACCAAGAAACTGCTGTCAATCCAATACTGAAGACCCCTCCTTATGTGCTCTTTCTGTCTGTTGGGCTCCCTGCCCAATCTGCATCCGTGAAGCCACATAGCTTCACCTCATCCTCCTGTCTGTACCACAAACCATATCCCGATGTGCCTCTCAAGTAGCGCAATACATGCTTGCCCGCCTTCCAGAAGAGCTTGGTAGGCTTAACCATAGCTTGTGAAAGCTGGTTAACTGCATAGCATATATCAGGTCGTGTATTGACCAAATACATCAGCGACCCCACCAATTGTCGATAAACAGTGGCATCCACTTCTTCTCCCGAAGTGGCATCCTCCTTCCTCCAACCTCCAGGAAGAGGAGTATCAATAGGCTTGCAGCCATGCATGTTGAACTTCTCCAGTATCTCCCGAGCATACTTGCCCTGAGAAACAAACAGTCCACCACTACGCTGCCATATTTCCAATCCCAGGAAATAGTGAAGGAGGCCCAAATCCTTCATCTCAAACTCTGTAGCAAGATCCTTCTTGCATGACAGTATCAACAGCTCATCACCCGTTAGAATCAAATCATCAACATACAGTACAATGATAAGCAACTTACCCTCCACCACAATCTGGTATAGGTTCCGATCTGCCTCGCTCTTGGAGAATCCAAGTCCTGTGAAATAGCTGTCTATCCGTGTGTACCAAGCACGTGGTGCTTGCTTCAACCCATACAGCGCTCTCTTGAGCCTGCACACATGCGACTCGCTGCTGAAGACTTCAAAGCCTTCGGGTTGCTCAATGTACACCTCCTCCTCAATGACTCCGTTGAGGAACACAGTCTTCACATCCATCTGATGAATGTGCCATCCCATCTGCGCTGAGAGAGCAAGAATCGTCCGTATGGAAGAATACCTTGCGACAGGTGCAAAGGTCTCCTCATAATCGATCCCCTCAATCTGTGAAAAGCCTCGGGCAACAAATCTTGCCTTGTACTTCTCCACACTCCCGTCAGCTGCCTGCTTAACTTTGTAGATCCATCTCGAACCCACCACTGATTTCCCTTCCGGTCTAGGAACAATCTCCCATGCACTGTTTCTGACAATAGAATCATACTCTTCCACCATGGTGTCTACCCATGCGGGATCCTCCACAGCTTCCTCGAAAGAGGATGGCTCAGTCACAACACACTTGCTCATAAGAGCCATGTATCCAGTGTACCGATCAGGTGACTGTCTCTGCCTGCGTTGGGCTGTAGGTGGTCCTACAACTTTCTCTGCATCTTGAGCCAGTCGCTCAGCTTCTGTCAAGCGCTTTCGCCCTCTGATGGTTGGCGCTGCATGAGTGGTCTCTTCCACTCCATGAACCTCGTCCTGTGGCTGATCCACGTCCTGAAGCTCATCCTTAGGAACTAATAGCTCCTCATCTGCATGCAAGTGTAGCTCCCTCTCAAGCGAACACTTCATGGCTTTCTCCTCCTGAAATTTTATATCCCGTCGCACAACAGTTTTACCACTGTCTGGCAAATACACACGATAGTTGTGGGGCGTATCAGTGTACCCCACAAATATCCCAACCTCTGCGGTCGGCTCCAACTTCTTCCTGGCATCCTTCGTCACATGCATGTAAACGTTAGCACCAAAAATCCTCAAATGAGAAAGATCAGGCTTCTTACCAGAATAAGCCTCCTCGGGTGTACTCATGCCAAGTATCCTATGAGGACAACGGTTATGCACATAAACTGTTGTATTGCATGCTTCCGCCCACAAGTGAAGGGGTAGGCCCTGATCATGCAACATTGCCCGTGCAACACCCACAATCGTTCTGTTCTTCCGCTCAGCTACCCCGTTCTGCTGTGGGTTATGGGGAGCTATGAGCTCTCTACGAATCCCTTCTGTCTTGCAGAAATCCTTGAACTCGTCCGAGATGTATTCACCACCATTATCGCTCCTAAGAGCCTTCACCTTCTTCCCCGACTCCTTCTCGACCAGTGCTTTGAATTCACAGAACTTTGAATATGTCTCGCTCTTCTTCTGCATGAAGAAGATCCAGCACTTACGAGAGAAATCGTCAACAAAAATCACATAATACCTGTGTTTTGCTGTCGAAGCAACTGAGAAAGGTCCACAGATGTCTGTGTGAATTCTCTCAAGGATCGTCGTGGCGCGACTATCCTTCTCGTGAAAGGTGGCTTTCACAAACTTCCCCAAAGTACACCCCTTGCATTGATCTGACTTCGCAAGTGTGCCTTTAGGAAGCCCTGTAGTGATTTGCTGCAGTATCTTCAAGGCTCCATGGTGAAGGTGACCCAATCTCCTGTGCCACAACTCGCCATCATCCCGACTCACCAATCCTTCTGCCTTGCCTGCCATTGCTGCACATCCATCTACATGCAACTGATAAAGGTTCCTCACTCGAACCCCTATCTTCCGGGTCTCACCAGTTGTCTTGCTGCGCAGGAAGGCCTTTCCCTCGCTGAAAACAACATCATACGCCTTGTCTTCTAACATCGCCACTGAGATGAGATTCTTCTTCAATCCTGGAACATGCATGACTTCCTTCAATACAAAGGGTTTACCAGACTCCCTCTCAAAGGAAATGGTATCGATACCGGTCGCACTGTATCTACCATCATCGCCCATCTCGATGTGCACTCCAAGATCTTTGTCCTCCATATCAGAGAACAAATCTCTATCTCCCGTCATGTGAAAAGACGCACCACTGTCCAAGAACCACACTGATCCCATCACACTTGAAACCAAGCATGCGATCAATGAAAAATCAAGCTCAAACTGAGAAGCTAAGGCCTCTCCCCCTGCAAATCCAGCAGCTTGCTTGTTCTTCTTCTTCTGCGGACAATCTGTGGCATAGTGTCCGTGCTGGTGACAGTGAAAACACTTCACCTTGGACATATCCTGCTTCTTGCCTTTCGCACCGGAATGAGAAGCTTTCTTGTTCTTCCCCTTCTTTGCTTTGGCAGCCAAAGCGCAATTCTCTTCATCAGATACCTTTGATGAAGATCCATTCTCACCTTTATTGTTTCTGAGTTTATCCTTGAGCGCCAGGTCGCTCTTGCTTTGGAATAACATTTGCAATCCGTTGAAAGACATTTCAACAACACTGCTGCAAATTCGATTTCCACCAGCAAAAACTCAACTGCTTCCGATCTAAAATTCGTGAGAACACAATATTTCTCGTACAGAGATTGACTGTATGGGCATTCACCAGATATCTCACCTTCAAAAGGAAGGATGAATCCAGAGGCTACCTGGCCCGATTACAGACTCTGCCTGAAGAAATAAAATGTAAACACTTTCTGAATAATAGATCCGATGATCAATCCTCGCTTGATATCCTGTAAAAATCTCTTCTACAAATCAAGCAGCTCTGATACCATGTAGAAATTTTGAATAATTTAACACATATTCAATGGAGATTATCCTGATCATGTACTATTGCGGAAAACATACACAATACATAAGCTCCTCTACGTTGATCATCAATATAGCAGCATCAATAACAATAAAACATCAAGAGCATTCACACATTAACACAGTATGTATCCCGAGGAAAGCATCTCGCTAAAAACCCCAACTATCTGTATATTAATGATTGAGTCATGTAACATTACACAGCATAATACTTCTCACAAGTATCTCCACCTCTGTTACAAACAATACAACTCAGATTTGATCTCCAAATCTCTTCCATTGCTTGCCTGCCTCCACTGCTCAATACTTGCTCAAGAACTGATGAGAATGGCTCACCAAACTCGTTTTTCACCTGCAAAATAGTCACTCACTCTTTGTTGGACGTGAGCACAAGCTATAATGTGGGCAAATACGTGAGCAAACTCATTGGCATACTCAATCCCTTGATTGTGCAAGATCTGGTGCACAACTATAGTCACAACTGATAGCAATCTGATTCTCTACCACCTGTCCCTGTTGAACTGAACATGCACTGACATGCAACTGAGTTAACTGATGTATTCATTAGTTGTATTATGAGTTAATAACTTGTGAATTAATTAATAACTAATTCACCCAACTCATCTCTAGTCTATTTGTCAGTTAGACTAAATACAACCAATTTAACAAAGCTAAACTGAACACAACTCCATCAACTCCACAATCAACTCCACCAAACTCAACTGATTGAGTTCTAACTGAAGTCATGCATGCAACAACTCAACTGACTCATAAGAAAAGCGTATTTCCTTCTGACAGCTGCATGTGCCACCTCTGTAGCTCAAACTGAAGTGCTCCAAGAGAATAAGATTAAGTTTATGGTCCAAATATTATTGTGAGATAATAATATTTGACTTTTCTATTTTTGACAGCGAGTCTAAAAATAGACTTTGATCACTCACACTTTCATCAAAAATAGAAGTCCATCTATTTTTTCCCAACTTGATCAATCATCCATAAACAGCAACTTGCAATCCATAGACATGATCCATATGTCTAAAAATAGACATAGTCTAAAAATAGACTTGTGTCAAAAATAGCCTGCGGGCCCACTTAGTGAAGACGACTCTTTTCACTAAGCTCCATCATCTTGTTGCAATCTCAACAACCTTTGTACTACTTCATTGGGAGTTTCTATGTGATGATTATGTTGACTTTGTGCTTCTTCCTTGATTCTTGAGAATTGTAGGAAGAGGGAAAAACTTTATATATATATCACTTGTCACATAGTCCTACAATCTCCTTCATATTGAGTAACATACAACTAAAATGTTTTAATTATAAGAAGCTTTTTACTTTCAATTACTTTGTATACATATACATACATATATTTGATATTAAAATATATTTTTCCTTGAATATTATTTATTTATGATATAATTTTCACATATATATATATATATATATATATATATATATATATATATATATATATATATTCAGAGGGGGTGCTCGAGAAGCGAGAAGGGGGGAAGCCATGGTGTTGCCATCCCAATAGCCCACATGCCAATAGGACATGGACGCACACCCCCTTAAAAGGCCATTGCATGTCATGCAAAGTGAACGACCTAGCATAACGCTCCACCACCCAATGATCTTGGTAGTTAATCCTTGCAGGGTTTATTCATCAATGTGGATGGAAAAAGGTATGAGAAGATATGGATATTTTAATGGAGGATGCATCAGTTTGTAGAGCGAGTTGGTTAAGTTGCAACTTAACACCAAAATGGAATTCAATTAGCAGAAGACAATAGGCATTTGGTCTCAGATCACATCCTCTAAAGCGAAAGTTCATCATTTTGCATGGTACAGGGCCTGGCTATGGTACATTATCTCGAGAATGGGGGTTTTCAGGAACCCTAGAGTCTGTAGGTTCTTATTAGTTAACCTCAAACAAGTGAAGGTTTTTTCGCTCCTTCATATTGTCTGGTTTTTAGGGCAGGTGTGCATTTATTCTGGTGTCTCTCTTGGCAGGATATGATGGAAAATTCAGCTATGCCAGGCTATTTCCCTTACCCTCCCCGATGTTCAAGCTAAATCTAGGATTTTTTGGAGTTCTTAAGCTAATCAAATGGTGTTGAAGTGGAAGTTTTTATCCTAGTGATATGGGTAGGAACATGGTATTGTTTGTCATCCATCTTGATGTTTTTAGAGTGGAAAAAGTGGAGGAATCAACTCAGAGGACAATTTTCACTAGAAAGACCCAATTTGGCAAATTGGGGTCTGAAACATTCCTGGAGCATTTTGAGGCATCAAACAATGTTATTTGGGGTAAAACTTTGTTGCATTAGTGTGGCACCTTTTTTTCCTATTCTACACATAGAGTCCATATGTAAAAGTTATGTCACTTAGAAGTTGACCTTCTTGTTTTATCCACTATAATTTGAGAGGATGCCATGTCAACTCCCATCACTAAAGGAAAAGAGGTTAGTCATGCAATCATGATGAAGAAGACTCTAGAAGGGTCCATATTGAAAATATGGGAGTTAAGAGAGTCAAGCATAAATACTAGTATGCTATTGAGTTGTGTTATAATCGAGCCACTAGGAGGAAAAGGAGTTCCATTCTTTTCGAGTGCATTTGTTCCATAGATGAACATAGTGGCCGAGAGTGATAGGGAGAGAGCACAAAGAGAGGATTTATGCATTGTAGTAGCCCAGGGACCACAAGCCTTACTTCTTTGTACTCGCAACCATTTATTATTAACAGAAAGAGAGAAAAGAGGCCTCACCTTCCAGTTGGGTTTTCTATCGAAAGGGTTTCCCAAGATATATCTTGTGTCAAATGTGATTTGTGAGTTTTTTTTCTTTGTTCTCTATTTTCTGCATAATTATAATTTTCAAGAATATACAATAAGCGATAATTTATAGATCTATAAATCTAAAGAGAAATAAACCCTCATAATGTAGATTTTAGATTTTTAAGTATAATTTATCAGATCTATTGTGAAAATTTTTCCAGTGGAATATCCATGACAATTTAAGAATCACCCAACAACAATGTCTCAAGTTTATGCTTATTATTTTCGTCCTTGGCAAGCTGCCTCCATATGGTAACAACTCAAGGTAGCACATGCTTACATTTGATTCCCCCTCTTTAGTGGGCACTCAATGTTTTTTGCCCCTACAAGTAGCTTTTGTGCCAATTAGCCCATCACCTTGATTGGGCCTCACCATAGTTCTTGTGTGAATGACATTACAGGGCGAAGCAAGGGCCTTGGAAGCATATTAGTGTTATGAAACCAAGAATAGCCCAATCTCACTCAACTCTATGGTAGAAGAACCTCGGTCAATCATAGTTTGAGGTGGAAATTAGTTAGCACATTAGAACATTTTTCTCAGTCGATGCTCACAATGCCTCAATAGAGCGAGGGTCTATCGAGGTGCAACATATTATCAGGAAAGGGGGCGCTCAAGGGTGCAACAGAGAGTCAAGAGCTCAATTGCCAGAAACATGGATCTCACTCCTAAATCGGTTCAATAGGAAATCACCTAGGCAAAGAGGGAATTAGCAGATGAGAGGTGCACTCTCATAGACGTAGAGGTTTTGGAAAAGGTGGTTGATTAGGTTCTGGATGTAGGGCATATTAGAGGTTGCTACAATCAATATATGTACACTATAGACATCCATTGGTATTTAAAATTTATTTGGGAACAACACTTGTTGAAAGGATTGAGATCAAGGAGGACATATTATTGGCCTTGAATCAAATGCAAAGGCATATGATATCAATGGATCAAATGATTGGATGTCATGAGAATCACATGGGCATTCCACCTGATCTTGGCTACACCCGAGGAAGCAACAAGGAGCCCATTCTAGTTGAAGCCACCACTTCAAATAAATTTGGTTGAACTTCTTTTAGTTACCATGTTTTTAATACTTTTATGCCTTCGTTCTCTAATTTTCTACTTAAAAATGGCCTTAGAGGCTCAGTAGCTATTCATAGTATTTTGTTTTGAGGAATTTGATCAATACTCTCTCTTTTGTGATTCTAAAACAACTCAAGTTTTGTATCTTGTTTGGTTTCCCTGGTGGCAGACTAGACTCAGGCTTCAAAATCCATGAATCAACTCCATCTTGAACAATGAATGAATTACATATCTCTCTCATATTAAAGTCTCAACAGCTAGTCATAGTATTTTGTTTTTAGGGCTTTGATTAATAATCTGTTTTTCGATTTTGGAACAACTTAAATTCTTGTATATGATCTGGTTTCTCCAGTGGCAAACTAGAACTAGCTTCAAAAAACATGAATGTATACCTTTGATTTAAAAGTATATATATATGAATTACACATTTTTCACATTGAACCATATAAAACACCTTTCAACATAATAAATTTGCTTTTTTAAATAAATTAAATAAATAATAAATTTGGCCAAAAACTAATGAGAACAAAATATGCAAAATATTTTGACCACTAAACAAATTATTATCCCCGTTAAAAAAATACCATATATATATATATAACAATGCTCAAAATTACCAAGGTACCACACAAAAGGATGAGACATAACACAACTCAGCATTAGTTCCAATGCTTACTGAACAACAACAACAGATTGTGATGATTACCTCCGAAAAAAAAGAAATTAGTACCAAACGAACTCATGCATCAGAAAGCTCGGATTCTGATAGAGAAATCTTGTCAAATATAAATGAGTCACAAAGGGCCATTGTATCTTCCACACCCAACTCTAGTGGTTGGCGAAAAGTGGAAAAAAAGAGAGAGTAGGAAATAGCAGAATAAGGTAACTCTCTAATGAGTTTTTATTGATCTTGGTCAACAGGATCCATTATCATGCATATGCTTTTAGCATCTACTATATGTAATTTTATGAATAAAATTATGATTTTTCTATGGAATAAAAAGACTAGATATATATATATATGAAAATATTCCTAAACAAATGATTCATATTCATTTGCAAAGCCTTGAACTTGACTCCTATGGATAACATTAACAAACATGGTCATGATACTTTACTTATTATATTTAACATTTACAATGTAAAGTTATTTTCCAAGAGACTTCACACTTGAGAAAAATATATTCATAATATTTACACCATGGTTTATTTACAAATCAATGTTGGCCATTTATGTATGTGTGCATTAGTAGAGGGAATTTTTATAATATTTAGGTTTACAAATGCAATGGGTATATGAATATTTGTAATCCTGGGAATATAAAACATAGTTCCATCAATTTGTTAATCTAAACAAATGAAGAAAAAAGTTGAAAATTTTAGGAAATTATTTTATATTTATAAATTTGATAAATCAAAATTAAATACTAATAATAAAAAAAATTATAATTATTATTAATTAATTATAAATATAATAATAATAATATAATGATTTAATATTATATTATAATTTATTTATTTATTAATTTTTAATATAAATTATATCTATATATATTAGATTATGTGAGTTTTTAGATGATTGGAACACCTAACATGTGGCTTGAGTAGCTACGATCCAGGGGCATCTAAACCATCAAAACTACTCGGGGATCACAGTAGCCTTTAGCATGGATATATATATATATATATATATATATTAGGTTATGTGAGTTTTTAGATGATTGGAACACCTAACATGTGGCTTGAGTAGCTACGACCCAAGGGAATTTAAACCGTCAAAACTACTCGGGGATCACACCAGCCCTTAGCATGGATATATATATATATATATATATATATATATATATATACACACACACACACATATAACTTTGATATACTTGTGGGTATGATTGATTGTTTGTTGTTTAAAATGTGTTATTGACTACATAAATGGATTAAATCCCTAAAAATTATTAGGAGAACTTGGATTGTGCATATTACATAACTCAAATTTGTAATTCTAACAAATATCTATCAGATTTTGAGCAAAATTGACCAAAAAAATAAGCCTAGAAAAGCTCTAAAACATAGAAGAATTAGAATACAACTAATCTTATTAAGATATTTATTAATAATTGATATTCCATAAAATGAAATAATTCATTTAATATCCGTTAATATCAAAAATACCTTTAAATTTCTCTATGAATTTTTCATTAGTAAAGCCATTCATGGCTAGTTTCACGAGAGGGGGCTCGACCCCTTCCTTTAGTCAGATTGTCTCAGGAGTTTATAGGAATGTTGGATCGGCTAGAAATCCCTCCCAAACTCCTCATCATTCACATTCCTTTCCAAGCTTAGCTAGAAGAAATGGAGATTATGGCCACTCAAAGAAACCATTGCATGGAGAATTTTGACAAAATAAAATTCAAGTGCATTGTCTGTCAAAAGCATTGTAAGATCCAAAGTATGAGGTTAGGTCCAAAGTATGTTATGTTCTACAAGTTAATTGGATTATGGCCCTCTAAAAAGACCCTGATCTATTGGATCTGTTAATATCCTATAGTCATAGTAGTCAAAAAACAAGTTTGTCTTTCAAATGATTCGATAAATGTATAAAGGTTTAGCTATGATCTTGTAGAAGATCAACCTATCGTGTTAATTTAGAACAAAATTTTCATTATTCAAGGTAATTATGTCAAATTGTGTGAAGAGTCACAAAAATGGTCTTTTATATCCTAAGGGGTCAAGTTAAGTAGGTCTAGGGTCAAGTTTCATCAAGAGATCATGAGCAAGGTCGTGTTGTCATGCCTTGTCATCATGGGAATAAATTTGTAGGGTATCTTGAGTCAGTTAGAATGTCAAATCATGATCAGTCATGACATCATCATCAATACAATAGTCAAGAGGACAGTTATGCGCTTCTGCCAAGTGTTGTGTTTTCATTATTCAAGTTCAAATCGCAATCATCGCCCATCAAATCCACACTCAGCCACCTTGGGAGTTTGAATGCATGGTTTATCTTCAGAAAAATATCACAGCTCTTCATTTATTCATCGGAAGCTAGCTATATGGTGTTTGGAGGTTGTTACGCAAAGGAGGCAAGGGAATCATTGCGCTTGCAGACAACTGTTTCCTTCACACACAGGCGCTGCGTTTTTGCAAACTAATGGCCAAACTCGTTTATGCAGGTGCAAATTATTGTCTTGTTTAAAGCCTTAGTTTTGTATTATTTTCAAATTGCATGCATGTGCTCAGAGAATACCTAGGAACCCTGCAAATTCCTAAATTTTATGTTTGTTGCATTTTCTACACACTCACTATGCTTTCTCAAATTTCGTTTGTGTTTTGCCTATTCGCTGTGTTTTTATGTTTTATCCTTGCCAAACAAGCAAATTTTTATCTGTGGCCTTCATATGGAAATTTCACAATGTCATGCAAGTAAATTGAATCCTCTTCCCTAATCTTTGCATTCCTCAAAGGTGATTGAGTTTTTTTTTCCATGTGTTGTGCTTCTGGCACTGCACCTGTGTTTTTTTTTTAATTATGCCATGTGACTAAAGCAGACAATAGTTTATTTTTGGGTTTCTTGAGAAGTAATTTGTGTTGATTGATTTGTTTCATAGGGTTTTCTATTCTCAATTGTTACACAACCCTACTTTGGAGCTCCTTTTCATCATTACCATCCTACTTGTTGCACAAAATAAACCTACACTGAAATTGCATTTTAGAAGCCCTAGAGTATACCTTTTTTGTAAAAAAACCATGTCAACCCCATAGGGAAGGAGACATAAGGGAGGTTCCATTGTTAGGTTTGAACCCCAAGGCCTCACATTCATCATGTCATACCCAACAATTAGGTTTTCCTTTGAGAAAGTTGGATGTATTAGATTCTGTGAAAAAATTCAAGGGTACAATGTACAACTCACTAAGGAGTTTTCTATGAATTTTAATGGGTTGGAGGTTAAGATTGGAGAGATCAACTTTCCAATTTCAGATGTCTCAATATCAGTTGCAACAGATATTCCCCTTCAAGGAGAGAAATGATTTAAGGGAATGCCTCTTGACATTGCTAATTATAAAGATTTTTTGAAGCCTGAGTATAGAGATAAAGGGTATGGATCCATTGTCCCTAAGGAGTATTTACTTGAACACCATAGCCATCTTTTGTAAGAAATTCATAGGTATTTTACCTATGAGGGTAGGTTTGGGAGGATATATCAATACCATTTTGGACTTTTGATGCATTTTACAGGGAAGAGCCCCTTGAATCTTCCCTTTTATCTATTTAGTAGTCTCAGGAAGATGACAGAAAAAGTGTAGGGAAAACAAATCCAGCTTGAACCTAGGCTTTTCCACTTCTCCTTAACTAAATTGCTAGTGTTGGAGGAGCTAAATAAAAGAAATCAATTATGGTAGTCATTTTTAGATTCTTCAAATCTAATAGTTGAATTACCAACTAGCTTTGGCAACAAGAAGGAGACATCCTCAACAGTGGAAAGAGACATTCAATCACCAACTAGAAGTTCTGTGAAAAGGCCTTCATTTGCAGTTCATTCATCAGAGAAGAAGAAAGGTAAGAAGTTGCATTTTCCTCTCGAAGAAGTGGTTGTCCCTAAGAAGCCCCTTACTAGATCTGTTGCAAAGAAGTTTCCCTTGGAGAAAACATTTGAAACTATACCAGAATATGATGTTATTGATGATAAAGACAAAGAGATTGCACTACTACAAGAGCATATAAGGAAGGCCCATATGGTTATTACATAGTTGCAACAAGATAATAGGGAATTGAATAAGGTAGTTGTAGAAAGAACATCTAATCTTAATGAGAAAGAACCAGTGACAAAGGCTACACCAGTTGTTACCAAATCCAGGGGAAAAGAAAAGATAGTAAAAGAGGATATTAAGGAGGTAGCATCACCAGTATCTAGAGTCACTAGATCTTCAGCCAAAAAACTACAAATTTAGGAAAAGAAGACAGTGGAAGAAGAAGAGAAGATAGAGATAGATGAGGGGAAGCATATCTTTAACAGGTTGAGGATGAAATTGAAGAAAGCTCACATTGAGATTGTCGAGCTCAATCAACAAGATGAAATGGGTAGGAAAAGGATGAGTGGTATTTTGGACATTTATCAGCCAACAATGGATAACACTAAATATATGTTGAAGAGGCCCCTATCACTACATAGGAAACTAAATAATATATGCAATCATAATCTTACCCCGAGGAAGGAGTTAAGGGATACCAAACAACAGTTGAAAGAAATGCATAAGAAGGATAGATGTAAATTGGAGATATTGGTTGAAGCATCCAAAGTTTGAATGCTGGGACAGGATAAAACAAGGAAGTTTTGATTTTTGTTTTTTTCCTAAGTATGTTTTTTTAATGGGGTTGAGGTTAAAGATGATTATATTTTACATGAAGTCCCTCTTGCAAACACAGTTATTCAGGATTCTTAAGTCACTTTCAAAAGAAGCAACTCACACAACAGTTTTGTGTCCTAGCCAAGCATTAGGGTTAGGGTTTTTGATGTGAAGGTGGAAGTTTTGCATTTTTTGTGAAAGGGGGCTTGAAAGGAGTCTACATCATGATTAGCATTGTGTCAACATCATCACCAAGATGTGAATCTTATTCAGAGACCTAACTGTTTCTCAAAACCATGAAAAGCAGGTGGCGTCGCGCTTTCTCACTGGCATTGCGTTTTTTGTTGTAGATGAAATTGTCAAAGTTGGGGGATTTGTATGATGGAAGAAATATTCTAAGGAGGAAGCTTTCCATGTTGAGGAATGTTCACGAGCACTGAAGTCATCAAGAAACCTAGAGATTGACTGGAGGTACTTCAATCATGGAGTGCTATGCTTTTTTGCAACATTTTTGTCTTTTGGAGGAATTAGGAGTTTGCGCAATGTTGACGTCGTGCTTCCATACAGTCATCATTTTGACTGGGTTTTTCAAGTCAAAACTTCTTGTTATTTGTTTTTATGGTCTTGGAAAATATAATGAAGCATCTAATGAATCATAGGATCAATTTGGACTGAGTATTTAATGTAAATAAGCTTAAAAATCTTTGGTCAAACAATTCCTATTTCTGAAAAAAAAAAAAAAAAAAAAAAAAAAAAAAAAAAAAAAAAAAAAAAAAAAAAAAAAAAATAAATAAATAAATAAATAAATAAAAAATAAAAAATAAAATAAATAAAAAAATAAAAATAAATAAAATAAAATTAAATTAAATTAAAAAAAAAAAATAAATAAATAAATAAATTAGTTCTATTTTCATTGCATTAGGTAGAAACTGAAATCCTATTAGGGAATTCAGTTCCTAGAGGTGGGAACTAATATGTTTTCATCTCTTTATGATGTAATTGTAATTGAGCAAGGGTTTGTTCAGGTTTCAGAAGGAAGAACACTTTGTGCATTGTATTTTCTTGATTTTCTAGTGAATGAAAGGACAGAGGCCAAATTTTATAGGGAATCTTGTGTTATAGGGAATTCTTTGGAGATGTGCTTGTTATTTTTTTAATTTTTCTTATATATAAATCATGCTTTGAAATGTGTCTTCTTATTTAGTTAAACAAAGATATTGACTCAGAATTCACTTCAAATAGTGTTTGTTTCAGTTTGCGAAACATTTATTTTTCTGCTAAAATGATATTTAGAACTCATCTTGTTGTTTGATGCTCTGTATGTCATTTTCTATTTAAAGTGTCGAAATACCTCCAAGATCAAGTCAGCCTAAGGAGTTGTCAAGTCTTCCTACATGAAGAGCCACGTCTACCCCTTGGAACAACCTATATAAAGAGAGGAACTCATCCTCCATTAGACACACTCACTCATCTCATTCTATGCGAAGAAGAGGAAGAGAATAAGTCAAAGAAGAGGGTACGAAGAAGAGGAAGTTGAAGAATTTGAAGTGCTTGGGCTTTGGCCTTGGCTTGTAAGCTATATATTGTGTCACTTTTCTTATTGTTTTGGTAGTTGTTTGATGTAACACACACTATAATAATAAGGAACAAAACTAATAAGTAAAAATGCAACACAAATAGTTATCAAGTTAATAGAATTAACATACTTACTGCCTTATTGAATTCTCAACATGGTATCAGAAATAATGTTAGAAAAGGGTATCATGAAGATCTCCTCTATAATGAAGAAGCTCATAAAGAAGGTGTTCCAAGATAGCAAGCCATCTCAAGGAAGGTATCAAGAAAACATAGAGTCTCTTATTCTCTACAAAGAAGGTATCAGTCGAAAAAACAAATGAAGGTCTCTTCTCAGCTCCCTCTGGCACATTTCAAGATGAAGACATTTGGCTAATTGTATCATGTCCCCATTTTTGTTCTTCTTCGTAGTACAGCCAGGGTGGATTTCCAGAGCAGGGGATGGCCAGGTCAGTGGAGTAGGTTATGTCATCAGGGATCCTGATGGAGTTTTGAGGAGTTTCTATGATGTTTGATGGCATTTGATTGGTATATTTTATCATCCGCACAGTTTTCCTTTCGTTCCGACGCATTCCGACAACTTTCAAAAAACTGAGTTATTAGTGGAATTGACTCAATTAATTACACTTAAGGTGGCATTCTGGGAGGAATACGTGGTAGAACACCTTAGCATAATAGCTCTTTGGAAGCAGAACGAGAAGATTTACATGATGGGATGGCTAGATGAGAGTTTCAGTGGCCTGGGGAGACATGATGGCCAATTTACCATTTTCTCGCATTAAAAAGAATATTTTAATTAAAATAAAAGAGGGAAAAGTGATCCATGATTAAAATAATAATAAAATAGGAGGTTCTAGAGGGATCCATCAAATCTATAAAAGAGGAGGAGGAGGTCATTGGAGGACATCTTGGATTGAGTATTGTTTCTTGTATGAGAGGTTGAGAACCCGGTTCTCTACTCCATTGGTAGGCCCAGGACGGAAACCCTTGGGTGATTTAGAGAGATTGGGCGAGCACCCATCTCCCCTTGGTGGATTCATTCAGAATGCACAGGTGTAGTGATTTATTTTTCGTTTCAGTTTGGAGATCAGAGGGTCATTCCCAGCTATTGTATTGGCATATATCTATATATAATAAAGTTGGATTTTGGTTGATGCATTTCTCATTGTTCCTCATGTTGTGATTTTTAATGAGATTTTGTGCGATTTATAAATTTATGATTTGGGTTTCACATGGCAATTTTATGGAAAATGCATGATAGTTTTATATGAAGTGTTTGTTTCAAAAATTTTGATTTGGAACATTACAGTGGTATCAGAGCCTTGGTCTTGGCTCACCCTGCAGGTTTTTAGTTGGGAGGTCTAAGGATTATTTGCAGTGTAAAATTATTTTGGAAGAGCAGAGCTTAAATTATTTCAAAGTTTTAAGTGGGGGCCGTAAAATTCATGCCAAGGCCAGAATTTATTCAGTGAAGGCGTGATCATTTGAGCATTAGCCTTATCACAAGGGTTAATTCCCTGAGTTTATTGCACCAATGATCAAGCCCAAATTATGAAAATTCAAGACTAAATTGTTGAAGGGTCCGATACACTGTTTCGTTGGGTCACGTATATTTCTAAGGGGCAGATTGCATCTTTCCATATGATCATTCTCCTGAAGTTTAATACGCAGTAACAAAAGCGTCAATGTTTGTTGGGGCCATTAGAACGTTTGGATTATGTAGCATGATCGAGCTACCGGGAGCATGTGAAAAGTCGTGATTGAAATTCTGGAGCATTTGTACATGTAGTTCGAGGCCGAGGATTTTTGACAGAGCTGGCACCTGAGGATCAAATAACGTGAGCGAGATAGAGTGGTGCGCTGCGTTGTACGATTTAGTGCTAGTAAGTGTGGGTGGTTGATCGAGTGTCGACACTACAGTGGGACCGAGAATCTAGTTGAATGATGACGAGCTTCAGTCCAGCTACGTGACAGATTCATTGGAGCCGTCAATGACTCCAATAATTGCAATGAATCCATTTACTCACAGTATAATGGAATTCATTCATGCCTGCAAGCCGTCGTCAGTCAAACCAGGCCTGCGTTGGATGGAATTTCCATCACTATAGAAAAGTTAATGCACCTTGACATGCAAGGGGAATAGTGGCTGCCTTGCTGCTAATATGCCAAAGTCAACTTTCAAGGAAATTCTAATATGCCAAAGTCAACTTTGAAGGAAATATAAATGCAAGGCAGCCACTATTCCTCTTGCATGTCAAGGTGCATTAACTTTGTTATAGTGATAAAAATAGGAGTTTCCGCGTTGGATAAAAGTCACCGTCAACAACAATTGCAGTCTAAGCGGAGATTGTATCATTGCTCAACTAAACATATTCAGGTAGGACACATTGCTCATGATTATGCTCTTCCTCAACAACCATAGTGTAATCATTATCGGGAGCCATACCTGAGTTTGATGGCGAATACGGACGTCTTCCGGTGGAGACATTATTTTAAAATGTTGAGGGTTGTAAATATTATTTGAGCAATTATTTCAAAAGTCAAGTCCGAAGCGTATTCTCCCTGAAGCGTGGCTAATCGCGTCATCCTGCTAATGTGTGCGAAGACATTTCCTTCTATGAGAAGCTGAAGAGTATCGAAGACTCAGATAATTAATGGACTACATCAAATTTTTGTTAATTACCACATCAGATTCCGAGCATGGTGTTTTCGGCGACATTTAGTACGCAGCTCAATGTGGGTTCATTTGATTGATCTCACAAATTGTGGTTGTTCGTGGAGGGTCTGACGTCCATAATCAAATTGAACGTGGATGGGCTTGCTGGAGCACGGTGCGGAAGGTTGGGCATAAGCGATCCGTCGGGAAGTGACGCAATTAAGGGATGAAAATTACAGGAATTTACTATGCGAGAGTACGCACGCTCAATTGCATATATGAAGGCAAGAAAATTCAAGCGTGCGCAGCAAGGGAATATAGTGCGAAGAGATTGTACTTTGTTGGCAGCCTCAGGCCTCTCCATTGATCGGTTCCAGGCATAATATTTCTCTTCGGTTTGGAATGAATTGAAAATTGTAAGGAGGCTCATAATTATGATGCCAGAACCATCATAAAGCATGTTGATCGGGTTGCAATTTTTCTGGATTCTTAAACTAGGTAGGATCAGCCAGGTCCTTTGAGGACCAACGAAGTCAATCTGCATTGCTTACTACATCATATCAAGTCCCTCATCGCTAAACTGGAGACGTGTTGAATCAAGGAGAATTTTCAACTGTTGATGCATGGAGGAAAGAGCCGTGACCGATTTCGGTGCACGAACGTCACGATTTTGGAGCTGGGCACAAAGTTCAATATGCTGAGCGTAAATCTGGTATAGACATATTTCGGCGTCAGAAAATTCTTTGGTTCCAGCAAAGTCTACACAGCATTTCCATCCTATGTGTTCACAACAAAAAGGTTCTTTGTTCCAACGAAGACTACGCATAAATACGAGGTCTCTTTCTTCCTTAAGTTTATTTGTATTTAGTCCAACAACTTGTTGGAGCCTGTTGGTAATGCATTATAATTTCTAGAGGAGTTAATATTGGAAAATATATATTATTGTCACACATTGTCTTGTTCTGCTGGTACTTTGTATATTTGTTATGCGAATTGGGTCATAGTTTTGAGTCAAAGCACTCTTATGATCTGGTCAACTATTGGTAGTAAGATTTGAGTAGCTTGTTTGTAGGTTGGGTATGATAAGTATATTTTTGAGGTGTTGTTGAAATCAGTTGGTCATATCACTGTCAGTGAAAGTCATGTATAAAACAGCTTGATGAACTTTCTATCATTGAGCCAAAACATGGATCAATCTTTATAAACTCCTGTAATAAACCAATAGTAGCAAACCACAGACCCTTCTCAAAGGGGATCTATGCCATTATTAAGAAATAATAGCCAAAGGATGTGCAGAAGGGGCAGGAAATAGGACACAAGATTTTTTCACTTGGCACAGATTTGAAACACATAAGGGTCACATGGATGGTCCTCTTCAAAGTTGATGAAATTGATGCCCGCCTTTCCAAAGTGAGCCAAATAGAAGGGAATAAATTAATTTGGGCTTTAAAACTAGTCATGCTTGCTCTCATACAATATAAATTCTTGGAGGAACCTTGTGAAGGGGTTAGACTTCTAGTTGCATCTTTTCTCAGTAACATCATGAGACTAACCACCCCTATAGCTCCTTACAACAGTGATGTCATGAAGAGAGTCTTTAAGCTGATGGTAGATACTTTCTAGGACTTGGACAACAGTGCATGTTCTGCCTTTGGAAAGAAGCTTGATATTCTAGAAGGCATGGCCATGACTAAGACTTATGAGATTATGTTTGATCTGGGGTGTGACGATTCAATCCTATGGATGTTCCAATGCTTCTTCAACATTAGGAAACATCATCCTGAAAGAGTCATAACAGACATGCAGTCTATCTTGTCCTCATGTATGAGAGACAGTGATGCCATTTGTCGGAAGTTGTAGTCTCGATTGTTGTCTGTTTCGAGGAGAGAGAAATTGCAGAACATTGGGTTGTTCAGGACGCAGTTGACTAGGGAGGAGCAGCTCAAGATTGGGGGATCATGCAACAAGAATGAGATGAGGAGGAAGGAACTTTTCTTTGTCTACAAGGGGCCTTGGGGACCTAACCACTCATGCTTGAGTAATGCTGGGGAGATGAAAGAAGTAGAGCATGAGGAGATCCCTTCTGACTTTCAGGGTGAGGACTCTTCTTTGGATGAGTTCATGGATTCATACGATGATACCTCTGAGGAACACGAGTAGTCATGTGGAGTTTATGTCAGTAGCTCAGATGTGCATCCATGTGTGGTAGAGGAGTATGAAGAGCAGCTGATTCTTCCCATGACGGAAGGAGATCTGTGAGCAGATGAGCGACTGATGATTCAACATAGGGAGCACATAGAGGAGCATCAGACAGATGACACACACAGTGTGCAGGATAGGCCAGTGTTGGAAAGTCATCTAGCGGCTTATTCTGAGCCCATGATGTAGGATGAGCAGACACCCTTGCGGCCAACCATTGGAGTGGAGGAGAAAAATGTGCAGGCAGCCTCCAGGGAGGCAGTATTTGCAGACACTTGTCCTCAGGAGATGTTGGAGTTTGACAAGGTAGTCTTGCAGGAGGCTAGTAGACGGTTGGAGCTGGTGGAGATGGTGGTACATCCATCTTGGGTCCGATCCATTGACAAGGTGCAAATAGATGCATGGGAAGCTGGTAGAGTTGCAGGACTTTTGAGGAGCATCCCTCTTCAGGAGTATATAGATGGGGCTTGCAGCGCAGTGTGCTCACTTCTTCCCATTAGAGGGAGGAAGGCAAAATTTCTTAGACACGTTTTGATTGACCGGATAGAGCCTCAAGGGTTGAGCATGGATCAGTTTCAACATAAAAGACGTATCCCTTACACAGGTGTCCATACACTAGATTGGCGAGAGATCATGAGTTGGTATCCTTTTGATGGAGTATCAACCCTAGTCAGAGGTATTGTATTACAGGAGGCCTTATAGGTGAGGGATATTACATCCTTCATTTGGCAACAGAATGTAGTCTGGCCACTCATCCATATTTCATAATAGCATCAACATGATGAGATTGACCTTGGTTTATGTCAAGGGTTGGATTGGAGAGAAGTGATGAGCTAGCACGCAGTTGGTGGGGCAACATTCACAGTTGGAGCTATAGCACAACAACATCCATTGAGCATTGATGCTCCTTCTTAGTGGCATTGGGATCCAGGTGGACCTACTAGTAGCAGGTTGAGTCAGAGATGGACATGGGATCCAGGTATTGGAGGGTCCAGTCATGTTTCGATAGCTTGGAGGCATGATGTGGACCAGTGGTTCATATGGGATCTAGGCATTGGGTCTCAGTTGCATTGGGCCACTAGATTGGTCCACAGATTTGGATTGCTTGAGGGCAAGAAACTTTGGGGTGGGAGAACTGTTATGTACCCATTTTTTTTTTCTTCGTAGTACAGCCAAGGTGGATTTCTAGGGCAGTGTATGGCCAGGTTAGTGGAGTAGGTTATGTCATCAAGGATCCCGATGGATTTTTGAGGATTTTCTATGAGGTTCGATGGTATTCAATTGGTATATTCCATCATCTACACAGTTTGCCTTTCGTTCCAGTGCATTTCGACAACTTTCAGAAAACTAAGTTATTAGTGGGCTTGACTCAATTAATTACTCTTAAGGTGGCATTCCGGGAGAAATACGTGGCTTAGTTTAATAGCTCGTTGGAACCGAAACGAGAAGATATACATGATGGGACAGTTAGATGAGAGTTTCAGTGGCATGGGGAGACATGATGGCCAATTTACCATTTTCTCACATTAAAAAAAATATTTTAATTAAAATAAGAGGGGGAAAAGTGCTCCATGATTAAAATAATAATAAAATAGGAGGTTCTAAAGGCATCCATCAAATCTATAAAAGAGGAGGAGGAGGCCATTAGAGGGCATCTTGGATTGAGTATTGTTTCTTGTATGAGAGGTTGAGAACATGGTTCTCTACTCCATTGGTAGGCCCAGGACGGAAACCCTCAAGTAATTTAGAGAGATTGGGCGAGCACCCATCTCCCCTTGGTGGATTCATTCAAAATCCACAGGTGTAGTGATTGATTTTTCTGTTTCAGTTTGGAGATTGGAGGGTCATTCCTAGCTGTTGTATTGGCATACATCTATATATAATAAAGATGGATTTTGGTTGTTGCATTTCTCATTGTTCCTCATGTTGAGATTTTTAATGAGATTTTGTGCAATTTATAAATTTATGATTTGGGTTTTACATAGCAATCTTCTAGAAAATGCATGATAGTTTTATATGAAGTGTATGTTCCAAAAATTTTGATTTGGCACATTATAAAT
Organism: Pinus tabuliformis; assembly: GCA_031772625.1. Classification (NCBI taxonomy): domain Eukaryota; kingdom Viridiplantae; phylum Streptophyta; class Pinopsida; order Pinales; family Pinaceae; genus Pinus; species Pinus tabuliformis. The sequence goes on along the minus strand of CM062804.1, from coordinate 287,880,444 downwards.
TGACAGTGGTGCTTCAAGGCACATGAATAACCATTCCAATCGATTGAAGACCTTATCAAAATGAAAATCCACTTATTCGGTGGAACTTGGAGACAACAAGAGATATCTCGTGAAAGGTATTGGATCAAGACAGAAGCAACATCCACCTCAACAACAATCTCTTTGTTCCAGGTTTGCACAAGAATTTACTTTCTATTTCAAGTCTAGAAGATAAGGGTGATAGAATATCCTTCATTGATGGAAATGTTGTTTTTTGGGGAAAAGACTCAAGTATAGATCAAGCCAAAGTTACAGGTACTTGAGAAGGAAGACTCTACAGTCTAATGTCTCCTATGGCCCTAGCCCTAGTTTGCATTGAAATTATCCCATGCAAACTTTGGCATCAAAGATTTGGTCGTCTACATTTAAAAATCCTTCCAACCCTACATTCCATAGTAGATGGAATCTTGAATCTAAAAGAGGATCATCAAGATGACTGTAAGGGATGTGCATTGGGTAAGAATATCAAGAGACCATTTGGAAGCAGTGCTTCATGGTCAAAATAAATCTTGGATCTCATTCACTCTGATGTATGTCATCCTATGACTCCTAAATCACTTGGAGGTCATCTATATTATGTCACATTTATAGATGATCATTCAAGAAATACCTAGGTTTACTTAATGAAAACCAAGGACGAAGTATTTACAAAATTTCAAGAATTCAAAGCTGAAGTGGAGAACCTTACAAGAAAAAGAATCAAGATACTAAGATTTGATAATGGAGGAAAATATAAATCCAAAGAGATTATATCCTTCTGTAAGGAGTCTGGGATTAAGAGGGAGCTAATAATCCCATATAATTCTGAACAAAATGGATTTGTAGAAACAAAGAATAGATCCATTGAAGAAAGTGTAAAAACAATGTTACACGATCAAGATCTACCTAAGTTTATGTGGGGAGAAGCTAAAAAAGACAGTTGTCTACATTCAAAATCAAAGTCCCCATAGATCTCTAGACAATAAAACTCTAGAAGAAGTGTTCACTGGAAAGAAGTCATTTGTAGATCATCTCCGGATCTTTGGGTGTCTTGTATATATCCATATACCAAAGGATAAAAGAAAGAAGTTGGATCCTTCCAGCATGAAGAGAACATTTGTTGGTATAGAAACTCATCAAAAGCTTATAGGATCTACATGAGAGATGGACATCACATAGAAGTTAGTCGTGATGTCATATTTGATGAGAGCATAACATTCAAGAAATCAGAGGAACTTTCCATAGATTCTGATGATGAATCACTTCTGATATTTGAGGAGGAAGTTGACCAAGGAAAAGAACAATCACACCATGAAGAAGAAGGTCCCTGTGAACCTCTTCAACCTGTGGCCATCCCTGAAACAAGGAAAATACAAAATTGGTTGAAATCTACACTACTTGATACAGAAGGTCATGGAGCAGTGACAAGCTCATTTAGAGAAAGCAAGAAAACAAAGATATATTATGGATATGTTGCATACATGATAACACTAATAGAAGAAAAACCATCCTCCTTTGAAGAGGTTGTAAATAATCGAGAATGGAAGGATGCCATGAATAAAGAGTATCAATCTATAACGAAGAATGGATTGTGGGAGATCATGCCTAAGCCCGAAGACAAATATGTGGTTACTTCCAAATGGATCTATAAGATAAAGCATGCAGTTGATGGAAGTATAGATAAGTATACAACAAGATTTGTGGCTAGAGGCTTCTCTCAACTTGAAGGCATCAACTATGAAGAGACATTTACTCCAACAACAAGATATACAACGATTCAATCATTAGTCTCTTTGGCAGCATCGATGGGATGGAACATCCACCAAATGGATGTGAAGGCTGCATTTCTAAATGGCACAATAGATGAAGAAGTCTACATAGAGAAATCCTTTGGATTCGAAGTCAAAGATTTAAAGGCATATGTTTGCAGACTAAAGAAAGCACTATATGGCCTCAAACAAGCACCAAGGGCATGGTATTCTAGAATGGATGCATACCTTCAAAGGATAGGCTTCACAAAAATCTATGTTGATTCCAACCTTTACATTAAGATTGTATATGGTGAACATGTAATCATTCTTGTATATGTAGATGATATTCTCTTGACAGGTGTATAAGGTTGAAATTGAAGAATGTAAGAAGAAACTAGTAGCGAAATTTGACATGAAGGATCTTGGGTTGATGCACTACTATTTGGGACTAGAAGTCGAGCAAGGACCTAATGAAGTTTACTTGGGTCAAGGAAAGTACATAATCGAGATACTAAAAAGGTTTGACATGATGGACTACAAACCTATGACTACTCTGATGATCAAAAACTTGAAGAGACTAAGAAGTTCTAAATCTAGACCCGTGGATCCTTCCAAGTATAGGAAACTCATTGTCTCACTGATGTACTTCATGAATACTCGACCAAACATATGCTTTGTAGTAAATTTTCTCAGTCAATTCCAAGTGAAGCTGGAGAATGATCATTAGGTAGAAGAGAAACATATTCTGAGATATTTTCAAGGAACCATCCACTATTGTCTGAAGTATGAATGAAGAAATGATGTCCAACTGATTTGATATACAAATTCCAACTAGGGAGGTAGTGAGCAAGATGGAAGGAGAACTACGAGAGGATGTTTCAATTTGGCATCCTCCATGGTCTCATGTAAGAGCAGAGAGCAAGACACATTTTCTTTGAGTAGTGTTGAAGCTGAATATGTTGCAGCCTGTGAAGTAAGCAGAGAAGCATTATGGTTGAGGAAGTTGCTATCTGACTTGTTTGAAGGACCAATAAACCCTACAGTAATACTTTGTGATAACACCAGTTGTATATGTTTGTCTAAAGATCCAATGTTCCATGGAAAGACAAAGCATATAAGCAATAAGTATCACTATATTCGAGAGCTAGAGCAAATGGTGTGTTGCAGCTACAATATATCTCCACTTATGAGTAGACAGATGACATATTGACGAAATAACTTCCAAACAAGAAGCTTGTATACTTGAGAGACAAGCTTGGTTTGGTTGATATATCCTACCTAATTGAGAGGCAGAGATAGACACTACATTCTTGTCTTCACTTCGGAAGAAAGAATGGAGGAGTGGATAATCATCTGGCATTTGATACTCTTTGAGAATTTGGTAGGGAATTCAATACAAGAGAAGTCGTGGACTGATATTCCTTGAGGATTAGATACCCAAGATAAGAATAGTCCAATGGAAGGTCATACTCTATGAACACTCAGGTGGAGTATGTGCCTTGAGAGACAATGATTTTGGTGTCTATGAATCATTGGTCTCACTAGCATTGTGCTCTGATCATGTGGATAGAGTTGTTAGTCAAGGCCTTGCTATGTAACAATGTTTATTGATATGGTGCTAAAGAGATGGGTTACCAATCCGACTCTTTTTATGAGATCTCTTTAGATTGAGAATGACCATCTACCTCTTATGAATACCACCCTATTTAAGAGGGAGTGTTGAAGAATGTGTAACTAGGTTCGGTCTTCATAAGTATGAAACCTATTCTTGTAAATAATAAAATGAAATGAAATTATTATTGGAGCATGGGTTTCATGCTCAAGTTATTTTATTTTATAGCTCAAGCACTCATTAAGTGCTTCTAGGGTTTGCCCTAGGTTAAAGAGTCAATGTCATATATTGAAGACCCTATGGACACATTGTATCTTGTAAATAAAAAAATATTTTGTCTTTAAAGTGTCGAAATACCTCCAAGATCAAGTCGGCCTAAGGAGTTGTCAAGTCAACCTACATGAAGAGCCACGTCTACCCCTTGGAATAGCCTATATATAGAGATCAACTCATCCTCCATTAGACACAATCACTCATCTCATTCTATGTGAAGAAGAGGAAGAGAATAAGTCGAAGAAGAGGGTGCGAAGAAAAGGAAGTTGAAGAAGTCAAAGTGCTTGGGCTAGATCTATCTCTCTTGTGAAAATCAAAGTTAGGATTTTTGCATTGGGTCTATCTCTAGTTCGATCATTAAGGAAAGAGAGAAGAAAATGAAAGCAAAGGTCACTTAGGGCATGTCATTAGCCCTAAGTCTCAAGGGAAGGAAAGTGAAGAAGAAAATAAGGTTATTCGAGGGAGATCAAAGTCTCTAGGAGGAGAAACAATAGTTATCGTGAGATGGAATTTCAAATCTAGAGTGGGAGGTCGAAGTCACTGCAACGGGAGCCCGAGTTGATCTTAATCCTGGAGGGTATTTGTGTGAGTCACTAGGTCATGGTATTCATCAATTGAAGAATCTATAAGAAGAGAAGAGATTTATGGGTTTTCCCTTCAAGAGGAGGGGTTTTGGACTTGGCTTGCAGCCTATATACTATGTCATTGTTCTTATTGTTTTGGTAGTTGTTTGATGTATCACACACTATAATAATAAGGAACAAATCTAATAAGTAAAAAGGTAACACAAATAGTTATCAAGTGAAGAGAAATAACATACTTACTGTCCTATTGAATTCTCAACAATTATAGAGAGCTAACATAGTGGCGTCATTGCTGGGGAGCAAGAGTTGAAATATTCCCTGGAAAAATATGCAATTAGAGATAAAATCTTGTTCCTGAGGGTGTCAGTGAACTAGTTATTGATAGGCTGAAATTTACCCAATTTTAGTGATTTCAAGGATCAGCTATAATAAATTCTTATAGGAAATATGACTTCAAGAAGAGTGTACACCAGACATCATCCAACCCCTAATCCACTTGAGGTTCTAAAAAGCCTAGAAAAGTTGTTTAGAAGAAAGAATTCTGACAAAGAAATAGATATCAGTGTCATAAGAAGATCTTTGTCTCTACCTAAAAAGGTCGAATTAGTGGACCACACTCAATTTGATTTGAAATTTGAGCAAAGCCTTTCCAGATCTAAATAAAAAAAAAAGTTTGATAGAGACAACCTTTGATCAATCTAAGTTGCAACCTTCTATTCCTGTTCAAAAAGCAGGTGTGCTAGAAGTAGATAAGGACATTTGGGCACAATTCCATAAGTTAGAACATCTTTTTAATTAGCAGCAAGAAGTTGCCACCAAGTCCTCCAAACTACAACATTTTTTCCCAATTGTCTTTGTGTCACCAATTTCTCCTCCATTGAATATATCACTTATTTTTTCTCCTACTATCTCAATTATTGTTACTCCTCCTATATCAGCTGCTCAAATATCAATCCCCTTACCTTCCTCATCTTCATTTCAGATCCTAACAGTTAGTACAGGTCATACAATCATGGTTTCCCGTTATGATCCATTGAATTTGCAAGGCCCACTACATGATTTACCACAAAAATATGGTCATAGATTGCCTCAGTTTGATGGCACATGGATTATTACAACACAATAACACCTTGACAAGTTGAATGATTTTATATACTTGGAAGAGGTGGATCATGAGGATGCCAAGTTGAGGCTTTTTGCTCAGATTTTTTCGAGAGAGGTGAAGAAATGGTTCAGAGGTTTGCTAGTTGCTAGCATTGCCAATTTCTAGCAACTTGAACAAAGCTTCCTTTCCAGATGGGAAGTCAAAAAGAACCCTCTGTAGATTTTGGCTAAGTATGACAGTTTGAAGAGAGCTCTAGGAGAATTAGTGTAAGATTTTTCAGCAAGATTTAACAAAGTATACAATTCAATACCAGCTGAAATTAAACCCCCTCCTGGATTGGCCTTGCTTCATTACCCGGATGGTTTTGATGTCAATTTAGCCTATCAACTCAGAGAAAGGAAACCAACCACTTTGGACGACATGCAGAAAAATGTTGTAGCAATGGAAGCCAATTTGTTGAACAAAAAGGACAAAATGAAAGATGAGAAAAGAGGGGTTAAAGAGGAGGCTTCATCTTCGTTAGACGGCAAATTGGAGGTCATGGTTAAAATAGTGGAAATATTGACCTTGGAGAATAAAATTGTTGGTAGAGATCAATAGGCCCCTCCTCCAATAAGAAATCCAAATTTTCAGAGGTATCAAGTGGAAATAAAGAAATGAGAAAAGAGAAATTAAACAGATCAACAGCAAATCAGACCTCCTTTCCAAGAGAATTTTGCATAGGAGAAAGAGGCGGAAGAAGAGCAGGATCATATTCATTATTTTGGTGAAAAAGAAGAGGACAATGTCTTTTTGACAAAGGAAGAACAAGACTTGTTTTATTGTCCATAAGAAGATATTATGAAAATGGAATCACAAGATTACAAGCAGGGGTATCAAAATGCCATCATGGAGGTGAAAAGACAGTATAATTTGAGAAACAGGAAAGTTACAGTGAATCCTTTGAAGAAAGGCCAAGTTGAGGCACCTACTTCCAGTGAGAAGAAAGTTGATCCTCCAAAAGAAATTCCTAAAAAGAGAGAAATAGCTGTCAAAGAGGTAGAGAAAGGTCAATCATCTTTTAGTTTAGAAAATGAGATATATAAAATCAAGATTTATGTTCCATTTAATGAATTGATTAATCAAATTGTCAAGGCGTTGAAGATAGGAGAAGTTTCAGACATTGTCAATTTGAATGATGATCATCCTGAATTGCTCTTTGGTCCAAAAGTTGATGGAGATTCACAAGATGGAGATGTCCCACCTTTTTATGTCAGTTTAAATGTGCATGATTTTATTCTACACAATGCAATGCTAAACTCAGCTGCTTCACATAATTTAATGTTGAAGGTGATTATGGATAAGCTTGGATTGGATATCACGAGGCCTTATAAAGATCTATTCTCTTTTGATTCTAGTAAGGTGAAATGTTTGGGTTTGATTAAGGATTTGGTAGTCTCTCTTACTCAAATCCCAGCAAAGAGCTTAGTGATGGATATTGTTGTTGTTGATATTCCCCCTAAATTTGGAATTCTTTTATCAAGTTATTGGTTTGGAAAGTTGAAGGGTACTCTCCAAATGGACATGTCTTATGCCACAATTCTTGTTTTCAGACAGCGAAGGAAATTATACAGAGAAACTTTGATGAATTACATGGTGAGTGGAAAGGAAAGGCCTAAAACCCATCCTATTTATTTTGTGCATTCTGATGTCAACTCTTTCATATTATATAATGATTCATGTTTGGAGGAAGAAAGTCAAAAAAGGGACAACATATTAGAGGAGAATGTAGGTGAATTATAGGGAACATAATCAGAACATAATGAAGATGAAGAGGGTCTTTGGAACATGTATTTTGATGAAGTCAGCAAAGAGGGGGTTGGATCTAGTGTGTGGATAATGAGCTCGGAGTTGGACAACTCAAGGTTATTTTTTTACAAATTAGCCTTTGATTGCACCAACAATGTGGCCGAGTACGAAACATTAATTTTGGGATTGCACACTTTGAAATATTTGGGAGCAAAGAGGATTGCAGTTCATGGAGATTCAGAGTTGGTGATCAATCAAATTAAAGGTGTGTATCAATCTAAACACCCTAGGATGAGGGCCTATAGAAATGTTGTCCTAGAAACGCTGCAATTATTTTCAGAATATGATTTATCTGTGATTCCTAGGGAGAAGAATATGATAGTTGATGCTTTAGCCACCTCAACCAGTGTGTTTAAGATTCCCATCTATCCCAATAAGAAATATGAAATAGAAGTTAAACATGGGCCAGTAGTCCCAGATAATGTGAAATATTGGCAGATGTTCAAAGATGACAAGCATATTGAAATTTTTTGTACAAATGATTGAGGAATTTTCCAATTTATTCATAGATGAAGAAAATTGTTTTAGTGAGAATGAACAGGAGGTATTGGGTTCAGATTTAAATTATTTTGAGAATCAAATGACATATATGGATGTTATACAATTGAACAACAATACAATTACGAGAGGGCTAGTGCCTCTTGAGAAGTTATTTGACAAGAATGATGTAGAAAATAATCCAAAGGTAGTTCCCACTAAAATAGAAATAGAATATTGTAACATATGAACAAAAAATAAGCCTAAGATTGTAAAACTCTCAAGATCCTTAAATCCTGAAGATAGAAAGAAGTACCTTGATCTCATAAAAGAATACTCAGATGTTTTTGCATGGGGATATGAGGACCTTAAAGTATATGATAAGAGCATCATTCAACACACAATCCCCATCAAGCAAGATCAAAAGCCTTTCAAGCAGAAGTTAAGAAGAACAAACCCCTTATTGTTGCCTCTTATTGAAAAGGAAGTCAGAAAACTATTTGATGCAAAGATTATTGTCCCCCTAATATTTTCAAAATGGTTTTCCAATTTGGTACATGTGAGGAAGAAAATAGGAGAGATAAGGCTTTGTGTAGATTTCAGAAACCTCAACAAGGTGTCTTTAAAGGACAATTACCCCTTGCCTAAGATGGACCATATATTGCAGAAGGTGGTTGGCTCAAGAAGGATGTCCATGCTTGATGGTTTTTCAGGGTACAATCAGATCTTGGTGCATCCTGATGACCAAGAAAAGACAAATTTCATCACTCCTTAGGGTACCTTCATGTATGCCAAAATGCTCGTTGGATTTATGAATGCAGGGACCACTTTTCAAAGTGCTATGGATATTGCATTTGCTGACGAGAAGGACATGTTCATTATGGTTTATCTTGATGACATAAATGTGTTTTCAAAATCTGATTTTGATCATGTGCAGCATTTGAGACAAATTTCTGAGAAGTGCAAAGGTTATGGCATATCCCTGAATCCAAAAAAGTCATATTTGGCAATGGAGGGGGGGAAATTGTTAGGACATATCATCTCAAAGGATGGCATTAGAATCGATCCAAACAGGGTTGATGCAATCCAAAAAATTGATATACCAAGAAATAAGAAGGAGGTACATTCATTTTTGGGTAGAGTCAATTTTTTTAGAAGATTCATTCCTAATTTGGCAGAAATTATTAAATTTATGACTAACATGTTGAGGAAGGAAAGTGAAATCAGATGGACTATTGAGACAAAGAATCATTTGATGAGGTAAAGCAAGATCTGGCTAGTGCCCCTATTTTGGAAAGACCTGATTATACTAAATATTTCATTGTTTTCTCTTTTGCATATGAACATACAATTGCAACAATCCTTATGCAGAAAAATTAGCAAGGCAATGAGCAGCCCATAGCCTTCTTTAGCCGAGGTTTGAGAGACTCTTCCCTGAAATATAATATTATGGAGAAGAAAGCATATGCATTTGTAAAAGCTTTAAAGGATTTCAGAGTTTATGTGCTTCATTCACATGTGATTGCCTATATTCTGAGTGTTGTTGTGAAGGACATTCTCACTCACACTGCTCCTAAAGGTAGAAGAGGCTAATGGATAACATCCATTCTCGATTATGATGTGGAGATTAAGCCTACTAAGCTAATAAAGGGTTAGGGATTGGCTAATTTTATGGCAGATTCAAATTTGAGTGTGCTGGATATTACTTTCATATCAGCTTTGTCCGAGGACAGCAATTCTAAGCCTTCTCAATAGGTATCCGAGATTTTTCTCTCTTCTCCATGGTGTGCTAACATAATCTATGTTTTACAAAATTTACAGGCTCCTCTAGGGATGACAAAAACCAAAGCAAGATTTCTAAAATTGAAGGCTGTAAAATTCTACATTTTAAATCAATTTCTATATTGGAAAGGTCCAGGACGTGTGTTGTTAAATTGTTTGTTGGAAGATGAGGCACAGAAGTGTATGGAAGAGTTTTATAAAGGAGACTGTGGAGGTCACCATTTCTGGAAATCCACAACAAAAAAGATTCTGAGAGCTAGTTTTTACTGGCCAACATTATTTGTTGATGTTCATAAAAGGGTATCAAGTTGTCATGAATGTCATATTTTTGAAGGAAAGAGGAAACTGTTACCCTTACCTTTGAAACATATTGTAGTTGAAGCACCTTTCTAGTAGTGGGATTTGGATTTCATTGGGTAGATTTATCCATCATATTCAGGTCAACACAAGTGGATTTTGACAGCCACATATTATTTTACTAAGTGGATAGCAGTGATACCAATTAGACATGCCACAAATACAGTCATCATCCAATTCCTGGAAGGTAGTATTCTTTCGAGATTTGGTTGTCATTGTATATTAATCACAAACAATGTTGTTGCCTTTAAATCTAAAATAATGGTTGAATTTTGTCACAAATATTACATTGTACTTGGTCACTCAGTTGCATATTACCCACTGGGTAATGATTTAGTTGAGTCCTCTAACAAAAACCTAGTGAATATCATAAAGAAATTGTTGCAAGAGAGCAAGAAAACATGGCACAATAAGTTAATCTATGCCTTGTGGGTTGATCAGGTAAATAATAAAAAATCAATTGGTATGTCTCCTTTCCAACTTGTGTATGGGACAAATGTTATCTTCCCTTATTCCTTAGGGATTCCAGTCATGAAATTGTTGTAGGAAGAGGATGTTGAACCAAATGACATGCAAAGGAGGATAAACCAGATGATTCAATTGCAGCAAACAAGAGAGGAGGTGTACAACAACACACAGACAATTTAGGACAAGATAAAGAAAATATTTGATCGAAGGACAAAAGTTGGGGACTTTCAAGATGGTGACTTGGTTTTAAAGTGGGATGCTAGAAATGAAGACAAAAGGAAACATGGTAAATTTGAAAACCTTTGTAAGGGACCTTTCAAGGTTGCAGCATTTCATGGGACCAATGCATTACTTATTGGAGGATTTGACTAGACAATTTCTTGCTAGAGGGCCTTTAAATGGTGGGTTCTTCAAGCATTATTTCACTTGAGATTAGTTGATTTTGATCATTTCATTATATATACCCATCCAATTATCAGTATTGTAGGTGTGGGAAGTTGACATTAGAATTTGAAGCCCGAAGAGAAGGCCCTAAGATTTTGAGGGTCTGTTGCCATTTTTCAAAATGTAATAAGTCTTGAGTCAGTCATGAGTCTGTCTTGAGTTAGTTTGAGTCTAGTTAAGGAGTCAATAAGCCCAATGGTCAATAACATGGTCTACGATGTTCTTGGAACCTCACAGGGAGGATGCCATTCCCACTGGAGCCAGTGTTAGCATCCTATCTTCATAGTAGTAAAAAAATAAGTCTGTCTTTCAAATTATTTGACAAAGGTATAAAGGTTTGGCTATGATCTTATAGAAGATGAAGCTATGAGTCTTAATTTAGAATAAAATTTTCATTATTCAATGTAATTATGTCAAAGTGTATGAAGAGTCACAAAAATTGTCTCTTATATCCTAAGGGGTCAAGTTAAGTAGGTCTAGGGTCAGGTTTCATCAAGAGATCATGATCAAGGTCATGTGTCATCATGGGAAAAAAATTGTAGGGTATCTTGAGTCAGTTAGAATGTCGAATCATGATTAATGATGACATCAACATCAGTACAATTGTCAGGAGGATAGCGTTGCGCTTCTGCCAAGTGATGTGTTTTCATTATTCAAGTTCAAGTTGCAATCATCACCCATCAAGTCCGCACTCAAGCACCTTGGGAGTTTAAATGCATGGTTTATCTTTAGAAAAATATCACATCTCTTCATTTCTAAATTGGAAGCTAACTATATGGTGTTTATAGGTCGTTGCGCAAAGGAGGCAGGGGAATCATTGCACTTGCAGAAATTTGTTGCACTCACACACAGGCGCTGCGTTTTTTCAAACTGATGGTCAGAATCATTTATCTAGGTGAAAATTCTTGTCTTGTTTGAAGCCTTTGTTTTTTATGATTTTCAAATTTCATGCATGTTCTCAGAGAATACCTAGGAACCCTCTAAATTCCTAAATTTTATGTTGCGTTTTTTGCACACTTGCTATGCTTTCTCCAATTTCGCTATGTTTTACTTGTCCGCTGCGCTTTTATGTTTTATCCTTGCCAGACAGCCAAGTTCTTGTCTACAACCTTCATATCGAAAGTTTACCATGTCATGCAATTAAATTGAAACCTCTTACATGATCTTCACGTTCCTCAAAGGTGATTGAGTTTGTTTTTTCCATACGTTGTGCTTCTGGTGTTGCACCTATGTTTTTTTTTTAATTCTGCCACTGTGACTTAAGCATACAATAGTTGATTTTTGGGGTTCTTTATAAGTAATTTGTGTTTATTGATCTCTTTCATATGGTTTCTATTCTTAATTTTTACAAAACCATACTTTGGAGCTCCTTTTCATCATTACCATCCTAGTTGCACAAAATAAACCTACACAGAAATTGCATTTTAGAAGGCCTAGAGTATACTTTTTCTGTAAAATCCATGTCAACCCTAGAGGGAAGGAGACATAAGGGAGGTTCCATTGTCAGGTTTAAACCCCAAGACTTCACATTCATCAACTCAGACCCAACAATCAAAGTTACCTTTGAGCAAGTTGGATGTATCAGATTCTATGAAAAAATTCAAGGGTACAATGTACAACCCACTAAGGAGTTTGATATGAATTTTAATGGGTTGGAGGTTAATATTTGAGATCTCATGTTTCCAGTTTCAGATGTCACAATATCAGTTGCAACAGAGATTCCCCTTCAGGTAGAGAAATGGTTTAAGGGCATGCCTCTTGACATTGCTAATTATAAATATTTTCTGAAGCTTGAGTATAGAGATAAAGGGTATGGATCCATTGTCCCTAAGGAGTATTTACTTGAACACCACAACAAGATTTTGCAAGAAATTCAGAGGTATTTTACTTGTGAGGGTAGTTTTGGGAGGATATATCAATACCATTTTAGACTTTTGATGCATTTTACAGGGAAGAGCCCCTTGAATTTTTCCTTCTATCTATTCAGAAGTCTCAGCAAGATGGAAGACAAAGTGTAGGGAAACAAATACAATTGGAACCTAACATTTTCCACCTCTCCTTAACTAAATTGCTGGTGTTGGAGGAGCTAAATAAAAGAAATCAACTATGGAAATCATTTGTAGATTCTTCAAATTTGGTAGTTGACTTACCAACTAGCTCTGGCAGTAAGAAGGAGACATTCTCAGCAGTGGAAAGAGAAATTAAATCACCAACTGGAAGTTATGTGAAAATGACTTTAGTTGCATTTCATTCATTAAAGAAGAAGAAAGGTAAGAAGTTTCATTTTCCTCCCGAAGAGGTGGTTGTCCCCAAGAATGTCCTTACTAGATTTGCTGCAAGAAGTTCCCCTTGGAGAAGAAAATTGAAAACATGGAAACTATCCCAGAAGATTATGTTATTGATGATAAAGAAAAAGAGATTTCACAGCTACAAGAGCAGCTAAAGAAGTCCCATATGGTTATTGCGTTGTTGCAACATGATAATAGGGAATTGAATAAGGTAGTGTTAGCTCTGCTATTACTTTCAATGTTTGAAGGACAAATGCAGGCCTGATTGGGTTGTTGATGATCAAAAAAGGGGGTCGCAGCAATTGGTTTTCCTTCCCTCCTTCACTTTCTTTACAACTATATAACTTCCGCTACCTTCGTTTTCCCCTCCTCCTTCATTCTTCTACGTTCCCTTAACCCGACATTTCTATTTTCCTCTATAATCCTTTATAAATCCTATAAACCCATTTCTTCCCTCAGGTCCCGGGTGCAAAGTTAACCCATAAGACTCTGGTCATATAACCGCACGCATACGAAAAAATCAATACCACCGAGGCCCTCCCCTGTCACATCAATTAATAAACGTGTGCATTGATTCTCACCGTCCGATCATCCATCTCGAGATCCGACGGCAGTCGTACCTCTCGCCGCCGAAACCTGCCTGCGCGTTAACTCGCAATCGCGACGGTTTTCCTCCTATCCAATCATCCACGTGTCGCCCTCTTGTTGTGATCACTGGTTGTGGTACGAATACCGCCGCACACCAAAAGCGGTGTGAGGAAACCATTTACCGCCTTCCTGCCCATTCTCCCGCTCGTTAATTTCCCCACAGCTTCCGCGCCCGTCAACCGTTGGATCTCCTCGCCCAAGATCCAACAGCCTGTGATCTCCCTGCTCCCCTATCCGCCGATATCCTCCGTAGACTAATCTCCACCGTTCAATTACAAGATCCGATGGCCTATGCTCCTCCATCCGCGATTACTCCCGATAACCCCTATAAGCCATCATAGACGTTCATCTGTGTGATCCGATGGCTGATGTCATCCCGGTCTTGCCTATGCCTCCGCCATGAAGTTTTCGTCACCCTTGAATGCGCTGTGTTGCCAAAGGATGAAGGCGATCAGCTAACAGCTCTCTGCGTAGTTAATCTTCAACTACCTCATTCAAGAGACAACACGACCAAGGAAGAAAAGTACAGTCTTGAGCAGTTAAACGCCTTCAGCAGTTATGGAGATTTATTCATACAACACTTCACCTGCTCGAGGAGTACACCTAAGTACCAGAGAATGTCAAATTTTGTTCATGAAAGCAGCAGATTGTATCAGAGACCCATATCAAACAGTTAATGTGGTTGGTGGTCCATTATGACCCCTCCACGCATAGGATAGCAGATATTTTTGTAATCAACCTCCATATATACCCAGAAACAAGATGTAATGAGGGTTGATGGATTGCTTGATGTAAAGTTCAACTTCTGGAGACTGTAACTACTGTGATACCTGCAGTGTCTGGTCTTCATTTTCAGCTAATGCAAGCTTCTTTTGTTGTTAATTGCTCACTTTCCACTTCTTCTTTGTTCCAGGTTGTGCCTGTTATGCATTTTTCATGTGCTCTTGATGTTTAGCATTAGAGGGGCTGTCATCCCACCTCTGTGTTAGAATCTAGTATGTATCATTGAATGTGTATGCAAGTTTCTGTTATTTTAATGCCAGAGAGATGTCATCCTATCTGTGCATTAGGAAATAGATTTGCAGGCCTCTTTACTGGTTGCAGCCAGCCATCACATGGTCTTGTGCATCTGCTGGTGTGGTCAGTATTCTCCACGTTCACTTATTCCTCAACTGTGAGTAATTGGTGGTCTAAAGCCTTGTAGTCTGGGGGTGTTAACCCATGTCTGGGGTTAAGCATAGTAGAAGTGGTTATCTGGCTTGAATATGCATCATTCCTTCCGTTCACCCACCCTTTTCCAACAATTTTGTTGAGTTTGTAATGTTCCCGAGCATCTCTGATATACAACCTAGGAGAGTTTCTTGGGGTGATAACATTAATTGGCGCCGTTGCCGGGGAGAGGAGATTGAAGCTTATATTCCTTGGGAGAATGACACAGTTCCAAATTTTGATGATAGACAAGGTCTGGGCACATTTTTGGTTGTAATCATCTATTTGCCAACTCCATTGGAGGAAGACCAACCTTTGGCGACTCCATATTGAAGTTCTGGCTCAGTTTGTGAGACACACTCGAAGAAATCCTCAGAAATCACCAATTGAATTAGTGCCTGACCTTGAGAAGATTGTCAAGTCGAAGAAAACATTACAGAAAGGGGCATCAGGATTAGGTAAGCCTAAGAAGACTCGTGCATCTCTAAAAGATAAAGTTATTGCTGAAGATATACAGTAGAAGATTTAGAGCCCAGCATTGCTAGTAAGGAAATTCCTTCAGAGATCAATATAGCCCCTTGTTTGGTTAGTTCCCCGTTGAATCTCAGTCCGAAGAAAGCTTCCCATATAGTCCATAGCATTCCTTTATCTCTGCCATCCATTCCATTATTTCATACTGCTCAATCTGCCAGTATCTTTTCACATACCCCAGTCATGGCAGGCCAGCAAGTACCTACGAAGATAGAAAGAATTGTAGTTGCTAGGTATGGGCCTTTAGTTTTGCCTGTTCCTTTGAATCCTATGCCCGTGGGAGAATATCATAAATATATGCCCAAGTTTACTGGTACAGAGGGAGTAACAGCAGAAGAACATCTTGAGGCTTTCTATAGTTATGCTGATAACTTGGATATAAGTGAAAATGAGTTGTGGATGAGAGTCTTTGTTCAGAGCCTTGATGGAGAGGCCAGAAAGTGGTTCAGAGAACTAGCCCTTGGATCTATTGCTGATATTGAAGCCTTAGATGAAGCATTTTTGAAGCACTAGGGAGATAAAAAGGACTTGCTGTATTATCATACTGAGTTTGGTAACTTGAAGAGGGAAAATGGGGAATCATTGCCTGATTTTAATAAAAGATTCAATCGTATGTATAGTAAGATACCAGCTGAGGTAAAGCCTACCCCCAACTCTGCCAAACTCACTTATGCCAATGCTTTTGACTTTGATTTCTGCCTATTATTGAGAGAAAGAAGATGTGCCACTCTAGTTGACATGCAGGATGCAGCACTAGAGGTGGAATCTAATATCATGGCTGCAGAAAAACTCAAAAGTCAAGCTGACAGAAGGAGGCAGAGAGGTCAGGCTTCTACCTCCTCTACATCATATCCAGAGCCTAAATTAGATAAAATGACTAAAATGATAAAATCATTGGCTATTGAAATTTCTAAGCTAAAAGTTGAGCAGAATTCAGGAAAAACAAGGCAACATAACACATTTGCTCCAAGAAATCAAAATCCATTCAGAAGAGCAAATGAACAGTTGCAAATAATTCAGAGGGGAACAGAACCAAATGAAGAACAGAAAGTTAAAGCTCCTTTCCAAAATGTAGTCATGGAGGAGGAACAATTTGAAGAAGATGAGGATGAAATTCACTACATGGAAGATAAAGGCAGCACTACTTTTTTGACATTGGCTGCTTATGAAGAATCTTTGCTGCAAGAACAAGACAGTCAGGAGTGGGATAGAGAAGCTGTTCTACAAACTAGTGAACAGCAAAGATACAATCTGAGGTCAAATGCAAAAAATGTCAAAGAGAATCCTACCCAAAGAGTTGTTGTTCAAACAGAGTCACAGAATATCAGGCAGAGAAGACCAGCAACTAACCCAATCATCTTTAAAGCTCCAGTTCAAGAGGTAAGAGGTTCTGATAAGTTGCCTTCCTCTTTCAGCTTTGAATCAGAAGTTCAGAAATTGAAAATATCTGTGCCCCTAATAGAGTTGATGAAGAGTGAAGTGTTTAGAAAGCCTATCCTTGAAGCTCTTGAGCTGGAAACCACACAAACCTCCACTGACTCTGTCAATTTGCAAGATGATAAGCCTATTGTGGTGCTTAGCCCCATGATTGAACCTGCTGATAATAATTCTCCATCTTTTTATGTCTCCTTAACCATTCATGACAAAATCCTCCACAACTACCTGCTAGATACAGGGGCCAGCCACAATTTGATGCCTAAAGCTGTCATGGAAGAGTTACGCCTTGATATCACCAGACCCTATCATGATTTATTCTCTTTTGATTCAAGGAAAGTGAAATGCCTAGGACTAATCAAATACCTGGCCATTACCTTAACTCAACTGCCCATGAAGAGTATGATGATGGATATTGTGGTAGTAGATGTCCCTCCTAAATTTGGCATGTTGTTGTCTAGGGGATGGATTAAGAGACTAGGTGGGACATTACAAAATGATCTATCTTATGCCACTGTCCCAGTTTTTGGAGGAGAAAGCAGGAGGTTATACAGAGAAGCACAACTGCCATACATCATCAGTGATGAGAAGAATCCTACTAATCATCCTATTTATGTTGTGGACACTGATTTTGGAGCATGTATTCTCCAAATAGAAGAATCTCAGAAGGCCTCAATGCAGATCAGGAAACCAATAAATCAGGCCAAGAAAGAGCAAGCAAGTTAGGTTTGGGAGATGTTCTTTGATGGAGCATGTTCCAGGGAGATTGCAGGAGCAGAGGTGGTGCTGGTATCTCCAAAACAAAAGGGCACACAACTGTCTTTTAAATTGGCTTTTCAAGTCACAAACAATATAGTAGAGTATAAGGCTCTACTATTGGGCCTAAATGTAGCAAAGACAGAGGAATCAGGAACATAAAGGTGTTTGGAGACGCTAATCTGATTATTCAGCAAGTAAATAAAACATTTCGGGCAAAGCACCCAAGGCTGAAAGCATACAGAGATGAGGTATGGAGACTCAAAGATTCCTTTGATTATTTCTGTATTTCATATATCCCTAGAGCCAAGAATCAGCTTGCTGATTCCATTGCTGTGTCTGCTAGTCTGTTTGTCCCTCCCATGCCTCCCAAATTGATTTATGAAGTCCAAATGAAATATAGACCATCCTTGCCTGATAATGTCCACCATTGGAAAATTTTTGATGATGATGATGAGATAAATAGGTTCCTTCAAGTTATTGATGAGTTTTCCGAAATGCAAATTGACCAAGAGAATGAAGCCTTGCAAGAAACCCCCCAATCCCAGCTTAGAAGTAAAATTGGCAAAGAAAGCATTGTCCAGCTTCCCAGCAATCATATTCCTAAGGGTCTAATTCCTCTGGAAAGACTGTTCAACCAGAATGATGTGCCTTACAAGGCTGCCCAAAAAGAAGATCAATCTGCAGTCTGTAAGAATGATATAGGGAGTCTAGGTCAGCCTAGATACATAAATTTGTCCACTCATCTATCTACTGACCAAAGTTTTGAATACTGCAAATTAATGAAGCAATTTGCTGATGTGTTTGCTTGGGAGTATAGTGACCTGAAAACTTATGATAAAAAGATTATTCAGCATAAAATCCCTTTAGAGAAAGACTGATGAAAAGAGATCTTGGTATAAGCCCAAAATCCCCTTTCTTGTTAAAAACCTTAGACTTTGGATCTGTGGTTAAGACCCACAACGCCCTATCAGAAGTGCTCTAGGCTATAAGCCTTTTAAAACCATGGACTTACATTAATCTTCCCCAATATAACTATCGACGCCTTTATAATCATCGGAAGCCACCACCCATCCACTTTATTAAACATTAGAGCTTTAAAGCCCCACGCCCACATATATACAAATACATGGGAAACACCTTAAAACCCCGCTGAACCTTTTATAAACAATGGACTTACATTAATATCAAATCATGCCTTTATCGGGGCCTAAACACCCTTCGCAAACATTACAACATAGGCATTAAGCCTTAAAAACCCGCGACCGCACACATATATCAATACACGGGAAACTGTGTAAATCCCGCGCCAGTCCACATATATGGATTTCAACTATTATACACCCGCCTTTATAATTATCGGCGGGTCCGGCTATCGGCCATCGCAACAAACCTTGGCTCCCCTTCCTTTTCTCCGAAGCGACGGACCCGACGCCCCTTTACGACCCGTCCTATAATGATTTTAGGTCCGAATGAGTTCGGGTTATAATGATTTCGGGTTGTTATCCCAACCTCTGATGCGATATAACGGGTTCTGAGGACCCGACGCCTCCATTACACTCAGCTCTATAATGTTTCGGCTCCGAAACGTCGGAGCTTATACTTCGGTGGTTCCAAAGGCTATTACACTTCTCCGATGGGATATGTCGGACCCGATATTGCATGAGCCCAATTTAATAATGTTTCATGTCCGCCCAGTGTTCCGCTTAAGGGAAAATATTATGAATTCTCTATGTAAACAGGAATATACACAGAGCTTTATAAAATGAACTAGAGAGCCTGCGTACGCCGCTTATGAAAGGGAAATGGCCATAAAGGCTTCAATCAAACATTATACAGGAAATTAAAGCGGCTCCAACACTTTCAATACACAGTAAAATAAGTTGTCTGATACATGCATATATATATTAACAGAACACCATTAATTCCGATACACAGAGGGAAAAGTGTTCAAGAATAATGCTTCCGCTCAGTCCTCCTCTCTCTCTAATCATAGAACACGCACTTCCTATGTTCTGACATAGTCAGGAAACTATGCATATATTAATATGAAGGCATAAATTTACATTGAGAGACTTCAGTCTCATGCACACACACACACACATAGGCCTGATCTTCCTCAAGTTGTGGCCCCCTTCACAGCCAAATTCTCAACACTAGTGGCTCCCTCTTGCCCGTAGGCTTACATACATATATATTGAATCGGATCCTTGAAGGTCTGATCGATCCAAAAGCTTCTACATGCATACATGGCAAAAAATCTCTTGAGGCTTTATTCCCTGTTTTCTCTGTTTTAAAACAGAAAGCCTCCTTATCCCTTAATGGTCCACATTCATTGCTTTTATGCCTAAAAGCTCTCCTTTGCTCCTATGTGCTCATTTTTTTTTTTTTGGGAACATCTAATTAATCACACTTAAAAGCCTAAAAACTGACTTGGAATTTAGGAAACTAATTCCAAAAATGCATGACCCCCTATGTCTACTATTTACAATGATTTCCCTTGGGCTGAATGCTCCTGCATCAGACTCCCAAGGTAGAAAATATTCATGATCTCCTGATCATGTGTCTTCTGGTCTTGGTCTTCCTGGATCCCATACTTTGTTATGCAAGTCATCATCTGCTGTTTGCTTTGTTTCTCCAGGTCTCCATATCTTATGTTGTCTTGCTCCACTGGATGCACTTTCACAATTTGTTCTTGTCTTCATTTTGCTGCTGTTTCTTTTCTTCTTTGCTGATGTCTACTGCCTCTGAGACGCCTTTATCATCAATCTTCTGATGCTTTCAATCTCTATGTCCAGCCTTTCCTCTGTATGGAAATTTCTTTGCCTGCTGCTGCTGCTCCCAATTTCTATTAATTCAGCTGCTATAGTTGCTTTTGCTGTGACTGTTGTTACTGCTGATTGTCTTTTCCAGGATTCTTTCATCATCATCCGCCTCTTCATTTCAATTTCTCTGTCTAATAGACTTTCTCCAGCATCTTCAATAAAACCTGTATTCACAAAACAATTGTTAGAATAAAAGCCATAAGGCTTCAGTGCCTCTTTTGCTGCTATCAATGTTGTCTCAGCTGTCACCATAAATGTCATCCCATATGTTGCTAACATTGATGTTGCTTCAGCTGCCACCATTAATGTTGCTGCCTCCCAAACTTCCTGTCCCTCTGCAACATTCTTTTTCTCATCATCAATAACTTTATCTTCATAAAACAAATTAATTTCAGCGTAACCTTCATCTTCCTCTTTGACAATCTTCAGTAATTGTCCATCATCATCTTGATTGATTCTGGCAACCAATTCAAGTTCTTCAACCACTGTAGCCTCATCCTCTATCACTGTAACAGTTTCAAAATTCTGCCCCACAGTTCTCTCTTGGCTATTTAGACAAGCCAACTCTTTATTGTCACCCATGTAAACAAGCCTCTGTTTATGAGACATGACTGTCTCATCTTCTTTCTGCAACAATTCTTCTTCTCTCAAGACAATTCCAAGTGATGGACTGTCTTCTACATCACCTGCATTCACAAAACACTTGTTAAAATTAAAAACATAAGGCTGTTGTGCCTTATCTTCTTTTGGCGACAATTCAGTTTGCTCCTCTGTTTTCTCCTTCTCCGCTGTCAGCATATTAGTATGATGATTCGCATTCCCCATGAGACTGTCAGCTAGTCTCGCCTTCTTACCATCTATCTCCAAGATGTCTTTCTGCTCTCGTTCACTGTACTGAACTCTTTCATCTGCTGCAATCTTTCTATCATATTCTGAATTTATCAACAAGTATTCCAACAAGGCAATTTCTCTATAACATTGCTAAAGCATATCATCATCACCTACAGTGATACATAAACTTTCAGTTTGCATATCTAAATGTTCAATAGTATCAACAGTTACTTTCCCTATCTCAGCATCGATCTGAACAGTCTTCAGATTCAACTCTTCTTGAACAAATTCTAAAGCTTGCTCATCTCCCTGTACTGTACCTGCAACTTTTGTTCTCATCAGTTTCTCCAACAGTTTAATCTCCTCTCCACACTTAGTAAGCACTTCATCATAATGCTCTATTTTTCTAGCTTCATCCTTTACATGCTGTGTTACAGTATTGAAATACTGTCTTCCTTTGATCCTTGTAGTCTCAAGGTCTTTCTGCTGTAGCAAATCACTACTTTCCTCATTCAAGAGGTCTTCTCCATCATACTTTGTTCTCCTAGAGTACTCCTCCAGACTTTCGACATCTTCAAAAGATTGTCCACCCTCTTCAAAACACTTCTTTGTTAGTGTTCCTTTTCTCTTTGCTAAGTCTTTCCCATAGACTTCCTCTTTCTTAGCATCTTTCAGTAGATGTTCTTCTTTCCTACTGTTTGTCTCAACAGTTTCTATGGCTATCTCCACTGTGCCTATCATCATAGTGAATTGATGATCCTTTACTATGTTTTCAGCTAACATAGTCTCTTCCTCAAGTTTTCCTTCAGTCCCTGGCTGTTTATCTTCTCTAAAGATATCTTCAATTGGCTATTTTTCTCTTGCAACATCTGCCACCATACACAAACTATTAGTTTTAAAAATATGAGATCCTATGGTCTCACTTGATGGTTCAGCCATCATTCCTCCTTGCTGTTCTAAATCATTCATATGATTCAGAAATTCTTGGATAGTCTCTTCTTCAATCTCATCAAGCCCTTCACTTAGTTGCTTGACATCTTCCACCAGCTGCATATGAGATCTATCTACCTCATCTTCTTCCAGAACAGAATTTAGATTCTGCTGGTCTTTCTCCTTCTTCATGACAATATCAACCAATTGTCTTTCACTTGCAAACATACACAAATTGTCAGATTGAAAACCATGTGCCTCTTCGGTCTGACTTGAAGTTTCAGTCCTCAAGTCTTCATCTTCACTATCTCCCAGAAATTCTCCTTGTTCTGGTTCACAAATGAATTCTTCCATTTCAACTTCCTTGAGTTTTCCCTTCAACCACTTCACTTCCTTTTGTTGCAGCCTTCTCTGCAACTTATGCCACTTTACTGGCTTCTTACTTAAGACCCAACCTAGTCTCTGGCTTTCCTCAAGCATTCTCCTTAATGCATTGAGTTGTTCTTTTAATTCAGCAACCTCTTTGTCAATTTCCTCTTGACTCATCTTCTTACCATTTGCCTTGGCATCCTCCTTCTTATGTCCTCTACTGTGGCTTTTCTCATAACCTTTGCTATGACTATCAGTAGTCATCTTCTTCTCTTCTTTCTTCATGAGCTCCTTTGCAACAAGCCTCTGCAATAGCTAGTCCTCCTGGCTGCAATCTTACCTCACTAAGCTCTCCTCACTCAGTATTTTGGTAAGCACGGGTCCTCTGTCTGGAACCTCTTCCTGAGCAACACCTTTGCTCCTTCTAGGCTTCTGCAATCTCTCACTCTCTCTTGAGAACACTTCAGTTGTCCTCTCTATCCAATTTCTTATTGGATTCTTTAAGTTCATTGCCACTTCTCTATAAGAGTACTCTCCTTACTCTATCTTTAAGAACTCACTTGGTTCTTCTCTCACAACTTCTCTTGCTATCACCTGTGCATTAGCATAAAAACACACATTAATTTAAAACAGAACATAACATATTACCTCTCTTTCAAGATCTCAACATGATCTTGTTCCACCCATTCTTCTGCACTTTGAATGGCTTGTCCTCTGGTTGGGTTCTCAAGTCCTTTTCCTTCAGAACTTGCATTAAGCAATCTTGCCTTCTCTTTCCTTTAAGGAATTATCTATTCTTGTTTGCTCCAAGCCTCTGCTGGACTGCTACATCTCCCACTATAGTCTTTTATCATTCAGCTCATTACCTTTTCCTGTGTGCATGTTTCTTTTCAAAGAAATCTTCCCTGCTTTATTTCTGTTCTGATAGTAATGCTGCCTTTACCTCATCCTTCTCTGATACTAACTCTTCCTCTCTGTAATCCTTCCCCTCGCAGGAAACTTTCCCTGTTCTGATACCACTTGATGAAAAGAGATCTTGGTATAAGCCCAAAATCCCCTTTCTTGTTAAAAACCTCAGACTTTGGATCTGTGGTTAAGACCCACAAAGCCATATCAGAAGCGCTCTAGGCTATAAGCCTTTTAAAACCATGGACTTACATTAATCTTCCCCAATATAACTATCGGCGCCTTTATAATCATCGGAAGCCACCACCCATCCACTTTATTAAACATTAGAGCTTTAAAGCCCTGCGCCCACATATATACAAATACATGGGAAACACCTTAAAACCCCGCTGAACCTTTTATAAACAATGGGCTTACATTAATATCAAATCATGCCTTTATCGGGGCCTAAACACCCTTCGCAAACATTACAACATAGGCATTAAGCCTTAAAAACCCGCGACCGCACACATATATCAATACACGGGAAACTATGTAAATCCCGCGCCAGTCCACATATATGGATTTCAACTATTATACACCCGCCTTTACAATTATCGGTGGGTCTGGCTATCGGCCATCGCAACAAACCTTGGCTCCCCTTCCTTTTCTCCAAAGAGACGGACCCGACGCCCCTTTACGACCCGTCCTATAATGATTTCAGGTCCGGATGAGTTCGGGTTGTTATCCCGACCTCCGATGCGATATAACAGGTTCTGCGAACCCGACGCCTCCATTACACTCAGCTCTATAATGTTTCAGCTCCGGAATGTCGGAGCTTATACTTCGGCTGTTCCAAAGGCTATTACACTTCTCCGATGCGATATGTCGGACCCGATATCGCATGAGCCCAATTTAATAATGTTTCACGTCCGCCCAATGTTCCGCTTAAGGGAAAATATTATGAATTCTCTGTGTAAACAGGAATATACATAGAGCTTTATAAAATGAACTAGAGAGCCTGCGTACGCCGCTTATGAAAGGGAAACGGCCATAAAGGCTTCAATCAAACATTATACAAGAAATTAAAGCGGCTCCAACACTTTCAATACACAGTAAAATAAGCTGTCTGATACATGCATATATATATCAACAGAACATCATTAATTCCGATACACAGAGGGAAAAGTGTTCAAGAATAATGCTTCCGCTCAGTCCTCCTCTCTCTCTAATCACAGAACACGCACTTCCTATGTTCTGACATAGTCAGGAAACTATGCATATATTAATATGAAGGCATAAATTTACATTGAGAGACTTCAGTCTCATGCACACACACACACACATAGGCCTGATCTTCCTCAAGTTATGGCCCCCTTCACAGCCAAATTCTCAACACTAGTGGCTCCCTCTTGCCCGTAGGCTTACATACATATATATTGAATCGGATCCTTGAAGGTCTGATCGATCCAAAAGCTTCTACATGCATACATGGCAAAAAGTCTCTTGAGGCTTTATTCCCTCTTTTCTCTGTTTTAAAACAGAAAGCCTCCTTATCCCTTAATGGTCCACATTCATTTCTTTTATGCCTAAAAGCTCTCCTTTGCTCCTATGTGCTCATTTTTTTTTTTTTTTGGGAACATCTAATTAATCACACTTAAAAGCCTAAAAATTGACTTGGAATTTAGGAAACTAATTCCAAAAATGCATGATCCCCTATGTCTACTATTTACAATGATTTCCCTTGGGCTGAATGCTCTTGCATCAAAGACACCATTCCTTTCAAATAGAAGCTGAGACCAATAAATCCTATGCTTCTTCCTCTGATTGAAAAAGAAATTAAAAAATTGTTGGCTGCCAAGATTATAGTTCCTCTTAGATATTCCAAATGGGTAGCCAATCTAATAGTGGTGAGGAAGAAAAGTGGAGAAATCAAACTGTGTGTTGATTTCAGAAACTTGAACAAGTGCTCAAAGAAAGATAATTATCCCCTACCGAAGATGGAGAATTTGTTGCAGAAGGTCTCAGGAGCCAAAGTAACGTCTTTCCTAGATGGATTTTCATGTTTTAATTAGATTGTTGTGCATCCAGATGACCAAGAGAAGACTGCATTTACCACTCCTTGGGGCACATCTATGTATGCCAAGATGCCTTTTGGATTGATGAATGCTGGAGCCACCTTTCAGAGAGCTATGGATATAGCATTTGTGGGAGAGAAGGATAAGTTTGTCCTGATATACCTTGATGATATAATAGTATACTCCAGCAGCCATCAAAACCATTTACAACATTTGAAAAAAGTGTTCCTGAAGTGCAGGAGGTTTTGGATTTCAGTCAATCCTAAGAAATGACAATTTGCTTTAGAAGACAACAAGTTGTTAGGACATGTTGTTTCTACTGTAGGTGTTTGAATTAACCCAGAAAGAGTAAAGGCAATACAGACTTTGCTTGTCCCGAGATCAAAGAAGGATATTCAGTCCTTTCTAGGCAAAACAAATTTTGTGAGGAGGTTTATTCCAAATTTTGCAGAACTGGTGAAGCGTGTTACCTCCATGTTGAAGAAAGGGTCAGAGGTTAGATGGACTGATGCAGCAAGAAAATCATTTGAGTCTATTAAAAAAGCCATTATGGAAGCTCCCACTCTAAGCAGCCCAGATTACAGCAAGGAGTTCCATATATTTTCATTTGCCTCTGAAGACACCATTGCAGCAATTTTATTGCAAGCAGATGAAGAAGGTTCAGAGCATCCGGTGACATTTTTCAGCAAAAAATTAAGGGATGCTGAACTGAGGTATGACATTATTGAAAAAAAAGCATATGCCCTTATCAAATCCTTGAAAGCTTTTAGAGTTTATATCTTGCATTCCAAGATAATTGCATATGTACCCTCTGCTGCAATAAAAGATGTCTTAACACAACCTGATGTTGATGGAAGAAGGGCTAAATGGATTGCAAAGCTAATTGAATTTAATATAGAACTAAAGCCCACCAAGTTGGTCAGAGGTCAGGGTCTTGCCAGATTGTTAGCTGAGGAAAATTGCAGATCATTGGATATTGATTTCCTGTGCACAATTGCAGAAAGTGGTCAGACAGATGAAGAAGAGGAAGCAGCTGAACCAGAGAGAAAGCAGTTAGTGGCTGAGAATCTAGCTTCTTGTGATTGGTATGTTGCAATAATTAATTTCTTGCTGAAGCTAGAAATCCCTTCAAGACTTACTCAGAGTCAAGCCAGAACTATCAAGCTTAGGGTAGCAAAATATTGTATCCATGAAAATATGCTCTACTAGAGGGATCCATCTGGAGTGCTTTTGAGGTGTCTAGACAAAGAACAATCAATAGTAGTCATGCGGCAATTTCATTCTAGCATGTTTGGAGGGCACCATTAATGGAAGACTACAGCCCCTAAAATTCTTAGAGCTAGGTAGTACTGGCCCTCCTGATTTTCTGATGTATTTTCATTTGTTAAATCTTGTGACAGGTGCCAAAGATTTGAAGAAAAACAGCAGCTGAAGTCCCTGCCCCTAAAACCAATACATGCAAAAGGACCTTTTCAGCAATGGGGCTTGGATTTTATTAGAGAAATCAATCCACATTCTAGTGGCCAACACAGATGGATATTAGTAGCTGCTGATTATTTCACTAAGTGGATTGAAGCAGTCCCTACTAGGAAGGCTGATCATAATGTGGTCATGAAGTTTTTAGTTGAAAATATCTTTACCAGATTTGGTTGTCCACATAAATTAGTCACAGATAATGCAGCAGCCTTCAGAGCAAAAGAATTGGTGGAAATGTGTGATTCAATGGGTATTAAACTGGTTCATTCCACCTCATATTATCCTCAAGGGAATGGTCTAGTAGAATCTTCTAATAAAAGCTTGATAAGGATAATTAAGAAATTATTAGAGGACAACAAGAAGAATTGGGATTCTAAGCTCAAGTATGTAATGTGGGCTAACAGAGTGACCATTAAGAAATCCACAGGGAATTCTCCTTTCAAGCTGGTATATGGTACTGAAGCTGTATTCCCAGTTCAGTTGACTCTCCCTATGGTAAAATTCCTTCAAACAGAACAGAATGAAGAAGAAGACATGGCAAAGAGGATCACTGATTTAGCAGAAGTACATTAGATCAGAGAACAGTTGGTTGAAAAGGCTGCAGCACATCAGAAAAAGATCAAGGATGCTTTTGACAAAGGAACAAAATCAGATAATTTTCAGGTTGGAGACTTGGTTTTGAAGTGGGATGCACTAAAAGAGAAGAAAGGCAACCATGGGAAGTTTGATGCTTTCTGGACAGGGCCTTTTATCATTTCTCAGATTCAGGGGAACAACACCTTCATACTAAAATGTATGGGAGGAGAAGCAGTTTTTGATGGTCCAGTTAATGGGCATTTTCTCAAAATTTATAGTAATTGAGGTCTTTGGCCTTAAAAGTTGTAAATATTTTGTTTTTATCAGTTTTGTGTAGGCAAAGTAGACTCCATGCCCAATGGAACATTAAGAAATTTTGTAAATTTGTTTTCATTGGAAAGGCATTGATCTGCAGGTTCTTGAGACCTCACAGGGAGGATCTCATCCCCAGAAGGAGCCAGTGTTAGCTCTGCTATTACTTTCAACGTTTGAAGGACAAATGCAGGCCTGATTGGGTTGTTGATGATCAAAAAAGGGGGTCGCAGCAGTTGGTTTTCCTTCCCTCCTTCACTTTTTTACAACTATATAACTTCTGCTAACTTCATTTTTCCCTCCTCCTTCATTCTTCTACGTTCCCTTAACCTGACATTTTTGTTTTCCTCTATAATCCTTTATAAATCCTATAAACCCATTTCTTCCCTCGGGTCCTGGGTGCAAAGTTAAACCCATAAGACTCTGGTCATATAACCGTGCGCATACGAAAAAATAAATACCGCCGAGGCCCTCCCCTGTCACATCAATTAATAAACGTCTGCATTGATTCCCGCCTTCCGATCGTCCATCTCGCGATCCGACGACAGTCGCACCTCCCGCCGCTGAAACCTGCCCGCGCGTTAACTTACAATCGCGGCAGTTTTCCTCCTGTCCAATCGTCCACATGTCGCCCTCCCGCTGTGATCGCTGGTTGTGGTACGAATACCGCCGCACACCAAAAGCGGTGTGGGGAAACCATTTATCGCCTTCCTGCCTGTTCTCCTGCTTGTTAATTTCCCCG
This sequence comes from Pinus tabuliformis, assembly GCA_031772625.1. NCBI lineage: Eukaryota > Viridiplantae > Streptophyta > Pinopsida > Pinales > Pinaceae > Pinus > Pinus tabuliformis. The sequence goes on along the minus strand of CM062804.1, from coordinate 287,851,835 downwards.
CATCTTCCGCGCCTGTCGACCATTGGATCTCCCCGCTCGAGATCCAACGGCCTGCGATCTCCCTGCTCCCCTATCTGCCGATATCCTCCGTAGACTACTCTCCACCGTTCAATTACATGATCCGATGGCCTACGCTCCTCCATCTGCGATTACTCCCGATAACCCCTGTAAGCCATCATAGTTGTTCATCTGCGTGATCCGATGGCTGATGTCGTCCCGGTCTTGCCTATGCCTCTGCCATGAAGTCTTCATCACCCTTGAATGTGCTACGCTGCCAAAGGATGAAGGCGATAAGCTAACAGCTCTCTGCACATTTAATATTCAACTACATCATTCAAGAGACAACACAGCCAAGGAAGAAAAGTACAGTCTCGAGCAGTTAAACGCCTTCAACAGTTATGGAGATTTATTCATACAACACTTCACCTGCTCGAGGAGTACACCTAAGTACCAGAGAATGTCAATTTTTGTTCATGAAAGCAACAGATTGTATCAAAGACCCATATCAAACAGTTAATGTGGTTGGTGGTCCATTATGACCCCTCCACGCATAGGATAGCAGATATTTTTGTAATCAACCTCCATATATACCCAGAAACAAGATGTAATGAGGGTTGATGGATATTGTCTTGATGTAAAGTTCAACTTCTGGAGACTGTAACTACTGTGATACCTGCAGTGTCTGGTCTTCATTTTCAGCTAATGCAAGCTTCTTTTGTTGTTAATTGCTCACTTTCCACTTCTTCTTTGTTCCAGGTTGTGCCTGCTATGCATTTTTCATGTGCTCTTGATATTTAGCATTAGAGGGGCTGTCATCCCACCTCTGTGTTAGAATCTAGTATGTGTCATTGAATGTGTATGCAGGTTTCTGTTATTTTAATGCCAAAGAACTGTCATCCTATCTGTGCATTAGGAAATAGATTTGCAGGCCTCTTTACTGGTTGTAGCCAGCCATCACATGGTCTTGTGCATCTGCTGGTGTGGTCAGTATTCTCCATGTTCACTTATTCCTCAACTATGAGTAATTGGTGGTCTAAAGCCTTGTAGTCTGGGGGTGTTAACCCATGTCTGGGGTTAAGCATAGTAGAAGTGGTTATCTGGCTTGAATATGCATCATTCCTTCTGTTCATCCACCCTTTTCCAACAATTTTGTTGAGTTTGTAATGTTCCCAAGCATCTCTGATATACAACCTAGGAGAGTTTCTTGGGGTGATAACAGGTAGATCTAGAAAGGACTTCTAAGCTTAATGAGGAAGAGCCAGTGACAAAGGCTACACCAAATGTTACCAAATACAAGGGCAAAGAAAAGATAGTAAAAGAGGATATTGAGGAGGCAGAAGATCCAACAACTAGAGTCACTATATCTTCAGCCGAAAAACTACAGATTTAGGAAAAGAAGACAATGCAAGAAGAAGAGAAGACAAAGAATGATGAGGGAAACCATACCTTTAATAGGTTGAGGATGAAATTGAAGAAGGCTCACAGTGAGATTGCTAAGCTCAAGCATCAAGATGAAATGGCTAGGAAAAAGATGAGTGATCTTTTGGACATCTATCAGCCAATAATGGATAATGCTAAATATATGTTGAAGAGGTCCCTCCCACTACATAGGAAGCTAAAGAACATATGCAGGTAGAATATTACCATGAGGAAGGAGTTAAGGGATACCAAATAGTAGTTACATGAGATGAAAGAGAAGGATAGAGGTAAATTGGACCTGTTGGATGAAGCAACCAAAGTTTGAATGTTGGGATAGGGTAAAACAAGGCAATTTTGATTTTTGTTTTTTCCTAAGTATGCTTGTTTAAGGGGGTTGAGGTTAAAGATGATTATATTTTGCATGAATTCCTTGTTTCAAACACAGTTAGTTAGGATTCTTAAGTCACTTTCAAAAGAAGCAACTCACACGACAATTTTGTGTCCTAGCCAGGCATTAGGGTTAGGGTTTTTGATGTGAAGGTAGAAGTTTTGAATTTTTGGTGAAAGGGGGCTTGAAAAGAGTCTACAACATGATCAAAACTTTTTCAGCATCATCACCAAGATGTGCATCTTACTTACAGACCTCACTGTTTCTCAAAACCATGAAAAATAGGTGGCACTGCGCTTTCTCCCTAGCGCTGCATTTTTTGTTGTAGATGAAATTGTCAAAGTTGGGGGCTTTATATGACGGAAGAAATATTTTAAGGAAGAATTTGTCCATGTCCATGCTTGTTCACGCATGATGAAGTCATCAAGCAATCCATAGATTGATTGGAGGTACTTCAAACATGAAGCGCTATGTTGTTTTGCTATGTTTTTGTCTTTCTACTTTTCTGCTTCCACACAATCATCATTGTGACTGAGTTTTCCAAGTCAAAACTTCTTGTAATTATTTTTTATGGTCTTGGTAAATGTAATGAAGCATCCAATTAATCATAGGACTGATTTGGACTAAGTATTTAATGTAAATAAGCTTGAAAAACTTTGGTCAAACAATTACTATTTTTCTGAAAAATTAGTTCTATTTTCATTGCATTAGCTAGAAATTGAAATCCTATTAGGGAATTCAATTCCTAGAGATGGGAACTGATTTCTTTTCATCTATTTATGATGTAATTTTAATTAAGAAAGGGTTTGGTTAGGTTTTATAAGGAAGAACACTTTCTGAATTATATTTTCTTGATTTTCTAGTGAATGAAAGGACAGGGGCCAAATTTTACAGGGATTCTTGTATTAGTTGCTTTGGAGATGTGCTTCTTGTTTTTGTAAGTTATATTATATATCAATCATGATTTTAAATGTGTCTTTTTGTTTAGTTAAAAAAATAATTTGACTCAAAACTCACTTCAAATAGTACTATGTTTAAGTTTGCTAAACATTTATGTTTCCTACTAAAATGACATTTATAATTTACCTTGTTGTCTGATGCTTTGTATGTCATTTTCCATTTATCTTCCACTCACCCTTCTACAATGATTTTGACTAAAAAAACTCCAAAATGACTAGCTACCTTGCCCCTGTAGAAGATCCTTCTTTCTCTTCATCTTCACGCTAGAAATTATCAACTTTTATGACCGTGTTTCCCAATGGATTTCTCTTCTTTCCTGCCAGCAAACCTTTAAAACTCGGGCCTACTGAGCACCATACCTAGCCTATTAATCAAGTGATTGAATTTTTCATACAGAGAGAGCCCTCTCTGAATTTGGAAGGGATAGATTCCAACTTCTAAGTGGTTTGTGATTACCAATGATTTTCTCTTTTCATCCTAGGGAAATTACGGAGAGCTAACAGGATCCAAAAAAATGGAACCTTAAGGGATAAATAGAGTTGGAGGTAGGAGAAAAAGGGTTCTTCACGTAAAAGAATTCTATCTTGGAGGAGAGAATGAGGGTTTTTGAAGGAGGGCCTTATTTTTTTAATAATTCTAGTCCTTCATGTGATTTTGGAAAGAGTGGTACAATCCTGAGAAGGAAAGCTTCCTTGTTGCCCCAGTATGGGTTTGGATCTTTTCTCTCCCAAATGAATATTGGTAGGAAAAAAATATTGAAGGCATTAGCAATGCCATTGTTAATTTTTCAAAGTTTCTAAGGAAACTAAAATATGTAGATACACATCCTATGCAAGGAAATGTGTCTATATGAATATTTCACGACCTCTTTCAGCTTCAATAGACATTTATTATTGAGATAATATTTGGAAACAAACATTGGATTATTAAAATGTTGATTTATATGTAGGATTTGTCATGAATATGGGAATCCTTTTAGATATTTTCCTCTAATTGCAAATGATTTACCAACAAATCAATCAACTCATAAAGAGAAAGAGGGTTTTGGAAAATTTTCCTAAAGGAAAAGGAATTTGAGACCTTGGGGAGCCACAAATTTTGGTTAGAACCCCAGATCTAGAAATAGAATTGTGTCTCTATCCTCTATGAACGATACCCCGTTGTAAGAAGATAATCAACTAGCTCACAATCCAGATAATAGAAGTATTCTCAAATATTTTTCACCCCCAACAAATCTTGAGAAAAATAATCCAAAAGGTAATCAACAAAATAATATTCCAAATGAGCCAGCAAGCTTAGTAATGGAAGAGGATGAGACTTAAGACCTCCCAGATGACATGGATATGGATGATCCATGCCTTCTTATTGTTTTTGCAAAGGCCTTCCTCAATAAATATCCACAATCCATGTCAAACCATCATATAAAGATTATTTACAGGGAATATCTCAAATCTAAGAGTCAAACAAATAACACTCAATCTAGTTCAAGTTCTTCAAATCCCCATTTATGATTTAATACACAAATATTTCAAAGATCCCCCAAAGATGGTAAAGGAGGATAGAAAAACAGAAGCAAGAGCATTAAGGCCTTCATCCAAGAATATGGATAAAAGTTACTCAACTTAGGGAAATTCATGCCAGTGTCAGAAGCATTTATGTCTTCTAATCCCAAAAAACCTTGAAGTTTTCATATTGAATCTTTAGAGAATAAGTATGTTTTAAGTAGAGGAGGAATGACCTGTTATAGAGTTTTATGAACCCAACGTTTTGGACTACCAAGTGAGTCCATCATCAGGGGATGCAACAATAGATATTCTAGAAATATTCATGATGTATCCATGAGCTATAATTTAAGTTATATAAATAGGTTATGAAGGAGTTCATCTAAGAAATTAGGTCGGTCAATCTCCACTTAGTTTGTTAATATTCAGATTTATCTATTTTTAATTAATTTGTTTACTTAAATTAATTAATTTGTTTGAGTAATTAATTAATTAAACAAAATAACCAATTAATTTGTTTAACTAATTAATTAATTTGTTTAATTGATTAACTAACTTGTTTAATTAATTCCCTATAATTTTATATATGATTCTTATTGTAATTAGTTTCATTGTCAATTCTAATAGTTTGTTGTTGATTAGTGGATTTACTAGTATTTTTGGTTGATAGGCCAAGATTTTAGTCCTTTTATGACAAGTGGTAGTTTCTAAACTTTTTTTGTATGATCAAACTATTTATATTACTTTAAAAAAGATACACATAAGAAGTTAACACTCACTACTAGTCTGTCACTTGGGAAGCTAGACTAGTAGCATAATTTCAAAATTTTGTGATGCTAATTCTATATGCTATATAATTGTCTTTCAGAATAAGAAAAAAGCTACAAAATAAACTAAACCATAAACTGATAGACATGATAATGGCAGTGTGATTATAAAAACATTGCTTGACATATTTGGCTCACTTAATTATCATTCAGTTGGACAGTCCACCTAGTTCGGTGGTTGTGGCTCGTTGTCATTATTCAAGAAATAGAAATCAGGGCTTGTCAAATTCTTGGTTAGAATTTAGACTTTCTTGTTAAGCTTGTCCAATTTATCCATTAATTCCACTATGAAAATTATCATTTTATGTTGATTATCAACTCTATCAGTAAGAACCTTACTCATGAGAGTTTTGATATGCCAGTACCAATTGATGGTTTGCATATAATAAGACAAATTGGCTCTAAACTAGTTTCCCACATCAAGAATCTAGTCCTTGGTATCCTAGTTAACTTTTCTATCAAGAATGTATTTTATTTCTTATCTTACTTTCTTATCAACATAAAAAAATCACTCATTGGACCACTGCGAGGATGATCTCCCTGTATCTATCTATTGTTGCTTTAGTCTATGCCTAAGCCTAGGTTTTACTGATAGAGGAGGGGGAAGGGTTGGAGGCATTTGTAGAGTCTAGACGACCTGTCTTGCCTCCCTATTGAGATGTGGAGAAATAACGTTTGGCCATTAAATGAGGGGCATCGGGAGGGGGAAAACCAAGGTTGAGAATACAAAGAGGGGAGTATAAGTTGAAATTAATGAAGATGTTGGGCATATAGGTGGTGGAGAAACTAGGGAAGTCCCCAAAGCATGAGTAATAGGGAGAAAAGGTCAATGAAGATAGGAGATGCAGGTCCACCTCAAGATTATATACATTAGGTAGAGAGTAACTTATGTGGCAAGAAAAGAGATAAATGGGAAAATTACTCACAAGGGGGCTAGTAAAAACAATCCTCCTAGAATTATCAACCCAAGGGAAGGGATGAAAAACCTTAAAATAACAAACCCAAGTCTCATGCAAAATACTTAGAACAAGAGATCCAGAAGAGAAACATGGTTCCAAATAAAAATAATAATTATGTTGAACCTAAATCACCTTGGCCAAGATCACAATGAACCAAAGGTGATTCTTCTTCTACTGGTTATTTTTAGGTGATAACTATTGCTAGCCTCACATGCACTAGAAACTCCATTGCATATCTAACATTGGGTCACTCTCCTCTTTACTAAATGCACTCCTAAGATAAAAACCCCAAAAGATACATTGATAGCCCACAGGGAGTGAGCATTCATGATGTTGTAGGCAATAGGGAGGGTGAATATAACTTTCTCCTCCCACCTTTTTTCATAATACACATACAATCATCCACTAATTCCTATGATTGCCTTAGATAAACTACTACAAGTTGGAGACAGGATGGATTGTCCTTCACCAGAATCCCATGTGATTGAAACCATCAGTTTAGTGGCCTCCCTCATTAAATTTCATGGTGCTGACAACAATCCTTGGAGGACGCTCCCCCATGCAAGCACCCACAGTAGGGAGCATTACCCTTATTTGTAATATCTTCATAGGTGACTTTGAGTGAGTTAGTAATTGTTTGAAGCCAACTTTTGTCCAAATCTTTTGTGTTGTATTTGTAATCCTTCATTAGCTAAATTGTCTGCCAACTTGTTTCCATTTCTCCAAACATGGGTTGGTATAATGGTTGTAATTTTGACTAACAGAGCCTTGATTCTCCTTAAACCTATAATGAATCTCCAACTATTGGTAACCTTCATTAGGTTGGAGCCATTTTGTAGTTTTTTTATCATGAGTATGACGGTTTTAGAATCCCCCTCAATTATCAACTATTGAAAATTAAATTGATTGGATGTGATCAAACCTTGCTTCAAAGTAGAAAATTATGATACATTATCGGTGTCAACCAAGAGAGCTTCCACATTGATGTGTGCTACTTAACTATGTTCATCTCTAAATACTCCTCCATAACTAGTAGGACCTGGATTACCCTTAATGGCTCCGTCGAATTTAAGCTTTAAGAAGAATTTAGTAGGAGGGCGTCATTTGTTCAAACATGAGGGGTTGGGATGGGGTGGGATGATTGAAATATTGAAAGGGATTTTTTGATCCCCAAGATAAAGAGAATATGAGATTCCTTAGAGTTGCAATCTTAGTCTTGGATTGACTAGGGGTTTGTGAGAATTGTTTCTCTCACTTTTCCCATAATGAAGTGCCAAATTGCGCCAAGATCTAATGATTGATCTTTGAAGATTCTTATGTTTTTCTCCTTCCATATTTCCCATAGGATAAATCCCAGGAAAATATTTCATGCTCTATTTAATATAGTGTTGGTAAAGGTCATCAGGCTTCAATGTTCAATTTTTTAGTATACATTGTCCCTTCTTCTATTATATTGTCTAAATATTATAGTCGAGTGATCCCCTATTTTTGCCACAAAGTTACAATTGTTTAATAGATGCTTAGTTGTTTCCATATTTTCCAAGCATAATTGGTGCTCGGTTGGTCCATGAACCCCTCCTTTTTAAAGATTATCCCAGGTAAGGATATTGATTTGCACAAGAAGCCAGAGAAAGAGGGTCACTTTGGGCCAAAGTCCAGAGTTCTAGGGCTTCTTCCATATGTTCCAATCTATTTTCCCTTCTAAACCTTCTAATATGTTGTAGGCTTCCTTTAAATTGAATGATCCTTTGGGTCAATGCCCCTATTAGAGAATGTCATTCTCAATTTGAATTTTTATTTTATTATTTTTCAATTCTTTTGTTAAATCTTCTTGAGTTTCCAAGTTTGTATTTTTTGGCCACTATGTGCACCTCTCCCATGGCATCCATTGACTTTGGCTTTGAATTTGCATCTATTACTTCTTGACTAAGGTTTTACCTTGTGATGTTAGATGGGTTTTTAGAGCATACAATTCCCCTTCTTACCCCATCTTAGGGTATTGTTTCAAAGAGTCCTCCCAAAAGAGGGTTAAATTGTCATCTCAAATATCCCAAAAGATATGGTTTTGAATAAGGTTTTTATTTTTCCAAGCTAGGTTCCAAATATGTAATCCTTTTATTTCCCCCTCTAGTCATATTAGTTGATTCTCATATATTTCTACAGATGTATTTTCCTTTCCATATTTACTCCATAAAGATCTTAGGTTTTTTAGCCATCTTCACAAGGTTTTGCTACTAGATCCCAACTGAGGATTCCAGGGTCTCTCAATCCCATCCCCCCCAAGATCTTTGGTTTTCGTAATTTTTCCTAGGATGCAACAACCCATTTCTTTTCTTGTTTTACTGCCCCCGACATGAAAGATCACTGTATGTTTCTTATTTATTGAAGGATGGTTTTGGTGGAAGTCAGATCTAAGAAAAGGTAAATGGTGATATCTTGGAGTACTGATTTGAGCAAGGTAAGTTTGTCGACTAGATTGACCATTCTAAAGGTCCAACAACAGAGTTTTTTTCCCTTTTTTTACAAAATCTCTTCCCATACTTCGATCTCGAGAGGATTTTTTTACCAACGAGGCCATAAGATATTTAGATGGAAATGATCTCATTTGTATACCCAACAATTTGGAAATATTTGTTATAAATACACACACCCCAAGTCTGATCTATGCTCTTATCTAGGAAACATAAACACACAACCAATGCCAAACTTTAAACAATTTGCAATGCCTAACGAAAATTACAATAACAATCAAATCAAAGTATGGTACACAATATGTATATGCCCAATCTCATTTCTTACAAGTCCTTTGATTCAAAACTCACAGGGAATCTATATCAGGGATAATGGCCCTATACAATCCCAGTACCATGCCAAATATACAAGTTTGTCCTTTGACTAAATACCTAGGGTTGAGGCCAATTCCTTTAGGTCCTCTTCTTCCCAAAATAAAACACCTAGAACTCACTTAAATTATTTGTTGTAACAACCTAGGGCATTACCAACCCACTTTAGATTACTCAAACACAAATTAATTTATCTGGGCATTATCCTTTAACCCATAGTCTATTGAAAATTCAAGTGCAATGTAGGCTAGCATTTATTTCTAAACAATGATAATTACTTGTGATGATTATATATATTATTTTATCATTTACAACTTCTTTACCATGCAAGTATACTTTAGAAATTCAACCATACAAGAATAACAAAAATAGAGATCACAATGCATAAAACTAACACAATGTTTACCTTGGGAAAACCCACTTAGTGTAAAATACCAACGATTATTTCCTTAAAGAATCAATTCAACAAGAGATATCAAAGTCATAGAAAAACCGACCAGCATGATAGCAATATGATAGTCCAACAAGTGCCAAGTCAACCCTCCACAAAATTTCAAGTCAAAACGTCCACAAATGTTGTTGGTCAAGGTATACTACAAGTTTGTACTAGGGACGAATGTTTTACCTCTTTCCCTGCCATATAAAACTCACACTTCACCATAGAAAATTTGGATTCCATGTCAAAAAATCAATACAGAAACTCAAACTGATCTCGGCCTTCTGTAGTCACTTAAGAGAGGGAAAATAGATGACTTTTTCTACTTCTTTTTTGCTTCCTTATCTTCTTGTCTTCCTTTGCTAGAGAATAACGATATGCTTGTAATGCTTTTGATCTAAAGTGCCTCTTGGATGGAGGATGAATGAGCTACTTATATGCTTCTTGAAGGATGAATGGGTGTCTCCTTGGGTAGATGAACATGATCATAGGAGGGAAGACTTGGACAAATTGTGGAGCCATAAATCATCAACAATAAATTCAATTTTTATTTTGATAAATACATGAATAATATAATTTTATTTTGAGCATGAAGAACATGTTTTACATAAAAAAGTACAACAATGACAAAAAAAATTTAATATGAAGATCGACCATAGCTACAAACTTCAACACTCCCTCTTAGCTAAGGAGGTATTCATAATGACTATCAAGATGATCTCAAGTTGAAAAATTCTCTAAGGAAATATAAAGATTAAGATAAGCATCATCATCGATATCATATTCACCAACATCAACTATATATAATCACAACTCACCATAAAAAAAAATATAGACGTAGTCTAGGTGAAACATTAGAGGCCTCATTAATGATAAACAAGCTAACTCTAGAAATAGGTCTAAGAATGATGTTGTGAGGCTCTTGCTCATCTGAGTGGCCTCTAGGAATATTCTCCAACCAAGGTCAAATTGACATAGGGAGAATATCCTTTGTTGGACCATTCTTCAAACCAAGGTCAAAGTGACATAGAAAGAATATCATTAGGTCATAAAGACACAAGAAGAATGTCAGTCCATGATGTTATCTATTATGTCAAACCATTCTCCAACCAAGGTAATAATGACATAGGGAGAATGTTAGATCATTCTCCAACCAAGGTTGCAAGGACACAGGGATAAATTTTATCCAAGATGGTGTTTGTTAGAGGAGCTAGTCGGGTTAGCCGACTAGTCAAATGGAAAAATGGCTAGTCGGCCCTGCCAACTAGCCCTAGTCAAGTCATTAGTCTGTAATGTGATGTAAGGTTAACTAATGGCAGTTTATGCAGTATAATTAGTAAGATAGTTAGACCTGTATAATTGTCTCATTAGTTTATATGTACTTGTTTGTATAGCAATGTAACAGTTTGGTTCGATATATAATAAAGAATATATCTCTATGCATCTTGGCTATCTCTCCACTACTGTATTTCTCATATCTTTATATGCTTACTATGTAATTGGTCGAAGTATATATGTTGGTAACAATGTATGCTTTTCACTAGATTACAACATTTGTTCCATTGTCGGTAGTCAAAACTCGAGTCATATATTATGCAAGTATAAATGTTAACCTTAGATGAGATACAATTATGGTGGGAAGCAAAGATTAATAATTATTTGAAGAACTACCCACGACGGAATTGGTTGTTACTCGTGGAAGCCAGAGCTAACTTTTTCACAAAAGCACATGAGCGCTTTATAGAAGGTTCCCCATTAGATATTAAAAAGTTCCTCGATGGTGTCGCCCATAAAAAAAAACCTCAAAATGAAACTGATGCCCAACTATTATTAAAATTTTTGAACGAGGATCAAACGAAATTCAATGAGTGGCTTGAGTCGATTCTAGAATATTACTGTGAAGAACAAGATCTAGAAGACCAGACTTATGTTGAACATATAAAAACTAGATTTTACGACGACTTACACGATGATTTCTTCTGCACAATTCCAACCTTACTACCCAAATTTCTTCTTGAAAAAGGTGTAGGCCACATTGTCGAGTGTTGAACACCATTAGGGACACCAACCAACATCGACTAGATAAAGGAACAAACAAATTGGTGTAAATTCCTCGATGCTCACTGTAAAGATACAAAAGAAGTGTGGGATTATTTTTTAAGAAAATAATTGTGGCTGACGGATACTCCCTCACGAATTGGCACTAGTCAGGTCGGCATGGTGGGGGGTAACAGATCGTGAGAAATAAGGAAGGGAAATGAAAAAAAAAGAGACAAAGTTGCACAAGTAATTATAACCAATAAACATGGAAGGAAGGAAGTTGTCTGTGGGGAAACACAACAAGAAAATAATCGACTAAGTAGTGACAAACAACATAAACAATCAACTGAGATAAAAAAATTAGAAAGGGATAAGAGACAAAAACAACGAGAAAAAATTAGAGAACCAGAATAACAAAGGAAAAGAATGAAGAATTGGGAGAATGAGAGTGAAGATGCATGAGACTCCTCACAAGAGTTGAGAGGCATAGCACCACCCACACTAATGGAGAATGAAGGTCTATTGTTAACCCCTAGAGAGAAAGTAGATGCTATGGAAATTGATGACTCTAGTCCAATAATAAGGAACACTCTGATTAGATCTATGTTAAGTCCCAACGTTCGAGAATTTCTTCAGTCGTGAAATTATTCTGAAATACCTACAGTTTGGAAAACTGTATACCAACAAAGAAACCTTCAATAAAATGGAAATGTTATCCAATATGAATCAAGTAATAATAATGGATTAGAAAAAATACTTCTCCAATTGACCAATCTCACGGTTGTAACCCCTTACCGCAACTTGTATCCATTGAAGAAACCAAAAGTTCAGAATCGGTTGTCGAAGAGTCACGACCACAAGTCAGTTCACAGAATACATATATAGGTCTTGTCAGACTGACAAGTGATTATATCAAGACATCAACTATAGTGAAGAAAATAAAGAAACAAGCTTCGATGAAGAAACTAACAAAAACAACCAATCTCACTTGACGCTACCCCAAACATGCAAGATGGAAATGAATCATATACCCATCTATGAAGGTAATGAAGACCCGAAAAGACATTGGTTTGTCTGTGAAAAAATTTGGACCACGAATGACATCAATGATGAAGATAAACAAATGGCATTGTTTGTTGTAGCCTTAAGGAAACATGCTCTAACATGGTTCATGAACTTAACAGAAAAACAAAACAAAACAAAATATGAGATCAAGTCCACCTTCCTGACATTCTTCAAAGCACAAGACATTAAGCAAATGGCAACGCAAAAACTAAAGGAAATCAAGAAGAGACCAAACAAATCTGTACGAGAGTATGAAAAATGATTCAAAGACTTACTAAGTCAGATCCCATATACTATTGACGAGAATATTCTAGTACAATGGTATGTGGTTGGCTTACTTTAGAAAATTCGTGGAATGCTACAAATGCATGAAGTCAAAAAATGTGAGGATGCCCTTAAATTAGCACAACGAATCAAACAATATCACGAAGGCTAATTGATCATTACAAAATCCAACAATAAGATTGAAGATAAATTAGAACAACTACAAAACTCTTTGATGCAATTATCACTTCAAAAGAATCATATATGGTGTACCAATTGTCATATGGAAGTCCATACAAAAGACACCTATAAGTTCTTAAACTATTTTGATCAAGATGTTAGAAGAATACAGACTAAGGTATATTGTGATATTTTCCGGATTGCTTCTAGTAACTCTACTAAAAACTGCCATTATAATCTACAAAATTCCAAGCCAAAGTGGTGTGCAACCTGCAAAGACAACATACATTCCACTTAGGAATGTCCATTAAATGGGAAAACTAAACCTAATTACAACATTGTTTACCATACTAAGGAAAACAATGAAATCCCAGAATTATCCTCATTCAGTGGAAGAGGATGAGGTCGAGGCTATGGAGGACGTCTAGGTGGTTATAATAGTAGAGGTCATGGTTATGGACGAGGACGAAGAATATTTTATTACTATACCTGCTAGAAAGAGTGACATACTGCAACTGAATGCCCCTTAAAATATAAGATTGATTTATGCTTTTGTAATATGTTTGGTTTGGGCAACCATTCGTTGGAAGTCTTTCCTAAAATTATAGAAAAAGTCTTAAACAAAAGATCTGTCAATTTACTACAAACTGTTCTGAAACATGAGATTCTAAATTCTAAAAAACCTTCATGTAGTCACAAGGTCTGGCACAAGGGGAAATAATAACAATAAATACGACCAACTAATTCGTCTAATCAAGAATACGACGAAATATCCTGATATGCAGGGCCACAATGATTCAATTAAACAAGTTGTTGAATTTTTTATGAAAGAAAATGAAGAACAATGTATATCTAAGGATTTAATCTTAGAATAATTCCTTGAACTGTTAAAGGAAGAATATTTTGTTGCTCGTCTTGTTGAATTGCTAAAAATGTTGAAAAACTATAATGAAAACATAGAAAGAGGAAACAACGTCAAACAACTATCATAAGGAAATTAGATAGAAGATAATGATCCACAGGTGGATTTGGAAATAGATGGTTTTATGGCTAAGCAAGTTGTTGTTGATTTCAGATCGCAAGTAAATATTCCCCTAAGGGAAACATGGATTAAAATGGGGTTACCTAACTTGAATGGAACATCTAATTATCTTAAATTGGTTGACCAGAGATTTATTGAAACAATTGGCACACTACGACAAGTCCAAACATCTATAATACGGATCTCGATGATAATCAATTTTGAAGCCAATGACTTAGTTGACGTAATTCCTGCCTAACCAACATCAGTTGGTCGACCTTGGGTACAAAGAATGAAGCCAAAAATATCATTAGAAAAAGGCAGAATCAAACTAAAAGGAAACAATAAAAAGATTATTATCCCCTTAGACCCTTGAGAAGGTAAACTATGGGTGGAAGCATCCGACAAAGAAGTTGAAATAAGGAAACTCTACCAAGTCTTACATGAGGAACGAGACAATGTCGAACCAAATTCTTCTGGTGAAATTTTAACTAGATCGCCTCTCTCAATCGGACAAACCTAGGACACCAAGCTATATGAATGGTAGATTGAAAACTATGAATCAAAAGAAAAAGAGTGTTGGACAATCCAAGCTATTATGACATCAAATATTTGAATATGTTATTTTATCAAAGTGGTACAAATTATACGAGAAAAAAACTGTCGAGAAACGCCATCTTTACTTCGAACAAACCTAACGAACGACTCTAGTAGTAATATTTGTTTTAAAGAAAGAGCCTACGCTGTCAATCACATAGAACAAGTAACAAAATCTATTGGTGAGAAGGGATGAATGCAAAGTTTAGTAAAAACCTTTATTAGTTAGGCAACAAGATGGTGGAACACCCACTCATCCTGAATTCAAACATGGAGGACTACAACAACCTATTTTATTGAATGGATTGGAGGTAAAAATTTATCTGCGTAAGCCAATATACCCACTTTTATTGTTGGCCAAGATCCTGTCGAACATATCAAAAAATGTGAATCATAATGACGAATAATTGGCTACAAAGGCAAACATGTTTGGCCACATATGTTCCCAAATACTCTAGATGGCCTACCAAATAAGTGATATAAGTTAGAAGAAGCAAGGAGCCAATCACTCCAGTGGAAATAATTAAAGGAAAAATTTATTAAGGATTTTAACTTCAAACTAGAGGAAGCATATTTAAGCAATACAGTCCAAAAAATAAAAAAGTTCATTATAGAAAAACCAATTGATCAATAGACCTTAGTTAATGGTTCAGTAGCTTGCAACTATATAGCTCTCACCACAAACCAAAAGTTGGCTAGTTGATTAAAAATGAAAGAAACACCCATCAATGGACAAAACTTTTCTTTGAATAAGCATCACACTGAGAATCGCAAGAAAATCCAATCAGTATACAAAGTTACTAATCAAGATAGAGAAACAAGATAAGTTATATTTTCTTCTAGCCTATCAAGAAATAAAAATTGGAGAACAACGACTTGACGAATCAAAATCACCCAACTGGATGGATGCAAAAATCAAAATAGGAGAAGTAGACATATCAAATGATGACCATCGAAAATTGCTCAACTAGGTGATTCTTAGTCGGAGAAACAAATCACTAAATTCATCGACTTACTTAAGGAGTATCAAGATGTATTTGCTCGAGACTATAAAGAATTAAAAGGGTTAGTCAAGGAAATGGGAAAAATTAATGTCAACCTCATTCCTGGAGCTAAACCAATAAAGAAAAGACCATACAAATCAACGCACAAATATAAACACATTGTACTGAAAGAAATAAAGGGAATTCTTGTCATTGTTATCATATACCCCATTGAAACATCGGAATGGGAAATCCATATGGTTGTTCATACAAAAAATAATGATCTGACGAGGCTACACATTTGTATCGATTATCGAGGATTGAACAAATTAACATTTACTAATCCATTCTCGACTCCTTTCACTGACGAGATTATCAATGAAATCACGACACACAAATGTTACTATTTTATAGATGGGTTCTTAAGATACAACCAAGTATCCATAGCAGATGAAGATCAAGAAAAAATGACATTTGTTACTGAGTTTGTCTCATTTATGTAAAGAGTGATGCCATTCAAACTAAAGAATGCATCTGCAATATTTTCAAGAATCGTTGTTAAAGCATTTCAGGAGTACATTTATAAAACCATGGTTGTATATTTTGACAATTGGATAGTCTACACATTATTAAAGGATCACATTCAATGTGTAATATTGATTCTTGAAAGATGCAGATAGATATGACTATCCTTGAATATTAAAAAATGTATATGTGTAATGTTGATTTGGAATACTATTGGTTCATGTTGTTTCAAAGGACGAAATTAAAGTCGATATGGAAAAAATAAAGGTAATTTTAGATTTAAAGCTGTCGGTTAGCCAAAAGAAAATTAAAATATTTTTTAGGACATATAGGATACTATAGAAGATTTATGAGACATTATTCCAACATAACATTCCCAATCGAAGAACTTTTAAAGAAAGGCATTCCTTTTATTTGGTCTGATGAATGCGACGAATCATTCCAACTATTAAAAAAGAAGTTGGTCAAGGCACTAATCCTCAAATTTCTAGACAGGTCTAAACAATTTCATGTTCATATCGACACATCAAATGTTGCAGTTGAAGCAGTCTTAGCACAACTCGACGAAGAATTAATAGACCATCCAAATGTTTATGTTAGTTGAAATCTCAATAAAGAAGAACGAAATTATTCAACGACAGAACAAGAAGCTCTAGCAATGATATTCGCCATGTAGAAATTTCAACACTACCTCTTGGAAAACCCATTTATATTTTACACTAACCTTCGAGCGCTAAAATACCTTGTAAACAAACTCATTCATCAAGGAAGAATTTGTTGATGGCTACTCTTATTTCAGGAATTTGAATTTGAAGTTGTTGTCCGACCCGGTAAAAGCAATGTTGGCCCTGATCACCTATCCTAACTAGAATCACAAGAGGATTCGTTGGACATTAATGATGATTTTCCCAACATGAATCCATTCAAGATTGAAGTAGTTCTAGTTGAACTTGATGAAATATCAAAATTTATACATACAGGTAAAGCACCAGAAGGATTATAAAAAAAAATACATAAATAAATAAATAGTAGCAATCAAAGTAACACCATAAACATTGATAAATGGCCAATTATATAAACTAGGAATTAAAAAATTACTTTGAATATGTGTCCTGGAACATGAAAGAAAAGTGATTATCAACAATGCCCACAAAGGGGGAGCTAGAGGCCATTTTCAAAGAGACATGAATTCTCGGGAAATAATGCAAGTTGGTCACTAGTGGCCGACAATATTTCATGTGTGTCAGGCTAGTTCGATACATAATAAAGAAAATATCTTTGTGTGTCTTTCATATCTCTCCATTGCTATATTTCTCGTATCTTTATATGCTTACTATGTAATTTCTCGAAGTATGTCTACTGGTAACGTTGTATGATTTTCGCTAGATTACAACAATGTCTCATCAACACTCCCTCTCAATGAGAGGGGCACACTCCACAAGTCCAATATTGTACCTAAAATAAACAAACTTCTCTCTGGATAGAGGCTTCATAAGAATATCAATTATCTACTCATTAGTGGAGATATATTGGAGCTTTATAGCTCCCTTATGCACCATGTCTTGAATGAAGTGGTACTTGATCCCAATGTGCTTCGACATGTCATCATGGTCATCACCTGCACTCGATCAAGATGATCCTCCAAGTAGCCTTAGAAGCCATATTGCTTCTCAACTTGTTAAACTGGTTGCAATATGTAGTTGTACTTCATTGTTTGAGAAAATCTCAAATCATGACCAACTTTTCCATAACAAACTCTACCATCTTGCTACTCCAACACATGTTGAGCAACATATCTTGGCTCAATCATAAATTTATTTTCTCCCTTTACTAGATCACAATGATTTCCGATCACCCTGATTGGGTGCTCCATCTCATATTGAGACATATCTTGTTGTGGTAACTCAGGCTGCTCCCTGTGTCACATGCCACTATTGTCTTTTAGTATATCAACTATTAATGACAGTCCATCATATTGAACTCAGAGGTCATCTCCCTCTAAATTTGAAAACATGGTTCATGAGGAAGTGTTAACTACTCCCAATAAGAAATTTGTTTGGTCAATGCTACTCCTTCTAACACATGAGTACTTCTAGTATTTTATTTAGAAAATAAATCATATAAGCTCGACCTTGATTCACCAATCCAAGTGTATCAAATCTGAGGATCTTGTGCAAAGCCTTCTCTCTCCTTGCAAGTATAATAATTCTTCATGTACTTCACAATATTGAGGTAGCTCATATGTACACTTCTTCTTTCATCAAGGAAGACGATCTTTGCATCCAACAAAAATTATAGAAATAAATTTCAAAAGAAGTGTACTTGACTTCATAATATTCTCCCTTTCACTGAGATAATCATTTGATTTGTTCTTATTTTCATCTATTCATGCTTGACACGAAAATCATCACTGACTTTTTTTCGCCATAGATAAAGGGCATACTTCAATATCTATTGATGTATCTTCTCCTGAGCTCATATTTCATCTAATACAATATCTCTCAACATAAACCATGATTATGGGAAAGTCCTCTCTTCACATATTTTTCTTTGTTATTCCTTTTCTTCTATCTCCTTCCTGAGCATTGGACACCTTCATCACATACCTACAATCGTCAATAGGAGTCCATGGAAGAATAATTATAACAATGCAAAAGATACAAATACAAGAGACTACTTGCTAGGAAAAACAACAACAATAATAATCAAGGAAGAAAGATATTAAATACTTAAATTTTGAGAAAAATGTCAACTCCCTCTTTATCTAATCCTTCTTGCAAGTAGGTCCTTATGATGTCATTCCTTCCTTTCACGAGGTTGGGTTACTTCTTTTAGCAGAAACATTGATCTAGGTCTAGTTTTAGGGTTCTATTTGTTGTTGGGAAAAGTATCCAATTCGGAATGCCCCTATCCCACTCTAAGGTGTGATAGTGCCTTAGCAACAAACAAGGAAAACTATCTGAGTATTCTTCTTTATGAAATGTAAATGGAGAAGAAGGATGTAACTAACCTTTGTCTTTCGCTAGCTTGTCGATCCAATCACTCTCCTCTTTTGCTTGTTTCCCGCTGCCTGCTCCTTCACTGGTCCAGCTTCACTCAGTTCCTGCAAGATCACAAGAGAGGAAAACTACACAAAAGACATAGATTTACATTCATAACTAGTTTAGGATCAGATATAAACTAAATATGCAAATATAACAAAACATCATTGATATACAAGCATATAGGAGAAACTCAAATAGCTTTATTGATATGATAAGAAAGTCCAAGAGGAGATACAACCAAGTGAGTCCCGATCCAGCATCTACCTCCCAGCAAAGGAATCCCTTCCTCTCCTCCAACAAAGCATAATTCACCCAATGTACTAATCTCAATCTCAAACCAACAGCAATTCTCTGCAAAGTACAAAATTCCAGCCTCCTGGACCTCTGGGTGAGAGATCCATATATAGATGTAAGCAGAGAGGATGAGTCAGCTTATGTTTTGACTTGTGGCTTCTCTCTGTCAGTTCTTGCTTCCACTTGGAGGTTGAGAGCCTCTTACTCATCACTAGTCGAATTCATTGAGGCAAGTGTCATTGAGGAAGATTCTGGAAGCTTCCAGTGTCTGTACACCTCGCGGAATGACATTGCCATTTGGCATTTCTCGCTCAGCGCACCCTGGTAGTGCATTTAGGTGCGTTGCAACGCACCTAGCTAGTGTACTGGGGTGCATTGCAATGCAGGCAGCTAGAAGAGCTTCTGAATTGATCCTGAATTGACTGTTTCTGAGTGGTTTTTGGTGGAGAACTTCTGGGAGAAGCTGTCATTGGTTGACCTTGTTCCTTTAGGGGCAGGAACAACTCTTTTAGGGACTTTGGATCCCTTGGATTATGGACATTTCATGCTCAATGTTGTAAGGCACAAAAATGTCTATAACAGTTGCCCCCTAAAGTATGAGGCCGTTTATCGGGTGAAATGCTTTATTAGGAGGATCCGAAGTTCTTCCAATGTTGGGAGGAGACCTGTAATAAGATACAATACAATACATTATTTTTCATACTGTTTTCATGATCTAGCTGAGGCGGGCATTCCCATGCTCAGCTTTATAAATTCATTTTTCTGTACATAGAACAGACAATCGTCTGATGGTAGACTGATGATTTTGAAGAAATCATCATCCTTTTGGTAGGATGATTATCTGTGCTGCAATGCTGTACATGTCAATGTCTTTATTTTTCCTGAATATATATCGCAGCCCGGATGGATGAAACTAGATCCGGGGTCTTCAATCTCGTCTGATCTTCACTCTAAGTACAAGTCGATCCATGTGAGAAATGCTCTGAAGTCGAACATGGAAAGACATCGCTTGATTACCAGTCAATGATGTAAACTGTTAACAAGCGCGAGAGGAATCACCGATAATGATAATGACCCTCAAGGTACTGCAGTACAATTCACGTGGCGTGAATAAAGGACTTGGCGTCGAACACCACGCAAAATCTTTTGGTCGAAGGTCATTGAGGTATACCTGTCGCCGGAAGTGAGAAACTTGCCATTGAGGCATGCAAACTTCAAAGTACTGAAGGGGGTGTTCCTAGATCAACTTCTTGGATAATGAGCTGATGTCGACAAGAAGCGATCCATCAAAGGAGGGCCTTAATGTATCCCACATCAGTGACACAGAACGGAGCAAACAATTTTTATGGAGGTGAAAACGATCTGATGATATATGGTTCAGGGTGGCGGTCATGAAAGAATGAAGGATAATGTATGGTAGTGGATGGGACACGGTTGACTTCTCTGGATGACTTCTCTTGAACATATCGGCGACACTTATGTGATGGATTGGTAGCATTTACCCCAAAGATGGATGGTATGGCGAGACCATGGTGATGTGACCGATGAATGAAACAACCCAACCCGACTCAGGCACGGAGTGGAAGTGTCATGTTCAAGAGCGACTTGCTACCAATAAAAGTTCTTTGAGCTTCTTCCCAATTTTTCCCCAGTCATTTCTGACCAGTACCTCTTTATTTTTGTCAAGCTTGAGGAGGATAACATATGCTTGTTCTATAATTTTCCCTTCGGGCAAACCCATCGCTATGTTTTAACGAGCCTAGCGATAGTGAAACTCGTTCTCGTCTAAAGACAAGTTTGTCGCTATTAATGTTTTTAACGAGTTTAACGACAAAGATAACTCGGTCCTTTTCATTTTTAGAGAGTCTGAAAAGGTACGTAAAGATAACTCCAAAGTTCCTTTTTCGTCATCTAATCCCTTAAGTCCGAAAAAGTATAAAACAATACAGAAGGGATGAATTTTCGATAGTTTTAACGAGCCGAACAAAACAAGCGCTCGATCTTTTTGTGCAATAATCCCTCAGGTCCAAAAAGATTAAAATCTAGAGGAGGGATAGCACTTCCGGTCGCTTTAACAAGCTGGAAGGCCAAAACTCGGCAATCTTTTCATATTTTACGAGTCAGATGAAAAGAGCTTAAAGAAGACTCGTCTTTTGAGGAACGAGTGATAAAATGGGTAGCAGCTGATTCCAGGCAAGGGTTGGAATTTTCCAATCACGGCAGTGTCACAAGGATGGCTAGTGAAATCATCTTCGCAGCTGTTCCTCAAAATGGGTAAACAATCAAATGGAGGTGAATGATCGGCCAATGGAAAAGTGGAGGTGACGGTGCAAACACGACCAAGGATTTAATGGCTGATAAATTTACATTCACGGTGGTTATTTACCGGAGGATAGTTCATTTTTTAACGAGCTTAAACGCGGGTTGAAACACTTGCTCGATCTTATGTTTATTTTTTAACGAGCATGAACTATGTGCTAAAACTGCTCGATTAATCCAGTCATATGATAAGAATGTCTCATGTAAGATTCCATTTTTTATGGAGCTTGCACCTTACAAAGCTTTGCTCCTGGAATCCTTTCTTTATGCAAGTTCGGAAATGACTAATCCTACGAGTTTAAAGGGTTAGACCTACGGGTTTAAAGGGAGGACCTAAAAAATTAAAAAATAAATAGTCGCCCCTTGCTTGCACTCAAAAAGGTTTTCATGCCCCCAGGCATAAAGTACGATTTCAAGGTTACCCCTCAATTTGCAGATAAAACATTTGTTCTACCAGGAAAGGCCTACCTCTTTCAGGTTATCCAAAGATTGTCTCATTTGCGCAGCAAACAAAACACTTCTTCGGCGATGTCTACCGAGATAAACAAAGGTAAGCGGCATCGACCCAGCTTACATAACTTTGACAAAAGAATCTTATTCTAGAATAACCCTCTTCCAGCATGGGTGGGGTACAGACTAGTCATATTCTCCCGCGGAAACCTACCCTATACCCAAAGTTTTCCTGCCGAAGCAGACCAGGACGCATGCCCCCTGGGTTCCAGTCATATCCCTCCGAATTACTCGCGCTCATCGGGAGGACGGACCGTGGGTTGAGACATTTCTTGCGTGAAGAGACCATTTAGGGATGGTATATGACTATTTGCTATGCGTGATCCGGGAAATGAAAGTTGGTCCACGAGCTTGACCACTCTTCCTTCGTGCGGAAAACACATTACTCTAAAGAGTGAGGAGACGATGGCTCCCATGCAATATATATAGTCTCGTCCAAGGAGTAGGTTATAATCCAAGGGTCCTTGAACGACCATCACGTTCATTTGAATGGTCTTCCCTTTCAATGTGATAGGCACATTGGGGAGGATCCTTAAAGGTCGACTAGTTCCTTTATCGAAGCCTGTCAGATTTCTCGTTTCAGGCAAAAGCGATGGCGAACCAAGCGCTTTCCAAGCAATAGAGGAAAGGATACTCACAGATGCCCCCTCATCAATGATGGTGCCAGCCATGACCATTCTGTATATTTGGACGATAATTCGGAATGGTATGCTTGCTGGCAACCGGGGTCTGCCTAGTTGGTTCCAGTCGAAGGATACAACCAGGTTGCTTGGTGGTGGGACCGAGTAGACGGCCGGATATTGCTCTGACGAACTTCCTTCCTACGATAAAGGAATGGGTGGATTGCCCCCGTGTTCGTCGGAGTCTGTGTTGATGAAAAGAATCTGGATGGTGTCATCCTTATCCTCTTCAGTGACTGTATCATTCGAAGATAATACCTCTGAAGGCAAGACCGGGTCAACTGCCGCCTCGACCTTTTGACTTTCGTCTGGTATGGATTTGGTAGGTTTATCCTCAATGATAGACGCTTCAGCTGACCACTTGAGCGGGCCAGATGGATTCTCAACTAACGAAGGACTCAGCAAGAGTTTTTTATATCCAGGAGGAAGTCGTAACGGTGAAACCGGACGATCTTCCAAGACTCTTTTAGCCTCGTCTAAGAAGGGACAATGGTGGAGGGCATGGTTGCCTTCACACAGTCTACAGGGAGGTCTAGTTCTCCCTTTTTGTCCTAGAACTTCACTTTTGCTAGTTGACGGTGTACTTTCAACATGGCTATCAGAGGTTGATGACACTGGATTGTGCGAACGGGGAGACCAGTCCCTTAGTATCCGAGGGATGCAAGGACAATCTCTGTGAAAGTGGTCTCCCTTGCAGATGACACATGGCGATTTAGGCCTGGTCAGTGCTGTGTGTGGATTTTAATCAGACGACACTTGTTTTCCCTTATTTGCCTTTGGCTCCTTCTTCTTTTTCTCTTTCTTCTTCTTTTCCTTCTTCTCCTTGGGAGCTTGGTTTTTAGTTTTACTAGTCCCGTCAGACGAAGAGGAAGGAAGAGAGGAAGAATTATAGGAAGTAGAAGGTTGGTGGGAAATTCTGGACTCGTCTAACTGCTGATTTGACTGTTCAGGAATAGTGGTGTTCTGAACGACATTGGTTGAGAAGAGTCAGACCGACAAGCCAATTGTCAGTCCTGGAAGCGACAATGTGGCCATATGGGGCGCACCAACATCTCCCCAAGAGGAGAAGGGACTAGGATTTCCACCAAGGGGAATTCCTTGGTTGGTAGGCTCCATTTTCTCAACCTAAAGATCAACGCAGGAAAAAGGGTATGATTATTCCGTTTAAAATAAATTTTAACGACGCTTGGACACAACTTACTTTTTCAATTTTAAAGAGTCGAGAAAAAGCAAAAGATGACTCTAGTCGCCTTCGATGTTTTAACGAGCCTGAAGTGACAAATGCTCAGATGGACTTTTTCCGTTATAGAGTCTGAAAAAGGCCAAAAGGAACTGCTCTGGAGTTCTAGGTAGAGGATGTGCCAAACTTTTCGCAAAACCGCAGAATACTTTTTAAGGTACGGGCGGTCAATCTTTCCGAATGCTGTGTTCAGTGCATTGCGATCAGTAGGGCCGCCGACACGGCTTCCTATGGATAAAGGTTTTATGCCTATAGGGGTCTCCCAATATATACTCGACGGTACGTGGGAGCACAATCCGTACTGGCACTTATTGTCTCTCAGGAGGAATCACCCAACCATCAGTGAGGCGACCAGTGACCAGGTTTTACGACGCCGGAACACGTCTCTAGCCTAGACCTCTATGTTGTGCGTTAAGTTACAAAGCGTTGTTAAGTTCATTCAATTTATTTTAGGTTGATCTTTCTTAGAAGTTTGCCTTTTTGGATCACCACGAGATGTATGATACAATTCCTAAATGCAGTCTAAAGATGATAAGCAAGCTTTTATATCTTTTCAACAATGAAAATCCTAGCTACAATGGGAAAAGAAAGACAGAGCAAGAGCACACTATAAATGCACTTTTCCTAAATCAAAGAGCATAGAGCACACTATAAATGCACTTTTCCTAAATCAACATACAAACTATCAAAATGAAAATGCACATATGCATGTATTTGTTTTCACTTTCTTAATATTGATGCCTAAAAAGAAAGCTGTTGTACAAATTTGAATTCGATTTCAAGTGAACACACAAACAAGTTTCCTTTTCGAAATCAAAAAGACGATTACGACACTTTATGATTTACTTGTTTCGACACCAGAAATGCATAAATTCAAACCAAAAGACAAAAGTAAAAGCATAATCAACTGTGAACAGCAAACAAACTCACTCCTAAGATCAAAACGACACTTACGACAGGTCTAGATCTAAGGGCGACAGTATGACTAGTTTACTTTTGTAATGGGAAACTGCAAATGATGTAACAAATACAGTTTCTTTATACAACTGAGGCGGAATTGAGGCAAAGAAAAGGGGTTTCAGATAGGTACACACACTGATAACAGGCTGCAAAAAACAGAGATAAAACTGAGCAAAAGAAGCAAGGAACCACAGCTGCACAAGGCAAAGGCTGATCAGCGCACCCCCAGCACAGAGAAACTGAAATTCAACGCAGGTAGCCTTCACGGGACCTGCGTTGAAATGCAGAACCTCTTCACAGAGTCTGCGCTGAAGCAGAAACGAGAATTGTTTCTGGGTTCTGGGTTACGGTTTGCAGTTTAATCTACAGTTTTTGGCCGGATAAAAGCTATCAATTAGGTACAATTAGAGGGATGATTTAAAGGAGGACTAAGATCTATCACAAAGGGCTATTAGAGCACTTGTGGATCAGCTGTTCAGATCATAAACAGGCCCAGCGAATGGACTAGAGTAGCAGATCTCTACTTTGCATTTGAAAATGGCAAATGCAGTTCGATTCGGCACTCCTGAGTTTATGAGAAGAACAACAATAGAAACACAAATAAACTAACAAGATGCTTCCCCAGCGGAGTCGCCAATTTGTTGTTGGGAAAAGTATCCAATTCGGAATGCCCCTATCCCACTCTAAGGTGTGATAGTGCCTTAGCAACAAACAAGGAAAACTATCTGAGTATTCTTCTTTATGAAATGTAAATGGAGAAGAAGGATGTAACTAACCTGTGTCTTTCGCTAGCTTGTCGATCCAATCACTCTCCTCTTTTGCTTGTTTCCCGCTGCCTGCTCCTTCACTGGTCCAGCTTCACTCAGTTCTTGCAAGATCACAAGAGAGGAAAACTACACAAAAGACAAAGATTTACATTCATAACTAGTTTAGGATCAGATATAAACTAAATATGCAAATATAACAAAACATCATTGATATACAAGCATATAGAAGAAACTCAAATAGCTTTATTGATATGATAAGAAAGTCCAAGAGGAGATACAACCAAGTGAGTCCCGATCCAGCATCTACCTCCCAGCAAAGGAATCCCTTCCTCTCCTCCAACAAAGCATAAATCACCCAATGTACTAATCTCAATCTCAAACCAACAGAAATTCTCTGCAAAGTACAAAATTCCAGCCTCCTGGACCTCTGGGTGAGAGATCCATATATAGATGTAAGCAGAGAGGATGAGTCAGCTTATGTTTTGACTTGTGGCTTCTCTCTGTCAGTTCTTGCTTCCACTTGGAGGTTGAGAGCCTCTTACTCATCACTAGTCGAATTCATTGAGGCAAGTGTCATTGAGGAAGATTTTGGAAGCTTCCAGTGTCTGTACACCTCGCGGAATGACATTGCCATTTGGCATTTCTCGCTCAGCGCACCCTGGTAGTGCATTTAGGTGCGTTGCAACGCACCTAGCTAGTGTACTGGGGTGCATTGCAACGCAGGCAGCTAGAAGAGCTTCTGAATTGATCCTGAATTGACTGTTCTGAGTGGTTTTTGGTGGAGAACTTCTGGGAGAAGCTGTCATTGGTTGACCTTGTTCCTTTAGGGGCAGGAACAACTCTTTTAGGGACTTTGGATCCCTTGGATTATGGACATTTCATGCTCAATGCTGTAAGGCACAAAAATGTCTATAACACTATCCACAAACCATAGGGCTTTCTTATCAAGAATTCTAGATTTCTGGGGTTTACAAATCAATTCTAAGCAGGAAGCATAGCATAAGCTATATGAATTCTCTTTTTATGTGAGATACCCCTTCAACTCCCTCTTGCTCCTAGCCTACTTGCAACAATTCTAGAAAAACAAGTCTTTATCATTATCTTCTAAATATTTTGTAATATCATTCTTGAATTTGTTCTAATGAGGATGCTCATTGTCATCATTGCCTTTACTCTTCTTATTTTTCGATGCTTGAGGACAATTATTTCTATAATGTGCAAAATTTTAACATCTAAAACATTGGGCTTTTGACAAGTCTCACTTTCCTTCTAAATTGGGTCTTCTATTTTTATTTTTATTTTGAGAGTCAAACTTCCACCTTCCATTCTTCCTTCTAGATCTTGTAGCAAATGTAGAAATTTCCACTGTAGATCAACAGATTATGCAATATACTAAAGAAAAATACAAGATCTACTTCTACAACAAACTTGCGGAAGCTTAATCGAATATAAGCAAGATCAAATAGAACACATATGACTAAGAATGAGAAAACAATCACACATGAACACAAAAGAATACTCTAGGGAAAGCCTTAGCTAAAAACCCCGATCTCTGTATTATCACACAAGTGGAAATATGTCCGGATTACACAAAGCTTTAGCTCATAAGCTATCTAGCTCTCAACACAATCCCTCTGCTGCTCATAGACAGTCAAAGGCTTCTCACAATCCTTCTCCTCTGCCCTCCAAGCCTCCTATTTCTTTGCGCAGTTTCTCCTGGGGTCCAATGCTGCCACCTGTGTGAATTCACTTCTCACACTGCTCACTAAACTTAGAAGTAATTGCACAATCCTAAAGGAGATAATTCCTTCTGCATGGATGAGTTTCCTATATAGGAAAAATCCTCCAACTGATAGTACACTGTCCCTTCCTCTGATCTTAACTGGGTCTCTGACTGAACTAACATGCATGAGTTATTTATGAGAGAATATTCAGTGATCTGAAGTGCAGCAGTTACATGCATGCATGCATTAACTAACTGAACTCACAATTAGTTCAACAAACTATTTGAACTACTCTAACTGGACTTAACTCAGTTAACTGAGCTAACTAATTACAACTCAAAGTACAACTCATCCTGATCTCCTTTAACTAAGGGATAAATTCCTCAATCAATGGGATAACTGTTGCATGTCCTCACATAGACTTCATGTTTGATTTTCTCCAACTAATTAACTCAAGAAGAATTAATTAATATTTAATCAAACAACTGCTAAGAACAAATTCGAATTTTACTTCTCAATTCTAGTTCAGAGACTAACTAAAATTGGAATCTATCGCGAAATACTATTTATAGCAATGCTATTTTTAGCACTTCCATTTTTCATTCCTTGTTGCTATGTCCAACACTAGTACCTGAGATGCTATTTATAGCAATGCTATTTTTAGCATTTCTTGTTTCCATTTTCAACACTCCCTCTCAACAAGAAAGACATTCAACTCGAACCCAATCCTGAACCTTTGGAATGTTCTGCATGCAACACTTCTCCCAAGTGTTGTTGCTCCAGCAACTCTAGAAACAAAAAAATCTCCCAATTGACCTCCCTGTTCGGATAGAAACATCCTCTGATGCTAAAGCTCCCTCTGCCATTGACAAGTGCTCCCTCTGTGACCTCTGAGCTGCTGCAACACTCCATGCATCTCGCACCATTGCACACCTCTCTGTGCCATCCTACACTGGTGCAACACTCCTGTGCCTCTCGCATTGTTGCAGCCTGCTAACTCTACACTGTCTTGGGATTCCTGCACTATAGCTCTCTCTACCGCTCCATCCACATCTGTCTCTACCCACTCAGCCAATCCTGCTACTCCTCATCGGGGCTCCCGTAGCAGGGTCTAATCAAAGAGGTTGGGTACCTCAATGATCCTGCCCCTATTCTAGCCTTCTTGGGACTGTCACTCTACATCGCCCCACCTCCGACCTCGAGGCATGGATGCATGTGATCCCTCTGCGCACTTGGCTCGAAATTTCCCCCTACTGGAGGTCTCTGCATGAGTAGATGTCTCTACTCGATCTCCTCTCAGCATCTCTAGTTGTGGCTACTCCACAACCTCCTGAAGCTACTTCACCAATTGTGGCTCCACCACAGTTGTCTGAGACTTCTTCTGGCGCTGCATGTTGAGAGGTAATGTACTCTCCCTCTCAACCACCAAGTCTCCATCAGTTTCCTTGCTCCTCAAGGCTTTGCATGCATCTTGAACCTCAAGAGCATACAAGTTCTTGACTCGTGAACTGATCTGCTTCACCTGTCTAGTGGTGATGTGTCGAAGGAAAACCTTTCCCTTACTGAGGACTACATCATAGCCTTTGTCTTCTAGCTTTGTGATCGACACCAAATTTTTCCTTAGTCCTGGTACATACTTGACATCGGTCAAGGTAATGCGAGCTCCATGCTCCCTCTGAAAAACAACTGTGCCTACACCTGAGACACTATACTTTTCATCATTACCCATCGCTATGAGTATTTGGAGATCTTTCTCTTCCAAGGTACTGAACAAACTCTTATCATCAGTCATGTGGAAAGAAGCTCCACTATCAAGAAACCAGCCACATCCCACCATGGATGAAACCATGCATGCGAAGAGTGTGAAATCCAACTTGAACTGTGAGGCCAATGCCTCACCTTCTGATCCTTCCAAGGATCCCTTCTTGGATTTCTTCAGTGGACAATTTGTAGCAAAATGGCCCACCTCATGACAATGAAAGCATTGCACTTTCGATTTTTCAAACTTCTTCCCACCATGGGAAGAACTAGATTTGGGATGAGAATCCTTCTCCTTCCCTTTCTTTACCTTACTCGCTAAGGCGTAATTTTCTTCATCCTCCTTGGATGAAGAAGATCTATCTCTGGTGCTTCTTCGTATCTCCTCCTGCATCAGATCCGACCAAAGTTGTTCCCAATCTGGCAGTTTCTCTCTTCCGTTTACCGAGTCTTGGTAGCTATGCCAGCTCTTAGGAAGACCGAGGAGAGCTAGACTCACCATGTCGTCATCGGCTGTCGTAATCCCTACACTTCCAAGCTCATCCTTGCAGGTGTTGAGCTTGTTCAGATATGTAGAGATCGTGTCGCCCTTTTCACGCTTGATTTTCCAAAGCTTGTCTTTCAACGCCAGCTTCCTCTGATCGTTTTTGTTCTAATATAGATCTTTCAATGTTTTCCACATCGAAAATGGTGTCTCCTTCCCATGGAGGCTCGAGACAATGTGGTCTTGAACTCCTTCCAGGAGGATTCTCCTTGCTCTAGCCACACATTTCTTCCATTACACCAATTCTGTAGCATTAGCTGCTGCCGGCTTGGGGACTTCCTGATCAATGAAGTCCTTTAGACCATTGTCCTCTAATATTGCTTCCATGCGATCCTTCCAGGCTATATAATTCGAGCTGCCATGAAGGGCATACTCGAGTCTTAAACCGTTGAACGCCATTGGTGAAATTGAGATGTGATAAGAACTTGATTTCTATATTCAGAAACCTCAAACTTCAAACTTCTCCCTTCTTGTATACTGTTCTTCGCTTTGATCACCTTTGCTCTGATACCATGTAGAAATTCCCACTGTAGATCAACAGATTATGCAATATACTAAAGCAAAATACAAGATCTTTTCGACAACAAACTTGCGGAAGCTTAATCGAATATGAGCAAGATCAAATAGAACACATATAACTGAGAATGAGAAAGAAATCACACATGAACACATAAGAATACTCTAGGGAAATGCTCAGCTAAAAACCCCGATCTTTGTATTATCATACAAGTGGAAATATGTCTGGATTACACAAAGCTTTAGCTCACAAGCTATCCAGCTCTCAGTACAATCCCTCTGCTGCTCATAGACAATCAAAGGCTTCTCACAAACCTTCTCCTCTGCCCTCCAAGCCTCCTATTTCCTTGCGCAGTTTCTCTTGGGGTCCAATGCTACCACCTATGTGAATTCACTTCTGACACTACTTACTAAACTCAAAAGTAACTGCGCACTCCTGAAGAAGATAATTCCTTCTGCATGGATGAGTTTCCTATATAGGAAAAATCCTCCAACTGATAGTATACTGTCCCTTCCTCTGATCTCAACTGGGTTTCTGACTGAACTAACATGCATGAGTTATTTGTTGAAAATGGCAACAAGAAATGCTAAAAATAACACTACTAAAAATAGCAGTTTGGGTACCAGTGCTGGATTAGGCAACAGGGAATGAAAAATGGAAGTGCTAAAAATAGCATTCTATTTTTAGCAGTTCAGGATGGATTCCTATTTTAGTCAATCCCTGGACTAAAATAGGAAGTAAAATTCGAATTTGAACTTAACAGCAGTTTGAAAATAAATAAATTAATTCATCTTGAGTCAATTAGTTAAGGAAAATCAAACTTGAAGTCTATGTGAGGACATGCAACAATTTATCTATTAATTGAGAAATTTATCCATCAGTTAAAGAGATAAGGATGAGTTCTAATTTTAGTAGTAATTAATTGGCTCAGTTAACTAAGTCAAGTCCAGTTATATTTGATTTAAACAGTTTGTTTAAATTAAGTAAGTTCAGTTAGTTAATGCATGCTTGCATATAACTACTGCACTTCAGATAACTGAAGATTCTCTCATGAATAACTCATGCATGTTAGTTCAGAGAAAGACCCAGTTGAGAGGAGGGACAATCTACTATTATTTGGATTGATTTTTCCTATAAAGGAAAATCATCCAAGCAAAGGATTAAGGTTCCTTGAGGATTGTGCAGTTTTACAGGGTGTGAGATTAGTGTGAGAGATCAGTGTTACACTTGGTAACAGGAGGATCACCCAAGAAAAACTGCACAAGGAAATAGGAGGCTTGGAGGGTAGAGGAGAAGGCTTAGGAGAAGTCTTGATTGCTTGTGAGCATCCTGGAGGATTGCACTGAGAGCTGGCTAGCTGTGAGAGCTAAGTCTTTGTGTAATCCTAATGTATTTCCACCTTCATCTGTGAGGATTGTTACTGAGAGCTAGCTAGTTGTGTGAGAGCTAAGGCTTTGTATAAATCCTATATATGATAATACAAAGTTGGGGTTTTAGACTGAGGCTTTCCCCGGGTAAATTCCTCTGTGTTATGTGTGATTGATTTCTCTATATCAGTTATATGTGTTCTTATTGATGTTGCTCATGTTTGATTAAGCTTCTGCTAAATTGGTTGTAGAAGTAGATCAAGTATTTTGCTTTAGTATATTGCATTATCAGGTGATCTACAAGTGGGAAATTTCTACATGGTATCAGAGCTAGCTGATTTGTAGAAAAATTATACATGGTATTAGAGCGAAGTTTTGTAGAAAAGGTTCTACATGGTATCAGAGCAAAGGTGATCAAAGTGGAGAACAGTATACTGAGAGGAGATTTCAAAGTTTTGAGTTTTGGGCTGAGAGTTTTCAAAGCAGATATGAAAATTTCTATACAAAATTTTCAGAAACAAATAGCAGATTTGGATTCCTTGTGGAAAAGGACCCAAATTCAAAAAAAAAATCGGTTGAATCGGAGTTCGGATGAGGGAGATATCGTTGATTTAAAATCAGCTCTTTTTCTAGAAAATTTCGTGACGGCAGGAAAGTGGAAACAGATTGGTGTGCTAGCCAAGAACCTGTATGCACTTGAGGTACAAGATGCATACAAAGCCTTGAGGAGCAAGGCAAAGGTTAGATACTTGGTGGTTGAGAGGGAGAGTAAATTACCTCTCAACATGCAGCGCCAGAAGAAGTCTCAGACAATTGTGGAGGAGCCATGATTGGTGAAGCAACTTCCAGAGGTTGTGGAGCAACCACAACTAGAGAAGCTGAGAGGAGATCGAGTAGAGACATCTACTCATGTAGAGACCTCCAATAGGGGGAAAATTTGAGCCAGGTGGGCAGAGGGATCACATGCAGCCATACCTCCAGGTAGGAGGTGGGGCAATGTGGAGTGATTGTCCCACGGAGGCTAATATGGGGGCAGGATCCTTGAGGTACCCAACCTCTTTGATTCGAATTTGCTATAGGAGCCCTGATGAGGAGTAGCAGGACTAACTGATTGGGTAGAGACAGATGCGGATGGAGCGGCAGAGAGAACTACAGTGCAGGAATCCCAGGACTGTGTAGAGCTAGTAGGCTGCAACGATGCGAGAGGCACATGAGTGTTGCACCAGTGCAAGATGGCATAGAGAGGTGTGCAACGGTGCGAGATGTATGGAGTGTTGCAGTAGCTCAGAGGTCAGAGAGGGAGCACTTGTTAGCAGCAGGTAGAGCTTCAGCATCAAAGTATGTTTCTAGCCCAACAGAGAGGTCAGTTGGGAGTTTTTTGTTCCGAGAGTTGCTAGAGCAACCACACTTGGTAGAAGTGTTGCATGCAGAACATTCCAAAGGTACAGGATCAAGTTCGAGTTGAAGCCTTTCCTATTGAGAGGGAGTGTTGAAAATGGCAACAAGAAATGCTAAAAATAACACTTCTAAAAATAGCAGTTTAGGTACCAGTGCTGGATTGGGCAACAGGGAATGAAAAATGGAAGTGCTAAAAATAGCATTCTATTTTTAGCAGTTCATGATGGATTCCTATTTTAGTCAATCCCTAGACTAAAATAGGAAGTAAAATTCGAATTTGAACTTAACAACAGTTTGAAAATTAATTAATTAATTCATCTTGAGTTAATTAGTTAAGGAAAATCAAACTTGAAGTCTATGTGAGGACATGCAACAGTTTATCTATTAATTGAGGAATTTATCCATCAGTTAAAGAGATAAGGATGAGTTCTAATTTGAGTAGTAATTAGTTGGCTCAGTTAACTAAGTCAAGTCCAGTTATATTTGATTTAAATAATTTGTTTAAATTAAGTAAGTTCAGTTAGTTAATGCATGCTTGCATATAACTGTTGCACTTCAGATAACTGAAGATTCTCTCATGAATAACTCATGCATGTCAGTTCAGAGAAAGACCCAGTTGAGATTAGAGGAGGGACAATGTACTATCAGTTGGATGGATTTTTCCTATAAAGGAAAATCATCCAAGCAGAAGGATTAAGGTTCCTTGAGGATTGTGCAGTTTTACAGGGTGTGAGATCAGTGTTACACTTGGTAACAGGAGGATCACCCAGGAAAAACTGCGCAAGGAAATAGGAGGCTTGGAGGGCAGAGGAGAAGGCTTAGGAGAAGTCTTGATTGCCTGTGAGCATCCAGGAGGATTGCACTGAGAGCTGGCTAGCTGTGAGAGCTAAGGCTTTGTGTAATCCTGATGTATTTCCACCTTCATCTGTGAGGATTGTACTGAGAGTTGGCTAGCTATGTGAGAGCTAAGGCTTTGTATAAATCCTATATATGATAATACAGAGTTGGGGTTTTAGGCTGAGGCTTTCTCCGGGTAAATTCTTTTGTGTTATGTGTGATTGATTTCTCCATATCAGTTATATGTGTTCTTATTGATGTTGCTCATGTTCAATTAAGCTTCCACTAAATTGGTTGTAGAAGTAGATCAAGTATTTTGCTTTAGTATATTGCATTATCAGGTGATCTACAAGTGGGAAATTTCTACATGGTATCAGAGTTAGCTGATTTGTAGAAAAAGTTCTACATGGTATCAGAGCTAGCTGATTTGTAGAAAAATTCTACAAAATTCTACATTATTTATGAGAGAATATTCAGTTATCTAAAGTGCAGCAGTTACATGCATGCATGCATTAACTAACTGAACTCACAATTGGTTCAACAAACTATTTGAACTAATCTAACTGGACTTAACTCAGTTAACTAAGCTAACTAATTACAACACAAAGTACAACTCATCTTGATCTCCTTTAACTAAGGGATAAATTCCTCAATCAATGGGATAATATAACTTTAAACCCCTTTGTTTCAATTTTTGAGACTAAAAGCATGTTGCACCTAAGCTCTGGTACCCAAAGTACATCTTAGACTCGTAGTAATCCACCTGACTCCATCCTGAATGGTTCAATCCATGTTCCTTTGAATGTGTGTTGACTCTTATCACTAATGTTCAAATGTAACTCAGATTCCCACTTAGTCAGGCTCTCAAACACTTCCCGTGAACTTGTCATATGCTTTGATGCTCCACTATCTATGAACCAAGCAACTTTATGAATGATGCTCCGAGAGAAATGAGATATAAGAGTAAACTCATCATTAAATCTCGTAGTGAACTCATCGTCATTAATTGTGGCTGGATCAAGCATCGCCATATGTAACTTCTTCTCTTTCCCTCCTTTCTTCTTCTTGTGCAAACACTTGCTTGCATAATGACCATACTCTTCACATGCAAAGCATTTCAATTTGCTTAGGTCCTTCTTCTTCAACTTACTAGCAAGGGAAACTTTCTATGCATCAATACTCTTTTGTTGAAATTCTTATTCTGAAGTTCCTCATGGATGAAATCATCTCGTAACTTGTTCCAATATATAATTTTCTCTAATGAGATTACTCCCATGATGAATGGCTTCCACTACTCTGAGAAGCCCTTTAATGCAATCCTCACCAATTTTGATTGTTCCACATTGTCCCCTATAGTTGTAAGCTCACCATGAACTTGTGAAATCCTTGTAAGATATGAAGTCATGTTCTCTGAACTTCCCTTCTTGATGTCCTTATGATTCTCCCTCAATACCATCTTATGGTTCTCATTCTTGTTCTAAAATAATGCTTTCAGAGCTTCCCACATGTGTCATGCAGTCTTCTTTCCAGTGAGATGAGGTATCAAATTATCCTTGACTCCATCAATAATGATCAAATTTTCCTTTGCATCAGCTAAGTTATACAAAGCAAAATTTGTTGTATTAGTTAGTGCCTTGATCTGGGTTTTGGCATAGTCCCACAAATCATTGACCAATAACACTAGTTTGATTCTTTCCTTCCACAAACTATAGTTGGAATTCCCTTCCAACCGATCCTCAAACCTCAATCTATAAATCATCTTGACTAGATGTCCTTCCTTCAACAATGAGACAACTAAACACCCTCTTAGAGCTAATCCTTATGCACACTTTTGACCCAATTGCTCTTCAACGTTGCTCTGATACCATGTTAGAATCCACACACCCCAGCTCTGGTCTATGCTCTTAGCTAGAAAACACAAACACACTAACAGTGCCTAGATTTAAACATTTTCACAACAGAAATTACAACAATCATATCAAAGTATAGTACACTATATATATATGTGTGTGTGTGTGTGTGTGTGTGCCCAATCTCATTTCTTACGATTTCTTTAATAAGAAAACTCGTAGGGCTCCAGTACTAGGGATAGTGACCCTTTACAATCCCAATGCCATACAAATATACAATTTTGTACTTTAACTAAATACCTAGGTTGAGGCCAATTCCCTTAAGTCCTCTTCTTCCCACAATATAACAGCTACAACTCACTTAAATAACTTGTTATAAGAACCTAGGGCATTACCAACCCACTTTAGATTACTCAAACAAAAATAAGCTTAACTAGGCATGATCCTTTATCCCATGGTCCTCTTGTTATAGCTTTCTTAGGCCCTCTACCAACTCTTTTAGGCCTTTAGCCGCTTTAGTAGTCTATTGTCTACTCCTTTATCCTTTAACCAACCTTGCTCAACCCTTTTTTTGCCTCGACCTCCATGTGTTTACCTTACACAGTCTAGTGGATTCCTCCCTAAGCCCAATGAGTTGCTACAACAACCTTGTAGCCCCTGTGGCCTCATGTGGCCCTCTTGCGGTCTCCTGCAACCCTCCTATGACCTCCTACTCCTTGTTTTGTATGGTTGGCTTGTTTAGGCATGCGACATATTCCTTGGTTATAGCCTCACTTAAAACTGCCAAGGCTCTACACAAAATTTATGTCCAACCCTTCCCAACCAGCAGAACCTTAAGCAAACTCACCCTTGTCCACAAATTTATCCTTCTATAGTTGTGTTGCCTTGGCTAAGTCTCTTTTAGCCACTCCATAAGAAAATTGATCCCTATGCTTCTTATCAAATAGCCTTTCCATTAGCTACTTTATTTTTATTTGTCCTTAGTTCTTTATGGAAGCCCTTATGTCCTTCAAGAAGCCTCCAACACAACCTCTCCATTAAATTAGAATATTAAATGTCTTTCCTTGAGTTCCAAGCCTACTCACTTTGGGTAAAAAATCCCCAACTTGGGTGCAAAGCCTACACATCCATCTTCGTGGGTGCTTCTCTCTCATATGCCTAGAACTAAGGGCATGTGAGAGTGCCTCCCGATGTTATCCAATTTCAACAATTTTGACTTAAATTGCTATTGAGGTATTAAAAAAGACGATTCGCAATTTGGCAAGATTAATATGAGGCATTCACAAATTCATTTAGTATGGATTTGAACCTCTCTTAGAGTTGGTTGGCCCATGAGCATGGTGTCATCTACAAATTGTTGGTAAGTGGAAAGTAAGTTAGAATTGAATAGATAATCTTTTTAGGTAGTCATACATGGTAACCAGATTTTAGTGTTCTACCTAAGCCCTATACCATAAGAAGAAAGAGATATGAAAAGATGAAATCGTCTTATCTTATATTTCAAGAACAAAAAAAATTAACAAAAACCATTAACAAAAATTAAAAGTTAAAAACAGATTTTGATATTTGAAAAATCAAACTACATTTAATTTTTTCTCTCATTAATAAAAAAATATTTTAATTCATAAATATAAATATATTTTAAATAATAAATAATAATACAAACAACAAAATATATCACATGATATCAAATATAACCACATATTCTTGAGAAATCGCCCTACATTTTATAAAAATCATATACAAAGTTAATAATAAAAAGTCACACATTATCTTATTCATTTTCATATTAATTTTTAATTAGTTTAAAATTGCTAACATTACTATATTTTTCATTCGACGAACAACTTGCATTGAAATCATTGGTACGATTGGAAATTTCGAGATTTTATCTTGGTTGAAAAATAACTTATTAAATTTCATATGACATTTTAAAAATTATATTTTAAAAAGTGTGTGAAAAATAAATTATTAAATTAAATATTTAGTGTAAAAAATTATTTTAAAATTTTTAGTTTATTTTGAATTTAATTTGTTTAAAATTGTTAAGGGATTCATTGAAATTATAAGTTTATTGGATTTTTCATAATCTAACTATTTTACAAGTTTTTGAAGGTGTTGAATATATATAGTAAGAAAACCTTAAATTTAAAATGGGAGGGGCTAGTTCCCAGAAGAAGCATAATTGGCCCTCTTTTTCTTTTTACAAATTTACATATCAGTCAGCTGAAACTGTCGACAACCATCAAATCGATCACATCCATCAACATTTAACTAGTATACAAATACTGCACTATCCGCGCAGCCCCACAGGATTCAATCGCGACTGGGGTACGTGCAAACTGAGACCACAATTTTTTTTGGCTAACCAGAAACTTATCAAAAACTTTAAAAATTCACACTTAAAAACTACTCCAATATATTTTTTGACTTAAATGAACAATCACCTTTTATATAAATACCCAGCACACGCAACCAAAAAAAATTAATAATAATAATAATTAAATCCTATAAAATTTAAATTTCTTTATAACTAAATTTAGATGACAACCACGCTACCAGTCGTTTTAATCCAGCGTAAGCCATAGCTATGATATGCATGTCTGTGGAAGAAGAGTTCAATCAACTGACACTGGCCTGGTGACACTGGCCTGGTACAATATGGATATTAGAATTAACCAGCTACTTACATACCCACCGGGTGCCCCATGAGAGCACTCTATGCACTTTTTATTTCCTATGCAAACCTGCAACACAGCTTATCCTGTCACTATTACCTCTTTAAACGTTTGACCCACCATCAGCATCATTGCGAGGCTTCCATGTGACCAGGGGCCACGGATATTTTATTCATAGTTATTCATTTTTTTTTCTAGATTTTAAATTTTTATGATTCATATTAAGTTAAGTCTTTGATTAGCTTTTACTTCTCAATGCATCAATTAAAGCTTTTTATTATTATTGTCATCCATTAAAATTTCATGGGGTTATTACATGTCATCATGTTTGTACATGTCATTTGTCCACGTTGGCAGGGCAGGGTATCAGGTCATTACGCTAACTCATCACTCTAACTCCTCCTTGCTGAGAAATCATGAAATTTTAAGTTACTTTACAGACTTATTTTTTGTCACTTTCTCTGTTTATCTATACTTTTTGTCACTTTTTCTGGCTTTTCTGTCTATCTAGCTGAGTTTACAAAAATTTCATATATATTACTTACTAAAAAATTGTGGCCAAATCTTGATTTGTGTTTTTTAAACTAGTTTTTTGACTACATGTATAGATTCAACACCCTTGCAACACTTAAATAGTTAAAAGCATAGTTACCAAGTTCGACCGTACCGGCAAAATAAATTCGGAAATTCGCTGATTCGGTTCGACGGCGAATAATTCGTCAATTTCCAATTTGGTACGGGTCAGCGGTGAATGATTCAGGTCAAAGCTTTTTATCAGTTATGTCTAGCGTCAACTGTGCTGCTCCTGCTGTGTACAACAATGAAGCTCGGGCTCTGTGTAACCATGGATAGTAACGTTGACAAATCCCTGCTGAATAAAATTATAAAGTAAATCGAGTTTTTCAATTACCCGTGGAAATTTGAGAATTGAAATTTTATAAAAATAATTCAGCGATCTTTAATCCTATTTTTTTTAGTTTTTATAATATTTTTATATGGATACTTTTTTATATGAGGATTAACCAGAAAACTGGGAAAAAAATAAACAATAATTTTTATAAAAAATAAAATAAAAAACAATAATTTTTATATTATAAAATAAAAAAAAAAAAAAAAAAAATTCTATTAAATTTCTCTATAAAATGCTAAATATTGTTAACAATTTAGTTAGAAAATTGATTATTTTAATCTTAAGTTGATTTTGGTATTTCATTATATATTATTTACAAATTGTTTTAGGACATAATATGGTATAATCCAAAACAAATTGCTGATATTAAAATGTAAAATTTTTATTGAATAATTAATTTTATTAAAAATGAATCAATATTGTCATTGACATTAAATAATATAAATAGCTCCTATACATAGAGGCATCATGTGACTCAATTGTTTTAAATGAGAGGTGAGTTAGTAATTTCTATATAATTGCAACTAAAAACCATATAACTTCTATCTTAACAAAAATT
Organism: Pinus tabuliformis; assembly: GCA_031772625.1. NCBI lineage: Eukaryota > Viridiplantae > Streptophyta > Pinopsida > Pinales > Pinaceae > Pinus > Pinus tabuliformis. The sequence goes on along the minus strand of CM062804.1, from coordinate 287,811,870 downwards.
ATGAAATAATAAATTGGTTGCAAATTGGTACCTCTTTTATAAAAAACAAAAAACCTAATTTCTATATTTGAAAAAATTATAAATGGAGAAATTTCAATGTTAAATGGATAACTAGTTAGTAATTTCTATATAATGGCAAATTGCCAAAAAAAAAAAAAAAAAGATAACTTCTATCTACAAAAAAAGACCCTTTAAGAGTTGTATCAATGTTTATAGATGGCATGTACATTTTCAAATAGATTTATTTAGTGATTTAGAGATAAATTTCATGGTATTTAGAGATCACTTAAATCATAATTTTAATATCCAATATCTTAATTTTTACATTGAACTCTACTTTTGTGTGTTGTGACTCATATTATTAGATTTTACTTTTACATGTTTTTCTAGTATGGAGTAATAATTAATTTGATGCATTTTGATCTTCATTATTTCTAAGCCGTTTTAGAGAGAAGGGGTCTATAACATTTTAAATAGGAGAAATTAACGTTGGAAATAAGTAAACATAAATATATTTGGTAGAGAAAGATTTAATGAATTTTCATATAATGATTGTTTATTTAAATTTAAAAAAAAATATATGTAAGATATATAATGTCGAATTTTTTCTGTATTGAATTTTATGGGGTCGAATTTTTTCCGTATTGAATCGAATTCGAATTCGAATTTGGTATCTATGGTTAAAAGTTCACTTGTCAAACTTATGATTTCAATATACAAAAATATTTTCATATACTAATTCTACCCTTAAAAATTCCTCACTGCTTACGAACAAACCATACTAAACAATAAACATAATATAAACAGGTCATAATTTTGTTACACTGTCAATATGGATTCGTCGAGCGATTAAGATCAACAGTTGTTGAGCGTTTCCATTCAACAGGTTAGATAGCAACATGAAACTGTCTATCATAAAACGTAGAGGAATATCTGAAGCAGATTCTGCTCTAATTAAAGAATGATTTTTGTTTTGATTTGTAAAGATTTGCTTGTTCATTTTTGTTATGATTTGTAAAGATTTTTTTAGTCATTTTCTAATTACCTGGTTTCATGGTCTATTGTTGCATCAATGTTCACTGGGAGATTTTCATCGATATTGTTTGAAATTAGCAATTGGTTTTACTCGTGAAACATTGGAGCTATATCAGAGAGTCATACTGGATCTGGAGACAAGGGGAGGATTTGTTAAGAAGAGATCTCATCTGTAAGACAATGACTATTTTAGACTGATTAATCCAATAAATATTGGAAAATGACTCATTTGCTAATGTCATTTTTTTCAATAATTTTGTTATTTTTTATGTAGATTTTTTTAAAGAGTTTGATTATTATTTTATACTGTTATAAACTTCCGGAAAAGCATTGTGTAATATATATGTGATGTCGGATGGGAACTCCATCCATGATTATTATTTTATATTTTATTACAAGTTGTAATATATATGTGATGTCGGATGGGAACTCCATCCATGATTATTATTTTATATTTTATTACAAGTTGTTAGAACGAGAGGGATTTCCTTCTATCTATTAATATTTATTGTAATTTTATTTAAAGTGGCACGAACCAAGGGAGTTTTCCATTTTTGGAAAATCCAATTTTGTATCACTAGGAAACCTTTGCACTATTGTAAAGTTATCTCTAAGAGGAAATTGGGAACCTATTAAACAAAACCACGGAAAATCTTCATTGCGCTCAGAGGCACTCTACAACTCAGTATAAGGTGGACAATCTTCATTGCCCCCAGAGGCACTCTACAACTCAGTATAAGGTGGACAAGTGAGCGTTAGATGTGTAAGCTTTCGATGTGAGATGTTAGATGTGAGACTTGAGATATTTTTTAAATTCAAATTTTTTATATGGTAATTTTATTTTTTATTAATAAATTTACAAACAATTTTTTAGATAAAAGAAAATATAATACATATCACATTAAAATATATAACATATAAATAATACTTATAAATTAACATCCATTTACCATAACCATTTTTAAATTTAATTAATAAGTGGATACAAATTTAATATTTACAATATAACAAGATTTTTAATTACGAATATTTACCATGGATATTATTAACTTCTAAATAGGATTTTTTTACAGACCATGGGCCAATACCCAGAAGAAAGATAGAGAGAGGGAGGGAGAGAAGGTGAGGAGGGAAGAAAATCATAATACCATAGGCTAATACCATGGTTTACCAATACCATGGGCCATGGGATTTTAATTATTCTATTACAATACCATGGGCCATGGGATTTTAATGATTCTGTTACAATACCATGGGCCAATATCATAGCTTCTCAATACCACATGCCCAAAAACCATAACTTATTTCAAAATCAAAATATTTTACAAATACTTTATTTTAATTTAATTTTATAACATTTTTTAATTAAATCTAAAAGAAGAAAAGGTTATAATTACTTTTGAGGTATATCTAAATCCTCCATCCTCATCACTACTAAAAATATTCCCATAGAGATTAAATCAGGGTTTTAATAAATTAAAAGTGAGAATACTTTTATATATACATATGTGAAATTTATATAATATAAATAATATTATAAAGAATGTGCTTTATATATACATATGTGAAATTTATATAGGATAGATTCATATTAACCGAGCATCCAAGTGAAGAGAGAAAGCAAAGTCACTAACAATGATAAAGGAAAGATAGTGCATGATTCTTTTAAGTTATTTATTATTGTATTTTCTTTGACATGATTGATCCAAAATATAGGTTTAATATTTTACAACCAATTATATATTTTTTTAATCTAGATACTTTCTTAAATACAATACAATGGGATCATATTTAAGAGAAAGTGAGTGAGATGGAGGGGGAATAGAATGGGGGAGAGAGACATAGAGGTGGGAGAGACAAGGAGAGAGGAAGGAAGAGAGAGAGGGGGGGGAGAGAGGAGGAGAGAGGGAGGGAGATAGATGGATTTGAAGGGGAAAAAAGAGGGAGGGAAGAAAAAAGACATTGAAGGATAGAGGTGGAGAGAGAGAGGGAGGGAGTGACAAGGTAGAGATGAAGATGGAATGAGCGAGAGAGGAGACGAGGCAAAAGAGAGAAAATGAGAGGCTAGAGATAGGGAAAGAAGGGTAAGAGCGAAACAAGGAGACATAGATATGGAGGGGGGGAGAGGGAGTGAGATAGTGACATAATACAAGGGAGAGAGGAGAGAAAGAGGGAAGAGAGAGAGGGAGAGGGAGACAATGGGAAGATAGAGAGAGAGAGAAAGAGGAAGAGGGAGGGTGAGTGAGATAGATAAACATGGAGGGAGAGTGTGTATGTTGTGGGGGTGAGAAGGAGAGAAAAGGGGAGATAGAGATATAGATGTTGGGGGGAGAGAGGGAGGCAAAGAGAGGGGGGAGGAAGATATATATATATATATATATATATATATATATATATATCTAGAGAGAGAGAGAGAGAGAGAGAGAGAGAGAGAGAGGGAGAGGAAGAGGGAGGGAGAGAGAGAGAGAGAGAGATAGATAGATATGGAGAGAGAGTGTGTATGTTTGGGGATTGAGATAGAGAGACAATGGGAGATAGAGATATACATGGAGGGGGTAGAGGGGGGGGGGGGAAGAGGGAGATATAGATAGATAGATAGATATGGAGAGAGTGTGTGTATGTTTCCGGGTTGATATAGAGAGATAAAGGAGAGACAGAGGGAGATAGAGATATAGATGGAGGGGGCAAGAGGGAATAATAGAGAGACAAAGAGAGGGAGGGAGGAAGAGAGAGAGAGAGAGAGAGAGTGACATGTGTTTAGGGGGTTGAGATAGAGACACAAATAAGGAAGATGGGGGAGGTATACATATAGATGACATGGGAAGAGAGGGAAGAAGAGAAAGATAGATAAAGGGAGGGAGAGGCAGAGAGAGAGAGAGATAGGGGAGAGAGAGAAGAAGAGAGGGAGGGAGATAGACACAGGATGGAAGGTGGAGAAAGAGGGAAGAATAAAGAGACACACAGACAAATACAGACATAGAAGATCTAGAAATTCATGAATATTTTGGTTTTTCACTAAAATAGATGTTTTGATTTCAATGTCGTTGTTGATTTCTAATACTAATTGATCGCCTTCACTAGATTTGTTGATTTCATTGTAGATGTTGATTTCTAATCTTATTCAATACTTTACACTAGATGCATTGATTTCAGTGTAGATGTTGATTTCTACTCCTATTTGATTGTTTGCACTGAATGCATTGGTTTCATTGTAGATATTGGTTTCTAATCCTATTTGATCACTTGCACTAGATGCATTGATTTAAGTGTAGATGTCGATTTATAATCCTATTTAATACCTTACACTAGATGTATTGATTTCAATGTCAATGTCGATTTCTAATCCTATTTAATACCTTACACTAGATGCATTGATTTCAGTGTAGATGGTGATTTCTACTCCTATTTAATTGCTTTCACTAGATTCATTGGTTTCAGTGTAGATATTAATTTCTAATCCTATTTGATTTCTTGCACTAGATGCATTGATTTTAGTGTTGATATTTATTTCTAATAATATTTGATTGTTTTCACTAGATGCATTGATTTTAGTGTAGATGTTGATTTCTAATCCTATTTGATTGTTTGAACTAGATGCATTGATTTCAATGTAGATGTTGATTTCTGATTTGATGCAACTAGATGTATGATGTACAATAATTTCAGTAATCAGATTAATATTGTGCATTGATTTCAGTGTAAGCTCATCTCTTCCCCCATCAACCATATATAATCATATTTCACCATAAAAAAAAATATAGACGTAGTCCAGTTGAAACACTAGAGGCATCATTAATGATAAATAAGCTAACTCTAGAAATAGATATGAGCATGATGTTGTAAGGCTCTTGCTCATCTAAGCGGACTCTAGGAATATTCTCCAACCAAGGTCAAATTGACATAAGGATAATATCCTTTGTTGGACCATTCTTCAAACCAAGGTCAAAGTGACATAGGAAGAATATCATTAGGTCATAAAGACACAAGAAGAATGCCATTCCATGATGTTATCTATTATGTCAAACCATTCTCCAACCAAGGTCATAATGACATAGGGAGAATGTTGGACCATTCTCCAACCAAGGTTGCAAGGACACAGGGAGAAATTTTATCCAATATGTTTTTTATTGGAGGAGCTAGTCGGGTTGATCAACTTGTCGAATGGAAAAAGGGCTAGTCAGCCTTGCCAACTAGCCCCAGTCAAGTCAGCAATCTGTAATGTGATGTAAAGTTAACTAATGGCAGTTTAAGCATCATAATCAGTAAGATAGTTAGACCTGCATAATTTTCTCTTTAGCTTATATGTATTTATTTGTATAGAATGTAACAGGTTGGTTCGATATATAATAAAGAATATATCTCTATTTATCTAGGTTGTCTCTTCATTATTGTATTTATCGTATATTTATATGCTTACTATGTAATTGCTCGAAGTATATATGTTGGTAACAATGTATGATTTTCACTAGATTACAACATTGGTTCCATTATCGAGACTCAAAACTCGAGTCATATATTATGCAAGTATAAATGTTAACGTTAGACAAGATACAATTATGGTGGGAAACAAAGATTAATAATTATTTGAAGAACTACCCACGAAGGACTTGGTTGTCACTCATGGAAGACAAAGCTAACTTTTTCACAGAAGCACATGAGCGCTTTATAGAAGGTTCCCCAATAGATATTAAAAAGTTCCTTGATGGTGTCGCCCATGAAAAAAACCTCAAAATGAAACTAATGCCTATTGGGTGTGACTTTTTACCGGTTTTCTGCGCTTTCTTTCCCTAGTTTTGAACTCTTATTCTCAAGGCCCATGAAACTTTACATGATTAATCACCCTTTTTCTCATTTATACAACCTATTCCACTCTCATGTTATTTTTCCATGTTTTGCTGAATAATATGATACTATATTCCTTTTTGTGGCTAACTAGGGTGAGAATTGGAGGAATATTTGGGAAGCTCTTCTCTTTTTCAGGTGTTTCTCACGTGAACAAGGTTATGGAGTAAACAAACCGTGTTGATTAGTTTCAGAGCAGGGTAGAGCAGTTTTCTTTTACACCCTGTATGCTGTTACAGGTTGTTGTTACACACTGAATGCTGTTACAGGCCGTTGTTACACCACGTGTTGATATAGAGGACCGTTGTTACACCAAGGGTGATGTCACCAGTGATTGTCGTTACATCCCGAACTACTATTCGATCGCGGGATATTTTTGCACTGGAGCTGGCAAAGTTGTGGGTACTATTCCACACAACAACTGTCGGGTGTTAGAAATTGTTTATTTTAGGAGCGACAGACCCAAGTGGTTGCAATCTTAACCAATGTATCTGAGAAGTATTTGTATTTAGTAATAGGTTGTAACTACTATTTTATGATCAACATGAGAATCATGAGATTCTCATGACTAATCTATTCCTAATTTCGGGCATGTAATAATTATAAAAGAGACTTGATTTCCCATGTACAAAGACAACATATAGAAAAGAACAGTTATTCTACTGTTGTAACTCTGAATTATTTGTAGTATTAAATTCACTACAGTGATGTTGCTACTACTCTTCATCTGACTCATTAACTAATCTCGTGTTCTTCCTGCGCCCTTGCTAGGGAGGAAGGTCCCTCCTCTTTAGCAGGGACTACAATGATAGAAGTAGTGTACATTATTCTTTCTTTTACTGTCATATGGTTTTCTGGTGTTGTTGTATAAATTTTGAAATACATCTACTTCTGTTCTAGATTATATTATGCTATTACACTAGTTCGATTAAACAAAATGATAGTGACCAGCTAGTGTAATCATTAGTTTACAGTGTGGCACACCCTTACTTTGGTAATTGTGAAGTGTGATTTCAATTTTGTGGAGTGCTTTATTTTCTACATGAATGATTTAATTTTTGTAATTGATTCAACGACATATTTTACTGTTCTTTCTTTTTTTCATTCTTCATTGTAGTGTATTGGCAGAGACAGTGCGAACTCCATTGAAAAAACAAGACCTACCCTGCGTTGACAATTAAATGTTTCAGTCTTGGTCAATTAGGATTGATTAAAACAACACTACAATTCCCAACTATTATTAAAAATTTTGAACGAGGATTGAACAAACTTACGTGAGTGGCTTGAGTCGATTATGGAATATTACAGTGAAGAACAAGCCCTAGAAGACCAGACTTTTGTTGAACATATAAAAACTATATTTTACGACAACTTACATGATAACTTCTTTTGCACAATTCCAACCATACTACCCAAATTTCTTCTTGACAAAGGTGTAGGCCACATCGTCGAGTGTTGACCACCATTAGGACCACTAGCCAACACCGATTGGAGAAAGGAACAAATAAATTGGTGTAAATTCCTCAATGCTCACTGTAAAGATACAAAAGAAGCGTGGGATTATTTTTTAAGAAAATAATTGTGGTTGACGAAAACTCCCTCGTGAACTTGCACTAGTCAGGTTGGCATGGGGGGGGAACAGAGTGTGAGAAATAAATAAGGGAAATGAATAAAAAAAAAATAGACAAAGTTGGAGAAGTAATTATAACCAACAAAGATGGAAGGAAGGAAGTTGTCTGTCAGGAAACAAAAACAACAAAAGTAATCGACTAAGTAGTGATCAACAAAATAAACCATCAAATAAGATACAAAAATTAGCAAGGGATAAGAGAAAACAATGACAAGAACAAATTAGAGAACTAGAATAACAAAGGAAAAGAATGAAGAATTGGGAGCATGAGAGCGAAGATGCACGAGACTCCACAAAAGAGTTGAAAGGCGTAGCACCGCCCACACTGATTGAGAATGAAGGTCTATTGTCAAACCCTAGAGAGCAAGCAGACGCTATGGAAATTGATGACTCTGGTCCAACAATAAGGAACACTCTGATTAGATCTATGTTAGGTCCCAATGTTCGACAATTTCTTCAGTTGCGAAATTATTTTGAAATATGTACAGTTTGGTAGATTAGATACCAACAAAGAAACCTTCAATAAAATGAAAATACTATCCAAGATGAATCAAGCAATAATAATGGATTAGAAAAAATACTTCTCCAACTAACCAATCTCACGATTGTACCCCCTTACCGCAACTTGTATCCATTGAATAAACCAAAAGTTCATAATTAGTCGTCGAAGAGTCACGACTGCAAGTAAGTCAGTTCATAGAATACATAGATAGGGCTTGTTAGACTAATGAGTGATTATATCAAGACATCAACGATAGTGAAGAAAATAAAGACACAAGCTCCGATGAAGAAACTAACAAAAACGACAAATCTCACTTGACGCTACCCCAAACATGCAAGATGGGCATGAATCATATACCCATCTATGAAGGCAATGAAGGCCTGAAAAGGCATTGGTATGTCTATGAAAAAATTTGGACCGCGAATGACATCAACGATGAAGATAAAAAAAAATGGCACAATTTGTTGTAGCCTTAAGGAAACATGCTCTAACATGGTTCACGAACTTAACAGAAAAACAAAATAAAACAAAAGATGAGATCAATTCCACCTTCCTAACATTCTTCAAAGCACAAGATGTTAAGCAAGTGGCAGCGCAAAAGCTAAATGAAATCAAGCAGAGACCAAAAAAATCTTTACGACAATACGAAAAATGATTCAAAGACTTACTAAGCCAGATCCCATATCCTATCGACGAGAATATTCTAGTACAATGGTATGTGGTTGGCTTACTTTAGAAAATGTGTGGACTGCTACAAATTCATGAAGTCAAAACATGTGAGGATGCCCTTAAATTAGCACAATGAATCAAACAAGATGACGAAGGCTAATTGATCATCGCAACATCCAACGATAAGATTAAAGATAAATTAGAACAACTACAAAACTCTTTGATGCATTTATCACTTCAAAAGAATCATTTATGGTGTACTAATTGTCATATGGAAGTCCATACAAAAGACACCTATAAGTTCTTAGACTATTTTGATCAAGATGTTAGAAGAATACAAACTGAGGTATATTGTAATATTTTTCAAACTGCTTCTAGTCACTCTACTAAAAACTGCCATTATAATCTACAGAATTCCAAGCCAAAGTGGTGTGCAATCTGCGAAGACAACATACATTCCACTTAGTAATGTCCATTAAATGGGAAAACTAAACTAATTACAGCATTGTCTACCATACTTAGGAAAACAATGAAATCCCATAATTATCCTCATTCAGTGAAAGAGGACGAGTTTGCGGCTGTGGAGGACGTCGAGGTGGTTATAATAGTAGAGGTCATGGTCGGACGAGGAATATTTTATTACTATACTGCTAGAAAGAGGGACATATTGCGATTGAATGCCCCTTAAAATGTAAGACTGATTTATGCTTTTGTAATATGTTTGGTTTGGGCAACCATTCGTTGGAAGACTTTCCTAAAATTATAGAAGTCTTAAACAAAAGATTTGTCAATTTACTACAAATTGTTCTGAAACATGAGATTCTAAATTTTAAAAACCCTTCATATAGTCACAAGGTCTAGCACAGGGGGAAATAATAACAATAAATACCACCAAGTAATTCATCCAAACAAGAATATGACAAAATATCATGATATCCAGGGTCACAATGATTCAATGAAAGAAGTTGTTGATTTTTTTATGAAAGAAAATGAAGAACATTTTATATCTAAGGATTTAATCTTAGAAGAATTCCTTGAACTGTTAAAGGAAGAACATTTTGTTGCTCGTCTTGTCGAATTGCTAAATATGTTGAAAAACTGCAATGAAAACAGAGAAAGAGGAAAGAACGTCAAACAACTATCACAAGGAAATCAGATAGAAGATCATGATCCACAGGTGGATTTGGAAATAAATGGTTTTATGGTTAAGCAAGTTGTTGTTGATTTCAGATTGCAAGTAAATATTCTCCTAAGGGAAACATGGATTAAAATGGGGTAACCTAACTTGAACAGAACATCTAACTATCTTAAGTTGGTCGACCAAAGATTTATTGAACCAATTGGCACACTACGACAAGTCCAAACATCTATAATGGGGATCCCAATGATAGTCGATTTTGAAGTCAACGACTTATTCGACGAAATTCCCACCTATCCAGCATTAGTCAGTCGACCTTGGGGACAAAGAACGAAGGAAACAATATCATTAGAAAAAGACATAATCAAACTAAAAGGAAACAATTAAATGATTATTATCCCCTTTTCCCTTGAGAAGGTAAAATATGGGTGGAAGCTTCTAACGAAGAAGTTGAAATAAGGAAACTCTACCAAGTCTTACATGATGAATGAGACAATGTCGAACCAAATGCTTCTAGTGAAATTTTAACTAGGTCGCGTCTCTCAATCGGACAAACCTCAGACACCAAGCTATATGAATGGTAGATTGAAAACTATGAATCAAAGGCAAAAGAGTGTTGGACAAACCAAGCTATTATGGCATCAAAGATTCGACTATGTTATTCTATCAAAGTGGTACAAATTATACGAGAAAAAAATTGTCAAGAAACACCATCTTTACTTCCAACAAATCTAACAAACAACTCTAGTAATAATATTTGTTTTAAAGAAAGAGCCCACCCTGTCAAGCACATAGAACAAGTAACAAAATCTATTGATGAGAAGGGACGAACCCAAAGTTTAGTAGAAAATTTTATCAGTCAGGCAACAAGATTGTGGGACACCCACTCATCCTGACTTCAAACGTGGACGACTACAACAACCTATTTTATTGAATGGATTGGAGGTAAAAATTTATATGCGTAAGCCAATATACCTACTTTTAGTGTTGGCCAAGATCTTGTCGAACATATCAAAAACTATGAATCATAATGGCGAATAATTCACTACGAAGGCGAACGTGTTTGACCGCATATGTTGCCAAATACTCTAGATGGCCTACCAAATAAGTAGTATAAGTTAGAATAAGCAAGGAGCCAATCACTCCAATGGAAAGAATTAAAGGAAAACTTTATTAATAATTTTAACTTCAAACCAAAGGAAGCATATTTAAGAGATGCAGTCCAAAAAATTAAAGAGTTCATTATAGAAAAACCAACTGATTAATAGACCTTAGTTAATGGTTTAGTAGCTTGCAACTATATAGCTCGTACCACAAACCAAAAGTTGGCTAGTTGATTGAAAATGAAAGAAACACCCATCGACTGTCAAAATTTTTCTTTGAATAAGCATCACCCTGAGAATCACAAGAAAATTCAATCAGTATACAAAGTTGCTAATTAATATATAGAGAAACAAGATAAGTTAGATTTTCTGCTAGCCTATCAAGAAATAAAAATTGGAGAACAACAATCTGATGAATCAAAAGCATCTGACTGGATGGATGTAGAAATAAAAATAGGAGAACTAGACATATCAAATGATGACCATCAAAAATTGCTCGACTAGGTGATTATTAGTCAGAGAAACAAATCACTAAATTCGTTGACTTACTTAAGGAGTATCAAGACATATTTCCTTGAGACTATAAAGACTTAAAAGGGTTAGTCAAGGAAATGGGAAAAATTAATATCAACCTCATTCCTAGAGCTAAACCAATAAATAAAAGACCATACAAATCAATGCATAAATATAAACCCATTGTACTGAAAGAAACAGAGGGAATGCTCGTCGTTGGTATCATATACCCCATTGAAACATCGGAATGGGAAAGCCCTATGGACATTCAACCAAAAAATCATGATCTGATGAGGCAACACATTTGTGTCGATTATCGACAGTTGAACAAATTAACATTTACTAATTCCCGACTCCCTTCACTGGCGATATTATCAATGAAGTCACGAGACACAAATGTTACTATTTTATAGATGGGTTCTCAACATACGACCAAGTATCCATAGCAGTAGAAGATGGAGAAAAAATGACGTTTGTTACTAAGTTTAGCTCATTTACATACAGAGTGATGCCATTCGCACTAAAGAATGCACTTGCAGTATTTTCAAGAATCGTTGTTAAAGCATTTCGGGAGTACATTTATAAAACCATGGTTGTATATTTTGATAATTGGAGAGTCTACACATTATTAAAGGATCGCATTCAATGTGTAATATTGATGCTTGAAAGATGTAGATAGATACGACTATCGCTGAATATTAAAAAATGTATATTCACAACGTCGATTGGAACACTCTTGGTTCATACTGTTTCAAGGGACGAAATTAAAGTTAATATGGAAAAAATAAAGGTAATTTTAGATTTAAAGCCATCGATTAACCAAAAGAAAATTAAAATATTTTTAGGACATATAGGATACTATAGAAGATTTATCAGACATTATTCTAGCATAGCATTCCCAATCAGAGAATCTTTAAATAAAGGTGTTCCTATTATTTGGTTTGATGAATGCAACGAATCATTCCAACTATTAAAAAAGAAGTTGGTCGAGGCACTAATCCTCAAATTTCCAGACTGGTCTAAATAGTTTCATGTTCATATCAACGCATCAAATGTTGCAGTCGGAGGAGTCTTAGCACAACTCGACGAAGAATTAATAGACCATCCAAACTCATTTATATTGTACACAGACCTCCAAGTGTTAAAATACCTTGTAAACAAACTCATTCATCAAGGAATAATTTGTTGATGGCCACTCTTATTTCAGTCATTTGAATTTGAAGTTGTTATTCGACTCGGTAAAAGAAATGTTGGCCCTGATCATCTATCCCCACTGGAATCACAAGAGGATTTTTCGAACATTGATGATGATTTTCCCAATGCACATCTATTCAGGATTGAAGTAGTTCCAGTTGAACTTGCATTATAAATAAAAAATACATGAATAAATAAATAGTAGCAATCAAAGTAGCACCATAATAAATGGCCAATTATATAAACTAGGAATTAGTAAATTAATTTGACTATGTCTTGAAACATGAAAGAGAAGTGATTATCAATGAAACCCACAAAGTGGGAGATAGAAGCCATTATCAAGGAGACATGGCTGCTCAGAAAATAATGCAAGTTGGTCACTGGTGGCCAACAATATTTCGTGATTGTCGACAACGGGTATAAAGATGTGATATATGCCAAAGAACAGGTGGACATCTACCAAAGAATAAAATGACATTGCATTCCATAGTTTCATCGTTACCATTCGAAATATGGGTTATCGAATTCATTGGTTTGTTTCCTAAAAGAGCTAAAAGAACAGGTGCAAAATACATCATAACTACAATCGAATATGTAACAAAGTGGGAAGAAGCAGAGCCTGTAGCACCATGTACTAAACAAGTAGCAACTAAATTCATATACGAAAATATAGTGATGTGTTTTGGCTGCCCCTTAGTCCTCATCAGCAATAGGGGAACACATTTTTTTAATAGCATGATTGAAGAATTAACAAAGAATTTTATGATAGAACATAGAAGACTACAACATAACATCCTCAAGAAAAGGGCATTGTTGAATCATTCAACAAAACTTTTCATAAAGGATTACTAAAAATATGTAACATAGACAAATATGATTGGGACGATAAAATTCCAGTGATTTTATGGGCATATCGTAAAACATATAAGCAGTCGACGAGGTTGACATCGTTTAAGCTTGTCTATGGTTAGGAAGTAGTCGTGTCATTCCAATGCTCAGAAAATGCACAAACCATATGTTAACACCCAGGTTGTTCCCTTTGACTCCCAAGGGAATACGGCCAGGGTAACCACTAACCAATCTTTGGATTACAGCTCCTAGCCAAACTGTAATCAGAGAGGGCTCTCTCTTTATGATTTGTCTCTGTTCTGATAGTATTTTAGGCTAGTTATGATTTTCAAGATTTTTTTTTTGGATTTGGTTGGGTAATGATTTCAATCAAGATATATATGTGTTCACTAGTATGTTCTAGGCCATTGGGCATGGAGTCAGTGGTCCTTTAGTAGTTTGGTGTACTGTGTTGATGTAGTAGTGATACTGCAGAGCTGGATAAGTGTCTGAGAAGCAATGCTTTGAAATTGTGATTAAGTGTGATGTCTCCAGTTCATGAAAGGCAGTTAAGAATCTTCCAATAAACTGATATGCGAAGAAGTGAGAATATTGCCTAGAAGCAGTGAAGGATTTCTAGATAACATTCATATTTGCAGAATTAATGGAACAACATGAGCAACTAAGAATTCATGTTCATAGTTAATTCTGAAGAAGAAAACATTAACAACAATAAAAGATTGAGCACAAGGTGTAATCAAACATATCCTGCACTATTCCTTTTCCCTATTGCTAGATTTAGTGAAACATGAGTATGAGTTAATAACATAAGAAGACAGAACAGAGATTAAGGAAAACTTATTATTTCATCAGACAGCACAAGAATTCTGCAACAGCACGTATGTCATCAGCAAGACATCAAAGTTCCAGGAAATCACTGAGCTGGTCCAGCCCTTTGTATTAGATAATCTGAAAGTGTACAATAGATTTGCCTCATAGTGAAAATTATCAACCCCTCATACGTTACTAAGGGGAGTATATATACAAAATTTACATGAAAAATATCAAGGAAATGAGTTAATGGCTCATTTATGTTATGCCAACTCCTGGAGCGTTGTAGCTGAGAAAGTTAATGCTGCAATAACTCTTTAGTGCCTTAGCTGTCAAAAATGGTCAGAAGATATTGACTTTACGGCTGTTGGAGTCGGCTGAGGATGCGCTGTCCAAAACTTGCATAATTTTTATCCTTTGGGCTAGCTGTCGTTGTCCATGTGCTGAGTCACTTTTCAGCTGCCTTAAATGCTAACCTTTTTCTGCTGTTTGTCTTCTAGTGAGCTGGAGAGGGCAGTGATCGAGCAACTGAGGCTACCGTGGCAAAATTTGAAGCATTGCTTGCCACCAATCTTCCTTAGGCATTTGATGTCTCCGAATTTTTATCAAAGTCTCATCGGCCTCTGTATATCTATAAAAGTTAGGAGGAGTTTCAAAAAGATGATTTACCTCATTCTCAATAAAGAACAGGCCTTCAAGTTTATCATATAAGCTCTGTCCTGTGGGAGGCCCTGTTTGCTCAGATGTACTGCCAGATGCAGTAATCTGATTTTCAATATAGGTTGCCATTCTGTTGGCAAATTGATCTCGGGAGATCAATCTTCCTGCACCACTTAGGAGGCTGGGCAGTCCCTTTGCTTGCAGCACTGCCATCTTGACTTTATATTCCTCCACATCAGCTTGTATCTCATAGCACTTCCTCTCCACAGTTTGTACATAGTTCCTGAGAGTTAGTACCTTCTTGGTAGTGAGGACAGCCTCTGTTCTGTTGGCAATGCCTATGGCTGCCAGTTCCTCCTTTTCTTGCCTATTCAGGAAGTCTATCATTCTGCCGGCCTGTTCAGGTTTGTCTCCCAGTAATGTTTTGGCCTTATGGATTTCTGCTTGTGCTTGGCCCATTAAGTCCATCTGCTCATGTATTGTTTTGATTGACCTCCATTGTTGAGTGATGGATTGGCCAATTTTGGCCCATAGAATTCTTTTTATATCAGCCATGGCAGTTTCTAGATTTAGCTCCTTCTCTAAGGCCTTTATCTTTTCTTTTAGGGCCTTTATTTCTCTGCTTTGCTCTGCCACAGTCACTTTTGATTTATCATACTTGGCATCCAGTTCTGCCAATTTTTCCTTGGCCTTCCTTATTTCATTTGCTTGGAGCTCCATTTCTTTGATGGCTTTAGTCAATTCTTCTACGCTTGTGCTGGAATCCGGAGCTGTTGTTGTTGCTGCTGCTTCTGTTGTGGGGGCCACTGCTGCCTCTGTAGTTGTTGCTGTTGTTGAAGTAGTTGGAGGAGCTTGGGATGTGGACTCTCCCTGTTTATCTTGTAATGCTCCTTCCAGCTCTTTCTCCAAATCCAGGACCCTCTGGTTTAGCTGCATTATGAGGTCTAGTTGGTCATCAACCTGTTTTTCCTTTTGTAGCTCTGCTGTTTGAGGGTGCTCTGTGGGCAGCAGCTTTAACCTCTTCTTTAATGCATTTAGGTCATCTTCTTTCTTCTTCAGAAGGGCCTTTACACCCTTTGGATCACTAGGATCATGTCCTAGATCAATAATGATGTCCTCAAGTGACTTTATTCTATTGTCTTTGGCCAGGGAGGACATTCTCTCAAAATCCAACTGTGTGTTGGTATTTTTCAGGGACTCCTTTAGCTCATGGGCCATGGTTGCCCTCTCCACCAAGGTTGCATAAACCATCTCTCCAGCTTGCTTGTGGAGTTCAATTTGGTCCATGGGATGGATGTCTTTGGCCATGACCTCCACCCTTGTCTTCACAAAATCTGCAGCTGACTTAGGCTGCGGTATTGTAGGCTTAAAGTGACTGAGGATGATTTTTTCCTCTTTAATGTCATATACAGACATTAGCCTTTCTTGCTGGGCTGGTGTTGCATCTAGAAATTGTTTGTACACCTCTACCCTTAGCAAGTCATTCTCTGCCTTTATTTGCTTGAAAGAAGCCTTAGTGCTTTTAGGCTTCTTGCTCTGCTGAGAGGAGGAAGACACCACCAAACCAAGTTGCAATCCTTGCTCCTGCTAAAAGGAGCTTGTCCCTGTGTGCTGGCTGCCCTCCCTGTTTTTCCTTGAACTGTCAAGGAATTCTTCAGTGATGTCTTCTACCTCCGGGGAATCAGCTCTTGGCCTCTTGGTCTGGGGTTGCTGGGAGGATCCACTAGCAGGAGTGGACTCTTCTCTGGCTCTTTTCGTACCCCTCTCCTCCTGTGCTGGGGTCTGCAAAATTGGAGCAGTCAATGGCTCAGTTTGTGGAAGTGGAGTTTGCATTGTTGGAGCTGCCGGTAGCTTCGTTTGTGGAGGGGCAGTCTGCTCTTGTTGCTGTTCTGTTTGCTGCCCTTGTTGGGGCTCTTGCTGCTGCTCATTTGAAGGGGCAAGCTTTTCTTTCATTGTTTCTTCTTCTGCACCCATTATCCCTTTACCTTTGTTCGTGCCTAGTGCTGTTGTGGAGGGTATCCGTGTAGTTGGTGCAGCTGTTGAGGCTGAGGTCCCTTCTCCTGCTGAGTGCGGTCGTTTGAAGGGTACCTGCTGCACAGAATCTAAGTCAAGCATCTTTTCCAATTCGTTGACATTCTTTTTCATTACTTCTTCCTCAGTTAATTTTTCAACTAAGGTATCCTGTTGCCATTCTTGCTGGTTGGCATATTTTTCAATGTGTGGATATTTGCAATGCTTATAGCCTAGTAGCCTGTACTTGACTCTCCTAGCAGTGATGAAGCCTTCAGGGTCATAAGGGACCCACCGGAAACTATATGATAGCTTGTATTTATCTTTGAGGATTAGGTCAGCATCTTCCCATCCTTCTTTTTTATTCATGATGAAGGGGCCCACTTGGTGTTTGAACTTGAGATGGGCTTTCTTTTTGGAGCTGTGGAAGTGGGTGAGGTCAGACTGAATCAACTGCCTATAATACTCCAAGGCAAATATCCTCATAGGCACATACTTTGGGAGCCTGTATGGGCAGAGCTCACAGCCATAGACTCTGATGACTGTATGATTCTCATATAGGTACCAATCACCTATTTTGTACTTCTTGGAAAGATGCAGAGCTTTCTGTATCTCAGTTGATATTCTGGGAGGAGGGGACCTCATCAATAGGCAAGAGACAGGGTATACAAATTGGTCAATAAATTCACAATAGGAATAGGGTGAATTTGAGACTTTGTGATAGACTGATGTCCAGAAGATCACAGATCTTCTTTCCCCTCTATAATCCAGCTTTTTGATGTAGCAAGGAAAAACCTCGGACTGATAGTACATGAAAAGGTGGTAAATATAGGTCGAGTACTTGAAAACACCCTGTCTGTCCACTTTGCTCAGTTGATCATGAATCTTGTTAGCTATGAACTTGGCAAAGTTATATTTGCGGGCAGGGGGTTGGCCTGGGCTGTAAGCAGCTAGCAATACCAGCATTGTTTCATCCACATGCTCACTGGTTCTGTATCCCAACACATAAGCAATCATGTCTAGCAACAGTCTGCCTACCTCAGTAAAATAGACATCCAAGTAGGGAGGAGGCCCTGCAGGCTGGCATTCAGGTTTCACAAATGTCCTGGTGACCTTCTGAATCTCCTCACTAGTCATCTTAGCACCAGTGTCCAGCAGATAATTCATGGAAAATGGGAACAGCAGCTCAGTTTGATCAAAGTGGAGCATCTTATTGATGGTTTCAGGATTAATGTGAAGGAGGATGCTCCCAGATGGAGACTTAATAGCTCTTTGCTGTACATCATAGTTTTCAGCACATAGGCGAATGATCTCAGGAAAAACATTTACAGAGGGGAGACAGTAGTATGGCAGGTTTGACTCCCATATCCCATATGTATCATGACCGTTCAGGTAGTCCTCTCTCAATTGCCTGAAGGTCTGCAGGAAGTCCCTGTTACCCACAAAGTCTTCAATGAGGTAGTCCTTGTCAGCAAGAGGCAAGGACTCCAGGTCTTTATTTGGTGGATTTAATGGAGCAACACTGAGGGCTGATGGTGCAGGAGCAGCCATTATGCAGTTTGAATTTAACAGAGGTGATTACAATGGTTTGCAAGGTTGCTCAAAGATTTGAGTGAGAGGCTCACTGCAGACAATGCTTGAAATTCTCCTCACAGTTGAAAAGGCAGGCTTGGCAGGCTTGTTTTCTCTGTTTGCTGGCAAATTCACAGGGATTGTGAATTCATGAAAATGATTGCAGAGAGTGAGCAGGCTTTAATCTGGTGAGATACAGCCTTGGTGCTTCACCCGGCAAAAGGGAACAATGCCGGGCAAGTTCGAGGCCGAACTGGTTACCTTCGACCGTGAATTAACGTTTTAATAGCGAATTGTCGGGGCAAAGGATAATGCAGGTGGATTTGATGGTGAATTTGGTGAAAAACAGTGTGCAATTTGGCAATTGAATGCTTCTTATGGAGAATTCACATAGAAATTGGTATGCTCAGTCGGAAAACAGGGAACTTGTGGTGAAATACCTGGAAAACGAGCTGGAATGCCTTCGGGCCGAACAGGGGAGCTAACTGCAGCTGGATTTCCAAGTTATAGTGGTCGCAGCTTCGAATTTGAGGGCTGGAGGCAATTTCGCGGCAAACTGGTTGACAACGGCTGCGTCGTTTTCGCATGAAAATGACCGCAAACGGCTAATTTGGGCGTTTATAACGACAAATTCGGAAAAAAGGGTCATTGGCACTTTTCCGCCAATGACGTCACGGCGGGCCCAGGTACGGATGTGACGTGGATGCTGAGCTGGCGGCCAGAGTGGCAGACGCGGTGGCAGGTGGATGCAGTGGCAGGCCACGTGGAGGGGCGCGGGGCGGACGGGGTGACACGCCAGTAGAGTGACGTGGGCGGTGACGTAGGAAGGGTGGTAACAGGGAGGCGGTAAGCGGTCTCCCCGCACCGCTTTTGGCAATAGGCGGTATCGGGGAGGGGGGCTCCGAACAACCCCCGCGCTTGCCACGCATCCCGGGTACGGCGCCCAATACCGCCCTTCCCCGGACGTTAAAGGGAGGCAGGTCGGGGAGCGAAATCACCCGCCCACCGTTAGATCGGGGCAGCGGAGATCGGACGGCTGGCGGGTACTGCCGTCGGTCGCGTAGCTCGTGGGTCGGGTCCCACCCGCATTAAAATATTCAATTTAATATATATGCGCGGAACTTAGGATTTAAGGGTTTTGATGGGTTTTTTGGGTTTTTTCTGTAGGAAAAAGGGTTTTTAGTGGGTTTTAGCAGAGGTAAGGAGGTTCTTTGAGGAATTTCTGAACAGAGGGGAGGTGAGGGCTTAGGGGGAGGTTATTACTCCAACCAGAGGCTAGAGCAATCCCATGACAGGGTTGACCCTGGTCCCTGGTGGACCAATGTCTCCCTCAACAACCTTATTTAGCTATAGTGCTAAAAGGGAGGATATTTATACAATGCTGGGGATTTATACACCATGGTGTTATAGTAGTAGGGGGAAGGGAAACATAAGGGATTTAGATAATAAGAAGTTAGGGGTTAATATGAGTGAGAAAAGTGAATGAGGAGTGAAATCACTAAGTTTATATGAAAACAACTTAGATTAGGGAGTAGATCAAAATGAAAAGAATTTTAGACAAGAAATGTGGCTTTTACAGGAGCAAGAACCAACATAAAACCTTCAATTCTTCCATGAATCTGTACTGATGAAGGGATGTTAGTAAATGAATGTGAAAGGGGAAAATGGGAAGTTAGACATGCTCCTTTGTTTTTCTGCAACATGATGGAGAAGAGAACCTTCTCAATCCACTGATATTCCTTTGTAAACATGTTATCAAACACTCACTTGAAAGGAATGAGATTTCTACAACCCCATTTACTTACCCATCTATTTCCTAGCATTTTTTGTTACTTCCTGGAGGGTGCACTTAGACTTGCAGACCCTTATGTGCCTTTTCTTTTCTTTGGCTTTTTTCTTTTGATTTTCTATCTAGAACTACCCTTATTGCTTCCAAGGTCCCAGATTAAGCAGTTGGGAACCTTACTTCTCTACCTGAGCTACTTGTCTGCCAAGGTTAAACAGTTTGGACAGACTTCTTTCTCTATTCTACAACAGAAAATTGAAATATGGTATGATCCAGATTAGACTGTTGGACCACCCATCAAAATTTAGTCAACCTCAAGCTACGTACACACATTGTTTTCTCTTGGAAATATGGGATCTTTGCATCACCAAAGCAGAGCATATTTGGACCTTTCTTTGCCAATCATGAAATATGAAACCTATTGGTATAGGTAGCTAACACCATATCAAATATTTAAAATACAACACAAAGTTACAAGCACAATACATCAAACAGTTACATCAATCAGAGGAAGATTGAATGTATGCCTTATATCATCAACAAATTAACAAAGACTAGTAAAAAGCATGGGACGACCAGAATATTCAAGCTAAACATCTTCAAGTCGGAGAATTAGTCTTACTGTATGACAATCGAGTCAAAGGAAAACCAAAGAAACTTGAAATTGCATGGCTTGGTCCATTTGACATTGAGGATATTTGACCATTGGGAGTAGTTCAATTAAAGACATTACAGGGTCACCTCTTCAAGTCTTTTGTTAATGGTGCCCATTTAAAAAAATACATTTCATAAAATAATTATTATAGGTTAATTGTAAGACTAATTAATAATAAAAAATAAAGCTAACTAACTAATATGTTAAATATTAATTTCTTAATAAAAAGAATAAATAAACAATTATTAGATTATTATGTTCTTTTCATTTTTCTATTAAAAATCAAATTAACAAAATTAACAAAAAGTAGTTATAAATATAATTGACATAACAGTTGACATACCAATAAAAACCAATTGCAAGGATACATTAGGCATTCAGACCGAGTAATGTTATGGAGCGAGCAACTGACCTACACAACCTCTTAAGAGCAAAATAATGTTCAGAATGATAACAATAAGAATATGATCAACATACAAAATACAAAGGGAGAAGCCGACTTGTGTCTTGAAAGCAACTCGGTAGACCAAACACATAGGGTACAATTTTATAAATCAATAAACCCCAAAGAAAATAGCGACTACTTACTGAGAAGAAGTTCAATAAAACCAGTCGCATAGAAATACCTCACGCGTGACTCTGATAGATTTATCCATAAAAGACAAAATTAGGGACCCATTAACCAGAGAAATCAAGTACTATCATCCCTCTCTAACATGATGCACACTTCGCATATCCCACCATTTCCATTAGCAAAATTAATTTCAAGATATTCCACATTTACTACCCCCACCCCCCCCGACATGAGAGGTAGTGAAACGATGGCATGCATGAGGGAGATGACGATTGGAAAATCAATCAAAAATTGAAGAGACATTCTAAATGAAGGAAATAAAGCGACAATGATGGTGCATTTAATGCCACTTCTATAAAAATCAAGGAGTGCCCTGGGTTGTTAAAAATCTTTCCTGAAATCCCAAGTGACATATTTTGTGACTTGGAAGATATCCCCGATATTCCTAGCCCTGTAATTTACGATTCTGATATCTTAGATTACCTCTGAACGAAATAATTTTGGGACAATGTCTCTATGGCGAAGAGGAGGTCAGAACTGAAGAAGAAGAAGTCATAGTGGAGCCCTCAAGCAAGCACATTTCGACCTCGCTGGTAAAACAGAGATAGAGATTCGCATGCACAATATCAAGCAGGCGAAGGTTGACGAACCTGCGTGGGAGAAGCACTTTGAAGCCTACCTTAAGTGGTCCAAGATACGAGACTAGGGGAACACTCATACAAGCCTCTTAGAAAAAGATAAAATCTGAGACATTTTGGGTGCCCCATTAGTTGCAGACCTCCAAGGTATGAAAGAGGAGGCTGCCAAATACCTAGTAAGTAGGTACCACAATGGAAAGCTATGGCTAGATCAACCACATTTGATTTATGATACTACTATTCATTTGATAATTGGAATGCCCTACAAAGGAACCAATGTACCGACCATAGTTGATATAAATGATTGGCTCACGAAGCTCATCAGAGGAGCATCCAGGAAGAATTCATGAGGTCTGGTCATCAATCAAGTCCAAGAACCTGTGGCTAGATGGATATGCATAATTGTCTCCTTATATCTTACCTCATCAGGTCGAGCCTCGGAAGTCAAGCTCATAATGATTAAAGCCATTGATGAAATAACGAAGTCTAGAATTCAATATAATTGGGTATATCATGTAGATAATCTCATTAAATCCAACTTCCACAAGTGTTAGAATTCTGGTAAGGCTATTCAGTTTCCCTCTATGTTAATCTAGATAGTTATTAGGTCAAACCCACCAGTCATGGAAGTGTACTTCACAAACAAAGACACACCTCTTATGTTTAATTTCATAATAATTTCTAGTACCATGTCGGGGAAATTCCAGTCTATAGGCCCCAGTGAAATTTTCAGGAATTGGCTACTGAATATTAAAAACATCTCTCATAAATGGAGAGTGCCTCAGCAAATTTGTTAAGCCCTCCCCCAATGTTCACATATTCAACTTTTCCTAGATGATATCAAAGTCTAGTATACAATTCACCTCAGGTCGATCCCCACGAACTCCCTTATCAACCCACTATCGACCAAATATTTGATGAATTACGTTGTTAATCAAACACCATGATTCAAAGACTACATTATTCCACTTGTAGTCTTTGAACCATCCCATGACATCATCACCCCCTTAAGAGATGTCGAAGTCGAAGAGGAAGTCCAAATCTCTATGTACCTGTAACCTTTCAAAGTCGACATGTTGGTACCCTTTCCTGAGTCCTCTAACAAGTATTTTCATAAAGATTCCATCAACCCTAAGTCCATTCCATTCAAAGCCAAGTCATCCCAATGGAAAAAAGTTCTTAAGAAAATTAAACTAAATGATCCTGAGAAGCAGCAACAGTTGGAAGAGGTCATTAAACAACTGCAGCTCGAAGAGAAAATAGTAAAAAAACCTTGCAAGCCTAGAACTCCCTCCATTAAGACGCAAATATGTGATGCCTTAGAAAATTCCAAAGGCATCCTCACTAAGGGTATCTAGATAAAAATGGATGAAGTACTTCATAAAGGTAAGCATAATGGTGGCTCTTCTTCACAACAGTGTCAACTTAATGGTAGTCCAAACCAATTGCAGAATCAAATAGTCAAGTTTGCTACAGTCACAAAGATTGATTTAACAAAAGATACTCTTTTCCACTCATCAAATCCTATTTTAGAAGCACAAAATCAATCTAGCCAAGAGTAGTTTGAAGAGGAACACTCTAGACAAGAGAAAATTGACAAAGAACACTCTAAAAAGGAGCATTCTTATGAGGAGAAGTTGGAAAGAGAACAATCCAATAAAGAACAGTCTAAGAGACACCAGTTGAAACAAGTGGTGAGCACCAGTATTGCAGCAATAATGTTGCAACTCCTGGGGCTTCCTACTTTACTTTTATCAACCCGGTAGTTCGTAACAAACATGGAAGCGACGGTGTTGTATGCACAAGTACTAGTTGTTATAGACATATTTGGGAACTTCAACCCCAATCTTATATGTCGATAAACTAGGGCTCTTTAACCCCTAAAAGAGTTGTTTCATACCCTAAAAGAACATGGTCATCTGATTACATCATTCCCCAAAAGTTCCACCTGAAAAACCATCCAGAATTGGCCTAAACTGGACCATACTGACTACTCCACTGTCAGGGTGCGATGCATACTAACTTCTACACTAGCCAGGTGTGATGCATACTGATGAGGCCTTCTATAGGGTGTGATGAGCGAGGATGGACAAATGTCCGGGACAATTTGCTAAGTGGATGCTCATAGAATCTTCTAGAAACTTCCCCTCTGACACTTGCCTCTCTGAATTCGCCCCAAAGATGAGTAAGAGATCTAAACTTCAGTTATCTCCCCTCTTGTGGAACCAAATGTAACAAGTGGAATGACACTAATCAAACCCTAGAGATGACTCACACCCTTGCACACATCTATAAATGGATCCCCCATCTAAGAGATCCAAAGGCTGGAATATTGTGAATTGCAAGTAGGTGTTGATAGTTTGTATTTGAGAAAGAGCATTGTATTGTTGGGTGATCTTGCTATTTCATGAGGTGAAGAGGGCTTTGATGCTGGGAGGATGATGCTGGATTAGACAACTGGGTTGTAATTCTCCCTTCTACTTAATAAAGTTCTTCGAGTTTTCTTCCATATAACTGTGCAATTTGTGAATGTTATTATCTGTGAATGCCATTGTATGTTCATTATATTTCTGATTCCGTAATGATTATGATATAATGGATCAAGATGCTTTGATGGTTCTTTGTTATTGTGTTGCTATAGGTACTCTCCAAGTGGGATAAGTACGGAGAGGAGTTGCAAGTTCTGCCAAGGGGGGAAAGATCAAGCAAGGAGTTAAGTGGAAGATCCAAGTTGGTTCCTTTATCCTTCTCTTATCTATTATGCATAGAAGAAATCACGAATTGCTTTAAACTGTTGTTTCTAGGATAGCTGCTAAACCTAGAGGGCTAGTCGATCAAAAAGACACTAGTTTTCCTAGAAACAAATTGGTGACTCCACTAGGGAGATAAAGATGTTTGTTTGTTGTTGTTTTTTGTTTTATAAACTATAGACGGAGCCTGAAGTCAGCCAGGTAGCCTTCGAACTGCTCTTGCTTTGCAGTTGCATAGTAGATGAATGTTGCTTTAGTCAATCTTTGGTTTAGTTTATGAATTAAACATTTGACTTACAAGCATTCTAGATGCCCTTTCGGTAGCTCAGTAACCTCTCGAGATCATTCCTCTATACTTTGCTCTTTACTATCCATCATATCTCAGCTTAACTCACTGAAATCAGCTGCAAATTTGAGCCAAAACCCATTTCAGTTGCACTCCCTGGCCCATCGCACTGTCTGTCACTGTGAACCTGTATGAATCGCACCTCCCAAGCCTGCAAAGTGCGATGCATCCCTGTTTCTGTGAAGCCTAGGTGCGATGATTGACTGAACCTATTTCCATTCTTGAAATTTGGGGTTTTTTTTCCTTGTTTTGAGTTTTGTTTAGTTGATTTGCTACTTATGAACAGTGCCTCCTTACTGAAGCCTCTTTGCATTACATAGATCATCCTCCATTGATTAGGATTAGTAAATGTTTTTATGTATTTGTCCATCATTTACGATCCTTTGTCGAAAAGTTTCTTAAATCGATCTGTCGTTTTGTTACAAAAAGTGTCGTAACTGTCGTTTTGTGTCAAAAAGAGAAGTGTCGTTGAGTCTTCCTTCCCTAGATAGTCGATTGAATTTTTTGTCAAGTATTTGATTTTATTTGTTGATATTCGAAGTGTCGAAAGCATTTTCTATTCGAAATTGAAAAGTGTCGTTTAGTCTTCCTTTCTATTTTGAAAAGAAATTGTCGAAAATGTCGCTTTGAAAGAAATATTTCAGATCTTTGTTATACTTAGTTTTCCTTTTTGGCATTTTTTCACATTAAGGGGAACAAAAAACAAATACATGCATTTGCATTTGCATTTAGTTTGTGTGCGAAAAATGATTTAGGAAAATGCACTAGTGTGTGCTCTTTGCTCTTTGTTTGAAAGAATTGTAATCTTCTTTCCCTAGTAGCTAGGATTTTCATTGATCAAAATAGACAACAATTGTTTATCATTGTAGATTGCATTTTTAGGAATTTCAAATCAACATCACACAGTGAACCATTGAAAGGAAAACTGTAAACAAGATCAACTCTAAAATGAATTTCAATGAACTTAACAACGCTTTGGAACTTAATGCAACACATCTAGAAGTCTAGGCTAGAGATGTGTTCTGGCGTCGTAAAATCTAGTAACTATTGTTTTCATTGAAGGTTGGGTGATTCCTCATCCTTGATACGACAAATGCTAGCACGGACTTGTGCTCCCCGTACCGTCGAGTATATATTGGGAGACCACAATAGGCTTATATCCTTTATCCATAGGAAGCTGAGTCTGTCACCCTATCGATCGAAATGCATTGAACACAGCATTTGGGAAGATTAACTGCCATACATAAGTCCTTGGTAATTTCTCTTTAATTTATCACCAAGGTGTATTTTGCAGTTTTGCGATTGGTTTGTAATCCCTCTGTCTAGATTTTCCAGAGTAGTCACTTTTGTTCCTTTTCGACTCTTTAAAAGAAAAGGTCCATCTGAGCACTTGTCACTTCAGGCTCATTAAAAATCAGAGGGGACTAGAGTCATCTTTAGCTTTTTCTCGACTCTTAAAAATTGAAAAAGCAAAGTTGTGTCAAAGCGTCATTAAAATTTATTAAATTCGAAATAACATCCCTGTTCCTTCATTGATCTTAAGTTGAGATAATGGAGTCCACCAATCAAGGAATCCCTTTAGAGGGGAATCCTAGTCCTTGTACTTCTTGGGGAAATATTGGTGCTCCTCATATGGCCACATTGTCCCTTCCGGGACTTACCATTGGCTTGCCAGTATGGCTGTTCTCAACCTTTGTGGTTCAAAATACCATGATTCCTTAGCAATCAAATCAGCATCCAGTTAATACTGAAGTTGACCCTTCACCTTCTTCTTCGTTTGTTTCTCCCTCCCCTCCTTCCTCTTCGCTTGGTGAAAGTAGTGATGCTAGTAACCAGGTGACTGAGAAGAAGAAGAAAGGAAAGGAGAAGAAGAAGAAGAATTCAGTTCAGCAAGGGGGTAACCATGAATCATTTGGTGAAAATCCTAAACCCAGATTTCCTTGCATAATTTGTAGAGGAGACCATTTTCATCGAGATTGTCCCTACCTTCCTCAGATCTTGAGAGAATGGTCTCCCCGTTCACACCACCCGGTGTCATCAACCTCTAGCGATCATGTTGACAGCATACCATCAACTAGTAATAGTGAAGTTCATGGACAGAAAGGAAAGGTCAAAGTTCCATGTAAGTTATGTGAAGGAGACCATACCCTTCCCCGTTGTCCTTTTTTGGATGAAGCCAAAAGAGTCTTGCATAACCATCCTGCTTCACTGCAACGACTTCCATCTGGATACAAGAAACTCTCCTCAAGTCCTTTGCTAGTTGCAAATCTGACTGACATAACTCAACCGTTGGTCGAAACACCTCTCACTGAGAGTGAATCTTCTGAATCTATACCCGACCAGAGTCAATAGGTCGAGGTGACAGTTGACCCATTTTTACCTTCAAAAGATCATACCCTTCCCAAAGAGAGTAAGAACAATACCGTTCAAATTCTTTTTGTTACTTCAAAGTCAGATGAACTTGGGGGCAATCTACCCGTTCCTTCACAACAGGAGCAAAATCCCCCAGTTCCCGCTACTCAAAGGGTTAATTCAACCGTTTATTCAGTACCCCTCCAAGTAGTCTAGTCACTTCCTTTGATTGGAATCGACTAGCAAGATCCCGCCTTCCATCTTACATGCCTTTCCAGATCGTAGTACAAGTTTACAAAATGATCGTGTCTGGCACTATCATAGATGAAGGGGCATCAGTGAGTATCCTTTCCTCAACTACTTGGAAAGCGCTTGGTTTGCCATCGCTTATGCCTATTACACAGAATTTGTTAGTCTTTAACAAAGGAACCAACCGACCGTTAGGGATCCTTCCTAAGTTACCGATAACTTTGGGAAGGAAAACCATTCACCTGAACGTGATGGTAGTCCCAAAACCATTAGATTACAATCTACTTCTTGGACGAGACTATGTTTATAACATGGAGGCTATCATTTCGACACTCTTCCAAGTGATGTGTTTCCCACATGAAGGCAAAATTGTCACTGTTGACCAGCTTTCATTTCCCGGTTCAAGCATGGCTCCAAGTCGATCATCATCCCTAAATGGTCCTTGTATATCAATGGTGTCTCTTCAACCTTCATTCCATCCACCTAATTACCGCGAGTAGTCTGGTGAATGTAACAAAGCTTAGGGGGCATGCACCCTTGTCTATTTGGCGGACGAACCCAGCTGAAAAGATAGGTTTCCCTGTAGGTTATGTGATTGGTCTGAGACACCATTCACCTTTGTCTGCACTGCAGACGAAGCCCAGGAAGTGTTTTGTCTACTCTGTGGACGAAACCATCCTACCATATGAATTTCCCTGTAAGTTAAGTGATTGGTCCGACACACCATTCACCTTTGTCTATTTGGTGGACAAAGCCAAGGAAGTGTTTTGTCTGCTCCGCAGACGAAACAATCCTACTTAACCACAGTGATTTCCATAGGGTTACTAGAGACTCTCCTTTTCATCATGTTGGGGGCATGCAAACCTTTTTCGTTTTCATTTTCTAGCTTTTTAGCTTTTTAGCTTTTTAAACTTTTGTTAGCTTTTTAGTTTTGTCTTTTCTAGCTTTTTTGTTTTGTCATTTTTAAGCTTGCATAAAAAGAAAAACCAAAAACCAAGCATATGTTTGTTCATTTCAAGCTTGTAAAAACAATGAAACCCACACCGAGCATAGTTCCCCCAGGATTCAAGCTCGTTAAAAAATGAATCTTCAAGTAAATAACTTTGTGATTTCCATCAGCCTTTTGAGCCTTGGTTGTGTACCTCTCATCACCTCCATTCTTTTGGCCGATCATACGCTTCCACTTGGTTGTTTACCATTTTGAGGAACAGCTGTGACGAGTGGTCTTGTTAGCCAACCTCTTCCCAGAAATCACCATTTTTGAGAAGTTCCAGCTTACCCGGAACCAGTTGCTACCCTAAACACCACTCGTTCCTAAAAAACGAGCCTTCTTTAAACCCTTTTCAGACTCGTTAAATATGAAAATATTGTCGAGCAATTGGCCTTTCCAGCTCGTTAAAGTGATTGGAAGTGTCATCCCTCCTGTATATTTTAATATTTTTCGGACCTGAGGGATTATCTCATGAAAAAGTTCGAGTGCTTGTCTTTTTCAGCTCGTTAAAGTGATCAAAAAGTCATCCCTTTTGTATTATTTTAATCTTTTTCGGACTTAAGGGATTATCCTATGAAAAAGAACTACTGGAGTTTCCTTTTCGTCCCTTTTCAAACTCTCTAAATGTGAAAAGGACCGAGTTATCCTTGTCGTTAAACTTGTTAAAACAATAGCGACAAACTCATCTAGACAAGACAGAGTTTCCTTTTCGTCCCTTTTCAAACTCTCTAAACATGAAAAGGAGAGAGTTATCTTTGTCATTAAACTCGTTAAAACAACAGCAACAAACTTGTCCACCTAGACAAGAACGAGTTTCACTATTGCTAGACTCAATAAAACATAGCGATAGGTTTGCCCAAAGGGCAAATTATAGAACAAGCATATGTTATCCTCCTCAAGTTTGACAAAAATAAAGAGGTACTGGTCAGCAATGACTGGGGAAAAAGGGAAGAAAATTTGAAAACTTTATGGTAGCAGGTCGCTCTTGAACATGACACTTTCACTCCATCACCATGATTGAGTCGGGTTGGGTTATTCCGTTCATTGGTCACTTCACCATTGGTCTTTCACACCATCCATTTTTGGGGTTAACGCTACCAATCCATATCAGTATCGCCGATATGTTCAAGAGAAGTCATTCAGTTGAGAATTCACCATCTAGTTAATGCCTCATCCACTGCAATACCTTCAACCTCCATTTTTCATGACCACCATTCCTGAACCTTGTGTCGTCAGATCGTTTTCACCTCCAGAAAATCATTTGCTTCGTTTCGTGTCGTAGATGTGGGATACATCAAGGCCCTCCTATGACGAGTCACTTCTTGTCGACATCAGCTCATTATCCAAGAAGTTGACTTAGAAACAACCCTTTCAATGCTTTGAATCTTGCATGCCTCAATCGCAAGTTTCTCACTTCCGATGACAGGTTGACATCAATGGCCTTCGACTAAAAGATTTTGCATGGTGTTCGACATCGGATCATATATTCACACCACGTGAATTGTACTGTAGTACCTTGAGGGTCATTATCATTATCGGTGATTCCTCTCGCGTCTATTAACAACTTACATTATTGGCTGGTAATCAAATGATGCCTTTCCATGTTCGACTTCAGAACATCTTTTCACATGAATCGACTTGTACATCGGGCGAAGATTGAACAAGTTTGAAGACCCCAGATCTAGTTTCATCCATCGGGCTGCGATATATTCAGGGATATAAAGACATCAAATGTACACAGAAGCTGCACAGATAGTCATCCAAGCCAAGGGTGATGACTCTACATATGAAGAATCACCAGTCTGCAACTGCAGACGATTATCTGTTCTATGTACATGAAATGGATTTATAAAGTTGAGCATGGGAATGCCCGCCTTAGCTAGATCATGAAAATTTTATTTTGATGATGTATTGTATTATATCTTATACAGGTCACCTTCCAGTTTCAAAACCTCGGATCCTCATGATAAAGCATTTCACCCGACATCAAATATTTACGTCTTCATGCTTTAGGGGGCAATTGTTATATATATATTTGGGCACTTCAACCCCAATCTTATATGTTGCTAAAATAGGGCTCTTTAACCCCTAAAAGAGTTGTTTCATACCCTAAAAGAACATGGTCATCTGATTACATCATTCCCCAAAAGTTCCACCTGAAAAACCATCCAAAATTGGCCTAAACTGGACCATATTGACTGCTCCACTGTCAGGGTGCGATGCATACTGACTTCTACACTAGCCAGGTGTGATGCATACTGATGAGGCCTTCTATAGAGTGCGATGAGCGAGGATGGACAAATGTCCGGGACAATTTGCTAAGTGGATTCTCATAGAATCTTCTAGAAACTTCCCCTCTGACACTTGCCTCTTTGAATTTGCCCCAAAGATGAGTAAGAGATATAAACTTCAGTTATCTCCCCTCTCGTGGAACCAAATGTAACAAGTGGAATGACACTAATCAAACCCTAGAGATGACTCACACCCTTGCACACATCTATAAATGGATCTCCCATCTAAGAGATCTAGGGGCTGGAATATTGTGAATTGCAAGTAGGTGTTGATAGTTTGTATTTGAGAAAGAGCATTGTATTGTTGGGTGATCTTGCTATTTCATGAGGTGAAGAGGGCTTTGATGCTGGGAGGATGATGCTGGATCAGAAAACTGGGTTGTAATTCTCCCTTCTACTTAATAAAGTTCTTCGAGTTTTCTTCCATATAACTGTGCAATTTGTGAATGTTATTATTTGTGAATTCCATTGTATGTTCATTATATTTCTGATTCCGTAATGATTATGATATAATAGATCAAGATGCTTTGACGGTTCTTTGTTACTGTGTTGCTACAGGTACTCTCCAAGCGGGATAAGTACGGAGAGGAGTTGCAAGTTCTGTCAAGGTGGAGAAAGATCAAGCAAGGAGTTAAGCGGAAGATCCAAGTTGGTTCCTTTATCTTTCTCTTATCTATTATGCATAGAAGAAATCATGAGTTGCTTTAAACTATTGTTTCTAGGATAGCTGCCAAACCTAGAGGGCTAGTCGATCAAAAAGACACTAGTTTTCCCATAAACACTAGCTTTTACTGCAGGCTGTCACTTGGTCAGAGGGTGAAAGATCACTAGGAGCTCAAGCCAGCTTCTATGAATTTCTAGAAGAATCTTTTAACCATGATGAAAGAAATCTAACTCTACAAAGGCTATTCTATTTGCAGAAAGAGAAAGAAGACTGGAATGTAAGGCAAACCCTAATTTATCCAACTAACCCTACTTTTGCAGAAAAAGAGATAGAAACTGATGCGATGAGTGCCATTGACTACTGAAAAAGGTAAATTTCATTTATTCAAGCTACTTCTGAAAAGAAATGATAAGACAACATCTTTTTGTGCTTTTGAGTGTTTTTATGTGAAATTATTATGCTTGTAATTTATCTGGTTGTGATTGTGCAGAGGTTTGGTGGCGAAGGAAGATGGACTTGGTTTTTGCAGAGGTGGAGGAAGGTGTGGAGAGGTCCTAAGAAGCCCCTAGTACCCTTCTGAATACTTCCATTGCAATCAAATTTCGAAAAACCACTTACAGGGAATTCTACAGGAGGCTGCAAGGGATCTATAGGAGGATCTACAAGAGGAGGCCGAGAGCTATTTTTGGAAGTTTTGAAGGTGGAAAAATGATGGAAAAGGGTAACTGAGGGCTAGATCAAGGTATTGAGGTGTCTGGAGCTTGTCAAGGAAGATCAAGAGGGAACATGATGGTTGGATTTGTTCAAATGGCATGAGGGAAGCTTATGGAAAAAAATGCAGAAATTAGGGCAGATTGGCGAAATGTTGCGAATGACTTGGGAAATCTGTGGGAAGTGAGTTGGTTCTGGCTGCTTTATGGATGTATGGTGAGCTGAGGTGTCCTGCAAGAGATCTACACATCTACTTACAAAAACTAATCAAAGAAAGGACTAACTATACCATGAAAACAGAAATTTCTCTAGCTTGACCTAATTCCTGACCTACAAACAGAAAATATTGAATAGTAACCCTTGAATAGAAAATCATGCAGAGAGATCTATTGTAAAAGAATAGGAAATGATGTAGGCAACTGAATCTGAAGCAATACATGAATCTTTCCAAATCAAGTCATCACACTAGAAATTGCATGGGAGAGCAAAACTGTGTTTTTAGTGGCAGCAGTAGTGCCTTGACTTCGAATCATAGTCCTAGAAAGGGAGAAAGGAGATTAGGGCCTGCTGTTGTCCTTTTCTGAATCTTAGCCTATCACTGCATTAACCTACTTGAGCAACTGAAACAAAAACAGCTATGCAAACCATCAAAAGCAACCTAATCTAAACAAAGTAAAATGAATCTATGTAACATAAATTAGCTCATGAACTGAAGCAAAAACATATAAGTACAAAGCAAGAGGTGCTGGGAAGCTTGGGTTGGGCCCTAACCCAAGAGCTTCAACCCTCTGAAAGAGATCAGTACTGGCTCAGGAAATATTTCATCTTCATTATCAAAAATAATAGTCACATTACATGAACTGTTCTCAAAAAGAAACTTGAAAATGAGCTGAACAAGTGCTGCACAAAAGTGCGAAAATTCTACTAATGATTGGCTAAAATCCAACTAAAAAAACTGAGCACCTAAGCCCTACTATTTGTACAACTTGAGCCTCCAACAGCTCTCCTAAAATCAGGGAGCTCAGCTTCCCAAGATTGCAAATAAACAACAGTCCTTCTTTACTTGCTCTACTGCCCCTTGGATGCACTAATGTGGCTGCTTGTGCTCCGAGTTTCTGATGGAGAATTCGAGGTAAGGGTTCACAAATGAAGGGGACACCCTCCTACAAATCGTCTCCCTTGTTTCCCTCAAATATCGGCTGCCAAATGCTCATTAATCCTTTGAATTTGTCCAAAAATTGCCCAGAAATCTGCATAAAGCACACATTAGACTTCATGGCATAATGACTAACCCAATTCACTCTATTAGCATAAATATAATAAAAAACATGCAATAAACTGATGAGAATGGTTGATTAAGTTGAATTAAGAGGCAAAATGAGCCCATATAATTACCCATTTCTGGGGCTCATCGTTACCCTCCTACTGAAGGTGTTGTTCATCCTCTGAGCAACTAATATATCTCCTCATCCTTGATGGCCTTGATGGCCTCTCTAACATTCCATGGCTCAGATATGAGATCCTCTTCCCTATCATGGAATCCAACTTTTGCATCCAACTTTTCCCACTGCTGTTTTTCTTTTTCTTCCTTTGTGCCTTCTAGTAGTCCTAGCAGCAGTGGAGGACTCAGCTTCAGACCAATCCAATGGACCTTCAGACTTTGCATAGAGTGCTTATACAGGGGCACTCTCCTTAGTGCTTCTCTCATTCTGTTTGGGGAGTGGTACT
The DNA here is from genome assembly GCA_031772625.1 of Pinus tabuliformis. Taxonomy (NCBI): domain Eukaryota; kingdom Viridiplantae; phylum Streptophyta; class Pinopsida; order Pinales; family Pinaceae; genus Pinus; species Pinus tabuliformis. The sequence goes on along the minus strand of CM062804.1, from coordinate 287,777,608 downwards.
CCCTGATCTGTAGGCTGTGGGGTAGTGTGTTCCACCTTCTCATGCAGGCATGGATGCAATCTTCCCCAAACAATCTTTCCATGTCTTCAAAATGTGCAATAGCCTGAGCTTGCTCATTGATGTACTTAGGGGCACTTTGAGGATCAGTTGCAAGTTGTTGGTGGGTGCTAATGAGAGCCATAGGGTCTGATGGTTCTGCTCTAATCATCAGAGGTTCATTCTGCTCTTTTTCCATCATTTTCTGGATTTCTGCTGCTCTCTTGTCCTCATGACTCCTCCAGGATGCCATGGCCATCAACTGTAAGTCACCCAACTTTGCATTAGGGTCCCATAGGTTCATATCAGAAAGGGCCATGTTATGTAGATAAAACTCTGCCAACCTCACCTTGTCCTCTGCTGAACTTTGTTCACACAAGTCTATGAACTGCCCATAATTCTGGAAAGGTATTGTGCCCCTCTGGGCCAGGGTCTTGATCTGAAATTGGAGCCACTGATCCTTGAGGTACACTACATATGATTTAGCTGGCTGCCTGCACTGTAGTGCCTCCATAGCCCAACTGGCCATGCAGGCTAATTGGGCTTCTCTTTCCTGTAGCTGTCTTCTTAAGATTAATATCTCATTTTCTGCCTTGGGTTCCCTCTGTTTCTTCATCTGTGGTCTTTCCTGTCTCTACTGGCTTTGTTTCTTCTATCCCTTTTTTGGTTTGCTCCTCTTCCTACTTAGTTTCTGCCTTCTCTGCTTTATTCTTTTTCTTCTCAGGTTTAGTCTTTTTCTTTTCTGTTTTAGTCTTTTTCTTTTCTGTTCTAGGTTTCCTCCTCTCTGCTCTGGTGTTTTTCTTCTCTGTTTCAGGTTATTCCTTCTCATCTTCTGTTTTGATTTCCTCCTCTATTTTAGGTTCTTCCTTCTCATCTTCTATTTTGATTTCCTCCTCTGTTTCAAGTTCTTCTTTCTCTATTTTGGTCTTTTCCTCTTTTTCTGTTTCAAGTTCTTCTTTCTCTGTTTTGGTCTTTTCCTCTTTTTCTGTTTCCTCCTCATCTTCCCCTTTTTCTTGTTCTCCCTCACTTTCAGATGGACTGTGGTCATATGTGAAGGCTTTCACATCATCTTCCCTTGTCATATTTCTAAAAATCTCCCAGGCTATGGGTATTGTGAAGGTGTGGAGGGCCTCTTCCACTAGCAGTTTAATCAGACCATGGTGAGCCAATTGATTTGGAACTCCTACCTTCAATTTATTGCTGGAATCTATTAGGGAATGGAGGAGAAAATAAGGAATATTGAGTTGTTGGGGTGCAGGAAGATCCATGCCATATCTTAACTCATGCAAAAGTCTGAAATGGTACCCATAAACTATGTTGTACCTTCCTTCAGAAGAGATGTACTTGATAATCTGATAGCTAACCTCATCCCAGGAGTAAGGTATGTTTGTTCTCCTGATGCCATTTTTGTCCTCTACAGGATGCTCATCTAGGTAGAAGAAGGTGTTCTTGGCAACTTGACCCAGTGGTTTTTCTTCCTTGATCTAGGGTAGTCCAAGTGGGAGACTGGTAACCTTGTTGATGAATTCTGTGGTGATTTCTACAGTGAGACCCCTAAGACTGACAGTGGCATGAGTTTTTGAGTGAGGTGTCAAAGACAAGGAAAATTCCTCTGTTACTTCTTCATCATACCCATGAAGCTTTTCAAAGAAGGGCATCCAATTTGCTCTAGTAAAAAGGGATACCACCTCTAGGTGTTCATGTAGCCTGGTTGAGTTCAGAGGTTCCTTCCTCATAAATCCCCTTGTCATGATGTTCAAAGTCTTTTGGAATATCTCAGGTGAAGAGGGAGACAACAATTTTCAAAAACCAGGAAACAGAGAAAAAACTGTGTTTTTCTTTAAGAAATAGGCAGACTTTTTTTTTAATGCAATTACTCTTCTCTTCAGGCTTAATTCTTCCCTAAAATTGCATCATTCAATGTATATGTGAGTATCCAAGGTGGAGAAGGAGACAACACTTCTTTTGTAGAAACAGGAAACAGATGAAAACTGTGTTTTTTTTCAAGAAACAGGCAGACTTTTGAATGCAATTCCTCTCCTTTTTTAGGCTTAATCCTTCCTTAAAATTGCATCACTCCTTGTATATTTGAAAACCAGGGTGAAGAAGTGACAATACTTAAGAAACAAAGAAGAGATGAAAACTGTGTTTTTCTTAAGAAGCAGGCAGAATTCTTTGAATGCAATTCCTCTCCCTTTTCAGCCTCAATTCTATCTTACAACCACATCACCCCTTGTATATATGAAAATGCAAAGGGGTTTGCACCGAGCCTACCTCTACGAGCCCAAATTTGGATGAGAATCCCGTTTTTTCTTCTGTAAGACTGCTCACTGGTCCTCCTATAGAAATGCCTAGAGGTTCTCCTGTAGAACTGTTACAGCTTCCTGTAGAATGCCGATAGCAAAAAAATGGCTGAAAATGATAGAGGATGATGATTTCGAGGTTATGGTGGTGGTATAGAGCTTACTGCAGCTAAGTGGACGAGGATGAAATGGAAGAAAAGGTGGTGAAGGAGTTTCGAGGAGGCATACTTATGTTTTCTTTGAGATATTTCCGCTGATGGTGAGCTAGCAAAAATGTGCGTTGGCATTATTTGGACTGTTGGTCCCTACTACAGTGTCATCATGAGACTTTATGCTTTCTGCCCATAATCACTTCCCATCATTTGCGTTGGAGTTCAACATCCGCCACTACTTGTCTTTTTGGATATTCCGTGAGTTGACTAGACACACGTGCAGTGTGATCTCCAAATGAGCGCAGTCGAACTGGACGAGGGTGGCCAGTTAACTGGCCACCTTTCAGGTTTAATATTCAACCATTCCATTCATTTATGCAGTTTCGAATTATACATATGCAATAGAGGAATGGGTTTAGACACTTACCTGCAAGTCGAATGTATTGGTTGTGAGGCATCCTTTTAGTTCCTTTTTGTTGTTGCATGCTCATATTTCAGTTGATGCATGCATGTATCTCCTCTGCTGTATGATTTCTGCTCCTGATGTGTGGCTTGTTTGTTGTGTGCAAGTTCCTTCTTGGCTAGATTTGATCTTCAGGAGTCTGCTTCAACCTTCAGATTTGCACCTTCATGCTATTGATGCTAGATTTTAATGGGATAGTGACTTGTTTTGTTCATTTCTCCCAAACGGTAGACTGGATTGACTTGATATTTTCTGAGCATGTTTTCATCATCATTATGCACCTCCCATAGAAAAATTTTGGTCAGTGGATGAATGGATTTCAAGAAAAAACGAAAATAGCTGAAGGTGATGTAGGCTGATTTCTTGGAAACCGTGCATTGGAATTAGCTAAAATTGTTTGGGCATGTTACCATAATCCATATGCATCTCCCCATGAAACAGGTTTTTAAATGGATGCACGGATATTGAGAAAATGCAAAAATGGCTGAAGGTGATGGAGGCCAATTTCTTGGTAACCGTGCACTGGAAGTTGCTAAAATTGCTTGAGCATGTTACCATCATCCATATGCAACTCCCCATGAAACAGTTTTTTAAATGGATGCACGGTTTTCAAGTTAGAGAAAAAACAAATTTCTGCTCTATGTATTTTTATATCAGAGCATCCTGCAGTTTTTGGACAGTAAGAAAAATGAGCTTGGGGTGTGATGCAAGCTTGGAGATGATTGGAAGAGAGGTTTCAAGATAGCAGGAGGATTTATAAACCCTTCATGAAGCTTTCATATTCCCCAAACTTCTTTTAAAATCCATTTCTAGCTCTTTGTAATTTCTACAGGAGTCTCCTGTAGAAAACACATTTTTCATAAAAGAAACACAGTGAGGTGGAAAGAATGTCAAGAATGATGGAGAAGGGTAAGGGAAGGTAGGATAGGTGTTGTTATTGGTTTCAGAGCTTTCTTGGCACCTGTTGCTACTTCCTAAAGTTCTCCTGCAAACCTGCAATACAACTGGAAATTCATTTTTCTTTTTCTTTTTCTCTTTTTTTTTTTTTTTTGAAAACAACTAGTGCGCCTCAAGGATATTTTCACCCTAATTTCATGCCCTGGGCGCCTCCAAGGGAGGTTTTCACCTATGGATCTTATTCTCTTTTTCTTTTCTCTTCTTTTCAACCCATTGACCCCTCATGGAGGTTTTCAATCAATGAGCCAATTTGAGGCGCCTTCGAGGAGGTTTTCACCTTAGATTTTTATTTTTTCTCTTATTTTTCTTTTTTTCTTTTTCCTTTTTTTCTCTACCCTACCCTACTTGAAAAACAAAATCATTTTCAAGTATAAGAATACTTCCAATGGAGCCATGTGCACATCGAGATGATAGACAAAATGATGTGGAAGCTTGAAATGCATGCTTTGACAAGTATCTGGATTTCAGAGACCAAATGATTTGACTTTGAAGGGATCAAGCATAGTTGAGGAAGAGAGTACTGCTGCAACTTAATGACTGTCTGGAACCATATTTGAATATAGTTGTGATGTCCTTGGTCCTTTTGCTGATCTGGATCATTCTTCATGTCACCTTCTACCATGACCTTCACATCTTCCTCTTTTTGCTGATTTTTCTCTTGAATACATGGAGGATTTGATGGTAACCATGAGGGAGCTCTCTCGATCTCTGATTTTGATGTCCTCTCTTCATCAAGTGTAGCCAATGGTTCTTTGACCTTCTCTTTTGCATCTTCTTCTGCTGGATGTGGTCCTTCAATGATATCAATATAATCTCTTTTTTGCAATACTCTTCCTGAGCTATGGTGAATATCATTGAGCTCAAGAGGAGTTGTTTGGAAGTGTTGTACCTCAGCATTGTAATTGGGTTGAGCTACTCTAATGTGCGGGTTTGGAAATGGTGGTTCCCCATTATATACTTGCTGGCCTATCTACTGTTCAGGTTCGGGTTCGGCTCGGTAGGCATTTGGGGTTGCCTTGGTGGAGCAGGAGGCAATGGTTGTGGTTGAACAAGTGGTGGAGGCAAAAGAGCAGGAGGAGAGTTGTACTGGGGCCTCCACCCCTGATGAGATGCATTCCACTGAGGTTGCAGCTGAGCATAGGGTTGAAATGAATGGGTGGCTGGTTGGGCATGATATGGAGATGTGAAGGACCAAGGAGGAGGTGTGGACTAGGAAGGATGAGCAGGGGGGCCCCAAGAAGGTATGGATGTGACTTGGTTGGGGTTGTAGTATGCCTGAGATGTCCCTTGCATCCCCTGCTGATATGGTCTAGGTCCATGCGGCCTCCTTTGGTCTATGTAATAGATCTGTTCAGTGACTTTTATGGCCCCTTGGTATACAGCTTTAAGTCCGGGCAAGGAAGGGCACTTGTTTGTAGAATGATTTTCTTCACAGATTGAACAAACCTCTGTAGAGTTCAATGGGTAGTCATTCCTAGGATGCCTCCTGGTGCATCTAGGGCAAAAAATGGCCAAATCCCTCTCTGCTTCCTCTTGTCTTCTTTTGATATGCATGGCAAGAATCTACAGCATCTCACTCTTGAGGTCTTCTAGCATGCTTCCAATTTCACCTTTAATGGATGAATTGGAAGAAACGGTATTGCTCCCAACATTTCTGTTTTCAGAGATTGGCTCCAGAGGAATGTTTTCTTCTTCTTCTTCCCCTATAGGTTCTTCAAATGTGTCTGGCTATTACCTAAGTGTGTTTCTTGATTGCAGCCACCGAAGAAGAGAGAAGGCTGGTTGTGTGAAGCAGTGGGGGTGTTGGGCAAACATTTTCCTGAATTATTTCTACTCCTACGAGGCATGAAAGGAAATCTTTTTGGTGATTTTTGTTTTTGCTGCTTGTACCTACAAAACTAAAATTGATTAAACAAACAAATTTCAACTACTGAAATGAACTTGTTGAAAGGAAATGGCAGAATTAAAATGAAAGCAAGGAAATGCAGAAATGAAATGACTAATCTACTTTTGCAGGATTGAAATTGAAAAATTGAAAGGAAAGTAGGGAAATGACTAATCTACTTTTACTGGAATGGAAATTGTCGAATTGAAATGAAAGCAGGGAAATAATTAATCTACTTTTACTAAAATGGAAATTGCAGAATTGAAATGAAAGCAGGGAAATGCAGAAATTGAAAGAACAACTACTCTACTTTTGTTGAAATAAACTACTTAGCAGAATGTTGCAGTAGAAAATAGAAGAAAAGAAGTAATCACAAAATACTCTGACGCTTCCTCGGCAACAGCGCCAAAAAATGGTGAGCACCAGTATTGCAGCAATAATGCTGCAACTCCTGGGGCTTCCTACTTTACTTTTATCAACTCGGTAGTTCGTAACAAACTTGGAAGCGACAGTGATGTATGCACAAGTGCTAGCTCTTATTGCAGGCTGTCACTTGGTCAGCTGGTGCAAGATCACTATGAGCTCAAGCCAGCTTCTATGAATTTCCAAAAGAATCTTTTAACCATGATGAAAGAAAGCTAACTCTACAGAGGCTATTATATTTGCAGAAAGAGAAAGAAGACTGGAATGTAAGGCAAACCCTAATTTATCCAACTAACCCTACTTTTGCAAAAAAAAGAGATAGAAACTGATGCGATGAGTGCCATTGACTACTGAAAAAGGTAAATTGCATTTATTCAGGCTACTTCTGAAAAGAAATGAGAAGAAAACATATTTTTGTGCTTTTGAGTGTTTTTATGTGAAATTATTATGCTTGTAATTTATCTGGTTGTGATTGTGCAGAGGTTTGGTGGCGAAGGAAGATGGACTTGGTTTTTGCAGAGGTGGAGGAAGGTGTTGAGAGGTCCTAAGAAGCCCCTAGTACCCTTCTAAAGACTTCCATTGCAATCGGATTTCGAAAAACCACTTACAGAGAATTCTACAGGAGGTTGTAGGGGATTTACAAGAGGAGGCCGAGAGCTATTTTTGGAAGTTTTGAAGGTGGAAAAATGATGGAAAAGGGTAGTTGAGGGCTAGATGAAGGTGTTGAGGTGTCTGGAGCTTGTCAAGGAAGATCAAGAGGGAACATGATGGTTGCATTTGTTCAAATGGGATGAGGGAAGCTTATGGAAAAAAAATGCAGAAATTAGGGCAGATTGGTGAAATGTTGTAAATGACTTGGGAAATCTATGGGAAGTGAGCTGGTGCTGGCTGCTTTATGGATGTATGGTGAGCTGAGGTGTCCTGCAAGAGATCTACACATCTACTTACAAAAACTGATCAAAGAAAGGACTAACTATACCATGAAAACAGAAATTTCTCTAGCTTGAACTAATTCCTGACCTACAAATAGAAAATGTTGAACAGTAACCCTTCAACAGAAAAGCATGTAGAGAGATCTATTGTAAAAGAACAAGAAATGATCTAGTCAACTAAATCTGAAGCAATACATTAATCTTTCCAAATCAAGTCATCACACTAGAAATTGCATGGGAGAGCAAAACTATGTTTTTGGTGGCAGAAGTAGTGCCTTGACCTCGAATCATAGTCCCAGAAAGGGAGAAAGGAGATCAGGGTCTGCTGTTGGCCTTTTCTGAATCTTAGCCTATCACTGGATTAACCTACTTGAGCAACTGAAACAAAAACAACTATGCAAACCATCAAAGTTAGCCTAATCTAAAAAAAGTAAAATGAATCTATGTAACATAAATTAGCTCATGAACTGAAGCAAAAACATATAAGTACAAAGCAAGAGGTGTTGGGCAGCTTGGGTTGGACCCTAACCCAAGAGCTTCAGCCCTCTGAAAGAGATCAGTATTGGCTCAGGAAATATTTCATCTTCATTATCAAAAATAATAGTCACATTACATGAATTGTTCTAAAAAAGAAACTCGAAAATGAGTTGAACAAGTGTTGCACAAAAATGTGAAAATTCTACTAATGACTAGCTAAAATCCAATTAAAAAAACTAAGCACCTAAGCCCTGCTATTTATACAACTCGAGCCTCCAACAGCTCTCCTAAAATCAAGGAGCTCAGCTTCCCAAGACTGCAGATAAACAACAGTCCTTCTTTACTTGCTCAGCTGCCCCTTGGATGCATTAATGTGGCTGCTTGTGCTCCGAGTTTCTGATGGAGAATTCGAGGTAAGGGTTCATAAATGAAGGGGACACCCTCCGACAAATCCTCTCACTTGTTTCCCTCGAATATCAGTTGCCAAATGCTCATTAATCCTTTGAATTTGTCCAAAAATTGCCCAAAAATCTGCATAAAGCACACATTAGACTTCATGGCATAATGACTAACCCAATTCACTCTATTAGCATAAATATAATAAAAAACATGCAATAAAATGATGAGAATGGTTGATTAAGTCGAATTAAGAGGCAAAATGAGCCCATATAATTACCCATTTCTGGGGCTCATCAACAAGGTCAGTAGGAACAAAACCAGTCGGAGCACACTTAGTCGAGGAAATACCAATCAGAGGAAAATTATTCAAAACTAAATCAGTCAGATATTTTGAATAATTCAGAGTATAATTCCAAAGATAATTCATCTGACATAACTCAATCTGACGAAATTATCAGACACTACAATTAGCATACCACAAGTACTTCTACTGAGTGTCATAAAGAGAAATAAAATGAAGCATATGTTATCAATACAACAGTTGTAAACAATCCAAGTACCACATCTGTCCTGACTACTCAAACAACTCCAAAACCAATTATAACATCCATTCCAGCAACCAAAGAGAAAAAGAAGCCTATTGATATTACTAACAAATATTCTGACATTAAAATTTCCAGTGACAAACAACTCTTTCAAGTTATTGAATAATCTGTTAAAGTTTCCAAGAAGTGACTACAGAAGAGAGAGAAAGATATTGACAAGATTTAACAGCTACAAGAACGAGAAAGGGAGACTTGGCTAGCGTGTCAAAGCCAAGCAGCATAAAAATTAAACATACCAGCTCCAACCAAGATTGAGGATCATCTCATTGTTTTCCAGAAGATGGTAGTCCAAATGATTGATTAGAATGTCCAGCTTCAGGCACAAGTGTCAAAGTTTAAAACCCAACCCACAGTCGTCGTAAATCCTAGTTTCACATAAGCTCTGCATAAATCCTATGGTAAGTTTTTAGCAGCAAGAAAAAAAGTTTAGAAGCCACACTGGATAGAGGATTTTCTATTACTACTACATTAAATAAGTGTCCTACCTATATGGCTTCTATTCATTCAAAGATAAGGGTTGAAGAGATGCTTATCAGAGATCTATCGGCTAGACAATCTTCAGATCCTAGAGTCTAGCAGATAATTAACACCCAGCTAGAACAATAAAGGGAAACCTACTCATAGCTCCTACAACAATATTGTCAGTGGTTATGGGAAGGGAATTAGTCTTAGCATGAAGCTTCAAATGCATCTAAATTCCTGCAACAAATTCTTCATCAAGTTGTGAGTATTAAAGGAGCTAAGCCTTTTAGTCAGAGGATAGTAGACCACACATTTGTGGAAGAAAATGTACAATATTTGATTCATCTTATAGACTCCAGTGTGAAGGCTAGAGTGGTAGTTAGAGAATGGTCAATTTTTGATGAACATTTGCAGATGCTTGCTTCAGTAAACTACCAGATTGCTTTCCCAGGCAAAGTTCCAACACCATGAACACATTTAGCCTCGCGACATCCCCAATGACCTACCCATTGGTTCTACACACCCAATGTTTCAATGTTTTCTACCACTTCAAAATAACAATCTCGTGAAGAGGAATTCGATAAAGCAATGAACCAATCGTCTCAACCATATTTAGAGGTTCTGACTGCAGCAACAGAGGCACATGGTACTAATCCAGTAGTTACCTTAATTTAAGTTTTCTTCATTGTAATACTTGTCTTTTGAAGCTATCCACTTTCATATGTAAAGAATCATTTTATCTTTTGTCTTTTTGTTTTAATCTGAATCTCCCCTTCTTCGAGACAAAGAAGACTTTGAGGGTTGGGGAGATGTTGGAGGAGCTAGTCAGGTTGACCGATTAGTGAGTTGGAAAAAGGGCTAGTCGGCCCTACCAACTAGCCCTAGTCAAGTTGGGAGTCTCTAATGTGATGTAAGGTTAACTAATGGAAGTTTAAGCAGCATAATCAGTTGGACAATTAGACCTATATAACTGTATCATATATATATATATATGTGTGTGTGTGTGTGTGTGTGTGTGTGTGTTTGTATAACAATGTAATAGGCTAGTTCGATACATAATAAAGAAAATATCTTTGTGTGTCTTGGCTATCTCTCCATTACTATATTTCTCGTACCTTTATATGCTTATTGTGTAATTGCGCGAAGTCCATCTTCTGGTAACAATGTATGATTTTTGCTAGATTACAACAATGTATCATCAAAACTCTCTCTCAATGAGAGGGGCACACTCCACAAGTCCAAGCTTGTCCTTGAAATAAACAAACTTCTCTCTGGATAGAGGCTTCATAAGAATATCAGTTATCTACTCATTAATGGAGATATATTGGAGCTTTACAGCCCCTTTCTACACCATGTCTTGAATGAAGTGTTACTTGATCCCAATGTGCTTTGACATGTCATCATGGTCATCACCTGCACTCAATCAAGATGATCCTCTAAGTAGCCTTAGAAGCCATATTGCTTCTCAACTTGTTAAATTGGCTGCAATATACTCAATCACAACAGATGTATACATCTAGTTCATCAAATGAAATCATAACAGTGCCCAAATTGAAGCGATATCCTGATAAAACATTGCTATCTTTAGCACTCCTAACCTAATCTAAATATGTAATTGTACTTCATTGTTTGAGACAAATCTCAAATTATGACCAACTTTTCAATAACCAACTCTACCATGTTGGTACTCCAACACATCTTGTGAAACTTATCTTGGCTCAATCATAAATTGATTTGCTCCCTTTACTAGATCACAATGATTTCTTGTCACCCTCATTGGGTGCTCCATCTCAGACTGAGACATATCCTATTGTGGTAACTCAGGATGATCCTTGTGTCACATGACACTATTGTCTTTTAGTATATCAACTATTAATGACATTCCATCATCTTGACCTGAGAGGTCATCTCCCTCTAAATTTAAAAGCATGGTTCATGAGGAAGTGTTAACTACTCCCAATAAGAAATTTATTTGGTCAATGCTACTCCTTCTAGCACATGTGTACTTATAGTATTTTCTTCAGAAAATAAATCATATGAGATCAACCTTGTTTCACCAATCCAAGTGTATCAAATCTGAGGAGCTTGTACAAATCCTTCTCTCTTCTTGCAAGTATAATACTTCTTCATGTACCTCACAATCTTGAGGTAGCTCATATGTACGCTTCTTCTTTCATCAAGGAAGACTATCTTTGCATCCAACAAAAAATATAGAAATAAATTTTAAAAGAAGTGTACCTGACTTCATAATATCCTCCCTTTCACTGAGATAATCATTTTCTTTGTTCTTATTTTCATCTATTCATGCTTGACATGGAAGTCATCACTGACTTCTTTTCGGCATAGATAAAGGGAATACTTCAATCTCAGCTGATGTATCTTCTCATGAGTTCAGATTTCATCTAATACAATATCTCTCAACATAAACCATGACTCTGGGAAAGTCCTCTTTTCACATGTTTTGCTTTGTTATTCCATTTCTTCCATCTCCTTCCTGAGCATCGGAAACCTTCAACACATACCTGCAATCCTCACTAGGAGGCCATGGAAGAATAATTATAAAAATGCAAAAGATACAAATACAAGAGACTACTTGCTAGGAAAAACAACAACAACAATAATCAAGGAAGGAAGATATAAAATACTTTAAATTTGAGAAAAATGTCGACTCCCTTTTTATCTAATCCTTCTTGCAACTAGGTCCTTATGATGTCATTCCTTCCTTTCACAAGGTTGGGTTACTTCTTTTAGTAGAAACATTGATCTAGGTCTAGTTCTAGGGTTTTATCCACAAACCCTAGGGCTTTCTTATCAAGAATTCTAGATTTCTAGGGTTTACAAATCAGTTCTAAGAAGGGATCATAGCATAAGCTATAGGAATTCTCTTTTAATATGAGAGACCCCTTTAACTCCCTCTTGCTCCTACTCTACTTGCAACAATTCTATTAAAAGAAGTCTTTATCATTAGCTTCTAAAGATTTTGTAATATCATTCTTGGATTTGTTCTAATGAGGATGTTCATCATCATCATTGTCTTTACTCTCCTTATTTTTCAATGCTTCAGGACAATTATTTCTATAATGTCCAAATTTTTAACATCTAAAACATTGGACTTTTGACAAGTCTCTCTTTCCTTCTGAATTGGGTCTTCTATTTGCATTTTTATTTTGAGAGCCAAACTTCCACCTTCCATTATTCCTTCTAGATCTTGCAGCAAAAGCTTGAGATTCTTCTTCATCAAGACTTTGGATATTTCATTTATCTGTAAGATTATATTCCTCTTAAGAACAAGATGTCCATAATTCTTCAAAACTTAGAGTATCCTTTCTAGCACAGATGTCAGTGGAAAATACATCCCATAAGTCTGGTAGTCCATTGATTGTTGTAGTGATCAATTCATATTCAGAAATGACTTCACCAATAATTTGGGGTTGATCTCTTATGTGTAATATCTTCATGAAGTAGGAGGCCACGGGTTCATTGTGTGACATCTTAGTATGACGAAGTTGATTCCTTAATGACATATTTTGACCAATGTTGTTGATTGAGTACAAATTAACAAGAGCATCATAGACTTCCTTTGATGTAGCCAAATCTAAAACAAATGGGATTAAATTGTATCAATGTAAACTTTGAAACGGGAACTAACACTGTTACCCGTTTCGTAGAGATAACAAAAAAGTGACCTGATTTTGAAAAGGGGTGATGTAGAACAAACATGTTTTTTTTAGAGCATAGTTTTTGGCACTTTAATTTTTTTTATGTACATTACATTTTAGAATGGTAGTGATTTTCATGCTAATTTGGAAAAGTGGGTATTCTGCATCAAACCCTTTTTTTAAAAGACCTATTTTTTGGCTTTAAATTTTCTAATGTATAAAATGTACATAATTATTTTGTAAATTTAATAATTTTTAAAGTGGTCGTTTTCTTCATATTTTCTTGTTTTTTATTTTAATTTTAATTTTTTTGTAGTGAGGTTTTTATTGTTTTGCATTTTTAAATTAGAAGGTCGATATTTTGAATTTTCGATATTCTACATATTTATACATCCTTAATTAATTTTTCAATCCACATGAAATAATTGTTTCTAAAAAACAATATTTTTTAACAATGGACATAAAAATAACCATTTTTAACATAAATATAACTAAAAAACTACACGTTTTGATAATTTTTTGCTAGAATTGACATGTCAAAATCACAATTTTTATACGAAAATTTTAACTAAAAATGGTTAAATAATAGTTTTTTTATGAATTTCATGTCAAAAAATAATAATAATCATTCTTTTTTTTCAAAAAATAATGATTAACTTAAAAATCAATGCGAAAATCACATATTACAAATATTGAACGCATAACAACCCTAATTGAGTGTTTATTCTTCTCATAAAATGTCAAAGTCAAAACATTGCAAAACTTGATTTCCAAGCATAACTTAATTTTAATCAACAATGTCATGTAATCCAAACTCTTCGTCCTCTAGAGTTTCATCATTGTCTTCTTCCACAATATTTTCTATTTCCTTTTACTCATTTTCCTCTTCTAATGAATCTTTGATGTCTGCGAATCTCCCAATGTATGTCTTTCCAAACATTCCATGTAATGGTGGTTGGGCTTCCTTTGCCTTTTTTGCCACACGTGATTCACTAAAGTGCCCTTTCTTCAACCCAATTTCTTGCATTACATCCAGAAGAAATTGAAGAGCATTAATTCTTTGCTGAATGAAATTGCATTGTACTGGATCTTTTTCAATTGCAATGCAATTTCTTCCTTTTTGAAGACAACATGCTAATGTTGTACCTAATTATCAAGCACAAAATAAATAATGAACTAAATTAGTACAATGACATATTAATTAAAAATAACATATTGAAATTCAATTCCATATAATAAAACTTACCTGAGCCAAAAAATAAATCCAGAACCCAATCTCCTTCATTTGAACATATGTCTATAAGATAGTTAATCAATAATTGTGGTTTTTGATAAATGTTAACTATCTCTCCTTTTGCTTCTTTGTCTTCATATGTTAGTTTTCTCACAACAGCATCATAAGTCAGTATTTGGCTATGACTCTTTCCGTCTACCCGATTAAAAATCATAGACATATGGCTATCATCTTTTGCCCAACTATCAATATGAATAAACTCACAATCATTTATAAATTGTTGATCTTCATTGTTAAGAAGATTTGACTTTTGCCTGTAACATAAAATAGTAAAAGTTCAATTAACTTGTACATAAATAAACTTTTCAACATTAATCAAATATACATTTTAAACGTCTTACCATGTACGCTGCATCCTTGAATTTGTTTTCCCCTTGAAGCTTGACAATATCATTGCCAATTGTGTGTCTGAATGAAATCTCACAAATCTCCATAATGGTGATGACGTGACTTCTACAAATCCCGCAACCACTTTACTAAGAGCTTGATAAGTATAAGGGTCACTATCATAGTCAATGTTTGGAATATTGAAACCATGGGGAATATCTATAATGACTAGGGCATAATCCCTTTTAGGTATGAGTTTAGCAATGTATTCACAGTTGCCTTGTATTACTTGATATTGAATAGTGTCTAGCCCATTCCAAATGAAATGATTAAGAGTTTGATCAAGTTGAACATTCTTAATACGTTGCTTCCTCAGTCTTTCGATCTTTATTTTTTCAATAAAGGTTTTGAAACTATCTGGCACTCCATTATCATCCTTTTTCATCTTTTATAAAATAAACAAATATATGTGTAAGTTATAAATTAAAAATAGTACACAGGTGAATAAAAATGAATGTATAAATCAAGATACTTTTTTAAATGCAAGATAAAAAGCTTTTAATGTTGATGTAGAACTTGAATATGGATAGTTGCATACAACATCATTCCAACTATCTTCATTCAACAATCTAACCATTTGTTCTTGAATTTTCATGTAAACTTTGTGACTGCATAGATAAAGTAACGAAAAGTTAATATAATGATATGTATAACAAATACTACCAAGAATAACATGTTTTACTTAAAATATAATTATAATCTAGAAATAAATAAAAATAATTCAACAAACTTACTTTTGAAATTCTTCAGACATTTCCTCCAATGATAATTCCCCTGACCTCACACGAGATAATATTGTTTTGACAATTTTTTCATCTTTCACTCCTTGCATCACCCTCCAAGGTGTGATAGTCATATCGTCTGGAAGCTGCTTCATTTCAGGAGCTGATTTACTGTTGCTACATATCAATGGCTTAGACTTTTTGACCCTCTGGTTTTTAATGGCAATGTCTTCCCACATGCTAAAAATCTCATCAATCAACTTCCAAACATCTCCAGTTCTAAATGCCAATTGGAAAATGTTATCAACACCTCTGAATAAATCACTATTTTTGTTGCCTTTTCCACCTTTTGAATTAGTTTTCTCTTCAATTTGATAGCCTATTTCCATACAACATTCCTTTTGAAAATCTGCAGTAACATTTATCCTATCCCCACCACATTTTTCTTCAAATTCACTATGAATAAATCTAACGCTTTGGATGAAAGTCATAGACATCCTATATTCATTATCTAAATTATGATCCCATGCCACTAAATTTGCTTCTGTATTTGATAAACCAGCGTAAATGATACATTTCATTGTTTCAAAACGTGGGTTATTAGGATATTCCTTCGTCAATTGTCTTTGAGCTTCTACAGAATGGTTTCCCCCAAGCACATAATAATTGTATTCAAAACATTTTGACTTATCAAATGATTCTTTGTTGGGAACTTGAAGTGGATCAACAAGAAGCACATAACTAACCACATGAGCATATGGATTGTACCTCATCAATGTCTTCAAGTTGTGAACATGCAGATGATGTGGCTTTCTAACTTGATATTGACATTGTCCTTCACTTGCCTTATAGGTTTGCCTGACATTAAGCTGAAATGTATGACCACCATCAATTAAGTTTCTCTTTGTCAAATTCTCTCGAATGGCATTTTGTTTTGTTTTGATAATGCCATCCTCTAAATCAGCTCCTGGTGTAATGATTTCTCTGCTTTCTTTTGAAGTTTCACTAGGTTCTTGACTGCTGGTAATGACTGCTTCAAAATCTTCAACTTTACTTTTCTTCGTCATAACATTCCCAACAGATTTATTCTTGGGCATTGTTACTTTTGGTCTTTTACGGCTCTTCTCAGTTCCAATGTCATCTTCAGTAATGGCAACATATGCTTCACTGTCAGTTTCAACTTCATCGTCCTCAAAAGTAACTTGTTTACCCTTGCTAGATTTATCCACCAGAGGCCTTTTTTTCTGATTCTTTGGATGTAGTTTTGTAGCATCATCAATTACTACATTTTGCTTGTTTTCCATATCTTCTTTTGACACTAAGTAAAAACTGCTGACAACTTTCATGATATCATGCTCTATGAAATGAATGCCTCCCAACCTAATTGAACAACTTTCAACAAAATTCTGCCAAACAAAATATCATATGTCAATAAAAAACAAAGTTAAAAAAATATAGCGAGACACTTTCAAGAACGCAAAATACAAATATAAATAACAATACTTACGATGTTTTGTGTCATCTCATTTACAATTTGTTTACACAACTTTGTAGATACTTATCTCGTGTCATACAATGAATATGATAGTCGGTATTTAATCCTTTCATGTGACTTGGGAGCTTTTGTAAGTATGTAAACAACTTCAGTGTCCGGTACCGAACACATATCTATGACTCTTCCCATCACCTCAAAAATTCCATTATCATTCAGTATATCAATATATAAATATATATATTCACATTTGTGCTTTCTCTTTCTTTCACATACCAAATTCTTGATGGAAATTTCACCTCTTTTGAATTCTTCCAGTCTAAAATCATCTTCTTATCACTTGAGGCACTTGAAAGATTTGTAGCCATGAACTCAGGTGGAGTTCGTTCACCAATGTTTCTTGAAGATGCACCTTTAAGAGTCTTTGGTCCAGAAAGATTCACAGAAATTTTCTTTGATGCCATTTTCCTGAAAAATAGAAACACATAAATCAGTAAATAACAAAAACATATTAACTTAAATTAACAACGAAAATATATCATACATTTTTTATTTGTATAATCAGAATCACCCAGCCACCCCTAACGGGCGAGCGGGCGGGTCAGTGGGCAGGCGGGAGGTCAGGTGAGGGACGGCGGGGTAGGGTGGGTAGCCGGGTGGGTGAGGGCGGGCAGGGTCGGCGGGCGGGCTGAGTGGGTGTGGACGAGAGGGGTGCACGGGTGTGAATGGGCGGGCGGTGGGTGGGGGCAAATGTGCGGGGGGGGCCGGGTGGGGTGGGCCGGTCCCCAACCTCCCCATCCTCACCCGCACCCAGCCCCTTTGACCCGCCAACCTCCCGATCCCCACCCGCACCTGGCCCCCTTCCACACCCACGAGCCCATGCCGACCCTCTTCCCTCACAGCCACCTGCCTCTCCGCCACCCCTCTAACCCCCCCTCACACACTCCATCACTGCTTCACGCAAACCCGCCTCTCCCACACAGCCCCGCCCACGGCCTCCACCTCCCTGCCCACCATTTCACGTGCCCTCGCCCTCCCTTGCCCTCCCCTTCTCCGCCCGCCCCCTCACTCGCCCCCTCACCCGCATGCCCTCCTCGCCCACGCCCGCCAACGCCGGCCCCCTTACCCTCATGCCTTCCGCCCACCCTTCCACCCGCGCACACCCTCCCCCTCACCCGCACACCCTCCCTCCTCCTCTTCACATTCTAAAAGGGTATGCATTAACATTCTAATGTAGAAAAAGTAAATCATGAATAAAACATTCCAAAATTAACTATGTATATATTATATGAAAGTAGTGAAAATAATAAAATTCTTACATTTTATTATTTTTTTAGTCAAAACCTTTATAGATCTATCTTGATTCTATATCTAATAAAAATGTAGAAAAATAAAAAATCATGTAAACATTTTTTAAACTTTACGCTCAAAATGATATTTACATCTTGATATCTACTAAACCCAAAAATCTAATATTTTCAAATTTAAAACAATTATTTTAATATTTCATTTAATATATGTCTAATTTTTTTAATAAGTACAAAAAAAAAAAAATGTAATAAATAAAAAAAATTGAAAATAAAAAAGTATTTGATCGAAAGTAATTATAATATACCGCCAAAGATTTTAAATAAAAGATATATCACCTAGTTAGGCACGAAACAAAATAAACTGTGCACATTAAAAATCTTCGAAAACTTAACCATGAAAGAAGTGAATAAAATTGTTTGTAAACAGAAGGTGTATAACAGAAGTTTCCATTAATTCAAAATGAGTAACAACCATCGCGAGTGACAACCCCTCCCCCTCACCCGCACGCCCTCCCCACCCCTCAACCACACTCCCCCCCGCATCCTCCCCCTCACCCACGCTCCTCTGCCCTCCCTCCGTCCTCGCCCCCACCCCCCCACGCCCTGCCCTCCCCCTCACCCTACCCCCTGCCTTCCCCCTCACCCTCCCCTCCATGCACCCTCCCCTGGCCCCCCCCGCCCTCCCCCTCACCATCCCCTTCCCCGCCCTCGCCCACGCCCCGGCCGACGCCACCCCGGCGACCCGCCCCCTGGCCAGACCGGCGGCCGGGCGATTTCGAGAATCGCTCAGCTGCCAGTCGGGCGGGGGTGGGCCGCCAGTGTGGCATCGGCCGGGGCTTGGGCGAGGGTGAGGTGTGGACGGGGAGGGGGGGAGGGCGGGGAGGGGGAGGGGGAGCGAGAGGGCACCAGGGTACAGGGAGGGTGAGGGGTGGGTGGAGGGGGAGTGTGGGTGAGGGGGAGCGCACGGGGGGGAAGGTGGGTGAGGGGGAGGGTGGCGAGAGCGGGGGGGAAGGCAGGGGTAAGGGGGAGGGCGTGAGGGGGTGGGTGAGGCTGAGGGTGCATGGGTGGCAAGGGAGTGTGGAGGGTGGGTGAAGGGGAGGAGGTGAGGGGGAGAGCGTGCATGGGGAGGGTGCATGAGGGGGAGGGCGTGCGGGTGAGGGGGGGTGGGTTGCGGGGTCAATGTGGGGTGCGGTCGGATGGGTGTGGGGGGATGAGGGTGAGGGGGAGAGCGAGTGGGTGTGGGTGAGGGGATAGCGAGTGGGTGTGGGTGAGGGGATAGCGGCGGCGTGGGCACGTGGAGGTGGAGGGGGGGTGTGGGTGGCGATGGGAGGGTTTGCGAATCATGTGTGGATGTGGGGGTGAGGGGTCTGGGGGTTGGTGGTAGGGGATGAGGGTGGCGTTGAGGGGGCAGAATGTGGAGGGGGGGTTAAGCGGGCAGGGGCGCGGGGTGTGGGTGAAGGGGGTGAGGGTGTCGGGAGTGGGGGTAGCAGGTAGGGGGCAAGTCAGGCTGTAGCGCCCACCCCGGCAGCTCACCCGCCCGCCGTGTGGGTTGGGCGATTCTCAGAATCGCCCAACCCTCCCGACAGGCGGGCGAGCCGCTAGGTCACTGCCCACACCCCCTACCGCCCCGCCCATGCCCTCACACCCCACCCGCTCACCCGACCTCCCTACCCACCCCGTGACACCACGGCGGCCCACCCACGGCTATTGGGCGATTGAGTTTGATCAGGCCCACCATACTCACGATGGACGTAATTGTTATTTTGGCTCAGAAAAATTATTAATTTAAAAATAAAAATAAAAATTCTTTTTCATTAAATTAATTTAATATGAAAACTTTCAAGAAAAAAATTTAACTTACCTTTCAATTGCAAGAATTCTTCGTTGAATATGTTGTTGATAGCAATGTAGCTACTCCACAAATTCACGAGTCTTTCAACGATTTTCAGAAAACCTGAATGTGATGTGAGTAATAGTGATAATGAAATTTTAATATATAAATGAAATTACGGAGATGTTTTATCGTACGGTTAATGTGGGATAATTTGTTTTAAAATATTATAAAGCGAATATTGTATAATTGTTTTACAATGGGTTGAATGTGAGATTAATTTGTTTTAGAATATATTATAAAAAAAAAATCAATTGTTTAGTAAATATTATATACTTTAACTATTAAAATAATTAATGTAGAAGTTGTAGTTTACAATTTTAATTTTAATGATTTATTTCATAAAAAAATTTAGTATACATTTTTCAATAAATTGTAAAATAAAATAATGAAAGTAAATAAATCTAACAAACTTTTTGGAGGGAAATATTTTCGCGAAACTTTTTGGAAGGAAAATTTCATTCTTTAAGCTATATAATATCTTTAGGAGACTCTCCATTTGTATCATTCAACATCTTCTATTTGAAAGGGATGGATTGTTCTGATAGTGAAGTTTTGATTTATACACCATCAACATCTTCATCGCGTAACAACTCTATTCATATTGATGAATATAGCGGGAATTCTTCCACTATGAATAGAAAGTCAATTCTTCCACTTAGTTCTGATTCTAAGGACTATGAAAATAGAACTGATGAAAGAGGGGATGGAGAATTTCAAATAAATAAAGAGTCACAGATTCCACTTAGTCCTACTTCTAAGGACTATGAAAGCAACAGTGATGTAGAGCATGATGGTAAAGTTCAAAAGAATGGAGTGTCACGATGTCCACTTAGTCCTAATTCTGAGGACTATGAGAGCAGCAGTTTTGAAGAGCATGATGGCGAATTTCAAAAGAATGGAGTGTCACGGTGTCCACTTAGTCCTAATTCTAAGGACTATGAGAGCAGCAGTGATGAAGAGCGTGATAACGAATTTCAAAAGAATGGAGTGTCAGAGTGTCCACTTAGTCCTAATTCTAAGGAATATGAGAGTAGTAGTGATGAAGAGCATGATGATGAATTTCAAAAGTATGGAGTGTCACGGTGTCCAGTTAGTCCTAATTCTAAGGACTATGAGAGCAGCAATGATGAAGGGCAAGATGATGAATTTGAAAAGATTGGAGTGTCACGGTGTCCACTTAGTCCTAATTCTAAGGACTATGAGAGCAACAGTTATGAAGAGTGATGATGAATTTCAAAAGAATGGAGTGTCACTGTGTCCTCTTAGTCCTAATTCTAAGGACTATGAGAGCAGCAGTGATGAAGGACAGGATGATGCACTTAGTCCTAATTCTAATGAGTATAAAAGTAGCAGTGACAAAGGACAGGATGTAGCATCTTCAATAAGTAAACAGTCACATTTTCGACGTAGTCCTAATTCTATGGACTATGAGAGTAGCACTGACAATGCACATGAGGAAGAATATCCATTAAACATCGAGTCAGATTTTCCATTCAGTCCGAATTCTAAGGACTACGATAGTAGCACTGAAGAAGGGGAAGATGAAGAATATCCTCCAAGTCAATATTTGAAAAGCAGAGCTGATCATAGTGTGGATAACATTCCTCTTAATGATGATGAAAATCCTTATACAAATGATGATCCAATGATGGAGATGTTGCCAAGAAATATTGTATCGAGGAGTAGGAGCAGACCTTTTTGTATCAATGCAAATTTTTCTAGTTATACAAGGGGTAGAGCAGAATATCTAACGAGAAGAAGTTCTATCAACACTCTCATTTCAAGTGAATGTTGCCAAAAATATTGCTTGAAACATATGGATTTCAAATTTGCATTAGAAAGCAGGAAGAGATATTTGTCAATGAATAAAAGCATGCAAAATTCATATTTAGTTGGGTGCATGCAATCTACATTGTCAGGTTATGATTATCATATTGGGACTTTATTTATTTGTAGAAAAGCTTTCAAAATGTTTCATTCGATTGGGAATTTTCATCTCTCGAGAATTCAAAAAAATTTGGAAAAGGATCCCACATTTTATTCAGAAGTACGTCATAAAAGACAGTTTGGGCCATTATCAAATACTGCAATGTCATGGATGAAAGATTTCTTTTGAAAGCATGGAGAGTGTATGCCAAATAGAGAAACAATACATATTCCAGATAATTTTTCAAGACGATAAATCTACAACTTATACAAAGAATATGCAGAAGGTGCTGAGGGACATGGCCGGTTTATTACATATCAATATTTTGTGAAAGTATGGAAGAAAGAATTCAACAATGTTTGTATTCCTAAGAAGACAAGGATGGGGATTTGCAGTACATGTGCTTCTCTTAAATAAAAAAGGGACAAATGTGAAGGGTCAGAAAGAGGTAAGCATTCATAACTTTAACTTTTAAAATTGTATAGTCATCAACTATGAAAACATATTTCTTAATGAATTTCTTTTATGTTGTGTAGATTTAATTGTCAAAGAACTTCAGGATCATCGCGAACAACAAACAAACGAAAGGAAGAAGTTGTACAAGCATCAAAAGAAGTGTTATGATAATCCAAATAAATATTTGGGTTTGATAATTGATGGTATGGACCAGAAGAAAACACTTTTACCACATTTTGTTCGCACACCCAAAAATTTACAGGAGGAAAATTTTATTCAGTTTCACTTGGTCGATTGTATGGTCTTCAATGGGAAAATTTTGCCAAGGGTGTACTTCACAGCTCCAAATATTCATAATGATGCAAATATGACCATAACCATAATTCATGATGTGATTTCTCATTGGTCTAGTAATCTTCCTGAAGTTTTGTATCTACAATTGGACAACACTTGCCATGAAAACAAAAATCAAGTTGTTTTTGGATATCTAAACATGCTTGTTGAATTGATAATTTTTCAAAAGGTAAAGGTTGGTTTCCTTCTTGTTGGGCACACTCATGACCATATTGATCAAATGTTCAGTCGTTTTTCAGTCATATTGAGGAGGAAGAAAGTTGGGAGCTTGCCATCACTAATTGAATGTCTTAAGAAATCATACATGCCAGAGCCTACTTTTGATGTGTTGGAAGAAATTGTTGACATGCGCAGGTTTATTCTGGGACCATATGGTGAGGGGAAATGCATTGAACAACTTAATGACATTAGCTTCCAACATCAATTTCGTATCAAAAAAATTGATGGGAAAACACTAATATGGAGCAAGAAGTATTCAACTACTGTAGAATGGGCACCATCATCAGGTTTGCAATTTTTGAAGTTCATTCCAGATCATCCAATATTTGCATCAAAAATATTGTTATTACAATCAGTTGGTGAAGTTCAGAATGCACGCAAACAAAATAGAGATATAAATTATTCTGATTGCCTGGAAGAAATTAAAAAATGTATTAGATATACATATGAGTACTTTGACATTGTTGATTCAGTTTGGTGGGAGTCATTTTTCAATAATCAAAGTGATATCATTTCAACAACAACAAATGAAGATATACCTTTGAAAAATCCATTTATTTGGCCACAAAATGTGTCGAATGAACATGAGGAAATAAACATTGTTGAACAGCAACAATCTCAAGGTATTATTAATTCTTCACAGGCAGAGGAAAGAGAGATGTATATTGGTTCCAAAAGATCTCGTGCAGAACGTGAAGCCATGGAAGACCTTTACAGGGGTTCAGTACAGGATAAGCAGGGTTGCATGATTGCAGTGCTAGCAGATGGATATCCCAATGGCTATCCATTCTGGGTTGCTAAAGTTATAAAGGTCTTTACAAAAAATGAGGATGTTACAAGTGTTGAAGTACATTGGTATGCCACAAATATACACCCATTCAATGGTGTGTATAAGCCAGAGATGGTAGTTGACAAAAAAAATGGTGGAGAGAGAAAAAGAAAGGGTACAAATACAAATCGCCGCTGCACATACATATTAAAATTGGAGGATGTTGACATACTTGTTTATGACTTCAATTTAACAAAGAGAGGAACTCTTCACTTCAAGACGATAGAGATTCTGAAAAGGTTGTTACCAGAAGGAACAGTGTTGAGATGGGAGTCTGCTGAAACCAATCGTAGATCTAGAAGAATTTTGAAACCTGAAGTGTTGGGTATGCATGTGGACTCAGAAGGAGCACTAGTTGATGAAAGAGAAGAATATGGAACATCTTTGTCAGCATCCAGTCACTCATCTGAAGATGTGAATTCTGATGGTGTGCAAGAAAATATGAGTGATTTTGAATAATTGTTTAAGACAGTTTATATAACTGATGTATGCATCGTATCTTGAAATAAAATTAATGATTTCCATATGGTGTTAAATGAGAAGTTATGAGGCATTTTTATGTTGTTGGATTATATGTCTTAATTATGATAATTTTTATTGTTTAAAATATTTACAATGCAATATTAAATTAGAGATATAATGTATGTTTTATTCAATATACAAATAATTACTTTTGAATTCATTTAGTGATGTAATTCATTCATAATGTCATGGTTTTTTAATTTTATAGTTGAAAAAAATTCAATTTTTTTTGTATCTAGCATGTTATGGTTGAAAACATGTTGAATTTATACTTAGGAAAGAAAAATGATATTCTACCAAAAACATTAATGTGTTTTTTTCCTCATAAACAACTTTGTTTGGCACATAAAAATTTGGTTTTACTAGCATTTTTTAAAAAGTTTGAAAATTGACCCTAAAAAAAAAATCAATGTTCTAGTATCATCACTTTCATTTTGAAGCTATATTTTGCATGAAAATTTCGTAGTAAATTTCCTAGTCACTGCCATTTTTAAAACATGTTCAAAATTGACCCCTAAAAACTAAAATCATCGTTCCAGTATACACACTTTTCATTTTTAGCACTGTTTTTGATGTTTTTTTTTTTTTTGCCAGAGTTCCCATTTTGAGTTTATAGTTCTCGTTTCAAAGTTTACATAGTTTTGTCCTTGAGAGATTTAAATAGAATTCTTTGAGTGTTGAACTCACCTTTCCTAAAATTTTCTTTCTCTTCATCATCATATTTATCTGGTTGAGGTAATTTGCCTTGGACATATTGCAAAACATCATGTTCTTCTAAGACAAGATCAACCCTCCTTTTCCATGCTTTGAAGTTAGATGTTCCTTCAAGTTTGTTGCCTTCCTTGCAAGTGGGAGTCATTTGCTTAGAAATCTTGGACATACAGATAAGAGATTCTTCCTTGGGAGAGGGAAAGAGAGATTCAACAAGTTGTGATCTTCAACTTTATTTCTTCACCAAAGCTCTAATGCCATGTTGAAAAATCAAGTGCAATGTAGACTAGCACCTATTTCTGAACACTAATAATTACTTGTCATGATTATATATCCTATTTTAGCTTTTACAATTTCTTCATCAAGCAATTATACTTCAAAAATTCAACCATACAGGAATAATAAAAGTAGTGATCACAATGCATAGAATCAACGTAATGTTTATCCCAGGAAAACCCACTTGGGGTAAAAACCCAACAATTCTTTCCTTAGAGAATCAATTCAACAAGAGATATCAAAGCCCTAGATAAATTGACCAGCATGATAGCAATATGATAGTCCAATAATTGTTAAGTCAATCCTCCACAAAATGTCAATTTAAAATGTCCACAAAGTGTCCATAAGTGCTCTTGGTCAAGGTCTACTACAGGTTTGTACTAAGGCCAAATTTTCGGCCTCTTTCTCTGTCACAAAAAGCTCTTACTTCACCTCAGAAACTTCATATTCCACCTTAGAAAATCAACACAGAAACTCAGAATGATCTCGACCTTCTGTACTCACTTGAGAGAGGGAAGATAGATGGCGTGTTCTTCTTGTTTTTCACCTCCTTATCTTCTTCTCTTCCTTCACTAGAGAATAGAGATATGCTTGTAATGCTTTTGATCCAAAATGCATCTTGGATGGAGGTCAAATAAGCTACTTATAAGATTATTGAAGGATGAATGGGTGTCTCATTGGGCAAGTCAACATGATCATACGAGGGTTGACTTGGAAAACTTCTAGAGCCATAAATCATCAACAATAAATCCAATTTTCCTTTTGATAAATACATGAATAATATAACTTTCTTTTGAGAATGAAGAACATTCTTTACATAAACAAGTACAATGATGATAGAAATATATCTTTGTCCTTTGGTCTCTTATGGAAGCCCTTATGTCCTTCAAGAAGCCTCCAACACAACATTTCCATTAAATTACAATATTAAATTTCTTTCCTTGGGTTCCAAGCCCACTCACTTTGGGTACAAAACCCCCAACTTGGGTTTAAATCCTACACATCCATATTTGTGGGTGTTTCTCTCTCACAATCCTAGCACCAAGGGCATGTGAGAGTACCTCCAGACACTACCCAATTTCAACACTCCCTCTTAGTGAGGGAGGTACTTCCATCCCTTAGAAGTATCTCTGCGTCCCACATTGGAATACAATCATCTTTCATTGCTGCTCTCCAACATTCATTGTAAGCTTCATCTTTCATCACAAAAGAAAAAAAAATTATAAGAAAAGAACCCTACTTGCTACTAAAAGCCTCCTACATCTTCTTTTCCTAATAGGCCTTTAAGCCAGTCCATGGCTCCTTCTTATCAGATATGTAAGTCTCCTTTGATGCACTCTTGTGGGGTTGTTGACTCTCCCTCTAAATTTGTAAACTCCCTCTAGAACCTGACTCCCTATGACTCTAAGAAAACTTCTTCTTTCCTTGGTCAATAGGCTTTCAATTTAGTTTGTACAAACTATTCTCTTTGACTCCAAGAACCACTCCTAGGCTAGAGTTATATCCATTAGGGTTGAGCATCACTTTTCCTTCCCATGATATAACTTCAAACCCCTTTGTTTCAATTTTTGAGACTAAAAGCATGTTGCACCTAAGCTCTAGTACCCAAAGTACATATTAGACTCATAGCAATCCACCTGACTCCATCTTGAATGGTTCAATCCATGTTCCTTTGAATGCATGTTGACTCTTATCACCAATGTTCACATGTAACTCAAATTCCCACTTAGTCAAGCTCTCAAACACTTCTCATGAACTTGTCATATGCTTTGATATTGCACTATCTATGAACCAAGCACCTTTATGAGTGATGCTCCTAGAAAAATGAGATATAAGAGTAAAATCATCATTGAATCTCCAAGCAAGCTCATCCTCATTAATTATAGCTGGAGCAAGCATCACCATATGTAACTTCTTCTCTTTCCCTCCTTTCTTCTTCTTGTGCAAACACTTGCTTGCATAATGACCATACTCTTCAAATGCAAAGCATTTCACTTTGCTTAGGTCCTTCTTCTTCAACTTACTAGCAAGGGAAACCTTCTCTACATCAATACTCTTTTGTTGAAACTCCTATTCCGAAGTTCCTCAAGGATGAAATCATCTCGTAACTTGTTCCCATATAGAATTTTCTCTCATGAGATTACTCCTTTGATGAATGGCTTCCACTACTCTGAGAAGCCCTTTATTGCAATCCTCACCAATTTTGATTGTTCCACATTGTCCCCTATAGTTGTAAGCTCATCATGAACTTGTGAAATCCTTGTGAGATATGAAGTCATGTTCTCTGAACTTCCCATCTTGATGTCCTTATGCTTCGCCCTCAATATCATCTCCTAGTTCTCGTTCTTGTTCTAAAATAATGCTTTCAAATCTTCCCACGTGTGTCATGTAGTCTTCTTTCCAGTGAGATGAGGTATCAAATGATCCTTGACTCCATCAATAATGATCAACTTGGCCTTTGCATCAGCGAAGTTATAAAAAGTGAAATTTGTTGTATTAATTAGTGCCTTCATCTGGGTGTTGGCATAGTCCCACAAATCATTGACCACTAACACCAGCTTGATTCTTTCCTTCCACGAGCTGTAGTTGGAATTCCCTTCCAACTGGTCCTCAAACCTCAATCTATAAATCATCTTGACTAGATGTCCTTCCTTCAACAATGAGACAACTCAACTCCCTCTTAGAGCTAATCCTTATGCACACTTTTGACCCAATTGCTCTTCAACATTGCTTTGTTACCATGTTAGAATCCACACACCCCAACATTGGTCTATGCTCTTAGCTAGAAAACACAAACACACTAACAATGCCTAAATTTAAACATTTGCACAACAGAAATTACAACAATCATATCAAAGTATAGTACAATACATATATATATATATATATATATATATATATATATGCCCAATCTCATTTCTTACAATTTTTTTAATAAGAAAACTCATAGGGCTCCCGTACTAGGGATAGTGACCCTTTACAATCCCAATACCATGCAAATATACAATTTTGTACTTTAACTAAATAGCTAGGTTGAGGCCAATTCCCTTAAGTCATCTTTTGCCCAAAATATAATATCTACAACTCACTTAAATAACTTGTTATAACAACCTAAGGCATTACCAACCCACTTTAGATTACTCAAACAAAAATATGCTTAACTAGGCACGATCCTTTATCCCATGGTCCTCTTGTTATAGCTTTCTTAGGCCCTCTACCAACTATTTTAGGCCTTTAGCCCCTTTACTAGCCTATTGTCTACTCCTTTATCCTTCAACCAACCTTGCTCAACTCCTTTTTGGCCTCAACCTCCATGTTTTTACCTTACACAGTCTAGCGGATGCCTCCCTAAGCCCAATGAGTTGCTACAACAACCTTGTAGCCCCTGTGGCCCTCTCGCTGCCTTCTGCAACCCTCCTATGGTCTCCTACTCCTTGTTTTGTATGACTGGTTTGTTTAGGCATGCGACATATTCCTTGGTTATAGCCTCACTTAAAACTGCCAAGGCTCTGCACAAAATTTATGTCCAACCCTTCCCAACTAGCAGAACCTTAAGCAAACTCACCCTTGTCCATAAATTTATCCTTCTTTATTTGTGACTCCTTTTGTTTCCTTGGCTAAGTCTCTTTTAGCCACTCCATAAGAAAAATGATCCCTATGCTTCTTGGAAAATAGCCTTTCCATTAGCTACTTTATTTTTATTTGTACCTAGGTCTTTATGGAAGCCCTTATGTCCTTCCAGAAGCCTCCAACACAACCTCTCCATTAAATTAGAATATTAAATGCCTTTCCTTGAGTTCCAAGCCTACTCACTTTGGGTCAAAAACCCCCAACTTGGGTGCAAGGCCTACACATCCATCTTTGTGGGTGCTTCTCTCTCATATGCCTAGCACTAAGGGCATGTGAGAGTGCCTCCCGATGTTACCCAATTTCAACAATATTGACTTAAATTGATATTGGGGTATTAAAAAATACGATTTGCAATTTTGCAAGATTAATATCAGTGAAGCATTCACAAATTCATTTAGTGTGGATTTGAACCTCTCTTAGAGTTAGTTGGCCATGAGCATGGTGTCATCAACAACACAAATCAAGATTACAATTTTTTTTTGCCAAAATCTCTAAAATATCACACTTTAAAAATACTCCAATTTAATTTAGTATTTTTATGTTTTTTTTCCTTCATATGGGTCAACAATCATATTTTACATGAATACTGGGCACTTTGAATTAAAGAAAAACAATAGTAAATTGAAAACATATAAAAGTTTAAATTTCTTTATAACTAAATTTTAGATGACAACCACGCTACAAGTCGTTTTAATCCAGTGTTAGCCAAAGCTATGATATGCATGGCTGTGTAAGAAGAGTTTAAATAACTTCTCATTGTCATTCAACAATAGCCCATTATGGGCAATCATGTGCAGAGGATATACAGTCACACTATAAAATATATATATAACCCATTAAGGGAAATCATGTACAGAGGATACACTGCCACCCTGATTGTGATGTATCGCATTAGCTTTTACTCCTCATTGTCATCAAATTAAATTTTCATGGAGTTATTAAATTGACCTGTCGATTTCATCCAGGAACAGCCTTTGAAGGGCAGTCATGTACAAAGGATTGAAGCCCGTTAATCGACAGGAACAACCTGTAAAGGGCAGTCATGTACAGAGGATTGAAGCCCGTTAGTCGACAAGAACACTGTAAAGGGCAGTCATGTACAGAGGCTTGAAGGTTGTTAAATTCAATCATGTACAGGGGATTGAACCCATGTGGGGCATCCATCAGCAATCCAGTTTCACCTCTCAAGCTAAGTCTTTCATTAGCTTTTACTTCCCATTGTCATCAATTAAAGCTTTTTTATTATTATTGCCATCCATTAAATTTTCATGGAGTTATTACATGTCATCATGTTTGTACACGTCATTTGTCCACGTTGGCAGGGTGTCAGATCATCACGCTACCCTTCATTGCTAAGAAAACATGAAATTTTAGGTAACTTTACGGACTTACTCTTTGTCACTTTCTCAGTATATTCAGTCTAGTTACAAAAAACTCATACATATTGTGGCTAAATCTTGATTTGTGTTTTTTAAATTAGTTTTAAAAAAAATTATGGTCAAATCAAGATTTGTATTTTTTAAATTAGTTTCTTGACTTGTATTTTTTAAATTAATTTTTTCACTGTATATATAAATTCGGCACCTTGAAACATTATCAATAACAAAAGAGCTTCCCGATTCATAGATGATTAAGATCAACGGTTATTGAGCATTTCCATTCAACAGGTTAGATAACAACATGAAATTGTCTATCATAAAATGTGGAGGAATATCTAAAGCAAATTCTGCTGTAATTAAAGAATGATTTTTTATTAATGATTTGCTTAGTCATTTTCTAATTATCTAGTTTCATGGTCTATTGTTGCATCCAGTGTCCACTTTGAGATTTTCATCAACATTGTTTGAAATTAGCAATTAGTTTTACTCGTGAAACATTGGAGCTATATCAGAGAGTTAGACTAGATCTGGAGACAAGGGAGCTATATCAGAGAGTTAGACTGGATCTGGAGACAAGGGGAGTATTTGTTGAGAAGAGATCTCATTTAAATGTAAGATAATGATTATTTTAGATTATTATGATTAATCCAATAAATTTTAAGACAATGACTATTTTAGATTATTTGATTAATCCAATGAATGTTGGAAAATAACTCATTTACCAAGGCCATTTTCTTCAACAATTTTGTTATTTTCTCTGTAGATTTCTTGGAAGAGTTTGATTATTATTTTATATTGTTATAGATTTCCAGAAAAGCATTGTGTAATATATGTGATGTCGAATGGGAATTTCATCCATGATTATTATTTTATATTTTATTACAAGTTGTTAGAACGAGAGGGATTTTCTTCCATCTATTAACATTTGTTAACATTTGTTGTAATTTTATTTAAAGTGGCAGAAACCAAGGGAGTTTTCAATTTTTGGAAAATCCAATTTTGTATCACTATGAAACCTTTGCACTATTGTAAAGCTATCTCTAAGAGAAAATTGGGAACTTACCAAACAAAACCATGGAAAATCTTCATTGTGCCGAGACGCTCTCTACAACTCAGTGTAAGGTGGACAGGTGAGCGCTAGATGTGTAAGATTTGGATGTTAGATGTGAAACTTGAGATATTTTTAAAATTCAATTTTTTTTTATATGGTAATTTTATTTTTTATTAATAAATTTATGAACAATTTTTTAGATAAAAGAAAATATAATATACATATCACATTAAAATATATAATATATAAATAGTACTTATAAGTTAACATCCATTTTACCGTAACCATTTTTAAATTTAATTAATAAGTGGATACAAATTCAATGTTTACAATCTAACAAGGTTTTTAATTACAAATATTTACCATGGATATTATTAACTTCTAAATAGGATTTTTTTATAGTAACATGGGCCAATACCCAGAAGAGAAAGATAGAGAGAGGGAGGGAGAGAGGGAGAAAAGGAAGAAAACCATAATACCATGGGCTAATACCATGGTTTATCAATACCATGGACCAATATCATAGCTTATCAATACAACATGCCGAAAAACCATAACTGATTTCAAAATCAAAATATTTTACAAATACTTTATTTTAATTTAATTTTATAACATTTTTTAATTAAATCTAAAAGCAAAAAGGTTATAATTACTTGTATATCTAAACCATCCATCCTCATGACGACTAAAAATATTCCCATAGATATTAAATCAATATTTTAATAAATTAAAAGTCAAAATACTTCTATATATACATATGTGAAATTTATATAATATAAATAATATTATAAAGAATCAAGGTAGATGCATATTAACGAAGGATCCAAGTGAAGAGAGAAAGAAAAGTGACTAACAATGATAAAGGAAAGATAGTGCATGATTCTTTTAAGTTTTTTATTATTGTATTTTCTTTGACATGATTGATCCAAAATATAGGTTTAATATTTTACAACCAATTATATATATATTTTTTTATTTTAGATATTTTCTTAAATACAATACAATAGGATCATATTTAAGAGAGAATGAGTGAGATGAAGGGGGAATAGAATGGGGGAGAGAGACATAGAGGTGGGAGAGACAATGAGAGAGAGGAAGGAAGAGAGAGGGGGGGAGAGAGGAGGAGAGAGGGAGGGAGAGAGATGGATTTGGAGGGGGAAAGAGAGGGAGGGAAGAACAAAGACATTGAAGGATAGAGGTGGAGAGAGAGAGAGAGGGAGTGACAAGGTAGAGATGAAGATGGAAAGAGGGAGAGAGGAGATGACGAAAAAGAGAGAAAAGGAGAGGCTAGAGATAGGGAAAGAAGGGGAAGAGCGAGACAGGGAGACATAGATATGGAGGGGGGAGATGGAGGCAGATAGTGACATAGTACAAGGGACATGTGGAGAGATTGTGAGGGAGAGAGGAGAGAAAGAGGGAAGAGAGAGAGGGAGAGTAAGAGGGAGGGAGAGTGAGATAGATAGATATGGAGGGGAGTGTGTATGTTGTGTGGGTGAGAAGGAGAGACAAGGGGAGATAGAGATATAGATGTTGGGGGGGGAGAGGGAGGCAAAGATAGGGAGGTGGAAGATATATATATATATATATATATATATATATATATATGGAGAGAGAAGTGGAAGAGGGAGAGAGGGAGAGAGAGAGAGACAGGGAGAGGAAGAGGGATGGAGAAAGAGAGAGAGATAGATAGATAGATATCGAGAGAGAGTGTGTATGTTTGAGGATTGAGATAGAGAGACAATGGGAGATCGAGATATACATGGAGGGGGTAGAGAGAGGGGGGGCGGAAGAGATAGAGAGGAGAGAAAGAAGGAGAGATAGATAGATCGATAGATAGATATGGAGAGAGTGTGTGTACATTTTCGGGTTAATATACAAAGATAAAGGAGAGACAAAGGGAGATAGAGATATAGATGGAGGGGGCGAGAGGGAATAATAGAGAGACAAAGAGAGGGAGTGAGGAAGAGAGAGAGATATGGGGGGGGGAGAGAGAGAGAGTGACATGTGTTTAGAGGGCTGAGATAGAGATACAAATAAGGAAGATGGAGGGAAGTATAGATATAGATGACAGGGGAAGAGAGGGAAGAAGAGAAAGATAGATAAAGGGAGGGAGAGGCGGAGAGAGAGAGAGAAGGTGAGAGGGAGGGAGATAGACACAGAATGGAAGGTGGAGAAAGAGGGAAGAATAAAGAGACACACCAAGACAAATACAGACATAGAAGTTAGATCTAGAAATTCATGAATATTTTGGTTTTTCACTAAAATACATGTTTTGATTTCAGTGTCATTGTTGATTTCTAATACTAATTGATTTCTTTCACTAGATGTGTTGATTTTAGTGTAGATGTCAATTTGTAATCTTATTTAATACTTTACACTAGATGCATTGATTTCAGTGTAGATGTTGATTTCTACTCCTATTTGATTGTTTGCATTGGATGCATTGGTTTCAGTGTAGATATTGGCTTCTAATCCTATTTGATCACTTGCACTAGATGCATTGATTTTAGTGTAGATGTCGATTTATAATCCTATTTAATACCTTACACTAGATGCATTGATTTCAATGTCGATGTCGGTTTCTAATCCTATTTAATACCTTACACTAGATACATTGATTTCAGTGTAGATGTTGATTTCTACTCCCTTTTAATTACTTGCACTATATGCATTGGTTTCAGTGTAGATATTAATTTCTAATCCTATTTTATTGCTTGCACTAGATGCATTGATTTTAGTGTTGATATTTATTTCTAATCATATTTGATTGTTTGCACTAGATGCATTGATTTCAGTGTGGATGTTGATATCTAACCTATTTGATTGTTTGAACTAGATGCATTGATTTCAGTGTAGATGTTGATTTCTGATTTGATGCAACTAGATGTATGATGTACAGTAATTTAAAAGTATTTAGATTAATATTGTGCATTGATTTCAGTGTAAGAACATCTCTTCCCCCATCAACCATATATAATCATAGTTCACCATAAAAAAAATATAGATGTAGTCTAGGTGAAACACTAGAGGCCTCATTAATGATAAATAAGCTAACAATAGAAATAGATCTAAGAATGATGTTGTGAGGCTCTTGCTTATCTGAGCGGCCTCTAGGACTATTCTCCAACCAAGGTCAAATTGACATAGGGATAATATCCTTTGTTGGACCATTCTTCAAACCAAGGTCAAAGTGAAATAGGAATAATATCATTAGGTCATAAAGACACAAGAAGAATGCTTGTCCATGATGTTATCTATTATGTCAAACCATTCTCCAACCAAGGTCATAATGACATAGGGAGAATGTTGGACCATTCTCCAACCAAGGTTGCAAGGACACAGGAAGAAATTTATCCAAGATGGTGTTTATTGGAGGAGCTAGTTGGGCTGACCGACTAGTCGAATGGAAAAAGGGCTAGTCAGCCTTGCCAACTAGCCCCAGTCAAGTCGGCAGTCTATAATGTGATGTAAGGTTAACTAATGGCAGTTTAAGAAACATAATCAGTTACATATTTAGACCTGCATAATTGTCTCATTAGTTTATATGTATTTATTTGTATAACAATGTAACAGGTTGGTTCGATATATAATAAAGAATGTATCTCTTTGTTTCTTGGTTATCTCTCCATTACTGTATTTCTCGTATCTTTATATGCTTACTATGTAATTGCTCGAAGTATATATGTTGGTAATAATGTATGATTTTCATTAGATTACAACATTGGTATCGGGACTCAGAACTCAAGTCATATATTATGCAAGTATAAATGTTAACGTTAGACGAGATATAATTATGGTGGGAAACAAAGATTAATAATTAGTTGAAGAACTACCCATAAAGGAATTGGTTGTCACTTGTGGAAGCCAGAGCTAAATTTTTCACAGAAGCACATGAGCGCTTTATAGAAGGTTCCCCAATAGATATTAAAAAGTTCCTCAATGGTGTCGCCCATGAAAAAACCTCAAAATGAAACTGATGCCCAACTGTTATTAAAACTTATTGAACGAGGATCAAACAAACTTACATGAGTGGCTCAAGTATATTCTAGAATATTATTGTGAAGAACAAGCCCTCAAAGACCAGACTTTTGTTGAACATATAAAAACTAGACTTTACGACAACTTACACGTTAACTTCTTCTGCACAATTCCAACCTTACTACCCAAATTTCTTCTTGACAAAGGTGTAGGCCATATTGTCGAGTGTTGACCAGCATTAGGGCCACCAACGAACACCAACAGGAGAAAGGAAAAAACAAATTGGTGTAAATTCCTCGATTCTCACTGTAAAGATACAAAAGAAGCATGGGATTATTTTTTAAGCAAATAATTGTGGCTGACGAATACTCCCTCGCGAACTTGCACTAGTCAGTTTGGCATTGGGTGGGTGGGGGGGGGGGTAGTAGATCATGAGAAATAAATAAGGGAAATGGAAAAAAAAGAGAGACAAAGTTGGAGAAGTAATTATAACCAACAAAGATGGAAGGAAGGAAGTTATCTATCAGGAAACAACAACAACAAAAATAATCGACTAAGTAGTGATCAACAACATAAACAATCAACTAAGATACAAAAATTAGCGAGGGATAAGAGAAAACAATGATAAGAACAAATTAGAGAACCAAAATAACAAAGGAAAATAATGAAGAATTGATAGCATGAGAGCGAAGATGCACGAGACTCCACACAAGAGTTGAGAGGCATAGCACCGCCCACACTGATTGAGAATGAAGGTCTATTGTTAACCCCTAGAGAGAAAGTGGACACTATGGAAATTGACGACTCTAGTCCAACAATAAGGAACACTCTAATTAGATCTATGTTAAGTTCCAACGTTTGAGAATTTCTTCAGTTGCGAAAATACTTTGAAATACGTATAGTTTGGTAGAATGGATACCAACAAAAAAACCTTCAATAAAATGAAAATGTTATCCAAGATGAATCAAGTAATAATAATGGATTAGAAAAAAATACTTCTCCAACTGACCAATCTCACGATTGTACCCCCTTACCGCACTTGTATCCATTAAAGAAACCAAAGTTCAGAATCAGTCGTTGAAGAGTCATAACCGCAAGTAAGTTAGTTCATAGATTAGAAGATAGGGCTTGTGAGACTGACAAGTGATTATATCAAGACATCAACGATAGCGAAGAAAAGAAGACATAAGCTCTGACAAAGAAACTAACAAAAACAACCAATCTCAGTTGACGCTACCCCAAATGTGCAAGATGGGCATGAATCATATACCAATCTATGAAGGCAATGAAGACCCAA
This sequence comes from Pinus tabuliformis, assembly GCA_031772625.1. Classification (NCBI taxonomy): domain Eukaryota; kingdom Viridiplantae; phylum Streptophyta; class Pinopsida; order Pinales; family Pinaceae; genus Pinus; species Pinus tabuliformis. The sequence continues at coordinate 287,741,127 of CM062804.1, read as the reverse complement.
AAATACATTGGTTTGTCTATGAAAAAATTTGGACCGCGAATGGCATCAATAATGAAGATAAACAAATGGCACAATTTGTTGTAGCCTTAAGGAAACATGCTCTAACATGGTCCATGAACTTAACGGAAAAAATAAAATAAAACAAAAGATGAGATCAAGTCCACCTTCCTGATATTCTTCAAAGCACAATACGTTAAGCAATTGGCAGCACAAAAACTAAATGAAATCAAGAAAAGACCAAACAAATCTATACGAGAGTAAGAAAAATGATTCAAAGACTTCTTAAGCCAGATTCCATATGCTATTGACGGGAATATCCTAGTACAATGGTATGTGGTTGGCTTACTTTATAAAATGCATGCACTGCAACAAATTCATGAAGTCAAAACATGTGATGATTCCCTTAAATTAGCACAATGAATCAAACAATATGATGAAGGCTAATTGATCATCGCAACATCCAACAATAAGATTGAAGATAAATTAGAACAACTACAAAAATCTTTTGATGCATTTTTCACTTCAAAAGAATCATCTATGGTGTACCAATTTTCATATGGAAGTCCATACAAAAGACACCTATAAGTTCTTAGACTATTTTTATTAAGATGTTAGAAGAATAAAAACTAAGGTATATTGTGATATTTTCCAAACTGATTCTAGTCACTCTACTAAAAAATGCCATTATAATCTATGGAATTACAAGCCAAAGTGGTGTACAATTTGCGAAGATAACATACATTCCACTTAGGAATGTCCATTAAATGGGAAAACTAAAACTAATTAAAGCATTGTCTACCATACTCAGGAAAACAATGAAATCCCAGAATTATCCTCATTTAGTGGAAGAGGACAAGGCCGAGGCTATGGAGGACATTGAGGTGGTTATAATAGTAGAGGTCATGGTCGTGGCCGAGGATGAGGAATATTTTATTACTATACCTACTAGAAATAGGGACATATTGCGACTAAATGCCCCTTAAAACGTAAAACTGATATATGATTTTGTAATATGTTTGGTTTGGGCAACCATTCGTTGGAAGACTTTCCTAAAATTATAGAAAAAGTATTAAACAAAAGATTTGTCAATTTACTACAAACTATTCTGAAACATGAGATTCTAAATTCTAAAAAACCTTCATGTAGTCACAAGGTCTAGCACAGGGGGGAATAATAACAATAAATACCAACAAGTAATTCGTCCAATCAACAATACGATGAAATATCCTAATATGTAGGGTCACAATGATTCAATGAAACAAAGTTGTTGAATTTTTTATGAAAGAAAATGAAGAACATTGTATATCTAAGGATGTAATCTTAAAAGAATTCCTTGAACTATTAAAGGAAGAACATTTTGTTGCTCGTCTTGTCGAATTCCTAAATATTTTGAAAAACTGCAATGAAAACAAAGAAAGAGGAAAGAACGTCAAACAACTATCATAAAGAAATCAGATATAAGATAATGATCCCCAGGTGGATTTGGAAATAAATGGTTTTATGGTTAAGCAACTTGTTGTTGATTTCAGATCACAAGTAAATATTCTCCTAAGGGAAACATGGATTAAAATGGGGTAACCTAACTTGAACATAACATCTAACTATCTTAAATTGGTCAACCATAGATTTATTGAACCAAGTGGCTCACTACGACAAGTCCAAACATCTATAATGGGGATCCCGATGATAGTCGATTTTGAAGTCAACGACTTAGTCGATAGAATTCCTACCTATCTAGCATTAGTCGGTCAACCTTGGGGACAAAGAAAGAAGGTGAAAATATCATTAGAAAAAGACATAATCAAACTAAAAGGAAACAATTAAATGATTATTATCCCCTTAGACCCTTGAGAAGGTAAACTATGGGTGGAAGCTTTTGATGAAGAAGTTGAAATAAGGAAACTCTACCAAGTCTTACATGATGAACGACACAATGTCATACCAAATGCTTCTAGTGAAATTTTAACTAGATCACGTCTCTCAATCTGACAAAACTCAGACACCAAGCTATATGAATGGTAGATTGAAAACTATGAATTAAAGGCAAAAGAGTGTTGGACAATCCAAGCTATTCCGACATCAAAGATTCGACCGTGTTATTCTATCAAAGTGGTACCAATTATACAAGAAAAAAAATGTCGAGAAACACCATCTTTACTTCCAACAAATCTAACAAACGACTCTAGTAATAATATTTGTTTTAAAGAAAGAGCCTACCCCATCAATCACATAGAACAAGTAACAAAATCTATTGGTGAGAAGGGACGAATGCAAAGTTTAGTACAAACTTTTATCAGTTAGGAAACAAGATGGTGGGACACCCACTCATCCTGACTTCAAACATGGACGACTACAACAACCTATTTTATTGAATGGATTGGAGGGAAAAAGTTATCTGTGTAAGCCAATATACCCACTTTTAGTGTTGGCCAAGATCCTGTCAAACATATCAAAAACTGTGAATCATAATGGCGAATAATTCGCTACAAAGGCGAACATGTTTGGTCACATATGTTCCCAAATACTCTAGATGGCCTACCAAATAAGTGGTATAAGTTAGCATAAGAAAGGAGCCAATCACTCCAATGGAAAGAAATAAAGAAAATATTTATTAAGGATTTTAACTTCAAACCAAAGGAAGCATATTTAAGAGATGCAGTCCAAAAAATAAAAGAGTTCATTATAGAAAAACCAACTGATCAATAGACCTTAGTTAATGGTTCAGTAGCTTGCAACTATATAAGCTTGTACCATAAACCAAAAGTTGGCTTGTCGATTAAAAATGACAGAAACACCCATCGATGGTCAGCACTTTTCTTTGAATAAACATCACCCTGAGAATCAAAATAAAATTCAATCAGTATACAAAGTTGCTAATTAAGACATAGAGAAACAAGATAAGTTAGATTTTTTGCTAGCCTATCAAGAAATAAAAATTGGAGAACAACAACTTGACAAATCAAAAGCATCTGACTCGATGGATGTAGAAATAAAAATAGGAGAAGTAGACATATCAAATGATGACCATCGAAAATTGCTTGACTGGGTGATTATTAGTCGGACAAACAAATCACTTAATTTTGTCGACATACTTAAGTATCAAGATGTATTTTCTTGAAACAATAAAGACTTAAAATGGTTATTCAAGCAAATGGAAAAAATTAATATCAACCTCATTCCAGGAGCTAAACCAATAAAGAAAAGACCATACAAATCAACGCATAAATATAAACCCATTGTATTGAAATAAATAGAGGGAATTCTCATTGTTGGTATCATATACCCCATTGAAACATCGAAATGGGAAAGCCCTATGGTCATTCAACCGAGAAAGCATGATCCGACAAGGCTATGAATTTGTGTCGATTATCGAGGGTTGAACAAATTAACATTTACTAATCCATTCCCAACTCCCTTCACTGACGAGATTATCAATGAAGTCGTGAGACACGAATGTTACTATTTTACAGATGGGTTCTCAACATACAACCAAGTATCCATAGCAGAAGAATATCAAGAAAAAATTACATTTTTTATTGATTTTAGCTCATTTACTTACAAAGTGATTCCATTCGGACTAAAGAATGCACTTTCAGTATTTTCAAGAATCGTTGTTAAAGCATTTTAGGAGTACATTCATAAAACCACGGATGTATATTTTGACAATTGGATAGTCTACACATTATTAAAGGATCATATTCAATGTATAATATTGATGCTTGAAAGATGTATATAGATACGACTATCCCTGAATACTAAAAAATGTATATTCGCAATGTCGATTGGAATACTATTGGTTCATGCTATTTCAAAGGACGAAATTAAAGTTGATATGGAAAAAATCAAGGTAATTTTAGTTTTAAAGCCACCGATTAACCAAAAGAAAATTAAAATATTTTTAGGACATATAGGATACTATAGAAGATTTATCAGACATTATTCCAACATAACATTCCCAATCGAAGAACTTTTAAAGAAAGGTGTTCCTTTTATTTGGTCTGATGAATGTGACGAATCATTCCAACTATTAAAAAAGAAATTGGTCGAGGCACTAATCCTCAAATTTCCAGACTGGTATAAACAGTTTCATGTTCATATCAATGCATCAAATGTTGCAGTCGAAGTAGTCTTAGCACAACCCAACAAAGAATTAATAGACCATCCAAATGTTTATGTTAGTCGAAATATCAATAAAGAAGAACGAAATTATTCAACGACAAAATGAGAAGCTCTAGCAATGATATTCGCCATGCACAAATTTCGGCACTACCTCTTGGAAAACCCATTTATATTTTACACGGACCTCCAAACTCTAAAATACCTTGTAAACAAACTCATTCATAAAGGAAGAATTTGTCGATGGCCCCTCTTATTTCAGGAATTTGAATTTGAAGTTGTTGTTTGACTCGGTAGAATCAATGTTGGCCCTTATCACCTATCCCCACAAGAATCACAAGAGGATTCGTTGAACATCGATGATGATTTTCCCAACACACATCTATTCAAGATTGATGTAGTTCTAGTTGAACTTGTTGAAACAGAAAAATGTATACATACAGGTAAAGCCCCAGAAGGATTATAAATAAAAAATAAATAAATAGTAGCAATCAAAGTAGTACCATAATAAATGGCCAATTATATAAACTAGGAATTAAAAAATTACTTTGAATATGTGCCCTGGAACATGAAAGAGAGGTGATTATCGATGAAGCCCACAAAGGGGGAGCTAGAAGCCATTACCAAGGAGACATGATTGCTCAGAAAATAATGCAAGTTGGTCACTGGTGGTCGATAATATTTCATGACTGTTGACAATAAGTATAAATGTGGGATATATGCCAAAGAATAGGTTGACCTCTACCAAAGAATAAAATGACATTGCATTCCATAGTTTCATCGTTACCATTCGAAATATAGGTTATCAACTTCATTAGTTTGTTTCCTAAAAGAGTTAAAAGAACATGCGCAAAATACATCATAACTAAAGTCGAATATGTAACAAAGTGGGAAGAAGCAAAGCCCATAGCATCATGTACTAAAGAAGTAGCAGCTAAATTCATATACCAAAATATAGTGACGTGTTTTGGCTACGCCTTGGTCCTCATCAACAATAGGGGAACACATTTTTTTAATAGCACGATTGAAGAATTAACAAAGAATTTTATGATAGAACATAGAAGACTACAACATACCACCCTCAAGAAAGGGGCATTGTTGAATCATTCAATAAAATTTTTCATAAAGGATTACTGAAAATCTGTAACATAGACAAAAATGATTGGGACGATAAAATTCTAGTGATTTTATGGGCATATCGTACAACATATAAGTAGTCGACGGGGTTGACATCATTTAAGCTTGTCTATGGTCATGAAGCAATTGTTTCATTCCACTGTTTAGCAAATGCACAAACCGTATCAACTATATTAAAATACATGTTGGCTTAGTGGGTCCTGACCCAGGTTCAAAGTTAGTTTTTCAAAACAAATCCCTACACTATTAGCCCTTTCGACATCAATCCATGGAGCGCGGACTAAAGTCTCACCCGAAGTAGTATGGGCGGATGCTGGAACCAAGTTTCCACACCTAGAGATTAGTGTAATGTCATTTATGCCCTAAACCTGCCTCCGCGCAGATCGATAAGCCTTTAGGGCTTATCGATATAACTTCCCTGAATAAGCTTCTATACCTCCGCAAATGTTCATGACTTTCTTTTGCGGACCCTAAATAGGTGAATCAACCACTTATGTGCCTTTGTCATTACCCTTAATCCCGTATTTACCCAGATCGGTTTAAGTGTTCGATAACTTTAACATGCAACAAGATATTCTTTGCGTAAATAGTTAATATTACTTGCATTCATATGACAATATAGATCATGTAAAGTCACGCATCAATACAGTATTAATTTATAAACCCATCGTTCATCATAACATAATAGTGCATTCATCCATAATAGAAGTAAATAGACAAACACAGGAATTTCTGGAATAATCTCTTTATTAATACTTCATTTCTGCTTACAGACTCAAGACTTCCCTGCACACTCAGCTGCAGGGGGCCACGCACTCAACTGCAGTCTCTACTCTAGGCCTCTACGCACATAGCTGCAAAGCCTCTCTTCTACTCTAAACTTCTTCTCTCTTCCTTCTATTGACCCATTACATTCATCTTCATCATCAATCGTTATCATGCCTTAGACTCTTTAAGACTCTCCTACTTATACAATCCCAGGGTCTGTGGACCATGGGTAGATCTATAAAAGACGACACATCTTACATAAAAGAAAGGTGAAACCATTTATGACACTTTACTATCTACACACTCCATGACCAAAACTTGCGGAGACTTCACATTTTATACAAAAAAACTTGGGCTTTTTGCCCCAAAACGTACCCTAGGGGACCCTGTCCTAACAGGCCCCCAACACAAAGATCGTGACTCACCCTCGAGTCACTCTATTGGCGCGAAGATCTTATTGCAGAGACCTCCAAACTCTACTTGTGCCACTACTACCTCAGCTGCACTCTGCGTGGCTGCATGTTTTATCTACTCCACTAGTTGCTCTGTTGCTGGTCCCGCGCTATCTTCCTTGGTTTTCTGTTGTGTTCTCTATAGGCTTGCCAACTTCTCCTCAATGTTGGCGGAGATAATGTAGGATTCATCCAACCAAGGCCCCAATTTGGCCTTGAGGACCACCTCTTTCCTCTGCATTCCTTCCACATGTTCAAGCAACTGTTTTGCCTCATGCAGCTTGGCCAATCATTGTGCTATAGTGGCAGTGCGCGTTGTCGCTCTCGCTTCATCATACCATTGCTGCAATTCACGGGCCTCTGTGTTTAACCTCTATAGGTTAGGATCTTCCTGCAGAGTCGTGACTACCTCCATGGATTGCTCGAAGAGCGCGGTGCAATCCACCACCGCGACATCCACTGTTGCGACTCCATCCTTCACAGCGGTTGCACGATGTTCTCTAACCTCTGGCGGAGTTGAAGGTTGTGACTTCAACTCTAACTTGGTGATTTTCAGGTTCAGTTCAAACTGAACCTTGGCCACTTTTGTCTTTGTGTCGTGCACACTTGCAACCAACTTCCTAATTTTTGCCTCCAACGGCGTTTCCCCCAGGATATGCAGTTCAGGGACTGTTTAGCATGCCTCGGCTACCACGGATGCAAGATGATCGTTCTATGCTTGACCTTTCTTCTGGGCCTTTAGAACTGTTGATTTCTCCATGAACATTCTGTCCATTGTTGAATTTGTACTCGTTGATCAGGCTCAGCGTGTGCTACTCCCGAACCTTAACTTCTGCTATCACACCTGCCTAGAGTGTGTGAAGAAACTCGCTAGGGAGCACGGCCAAGTTAAGGCCAATATTATTCAAAGAGCTAAAAATAGCCTTGTTAGTGTTGCCTCTGTGCTCAAAGCTTTATTAGGCAGCGCAACTGCCTGAAGATCCAATGACCGAACCATCTCTGCTACTTAAGTGGTCCCCGGTGCCAAAGTGGTTAATGTCGCGTTGCTCTGTCTTGCACCTGCCTGGATTCTCATCGTTTGGATCTGTAACTCGCGCAGACCCATCTGGATGATGCGCAATGCCTACTTTTGTTGTAGATCAAATTGCTACAACAGTTCTACGGTAGTATCTCGCACCTTGTCTCCAATTTCATCAAAGTCGCCATCCATCAAAGTAATCAGATCTAGCGATGACTTGGTGGCTTTCATCTTCTTTCGTGGTCCTTCCTTTTCCTACTCCCTGTATTGCTTTATTTAGAAGGGAGTGATTTCCTGCTACTCACTGGCGCCCTGCTCTGACCACTCTTCTCCCTCTGTTTGGATCAAAGGAGACTTCTGACTTCTTTCGGAGCCACGCTCTTCCTGCTCTGCAAATTCCTTCACGGCGCGCTCCGCTTCTACTCGGGCCTTTTCCTTGGCCTCTTTCTTCCTCTTCTCAACCAACTGTTGAACCTTCTGCTTGGCCGCTTCCTTTTTCTTCTTCTCCGCGGACTTGCTAGTCCTTGCGGCCAAGCCAAAAGGAGATTTCCACTCGGTTGGCCAACGCTTGTTGACCTCATCAATAGCGTCATCCGTAGCAAGGTATGGTAGGCCAAACTATTTCTGCTCAGGGTCCTTTCATGCCCGGATGTAAACATGGTGGAAGTCTGCTTTGAACTCTGTGTACCCTGAAAGTTTCTCAAACACGGTTAGTGACAACTGCAGCTTTTGATTGATGGCCATGTGAATGCTCGCCTCCATCAGTATGCAAAATTCTTTGCTCTCTGTGACCCGCACAACATCTTTTGTGGCCAGAGAGATGCAAATTTTGTGGCTTCCGGTAAATCCTTCTCCACCAGAGGAAATTGGTTGTCCTCCGGGAAATCCATGCGACAATAACTATCGAGAGCAACAGCCATGAATAGTGGAATGTCTTACTGTCATTCAGTGCCTCTCTGCAGTTCGCGAGGAAGTCACTACACAGGTAGCGCGCCTAGTTGAATTGTACGCCCTCCGCGCACTATGTTGCCAATGAAACCACTGGTGTCAGAACCTCGTCCGCATGGCACTTTCTCATAACCTTTCCAACCAGAATCTACGTGGTAATATTTACCACGAGGTCAGTAATGGAAGTAATCGAGTATCTGCACGGCTTCTTCACAAGTTTAAACTTATCCTTCATCTTCTCAGCAAGGTCGCGCTCACTTGTCTTTCTGTCAAATGCCTTGGCTGGATTCAATCTTAAATGCGGCAATAGCATGATCTGATGGATCAGTATATTGGTGATGGGGATTGGTGCGTTTAACCACAAGCACCCGACATGCACCATGCATAGCAACTACTTAATTACAATGAGGTTTATATTTGACTGATGGTAGTGGGGCACTGACAACAGGTTCAACAACCCTGATTTGTTGACTCTGTGAATCCATTCCATAGGCTCTAACGCAGCGACACCAGATTCTTTGTAGAAGACCCTCTGCATGAAGGTGTTGATAGCAAGGTGGGGGAACCGCTCATGGTCCGCCAAATCATAGTCTTCGAGCTTTAAGTGTAGGATCTGCGCCAAGCACGAACCTTCAAAGGTGATGTTCTTCAGCAACAGGGGTGTGTTGAGAAGGAACTGTCTTGCATATGGGTCCTTCGAGACCTTCACCTTGCCCTTGCGCAGAGGGATATACTTTGGTAGCTTAGAAATAGGGTCCACCCACTTAATGTTGATATCTTTTGCGCCCTCCTCACCCTCCAGATCTACCACCTTCCCCTTCTCCTTCGCGCACGACTTTTCTTTCCTCTGGGCCTGGGTAGCTGCATGTTTCCTTAGTGACTTGCGCACTGGCACCAGCTTATTTTTCTTGTCCTTCTTAGGCTTGGGGACCTCCTTTTCTGGCATAGGCTTTGGTCTAGGTGACCTCAGTGTCGTAGGCACTGCGGCTAGAACCTCCATACTCATCACCTTTGGAGTAGCTCCCTCAGAGGTGATAGCTCCCCCAATACTAGCGGTCTCTGCTGGCACAAACATTATGTTGTGGATAAACTACTGGGTGTCTGCAGGTAACTTCTCAAATACAGAAGAAACAACAAAATCCGCGTAAAATTGAGGATTCATACACACTTGACAGCTCAACACAAAATTTCTAGGAATGCAAAGAGTTTTTTGCTGGATGACCACACATAATTTATAGACAAATTCGAATTTGAATTCGACCGTTCCCCCCAAAATTCATCCATAAGTTATACATTGGCAGTAGATTTCCAAAGATTTCACTCTTAAATTTAGCCTTAAATGCCACCTCCCCTCCCCCACTCCTCTTAGCCGTCTCCTCATTGTCAAATCATGAACAGTGATGGTAACGGTCATTTTCTAGCTATGCTGCGCAGTCTCTCCTTCTATAGCGCAGCTCCCTTCACACTTCTTCTGGTACTGTGACACCCTCTTGTTTCATGCAAAGCCCCTATCACACAGCTCTACACACTGGGCAGTGTAGTTTATAGTCCCGCACCTCCTTGCAGCTCCCTGAAGCGCTAAGACTATGCTACTGTCATGTAGTCATCCGGCCGGATCCCCAGTGTATGGCTTCAATCGGCTTCCACTTACCTTTCTCATAAATGGATCTCCATTGAATTTCACAAGCTGAACTGCTCCACCATCGGTGATCTCCTTAATGACATATGGCCCCAGCCAATGCATCTGAAAATTTCCTGGAAACTTATCGAACTTACTGTCATATAATAAAACTAAATCATTTACCTTGAAGGTGCACAGTTTGATGTGCCGATTGTGCCAGGCATTTTCACGTTCCTTCTAGACTTGCTGATGGAATCCAGCCAAAAATCTATCTTCCTCGAGCTCTGCTATCTGCGCCAGCCGCTCTTCTAAGGTTCCGCGATCCACCATTCCTGTGAATACTGCTATGCATAGACTAGGCACAATGTACTCCATAGGCATCACATCGTCTATGCCATAGACCAACATAAAAGAGTTCTGACCAATAAGCTTCTTACAAGTAGTTTTGTAAGCCCATAATACTGATGGTACATGCACATCCCAAACATTCCTCTGCGCATTGCAAACCTTTGTCATTGCATTCTCCAATATCTTACTAAACACTTCAACCATCCCATTGGCCTGAGGATGATATGGTGTACTATTCTGGTGATAAACTTGGAATTCTTTTGTTAGCGCGCTGATCGTTTCATTGAGAAAGTGCATACCGTGATCGCTCATCAAAATCTTCGGGCAACTGAACCTAGTCAACACATATTCAAATAATAACTTCATTGTTGTTGCCCCTGTGCAGTCCTTCATGAGTCGTGCCTCCACCCATATGGTCAAATACTTGGTCGCGGTGATGATATACCACGCACTTATCTTCTTTCCTAGAGGTTGAATCGGTCCTACAAAATCAATTGCCCATTTCTCAAATGGCTGCAATGATACCTATGGATTCAAAGGTAGCTCATCCCTCCGTGATGGCCTGCTAGTTCTCTGACATGCATCGCACGCCCTACAATATGCTTTGGAATCCTTATGCAATGTTGGCCACCATAACCCAATGTGTAAAATATTTTGTGCTGTTGCTTTTCTTGCATAATGGCCTCCCACAGCCCCTCCATGAGCTTCAGCTAGGATATTGTTTCATTCAAAATCAAGCACATAGCATCGCAATATCTCATCCGAGCCCATCTTATACAAATGGCCTACTATAACAGAAAAGTTTGTCGTGCGCACCACAAATTCCTTCTTTTGTTGACTCGTGTATCCTTCTAGAGTTGTTCTCGTAGTCAGGAAGTGGATGATGTCTTCAAAGTGATTATCTACGACATGCACCGCAAAGAGCTGCGCGTCAGGTAGCCCCTCCTCCAAATTGGTGGGATTTGCTTCTGTTTCAATGTGCGACAAATGGTCTGGCCTTGCATTCACAATTACCTTGAAATCATACTCCTTAAACAATAGTAACCATCTGCATATTCCCCCCCCCCAACACAGGCTTCTTGACTAGGTACTTCAGTGTAGAATGGTCAATATACATCTTAAAGTGTCCACCTAGCAGGTAATGTCTAAACTTTTGGAGCGCATACACCATAGCCAACCCTTTGCACTTTGTTGTCGAATAATTATTTTCAGCCTTAGACAACTTCCTGGTTGCAAACGCTATAGGGTGATCTAATTCTCCTTCACCAACCTATGTCAGCACAGCTCGCAGCGCAATACATGAAGCATCCACATGCACATGAAATTCCTTCTTCCAATCTGGGACGACAAGGATCAGTGCGGTGACCATTTTCTCCTTCAATGCATCCAGACTCCGCTGACATTCTTCATCCCAACAGAATGTAGCATCCTTCTTTAGTAGCTTTTCCATCGACGTGGTAAGATGGGCATAACTCTTAATGAACTTCCGATAGTATCCAGTATGACCCAGTGTTGCACACAGCTGTTTAACACTTCTTAGCACCTCCAAATTAATTATAACCATGATCTTAGCAGGGTCCACCATTAATCCTTGTCTGCAGACCACATGACCTAGCAAGATTCTAAAAGGGACGCAGAACAAACATTTCTTCAAGTTCAGTGTGATCTGTTACCTTTGGCATGTATCCAACATCAAGCGCAAACGAGCTACATGGCACTTTACCAGTCCAACCATTGTCCAATCATCAAAATATACCTCCAAATATTTGTGAATGAACTCTTCGAACTTTGCGATGACTACGCATGAGAAGATTGCCATCGCATTTTTAAGCCCAAAAGGCATTACCTTATACTGAAAACATCCCCACTCAGTCGTGAAGGTCTTCTTACTCTTATCTTCTGGCATGATCTTAATCTGATGGTACCTGGAGAACCCATTAGTGAATGAATATGCTTCCTGTCCTCCAACATTGTCCAATACCTCATCTATGAACGGAGATTGGAAAGGATCATGAATGCAGGCATCATTGAGCTTCCTGAGATCTACGCAAATTCTGATTTCGTCCTTTTGCTTTTTCTCCTAAATTACCATTGGACTCACCCAATCAGATTCCTCCACCGGTTCTGTTGTCCCTTAAGAAACCAATTTCCCAGCTGTGTAGAAATTGTTCTTAAGACATTAATGTTTATAATTATTGTCACTTAATTGTATGTTATATTCTCAAATGAAGGACCTGAAAGACTTGGTTTTTAACCCTTAATACTTAGGTGACATGAAAATCTAAGAATACCACTTGATTGTTGAATATAAATGATGAATGAAGAAAGCTTGAAGAAGTCAGAGACAATATGATGTTTTACACAGAATCTACTATCTGTGACACTTGGAGAAGTTAAAGATAATATGTTGTCTTACACAGAAACTACTATCTGTAACTTAGAAGAATTACAGAGGTAGGAACTTCAAGTATAGGAGTGCTCTTTTAAGGGATTTTAACTTCATTTACATAAGCAAATAAAGACCTGCAGCTTCATTACCATACTTAAAGGAAGAAAACATATGATAACACATAACAGAGAAGTCACAAAATCATACCCAACAATGTGTGGAAAACTTCTGATTCTTTCATTAATCAACAGTTTTATCAAGAATACAGTGGCCTAGTCTCCAGGTTCTCCAAGGTTCGAACCATTTCTCTGTAAATTTTCCTCTTTTTATACATTATGAGACAGTTGGTAATCACCAAAACTATCAAACTACTTAACTATCTACTAACTGTCTAAAGTAAAAATCACTACAGAATATTACATTAGAGGGTAAAAGACACCTCATTCTCAAGAAAATAAAATAACAAGAAGTAACAGAATTTAGAATGGTTGTTCGTTGTTCAGATCTATGACTTGGTTGCTGATGAAGTTTCTCTGTAGATGTTCTGATAATGGTTAAACTGTTTTAACACAACAAACTACATTTTGACAAAACTCTGTGCGTGGACTTGGGCCCACGTATGTATTGGGAGTGTTCCAATTGGTGGAAACACAAGGAAACTCGACCAATTACTGTTGCCCTTGGAATTTTAGTCGTTCGTCTCTAACTTTGGTTATTTTGCTAAAATAGCGAAATCTGTTGATTTACGCAAAATGTGGCAAATCACGGAACTGAAAAGGATTTAGACTATGGTTCATAAACTTATCATGTCTACCTGAACTGTGTGTGATCACTACCCGATCACCCAGTCAGACGGTCTGATCCTTCGGAATTCAACGAAACTTTAAACATGTTGAAAAAAACCTTATAGTGTCTATTTTTTCAACAACCCTTTCATTCCCACACAGACCCGATAAGAAATAAAACTTCAAGTTGAAGATTTATCGGGTCCGATTTTAAAAATAAAACCCGATTAATTTTCGATGCGATGTCCATTTGATCTTGTCCCTTTCGATGGATGGCTGCGATTGATCTAGACTTCAACGGATTAAACTGCATTTCATACACCATCACATCCGATTTCCAAAATAAACTTCGTTCTAGTTACCCACGCAATTGCCATTAGATCTGTTGCCTTGCAAGCGAAAAACTCATATCTTCTTGTGGGTTTATCACATTGAAAAGCTGTCAATAAAATAAAATAAGTTATTTCTTTAAAATTTCCACTTTTCCCCTTATTTCGCTACAACAAAATATTTGATTTTTTATTTTTATTTTTGTAATGAAACTAAAAATAAAATTAAAAGGACAATGGATGCTACAACATCTGGCTCCACCTGCGAATAGTGCTTTTGCCACAGAAGCACTAACAACCACAGATCAGTGCCTTCACCTCGGGCATGGATTCACATATTGCTTAGCCAATTAAACTTCTATGGAATTTGTGCAATGGATTCACTCCAGTATCTACAATGACAGGATGCTTATGCTTCAAAACTGGAAGTAATGTTTGAGGTACTGCCCATTGACAGGTAGCTGCAAAGATTCACCATCAAGATTCTCTAGGAAGAATGTATTATTTGTCCTTGCTTCTATAATTCTGAATGGGCCATACCAGAGAGGATCAAGCTTTCCATGTTTACCCTTATCTTCTCTTCTAGTATCCCACCTTAATACCAGGTCTCCAACTTTAAAATCAATCTCTCTAGATTTTCTATCAAAAATACTCTTCATCTTTGATTGATACATAATCAAGTTGTCTCTTACCTTATCCCTGTTTTCACTCAAATCCACTACCTTATTCATTCTTCTTATCAGAGCATTGGGCTCTTCTTTTGCCTCCTGAATCATTGCAATCACAGGCTTCACAAGCTGACTTGGGAACAGAGCTTGAGTTCCATACACTAACTCAAAAGGTGATTTTCCTGTGGACCTTCTTGTAGTCACTCTAGCAGCCCATAGAGCAAACTTTAACTTAGAATCCCAGTCTTTTTGGTTCTCTGCAATAGTTTTCTTAAGGATCTTCATCAAAGTCTTGTTAGTGGATTCAACTAATCCATTTCCTTGTGGATGATAAGCTGTTGAATGGGATAAAATAACATTAGACTTTTGAAAAAAAGTAATAAAATTACTTGAATTAAAGACTTGAGCATTGTCTGTTATCATTTTGACAGGGCATCCAAGTCTGCTGAAAATATTCTCCTCTAAGAACTTCATCACCACATGGTCATTTTCCCTTTTAGTAGGTATAGCTTCTACCCACTTGGTGAAATAATCAGTAGTTGTGAGAACCCACTTGTGTTGTCCACTTGAAGGTGGGTTAATCTCTCCAACAAATTCCAATCCCCATTGTCTGAATGGTTCTTCTATGAAGACTGGGATCAAAGGCAAGGGAGCTAACCTCTTCTTCTCAGCAAAAAGCTAACACTTCTGACAGCTTCTGACAAACTTATATGTATCACCAAATAGAGTAGGCCAATAAAACCCTGCCTGGAGGATTTTGTGTGCAGTAGCCTTCCAACTATAATGTCCTCCACATAACTTCTCATGATAATATTTAATGGTCTCTATAAATTCATCCTCTGTTAAACATAACAACAAAATTCCTACAGGATCCTTCCAATACAATCTGCCCTCAACAATCACATATGGTTGGGATTTGATCTTTAATGCTCTATACTTTGTTCTATCCAAAGATTGAGGACAAGAGAGGAAACAAAAATAATGGACTATGTGCTTGTACCATTCTGAACATAAAAACTTATACCTGATCTTCATACCTGAGTCTGATTTTTCTTCACCTTCTTCAATTATTTCTTCATTCACAGGTGTCAGCAAGTTGATTCCCAATGCCTGAAAGTTTGACTCTGTCAACATCTTCGCCAATCCTTGCCCTTTCACCAGCTTTTTGGGCTTTATGTCCAAGTCATACTCTTGGATCTTGGCTATCCATTTTCCTCTTTTTCCTTCTACATCACTCTGAACTAAGACATCCTTCATTGCACCATTTGGCACATAAGCAATGATCTATGATTGCAATAAGTAAGTCATGAAGGCCTTTAGGGCTTTTACCAAAGCATATACCTATTTTTCAAGAATATTATACTTTAGTTCAGCATCTCTGAGAATCTTGCTAAAGAAAGCAATTGGCTGCTCCTTTTCTTCATCATTTTTCTGCAACAAGACAACAGATATTGAATTAGGTGATGCAAATGAAAAAACTTGGAAAGGTTTTTGATAATTAGGGCTTATTAGGACTGGAGCAGCTTACAATGCTTCTTTAATCCTGGAGAATGAATCTCTGGCTTCCTTGGTCTAATGCACTTCATTCTCTTTCTTCAACATATTAGTAATTTCTTTTACAATTTCTGCACAATTGGACACAACCCTCCTTAAAAAGTTTATTTTTCCCAGAAATTTCTGAATGTCCTTTTGACTCCTGGGCAAAGGTATTTTCTGCACAGCTTGCACCCTTGCTAGATCTATCTTCACTCCATCTCTAGAAACAATGTGCCCCAGCAGTTTGCCCTCCTCCAGAGCAAAAATGGACTTCTTAGGATTCAAGGAAAGACCAAATCTTCTACATTTCTCAAAAGTATTTTTTAGATGGTCCAGATGCTCCTCATCAGACTTAGAGAAAACAGTGATGTCATCCAAGTATATCACTACAAACTTATCTCCCACAAAATTAATGTCCATATCCCTATGAAATGTAGCACCTGCATTCATCAACCCAAAAGGAATTCTAGCATACATAAAGGTTCCCCAAGGAGTTGTGAATGCAGTCTTCTTATGATCTTCTTTATCCACAACCACCTAGTTATACCCAAAAAAACCACCAACATTGACATCCTGAGTGATCCTGTTACCTTCTGCAGCACATGATCCATTTTAGGTAATGGATAGTTATCTTTCAAGGAAGCCCTGTTGAGATTTCTAAAGTCTACACATAGCCTTAGCTCTCCATTCTTCTTCCTTGCAAGCACTCAATTAGCCACCTAGTCAGAGTACCTAAGTGGAACTATAATCTTGGCATCAAGCAACATTTTGACTTCTTTCTCGATCAATGGTAAAAGTAGAGGGTTTATCTGCTTGAGCTTCTGCTTAAATGGTTTTATCCCCTCTTTCAAGGGAATCTTGTGCTGAATAATACTTACATCATATGTTTTAAGATCCTCATAGTACCAAGCAAAAACATCAACATAGTCCTTGAAAAGTTTAATATATCTCTCCTTATAATTAGGTGGAACTCTATTGAATAATTTGATTAACCTGGACTCCTCCTGGGTTCCAATATTGTAATCTTGAATCTGCTCATCCTGTGGAATTTTCTGTGAACTAACAGCTACATCATTGGAGTTAAAAATTCTTTCAAGAGGGACAAGTCCCCTTGGCAGAGTATTATCTTTCAATTGAATAATCTTTTGATCAACTATAGAATTTTTCAAACCACTTACCTCTGCACCTTTTGTTGCTTCATCTTCATCTTAATCAATCTCTGTGCCCTGAAAATCTTCAATCATAGTCAAGAATTCCTTAATCTGTTGATCATCTTCAAAAATCTGCCAATGCTTTATATTATCAGGAATAGAAGGCACGTGCCTCATTTCAACCTCATATCTTAGCTTCAGATTAATAGGAGACCTAAAGGTACTAACAACCACGGCTAAAGAATCTGCTAATCTATTTCCATCTCTTGGAATGAACTGAATGTTGAAAGCTTCAAAGAAGTTCTCAACCAAATCCCACACTTCGTTTTTGTATGCCCTAAGCCTAGGGTGTTTTGTCTAACAGTGGTTCTTTATTTGCTTTATAATTAGCTCTGAATCTCCAAAGATAGAAATTGACTTGACTCCCATTTGTTTTGTTGTTTGTAGAGCAATGATCAAGGACTCATATTCTGCCACATTTTTTGTTGCTTCGAACTCCAATTTAAAAGAAAAAGGGAACATATTACCTCCAGGTGCAATTAGAAGGAAACCAGCACCTGTTCCTTCCTTAGAATAGGCTCAATCAAAGAAGAACCTCCACACCCCTTCGGTTTGCAGCTCTTTATTTACACTGGATGAAGCAAGCTGCCTCTGGTTATCTTCAACCAATTCTACATGATCATGCAGCACGAAGCAAGAAAAATCATCTTTCTCTTGACTATATACATGTGAATTACTTGCCCCATTTTTTTTTTTTTTTTTACAAATATGGTTTCTCTATACAACTTCCTTTCTTCTCCACCAAAAATTGGTATAACAGCATATGTAAAATCTAGTTTCAAAACACCACCCAATCTGGCTCGCCATGACCTAGATAGAAACATTCCAAACCTAGCAGGGATATCTGCTATGACTACATCCATTACCAAGCTTCTAGATGGGATCCGGGCTGGTGACACCACCATATCTTTAATGACCCCCAAACACTTGACTTTATTTGAGTCAAAAGAATACAAGTCTCTGTAAGGTTTAGTAACTTGTAGGTTTAGCTGTTTCATCACTGATAATGGCATAAGGTTATGTGAAGCTCCTGAATCAAACATACAATTGTGCAAGAGAAAATCATGAATCAATAGAGAAATGTAGAAAGTATGGGTTGAAGAATCCATCTCCTCCGCATGTGGACCAAAAACCACTACTGGTTTATCTTCTTTCAAATTCACAGTGTCATTTACATTCACATTCTCTCCTAGATTGATAAACTCAGCAATCTCTCTCTGATAAACTGGTGTTTTGACCAACTCTGTGAGGGGCACTTGAATTCTAATTTTCTCTAATTCTTTAGTTAGACTAAACATATGACCCTGTTTAGTATTCCTTTCATTTTCATCTTCACTTCTCTTCATGACTGAAATCTCTTGTGGAATGGAAACAAATTTTTCTAAAGAAATTTTTTTCACTTTTGTCTTGAGAAGACTCACCTTGGAGCATTTGAGTCTTGCTACTTGTATTATGCTTCTGCTTTCCTTTATTCAATTGTTTTGCAGGCTGTGGTTCTTGTGGAGTCACCTTCTGTAAGGGAGTTGGAACTTGCTTCTCACCTTCATCTTCTAGACTTCTATAACTTTTCCTTGATCTCAAGTCATATTTCTTATGTAGTTCTGACTGCATAAAATCAGAAAACTGCTTCCAATACTCATCAATTTCATTCTCATCATAAATGGCATATGTTTCAGCATATTCATATTCTTCTCCCTCATCACCTAGTTCATCTTCATCTACTACATACAATGTGGAAATCTGATCATCATGGTCCCTTGAATGCTCTCGTATTTCATCAGGATCCGCTTCTATATACAGTGGTGCTTGAATTTGATCTTGATCTTTTCTCTCCTTCTGCAAAATTTGCAGAGGTTGTCTTCTATATTGAGGATTAAAATTTATGTTCTGTTGTGCTTGCCTCTGATAATTCTTACTCTCCAACTCTAATTTAATCAATTTATTTGACAAAGTTTTAATTACATTACTCATATCCTCTAATGTTTGACTTTGAGAGGACTCTACTTTAGCCTTTCCCTTATCTTGGATAGGTTGTGTCTCTGGTGTTTTACCTGCAACCACCAGATTTGCTTCTATCTCTAATGCATCAGTTTGGATCTAATCAAGGGTTGCAGATCTTCTCTCCCTCAATGTAAATCCAAAATTTGACTCAAAAGCCCCTGCAAAATTTATTTTTGCACCAGCAGGAGGGGGCTTAATCTCCATTGGAAGACTATTGTACAATTTATTAAACCTTCTGATGAATTCAACAACACTTTCATCAAACTTCTTCTTGATAGCATTAAACTCTATGAGTGAATATCCATGGTCTCTTTTCTTGCCCCATCTCTGGGTGAACAGGTGCTCCATCTCTTCCCATGTTGTAATAGAGTTACTAGGAATCCCTTTAAACCATTTTCTTGCTTCGCCATCTAAGGATTGGACAAAAAGTCTTAGAACAACATCTAGGTGTTCAACATTTACGTTTTCTGCAAAATAACAAAATACTGATATATGATTATCTATTGTTTGTTCATCCTCCCCTGAGAAACGAGGAACAATCATCAAGTATTCTTGTGGCAACTGAATAGGTGCATACCTATTCATAAAAAATGCAAGTGCTGCCATATTTTCTCCTAAATCTATTGAACCTTGATTACCAACAGATGTGGAACCTGACTGAGGAGTAAATGGAGTGTGCAGAGGTGGTAATGTAGTTATAGGTTCAGGCTAAATAACTATAGCAGATACTGAAAAAGAAACAGACTCTAAAGAATGTTCTTGACAGTTGGGTTCTTGAAATGAATTAGATGTAAAAGGTGACTCTTGGTCAATAAAAGATGAATGCGAAAGATGTGATGAACTACTGCCTGGAGCAAACAGTGTAGGACTTGGTGTAAGTGGAGTTTTAGGCCTTCCAACCCTCTTGGAAACTAGCCTCTCAGGATCTGAAAGGGCTTGAACTTTCTACTGTGAGGTATCTGACCTTGTATGGGGTCTCTTTGGAGCTAGAGTTATTATTGTTTGTTCAATACAGCCAAATATTTCCTCCTCACTAAACAACCAAAGGAAAATATTAAAAACCCAGGGAAAAGTATTCTTGTCTTCTCTCCCCGGCAACAGCGCCAATTAATGTTGTCCCTTAAGAAACCAATTTCCTGGCTATGTAGAAATTGTGCTTAAGACATTAATGTTTATAATTATTATCCCTTGTTTGTCACTTAATTGTATGTTGTATTCTCAAATGAAGGACCTGAAAGACTTGGTTTTTAACCCTTAATACTTAGGTGACATGAAAATCTCAGAATGCCATTTGATTGCTGAATATAAATGATGAATGAAGAAAGCTTGAAGAAGTCAGAGACAATATGTTGTTTTACACAAAATCTACTATCAGCGACACTTGGATAAGTTAAAGATAATATGTTGTCTTACATAGAAACTACTATCTGTAACTTAAAAGAATTGCAGAGGTAGGAACTTCAAGTATAGGATCTCTCTTTTAAGGGATTTTAACTTCAATTACATAAGCAAATAAAGACTTGCAGCTTCATTACCATACTTAAAGGAAGAAAACATATGATGACACATAACAGAGAAGTCACAAAATCATACCCAACAATGTGTGGAAAACTTTTAATTCTTTCATTAATCAACAATTTTATCAAGAATACAGTGGCCTAGTCTCCAGGTTCTCCAAAGTTCGAACCATTTCTCTGTAATTTTTCCTCTTTTTATACATTATGAGACAGTTGGTAATCACCAAAACTATCAAACTGCTTAACTATATACTAACTATCTAAAGTAAAAATCACTACAGACTATTACATTAGAGGGTAAAAGACACATCATTCTCAAGAAAATAAAATAACAAGAAGTAACAGAATTTAGAATGGTTGTTCGTTGTTCAAATCTGTGAGTTGGTTGCTGATGAATTTTCTTTGTAGATGTTCTGATAATGGTTAAACTACAAACTGCATTTTGACAAAACTCTGTGCGTGGACTTGGGCCCACGTATGTATCGGGAGCATTCCGATTGGCAGAAACACAAAGAAACCCAACCAATTACCGTTGCCTTTGGAATTTTAGTCATTCATCTCTAACTTTGGTTATTTTGCTAAAACAACGAAATCGGTTGATTTACGCGAAATATGGCAAATCATGGAACTAAAAAGGATTTAGACTCTGGTTCATAAACTTATCACGTCTGCCTGAGCTGTGCATGATCACCGTCTGATCACCCAGTCAATGGATGGTCTGATCCTTCGGAATTCAATGAAACTTTAAACCTGTTGAACAAAACCTTATCGCATCTGTTTTTTCAACAACCCTTTGACTCCCACACAGACCCAATAAGAAATAAAACTGCCAGTTAAAGATTTATTGGGTCCGATTTTAAAAATAAAACCCGATTACTTTTCGACGTGATATCTGTCGGATCTCGTCCCTTTCGATGGACGGCTGCGATTGATCCGGACTTCAATGGATTAAACTGCATTTCATACACCATCGCGTCTGATTTCTGAAATAAACTTCATTCTAGTTACCCACGTGATTGTCATCGGATCTGTTGCCTTGCAAGCGAGTGGCTCAGATCTTATCACGGGTTTCTCACATTCAAAAGCCATCAATAAAATAAAATAAATTATTTCTTTCAAATTTCCGCTTTTCCCCTTATTTCGCTGCAACAAAATATTTGATTTTTTTCATTTTTGTAATAAAATTGAAAATAAAATTAAAAGGACAATGGATGCTACAACAAGTTCAATAATACCTGCTGCAAGCATCTTGTCCAACTCCAGACAAACCTTTTCCTTGTATTTGGGATTTAGGCGATAAGGCCTTTGTTTAATTGGCTTCGCATACGGATTCAAGGTAATCTTCATGATGCCTAAGTCCCCTATTATTCCTTTCAAGTCTGAGAACTTTGTAGGGAACAAATCCTGATACTCACAAAGCAACTTAGTGACCTTGTCCACCATGGCATCATCCCAGTAGCCCCCTATCTTCGCAAACTTCAGCTCCGCTTCTGTACCAATGTTCACTTGTCTAGTCTTCATTGGCGCGGTGATATTTGGATTCTCTATCTGTGGTCCATTAGCTTCGTGGTGGCCTCCTACCTCTAGGATGTTTATCTTCCTTGGATCCTCCTCTTCTTCTTTAGCAGTCACATTGTAGCATTCCAGCACATGGCACCGCTGGGTGGTCCAATCTGGTTGAATCAGATCCAAGGGTTCTTGTGGTATTCTGAAGATCACTGCCTTGACCTCCTGCAATGCTTCATCAATGCATTCAAATCCATCCTCAAAGCTGAATGTCAGCAAAAATCCCTGCCTCAAAATATCCCAATTGTTAGTGTCGCGGCGAAGCTCTGTTTCGAGGTACCAATTCATTGGTATTACATCCAAAGTGTGACAGAATAAATGTACCCACTTAAGTTGTGGCTCTGCTCCATAAACGTCAGTTCATTTTTCAAAGTGATCGCGTGGATCATTCCTTCCATCATACTTCTCTCTTATCCAAACTTTTGGGTGACCAAACCGCAATATCATCATTTTGTTGTATTCACACCATCCATTAAAACTTTATTTATGCATACCCCACCACCTTGTGGGCGTAACGCGCAGCGCCAAATCCATTACTTGGAAGCGATGCTTCTCAGGCACTTCCCTTTCAAATGCATCCAAAAATTTGTCTACGTCAGTTAGACCATCATAATAAGGAAAACTCCTTACCTCCAACGATACACAGTGCATCGATTTAGTCATCATGTTACAACGCATACAATGTAAAATTTGAAACGGGAACTATAAACTCAAAACGGAAACTCTGGCCAAAAAACCCCATAAAAACATCAAAAACAGTGCTAAAAACGAAAAGTGTTGATGCTGGAATAATACCTTTTTTTTTTCTAGGGTAAATTTTCATCATGTTTTAAAAATGGTGGTGAAAACCAATTTTTTGTGCAAAAATTGTCCAAAAAACACCCTCAAAACAAAAAGTGTTGATGTTCGAATAACACTTTGCAAAAAACACCCTCAAAATGA
Source organism: Pinus tabuliformis (assembly GCA_031772625.1). Taxonomy (NCBI): domain Eukaryota; kingdom Viridiplantae; phylum Streptophyta; class Pinopsida; order Pinales; family Pinaceae; genus Pinus; species Pinus tabuliformis. Next base: position 287,717,775 of record CM062804.1, on the reverse strand, counting down.
AAAGTGTTGATGTTCAAATAACATTTTTTTTTTTAAATGGTAAATTTTGTGCAAAAACACCCTCAAAACGAAAAGTGTTGATGTTCAAATAACATTTTTTTTTTTAAATGGTAAATTTTGTGCAAAAACACCCTCAAAACGAAAAGTGTTGATGCTAGAATAACACTTTTTTTTTTCGAGGGCACATTTTCAACATTTCGAAATAATGGCGAAAAGATTTTATCATGACTCCGAAAAACATTAAAATTTCCAAAGAATAATAAAGAAAAAAATTAAAACAATGAAAAAACACAAAACAAAAGAAGTTAAAAAAAATAACAAAACGTAAATTAAAATATATATTAAAAACAAAACATTAAAAAAAAAAAAAAAAAAAAAAAAAAAAAAAAAAATATAAAAAAAAAAAAAAAAAAAAAAAAAAAAATTCACATATATAAAAAGGGAAGGAAAAAAAAAATCAAACATAAATAATAATAATAATAAATTGAACAAAAAAAGAAGTCAATCATAAAAATGTTTAAAAAAACAAAATTAACCTATAAAATATAAGAATTAAAAAACTAAAAAAAAAAAAATGTAAAATAAAATGATCTTGTAAGCCATAAAAAAAAAAAAACAAAAAACAAAAATATGGAAAATAAATAAATAAATAAAAATTAAAAGAAACTATAAAATTAAATAAGTAAAAAAAAAAAAAAACATTAAAAAAAAATGAAAATTAAAAACAAACTAGATTTTAAAAAAAAAACATATATATATATAACCCAAAAAAAAATTAAAAACTACTAAAATTAAGATTAAAAACATTTTTAAAAAAATCTAAAAATAAAAAATATACTCAAATTAAAAAACAAAAAAAACCAAAAACCAATTAAAAAATAAAAAAATATATATGTATTTTCAAATTTAAAAAAAAAAAGAACAAACAAACAAAATACATTTAAATTTAAAACTATATATATATATATATATATATATATATATATTTTTTTTTTTTTATTAAAAAAAATCAAAACAATTTTAAAAACAAATATTTTTTATTTAAAACAAAATAAAAAATTTATTAACCATTTTTTATTAAATAAACTTTTGATTTTTTTTTAAACAACATTTTTTATTTACTAAAAAAATAAATAAATAAATAAAAATAAAAATAAAATTTGGACTCTCCCGGCCTCCCGTGATGCCGCGGCCATGAGTGGAAGACGCTACATGCAGCCCCTCCGCCCACGGACGCGCTACAACGAGTGGTCGGGTGTAGAATCAATTTTTTTTTTTTTTAATTAAAAAATATTTGTTTAAAATTTCTTAAAATTAATTAAAGTTTAAAATTTTAATTTATTTAAAAAAATTTAAAATTAATTTCTTTAATTTTATTTTAAGTTTATTTAAAAAAAAATGCTTATAAATTAATTAAAGTTTAATTTTTTTCTTTTAAAATAAAAAATTCCTATTTAAAAAGATATATAAAATATGCTATTTTAAATAAAAATAAATAAATAAATATTATTTATTAAAAAAAGTTAAATGTTTATTTTTTTTAAAATCAAACATATATATGTTTTTTTTTTAATTTTATTTTTTTGTTTTTAAATAAAAAATATAGGGTTTAAAAAAAATTAAAGATCCTTTTCTTTTTCTTTTTTTTAAATCAAAAATAGATATTTCTTTTTAGCTTTAAATGTTTTTTGAATTTTTTATTTTTTAATATATATATATATATATATATATATATATATGTATATATATTTTTTATATATGTATATATATATATATATATATATATATATATATATATATATATATATATATATATATATATATTTCATATTTTTTTGGTTTTTTTTGTTGTTTATAATTTGAGTTAAAAAAGTTTTTAATCTTAATTTTAGTAGTTTTCTTTATTTTTATTTTGTTAGTTTTTTTTTTTTAAACCTAGTTTGTTTTTAATTTATTTTTTTCTAGTTTTTGTTAATGTTTTTTTGAATTTTTCTATTTTTACTTACTTAATTTTATAGTTTTTTTAAATTTTGTTTTTCTTTTCCAAATTATTTTATGGTTTATGAGATTTTTTTTTTTTTTTAGTAATCAACATTTAAAAAAATAAAAATAAAACAACTTGAAAATTCGTTAAGTAATCATGATTTCAAAAAAAATTAGACATAATAAATTTTGAAGTGTGGAAAATAAGCCCTCTAAAAAAAAGGTAGATTGCATCAACACGTTTTAAAATCAGCATGAAAATCACTAACATTTAAAAACAAATTTTTATATTTGATACATAAGAAAATTTAAAGTGTCAAAAATATGCTCAAAAAAAAAGAAGTGTATTTTGCATCACCACTTTTCAAAATCGGGTCACTTTTCTACTACCTCTACAAAATGGGTAATCGTATCAGTTATTTAAAGTGGCAAAAACTATGTTGTAAAAAAAATATATGTGTTCTGCATCGCCCCTTTTCAAAATCGGGTCACTTTTTTGCTATCTCTACGAAACGAGTAACAGTATTAGTTCTCATTTCAAAGTTTACATTGTTCGCATCGTAGATACTTCATGCAACCTATTATGTCAGTGCTCCAGCTCTTCATCTGCATCTGATGTACAGGAACTTTTGCGATCCCATGCAATGCGTCCATGAGTTGTCGAATTAACCCAATATTGATCTCGCGTTGTTATTTTATAGATCTGATCCAAATCATCGTCGCTTTCCTCATAATTGCGGACTAGTTTAGTATAGCGCGGTCCTTTTGTAGGGTCCAAAGGTACTACTACGCGGAGCGATTTCCTTTCAAATGACATCATCCGCTTCTTCAAATTGATTACCCCATTCCTGTCAATAGCCCAATTGATCCCAAGGAGCGCGGGGTATGGATTGTTGTCATCCATGATCTCTATCAATTCAAAATTGGCCAACACACTCACACTTTCAATCTCTACCGTCACTCCTTGCAATCTTCCCATGGGGATAATCTTTTGTTGATTTGCCATCCTCAATTTAATTGGAGACCACTGTAGCGCAGGTCTCCCCATTCTCTCCCATGTCTATTTAGGCAAAGCATTCGCATCGACTCAAGATCTAAAATAACTTGATCCATTTCATACTCTCCTATTTGCACAGTGAGCCTCATCTCACACCCAGTTCTTGCCTTATGCTTATCAATTTTTCTAACTACGTGAGGTCCTTTAGGAGCATTTTCTTTACCAGCACATTTATTTATCAACTCCAGTAATCCTTTCACGGCCTTGATAATGCGTAGAAGCTTCATACATCTCTCCAAGAACGTAGTAAGCATGGAGGGATCCATTTCTTCAGACAACTTATCCTGACTTCCTTAGGTAGAGGACTCAGTGAAGCTTTTCTTTGCTTCCATGAACGTCTCTTTCACACACTCCAAGTCAAACCCAACCTCTTTTTCTGGAGCCTTGCAAACCCATTCACTTTCTTCATGTTGTTTTCCTTTATCCTCACCAGTCGTCATTCCACTTCGCAGCACGATATTCACGTTAGGATCTTCTTCGCGGGGTTCAACCCTCATCATCTGCAGGTTCTAGGTAGGTTTCTGAGGCTACACCCTCTTCTCTTGCATCTTAGCTATCAATAAAGGGCAGTCTTTTATCGTGTGATCAAACTGAGTATAGTATTGGCACGACAGGTGTGCCGGTCTCGTACACTCTAGTACGTAGTGTCCTATCACTCCATAATTGTAAAAAATGACTTGTCCCTTACCTCTACCAGGTCCTCCTCCACCTCGGCCTCGTCCGCGCCCCTGATATCCTCCACACACTCCCCAACACCTTGATTTAGAGGCCGAGTCTCTGTCTGCATTTGATATCAGGCATTCTCTCCATCATCATCTCATAGCTACGATAGTTATGCTCATCTTGGCCCATCGATTTGTAGAAGAGATGTTGTGGTGTCTGTACAAATTTCTGCAGCAAGTGACAATTGTTTGTTACATGTTTTCCAGCTACCTGACAGACAGCACACCACAACGCAGGCCCTGCACTTGGCCCTACTTGAGCTTTCGGCCTCAGTGGCATTAGCCCACCTCCTGCAACGTAATTCACGAAGACAGGGCAATGATCTTTATCATGCCCCTGACTCTTACATTTCATACACCAAACTTCTTCGTGCACCTCTGGCTGAGCCGCTCTATCCTTCTTCAGGATTTGAAACTTTAGGCAAAGATTCTGCAACTCTGCGTGAATTTGCAGAACTCCCAGAGCAGCATCTTAAATCAGTGTCTCATGCAACCTCATCGCAATTTCCAGGTCTTCCGCCTGGGTCCCAATCTTCTGCTGTGATAAAGCAACCCTTAGGTGAGGCAAGAGCGAAGCTACAAACCATTCACAGTGTTGTCCATCTGTAAGATTCATATTAGCTTTGTGGATTTGGCATTTCAATCTCTGATCCAGCTCCCAGGGTGTTTCGTCAGGCCTCGTCATGATTTCCTTGAATCTAATGACTAATTGCGACTCAAAATCGGGCCTACTGAATTCCTTATTCAGCACGGTCTAAGTGTCTGCCAATGATGCCATTGGGTTATCAATGTAGTACTTAATGTACCATGTCAACGCGCGATCTTGTAGAGCAGTAACCAACTGAGTTTTCTTCATATGATCAAATGTAATATTCTGGGTTGTCCATATGGCCTTTACAACGAACCAAAACTGGTTCAGGTCCTCATTTCCCAAGCCCTTGAAAATGGGAAACTTCATTGTATTCGACATATTGAACGATGGTGGAGGTGGTGGCAGTGTGGGCGAAGGTGTATGAGGTGGAGGTGAAGCTGGAGGTGGTGTGGGTGGGTGAGGTATTCGAGGAAACCCTTGCCTTATTAACTAAACAACGCTCTGCAGTGAAGCTTGTGCTGCTTCTTCGTTGTCACTCAGAGGAGGCTCAATCAGCGGGTTATATTCAGGGCCTTTCCTTCCTCTATCCTTGAATAACTTTCCACTTCACGTAGCTCCAAACATCAAGGTAATGGCATAACCCAAATTTCACACAAGAACCTCTTAATCCAAGTATTCAAAGATCTTAGATACTTACCTCGCTGTCCCTTGAAGAAGCATCGCTCTACTTTGTTGTAGCTGACTGAAGTATCGACCGCGAAGTCTGTCACAAATCATCCTATGACGCGATAAAGCTAGTGATCCACAACATGCACAATCTTATCTTCAGAGGCTTCCAATCTCCACACTAGCTCCGAGGTCAACACTATTGGACCGTCAAGCCTCCACCTTCCTTGGACGTCCACCACTTTAGCAATCCATTCGTATAGTTCGATTAAGAAGGAAAAAAAGAAAATTTTGTGTATATCTGTGTACATATATCTATCCAACCACTATTCTTTTGTCAAGTGCAGCTTTTGTTTTCTTGTGCCACGAATTCATGGATCTTTCTATCCAACCACTCCTCAATTTCTTTCTTAGTTGGATTCCAATGATGCGACATCACATATCTCCTTACGCAGATCTTGGTCCCGGAAATGGAACCATTTGTTGGCTTAGTGGGTCTTGACCCAAGTTCAGAGTTAGTTTTTCCAAACAAATCCCTACACTACTGGCCCTTTCAGCATCAATCCGCAGAGCGCGGACTGAAGTCTCACCGGAAGCAGTATGGAGAGGATGCTGGAACCAAGTTTCCGCACCCAGAGATTAGTGTAATGTCGTTTATGCCCTAAACCTTCCTTCGTGTAGATAGATAAGCCTTTAGGGCTTATCGAAATAGCTTCTCTTAATCAACTTCTATAACTCCGTGAATGTTCATGACTTTCTTTCGTGGACCCTAAACAAGTGAATCAACCACTTACGAACCTCTGTGATGACCCTTAATCTCGTATTTACCCAAATCAGTTTAAGTGTTCAATAAATTTAACATGCAACAAGATATTCTTCACGTAAACAGATACTATTACTTGTGTTCATATGAAAATATAGATCATGTAAAGTCACGCATCAATACAATATTAATTTATAAACCCATCATTCATCATAACATAATATCATCCATAACAAAAGTAAATAGATAAACACAGGAATTTCTAGAATAATCTCTTTATTATTACTTCAGTTCTGTTTACAGACTCAAGACTTCCATGTGCACTCAACTGCAGGGTTCCGCACACTCAGTTGCAGACTCTACTCTAGGCCTCTCCACACATGGCTGCAGTGCCTCTCTTCTACTCTAAGACTTTTTCTCTCTTCCTTCTATTGACCCATTACATTCATATTCATCATCGATCGTTATCATGCCTTAGACTCTCTAAGAATCTCCTACTTATGCAATCCCATGGTCCGCAGACCACGAGTAGATCTATAAAATCCGACACATCTTACATAAAATAAGGGTGAAACCCTTTATGACACTTTACTATCTACGCGCTCCGTGACCACAACTTGTAGAGACTTTACATTTTATACAACAAAACTTGGGCTTTTTTCCCCAAAACTGACCCTAGGGACCCTATCCCAACAATACAACACAAAGTTACAAGCACAATGCATCAGACAGTTACATCAATCAGAGGAAGATCAAATTTACACATTATATCATCAACAAATTAACAAAGACTAGTAAAAAGCATGGCACGACCGGAATATTCAAGCTAAACATCTTCAAGTTGACGATTTAGTCCTACTGTACGACAGTCGAGTCAAAGGAAAACTAAAGAAACTTGAAATTGCATGGCTAAGTCCATTTGTCATTGAGGATATTTGACCATTGGGAGTAGTTCAATTAAAGACATTATAGGGTCACCTCTTCAAGTCTCTTGTTAATGGTGCCCATTTAAAAAAATACATTTCATAAAATAGTTATTATAGGTTAATTGTAAGACTAATTAATAAAAAAAATAAATCTAATCGACTAATATGTTAAATATTAATTTCTTAATAAAAATAATAAATAAACAATTATTAGATTATTATGTTCTTTTCATTTTTATATTTTTTAACAAATTAACAAAAAGTAGTTACAAATATAACCAACATAATAGTTGACATACCAATAAAATCCAATTACAAGGATACATTAGGCATTCACACCGAGTAATTTTATGGAGCGGGAAGCCGACCTACACAACCTCTTAAGAGAAAAATAAAGTTCAGAATGATAACAATACGAAGATGATCAACATACAAAACACAGAAGGAGAAGTTGACTTGTGTCTCAAAAGAAATGTTCGGCAGACCAAACACATAGGCTACGACTTTATAAATCAATAAACCCCAAAGAAAACAATGACTACTTACCGAGAAGTAGTTCAAGAAACGCAGTCACATAGAAATACCTCACGCATGACTCTAATAGAGTTATCCATAAAAGACAAGAATAGGGACCCATTAACCAAAGCAATCAAGTACTATCATCCCTCTCTGACACGTCGCACACTTCGCGCATCCCACCATTTCCATTAGCAAAATTCATTTCAAGATAGTCCACATTTACTACCCACTCTGCAAGAGAGGTGGTTAAATGATGGCATCCATGAGCGAGATGACGATCAGAAAATCAATCAAAAACTGAAGAGGCATTCTGAATGACAGAAATCAAGCAACAATGATGGCGCATTTAATGCCACTTCTATAAAAATCATGGAGTACCTTGGGTTGTTAAAACTGACATATTTTGTGACATGGAAGATATCCCCTATATTCCTAGCCTTGTAATTTACATTTCCAATATCTTAGATTACCTCTCAACATAAAAATTTCGGGACAATTTCTCTATGGCGAAGAGGAGGTCAGAACTGAAGAATAAGAAGTCACAATGGAGCCTGAAGCAAAGCACATTTCGACCTCGCTGGTAAAACAAAGCTAGAAATTCGCATGCACAATATCAAGCAGGCGCAGGTGGACAAGCCTGCGTGGGAGAAGCACTTTGAAGCCTACCTTAAGTGGTCCAAGATAGGAGACTAGTGGAACACTCATACAAACCTCTTAGAAAAAGCTAAAATCTGAGACATTTTGGGTGCCCCATTAGTTGCAGACCTCCAAGGTATGAAAGAGGAGGTTGCCAAATACCTAGTAAGTAGGTACCACAATGGAAATCAATGGCTAGATTAACCACATTTTATTTATGATATTACTATTCATTTGATAATTGGAATTCCCTACAAAGGAACCAAGTTACCGACCATAGTTGATGTAAATGACTGGCTCACGAAGCTCATCAGAGGAGCATCCAGGAATAATTCATGAGGTCTGGTCATCAGTCAAGTCCAAGACCCTGTGGCTAGATGGATATGCACAATTGTCTCCTTATATCTTACCTCATCAAGTCAAGCCTCGGACGTCAATATCATAATGCTTGAAGCCATTGGTGAAATAGCGAAGTCTGGAATTCAATATAATTGGGTAGATCATGTAGCTAGTCTCGTTAAATCCAACTTCCACAAATGTTAGAATTTTGGTAAGGCTATTCGCTTTCCCTCTATGTTAATCTAGATAGTTATTAGGTCAAACCCACCAGTTGGGGAAGCATACTCCACAAAGAAAGACATACCTCTTATGTTTAATTCCTAATATTTTCTAGTACCTGGTCGAGGAAAGCCCAGTCTATAGGCCCCAGTGAAATTTTCAGGAATTGGCTACTAAATATTAAAAACATTTCTCATAAATGGAGCGTGCCTCAGCACATTCATCAAGCCCTCCCCCAATGTTCGCATATTCAACTTTTCCTAGATGATATCAAAGTCTAGTATAAAAATTCACATCTGGTCAATCCCAGGAACTCCCTTATTAACCCACTATCGACCAAATATTTGATGAATTACGTTGTTAATCGAACACCAACTATATTATTCCAGTTGTAGTATTTGAACCATCCCATGACATCATCACCCCCTTAAGAGATGTCGAAGTCGAAGAGGAAGTCCAAGTCATTATGTACCTGCAACCTTTCAAAGTTGACATGTCAATACCCTTTCCTGAGTCCTATAACAAGCATTTTCATAAAGAGTCCATCAACCCTAAGTCCACTCCATTGAAAGCCAAGTCAACCCAATGGAAAAAAATTCTTAATAAAATTAAACTAAATGATCCTAAGAAGCAACAACAGTTGGAATAGGTCATTAAACAACTGTAGCCCGAAGAAAAAATAGCAAAAAAACCTTGCAAGCCTAGATCTCCCTCCATTAAGATGCAAATATGTGATGCCTTAGAACATTACAAAGGCGTTGTCACTAAGGGTATCCAGATAAAAATAGAGGAAGTGCTTCATAAAGGTAAGCATAATGGTGGCTCTTCTTCACAACAATGTCAACTTAATGGTACTCCAGACTAGTCGGAGAATCAAACAATCAAGTTTTCTACAGTCACAAAGATTGATTTAACAAAGGATACTCCTATCCACTCATCGACTCCTATTTTAGAAGAATAAATTCAATCTGGCCAGGAGAAGTTTGAAGAGGAACACTCTGGAGAAGAGAAAACTGACAAAGAACACTCTAAAAAGGAGCATTCTCATGAGGAGCAGTCAAAAAGAGAACAATCCAATAAAGAACAGTCTAAGAGACACCAGTCGGAACAAGGTTAGTTGGAACAAAACCAGTCAGAACAAAACCAGTCAAAGCACACTCAGTCGAGGAAATCCAATCAGAGGAAAATTATTCAGAACTAAATCAGTCAAATAATTAGAATAATTCAGAGTATAATTCCAAAGATAATTCATGTGTCAAAACTCAATGTGACGAAATTATCAGATACTACAATTAGCATGCCATAGGTACTTCTACTAAGTGTCAAGAAGAGAAAGAAAATGAAGTGTATACTATCAATACAACAGTTATAAACAATCCAAGTACCACATTCGTCTTGACTACTCAAACAACTCCAAAACCAACTACAACATCCATTCCAGCAACCAAAGAGAGAAAGAAGCCTATTGATATTACTAACAAATATTTTGAAGGAAATTAATCAACTAATAAAACACTAATAAAATAAACAAGAGATATATACACAAGTCAGACATGGCAGTAATTTTATTTTTTATTAATAAATTTACGAACAATTTTTTAGATAAAAGAAAATATAATATACATATCACATTAAAATATACAACACATAAATAGGACTTATAAATTAACATCCATTTTTCCATAACCATTTTTAAATTTAATTAATAAGTGGATACAAATTTAATATTTACAATAAAACAAGGTTTTTAATTACGAATATTTACCATGGATATTATTAACTTCTAAATAGGATTTTTTTACAATACCATGGGCCAATACCCAGAAGAGAAAGATAGAGAGAGGGAGGGAGAGAGGGAGAGGAGGGAAGAAAATCATAATACCATGGGCTAATACCATGGTTTATCAATACCATGGGCCATGGGATTTTATTTATTCTCTTACAATACCATGGTTCAATATCATAGCTTATCAATACCACATGCCCAGAAACCATAACTTATTTCAAAATCAAAATATTTTACAAATACTTTATTTTAATTTAATTTTATAACGTTTTTAAATTAAATCTAAAGCAAAAAGGTTATAATTTCTTTTGAGGTATATCTAAACCCTCCATCCTCATGACTACTAAAAATATTCCCATAGAGATTAAATCCAGGTCTTAATAAATTAAAAGTGAGAATACTTTTAAATACACATATGTGAAATTTATTTAATATAAATAATATTATAAAGAATCAGGATAGATGCATTATATATACATATGTGAAATTTATATAATATAAATAATATTATAAAGAATCAGGATAGATGCATATTAACGAAGGATCCAAGTGGAGAGAAAGCAAAGTGACTAACAATGATAAAGGAAAGATAGTGCATGATGATTTTAAGTTTTTTATTATTGTATTTTCTTTAACGTGATTGATCCAAAATATAGGTTTAATATTTTACAACCAATTATGTTTTTTTTATATATATAATTTAGATACTTTCTTAAATACAATACAATGGGATCATATTTAAGAGAGGGTGAGTGAGATGGAGGGGGAATAGAATCGGGGAGAGAGACATAGAGGTGGGAGAGACAAGGAGAGAGGGGAAGGAAGAGAGAGAGGAGGGGGAGAGGAGGAGAGAGGAAGGGAGAGAGATGGATTTGGAGGGGGAAAGAGAGGGAGGGAAGAACAAAGACATTGAAGGATAGAGGCAGAGAGAGGGAGAAAGGGAGTGACAAGGTAGAGATGAAGATGGAATGAGGGAGAGAGGAGATGAGGGAAAAGAGAGAAATTGTGAGGCTAGAGATAGGGAAAGAAGGGGAAGAGAGAGAGGGAGAGGGAGAGGGAGACAGTGGGAAGATAAAGAGAGAGAGGGAGAGGAAGAGGGAGAGAGAGTGAGATAGATAGTTATGGAGGGAGAGTGTGAGAAGGAGAAGGAGATACAAGGGGAGATAGAGATATAGATGTTGGGGGAGAGAGAGAGGAAGAGAGAGACAAGGAGAGGAATGGGGAGGGAGAGAGAGAGAGAGAGAGAGAGAGATAGATAGATATGGAGAGAGTGTGTGTATGTTTTCAAGTTGATATAGAGAGATAAAGGAGAGAAAGAGGCAGATAGAGATATAGATGGAGGGGGCGAGAGGGGGTAATAGAGAGACAGAGAGAGAGAGAGAGAGACAGAAAGAGACAGAGAGAGATGTGTTTAGGGGGTTGAGATAGAGATACAAATAAGGAGAGATGGAGGGAGGTATAGATATAGATGAAATGGGAAGAGAGGGAAGAAGAGAAAGATAGATAAAGGGAGGGAGAGGTGGAGAGAGAGAGAGAGAGAGAGACGGGGGAGAGAGATAAGGAGAGAGGGAGGGAGTTAGACACAGAATGGAAGGTGGAGAAAGAGGGAAGAATAAAGAGACACACAGAGACAAATACAGACATAGAAGTTAGATCTAGAAATTCACAAATATTTTGGTTTTTCACTAAAATAGATGTTTTGATTTCAGTGTCGTTGTTGATTTCTAATACTAATTGATCACTATCACTAGATGCGTTGATTTTAGTGTAGATGCCGATATCTAATCTTATTTAATACTTTACACTAGATGCATTGATTTCAGTGTAGATGTTGATTTCTACTCCTATTTTCTTGTTTGCACTGGATGCATTGGTTTCAGTGTAGATATTGGTTTCTAAACCTATTTGATCACTTGCACTAGATGCATTGATTTTAGTGTAGATGTCGATTTATAAACCTATTTAATATCTTACACTAGATGCATTGATTTTAATGTCGATTTCGATTTCTAATCCTATTTAGTACCTTACACTAGATGCATTTATTTCAGTGTAGATGTTGATTTCTACTCATATTTAATTGCTTGCACTAGAAGCATTGGTTTCAGTGTAGATATTAATTTCTAGTCATATTTGATTGTTTGCACTAGATGCATTGATTTCAGTGTAGATGTTGATTTCTAATCCTATTTGATTGTTTGAACTAGATGCATTGATTTCAGTGTAGATGTTGATTTCTGATTTGATGCAACTAGATGTATGATGTACAATAATTTCAAAGTAATTAGATTAATATTGTGCATTGATTTCAATGTAAGCACATCTCTACCCCCATCAACCATATATAATCACAGTTCACCATAAAAAAAATATAGACATAGTCTAGGTGAAACACTAGAGGCCTCATTAATGATAAACAAGCTAACTCTAGAAATAGATCTGAGCATGATATTGTGAGGCTTTTGCTCATCTGAGTGGCCTCTAGGAATATTCTCCAACCAAGGTCAAATTGACATAGGGAGAATATCCTTTGTTGGACCATTCTTCAAACCAAGGTCAAAGTGACATAGGAAGAATATCATTAAGTCATAAAGACACAATAAGAATGCCAGTCCATGATGTTATGTATTATTTCAAACCATTCTCCAACCAAGGTCATAATGACATAGGGAGAATGTTGGACCATTCTCCAACCAAGGTTGCAAGGACATAGGGAGAAATTTTATCCAAGATGGTGTTTGTTGGAGGAGCTAGTTGGGTTGACCAACTAGTCGAATGGAAAAAGGGCTAGTCAGCCCTGCCAACTAGCCCTAGTCACATCGATGATCTATAATGTGATGTAAGGTTAACTAATGGCAGTTTAAGCAGATAATCAGTCAGATAGTTAGACCTGCATAATTGTTTCATTAGTTTATATGTATTTGTTTGCATAGCAATGTAACAGGTTGGTTGGATATATAATAAATAATATATCTCTATGTGTCTTGGTTATCTCTCCATTACTATATTTTTCATACCTTTTGTTGAAATATGGCAACAAGAATATTCCAATTTAATTTTTCCTTAAATTAAATTGTGAATTAAAATTGAATTTAGTCTTAACAGCTACTTTGAAATAATTAATTAATTCATTTTGAATTACTAGTTGGAGAAATTCAAGTTAGAAGTCTTTCTGAAGTCATGCAAGAGTTATCCCTTAAATTAAGGAGATAAGATTGAGTTATATTTTAGTTGTAATTAGTTAACTCAGTTTACTGAGTTAAGTCCAGTTAAATTAGTTCCAAACTGTTTGAGGAACTCATAGAGAGTTAACAATCAGTTGATGCATGCATGCACTCAACTAGTGCTACTCCAGTTAACTAAATATTCCCTCATCAGAAACCCATGCATGTCTATTATGAGAAATACCTAGTTGAGATTAAAGTCAAGGACAGTGTACTATCAGTTTCACGTGTTTTCCTATAAAGAAAACTCATGCATGCATTCAAGGATCATTCCTTCAGGATTGCGCAGGTACAACAGTGTGTGAGAGAGTGTTCCATTTGGTGAGGTGAAGATCATCCCAAAGGAACAACGCAAGGAAATAGGATCTTGGAGGGCAAAGAGGAAGGTTGGAGAGTAGCCAAGATTTCCTGTGATCATCTGTGAGGATTGTACTGAGAGCTAGCTAGCTATGAGAGCTAAGGCTTTGTATAATTCCTATGTATTTCCACCGTGTATGATAATACAATACTGTGGGGTTTTTAGCTGAGGCTTTCCCCAAAGTATTTTCATGTGTATTGTGTGATTGATTCTTCTTCTTCTTGTTATATTGTTCAACTCGATCTTTAAGCTTCCGCAAAGTGATAGTAGAAGTAGGTTATAGTATTCTGCTTTGATTTATATTGCATTATCGGGTTAACCTACATCATATTTTCTACATGGTATCAGAGCTAGATTTGTAGAAAATTTCTACATGGTATTGGAGCTGTGAACAATATACTGAGAAGAGAATTCGAAGTTTGAAGTTTGAGGTTGCAGGTGAAAATCGAATTCATATCATACTTCAAGGTTGGCCAATGGTGTTCTATGGCTTAAGACTCAAGTATGCCTTAGAAGGTAGCTTGAATTACATAGCATGGAAATATAGAATGGAGGTTGTATTAGAAGACAATGGCTTAAAGGAATTCATTGATCAAGAAATCCCAAAGCCAGCTTCAACTAATGCACAAGAGTTGGCTGAGTGGAAGAAGTGTGTGGCGAAGGCGAGACGGATCATCCTTGAGGGAGTTCGAGACCATATTGTCTCGAGTCTCCATGGGAAGGATACTCCATTTTCAATGTGGAAGACATTGAAGGACCTCTACCAGAACAGTAGCGACCAGAGGAAATTGGCACTCAAGGATAAGCTTTAAAGAATCAAGATGGAGAAGGGTGATACTATTTCCACATATCTGAACAAGCTAACCACCTTCAAATATGAGCTTGGCAATGTGGGAATAACTACTGCTGATGATGATATGGTGAGCCTCGCTCTCCTTGGCCTTCCAAAGAGTTGGAATAGCTACTAGGACTCTGTGAATGGAAGGGAAAAACTGCCGAATTGGGAACGACTGTGGTAAGATCTTATGCAAGAGGAGATCAGGAGGAGCACACGAGATGGTTCTTCATCCAAGAATGATGATGAAGAAAATATGGCCTTAGCAATTAATGCAAGGAAAGGGAAGGGGAAGGCTTCCCATTTCAAATCAAATTCTTCTCATGGAGGGAAGAAGGGTGACATGTCTAAAGTAAGATGCTTTAATTGTCACAAGATGGGACATTGTTGTAGGGAAAAGTATCCGACTCGGATGACCCTATCCCACTCTAAGGGTGATAGTTCCTTAGCAACAACTGTAAAACAAACTACTTAAGGTTTACTTCTTTATGAAAGCAAAAGAGAATGGAGAAATGCACTAACCGTTGCCTTGCGCTTAATGTCGAATCCAAACTCTTCTCTTTGGCCGCTTGCTCCTAGCTCCCTGTTCTTTTGCTTGCCCAGCTACAATGAGATCCTGCAAAATAACAAAGAAGGAAACTACAAGAGGCATGCAATCATAACTGGTTCATGGATTAGTGTAAACCAAACATGCAATCATCACAATATATTATTGAAACAAGAGCACATAGAAGAACCTCAATAGCTTTTATTAATGAAGAAATAAAGGTTCTGGGAGTATTACAACCATTGAAGGCTCCAACCCAGCAACACCTCCCAGCAGAAAGAATTTCTCCTCTTCACCTCTCTCAAACAATCACCCAATAGTTCTATAGTGAAACCAACAGCATATCATTACTTTGCACAAAATTCCAGCCTCCTGAGCTCATAGGAGAGAGCTCAATATATAGATGAATTGAGAAAGGATGAGTCAGCTTGCAACTGATGTGTAGTTGCCTTGTGTCCTCTCTCTCTTCAGTTAATCTTTAGTTGATCTTCAGTTCTTGAGTCCACTTGGAGAACCTTGCTTCCACTTGGAGAAACAGAGCCTCTGACTCATCACAAGGCGAAATACCTGATCCAAGTGTCATTTTTGGAAGATTCCAGAGAAATGACTCAGTGTGCCACTTGTCCCATCTCGCTCAGTGCAGGTGGCCTTTGTTCCACTTGCTTTGCAACGCAGGTACACCATGGAGCAACTGAGTTTCAGCGCAGAAACCTAGTGGAGCACCTGCTTTGATTTCAGGATTGCTTGTTTTTGAGTGTTTTCAGGTGGAGAACTGATCTGAGAGCTGTTGGTTTGCTGACCTTGTTCCTCTAGGGGTAGGAACATCATGTTTAGGGAACTTTGGATCCCTTGGATTATTGACAATTCATGCTTGTTGCTGTAAGGCACAAATTTGTCTATAACAGATGCCCCCTAAAGTATGAGGTCGTTTATCGGGTGAAATGCTTTATTGAGAGGATCCGAAGTTCATTCAATCTGCTGAGAAGTGTCCTGTAATAAGATACAATACGATACATTATTTTTCATACATTTTCATGATCTAGCTGAGGCGAGCATTCCCATGCTCAGCTTTATAAATACATTTTGGTACATACAACAGACGATCGTCTGATTGTAGACTGATAATTCTCTGCTGTAATTATCATCCTTTGAGAAGGATGATCATCTGCTGCAATGATGTACATATCAAATGTCTTTATATCCTGAATATATATCGCAGCCCGGATGGATGAAACTAGATCCGGGGTCTTCAATCTCTTCCGATCTTCACTCGATGTACAAGTCGATCCATGTGAGAATTTCTTGAAGTCGAACATGGAAAGACATCGCTTGATTACCGGCCAATGATGTAAACCGTTAACAAGCGCGAGAGGAATCACCGATAAGGATGATGACCCTCAAGGTACAGCAGTACAATTCACATGGTGGGAATAAAGGATTGGCGTCGACCACCATGCAAAATCCTCTGGTCGAAGGTCATTGATGTATACCTGTCGCCGGAAGTGAGAAACTTGCCATTGAGGCATGCAAGCTTCAAAGTACTGAAGGGGTTGTTCCTAGATCAACTCCTTGGATAATGAGCTGATGTCGACAAGGAGTGATCCGTCAAAGGAGGGCCTTAATGAATCCCACATCAGTGACACGGAACGGAGCTAGTGATTGTGATGAGGTGAAAACAAACTGTGATGTATGATTCAGGGTGGCGGTCATGAAGCGGATGAAGGATAATGTATGGCAGTGGATGGGACACGGTTGACTCTTTGCAGAACCACATCTCTTGAACATATAACGACACTGATGTGATGGATTGGTAGCATTACCCCAATTGTGGATGGTGTGGCGAGGACCATGGTTATGAGACCGGTGAATGAAACAACCCAACCCGATGTGATACGGAGGACAAAGTGTCATGTTCAAGAGCGACTTGCTACCATTAATGCTGTGAGGTTCTCCCAATTTTTCCCCAATCATTGCTGACCAGTACCTCTTTATTTTTGTCAAGCTTGAGGAGGATAACATATGCTTGTTCTATAACCTGCCCTTCGGGCAAGCCCATCGCTATGTTTTAACGAGCCTAGCGATAGGGAAACTCGTTCTCGTCTAAAGACAAGTTTGTCGCTATTTAATCATTTTAACGAGTCTAACGACAAGGAAAACTCGGTCCTTTTCATTTTTAGAGAGTCTGAAAAGGTACGGAAAGTTAACTCCAAAATTCCTTTTTCGTCTTATAATCCCTTCAGTCCGAAAAAGTATAAAACAATACAGAAGGGATGAATTTTTGATTGCTTTAATGAGCCGAACAAAACAAGCGCTCGATCTTTTTGTGCAATAATCCCTCAGGTCCAAAAAGATTAAAATCTAGAGGAGGGATAGCTTCCCGGTCGCTTTAACGAGCTGGAAGGCCAAAACTCGGCAATCTTTTCATATTTTACGAGTCAGTGAAAAGAGCTTAAAGACGACTCGTCTTTCGAGGAACGAGTGATTAACAGGGTAGCAGCAGATTCCAGGTACAGGTTGGAATATTCCAATCACGGCAGTGTCACAAGGATGGCTTAGTGAAATCACTCTTCGCAGCTGTTCCTCAAAATGGGTAAACAAACATATGGAGATGAACGATTGGCCAAATGAACGGATGGAGGTGAGACTGCAAGAACACGACCAAGGGCTTTAATATGGCTGTCAAAGGTTACATTTACCAAGGTTATTTACCGGTTCATTTTTTCTGGGTGAGCTTGAACTCTAGGGGAAGATTGCTCACAACTTATGTTTATTTTTTAACGAGCATGAACTATGCGCTAAAACTGCTCGGATCTTGCGTTTATTTTTTAACGAGCATGAACTGTGTGCTAAAACTGCTCGATCATACCAGTCATAATACAAGAAACGCCTCAGGTGAGGTAGTCATATTTAAGGAGCTATACCTCACTAGTTACTCCAATTTGGCAAGTTTTAACTTTTGCCCCACATCCTTTCTTTATGCAAGCTGGAGACGGCTAATCCTACGAGTTTAACGGGTTAGACCTACAGGTTTAAAGGGAGGACCTAAAAATTTAAAAAATAAATAGTCGTCCCATGCTTGCACTCCAAAAGGTTTGCATGCCCCCAGGTATAAAGTATAATTTCGAGGCGCTGCCTCTTACTTATTATCCGAAAAATGGTTTTGCTTGCTGCCGCAAACTAAACTCTCTTTTCGGCGGTGTCTATCATTAGGTTACTAAGGATGGTGACTACTTGTTGCAGCAATTTCATCTCTTTCTTTGAAGACTGCCCCTACTTATCCTTCAAAACATATTGTTTTAATGGGTGAGGCTTGACATTCAAAGATGGTGGCTACTTGCTGCCACAAATGGATCTCCTCCTTAGGAGAGCCTACTTTTTTAGACAAAGGGAGACGATCTTTTCGCTCACATAACTTTGACAAAAGAATTTTATCCTAGAACAACCCTCTCTTCCTTTTTCGGACGGGGTACGGACTAGTCTATTCTTCTGCGGAAATTAACTTTATACCCAAGGTTTTCTCTGCCCAAGGCAGGCCAGGGTGCATGCCCCCTGGGTCCCAGTTCTTTCTTTCCGAATTACTCGCATTCATCGGGAAGTAGAACCGGGGGTGGAGGCATTTCTTGAGTGAATAAGCCGTTTAGGGTTGGTATTTGACTATTTGCGATGCGAGATCCCGGAAATGAAAGTTGGTCTACGAGCTTGACCATCTTTCCTTTGTGTGGAAAACACATTACTCTAAAGAGTGAGGAGACTATAGCTCCCATGCAATATATATAGTCCCGTCCAAGGAGTAGGTTATAATCCAAGGGTCTTTGGACGACCATGACATTCATATGAACTGTCTTCTTCCTCAATGTCATGGGAACATTGGGGAGAATCCCTAATGGGCGACTGGTTCCTTTATCAAAACCCGATAGATTTCTCATCTCAGGTAAAAGCGCCGGGGAACCCAGTGCTTTCCAAGCAATAGAGGAAAGGATACTCACAGATGCCCCTTCATCAATGATGGTTCCAGCCATTACCATTCTATAGATTTGGACAATGATTCTGAATGGTATATTGGCTGGTAACCGGGGTCTGCCTAGTTGATTCCAATCAAAGGATACAACTAGGTTGCTTGGTGGTGGGACCGAATACACGGCCGGATATGACCCTGACGATGTTCCTTCCTGCGATAAAGGAATGGGCGCATTGCCCTGATGCTCATCAGAGTCTGTGTTGATGAAAAGAATCTGGACGGTGTCATCTTTATTCTCTTCAGTGAGGGTGTCATTTGAAGATGAATCTTCAACGACGGTGTCATTTGAGGATGAAACCTCTGAAGGAAGAACCGGGTCAACTGCCGTTTCGACCTTTAGACTTTCGTCTGGTCTGGATTCAGTTGGTTCATTCTCAATGATCGACACTTCAGCTGACCACTTGAGCGGGCCAGCTGGATTTTCAACTATCGAGGGATTAGGCACGAGTTTTTGGTATCCAGGAGGAAGTCGTAACGGTGATACCAGACGATCTTCCAAAACTCTCTTCGCCTCATCTAAGAATGGACATCTGTGGATGGCGTGATCGCCTTCACACAACATACAGGGTGATCTTGGTCTCCCTTTTCGTCCTTCACTCTCGCTAGTTGACGGATTGCAATCAACATGACTACCAGAGGTTGATGCTACCGGATTGTGCAACCTGGGGGACCAGTCCCTTAGTATCCGGGGAATACAAGGACAATCATGATGGAAGTGGGTCCCTTTGCAAATGACACATGGCGATTTAGGCCCGGTCGGTGCAGTGTGTGGATTTTTGTCAGATGTCTTTTGCTTGCCCCCAGTCGCCTTCGCCATAGGCCCCTTCTGCTTCTTTTCTTTCTTCTTCTTTTCCTTCTTCTCCATGGGAGGCTGACTTTTGCCGGCTCTACCTTGTGAAGATGAAGGATCAGAGGAAGAAATGTAAGAAGTGGAAGGCTGGTGGGCAGCTCTAGACTGGTCTGACTGTTGATTCGACTGCTCAGGATTTGTGGCGATTTGAACTACATTAGTTGAAAAGAGCCATACAGATAGGCCAATTGTCAATCCTGGAAGTGACAATGTGGCCATATGAGGCGCACCAACATCTCCCCAAGAGGAGAAGGGATTGGGACTTCCACCAAGGTTACTTCCTTGGTTGGTGGGCTCCATACTTTTCAACTGAAAGATCAACGTGGGAATAACAGGTGATTATGTTCCATTTAAAATAAATTTTATTAACGACGCTTTTAGACACAAACTTGCTTTTTCATGTTTTAAG
Organism: Pinus tabuliformis; assembly: GCA_031772625.1. NCBI lineage: Eukaryota > Viridiplantae > Streptophyta > Pinopsida > Pinales > Pinaceae > Pinus > Pinus tabuliformis. The sequence goes on along the minus strand of CM062804.1, from coordinate 287,697,326 downwards.
AGTCGAGAAAAAGCTAAAGATGACTCTAGTCTCCTTCGATGTATTAACGAGCCCGAAGTGAAAAATGCTCGGACGGACTTTTTCAGTTATAGAGTTTAAAAAAGGCCAAAAGAAACTTCTCTGGAGTTCTAGGCAGAGGGTGTGCCAAACTTTTCGCGAAACCACAGAATACGTTTTACGGTACGGGTGGTCGATCTTCGTGAATGCTGTGTTCACTGCATCGCGATCAGTAGGGCGGCCGACACAGCTTCCTATGGATAAAGGCTTTGTTCCTATAGGGGTCTCCCAATATATACGCGACGGTACGTGGGAGCACAAGTCCGTATTAGTGCCACCGACTCTCAGGAGGAATCACCCACCTTCGTAGAGATCGACAGTCACTATGTTTAACGACGCCGGAACACGTCTCTACCTAGACCTCTATTTGTTTGCGTTATGTTACAAAGCGTTGTTATGTAAATTGGATTTATTTTAATGTTGATCTTGCTTAGCAGTTTGCCTTTAAGGATCACCACGAGATGTATGTAACAAATTCCTGAATGCAGTCTAAGATGAGAAGTAAACTTTTCAATCTTTCAACTTTGAAAACCTTAACTACTGAGGGAAAAGAAAGGCAAATCTTTTCACACAGATCATAGAGCACACACTAAATGCAAATTTTTCCTAAATCGTCAAGCAAACAGTCAAATGCAAAATGCACAATGCATGTATTTTCTTTTCCCTTTCTTAATGTGGATGGGTTACAAAAAGAAAGTTGTTATATAACTTTGATTTCGATTTAAAGCAAAAGTAAACAAGCTTGTCCAAAATCGAAAGACACCTTAAGATTCACTTGCTTAATCACTGGAAATACATGAAATCAAACCATAATGACGAAAGTAAAATGACTAATCAACTATGGACAGCAAACAAGCTAACTCTTTAGACCAGCAAAATGCCTAACACAGGTTCAGATCTAAGAGGCCAAAAGCAAGACTAGTTTACTCTTCGTTATGGGAAATTGTAAATGAGTAAGAAATACAAAGAACAAGTACAATTTCGTTATATAACAGAGGCAGAATGATGGCAAGTAATATTGGTTTCAGAACAGGTGCAAGACTGGTAACTGGCAGCCAAATCAATAGTGAAAACAGGCAAGAGAAAAGGAGGAAACCCCAACAGCACTAGGCAAAATTGGGCCAACGCAGGTGCTGCACAGCCAGTCTGGCTCTCAGCGCAGGTAGCCCCTTCGGGACCTGCGTTGCAAAGCAGGTAGCCTGTGTACTACCTGCTTTGGAAAATGAAAGTTGCGTTTTCACAGTTTCCGGGTCATAATTTTGTAAAAAATGCACAGTTTTTGCTCAAATCAGAAGCAATCAGTCAAGCACACTCAAAGGGATGATTAGGAAGATGAAAAGCTATCACTAAGAGCTTACAAGGATCCTTGTAGATCAGCTCTTCAAATCATGAACTTGCTCATAAATGAGCTAGAGTAGCTGCCCTCTACTTCGCTTTTGATATAGTCAAAAGCTTTTCGATTTGGTACTCTTTTGTTCAGGAAATGAATAGCAAAATACTACAAACACAATCAAACGGATACGATCCCCAGCGGAGTTTCCAGTTTGTTGTAGGGAAAAGTATCCGACTCGGATGACCCTATCCCACTCTAAGGGTGATAGTTCCTTAGCAACAACTGTAAAACAAACTACTTAAGGTTTACTTCTTTATGAAAGCAAAAGAGAATGGAGAAATGCACTAACCGTTGCCTTGCACTTAATGTCAAATCCAAACTCTTCTCTTTGGCCGCTTGCTCCTAGCTCCCTGTTCTTTTGCTTGCCCAGCTACAATGAGATCCTGCAAAATAACAAAGAAGGAAACTACAAGAGGCATGCAATCATAACTGGTTCATGGATTAGTGTAAACCAAACATGCAATCATCACAATATATTATTGAAACAAGAGCACATAGAAGAACCTCAATAGCTTTTATTAATGAAGAAGTAAAGGTTCTGGGAGTATTACAACCATTGAAGGCTCCAACCCAGCAACACCTCCCAGCAGAAAGAATTTCTCCTCTTCACCTCTCTCAAACAATCACCCAATAGTTCTATAGTGAAACCAACAGCATATCATTACTTTGCACAAAATTCCAGCCTTCTGAGCTCATAGGAGAGAGCTCAATATATAGATGAATTGAGAAAGGATGAGTCAGCTTGCAACTGATGTGTAGCTGCCTTGTGTCCTCTCTCTCTTCAGTTAATCTTTAGTTGATCTTCAGTTCTTGAGTCCACTTGGAGAACCTTGCTTCCACTTGGAGAAACAGAGCCTCTGACTCATCACAAGGCGAAATACCTGATCCAAGTGTCATTTTTGGAAGATTCCAGAGCAATGACTCAGTGTGCCACTTGTCCCATCTCGCTCAGTGCAGGTGGCCTTTGTTCCACTTGCTTTGCAACGCAGGTACACCATGGAGCAACTGAGTTTCAGCGCAGAAACCTAGTGGAGCACCTGCTTTGATTTCAGGATTGCTTGTTTTTGAGTGTTTTCAGGTGGAGAACTGATCTGAGAGCTGTTGGTTTGCTGACCTTGTTCCTCTAGGGGTAGGAACATCATGTTTAGGGAACTTTGGATCCCTTGGATTATTGACAATTCATGCTTGTTGCTGTAAGGCACAAATTTGTCTATAACAGACATTATGCGACTAATTGCCCATCGAAGAAGTCCAAGAAGGGATCCTCAGAAGGATCAGAAGGTAAGGCATTATCCTCTCAGTTCAAAATGGACTTTACCCTCATCGCATGCATGGTGTCATTGACGATGGGTTGTGTCTAGTATCTTGACAATGGAGCCTCATTCCACATGACCAGTGATAAAAATTTATTTGGTGCCTTGGAGGAGAAAGACCTCAAGATGCGCATAGAGATGGGTGATGACGGAAGGTACAGTGTTTCAGGAGTGGGCACAGTTTCTTTTCAGAGGGAGCATGGAGCTCCTCTCGCCTTGATAGATGTGATGTATGTGTCTGAACTGAAGAATAACTTGGTATCGGTTGCGATGTTGGAGGAAAAAGGCTACGATGTTGTCTTCAGTGAAGGAAAGGCGTTCCTAAGACACATAGCCATGGGTCAGACCAAGAGGATAGGGATTCAAGTGAAGAATCTCTATAAACTAGAGGTAGATGATTATGCAGCATTGAGTACAAAAGCAGAATTGGTGCAAAGCCAAGACATTGGCGAGTTGTGGCACAAGCAGTTGGGCCATTTGCATCATGGGGCTTTGAAGATAATGTAGCAGATATCTACAGGACTTCCCAAAGGTAAACTTGAGCAAGTTGACACATGCAAACATTGTACCTTGGGAAAGTACACCAAGTCTTTCTTTCATGATCGAGATAGTCGAGCAAAGGCTATCTTAGAGCGAGTTCATACTGATGTGTGTGGACCATTCTCTACAAAATCCACAGTGAAGCAAAGGTATTATGTGATTTTCATTGATGATTATTCTTGTAAATGCTCAATTTATTTCATGCAGAAGAAGGACCAAACCTTCACAAAGTTTTGTGAGTTCAAAGCTTTGGTCAAGAAAGAGTCAGGGAAGAAGATCAAGGCCTTGAGAAGCAACAACGGTGGAGAATATGTCTCTCAAGAGTTTAAGGACTTCTGTGCAGTGGAAGGAATTAAATGAGAGTTGATGGCACCTCATAACCCACAGCAAAATGGGTTGGCCGAGAGGAAGAATAGAACTATTGTAGGGGCAGCACGAGCAATGTTGCATGACCAAGGCCTACCACTTCACTTGTGGGCTGAGACATGCAACACAACGGTCTATTTGCAAAATAGAAGCCCGCATCGCATACTTGGGATGAAGACACCAGAGGAAGCTTTCTCCGGTAAGAGACCAGATGTGGGTCACTTTAGGATCTTTGGCTCATCAGTATATTTCCATGTGACAAAGGATGCACGAAAGAAGCTTGAGTCAAAAACAGAGTTGGGGATACTTGTGGGGTACACTGATACACCTCACAACTATCGGGTGTACTTGCCTACCAGTCGGAGGACAATGGTTCATAGAGATCTCAATTTTGATGAGCAGAAGGCCATGCGAGTTTCCCTTGAGAGGGAGCTCCAACTACAGGCTATGGAGGAACTGTTGGTTCCTAAGGAGGAGGAGCCTCAGACTGATGCAGAGCAGCCACATGCAGAGGTTCTAGGAGTGGAGACATCCACTCAAGCAGAGTCTTCCAGAGATGGACGGAAGTGCACAAGAGAAGCTGACAGATTGTTGGAGGATGTGAGAGAGAATGTGGGAGCACCATTTTCTCAGCACAGACAGAGGAGGTCACCTGAGAGGTACACTGGATACATGGCCCTTACTGGGGAATGTGTTGAAACCAAGCCATCTTCCTTTGAGGAAGCAGTGCAACAGCCGATTTGGGTTGATGCTATGGTGGAGGAGTATGACTCCATAGTTCGTAACGGTGTTTGGGATGTGGTTCCAAGACCGAAGAACAAGACAATTGTGAGTTCCCATTGGCTTTACAAGGTAAATCAAGCTATTGATGGTAGTGTGGAGAAGCATAAGGCAAGATTTGTTACCCGTGGCTTTTCACAGGTCAAGGGGATTGACTATGATGAGACTTTTGCTCCTGTCACAAGGTACTCATCTATCAGATCTATGTTGGCACTATAAGAACAAATGGGTTGGAAGATCCATCAGATGGATGTGAAGACTGCATTCCTCAATGGCCAGATTGAGGAAGAGGTGTACATAGAGTAGCCAGGATGTTTTGAGACCTTCGATCGTGAGTCACATGTGTGCCAACTTGAGAGAGTGTTGTATGGGTTGAAGTAAGCACCTCATGCTTGGTACACCAAGATAGATAACTACTTCACTGGGTTGGGCTTAACAAAGAGTGAAGCGGATGCGAACCTGTACCACATCATGGTGAAAGGTAAGCTATTGATCATCGTTCTTTATGTTGATGATCTCATATTGACTGGTGATGATCAGTTGATCGTGTCTTACAAGGAGGACCTTGCAAGAGAATTCGAGATGAAATACATGGGTCTCATGCATTACTTCCTTGGCATGGAAGTGTGGCAGAAGGATGGGGAGCTGTTTGTCTCTCAAGGAAAGTATGCCAACGAGATACTCAGGAGATTCCACATGGAGAAGTGCAAGCCCATGCAAACTCCTCTAGCTGGTAACTGGAGGAAGGAGGATGCTACTTCAGGAGAAGTAGTGGAGGCTACTGTGTACAGGCAGCTTGTGGGTTCACTGATGTACTTAGTGAACACATGACCATATTTGTGCTATGCGGTGAACGAGCTAAGTCAAGCGATAGTTTAGCCTACCAAGATGTTTTGGAAGGCGGAAAAGCATGTATTGATATACCTCAGAGGCACATCTCAGTATGGATTATGGCACAGACGGACAAAGGGAGTGATGCTATAGGGCCTCACTGATGCAAATTGGGCAGGGAGTCCATCAGATCGGAAGAACACATCAGGAGGGATTTTCAACCTTGGGTCAGCGGCAGTTTCTTGGTACAACAGGAAACAGAGATTGGTTACACTCAGCTCGGCAGAGGCAGAATACATGGCTGCAAGTCAGGCAGCATGTGAGGTCATCTGGATGCGGAAAATCCTAGTTGGTTTGTTTGATCAGAGGATGGATCCAACTGTGATCTATTGTGATAATCAGAGTTGTATCAAACTCTCTGAGAATCCAGTATTTCATGATAGGTCCAAGCACATCGATATCCGGTATCATCATCTTAGAGACTGTGTAGCGAGGAGGATCATGTTGCTGCAGTATATTTCGACAGAGGAGCAAGATGCTAACATTTTGACAAAGGCATTGTCAAAGTGTAAATTCGAGTTCCATAGAGACAGGATCGGGGTGGCAGATAATCCCTTTCTTGTTGAGAGGGAGTGTTGAAATATGGCAACAACAATTTAATTTTTCCTTGAATTAAATTGTGAATTAAAATCGAATTTAGTCTTAATAGCTACTTGGAAATAATTAATTAATTCATTTTGAATTAATTAGTTGGAGAAATTCAAGTTAGAAGTCTTTCTGAAGTCATGCACGAGTTATCCCTTAAATTAAGGAGATAAGATTGAGTTATATTTGAGTTTTAATTAGTTAACTCAATTTACTGAGTTAAGTCCAGTTAAATTAGTTCCAAACTATGTGAGGAACTAATAGAGAGTTAACAGTTAGTTGATTCATGCATGCACTCAACTAGTGCTACTCCACTTAACTAAAGATTCCCTCATCAGAAACTCATGCATGTTTATTCTGAGAAAGACCCAGTTGAGATTAAAGTCAAGGATAGTGTACTATCAATTGCATGTGTTTTCTTATAAAGAAAACTCATGCATGCAGTCAAGGATCATTCTAGAGGTCATGGTCGTGGCCAAGGATGAGGAATATTTTATTACTATACCTACTAGAAAGAGGGACATATTGCAACTGAATGCCCCTTAAAATATAAGAATGATTTATGCTTATGTAATATGTTTGGTTTGGGCAACCATTCGTTGGAAGACTTTCCTAAAATTATAGAAAAAGTCTTAAACAAAAGGTTTGTCAATTTACTACAAACTGTTTTGAAATATGAGATTCTAAGTTCTAAAAACCCTTCATGTAGTCACAAGGTCTAGCACAGGGGGAAATATTAACAATAAATACTACCAAGTAATTCGTCCAATCAAGAATACAACAAAATATCCTGATATGCAGGGTCACAATGATTCAATGAAACAAGTTTTTGAATTTTTTATGAAAGAAAATGAAGAAAATCATATATCTAAGGATTTAATCTTAGAAGAATTCCTTTAATTATTAAAGCAAGAATATTTTGTTGCTCGTCTTGTCGAATTGCTAAATATGTTGGAAAACTACAATGAAAACAAAGAAAGAGGAAAGAATGTCAAACAACTATCATAAGGAAATTAGATATAAGATAATGATCCACAGGTGGATTTGGAAATAAATTGTTTTATGGTTAAGCAAGTTGTTTTTTTATTTTAGATCGCAAGTAAATATTCTTCTAAGGGAAACATTGATTAAAATGGGGTAACCTAACTTGAATGGAACATCTAACTATCTTAAATTGGTTGACCAAAGATTTATTGAACTAATTGGCACACTACGAAAAGTCCAAACATCTATAATGGGGATCCTGATGATAGTCAATTTTAAATTGAACGACTTAGTCAATCGACAGAATTCCTGCCTATCCAACATTAGTCGATCGACCTTGGGGACAAAGAACGAAGGCAACAATATCATTAGAAAAATACATAATCAAAGTAAAAGGAAACAATTAAATGAGTATTATCCCCTTAAATCCTTGAAAAGGTAAACTATGGGTGGAAGCTTCTGACAAAGAAGTTAAAATAAGGAAACTCTACCAAGTCTTACATGATGAATGAGACAATGTCAAACCAAATTCTTCTGGTGAAATTTTAACTAGATCACCTCTCTCAATCGGACAAACCTCAAACACCAAGCTATATTAATGGTGGATTGAAAACTATTAATCAAAGGCAAAAGAGTATTGGATAATCCAAGATATTACGACATCAAAGATTCAACCGTGTTATTCTATCAAAGTGGTACAAATTATACGAGAAAAAAACTATCGAGAAACATCATCTTTACTTCCAACAAATCTAACAAATGACTCTAGTAATAATATTTGTTTTAAAGAAAGAGCCTACCCTATCAGTCACATAGAACAAGTAACAAAATCTGTTGGTGGGAAGGGATGAACAACAAGTTTAGCACAAACTTTTATCAGTCAGGTAACAAGATGGTGGGACAACCACTCATCCCAACTTCAAACATGGACGACTACAATAACCTATTTTATTGAATGTATTGGAGGTAAAAAGTTATCTGCGTAAGCTAATATACCCACTTTTAGTGCTGACCAAGATCTTGTCAAACATATCAAAAACTGTGAATCATAATGGCGAATAATTCGCTACAAAGGCAAACATATTTGGCCACATATGTTCCCAAATACTCTATATGGACTACCAAATAAGTGGTATAAGTCAGAAGAAGTAAGGATCCAATCACTCCAATGGAAAGAATTACATGAAAACTTTATTAAGGATTTTAACCTCAAACCAGAGGAAGCATATTTAAGAGATGCAGTCCAAAAAAAATAAAAGAGTTCATTATGGAAAACCAATTGATCAGTAGACCTTAGTTAATGGTGTAGTAGTTTGCAACTATATAGCTCATACCACAAACCAAAAGTTGGCTAGTCGACTAAAAATGAAAGAAACATTCATCGACAGTCAGAACTTTTCTTTGAATAAGCATCACCCTGAGAATCACGAGAAATTCAATCAGTATACAAAGTTGCTAATTAACACATAGAGAAACAAGATAAGTTAGATTTTTTGCTAGCCTATCAAGAAATAAAAATTGGAGAATAACGACGTGATGAATCAAAAGCATCTGACTCGATGGATGAAAAAATCAAAATAGGATAAGTAGACATATAAAATGATGACCATCAAAAATTGATCTACTGGGTGATTATTAGCCAGAGAAAAAAATCACTAAATTCGATGACTTACTTAAGGAGTTTCAAGATGTATTTGTTTGAGACTATAAAGACTTAGAAGGGTTAGTGAAGAAAATGGGAAAAATTAATATCAACCTCATTCCTGGAGCTAAACCAATAAAAAAAAGACCATACAACTCAATGCATAAATATAAACCCATTGTACTGAAATAAATAAAGGGAATGCTCATCGTTGGTATCATATACCCCATTGAAACATCGGAATGGGGAAGCCCTATGGTCGTTGAACCGAAAAATCATGATCCGACGAGGCTACGCATTTGTGTCTATTATCGAGGATTGAACAAATTAACATTTACTAATCCATTCCCATCTCCCTTCACTGACGAGATTATTAATGAAGTTGTGAGACACGAATGTTACTATTTTACAGATGGGTTCTCAAGATACAACCAAGTATCCATAGCAGAAGAAGATCGAGAAAAAATGACATTTGTTACTAAGTTTGGCTCATTTACGTACAGAGTGATGTCATTCGGAATAAAGAATGCACCTGTAGTATTTTCAAGAATCATTGTTAAAGCACTTCAGGAGTACATTTATAAAACCATGCTTGTATATTTTGACAATTGGATAGTCTACATATTATTAAAGGATCATATTCAATGTCTAATATTGATGCTTGAAAGATGTAGATAGATACAACTATCCCTGAATATTAAAAAATGTATATTCACAACATCAACTAGAATACTATTGGTTCATGTTGTTTCAAAGGACGAAATTAAAGTTGATATGGAAAAATTCAAGGTAATTTTAGATTTAAAGCAGTCGTTAACCAAAAGAAAATTAAAATATTTTTATGACATATAATATACTATCGAAGATTTATTAGACATTATACCAACATAACATTCCCAATCGAAGAACTTTTAAACAAAGGCATTCCTTTTATTTGGTCTGATGAATGCAACGAATCATTTCAACTATTAAGAAAGAAGTTGGTCGAGGCACTAATCCTCAAATTTCCAGACTGGTCTAAACAATTTCATGTTCATATCGACGTATCAAATGTTGCAATTAGAGCAGTCTTAGCACAACCCGATGAAGAATTAATAGACCATCCAAACGTTTATGTTAGTTGAAATCTCATAAAAAAGAACGAAAATATTCAACGACAGAATGAGAAGCTATAGCAATGATATTCGCCATGCAGAAATTTGCGACACTGCCTCTTGGCGAACCAATTTATGTTTTACACAGACCTCCAAATGCTAAAATACCTTGTAAACAAACTCATTCATCAAGGAACAATTTGTCGATGGCTACTCTTATTTCAAGAATTTGAATTTGAAGTTGTTGTCCGACTTGGTAAAAGAAATGGTTACCCTGATCACCTATCCCCACTAGAATCACAAGAGGATTCATCAAACATCGATGATGATTTTCCCAACATACATCTATTTAGGATTGAAGTAGTTCCATTTGAACTTGCTGAAATAGCAAAATTTATATATACAGGTAAAGCACCAGAAGGACTTACAAAAAAAAAAAAAAAAACATAAATAAATAAATAGTAGTAATCAAATTAGCACCATAAACATTGATAAATGGCCAATTATATAAACTAGAAATTAAAAACTTACTTTGAATATGTGTCCTGGAACATGAAAGAGAAGTGATTATCGACGAAGCCCACAAAGGGGGAGCTAGAGGCCATTATCAAGGAGACATGACTGCTCGGAAAATAATGCAAGCTGGTCTCTGGTGGTCGACAATATTTCATGATTGTCGACAATGGGTACAAAGATGTGATATATGCCAAAGAACAGGTCGACCTCTACCAAAGAATCAAATGGCATTACATTCCATAATTTCATCGTTACCATTCGAAATATGGGTTATCGAATTCATCAGTTCGTTTCCTAAAAGAGCTAAAAGAACAAGTGAAAAATACATCATAACTATAGTCGAATATGTAACAAAGTGGGAAGAAGTAGAGCTCGTAGCATCATGTACTAAAGAAGTAGCAACTAAATTCATATATGAAAATATAGTGACATTGTTTGGCTACCCTTTGGTCCTCATCAGCAATAGGGGAACACTTTTTGTTAATAGCACGATTGAAGAATTAACAAATAATTTTATGATAGAACATAGAAGACTACAACATACTGACCTCAAGAAAAGGGTGTTGTTGAATCATTCAATAAAAATCTACATAAAGGATTACTGAAAATTTGTAACATAGATAAAGATGATTGGGACGATAAAATTCCAGTGATTTTATGGGCATATCGTACAACATATAAGCAGTCGACGAGGTTGATGTCGTTTAAGCTTGTCTATGGTCAGGAAGCAGTCGTGTCATTCCACTTCTCAACAAATGCGCAAACCATATCAACTATATTAAAATACAATACAAAGTTACAAGCACAATGCATTAGACAGTTACATCAATTAGAGGAAGATCGAATGTATGCATTATATCATCAACAAATTAATAAAGACTAGTAAAAACCATGGCATGACCGGAATATTCAATCTAAACATATTCAAGTCGGTGATTTAGTCCTACTATACAATAGTCGAGTCAAAGGAAAACCAAAGAAACTTGAAATTGCATGGCTCGGTCCATTTGCCATTGAGGATATTCAACCATTGGGAGTAGTTCAATTAAAGACATTACAGGGTCACCTCTTCAAGTCTCTTGTTAATGGTGCCCATTTAAAAAAATACATTTCATAAAATAATTATTATAGGTTAATTGTAAGACTAATTAATAAAAAAAAAAAATCTAACCGACTAATATGTTAAATATTAATTTCTTAATAAAAAGAATAAATAAACAATTTTTATACTATTATGTTCTTTTCATTTTTCTAAATCAAATTAAAAAAATTAACAAAATTAACAAAAATTAGTTACAAATATAACCAACATAACAGTCGACATACCAATAAAAACCAATTGCAAGGATACATTAGGCATTCAGACCGAGTAACGTTATGGAGCAGGCAGCCGACCTAAACAACCTCTTAAGAGAAAAATAAAGTTCAGAATGATAGCAATACGAAGATGATCAACATACAAAATACAAAGGGAGAAGCTGACTTGTGTCTCGGAAGAAACATTCGGCAAAGCAAACACATAGGGTACGATTTTATAAATCAATAAACCTCGAAGAAAACAACGACTACTTACCAAGAAAAGTTCAAGAAAACCAGTCGCACAGAAATACCTCACGCATGACTATGACAGAGTTATCCATAAAAGACAAAAATAGGGACCCATTAACCAGAGAAATCAAGTACTACCACCCCTCTCTGACATGCTGCACACTTCGCAAATCCCACCATTTCCATTAGAAAAAGTCATTTCAAGATATTCCACATTTACTGGCCACTTGGTGAAACGATGGCATGCACGAGCAAGATGATGATCGAAAAATCAATCAAAAACTAAAGAGACATTCCGAATGAAGGAAATCAAGAGACAATGATGGTGCATTTAATGCCAATTCTATAAAAATCAGGGAGTGCTCTGGGTAGTTAAAAATATTTCCTGAAATCCCAAGTGACATCTTCTGTGACTTGGAAAATATCCCCGATAATCCTAGCCCTATAATTTATGATTTTGAGATCTTAGATTACCTTTGAACAAAAGAATTTTGGGACAATTTCTCTGTGGCGAAGAAGAGGTCAGAACTGAAGAAGAAGAAGTCACAGTGGAGCCCTGAAGCAAAGCACATTTCGACCTCATTGGTAAAATGGAGCTAGAGATTCACATGCACAATATCAAGTAGGCGAAGGTTAACGATTATGTGTGGCAGAAGCACTTTGAAGCCTACCTTAAGTGGTCAAAGATAGGAGACTAGTGGAACGCTCATACAAAACTCTTAGAAAAAGCTGAAATCTGAGACATTTTGGGTGCCCCATTAATTTCAGACCTCAAGGTATGAAAGAGAAGGCCACCAAATACCTAGTAAGTAGTTACCACAATGGAAAGCTATGGCTAGATCAAACACATTTTATTTATGATATTACTATTCATTTGTTAATTGGAATTCCCTACAAAGGAACCAAGGTACTGAACACAATTGATGTAAATGACTGGCTCACGAAGCTCATTAGAGGAGCATCCAGGAAGAATTCATGACATCTGGTCATCAGTCAAGTCCAAGACCCTGTGACTAGATGGATATGCACAATTGTCTCCTTATATCTTACCTCATCAGGTCGAGCCTCGGATGTCAAGCTCACAATTCTTGAAGCCATTAGTGAAATAGCGAAGTCTGGAATTCAATATAATTGGGTAGATCATGTAGCTAATCTCATTAAATCCAACTTCCACGATTGTCAGAATTTTGGTAAGGCTATTCGTTTTCCCTCTATGTTAATCTAGATAGTTATTAGGTCAAACCCACTAGTCAAGGAAGCATACTTCACAAAGAAAGACACACCTCTTATGTTTAATTTCATAATATTTTCTAGTACTTGGTCGAGGAAACCCCAGTCTATAGGCCCTAGTGAAATTTTCCAAGAATTGGCTACTAAATATTAAAACCGTCTCTCATAAATAGAGAGTGCCTCAGTACATTCGTCAAGCCCTCCCCCAATGTTCATATATTCAACTTTTCCTAGATGATATCAAAGTCTAGTATAAAAATTCACCTTAGGTCGATCCCTAGGAACTCCCTTATCAACCCACTATCGACCAAATATTTGATGAATTAAGTTGTCAATCGAACACCAACTACATGATTCCATCTACAATATTTGAACCATCCCATGACATCATCATCCCCTTAAGAGATGTCGAAGTTGAAGAGGAAGTCTACATTGTTATGTACCTGCAACCTTTCAAAGTTGACAAGTCAATACCCTTTCCTGATTCCTCTAATAAGTATGTTCATAAAGATTCCATCAACCCTAAGTCCACTCCATTGAAAGCCAAGTCATCCCAATGGAAAAAAGTTCTTAAGAAAATTAAACTAAATGATCCTGAGAAGCAACAACAATTGGAAGAGGTCATTAAACAACTGCAATCCGAAGAGAAAATAGCAAAAAAACCTTGCAAGCCTAGATCTTCCTCCATCAATACACAAATCTGTGATGCCTTAGAAAATTCCAAAGGCGTCCTCACTAAGGGTATCCAGATAAAAATGGATGAAGTACTTCATAAAGGTAAGAATAATGGTGGCTCTTCTTCACAACAGTGTCAACTTAATGGTACTACAGACCAATCACAGAATCAAATAGGCAAGTTTGATACAGTCACAAAGATTGAGTTAACAAAGGATACTCTTGTCCACTCGTCGACTCCTAATTTAAAAGAACAAAGTCAATCTGGCCAAGAGTAGTCTGAAGAGGAACACTCTAGAGAAGAGAAAACTGACAAAGAACACTCTAAAAAGGAGCATTCTTATGAAGAGAAATCAAAAAGAGAACAATCCAATAAAGAATAGTCTAAGAGACACCGGTTGGAACAAGGTAAGTCGGAAAAAATCCAGTCGAAGCACACTCAGTCGAGGAAATACCAATCAGAGGAAAATTATTCAGAACTAAATCAATCAGATATTTAGAATAATTCAAAGTATAATTCCAAAGATAATTCATCTGACATAACTCAATCTAACGAAATTATCAGATACTACAATTTGCATACCATAGGTACTTCTACTAAGTGTCAGAAAGAGAAACAAAATGAAGTGTATGTCATCAATACAACAGTTTCAAACAATCCAAGTACCACATCTTTCCTAACTATTCAAATAACTGCAAAACCAACTTCAACAGCCATTCCAACAACCAAAGAGAAAAAGAAGCCTATTGATATTACTACCAAATATTCTGAAGGAAATTAATCTGCTAATAAAACACTAATAAAATAAACAACAGATATATACACAAGTCAGACATGGCGGAAAAGGCCAAAGCCTCACTGTATTATATTCCTCACACTCTCAATGTAATGTACGAATAATGTTTATGATACTCATATAAATACATGAGGAAGTTTGTCTCAAGATAGTACATCTATCTTGGACACTATGGTTGAGCAAATATCTCAACTAAACACTAATCTATGAGCCTAACTAGTTGGAGAGAATCTCTCAACCAACTAGGCCTAAACTGACTCCTAACCATGAGGAACAAACTCAATCTTGAAAGGTAGGATAAAATCCTAACTTTCATGATTTAATTAATTTAATATTTTTAGACTTATTATTGTTTTTAATGTGAGAGTGAGGCTAACATTCCCCCCCTCAATGATAAGTCCGAAGTAAGAACCTAGTACCATCTCCAAGTCCTCATGCTAAAACTGTTGATCCTCAAAAACACTGCCTGAAAAACCTCCAATCTGAGGAGAACATGAATCAGTTGCAAGTCTGATTCATCTCTAAAATTTTCTTGACGACTCCATCACGTTCCAAGCTGAAAAAGGATCCATTTTTCCTTCAATGAGCATCCTTTGTCCACTGACAAAATGTTGATGACACCCACTAGCGAATTTTCTTTTTCCGCTGACAAAATATTGGGAACACCCATTGGCGAATTTGCTGATGTCAAAACTACTCACTGTGGTTTGTTGAAAACTGCTCACTGTTGCTTTTTTTGTTGAACGGCCATTGGCGAATTTGTTGATGCGAAACTGCCCACTAGCTACTTGATGTTGATGATGGCAAAAATTGTTAATCACCCACCGGATGCTTTGTCGATGCCCACTGGCTAATGAGGATGCGCACTAGCTGCTTTTTCTAATGTTGTCAAGACTTTTAGTCTGACAACCACCTTCAATTTCATTATCATTTCCCCCCTTTGTCAGCTGAAAGAAGAGACAATCATTTGCACTTGATTTCTGGACTCCCCCCCTTCAGGTGTAGGAGAGTTTCACCATCTTCATTTTACTATAGAATTGGTCTTCATGTGAGACTGAATCCTTCAGTAACACATAGACAATTGTTTGACTGTAGATGACCACTTCCAAGGATCAATCCATGTGTAATTGATCTTCACTCTAGGTGGTTGATTTCGCTTGTAGCATCTTTCAGATGAATGATTTTTCTTGCCACAATGGTGACAAGGATGGAGGTCAAAGCATTTACTCTCCATATGGCCATTTCATTTACAATGGTTACACTTAACCATATTCTGATCACTGTCTAGAAAACCAGCACTTACAAATTGAACTGGTTTTGAGAAATCTGGAACAAACAAAGTGTTTTCTTTGTTGTATCCTAGGCCATGTCGATCTTTGTTGAAGGAGATTTCTTCCCAAGGTCTGATCACCTTCTTGGAAAGAATATCCTGTTTTTTGTTCTTCATACTTGTTGTTGCTGCTAACATCTTGTCCTTGATTTATTAAACCTTCTGTGTCACACTGGGCATCAATCATTAACAGTTCATTGGTTTGACATGCTGCATCAAACTAATCAATTTGATCTTTGGTACTACTTGTTGCATCATTAAGTAGTACAACTAGTTGGATAAGATCACTTGTGTCACAACTCACATCAATCTGTTTGATTAATTCATTTGTTTCGCAACTTATATCAACTTGCTTGATTAGATCATCTGTGTTGCAACCTTCATTAATATGCTGAATAATATCACTTGTATCACAACTTTCATCTGCTATTGTGATGAGGTCTTCTGTGTCACAACTTGCATTTGTCTTCTCTACACATTGTGCATCAAGTAAATCTTGTTTTTCACTTAACTTAATTTGGAGTGCATGAATGAGTTTTTCTTTCACTTCGAGCTCAATTTGAAAGTCTTTCGTTGCTTCTAATGTACTGATCATTTGATTGATTAAGGTTTGATTCTGCTTCAACTTCCATTCTAGTATTTCAACTTTGTTCTGTAACTCATGATTGCAATCTTGCAAATCTTTAATCTCCAGTTCTGCACTTTGAAGACATTTTCCTCCTTTACCCATTATGACTTTTGACACGCTCGCTTGTACTGGCTCACTTGCTTGCTTGATTTTTCTTGATGCTTGCTTGTAACACTTGTAGGATTTGAAGATCTCGCTCGCTTGAATTCTTGAACTTGTGTGCCTAATTTAGCTTATCAATGGAATGGTTGAACTCACGCTCACGACTTTTGTACTAGGATGAGGGTGTCGGATAAAACCGAAAATGCACCCAATGTTTACAATGACAAGTTCAAATGATATTGACTCACTTAATTGACTTAGTTGAGGAGAATCGACTCACATAATTGAATCAGTTGACGAGAATTGACTCACTTTACCTCCTATAAATTCACAATTTGGGTGTCGGTTTCTACCGAGAATGCACCTTTACAATTCAACTCAATTTTATTTGAATTTATTTACAGGTTAACTTACAAATTATGATTTTTCAAGTTACACAATGACCAATTGTCATTGAATGTTGATGTAGTCTTTTGAAATGCATGAGTTTGTAGTTGCATTAACTTGATTTCCTTGTGTGAATTTTCTTGTTGATGTAGAATGCTGATGTTGCCAACTTTGGTTATGTGTTGTAGTTGTGCAAATGCATGTGATTGTTTGTGCTTGATTGAATTCTCGTTGCAACTTCTTAATTTTAGGTGCTTTGTTTAATGTGCTTGTTTCATTCACTTGCTTTAGACTCATTGTGTGTGCTAGATAAGATAATTGTAGTGTCAAAACTAGACACAAAAAATAAGCAACATCAAGAATCATGCACTACACAAGGTGTTCCTAAGATCCCCTTATTCTATTTCGGGCGGATCTAGGACACTTCAACACCACAAAAATTATGTCTTTATTAAGTATTTGAGTACATCAACCTTTCATCTTTACAACATCTTCACTGAAACTTCTCAAGCACAAAGTTTGAGAACTCCTTGGAGGTAAATTGTCTTCAAAAGACTGGATGTTCACTAACTCAACTTCTCTCAAAATCTCTCTCAAAGTAAAATATTACTTTGGATTACAAAAATGGCTTTCTCTCAAATAAATTCACTTATCGCTCCAAATACAAAACACTTATCACTCCAAAATTACAAAAAATAATTTCACCTTATTACTCCACAAAATCACACCTTTGCTTTCCAGATATTTAAAATTTTAATTTTCGCTAAATTTCAACTCCATTTCCTAAGATAAAAACTCATCTCATACAAAATACTACACCTTATTACACCTCCATGATCATCCTTTTTTAAAGTTCCATTAAGATAATGTCACTTTAAAAAGTGAGATAACCTTTATGATATCCCTTTTTAAAAAATATGAAGCCCCTTTTTAAATAAGAGAATTAAAAAGTGAATTCAAGTTTATGGAGTCACTAGAAAAAGTGAACGAATCTCCCTCTTTTTGAAAGGTCAAAGCACACTTTAAACAATTCATAAAGCGCACCTTTAAAAATATTCTTTGGAGAAGTGGCTCAACTCTAGTATTTTTAAATGTCTACTTCCTCCACACTAGTTCATTGATACATACATGTTGCAGATGTCCAGGCAACAAAAAAAAAATCTGGCATGGTATTATCTTTCACGCAGGTCCTGTCCACACATAGTCAGCACTTTCATGCTGAATCGTTCACACTAGTCTCTAAATGTTGTTGGTTCCCTTAGGAGTTGAACTTGTTCCATAGTGTATTGAACTCAGCTCTTAGTGAAGTAATACTCAGTCTAACGAAGGGAAAGAGGCACCACAGCCTTCACACCAGCTCTCGACTAACTCGACTCCTCCAAAATAAGCTACTATAGGCATATGTATGGCTTCAGAAAAGATGTCACTACAGTCATATAAACACAACCTCAGTGAGAGAAATGTTGCTACAGGCATATGATCACAACCTCTAGAGAAGTTGCTACAGACATGTATAAATTCGGCCTCAAAAGAGAAGTTCTAATCAGAAGTATGGACTTGACAACGATCTGATATCACAATAAATTGCTAGAAAATAGGACAAGAAAACCTCCACCATAAGACTGATTTCATTCTCCTTGTAGGGATGTTTTGGCACCATGGATTTCACCCTTAAGTTAATAAGTCTTCTACAGCAAACCAAGTTGCCCAATGGATGTTATTCTGGAGTGGATTACTAGTCACAAAGGGTATTTGACCCTTTCCTTATAATGAACAGATTCAACCTTAAAGACTTGCATCAGATGCCAAGGAAATACATCCTAACCTCCTGGTTGGTGGAGAAATGACACTGAAACCCTTGATCCTCTTTTGGAGAACTACCAAAAACTCATACTGTATTGATCAATCTCCATAATGGCTACTAGATTTGTTCTTCAGGACTGAGAAGAAGTTGGATATTCGACCTCTAGATATTCGTTCCTCCTTTGACACCAAGTAAGAGCACTCGACATCTTGATTCCATTTGCAACTTGTATTTATTGGTTTCTGCCTTGGGGATTTGATCACAATAAAAGAAAATGGCCTCCTAATTCTTTCCAAATACTCTTCAAATCCCTTCAACTGTGTGGTTACTCGTACTTGCATCTCCAAGCATCACTTGCTTACAAAAAACAGATTCAACATCAGATCTTAATGGTATAGTGACATTCCACAATTCCACGATGGTCACTTCTTCCAATCACGCAACTACTCATGCAATTTCCCAATGATGGCGGATCTCGACCAGTCCTCAAGCAATAAGAAAATAAACAGATCTGAACCTTGTTGGTTCTGATACCACATGAAGCAATTAATCAACTAATAAAATAAACAACATATATATACACAAGTCAAACATGGCAGAAAAGGCCAGAGCCTCACTGTATTATATTCCTCACACTCTTAATGTAATGTACAAATAATGTTTATGATACACATATAAATACATGAGGAAGTTTGTCTCAAGATAGTACGTCTATCTTGGACACTATGGCTGAGCAAATATCTCAACCAAACACTAATCTAGGAGCCTAACTAATTGGAGAGAATCTCTCAACCAACTAGGCCTAAACTGACTCCTAACCATGAGGAACAAACTCAATCTAGAAAGGTAGGAATAAATCCTAACTTTCATGATTTAATTAATTTAATATTTTTGGACTTATTATTGTTTTTAACATGAGAGTGAGGCTAACATATTCTGACATTAAAATTTCCAGTGACAAACAACTCTTTCAAGTTATTGAACAATCTATTAAATTTTCCAAGAAGCAGCTGCAAAAAAGAAAGAAAGATATTGATAAGCTTCAACGGTTACAAGAACGAGAAAGGGAGAGTTGGCTAGCGTGTCAAAGTCAGGCATCATAAAAATTAAACATACGAACTCCAACCAAGATTCAGGATCATCTCATTGTTTTCCAGCAGATGGTAGACCAAATGATCAATTAGAATGTCCAACTTTAGGCACAAGTGTTAGATTTTCAAACCCAACCCAAAGTTGTCACAAATCCTAATTTCACACAAGCTCTGCAAAAATCCTATGGTAAGTTTTTAGCAACAAAAAAAAAAGGTTTAGAAGCCACACTGGATAGAGGAGTTGCTATTACTACTACATTAAATAGTTTTCCTACCTATATGGCTTATATTCATTCAAAGATAGGGGCTCGGGAGATGCTTATTAGAGATCTATCGACTAGACAATCTTCAGATCCTAGATTCTAGCAGATAATTAACACCCAACTAGAACAAGAAAGGGAAACCTACTCATATCTCCTACAACAATATTGTTAGTGGTGATGGGAACAGAATCAGTCTCAACATGAAGCTTCAAATGCATCTGAATTCCTGCAACAAATTTTTTAGGAAGTTGTGAGTATTGAAGGAGCCAAGAATTTTAGTCAGAGGATAGCAGACCACACATTTGTGGAAGAAAATGTACAATATTTGATTGATCTTATAGACTCCAGTGTGAAGGCTAGAGTGGTTGTAAGAGAATGGTCGATCTTTGATGAACATTTGTAGATTCTTGCTTCAGTAATCTACCAGACTGCTTTCCAAGGCACATTTCCAACACCACGAGCACATTCAGCCTCACCACATCCCCAATGACCTACCCATCGATTCTACACACCCAGTGTTTCAACATTTGCTGCCACTTCAAAATAAAAATCTCGTGAGGAGGAAGTCGACAAAGAAATGAACTAGACTTCTCAACTAGCTTTAGAGGTTCTAACCGCAACAATAGACGCACATGGTACTAATTCACCAGTGGTCTTAATTTAAGTTTTCTTCATTGTAATACTTATCTTTTGAAGCTATATACTTTCATATGTAAAGAGTCATTTTATCTTTTGTCTTTTTGTTTTACTCTGAATCTCCCCTTCCTCGAGACAAAGAAGACTTTGAGGGTTGGGGAGATGTTGGAGGAGCTAGTTAGGTTGACTGACTAGTCATATGGAAAAAGGGCTAGTCGGCCCTGCCAACTAGCCCCAGTCAAGTTGGCAGTTTGTAATGTGATGTAAGGTTAACTAATGGAAGTTTAAGCAACATAACCAGTTGGACAAATAGACCTGAATTAGACCTGTATAATTGTATCATAATATATATATATATATATATATATATATATATATATATGTATAACAATGTAACAGACTAGTTCGATACATAATAAAGAAAATATCTCAGTGTGTCTTGGTTATCTCTCCATTACTATATTTCTCGTATCTTTATATGCTTACTGTCTAATTTCTCGAAGTCTTTCTACTGGTAACAATGTATGCTTTTCGCTAGATTAAAAAAATGTATCAACAACATTCCCTCTCAATGAGAGGGGCACACTCCACAAGTCCAAGCTTGTCCCTGAAATAAACAAACTTCTCTCTGGATAGAGGCTTCATTAGTGGAGATATATTGGAGCTTTACAGCTCCCATCTGTAGCATGTCTTGAATGAAGTGGTACTTGATCCCAATGTGCTTCGACATGTCATCATGGTAATCACCTAACTCAATCAAGATGATCCTCCAAGTAGCCTTAGAAGCCATATTGCTTCTCAACTTGTTAAATTGGCTACAATATACTCGATCACAAAAGATGTCTACATCTACTTCATCCAATAAAATCATAACAGAGCCCAAATTGAAGTGATATCTTGATAAAATCTTTCTATATTTAGCACTCTGTTGTAGCCTCAGAATTCTGTTGTCGAAACATGGGGGATAACCACCCGGTCTAGACCTTAAGACAACTCATTTTCTGTTTAAAGTGGTGGCTCCGACTGGGGATAATGGGACTAGTTTCCCAGTGTGGGTTTTAAGATGATATTGGGTGGTTCATGAGTGCTTTGCAATAAAATAATGTTAATCTAAGTGACCTATTCTATAATGCAATTTCTCTAACTAACTTATTCCAATATAAACCCGGGTGTTCCTGTGTGGTATGCAATCTACAAAGATATCTGTTTAACATGTGATAGTAAAGATTGAACACAACTAAACATAGATGATAATGTAAAAGATAATTCCATTGACTAAATAGTTAGTCAAAGTAATTTATAAAATATATCGCATATATGATGAGTTATATATGAAAATCACAACTTCAACTAGGCATCATACAAAAGTGAAATTAACACTTAACAGAAACAATAAATCTCACATATAATTCATGAAAGTAAAGTTTTGCCACTAATTAAATGTAAATAGAATCAATCATACATGATAATAGTACCATATGTGTGAAGTCCTGCTCATTTGACAAATGACATAGACCAACTTCTTTCTTCAAATCAAATTGTCTCCCAAGAATACAAAAGTGCATCAACAAAGGAAAGTAGTCTGATATCTAAAAGAAATGATCATGTTCCATAATTTCACCAAAGCATTCACAAACTTACAATAGTGCATTCTTTGCAAATGTTTTTGATAAAATTCTGGACCCTTCTCTAAATGCATGAGAAGGGTATAAATACTATTCTAACTAAATGTGCAAAAATAGATTATACAAAATTTGAGGAGGTTTCAAACAACCTTCCTCCTAACTAGGTAACTAAATCCAAAAATAAATAGAGGCTAAATAAACAAAACTAAAAGGATGACTTGTTGTCTGCTAGCTTTTCCTTTAAATCGAAAATACCGGTCATCAGTTGAATTTGAGGAGGTGCCTCGAAATGAGTCCCGAGTTGTCCTATGAAGATCGCATCAGTGAGTGGTGGCAGCATCCTTTGAGTCATATGAAGGGAACAGTTGAGAGTCATAATATGGCTATGTGGATTAACAAGATAATGCCAATACAACTCCCAGTTGGTCGTGGTCAATTTTATAATTGCCTCTCTTTGACTCCCCACCTTTTCTTGCCAGTCTTTATATAGAGCAGTTAAATCGGGAATTTCTTTCGTAGTGCCTTCTTTAATGAGATTGGTGGCAAATAGGATGTGATTCACTACTTTGATGATATTCTTTGATACTCTAGCTGCCCTTGCAATTGCTAGCTCGGCCTGTTTGATTCTGGTATCCCAATCTGTGAAGAGAATTTCTTTATGAGTTTCCTCAATCTCGGGTAGATTGGCTTTCCTTCCATCTTCTATTTCCTGTCATTCGATGAACTCAAAGATTTTGGTGTTTAAATCGTTAAACTCCTTTCTCTGGTCAATTGCCTTATCTGTTAGCTAGTCGCTAGTAGTCAAATAGGGAGTAATGTGTGACATCTTCTCACAGAATTACTCCTATTGTTTCACCACAAGGGAATTTAATTCCAGGGCCTCTTTAATGAACTCCTCGGTAGTGGGAACATCCTTGTATCTTTCCATGGATTGCTACATTTCCTGGAGTTGCATATTTTTGGCTGATATATCGGCTTCATGGCTTATTTTCAAGACCTCTATGTCTTGATGCAATTGTGCCAGTTGCTCACCCACTTGCCTATTTGTGCTTGCTTTCTCTGTCTCAAGCTCTTGTTCGAGCTGCGCAATTATCTTCTCTTTCTCCCTTAGTAAAGTAGAGACCTTAGTAGCCTTGTCCATAGTGGCTGATGCATATGCTCCTGTGAACTGTAATAGTCTAGTCAAGTTCTCGATTGGATTGAAAGGAATGTCCTTCCAATTGGCTAGTTTCTAGGTGGGAATTCAGCTGTATATACCCTTCTCCTTTTTCTCTACCTTCTAACTACAGCTTTGTGGAGAGGGCTATAAAACACATCAAGTGGAGGTATTTCAGTTACTTTCAAAACAATTTCCGATGTGGACAGAGTAGGGATAATTTCAGTATGTTGGGATGTTGTTGCTTGTTCCCCCATAAGTGTAGATCATTCGCCGATAGACTTGGGCTCTGTATCCTTATGAACATGTAGAGGAGTTTTTCATTCCTCTGTTTCTTGGGTATTTGAGGCTTTGGGAGTGCCTTGCAATTTCTGATTAAACTAATCCCACTCCTGCTCCAAACTACTGCCTTTGGCCTCTAAATTGATCTTCGTAGTTGCATTTCTCATCACCTGTTTCTCAGCTGACTTCCTACTGGACTCAGCTGTGTTTTCAGTGTCTTGGGGTTTCCCTATGTTTGGTGCCTTCTCAGGGTTTACCTAAGAGTCTACTTGAGAACTAGGACCTCCACTATCAATAGTGACACTTGGTGTAGACTTATCCTCGGGCTTTAATAGATGCATTGGGATCACCCAGAGCCTCTCATCTTTGAATTCCTGAAATCTTTGAAAATCTTCAGGTTTCATATTCACCTTTGCCCATTCGAACGCTTGTTCGAAGGATATGGCCAACTGTAACAAATCCTCAAAATAATTGTCTTCATGATTGTATGGCTTGAGCTTTACTCCAGTAGTGACATTATATGCCACTTTGTTTGGATCAAATTGCCTCTTAGGCAATGTATGAAGCCTGAGGGCTTCCATATGTGTTGATTCCTTAGTAGCATGCACAAAATTGGCTAAAGCAAAATAATCGCATTTGACAAGGAAAATGGGCCATAATGACTTCTTGTCGTCTTTGCGAACTTTAGTCAAGCCTCTTTCCGCAATCTGGTAGGCAATCTCTCTTGCTAATAACTTATTAGAAACATATAAAGGAAGGACGTGTGGATCAGCGGTGCTACCAAAAACCCTAATGTAGGTGAACCACTCTTCAATGAAATACTTGCCGACAGTAAGAAGGTCTGCTGCGGCTTCTTGGGAAAACCTGGGGGCTTTCTTATTAAAAGTTATTTGATGTAGGGGAAACACAACAGCATGGAATATCTTATAGAAGTGAGGTATGTAATGCGATTCCCATATTTGTTTATGACTGAGATGGATTTGGTAAGGATCTTTTAAGGTCCATTTCCAACCCATGGTTGGAAATGTCGTGCAAAAACAAATAGCATCCATAATGTAGGCACTAAAATAGAAGGGAGGGAGGTTATCTGAAAAGGAGGCTTTCTTCTGTCGATATTCGGTAATGGTGGTGGCTACGTTGTCAAATAGGATGGAAGGCTAATTCATGATATGGCAATTAACACAGACATCAATCAGAGAAATCCATTCTATTGAAAACTTAGTATTATTGGGTAGCCCATACAATCTACATAACATGGCTACTGCATAGTTGTAGGGGTTTGCCAAAGAGGCTATAGCATACATACCCAATTTTTCATACTTGAATTTGTTTTCCAACACCCTCCAACTTTGATTTAACTTGAAGGGGTCTGGATTCTTCTTTATGAAGTTAGCCACAAATGTGTTGTCGTAGATATCCTGTTGGTCAGGTATGTGGTACATCTTCTTCAAGTCCTCTGCTCCGAACGACCCTATGAGCTCCATCCTTGAATTCTTGAACTGCCTATCTTCAATGATAAGGTTTTCGATCACCCACTTGATCATATCTGTATAGGGGAGGATTTTAGCTCTTTCTCCTATCCTATGAAGGAAAGAACAAGAAGCATCTCTGCATTGAAGTTTTGAAGGCCTTTTTGAGTCAGTTGTTGCTCTCGTAATAGTGATTTTAGGATGATCATCTTCCAATCTATTGTAAATCACTTCCCAAGATGTTGTGCCTCTGGCAGCATCACAAACTGTATTAGCGAAGATAGGAGCCATCTCTGTAAACTCAGCTTCAACAATGGTCTGTTTGCTCTATTTCTACATCACCTTTCTTAGTGACATGTCTTTTGTCTCTTTCCTGAAATAGACAAGATATATTAGCGTAGATGATATCTGGTAATTAAGACTGAAAGCTTCTCTAAAATGACTTTGGATCGTGAGAAAGGTTTAATGAGATACTCGATTATAAGTACCCATAACCTGCAAAATGATTATCCTTCCTCGGGCTACTAAATATTAATTAACCTATCAACTCATTTTTTTTGGTATTTAAAATATAATTATTCCACACGTTTTACTGCTCTCAATCACGCATCCGGATGAATCAGGCGAAATGCAATTGCGAATATCACAATATCGCATTTCGAAAATCGCTAACAGTTGTTCTAATGGCATGGTTAAGCTTCTTGCGAACTATGCAAAGTGCGAAATGCGATTGCGAAATGACAAGGTGATGTTATCGCAATGGGAGACTTAATCGCATATCACAATTTTTCGAAGGTGTTTTAACATAGTCATGTGGAAAAGTGCGATTTACGATTTGCGATATGGATTTCATTCCTAGTTCATTTTGTAAGGTTTTGCTAAGTATTTTCTTAGAGTTAGGTATTATTATCCTAAGCCTAAAAATTTAAAAGGGTCCCTATTTATAACTCTAACCATAGCTATTGTTCTTTATAAATGGGGGGGTTGTTTTGTAGTACAACAATTGGCAATTCACTTGGGAGAACCAATTATCTCTTAGTAGTTTTATGGAATTTCTAAAAGCTTTCAAAGTAATTGGAGTTATAAGAATAATGATTACATGAGTTATAAGGTAAACAACATTTTTCTGGGATCATTATTACTTGCTCAGCTTATTTACTTAATTAATTTACCCTTGTAATGATAGAAGTATAAACGTTCGCATCAGCCAATAAAGTTTAAAGTAATATAGCAAGTGCCTTCTGCAGATTAGTTTTTTGGTGTTTACTCATTTATCAATAGCAAGTGCCTTCTGCAGATTAGTTTTTTGGTGTTTACTCATTTATCACAGATAGAGCCTCTGATGCTAGCAGGCGTTCATAGCCTCGACAGGGTTATCTTTTAACCAACAATGATTCATTATCCCATCTATATGAATTTTAAAATTTCAAAATGATATTCACTTGGATTGAATCTCACTTGGACCTTGTTCCTTTTTCCCCTTTTGAACGTAATCTCTTTTCTTTTTTGGTTTCTTAAAAGACATTGTCTAAGCATGGTAACCTACTAGTGACAATGCCATTCACTGGTTGTAACTAAACTAAACAAGTTGGCTCTTGATGAGACCCCTTGTCTTCTGATCGAGGAGATCATTAGCTATTACCCTGTTTGATATGCAGTATTGGTAATATCAGTTTTAATCACTTCCCTATGAACATGGTAAACAAGCTCGTAATGAGACTCTTTATCTTTTAAGTTTATATATTTTATAATTACACTCTAAAAAAGGAAAATTTTAACAGATGGGGTGGATCATTAGCTCTTTTGAGAGTTTTGGGTGATAATGATAGAGTTTTTAAGATACTGATCTACAGAAAGTCCTTACTAGGTTAAAGATTCTTTTCTTGACTGATAACAAAACCTTCATATTCTATGAAGATAAGAGTTTGTTCATAAAATAAATGTTTTAAGCAAGATCAAGTTTTCCAAAGAAATCAAGTTTACTTTAGTACCCAAATGTCCTAATTATTCCTTTTAACTCTTATTTTCTTATAAAAGTGAAAAACAGAAATGTTATCAAAGATTTTATTTTGAAAAGCCAAAAATAAATACTAGTTAACCATTATTTTCCTAAAAAACGATATGTTACAAAATTGGAAGAGGTTATCTCTTAGGAGAAGTATTTTTTCAAAATTTGCCCGTTAACGGGCAAAGAATCCTTTTTTCCTGACAAGTCTTGTAAAAGAAACGTTGATTGTCCAATTTTTTCAATGATCTGAAAAGGGCCAAGCCATAGTCTTTGGAACTTGGTATGTCTACCCTTCTCCTTGTGTGCTTTGTCCCATTTTAGAATGAAGTCACCTACTTCAAGAGTTTTTTGACTGGCAGAAGTTGTGTCGAAAGAAGCTTTGACTAATTGTTGATGATGGAAGTGAGTTGCTTTAGCCATTTCTCTTTCTTCTTCAAGCTTGAGAATTTGAAATTGTCTAGCCTGGAGAGAAGATGAAGGGTTTTCATTGATAAATTGTACTAGGGCAAGAGATGGGATTACTATGTTTGTGGGAAGAACAACTTCTTTTCCATAAACTAAAGCGAAAGGAGAAGAACCAATAGAGGCTTTCTGAGTAATCATGTCTGCCCATAGAGAAAATGTTAATGTTTTGTGCCAATTCCTATGATTTTGATCAATAATCCTTTTGATAATTCTGATGAGGTTCTTGTTTGTTGACTTTGCTAATCCATTACCTTGAGGATAATAATTGGCTGAATATTTCAACTTGAAACCTCGCGTATCATTGAGGCATACCTCTGATAGTTGTACTTCATTACCTTGGTCTTCTTTTGGTGGTAACTGGGAAGCTCCTATTAACATCCTACAAAAACCTTGGCCCCTGACAATTTTAACTAGCCAGATTTCTACATCATATTCTTGGAGTGCAGTTACCCAATTAGCTCTTTTCTCCCCTACTTCTCTTTGGATATATAGTTGTCTTACTGCAGCGTAGGGTACAACTATCTTTGTATGGGTTTTAAGAAGAAAAGGTTTGAAATGTTTCAAATTTTTAAAAACGGCAAATGCTTGTTTCACTACAGCTGAATAATTTAATTCGGTGCCTTGCGAGTTAGAACTGAAAAAGGAGATGGGTGCCTCAATATTTTCATCGTTCAGCTGTGTCAAAACTGCTGCATATGATGTATCAGATGAAAAAGTATATAATACAAAAGGTTTGAGAAATTCAGGCATTGTCAATGAGGGAGCATTAATAATGGATTTTTTAATCAACTCAAATGACTCTCTTTCATCCTTGTTCCATCTAAAAACTACATTTTTTCTTATCATTGCTTGAAGGGGTAGGACAATTTGTGAAAAATCTCGGACAAATATTTTTACACAATTTATTTGGCCCAGGAATGATTACATGGTATTTTTATTATGTGGGAGGGTAATCTTTTTAATCTCTTGGACTCTATCAAGATCAATGTAAATTCCTTTCTTGGATACTATAAACCCAAGGAGTTTGCCTTCTGGTAAAGCAAAATAAGCTTTTTTGGGATTTAAGGAAATGCCATATTTCTTGCATCTTTCGAAAATGTGCTTCAAGTCCCTTAAATGATTGTTCCTATCCTTGGAATAGATTGTGATATCGTCCAAGTAAATAGCAATTGATTTATTGATTAGACCTCTGAAGGCAATGTGCATAGCACGTTGAAATGTGGCACCAGCATTAATAAGTCGAAAAGGCATCTTTTGATAGGCATATGTTCCCCACTTGGTCCTGAATGTTGTCTTTAACCTGTCATCTGGATGCACAAGAATTTGATTATATCCTAAGAATCCATCTAGAAAAGACATTAATTCAGAACCTGCAACTGATTGCAATATCTATTCCATAGTAGGCAAGGGAAAATTATCTTTTTGACAAGATTTATTAAGGTTTCTAAAATCAATGTAAATCCTAATATCTCTGTTCCTTTTCTTTACGGGTGCCATATTTGATACCCACTTAGAATGTCTAACAGGGAAGATTATTTTGGCCTTCAGAAGCTTGTTCAATTCAAATTTGATTTGACTTTCAAGGTTTGGGTGAATTTTGCGAAGCTTCTATTGAACTGGATTTTCACTCGAAGTCATGGGTATGGTATGTTGAATCATAGAGGCATCATAAATCTTGAGATCTACATAATCCCAAGAAAAGATGCCCTTATATGTTTTCAACAACCTAATGAATGATATTCTTTCTTCAAGTGATAGGCCAAGACCTGGGTTGACATTTTGAGGTTTTTCATTTGACCCTAGGTTTACTACTTCAAATCTCAGATTAGAGCTTTGAGTTTTGGAGTCATTAATTTTCTTGAATCTATCCTTTAGATCATAGAGATCTTCCATCTTAACCATAGACTTTGAGATTGGGTTTTGATCATGATTATGCTTGATTTCTAGATCATGCTTACGTTCATCTATGATCTATTCTTCATACGATCCCTCTGATGTAAGGAAATTAACTATATCTGCATTGTTCTTGAATACTCTCCAATTTGTTACATTGTCGAGAATAGATAGCCTAAATATTAACTCTATTGAAAATTTGTCTGGACTAAAGTCTTCTGAGGGTATAAGCCTGGATGCCACATTAGCAAGTAAGTCAGCACTTGCGTTTTGTAATCTAAGGACTGAAGATATGTTGAAAGCAGAAAAATGAGAAGTCAATTTTTGAGCTAAAGATTGATAGTGTTTAAGGTACCTAGAGACACAATGGATTGTATTTCTCACCTGTTTCACAATTATTTCTGAATCACCATAGACTTGCAGGTATTTGACATTAAGACCGATGGCTTTATACAATCCTTGGATCAGTGCTTCATATTCAATGATATTATTAGTGCATTGGAATTCAAGTCTGCAGGCCAGCATGGTTTTCTCTCCTTGTGGATTGATCAAAATGCATCATGCATCTGTGTCGTCTTCTAATTTAGAACCGTCAAAATAGAGAGTTCAGAACATAGAGTTATTAGAAACTTTATCTACTAAATTTAGACATTTGGAAGGATATGTTTGTGAAAAAATTTCAATTTGAGAAACTATAGCGTTATCTAAAAATGGAGACCTTTGAGCATTAAAGGATCCTAAAGAGGACTCGGCTGAGTAAGTTCCAATGATATTATTAGTGAAGGCAATAGGTTTGTTGCTTCCCTCAAGGTTGGTGATTGTATATTTCATGAATTTCGCTCGGTCTACTCTGATTTGGTTTGGTTTACCATTGTGTGGCAACCACATGTGAGACCAATTAGTTGCGAAATAACCATGCAACTTTTTAGACCAATCCCTACTGAGAATTAAACCATAAAATTCAGGGATATCGGCCACCAAAATATCAATTATTTGTGAAACTTTTGGATTAGAGGAAAGCCTAATTGAAACTGATGCTATTTCTCCAAGCACCTCGACTTTTGTCCTATCTAACTGAACTATGTGCACTACATATTTTTGAGGTGTAATGTTCAATTTGGTACACACAGCTCTTGGCATTATATTTGAGGAGGCTCCTGAATCAACAAGGCAGTTGTGAACGTTCCTATTGAAAATTTCATAAGTGAGTAGAAATGGAGGAACATGAGAAATAGACTTATCACCAATCAGAACTAGATCTGAAGGATCTACTTTGTTTGAGGATGAGGGGGATTTTCCCATATTATAGGTAGCTTGAGTAACTACAGCAGATGGTAGAGGAGACACTGGAACTACTTTCAACTCCCTTAATAGAATCTTTTGTTATTGTTTGAATTTAGCAAGCTCATGCAACGAGATGTTATCTCTAGTCTTTTTCATGTCTTCCACTATATTGTATTTGACCGTATCTGAGATTACCAATGTTTTTGAGGCATTTGGGGAATCTAGAGGGATAGGATCGGTTTGGCTAGTCTTAGGTTTCTTAGCTACTATTTTCTCCTTTGCAGGAGTAGAAAATTTTTGCTTCTGATTTGTGATAGACATGTCAGGAGAATTTTTACTTCCAGTAGTCACTGACATTGCTTGTGCCTCTTCTTCAGTTGGGAGGATAAAATCCCACATCTTGTTTAGTTCAATTTCAGCTTCCTCTTCATTTGGCGAATCTTCTTCTGCTTCTTGGTGAGATTCAGCATTTGAAACAGTGTTTGGGGGTTTTGATACAGAAGAAGGGTTCCTTTTGAATGATCTAAAAGTTTTCTTGGGAGCAGAGGATTCAGCAACCTATTTTTTAATTTCGACCATTTCGTTAGACATTGATTTTAACACTTTTTGAAGGCCTTCAAGATTGAAAGGGTCCTTTGAAGCTTTCTTCTTAGATTCATTCTTAAATGTTACTTTCTTGGTTTTCCTTTCGTCTATTTGTGATCTCTTTTCCAAAGCTATGATTCTTCTTTCTACAGACAGAGCTTCTTTCATGTTTTCTACAAGGGTAGCCTTATTGGCTCTATCTACAAAAATTGCAATATTAGAAGGAAGAGATGATATATATACCATTCTATTTGTACATATACAGCAGGTTTAGAGACTGCTGGGATTTTGTTTAGCAATTTGTTAAATCTAGAATTGAAATCTTTGATCTTTTCATTTGGATTAGCTTTCAAATTAGAAAGATCATTGATCAAGGATGCTATGGTCCTATCATCACCAAATTTTGCAAGAAATACTTCTTGAAAAGTATCCCAGTCTCTAATTGAACCCGCTAGGAGGAAAAATACCAAGACCCAGCAGATCCTTGGAAAGTATAAGGAAACAGTCTGATTACAACACCTTCATGTGCAACCCCATTGAGATCGTGGCTACTATAAAATTATTTAGATGTTCTTCGATCGGGAGAGCATCGTCAAGATTATACTTAGGCAACTATTTTTCTGGATTTGCTAGGAGTGCATTTGGATTTGCAACTAGGACAGCACCAAGATTTTTCCAAGGTTGACTGGCCATAACTTGAGTTTGGAACTGAGAAGATGGTAAGTTTGGTCCAGAAGAAGGTATAGATGGCAAAGAACTTACTACTGGATTAGTACTAATAATTGTAGTACTAATTGGAGAAGTGGATATTTGAGAAGTTGTGGATTGAATAGAAGTGGATGGGGAAGTAAATGGATGGAAAGGTGATGTGATCTCACTGGTATCTGATTCAAATGTTGATTAAGTGACTTTCCTACTTCATGGAGGAATGGGGAACTCGAAAGAGGTAGCCCCAAGTCTCTCACTTTGCAGTCTAGTCAATACACCCATTTGTTGTGTTATCACCCCAAGAAACTCTCCTAGGTTGTATCTCGGAGAAGCTCGGGAGCATTACAAACTCAACATAATGTTGGAAATGGATGAATGGAAGGAATGATGCTTGTCCAAGCCAGATAACCACTTCTACTATGCTTAACTCCAGACATGGGTGAACACCCCCAGACTACAAGGCTTTAGACCACCAATTACTCACAGTTTGAGGATTAGGTGAACATGGAGAATACTGACCACACCAGTAGATGCACAAGACCATGTGATGGCCGACTATAACCAGTAAAGAGGTCTGCAAATCTATTTCCTAATGCACAGACAGGATGACAACTCTCTGGAACTAAGTAAACAGAAACCTGCATAACACATTCAATGATACATACTAGACTTCAACACAGAGGTGGGATGACAGCCCCTCTAATGCTAAATATCAAGATCACATGAACAAATGCATAACAGGCACAACCTAGAACAGAGTAGAAATGGAAAGTGAGTAATTAACAGCAAAAGAAGCTTGTATTAGCTGAAAATGAAGACCAGACGCTGCAAGTATCAAAGTAGTTACGGTCTCCAGAAGTTGAACCTTACATCAAAACTACAACCATCAACCCTGATTACATCTCTTTTCTGGGTATATATAGAGGTTGATTACAAAAACGCTCTATTGTTCTATGTGTGGAGGGGTCATAATTGACCACCAACCGCTTTAACTGTCTGAAAGAGTCTCTGTTGCAAACTGCTTGCTTGAATAAACGAATTTGATTTTTTCTGTTGTTCGGCAGTCCTTCTCTGAGCAAGTGGCGTGTAATATGAATGAAACTCCATAACCATTGAATTCATTTACCTGCTCAGCTTTGTACCTCTTTCTTATCGGCCATCCTTCCTTGCTAAATGCAGTTGTTGTGGACTCACTGCACAGGGTACTAGTAGTTGATCGTCGTTGTCCTTCAGGAGCACAGATCAGTCAAAGGTGGCATACTGCACGGCGGGTAGAAGATCTGGTCAGAAGAGCAAGATTGGTCATCAGATGAAACAGATGGACGATGGGTACAGCTTGGCGGGAGGTATCGGGAAGTTCGGAAGCGAAGCAGACGAGGGTCATTGGATCGCGCAGATGGATGGCAGAGATCTCTTGGCAGGAGACAACGGGAGGAAATGGGCAGAAACAAATCAATCAAACGTGAGCCGTCGGATCATAGGCGGACAGATCCAATGGCTATCAGACGGAAAAGGTGCATGGAGAGTTAACGCACGGGGAGATCGGGCTTAAGCGGTAAGCGGTAATGCTCACACCGCCTTTGGGAGTCAAGTGGTATTCGTACACGGGCTAGTGATTCCATTCAAGTGATGACGCGTGGCGGATGGGACAGGAGGAAAACCGCTTTATCGCAAGTTAACGAGTGGTTAGGTTATGGCAGCGGAGGAAGCAATCGATGTCCGATCGCAGCGGAGATGATCGAACGGCGAAGGAAATAAACGGGCAGATCGTTCATGGAATGCAGCGGGGACCATTAGATCCAGTTGTGGTGATCAACGGCCGCGATCAAAAGGTGGTGATGGACTATGGGAGCGCGGGGTCACATGACTGTGGTTTTATGGGGCTTAGGTTCTGTGCTCAGGGCTTGGAAAAGCAAGGCTTATTCCGGGTTTTGGAGGAAAGAACGTAGGTAGTGGGGTTTATGAGAGTATGAACGGAGTGACGGAGCAGGAGAAGAATGACTGATGCGAGCTTTCTTTAGGCACAAACAACACGGCTAGGCTATCTTTGACCCTCAAATGCTGAAGTATGTAGCAGAGATAACACTGGCTCCTTCTGGGGATGAGATCCTCCCTGTGAGGTCTCAAGAACTGCAAACCAATGCCTTCATACAAAACAAGCTTAAAAACATTGCATAGTATTCCATTGGGCATGGAGTCTAATTAAGTCTACACTAAAACCTATAAAATAACATGCTTACAATCATTAAGGCTCGAAAACCTTAAACAACATAAATCTCCAAAAACTAGCCATCTACTGGACCATCAAAACTGTTTCTCCTCCTCTCAGGCGGCCTATGAGCTGGTCCATCAAAGATCTGCAAAATTGGATTTATTTGATCCTCTACCTCAAAAAGTTTCGGGCATTTGACCTTATTAGGTAGAGATGGCTTATACTTCATCCCCTCTTTGTATGCTCTCGTCCTTGGATGTTCTTCATGGGAGCCTTTGTAGACCTGTTGAATAATAATGATTGTTGTGTACTTGTCGGTGTCGTTTGTGGCCTGCACAATCAATATGAATGGTGAACCACTGTACTCATCTGTCGGGGACACAAAGACTTCATCTACTCCTGCATCTTTCTTAGAATAGTCTACATCCAAGGAAGTGTCCCAAAACTATGCATCCTCTTCCTCTGTGATCTGGCACACTGCCCTTTCAAGCTGTGTGGAGGCCGACTGGACAGGCATCAGAATATCAAGACTGAGATTATCAGTATCAGCCTTGGGCATCAAGTTATGGCCTGCCTCAATGTCTAGGAGGCAACTATGAGGGATTGTCTCTTGAACAGACGAAGAAGCATGAGATGATGGGGATCTTTCTTCTCCCTTTTTGATCACTGGATTGGGGATAATAGCAGGCGGGTCAATTTGCAGATCTGCATAGTCATTGAAAGCTGGGCTGGATTTAGGCTCAAACTCTTTGAGGATGGTAGGATCTGCTGCTAGCTGCTTATACTGATAAGCTTGTTGTTCTGCAAGTACAACAAACTCACGAGCAGTGCCTCTGGATAATGACTCTTCATAGGAAGCTCTGGTTAAAAAAGGGGCATTGCCCTTATCTTCCAAACCATGGACCTCATCCTTTTCTTCAAAACGCTCTTCCTCCATGACTATACTCTGAAAAAGGGTCTTCACCCTTTTGTCTTTGTTTGCATCTTTGTTTCTTTGCAAAATCTGCAACTGCTCCTTTGCTCCTCTATATAGATTTGGCTTTGGAAGAGCAAAGGTACTAGGAGCTCCTACTTCCTCAGAATGCTACTCAGCCTTTAATTTGGAAACTTCAAAGGCTAATGACTCTAACATCCTGGCCAATTTATCAATCTTAGGATCTGAGGATGATGATAGCTCACCCCTCTGTCTTCTCCTATCAGCATCACCTCCAAGCCTCCCTGTAGCTATGATGTTTGATTCTACTTCAAAGGCTGCATCTTGCATATCAGCCAAAGAAGCACAACTTCTTTCTCTTAACAGCAGGCAAAACTGAGAATCAAAGCCATTGGCATAAGTGAGCATAGCGGAAGTAGGGGTAGGTTTCACTTCAGCTAGTATTCTGTTGTACATATGGTTGAATCTGATGTTGAAATCAAACAGCAGCTCACCATTCTTCCTCTGCAAGTTCCGAAATTCAATATGATAGTAGAGCAGATCTTTCTTATCCCCCCAGTGCTTTAGGAACACATCATCTAAGGCCTCAATGTATGCTATATACCTAGGGGTTAATTCTCTGAACCATTTCCTAGCTTCCCCATCTAGGCTTTGGACAAAAACCCTCATCCACGCATCATCTTCAGTAATATCTAGATTATCAACATAGCTATAAAAGGACTCTAGATGTTCTTTAGCTGATACTCCCTCTGCACCAGTAAACTTAGGCATATATTTCTAATAATCTCCTACAGGCATGATATTTAAAGGAATCGGCAAGACCAAGGGTCCATATCTAGCAGCTATGATTCTTTCCATCTTTGTGGGTGCTTGCTGGTGTTATAGACAATTTTGTGCCTTGCAGCATCAGGCATGAATTGTCAATA
Organism: Pinus tabuliformis; assembly: GCA_031772625.1. NCBI lineage: Eukaryota > Viridiplantae > Streptophyta > Pinopsida > Pinales > Pinaceae > Pinus > Pinus tabuliformis. The sequence goes on along the minus strand of CM062804.1, from coordinate 287,661,127 downwards.
ATCCAAGGGATCCAAAGTCCCTAAACATGATGTTCCTACCCCTAGAGGAACAAGGTCAGCAAACCAACAGCTCTCAGATCAGTTCTCCACCTGAAAACACTCAAAAACAAGCAATCCTGAAATCAAAGCAGGTGCTCCACTAGGCTTCTGCGCTGAAACTCAACTCCTCCATGGTGTACCTGCGTTGCAAAGCAGGTAGAACAAAGGCCACCTGCGCTGAGCAAGATGGGACGAGTGGCACACTGAGTCATTGCTCTGGAATCTTCCAAAAATGACACTTGGATCAGGGATTTCGCCTTGTGATGAGTCAGAGGCTCTGTTTCTCCAAGTGGAAGCAAGGTTCTCCAAGTGGACTCAAGAACTGAAGATCAACTGAAGAGAGAGAGGACACAAGGCAGCTACACATCAGTTGCAAGCTGACTCATCCTTTCTCAATTCATCTATATATTGAGCTCTCTCCTATGAGCTCAGGAGGCTGGAATTTTGTGCAAAGTAATGATATGTTGTTGGTTTCACTATAGAACTATTGGGTGATTGCTTGAAGGAGGTGAAGAGGAGAAATTATTTAGGCTGGGAGGTGTTGCCGGATTGGAGCCTTCAATGGTTGTAACCTTCTCAGAACTTTACTTCTTCCATTAATAAAAGCTATTGAGGTTCTTCTATATGCATTTGTTTCAATGATGTATTGTAATGATTGTATATTTGATTTATGCTAATCCTTGAATCAGTTATGAATGCATGCTTCTTGTAGTTTCCTTCTTTGTTATTTTGCAGGATCTCATTGTAGCTGGGCCAGCAAAAGAGCAAAGAGCTAGGAGCAAGTAGCAAAGAGAAGAGATTGGAGCAAATATTAAGCGCAAGGCAACGGTTAGTGCATTTCTTCATTCTCTCTTGCTTTCATAAAGAAGTAAACCTTAAGTAGTTTTGTTTACAGTTGTTGCTGAGGTACTATCACCCTTAGAGTGGGATAGGGTCATCCGAGTCGGATACTTTTCCCTACAACAAACTGGCGACTCCGCTGGGGATCGTATCTGTTTGATTGTTTGTAGTATTTTGCTATTCATTTCCTGAACAAAAGAGTACCAAATCGAAAAGCTTTTGACTATATCAAAAGCGAAGTAGAGGGCAGCTACTCTAGCTCATTTCTGAGCATGTTCATGATTTGAAGAGCTGATCTACAAGGATCCTTGTAAGCTCTTAGTGATAGCTTTTCATCTTCCTTGTCATCCCTTAGTGTGTACTTGACTGATAGCTTCTGATTTGAGCAAAAACTGTGAATTTTTTAGAAAATTGTGACCCGAAAACTGAGAAAACGCAACTTTCGTTTTCCAAAGCAGGTAGTACACAGGCTACCTGCTTTGCAACGCAGGTCCCGAAGGGGCTACCTGCGCTGAGAGCCAGACTGGCTGTGCAGCGCCTGCGTTGGCCCAATTTTGCCTTGTGCATTTGGGGTTTCCTCCCTTTTTCTTGCCTGTTTTCACTATAGATTTTGCAGCCAGTTACCAGTCTTGTACCTGTTCTGAAACCAACCTTACTTGCCATCATTCTGCCTCTATTATATAACGAAATTGTACTTGTTCTTTTGTATTTCTTACATCATTTACAATTTCCCATAACGAAGAGTAAACTAGTCTTGCTTTGGCCTCTTAGATCTGAACCTGTGTTAGGCATTTTGCTGGTCTAAAGAGTTAGCTTGTTTGCTGTCCATAGCTGATTAGTCTTTTTGCTTTCGTCATTATGGTTTGATTTCATGCATTTCCAGAGTTTAAACAAGTAAATCTTAAGGTGTCTTTTGATTTTGGACTAGCTTGTTTACTTTTGCTTGAAATCGAAATCAAAGTTATATAACAACTTTCTTTTTGTAATACATCAACATTAAGAAAGGGAAAAGAAAATACATGCATTGTGCATTTTGCATTTGACTGTTTGCATGCTGATTTAGGAAATTTTGCATTAGTGTGTGCTCTATGATCTGTGTGAAAAGATTTGCCTTTCTTCTCCTCAGTAGTTAAGATTTTCAAAGTTGAAAGATTGAAAAGTTTGCTTCTCATCTTAGACTGCATTCAGGAATTTGTTACATACATCTCGTGGTGATCCTTAAAGGCAAACTGCTAAGCAAGATCAACATTAAAATAAATCCAATTTACTTAACAACACTTTGAAACATAACGCAAACACATAGAGGTCTAAGCTAGAGACGTGTTCCAGCGTCGTTAAACGCAGTGACTGTCGATCTCGAAGAAGGTGGGTGATTCCTCCTGAGAGTCGGTGGCACTAATACGGACTTGTGCTCCCACGTACCGTCGAGTATATATTGGGAGACCCCTATAGGCATATATCCTTTATCCTTAGGAAGCCGTGTCGGCCGCCCTACTGATCGCAATGCAGTGAACACAGCATTCACGAAGATTGACCACACGTACCGTAAAACGTATTCCGTGGTTTTGCGAAAGGTTTGGCACACCCTCTGCCTAGATCTCCAGAGCAGTTTCTTTTGGCCTTTTTCAAACTCTATAACTGAAAAAGTCCAACCGAGCATTTGTCACTTCGGGCTCGTTAAAACATCGAAGGAGACTAGAGTCATCTTTAGCTTTTTCTCGACTCTTAAAACATGAAAAAGCAAAGTTGTGTCTAAAGCGTCGTTAATAAAATTTATTTTAAACGGAACATAATCACCTGTTATTCCCACGTTGATCTTTCAGTTGAAAAGTATGGAGCCCACCAACCAAGGAAGTCACCTTGGTGGAAGTCCCAGTCCCTTCTCCTCTTGGGGAGATGTTGGTGCGCCCCATATGGCCACATTGTCACTTCCAGGATTGACAATTGGCCTGCCTGTATGGCTCTTTGCAACTAATGTAGTTCAGACCACCACAAATCCTGAGCAGTCGAATCAACAGTCAGACTAGTCTAGAGCTGCCCACCAGCCTTCCACTTCTTACAATTCTTCCTCTGATCCTTCATCTTCACAAGGTAGAGCCGGTAGAAGTCAGCCTCCCATGGAGAAGAAGGAGAAGAAGAAGAAAGAAAAGAAGCAGAAGGAGCCTAAGGCGAAGGCGACTGGGGGCAAGCAAAAGACATCTGACAAAAATCCACACACTGCACCGACCGGGCCTAAATCGCCATGTGTCATTTGCAAAGGGACCCACTTCCACCGTGATTGTCCTTGTATTCCCCGGATACTAAGGGACTGGTCCCCCAGGATGCACAATCCGGTAGCATCAACCTCTGGTAGTCATGTTGATTGCAGTCCGTCAACTAGCGAGAGTGAAGGACAAAAAGGGAGACCAAGATCACCCTGCATGCTGTGTGGAGGCGATCATGCCATCCACCGTTGTCCATTCTTAGATGAGGCGAAGAGAGTTTTGGAAGATCGTCCGGTTTCACCGTTACGACTTCCTCCTGGATACCAAAAACTCGTGCCAAGTCCCTCGATAGTTGAAAATCCAGCTGGCTCGATCAAGTGGTCAGCTGAAGTGTCGTCATTGAGAATGAACCTACTGAATCCAGACCAGATGAAAGTCTAAAGGTCGAAACAGCAGTTGACCCGGTTCTTCCTTCAGAGGTTTCATCCTCAAATGACACCGTCTTTGAAGATTCATCTTCGAATGACACCCTCACTGAAGAGAATAAGGATGACACCATCCAGATTCTTTTCATCAACACAGACTCTGATGAGCATCAGGGCAATGCGCCCATTCCTTTATCGCGAGGAGGAACATCGTCAGGGTCGTATCCGGCCGTGTATTTGGTCCCACCACCAAGCAACCTGGTTGTGTCCTTTGATTGGAACCAACTAGGCAGACCCCAGTTACCAGCCAATATACCATTCAGAATCATTGTCCAAATCTATAGAATGGTAATGGCTGGAACTATCATTGATGAAGGGGCATCTGTGAGTATCCTTTCCTCTATTGCTTGGAAAGCACTGGGTTCCCCGGCGCTTTTACCTGAGATGAGAAATCTATCAGGTTTTGATAAAGGAACCAGTCGCCCTTTAGGGATCCTCCCCAATGTTCCCATTACATTGAGGAAGAAGACAGTTCATATGAACGTCATGGTCGTCCAAGGACCCTTGGATTATAACCTACTCCTTGGACGGGACTATATATATTGCATGGGAGCTATAGTCTCCTCACTCTTTAGAGTAATGTGTTTTCCACACGAAGGAAAGATGGTCAAGCTCGTAGACCAACTTTCATTTCCGGGATCTCGCATTGCAAATAGTCAAATACCATCCCTGAATGGCTTATTCACTCAAGAAATGCCTCCACCCCCGGTTCTACTTCCCGATGAGTGCGAGTGATTCGGAAAGATAAGACTGGAACCCAGGGGGCATGCACCCTGGTCTGCTTTGGGCAGAAGAAACCTTGGGTATAGGGTAGAATTTCCGCGAAAGAATATGACTAGTCCGTACCCCGTCCGTGAATGGAAGAGGGGTTGTTCTGGAACAAGATTCTTTTGTCAAGGTTACTTGTTTGACAAAGGTCATTCATCTTTATCTAAATAAGTGGGCTCTGCCAAGGAAGGGGATCCGTTTGTGGCAGTAAATAGTAACCGTCTTTGGATAAAAGGCAAGCCTCACCCATTAAAACAAATGTTTTAAAGGATAAGTAGGGGCAGCCTCCAAAGAATGAGTTTCTATTGCTGCAACAAATTGTAACCATCCTTAGGTAACCTAATGATAGACATTGCCAAAGAAAGAGTTTCATTTGCGGTAGCGAATAAAACCATTCTTCGGGTAACCAGAAAGAGGCAAGCCTCCCTCAATAACATTGATGTTTTGTCTTTGAGTAGTGTTCTTCTCTTGTCACAAATAGCTGTTCGTTAAAAATTGGGCCGACGGGAAGACAAGTACCGCGTAAGATCCCTTAGAATAACGAGAAGACAAGTATCGTTAACATTAGATTGGCAAGATGATAAGTAGCTGGGAACACCCAAAGAAAAGCAGAAGTGAGGGAGAGGAGGGGCAACTTTGAAATTCTATTTTATACCTGGGGGCATGCAAACCTTTTGGAGTGCAAGCAAAGAGTGGTTATTTATCTGTTTTTTAGATTAGTCGTTTCCGAACTTGCATGAAGAGAGGATGTGGGGCAAAGGTCAAAATTTGCCAAATTAGGAGCATAGCTTCGTGAGATAAAGCTCCATAAAAAATAGCTATCTCACAGGAGACATTTCTTATCTTATGACTGGTATAATTGAGCAGTTTTAGCACACAGTTCATGCTCGTTAAAAAATAAACGCAAGATCCGAGCAGTTTTAGCACATAGTTCATGCTCGTTAAAAAATAAACATAAGTTGTGAGCAATCTTCCCCTAGAGTTCAAGCTCACCCAAAAAAAAATGAACCGGTAAATAACCTTGGTAAATGTAACCTTTGACAGCCATATTAAAGCCCTTGGTCGTGTTCTTGCAGTCTCACCTCCACCGTTCATTTGGCCAATCGTTCATCTCCATATAATTGTTTACCCATTTTGAGGAACAGCTGTGAAGAGTGATTTCACTAAGCCATCCTTGAGACACTGCCGTGATTGGAATATTCCAACCTGTACCTGGAATCTGCTGCTGCCCTATTCATCACTCGTTCCTCAAAAGACGAGTCTTCTTTGAGCTCTTTTCTCCTGACTCGTAAAATATGAAAAGTTTGCCGAGTTTTGGCCTTCCAGCTCGTTAAACGACAGGAAGAGCTATCCCTCCTTTAGATTTTAATCTTTTTGGACCTGAGGGATTATTGCACAAAAAGATCGAGCGCTTGTTTTGTTCGGCTCGTTAAAAGTACCGAAAACTCATCCCTTCTGTATTGTTTTATACTTTTTCGGACTTAAGGGATTAGATGACGAAAAAGGAATTCTGGAGTTGACTTTATGTACCTTTTCAGACTCTCTGAAAATGAAAAGGACCGAGTTATCCTTGTCGTTAGACTCGTTAAATTCATTAAATAGCGACAAACTTGTCTTTAGACGAGAACGAGTTTCCCTATCGCTAGGCTCGTTAAAACATAGCGATGGGCTTGCCCGAAGGGCAGGTTATAGAACAAGCATATGTTATCCTCCTCAAGCTTGACAAAAATAAAGAGGTACTGGTCAGCAATGACTGGGGAAAAATTGGGAGAACCTCACAGCTTTAATGGTAGCAAGTCGCTCTTGAACATGACACTTTGTCCTCCGTATCACATCGGGTTGGGTTGTTTCATTCACCGATCTCATCACCATAGTCCTCGCCACACCATCCACATTTGGGGTAATGCTACCGATCCATCACATCAGTGTCGTTATATGTTCAAGAGATGTTGTTCTGCAAAGAGTCAACCGTGTCCCATCCACTGCCATACATTGTCCTTCATCCATTTCATGACCGCCACCCTGAATCATACATCACAGTTTGTTTTCACCTCATCACAATCACTAGCTCCGTTCCGTGTCACTGATGTGGGATTCATTAAGGCCGTCCTTTGACGGATCGCTCCTTGTCGACATCAGCTCATTATCCAAGGAGTTGATCTAGGAACAACCCCTTCAGTACTTTGAAGCTTGCATGCCTCAATGGCAAGTTTCTCACTTCCGGCGACAGGTATACATCAATGACCTTCGACCAGAAGATTTTGCATGGTGGTCGACGCCAAGTCCTGTATTCCCACCATGTGAATTGTACTGCTGTACCTTGAGGGTCATCATCCTTATCGGTGATTCCTCTCGCGTTTGTTAACGGTTTACATCATTGACCGGTAATCAAGCGATGTCTTTCCATGTTCGACTTCAAGAAATTCTCACGTGGATCGACTTGTACATCGAGTGAAGATCGGAAGAGATTGAAGACCCCGGATCTAGTTCCATCCATCCGGGCTGCGATATATATTCAGGATATAAAGACATTTGATGTGTACATCATTGCAGCAGATGATCATCCTTCTCAAAGGATGATAATTTCAGCAGAGAATTATCAGTCTACCATCAGACGATCGTCTGTTCTATGTACCAAAATGAATTTATAAAGCTGAGCATGGGAATGCCCGCCTCAGCTAGATCATGAAAAAGTATGAAAAATAATGTATTGTATTGTATCTTATTACAGGACACTTCTCAGCAAATTGAATGAACTTCGGATCCTCCTAATAAAGCATTTCACCCGATAAACGACCTCATACTTTAGGGGGCATCTGTTATAGACAATTTTGTGCCTTGCAGCATCAGGCATGAATTGTCAATAATCCAAGGGATCCAAAGTCCCTAAACATGATGTTCCTACCCCTAGAGGAACAAGGTCAGCAAACCAACAGCTCTCAGATCAGTTCTCCACCTGAAAACACTCAAAAACAAGCAATCCTGAAATCAAAGCAGGTGCTCCACTAGGCTTCTGCGCTGAAACTCAACTCCTCCATGGTGTACCTGCGTTGCAAAGCAGGTAGAACAAAGGCCACCTGCGCTGAGCGAGATGGGACGAGTGGCACACTGAGTCATTGCTCTGGAATCTTCCAAAAATGACACTTGGATCAGGGATTTCGCCTTGTGATGAGTCAGAGGCTCTGTTTCTCCAAGTGGAAGCAAGGTTCTCCAAGTGGACTCAAGAACTGAAGATCAACTGAAGAGAGAGAGGACACAAAACAGCTACACATCAGTTGCAAGCTGACTCATCCTTTCTCAATTCATCTATATATTGAGCTCTCTCCTATGAGCTCAGGAGGCTGGAATTTTGTGCAAAGTAATGATATGCTGTTGGTTTCACTATAGAACTATTGGGTGATTGCTTGAAGGAGGTGAAGAGGAGAAATTCTTTCTGCTGGGAGGTGTTGCTGGATTGGAGCCTTCAATGGTTGTAACCTTCTCAGAACTTTACTTCTTCCATTAATAAAAGCTATTGAGGTTCTTCTATATGCATTTGTTTCAATGATGTATTGTAATGATTGTATATTTGATTTATGCTAATCCTTGAATCAGTTATGAATGCATGCTTCTTGTAGTTTCCTTCTTTGTTATTTTGCAGGATCTCATTGTAGCTGGGCCAGCAAAAGAGCAAAGAGCTAGGAGCAAGCAGCAAAGAGAAGAGATTGGAGCAAATATTAAGCGCAAGGCAACGGTTAGTGCATTTCTTCATTCTCTCTTGCTTTCATAAAGAAGTAAACCTTAAGTAGTTTTGTTTACAGTTGTTGCTGAGGTACTATCACCCTTAGAGTGGGATAGGGTCATCCGAATCGGATACTTTTCCCTACAACAGCTGGCCTGCCATGACTGGGAAAGGTTGAAGGGTACTGGTCGTTTGAGTGGAAGGGGTCAATGAAATGGATGACAGAGACAGAGGAATATGATGGACTTGTATGGGATGCTTTCTTTGGACTGAGATTCAAAGGGGAACTAAATGGATAAGGAGCCTTATGAATCTCTGAAGGTATTTCTTAGATAGCAGAGATACATGGGATTTTATGGCTTACTTGATCCTAATGCTCCTTTCTGTGATGTTCTCTTCGGGTTAACAATCTTCTCAGGGTCAGGCACTAGAACAGCTGGTGATCTCTAAGGATTTCTTTGAGTGTGTCTCATGAACTGAGCCAGGACTGAAATGTGGAGTCGCCAAAGGTTGGTCTTCCTCCAGTGGAGTCGCCAGATAGATGATTACAACCAGAAATGTGCCAAGACTTTGTCTATCATCAAAATCTGGAACTGTGTCGTTCTCACAGGGAAGTTGAGCTTCAATCTCCTCTCCTCAGCAACAGCGCCAATTAATGTTATCACCCTAAGAAACTCTCCTAGGTTGTATCTCGGAGATGCTCGGAAACATTACAAACTCAACATAATGTTGGAAATGGATGAATGGAAGGAATGATGCTTGTCCAAGCCAGATAACCACTTCTACTATGCTTAACTCCAGACATGGATGAACACCCCCAGACTACAAGGCTTTAGACCACCAATTACTCACAGTTTGAGGATTAGGTGAACATGGAGAATATTGACCACACCAGCAGATGCACAAGACCATGTGATGGCCGACTGCAACCAGTAAAGAGGCCTGCAAATCTGTTTCCTAATGCACAAATAGGATGACATCTCTCTGGCACTAAGTAAACAGAAACCTGCATAACACATTCAATGATACATACTAGACTTCAACACAGAGGTGGGATGACAGCCCCTCTAATGCTAAATATCAAGAGCACATGAACAAATGCATAACAGGCACAGCCTAGAACAGAGTAGAAATGGAAAGTGAGCAATTAACAACAAAAGAAGCTTGTATTAGCTGAAAATGAAGACCAGACGCTGCAAGTATCAAAGTAGTTACAGTCTCTAGAAGTTGAACCTTACATCAAAACTACAACCATCAACCCTGATTACATCTCTTTTCTGGGTATATATAGAGGTTGATTACAAAAACGCTCTGTTGTTCTAGGCATGGAGGGGTCATAATTGACCACCAACTGCTTTAACTGTCTGAAAGAGTCTCTGCTACAAACTGCTTGCTTGAATAAATGAATTTTATGTTTTATGTTGTTCGGCGGTCCTTCTCTGAGTAGGTGGCATGTAATATGAATGAAACTCCATAACCATTGAATGCATTTACCTGCTCGGCTTTGTACCTCTTTCTTATCGGCCATCCTTCCTTGCTAAATGCAGTTGTTGTGGAGTAACTGCACAGGGTACTGGTAGTTGATCATCGTTGTCCTTCAGGAGCATAGATCAGTCAAAGGTGGCATACTGCACAGCGGGTAGAAGATCTGGTCAGAAGAGCAGGATTGGCCATCGAATGAAACAGATGGACGATGGGTACAGCTTGGCGGGAGGTATCAGGAAGTTCAGAAGCGGAGTAGATGAGGGCCATTGGATCGCGCAGATGGACGAAAGAGATCTCTTGGCAGGAGACAATGGGAGGAAACGGGCAGAAACAGATCAATCAAACGTGAGCCGTCGGATCGCGGGCGGACAAATCTAACGACTATCAGATAGAAAAGGTGCATGGAGAGTTAACGCGTGGGGAGATCGGGCTTAAGCGGTAAGTGGTAATGCTCGCACCGCCTTTAGGAGTCAAGTGGTATTCGTACACAGGCTAGTGATTCCATTCAGGTGACGACACGTGGCGGATGGGACAGGAGGAAAACCGCTTTATCACAAGTTAACGAGTGGTTAGGTTATGGCAACGGGGGAAGCGATTGTCGTCCGATTGCGGTGGAGATGATCGAATGGCAGAGGAAATAAATGGGTGGATCATTCATGGAATGCAGCGGGGAACGTTAGATCTAGTTGTGGTGATCAACGGCCGCGATCAAATGGTGGTGATGGACTATGGGAGCACGGGGTCACATGACTATGGTTTTATGGGGCTTAGGTTCTACGCTTAGGGCTTCGAAAAGCAAGGCTTTTTCCAGGTTTTGGAGGAAAGAACGCAGGTAGTGAGGTTTATGAGAGTATGAATGGAGTGATGGAGCAAGAGAAGAATCACTGATGCAAGCTTTCTTTAGGCACAAACAGCATGGCCAGACTATCTTTGACCCTCAAATGCTGAAGTATGTAGTAGAGCTAACATGTTGTAATAAGGAGGTAACACTTTCTTCAGACACTTCAGGTCTCTTTGGTTTCTCTGCAGAAATGGATATCTGTTCCAATTTCTGTATCAAATAATGAACTTCGGGAAACTCGAGAGTGTAATCTAGAGAGGGTGGCTTCCTTACTACTTCAGGAGACGAGGGAGATGTTTCTACAACTTCAGACTTCCGATCAGGAGATTCTGAACGAGTTTCAGAAGGTGTAGAAATGGTGGACGGGTTTTGACTCTTATGAATGCTTTTCGAATGATCTTTAGGTTTATATGCCATTCACAGTTGAATTCCCTTCTTCTAATGCCAAAATGTTACGGCCTCAGAATTCTACTGTCGAAACATGCGGGATAACCACCCAGTCTAGACATTAAGATAGCTCCTTTTCCATTTAAAGTGGTGGCTCCGACTGGGGATAATGGGACCAATTTCCCAGTGTGGGTTTTAAGATGAGATTGAGTGGTTCATGAGTTCTTTGCAATAGAATACTAATAATCTAAGTGACCTATTCTATAATGCAATTTCTCTAACTAACTTATTCTAATATAAACCCGGGTGTTCCTGTGTGGTATACAATCTACAAAGATATCTGTTTAACATGTGATAATAAAGATTGAACACAACTAAACATGGATGATAACGTAAAAGATAATTCCTTTGACTAAATAGTTAGTCAAAGGAAGTTATAAAATATATCGCATATATGATTATTTATATATGAAAATCACAACTTCATCTAGGCATCATACAAAAGTGCAATTAACACTTAACAGAAACAATAAATCTCACATATATTTCATGAAAGTAAATTTTTTACACTAATTAAATGTAAACAGAATCAATCATACATGATAATAGTACCATATGTGTGAAGTCCTGCTCATTTGACAAATGACATAGACCAACTTCTTTCTTCAAATAAAATTGTCTCGCAAGAATGCAAAAGTGCATCAACAAAGGAAAGTAGTCCGATATCTAAAAGAAAAGATCATGTTCCATAATTCCACCAAAGTATTCACAAACTTACAATAGTGCTTTCTTTGCAAATGTTTTTGATAAAATTCTGGACCCTTCTCTAAATGCATGAGAAGGGTATAAATATTATTATAACTAAATGTGCAAAAATAGATTATATAAAATTTGAGGAGGTTTCAAACAACCTTCCTCCTAACTAGGTAACTAACTCCAAAAATAAACAGAGGCTAAATAAACAAAACTAAGAGGATGACTTGTTGTCTGCTAGCTTGTCCTTTAAATCGCAAATATTGATCATCGGTTGAATTTGAGGAGGTGCCCCAAAATGAGTCTTGAGTTGTCCTATGAAGATCACATCGGTGAGCGGTGGTAGCATCCTTTGAGTCATATGAAGGGAATAGTTGAGAGTCATAATATGGCTATGTGGCTTAACAAGATACTGCCAATATGACTCCCAGTTGGTCGTGGTCAGTTTTGTAATTTCCTCTCTTTGACTCCTCGCCTTTTCTTGCCAGTCTTTATACAAAGCAGTTAAATCGGGCATTTCTTTCATATTTCCTTCTTTAATGAGATTGGTGGTGAACAGGATGTGATTCACTGCTTTGATGATATTCTTTGATACTCCAACTACCCTTGTGACTGCTAGCTTGGCCTATTTGATTCTGGCATCCCAATCTGTGAAGAGAATGTCTTTATGAGTTTCCTCAATCTTGGGTAGATTAGCTTTCCTTCCATCTTTTGTTTCCTGCCATTCGATGAACTCAGAGATTTTGGTGTTTAAATCGTTAAAATTTGTTCTCTGGTCGATTGCCTTATCTGTCAGCTGGTCGCTAGTAGTCAGATAGGGAGTAATGTGTGACATCTTCTGGCAGAAATACTCCTGTTGTTTCACCAGAAGGGAATTTAATTCCAGGGCCTCTTTAATGAACTCCTCGGTAGTGGGAACATCCTTGTATCTTTCCATGGATTGCTACATTTCTTGGAGTTGCATATTTTTGGCCGATATATCGGCTTCATGGCTTATTTTCAGGACCTCCATGTCTTGCTGCAATTGCACTAGTTGCTCAGCCACCTGCCTGTTTGTGCTTTCTTTCTCTGTCTCGAGCTCTTGTTTGAGTTGCGCAATTCTCTCCTCTTTCTCCCTTAGTAAAGTAGAGACCTCAGTAGCCTTGTCCATAGTGGTCGATGCGTATGCTCTCGTGAACTGTGATAGTCTAGTCAAGTTCTTGGCCAGATTGAAAGGAATGTCCTTCCAAACAACGTCCATCGGCTCGTTTCCAGGTGGGAATTTAGGTGTATCTACCCTTCTCCTTTTTCTCTGCCTTCTAACTACAACCTTGTGGAGAGGGCTATAGAACACATCAAGTGGAGGTATTTCAGTTACTTTTAGAACAATTTCCGATGTGGGCAGAGAAAGGATAATTTCAGTATGCTAGGACATTGTTGCTTGTTCCTCCATAGGTGTAGATTGTTCACCGACAGACTTGGGCTCTGTATCCTTATGAACATGCAGAGGAGTTTTTCATTCCTCTGTTTCTTGGGTATTTGAGGCTTTGGGAGTGCCTTGCAATTTCTGATTAAACTAATCCCACTCCTACTCCAAACTACCACCTTTGGCCTCTGAACTGATCTCCATAGTCGGGGTGCTCGTCACTTGTTTCTCAGTTGACTTCCTGTTGGACTTAGCTGTGTTATGGTGCCTTCTCAGTGTTTACCTGAGAGTCTACTTAAGAACTAGGACATCCACTATCAACAGTGACACTTGGTGTAGACTTATCCTCGGGCTTTAATAGATGCATTGGGATCACCCGGAGCCTCTCATCTCTGAATTCCTGAAATATTTGAAAATCTTCAGGTTTTAGATTCGCCTTTTCCCATTCGAACGCTTGTTTGAAGGATATGGCCGACTTTCACAAATCCTCAAAATAATTGTCTTCATGATTGAATGGCTTGAGCTTTACTCCAGCAGTGACATTATATGCCACTTTGTTTGGATCAAATTTCCTCTTAGGAAATGTATGAAGCCTGAGGGCTTCCATATGTGCTGATTCCTTAGTAGCATGAACAAAATTGGCTAAAGAAAAAGAACCGCATTTGACAGGGAAAATGGGCCATAATGACTTCTTGTCGTCTTTGAGAACTTTAGTTAGGCCCCTTCCCACAGTCTGGTAGGAAATCTCTCTTGCTAATAACTTATCAAAAACATATAAAGGAAGGATGTGTGGATCATATGTACTACCAAAAACCCTCATATAGGTGAACCACTCTTCAATGAAATACTTGCCGACAGTAAGCAGGTCTGTTGCGACTTCTTGGGAAAACCTAGGGGCTTTCTTATTGAAAATTATTTGATGTAGGGGCAACACAACAACATGGAATATCTTATAGAAGTGAGGTATGTAATGCGATTCCCATATTTTTTTATGACTGAGATGGATTGGGTAAGGATCTTTTAAGGTCCATTTCCAACCCATGGTTGGAATTGTCGTGCAAAAACAGATAGCATCCATAATGTAGGCACTAAAATAGAAGGGAGGGAGATTATTTGAAAAGGAGGCTTTCTTCTGTCAATATTCGATAATGGTGGTGGCTAGGTTGTCAGATAGGATGGAAGGCCAATTCATGATATGGGAATTAACACAGGCATCAATCAGAGGAATCCATTATATTGAAAACTTAGTATTATTGGGTAGCCCATACAATCTACATAACATGGCTGCTACATAGTTGTAGGGGTTTTCCAAAGAGGCTATAGCATACATACCCAATTTTTCATACTTGAATTTGTTTTCCAACACCCTCCAACCCTGAATTAGCTTGAAGGGGTCTAGGTTCTTCTTTTCGAAGTTAGCCACAAATGTGTTGTTGTAGATATCCTATGGTCAGGTATGTGGTACATCTTCTTCAATTCCTCTTCTCTGAACAACCCTATGAGCTCCATCCTTGAATTCTTGAACTGCCTATCTTCAATGATAAGGTTTTCGATCACCCACCTGATCATATCTGTATAGGGAAGGATTTTAGCTCTTGCTCCTATCCTATGAAGGAAAGAACAGGAAGCATCTCTGCATTGAAGTTTTGAAGGCCTTTCTGAGTCAGTTGTTGCTCTCGTAACAGTGATTTTACGACGCTCATCCTCCAGCCTATTGTAAATCACTTCCCAAGCTGTTGCGCCTCCAACAGCATCACAAACTGTATTAGCGGAGATAGGAGCCATCTCTGTAAACTCAACTTCAACAATGGTCTATTTTCTCTGTTTTCGCATTACCTTTCTTAGTGACATATCTTTTTTCGCTTGCCTGAAATAGACAAGATATATCAGTGCAGACAATATCTGGTAATTAAGACTGAAAGCTTCTCTAAAATGACTTTGGATCGTGAGAAATGTTTAATGAGATACTCGATTATAACTACCCATAACCTAGAAAATGATTATCCTTCCTCGGGCCGCTAAATATTAATTAACCTGTCAACTCATTTGTTTTGGTATTTAAAATGTAATTATTCCACATGTTTTACTGCTCTCAATCACGCATCGCGATCTTTAAAGGGATACCGTATAGCACTACCAGATGGATCAAGTGATATGTGATTGCGAATATCGTAATATCGCATTTCGCAAATCGCTAACGGTCATTCTAATGGCATGGTTAAGTTTCTTGCGAACTATGTGAAGTGTGAAATGCAATTGCGAAATGACAAGGTGATGTTATCGCAGCGGGAGACTTAATTGCATATCACAATTTTTCGAAGGTGTTTTAACATAGTCATGTGGAAAAGCGTGATTTGCGATTTGCGATATGGATTTCATCCTTAGTTTGTTTTGCAAGGTTTTGCTAAGTATTCTCTTAGAGTCAGGTATTATTATCCTAAGCCTAAAAATTTAAAAGGGTCCCCATTTATAACTCTAACCCTATCTATTGTTCTTTATAAATGGGGGGGTTGTTTCATAGTACAACACACTCCTAACCCAATCTGAATATGTAGTTGTACTTCATTGTTTGATACAAATCTCAAATCAAGACCAACTTTTCCATAACCAACTCTACCATGTTGGTACTCCAACACATGTTGAGAAACATATCTTGGCTCAATCATAAATTGATTTGCTCCCTTTACTAGATCACAGTGATTTTCAGTCACCCTGATTGGGTGCTCCATCTCAGACTGAGACATATCCTATTGTGGTAACTCATGTTGCTCCCTATGTCACATGCCACTATTGTCTTTTAGTATATCAACTATTAATGATAGTCCATCATCTTGAACTCATAGGTAATCTCCCTCTAAATTTGAAAACATGGTTCATGAGGAAGTGTTAACTACTCCCAATAAGAAATTTGTTTGGTCAATGCTACTCCTTCTAACATATGTGTACGTTTTCTTCAGAAAATAAATCATATAAGATCAACCTTGATTCATCAATCCAAGTGTATCAAATCTGATGAGCTTGTACAAAGCCTTCTCTCTGCTTTCAAGTAGAAGACTTCTTCATGTACCTCACAATCTTGAGGTGGCTCATATGTACACTTCTTCTTTCATCAAGGAAGACAATCTTTGCATCCAACAAAAATTATAGAAATAAATTTTAAAAGAAGTGTACCTCACTGCACAATATTCTCCCTTTCACTGAGATAATCATTTGCTTTATTCTTATTTTCATCTATTCATACTTGATACGGAAGTCATCATTGACTTCTTTTCAGCATATATAAAGGGCATACTTCAATCTCTGTTGTTGTATCTTCTCCTTAGCTCAAATTTCATCTAATACAATATCTCTCAACATAAACCATGATTCTGGGAAACCTTCAATACATACCTGCAATCCTCACTAGGAGGCCATGGAAGAATAATTATAGCAATGCAAAAGGTACAAATTCAAGAGACTACTTGCTAGCAAAAACAACAACAACAATAATCAAGGAAGAAAGATATAAAATACTTAAATTTTTAGAAAAATGTGAACTCCCTCTTTATCTAATCCTTATTACAACTAGGTCCTTATGATGTCATTCCTTCTTTTCATGAGGTTGGGTTACTTCTTTTAGCATAAACATTGAGCTAGGTCTAGTTATATGGTTTTATCCATAAACCCTAGGGCTTTCTTATCAAGAATTCTAGATTTATAAGGTTTACAAATCAATTCTAAGAAGGGATCATAACATAAGCTATATGAATTCTCTTTTTAAGTGAGAGACCCCTTCAACTCCCTCTTACTCCTAGCCTACTTGCAAAAATTCTAGTAAAAGAAGTCTTTATCATTAGCTTCTAAAGATTTTGTAATATCATTCTTGGATTTTTTCTCATGAGGATGCTCATCGTCATCATTTCCCTTACTCTTCTTTTTGTGCAACGCTTCGGGACAATTATTTCTATAATGCCCAAATTTTAACATCTAAAACATTGGACTTTTGACAAGTCTCTCTTTCCTTCTGAATTGGGTCTTCTATCTACATTTTTATTTTGAGAGCCAAACTTCCACCTTCCATTATTCCTTCTAGATCTTGCAGCAAAAGCTTGATATTCTTCTTCATCAGGACTTTGGATCTTTCATTTAGCTATAATCATAGATTCCTCTTACGAACAAGATGTCCACAATTCTTCAAAACTTGGAGTATCGTTTCTAGCACAAATGTCAGTGGAAAATGCATCCCATAATTTTGGTAGTCCATTGATTGTTGTAATGATCAATTCAGATTCAGAAATGACTTCACCAATGATTTGTAGTTGATCTCTTATGTGTAATATCTTCATGAAATAGGAGGCCACGGGTTCATCTTGTGACATCTTAGTATGTCGAAGTCTATTTTTTAAAGACATCTTTTGACCAATGTTGTTGATTGAGTACAAATTAACAAGAGCATCATAGACTTCCTTTGATGTAGCCAAATCTGAAACAAATGGGATTAAATCATCCTTGAGAGATTTAAATAGAATTCTTTGAGTGTTGAACTCACCATTCCTAAACTTCGCTTTCTCTTCATCGTCATCTTTATCTGGTTGAGGTAATTTCCCTTGGACATATTGCAAAACATCGTGTTCTTCTCAGACAAGATCAATCCTCTTTTTCCATGATTTGAAGTTAGATGTTCCTTCAAGTTTGTTGCCTTCCTTGCAAGTGGGAGTCATTTTCTTAGAAATCTTGGACATAAAGATAAGAGATTTCTTCCTTGAGAGAGAGAAAGAGAGATTCAATAAGGTGTGATCTTCAACTTTCTTTCTTCACCAAAGCTCTGATACCATGTTGAAAAATCAAGTGCAATGTAGACTAGCACCTATTTCTCAACACTAATAATTACTTGTGATGATTATATATCTTCTTTTAGCATTTACAACTTCTTCATCAAGCAATTATACTTCATAAATTCAACCATACAAGAATAAGAAAAGTAGAGATCACAATGCATAGAATCAACACAATGTTTACCCTGGGAAAACCCACTTGGGGTAAAAACCCAACAATTCTTTCCTTAGAGAATCAGTTCAACAAGAGATATCAAAGCCCTAGATAAATTGACCAGCATGATAGCAAGATGATATTCCAATAAGTGCTAAGTCAATCCTCCACAAAATGTCAATTCAAAATGTCCACAAACTGTCCATAAGTGCTCTTGGTCAAGGTCTACTATATGTTGGTACTAGGGCCAAATTTTTGGCCTCTTTTTCTATCGCAAAAAACTCGTACTTCACCTCAGAAACTTCATATTCCACCTTAGAAAATCAACACAAAAACTCAGAATGATCTTGACCTTCTGTACTCACTTCAGCGAGGGTAGATAGATGACGTGTTCTTCTTCTTTTTCACCTCTTTATCTTCATGTCTTCCTTTACTAGAGAACAGAGATATGCTTGTACTGCTTCTGATCCAAAATGCCTCTTGGATGGAAGTCGAATGAGCTACTTATAATATTCTTGAAGGATGAATGGGTGTTTCCTTAGGTAAGTCGACATGATCATATGAGGGCTGACTTGGAAAAATTATGGAGCCATAAATCATCAACAATAAATTCAATTTTTCTTTTGATAAATACATGAATAATATAACTTTCTTTTGAACATGAAGAACATTATTTACATAAACAAGTACAATGATGATAAAAATATTTTAATATGAAGATTGACCATAGCTACAAACCTCAACATAGTCCTCTTTTTGTAGCTTTCTTGGGCTCTCTACCAGCTCCTTTAGGCCTTCAACCCCTTTACTAGCTTGTTATATGCTCCTTTACCCTTCGGCTAACTCTACTTAGCTCTTTTAATGCCTTGACCTCCTTGTTTTTACATTTCATAGCTCAGGCGGATGCCTCCCTAAGCCCAATAAGTTGCTACAACATCCCTGTGGCCTTCAGTGACCCTCCTGCTCCTTACTTGTTATGGTTGGTTTGTTTATGATTGCGGTCTATTCCTTGGTTGCAGACACACTTAAAGCTACCAGCGATCTACACAAAAATTGTGTCCAACCCTTCCCAACTAGTAGAACCTTAAGAAAACTCATCCTTGTCCACAGATCTATCCTTCTTCAATTGTGGCTCCTTTTGCTTCCTTGGCTAAGTCACTTTTAGCCACTCCACAAGAAGACTAATCCTTATGTTTCTTGCCAACTAGCCTTTTCATTTGCTACTTCTTTTATACTTGTCCTTTAGTCTCTTATGGAACCCTTATGTCCTTCAAGAAGCCTCCAACACAAGCTTTCCATTAAATTATAATATTAAATTCATTTCCTTGGGTTCCAAGCCCACTCACTTTGGGTACAAAACCCCTTTGGGTTTAAATCCCACACATCCATATTTGTGGATGTTTCTCTCTCACAATCCTAGCACCAAGGGCATGTGAGAGTACCTCCCAACGCTACCCAATTTCAACACTCTCTCTTAGTGAGGGAGGTACTTCCATCCCTTAGAAGTATCTTTGTGTCCCACAGTGGAATACAATCATCTTTCATTGTTGCTCTCGAACATTCATTGTAAGCTTAATCTTTCATCACATAAGAAAAAATTTCTATAAGAATAGAACCCTTCTTACTACTAAAAGCCTCCTACATCTTCTTTTCCTAATAGGGCTTTAAGCCAGTCCATGGCTCCTTCTTCTCAGATATGTAAGTCTCCTTTGATGCACTCTTCTGGGGTTGTTGACTCTCCATCTAAATTTGTAAACTCCCTCTGGAACTTGACTCCCTCTGAGTCTAACAAAACTTCTTTCCTTGGTCAATATGCTTTCAACTTAGTTTGTACAAACCATTCTCTCTGACTCCAAGAACCACTCCTAGGCTAGAGTTAGATCCATTGGAGTTGAGCATCACTTTTCCATCCCATAATATAACTTCAAACCCCTTTGTTTCAATTTTTGAGACTAAAATCATGTTGCACCTAAGCTCTAGTACCCAAAGTACATCTTAGACTCATAGCAATCCACCTAACTCCATCCTAAATGGTTCAATCCATGTTCCTTTGGATGTGTGTTGACTCTTATCACCAATGTTCACATGTAATTCAAATTCCCACTTAGTCAGCCTCTCAAACACTTCCTGTGAACTTGTCATATGCTTTGATGCTCCACTATCTATGAACCAAGCACCTTTATGAATGCTGCTCCCAGAGAAATGAGATATAAGAGTAAACTCATCATTGAATCTCCTAGAGAACTCATCCTCATTAATTGTAGTTGGAGCAAGTATCACCATATGTAACTTCTTCTCTTTCCCTCCTTTCTTCTTCTTGTGCAAACGCTTGCATAATGACCATACTCTTCACATGCAAAGAATTTCAATTTCTTAGGTCCTTCTTCTTCAACTTACTAGTAAGGGAAACTTTCTTTGCATCAATGCTCTTTTGTTGAAATTCCTATTATGAAGTTCCTTATGGATGAAATCATCTCGTAACTTGTTCCAATATAGAATTTTCTCTCATGATATTACTCCTTTGATGAATGGCTTCCACTACTTTGAGAAGCCCTTTATTAGAATCCTCACCAATTTTGGTTGTTCCACATTGTCCCCTATAGTTGTAAGCTCATCATGAACTTGTGAAATCCTTGTGAGATATGAAGTCATGTTGTCTGAATTCCCCATCTTGATGTCCTTATGCTTCTCCCTCGGTACCATCTTCTAGTTCTCGTTCTTGTTCTAAAATAATGCTTTCAGAGCTTCCCACATGTGTCATGCAGTCTTCTTTCCAATGAGATGAGGTATCAAATGATCCTTGACTCCATCAATAATGATCAACTTGGCCTTTGCATCAGCTAAGTTATACAAAGCGAAATTTGTTGTATTAGTTAGTGCCTTGATCTGGGTGTTGGCATAGTCCCACAAATCATTGACCAATAACACTTGCTTGATTCTTTCCTTCCACAAATTGTAGTTGGAATTCCCTTCCAACTGGTCCTCAAACCTCAATCTATAAATCATCTTGACTAGATGTCCTTCCTTCAACAATGAGACAACTCAACTCCCTCTTAGAGCTAATCCTTATGCACACTTTTGACCCAATTGTTCTTCAACGTTGCTCTGATACCATGTTAGAGTCCACACACTCCAGCTCTGGTCTATGCTCTTATCTAGAAAACACAAACATACTAACAGTGCCTAAATTTAAACATTTGCACAACAGAAATTACAACAATCATATTAAAGTATAGCACTCTCTCTCTCTCTCTCTCTCTCTCTCTCTCTCTCTCTCTCTCTCTCTCTATATATATATATATATATATATATATATATATCTATATATATATATATATATATATATATATATATATATATATATATATATATATATATATATATATATATATATATATATATATATATATATATATATGTATGTATATATGTATGCCCAATCTCATTTCTTACGATTTCTTTACTAAGAAAACTCACAGGGCTCCCGTACTAGGGATAGTGACCCTTTACAATCCCAATACCATGCAAATATACAATTTTGTACTTTAACTAAATACCTAGGTTGAGGCCAATTCCCTTAAGTCCTCTTCTGCTGAAAATATAACACCTACAACTCACTTAAATAACTTGTTATAACAACCTAGGGCATTACCAACCCACTTTAGACTACTCAAACAAAAATAAGCTTAACTAGGCACGATTCTTTATCCCATGGTCCTCTTTTTATAGCTTTCTTAGGCCCTCTACCAACTCTTTTAGGTCTTTAACCCCTTTACTATTCTATTGCCTACTCCTTTATCCTTCAACCAACCTTGCTCAGCTCTTTTTTTTCCTCAACCTCCATGTTCTTACCTTACACAGTCTAGCGGATGCCTCCCTAAGCCCAATGAGTTGCTAGAACAACCTTGCAACCCATGTGGCCTCATGTGGCCCTCTTGCGACATCCTGCAACCCTCTTGTGGCCTCCTACTCCTTGTTTTGTATGACTGGCTTGTTTAGGCATGTGACATATTCCTTGGTCATAGCCTCACTTAAAATTGTCAAGGCTCTACACAAAATTTATGTCCAACCCTTCCCAGCTAGCAGAACCTTAAGCAAACTCACCCTTATCCACAAATTTATCCTTCTTTAGTTGTGACTCCTTTTGTTGCCGTGGCTAAGACTCTTTTAGCCACTCCATAAGAAAACTGATCCATATGCTTCTTGTCAAATAGCCTTTCCATTAGCTACTTTATTTTTATTTGTCCTTAGGTCTCTTATGGAAGCCCTTATGTCCTTCAAGAAGTCTCCAACACAACCTCTCCATTAAAATAGAATATTGAATGTCTTTCCTTGAGTTCCAAGCCTACTCACTTTGGGTCAAAACCCCCAACTTGGGTGCAAAGCCTACACATCCATCTTTGTGGGTGCTTCTCTCTCAGATGCCTAGCACTAAGGGCATTTGACAGTGCCTCCCAATATTACCCAATTTCAACAACATTGACTTAAATTGCTATCGGGGTATTAAAAAAGATGATTTGTAATTTGGAAAGATTAATATCACTGAGGCATTCACAAATTCATTTAGTATGGATTTGAACCTCTCTTAGAGTTGGTTGGGCCATGAGCACGGTGTCATCTACAAATTGTTGATGAATGGAAAGTGAGTTGGAATTGAGTAGATAATCTTTTTAGATAGTCATGCTTGGCAACTAGATTTTAGTGTTCTACCTAAACCCTATGTCATAAGAAAAAAAAGATAAGAAAAGATGGAATTACCTTATCTTATGCTTCGAGATAATAATAATAACAAAAATTAAAAATAAAAACAAATTTGAAAAATTGAAAAATCAAACTACATGTAATTTTTTCTCTAATTAATAAAAAAATCTTTAAAATCTTTTAATTCATAAATATAAACATATTTTAAATGATAAAATAATAATACAAACAACAAAATATATCACATGATATCAAATATAACCCCATATTCTTGACAAATCGCCATACATTTTATAAAAATCATATACAAGGTTAATAATAAAAAGTCTACGCATTATCTTATTCTTTTTCAGATCGTTGAAGGCAGAGGGAGCAGCGCGCGCGCCAGGAAGGGAGCAGCCAATAGCCGAACCATGGCCGTCAGCGTCCAATAGCCATTGCCCTGGAGAACATTCATCAATAGCCTTTGGCCTGTAGACCGAGTGACATTTGAAGGCCACTCCACGTGACGCTCTGCATGCGCTTCGTCTCTGCCATCCCACGCTGCTTATTGGTGCCCAACACAGCCGGCTCTACAAGCGATCTCATGGAGGAACACCTGTAACTTCCCTGCATGGAGCTTGCCACCTTCATCACTTAGCCTTCCTTAGTAGTCTCAACGGGTTTCCCCCCTCCAGCCTTGCGGGCTGGAGGCTCACTTCTCTGTTTCTCCGCCCTCTCTGATAGTATGGCGCTTCTGATCCTCCTTGCATGGTCTCGGCTCCCTGCTCCTGGCGTCGCACGGCTCCAGGTTAGTAACTAACATCTCGATCTCTTCTTTAAAATTGTAGTTCTGTCTTGTTTAACAGGGCAAGTTCTGTGTTTTTTAGAGGATATCTCACATAGAAGTCGAGATGGGTCTTGTTAAATCCGGGGTAGGCTCTGTGTGTTTTGTTTAAACAGGGGAGGTTCTCTGTATGCTTTTTAGAGGATTTGTCATACAGTAGACACATCCATTTTTAGTTTCTCTATGGTACAATGCGCTCTCAGGGATAATTTACGTCCTCCTTATTCCAAATCTGCTCACTTTCCTCTGAGTTTCTCATTAAGGTAAAAAATGCTTAGAGCTCTCATCAGCGGAATTACAGCCTCCTTTTACATATACAGTCCGTGTCAGGACATCCGTTTTCGAGTTGGAAAATGGTGGTGTGTTCTCCAGTTTTTCTGCTGTTGCTTCGACTGCAATAGTCGATCTGAAGCGAAATAGCTCCTCTGTTTCCGCTTTCGAATCTCCTTGGGGACTCCAGGGTTTTCCGGCTATCTTCCCCGGCAACAAAATTCAAATCCTTTTTCCAGTGACTCATATCTCATCCTCCAGATTTCCCCAGGCTTTACCCTCTTGCACCATTAATGATCCTACCTCCTTTTCTGCTCGAACATGGCTTTTCGGCGGCTGGCTATCGTCACTAATCCCTCCAAGGTTCTATTCTAGAGTTTTCTCTATTTAGAGATCGTCCTTCTTTCCTGTCAGAGTCTCTGGAGACCGAACAACTTTTATTGTCCAGGCAACATTCTCCGTCGGCTTCTCTTCCTTGGGATGTTCCAAGGTACGGGGGATCCCTTTTTGGGATTTTTCTTTTGACTATTCGGGTCTTTTCCTCTGACTCTGATGGCAAATGAAAGTGACTCCCCCGCCATGAAAGCACTTTTTTCCGCGGCCATTGAAGTTAAGTCAGCCCGAAATCAGGCCAATGGGAATCCAAGGTGGCACAACACGCTGTCGGACTTTCTGCCTCCGGGGCTGCGGGACCCTCCCCTTCTTGGGAACCTTGCCTCCCATAAACATCACAAGGGACGCTACAAGCATAAAGCCCCTGTCAAAACGGTTCCTCCCCCTAAGGCGATCTCTGTTTCTGGTTCCTCCCTGGTGGAGCGCATCGAGAGTCTTCAAAAGTTTGCACTGGTGGGGAAATGGTACTTCCCGGAATTGGATGACGCACAAATGAGGAGCTGGGTCACAAAATCTTGGTCCCCCATCATTGGATATACCCCAATTATCTCCCGTCTCATGAAAGATTGGCTCTCCTTCTACTTCCAGAAGGAGGCCGACTTGGAGCTGGTTTTGAACAGACCGTGGGTCTCGGGCAGAAGCTTCCTATCTCTGTCAAGATGGTACCTTGGGTTTGATCCCCTCAAAAATACTCCCTCTCACAGTATGATTTGGGTAAAACTTCCCAATCTCCCTCTGCAACTATGGACGCCGGAGATTCTAGCTATTATCGGAGACGCCATTGGCAAGTTCATTTATGTCGACCCTTGGGTTAGAGGCGAGAAGGACAAAAGAATCGCCTGGATTCTTATTGAAAAACCATACAAGGGTGGTTATCCTGACCAAATAGAAATTTCCTGGGATGGTTCAAAGATATGTCAAAGGCTCGACTTTTGGGGCATCCCGTTTCGCTGCTCCTCCTGTCACCGAACGGGACATCTCATTAGAGACTGCCGATTCCGTCGCCACAGGCAAAACTCCACCTTCTTGGAAAAGGTGACGCAAGAGGATTCTGATTCCCGCTCTGAAAAAGCCACCCCCCCGGGGGAAAATTTCTCATTCAAATCCACAGAGTTTCGGAGCTCTCAGGAAGACTCTCAGTTCAGGCCTCAGTCGCCTAAATTTGCAGGTTTTAAAAGCACTCCAGTTTCGGCGGGCTCTAAAGAAGCAGCTCCCTCCTCCCCTCCTCTCACGAACAGGGCAGATTTCTTTAGCCCTCCAGTCTCAGAACAGTTTGAAGAGGAAGCGGTCCCCCCTCCACCGGCAATGAACGCAGCTGATTTTGTAGTGGGAACACATCCAATTCTCATCTCCTCTTCCTCGCCTTCTCCTATTAGATCGCCATCTGCCATCCAAAAAGGGAAAGAAGTTCAGACGACCCCGACCCCAAACAACTCCCCAACAGACTCCCCGATCAACAATTATGACAGCGATATAAACCAGCTTCTAAATTGCCACCCCTCGATCCTAGAACCCCTGACCATACACAAGCCGTCCTTCCCCACTGTCAGGAAGAAGCAAAGAGGTGGGAGCCGTCACTTCAGAGGTAGGACCATCGCCTCCGAATAGGGAATCTCAAATCTCCCCTTGATAGATGTTCCAATTTTCGAGTCATCTTCTCCACAGCCCCTTAGAGCAAGCTCGGCTGGTCAGCCTTCTAAATGACCTTCCTCATTTCTTACAATATCAGGGGTCTCGGAGGTGGCCCAAAATTTTTGGCTCTAAGGGAGACTCTTCATTCCGCCCGGGCTCACATTATCTTTATCCAGGAAACTATGCACTCCAGCACGGTGTCCTTGGCTTTCTTCAGAAAAATGTTTCCTCAATGGCATATGGCAGCCACAAATGCAGATGGGCTGTCTGGTGGTTTGGTCGCCATGTGGGATCCACATATGATCAAAGCAAAAGCCTATAAGTGCAGCGCTGGCATTCTTGTCTCGGCCTCCATCAGAGGACGATCTCAAATTCTTAATATGTTGAACATATATGCGCCCTACAGACACAGAATCCCTTTCTGGGACTCCTTATTCAACTCACAAATTTTAGACATTAATTCTTTGCTTATTGCAGGTGATTTAAATCTTACTCTTTCCTCGGAAGAATGCTGGGGTCATTGTCGACCGGTCGACAGATTGGCTGACAGAATGAGAAGGGAGTTTTTAAAAAGGGACCTCGTCGATATTATCCCAGATATTATGTCTCCCACATGGGAAAATGGCCAGCTGGGCTCTGCATACATTGCAAAGAGAATAGACCGCTTTCTCCTACACTCCAGCATCATCCGACAGTGGGGAATGCCGTCCGCAAAATCTGGAGGGGCCTTCTCGTCCGACCACAAGCCGATCCTCCTGGACTGGGGGACTGCCGAACGCAGAATGGGATACTCCTTCAAGTTCAATTCTATCCATCTTCAGGATGAATCATTCAACGAATTCATCAAGTCCAGCTGGAGGGACATCAATCATGCTGAGGACGCTTTTCTTCTTACCTTTCGTGACAAAATCCAACTGCTTAGGGAGAAAACAAAAACATGGCAGATTGAAAAGAAGCGGAGAGATACACAGGATCTTCTTGACATCAACCTAGAATTAAATCGGCTTGCTTCCTCAATTCAGCAAAATGGCCGGACGTTTGACAAGGCTACCCACATCAGCTCCCTCGAAAGAAAGAAACAAGATCTACTTAAAAAAGAGGAAGCATCTTGGAGGTTAAAAAGTCGAGCTACTTGGCTCAAGGAGGGGGACAGGAACACTAGATTTTTTCATAATTTTGCAAATGCCCGCAGAACAAAAAACGCAATATGGAAAATCGAGAACGGTAATGGAGATTGTTTCTTCTCCCAACAGGAAATTTCCGCAGAAGCTACACGATTCTTCAGGGAGCAATATAAAAGGCAACACAGTGATCTAAATGATATGCTATGGGCAGTGGACCCTTTGCCGGTCATGTTCGATGATGTTGCCAACGACGATTTCTACAGGCCCATCACGGAGGAGGAGCTATCCGAGACTATCAAGAGCTTTAAAAAAGATAAGAGCCCTGGACCAGATGGCTGGCCGGTGGAATTTTTTTCCCATTTTTATGATCTTTTCAAAATCGATCTGTTGGGTATGGTCGACGCCTCTCGCCTCTCCGGAAGTATTAACAGTGCTCTCTCGGCCACCTTCATTGCATTAATACCAAAACAAGATAAATCTTCATCTTTAGGGGATTATAGGCCGATTGCTTTGTGCAATTCGCTCTACAAGCTCATTTCCAAAATTATTGCTGAAAGAATGAAGAAAGTCCTCAACGCTTTCATTACAAAGGACCAGCACGCATTCTTAAAGGACAGACTCATCATGGACGCTGTTGCCATGGCTCAGGAATGCCTCTTCTCCATATATACGAAAAACATTGATGTTGCAGCTCTTAAAATTGATCTTAAAAAGGCATTTGATTGCGTGGATTGGAGCTTCCTCAGAATTCTCCTTGCCAAAATTGGCTTAAGGCCCATGGCAATTAGCTGGATCATGTCGTGCGTCGAAAGTGTTCACTTCTCTGTGATCATAAACGGAATTCCATCCACTTTCTTTCAAGCCGAGAGAGGGCTCCGACAGGGATGCCCTCTCTCCCCCCTCCTCTTCATCTTGGTGATGAACTGTCTTAGCACGCATATCAACCTTGCTGTTGCCAACGGTAGATGCAAGCCTGTAAAGATCTGCAGAGATGTCCTCCTCTCCCATAATCTTTTCGTCGACGACATCTTAATTTTTGCAATTCTGTGTAAATCAACCTGGGTCTGCCTTTTCATGCTTTTCAAGAGGTTTCAAGACGCCACAGGCCTAAAGATCAACTGCGGGAAATCAATGCTATACCATAATGATACAAACCCAGAAATGGCTCAGTGGATCGCTGATCGTTTTGAGATCAATCTTGCCCAGATAAAGGATGGCTTCTCTTATTTGGGGTTCCGACTAAAAGCAAAGGGTTACCGATGTCAGGACTGGGCCTGGCTGGTCGATCGTTTTTACAATAAGATCTCTACATGGGAATTGCGTTTTCTATCCCTTGCTGGCAGATACATCTTGGTTCAGGCAGTTCTCTCCCAACTTGCGGTGTATTGGGGCCACCTATTCCTTCTCCCAGCTTCTGTTATCAAGAAAATGAAATCCATCGCTGCTAATTTTTTGTGGGGAGGACGATCCTTCCACTCAAAACTCCACCTTGTCAAGATGGACACTATTCTAGACCAAAAGAAAAAGGTGGATGGGGTCTTCTTAACATGAACCTTTTTGGAAAAGCGCTCATCTGCAAATCTCTACACAGAGGCTTATTTGGGAACAGCCCGTGGAGTACTTTGATCAACCAAAAGTACCTGAAAGGCAGGAACTTGGCTTACTGGCTCAGAAGGTCTTCTCTTGGAATCAGGAAGGGATCCCCTATCTGGCACAGCTTCAAAAAGTCCCAACCCTTCTTCCTGAAGAATTTAAAATGGACTTTTTTCACTGGTTCGTGTGTCTACATTGGTATAGATCCTACCCTATACAACCTAGAATCCATGATCCCTCCGTCTTTACTCTCCTTTTTTCACTCTAGGGGCCTCTTTACCTGGAACCATCTCATTGATTCTTGGTCCTCTCTAGAACCTATTTGGAAATCCGACCTTCAGTTAGCCATCCCCCCCCCCCTCCGTCCTCTATGGCTCTCATTCACTTCCAGATTCTCTCACCGCGGGATTCTCCAATTAGGCACCAAGGATGAACTGATCTGGTCTACTGACAACTCAATCCACCCCATCTCTGTTCGGAACCTCTATTCTGTCTTATCAGCTGTTTCACCTCCTCTCCCCTCTGTCTTTCCTGTCAAACTCTGGAAAGCCCCCTGCCCTCTCAAATCCATTCTTTTTACATGGCTTCTCTTCTCCAACAAGAATCTCTCCTGGGATGTTCTACAAAAGAAAGGATGGCTTGGACCTGGTAGATGTCAACTTTGCCTCGCGGAGTTGGAATCGAACTATCACATGTTCTTTCATTGCACCGCCTCCTCTGCTATCTGGTATGAACTTTCCTCGATCTATGGTTTTCCTCACAAGTTGTTTTCCTCTGTACAGGAAGCTTTCTCCTGGTGGGGCTCCCAATGCCCCAACTGGCAGGCTCTCTTCATTATATCTTGTTGGAACTTCTGGAAGTGGAGGAACAGACGTATCTTTCAGGACTGCCGCCTGCCGCTTGCTTCCATTCTTCCTATAATTTTGGGGTCTATGCCCGCTCCGCTCTAACTGGCCTCTCTGCCTCTTCACTATCAGATACACTTCTTATATAGACATTTAACTCATCTGTATATTTGATATTTTTCTACTTATCTGGCGCTTCCTGAATCAGCTCTTTCAGCACTTTCAGATCTTTTTGGGAACTATCCTATTTCTGCATGCACTTTTGGCTTTTTCCGCCTTAGTTGGCTGAGAATATATGCTTCTAAGTCTACATGTTTATTATATATCTTTTGTTCAATATGTCTTGGTATTACTGGCAGAGGCTTTACGCCTTCAATGTACTCCTGAACATCATATCTTCTGGCAGAGGCATTTCGCCTTCAATGTACACCTGATCATTATATCTTCTTAATATAATCCATCTAGCTTTTTCTCTCTGAAAAAAATCTTATTCTTTTTCATATTAATTTTTAATTATTTTAAAACATTACTATATTTTTCATTCGACGAACAACGTGCATTGAAATTATTGGTACGATAGGAAATTTCGAGATTATATTATAGTGAAGTGCTTGAAAAATAACTTATTAAATTTGATATGGCATTTTAAAAATTATATTTTATAAAAAGTGTTTGAAAAATAAATTATTAAATTGAATATTAAAAGTTGAAATTTATTTTAAAAATTATTTTTTGATTTAATTTGTTAAGAATTATGAAGGAATTCATTGAAACCACAAGTTTATAGGATTTTTTATAATCTAATTATCTTATAAGTTTTTAAAGGTGTTGAATATATATAGTAAAAAAAAACCAGTTTAAACAACACAAATCAAAATTTAACCACAAATTTTTTGGTCGAGCCAAAAACTTGTCAGAAACTTTAAAAATCACAATTAAAAACTACCCCAATTTAACTTCTTCTTCTTTTTCTCCATGAACAATCATCTTTTACCTAAACCCCAGGCACAGGCAAAAATAATAATAATAATAATAATAATAATAATTAAATCCTATAAAGTTTAAATTTCTTTATAACTAAATTTAGATGATATGCATGTCTGTGGAAGAAGAGTTTAATCAACTGACACTGGCCTGGTACAATATGGATATTAGAATTAACCAGCTACCTACATACCCACCGGGTGCCCCATGATAGCACTCTATGCACTTTTTATTTCCTATGCAAACCTGCAACACAGCTTTTCCTGTCACTATTACCTTTTTAAACGTTTGACCCACCATCAGCATCATTGCGAGGCTTCCATGTGACCAGGGGCCACGGATAGCAATACATTGACGCCATCGGCCCCACGATACTTTATTCATAATTATCCATTTTTTGTCGAGTATCAGGAAGGATGATAATGGGTGATGTGGGGTGAGGAGCTTCCCTGGAATGGAAGTTCTTGTGGGGCTTTAACAGTAACTGCTTGCTTATCCCTGGAATAGAACTGAAGTTCTTGCGGGGGTCATTTCATTGTACATTACCATTGGCATTTACTTCTCATTGTCATTCACCAATAGCCCATTATGGGCAATCATGTGCAGAGGATATACAGTCACACTGATATATATATCAACAATTAAGCCCATTGAAGGAAATCTTGTACAGAGGATATACTGTCACCCTGATTGTGATGTATCGCATTAGCTTTTACTTCACATTGTCATCAAATTAAATTTTCATGGAGTTATTACATTGACCTGTCAATTTCATCCAGGAACAGATAATTTTCATGGAGTTATTACATTGACCTGTCAATTTCATCCAGGAACAGCCTTTAAAGGGCAGTCATGTACAGAGGCTTGAAGCCCAACAGCCTTTAAAGGGCAGTCATGTACAGAGGCTTGAAGGCTTTTTAAGTCAATCATGTACAGAGGCTTGAAGGCTTTTTAAGTCAATCATGTACAGGGGATTGAACCCATGTGGGGTATCCATCAGCAATCGAGCTTCACCTCTCAAGCTAAGTCCTTGTCCTTGATTACCTTTTACTTCCCATTGTCATCAATTAAAGTTTTTTTTTATTATTGCCATCCATTAAATTTTCATGGAGTTATTAAATGTCACCTCATTTGTCCACGTTGGCAGGGTGTCAGATAATCACGCTACCCCTCATTCCTGAGGAAACATGAAATTTTAGGTTACTCTACGGACTTACTTTCTGTCACCCTCTCTGTCTAGCCAGCCGAGTTACAAAAAACTTGTACATATCACTTGTTTTTGGTAGATTTTTGGTCTGAATTTGACTAGAAATATTGTGTTGTGACTAAATTTTCATTTGTATTATTTAAACTGATTTTTTGACTGCATATATGGATTCAGCACCCTCAAAAACTCTTGGAGCACTTCAATTGTTAAGATTTCACCTGTCAAAATTGTGATTTCAATGAATCCCTACCCAATTCTCCACAAATTAAATCGGAAATGAAACAGAAAAACATATGAAAATAAACTAGAAAACTTTATAAAATATTTCCTTATACTAGCTCCACCATAGAAAACTTTATAAAATATTTCCTTATACTAGCTAAAATATTTCCTGTCACTAGGGAAACCTTTGCATTATTGTAAAGTTATCCCTCTTCATGGCACTGAGAGAGCTGTACAACTCAGTATAAGGTGGATAGGTGAGGGCTAGATGTGTAAGCTTTCGATGTGAGATGATATTTTTTTAAATTCAATTTTTTTATATTGTAATTTTATTTTTTATTAATAAATTTACCAACAATTTTTTTAGATTTAAGGTCTATTTTACCATAATCATTTTTAATTTTAATTAATAAGTGGATACAAATTTAATATTTACAATATAACAAGGTTTTTACCATGGATATTATTAACTTCTAAATATGATTTTTTTACAGTACCATGGGCCAATACCCACAAGAGAAAGATAGAGAGAGGGAGAGGAGGGAAGAAAATCATAATCCCATGGGCCATAGGCCTTTAGTTATTCTGTTACAATAACATCTGCCAATATCATAGCTTAACCATGGGCCATAGGCTTTTAGTTCTTTTGTTACAATAACATGGGCCAATAGCATAGCTTATGTGAAATGTCAAATGTGAGATGATATTTTTTAAATTCAATTTTTTTTATATTGTAATTTTATTTTTTATTAATAAATTTACTAACAATTTTTTAGATTTAATGTCTATGTTACCATAACCATTTTTAAATTTAATTAATAAGCTGATACAAATTTAATATTTACAATATAACAAAGTTTTTAATTACGAATATTTACCATGGATATTATTAACTTCTAAATACTATTTTTTACAGTACCATGGGCCAATACCCAGAAGAGAAAGATAGAGAGAGGGAGGGAGAGAGGGAGAGAGGGAGAGGATACCCAGAAGAGAAAGATAGAGAGAGGGAGAGAGATAGGGGGAGAGAGAGAGGAGGAAAGAAAATCATAATACCATGGGCCAATACCCAGAAGAGAAAGATAGAGAGAGAGAGAGAGAGGATACCCAAAAGAGAAAAATAGAGAGAGGGAGGGAGATAGGGAGATAGGGAGAGGAGGGAAGAAAATCATAATACCATGGGCCATAGGGTTTTAGTTACTCTGTTACAATAACATGGGCCAATTTCATAGCTTATCAATACCACATGCCCAAAAACCATAATTTATTTCAAAATCAAAATATTTTACAAATGCTTTATTTTAATTTAATTTTATAACATTTTTTAATTAAATCTAAAAGAAAAAAGGTTATAAATACTTTTGAGGTATATCTAAACCTCCATCCTCACGACCACTAAAAATATTCCCATAGAGATTAAATTGAGGTTTTAATAAATTAAAAGTGAGAATACTTTTATATATACATATGTGAAATTTATATAATATAAATAATATTATAAATAACCAAGATAGATGCATATTAACCAAGGATCCAAGCAAAGAGAGGAAGCAAAGTGACTAAGAATGATAAAGGAAAGATGGTGCATGATTCTTTTAAGTTTTTTATTATTGTATTTTCTTTGACATGATTGATCCAAAATATAGGTTTAATATTTTATAACCAATTATGTTTTTTTTTTTAATACAATACAATGGGATCATATTTAAGAGAGAGTGAGTGAGATGGAGGGGGAATAGAATGGGGGAGAGATACATAGAGGTGGGAGAGACAAGGAGAGAGAGGAAGGAAGAGAGCGATAGAGACAAGGAGAGAGAGGAAGGAAGAGAGCGAGGAGGGGGTGGTGAGAGAGGAGGAGAGAGATAGGGAGAGAGATGGATTTGGAGGGGGAAAGAGAAGGAGGGAAGAACAAAGACATTGAAGAATAGAGATGAAGAGAGAGAGGGAGTTTGAAGGGAGAGATGAAGATGGAATCAGGGAGAGAGAAGACAAGGTAAAAGAGAGAAAAGGAGAGGCTACAGATAGGGAAAGAAATGGAAGAGCGAGACAGGGAGACATAGATATGGAGGGGGGGAGAGGGAGGTAGATAGTAACAGAGTACAAGGGAGAGAGGAGAGAAAGAGGGAAGAGAGAGAGGGAGCGGGAGACAATGGGAAGATAAAGAGAGAGAGAAGAAGAGGAAGAGGGAGGGAGAGTGAGATAGATAGATATGGAGGGAGAGTGTGTATCTTGTGGGGGTGAGAAGGAGAGACAAGGGGAGATAGAGATATAGATGTTGGGGGGGCGAGGGAAGAAGAGAGAGGCAAAGAGAGGGGGGAGGAAGATATATATATATATATATATAGAGAGAGAGAGAGAGAGAGAGAGAGAAGTGGAAGAGGGAGAGAGGAAGAGAGAGACAGGGAGAGGAAGAGGGAGGGAGAGAGAGAGAGAGAGATAGACATATATGGAAAGAGAGAGCGTATGTTTGGGGATTGAGATAGAAAGACAATGGGAGATAAAGATATACATGGACAGGGTAGAGAGAGAAAGAGTGAGGGGGAAGAGATAGAGAGGAGAGAAAGAGGGAGAGATAGATAGATAGATAGATATGGAGAGAGAGTGTGTATGTTTTCGAGTTGATATAAAGAGACAAAGGGAGATAGAGATATAGATGGAGAGAGAGAGAGAGAGAGAGAGAGTGACATGTGTTTAGGGGACTGAGATAGAGATACAAATAAGGAGAGATGGAGGGAGGTATAGATATAGATGACAAGGGAAGAGAGGGAAGAAGAGAAAGATAGATAAAGGGAGGGAGAGACAGAGAGAGAGAGAGAGAAATGGGGGAGAGAGAGAAGGGGGAGGGAGGGAGATAGACACATAATGAAAGGTGGAGAAAGAGGGAAGAATAAAGAGACACACATAGACAAATACATACATAGAAGTTAGATCTAGAAATTCATGAATATTTTGGTTTTTCACTAAAATAGATGTTTTGATTTTAGTGTCGTTGTTGATTTCTAATACTAATTGATCTCTTTCACGAGATGCATTGATTTCAATGTAGATGTCGATTTCTAATCTTATTTAATACTTTACACTAGATGCATTGATTTCAGTGTAGATGTTGATTTCTACTCCTATTTGATTTCTTGCACTGATGCATTGGTTTCAGTGTAGATATTGGTTTCTAATCATATTTGATCACTTGCACTAGATACATTGATTTTATTGTAGATGTCGATTTATAATCCTATTTAATATCTTACGCTAGATGCATTGATTTCAGTGTAGGTGTTGATTTCTACTCCTATTTGATTGCTTGCACTAGATGCATTGGTTTTAGTGTAGATATTAATTTCTAATCCTATTTGATTGTTTGCACTAGATGCATTGATTTTAGTGTTGATGTTATTTCTAATCCTATTTGATTGCTTGCACTAGATGCATTGATTTCAACATAGATGTTGATTTCTAATCCTATTTGATTGTTTGAACTAGATGCATTGATTTCAGTATAGATGTTGATTTCTGATTTGATGCAACTAGATGTATGATGTACAATAATTTCAAAGTAATTAGATTAATATTGTGAATTGATTTCAGTGTAAGCACATCTTTTCCCCCTCCATTAATATCTCTATCTCCCATTTTATCTCCTTCCTATATCAACCCCCAAACATACTCTCTCTCTCTCTCTCTCTCTCTCTCTCTCTCTCTCTCTATATATATATATATATATATATACCTCCCTCCCTATCGTTGCCTCTCCCTTCTTCCCTCTCTCTCCCCCTCCATTTATATCTCTATCTCCACTTGTCTCTCCTTCTCACCCCCAAAACATATAATCTCTCTCTAAGTGTAAGCACATAAAAATTATTTATGACATGAATTGACTTCTGTGTTATAGTAACTCAACCATAAATAATACTTGAATTTTCATCCTAAGTAAAATGTTCACTTACCTGAAATGTTTGCTTCCTGAAATTATAAACTATTTGTAATTGGATACATTCTTATTATTCCCATTTTCCATCATTCAACAGTGTTAATCACTTTGCATTCAAATGTGATAATAGAAAATAACTACCATTGAATATTATTTTGGGTTTAACACTCCATAAGTCACAATGATTGACTTTGGAGAAAACTAATATTAATATTGGAGAGCAACAAAGACAAGGTATGGTGTTTACTATAGTAGCTCAAGTTAAATATTTGAATGGTCTATGATTTCAACTGCCCTTTTCATATGATCGATATGAGAAAATGAAAAAACTAATAGGTGTGACAATAAGAACAGTAGAAGAAAATAGTTTCAGATTGATTGCAATGAAGATTGTTTGTAATTGAATATATTCTTATTATTCACATTTTCTATCATTCAACATTGTTACATTGTCACTTTGCACTCAAAATTTTTATTTCATCATTTTTCATCATTCAAGTTACTAACAATCTCTCTCATCTCAAAAAATTGAGGTAACTAAGCAAATTTAAAATTAAATTGACCAAATTAATCTTAGACATATTTAGCATATTTAAAATGATCAAAATAATTAGATGTTCAACAAATTTTGTATAACCGCACACGATTGAAACCAACCTAGATCCATCTTAACCCCTGGTCTATCAACTCTGAGAGAGATAAAATCACTTGAGTTGCAAACCTTTCCTCAAGTTTTGCACTAAAAAAAGAGGTTTGCACCTCTACAGATTTGATCCCTATTGGCGCTTAATAGATCCGAGGTTAAGATGGATCTAGGCTAGTTTTGTACTCAATATAAACGTTGTTGCTCAAATTTGGTGATGAATAAAGATATCGTTCAATTTTTATTTATCTTTTGTTCTAGATAAGAGTTTATTATATGATTTTAGCATTCTTGTTAATTTCATGTCAATTTATGCTTATTTAAAACCATCGTAAAGTTGCCTTTACATAATTGGTTAGAGTTGAATCAAAATTAAATAATGGATTCAAATAGACCTATATGTGTTAGTTGATAACTTTTTAGCAATCTAATTGTGTGTTTGGCTTTTTCTTAACTCATTGTTGTATTATATGAATTATTTATGTAATATAACAAGTACTTTCCCGGATGCTGGTGGTTTTAGTGCGTAACAGGTCAGTGGCTCATCACAAGGGCAAGTGGCAGCCTGGACGAGCCACGTATGCCAGGACTGGGATTCATTTAAGAACGGAGGTGATTGTTCATCTGCGCGACTTCAGACGAGTCCTTTCGGCATTTACTGCTCTTCTTGGTAACGGGAAAATGGCATTACAAAGCCATGGCATCTCTGTCATTCTCCCGCAGTTTGGCATAAGGTTTGGGTGCTCGGAGGTTGTGTTGGCTCACTCTCTGGTTCTGAGGGAGGTTGCGAGGGGGTATTCCTGCTCTTTGAACAATTCGGGGATGTATGGCATCTCTGTCATTCTCCCGCAGTTTTGCATAAAGTTTGGGTGCTTGGAGGTTGTGTTGGCTCACTCTCTGGTTCTGAGGGAGGTTGCGAGGGGGTATTCCTGCTCTTTGAACAATTCGGGGATGCAGCGTGAGCGCCAAAGGATTATAAGCAGGCACGGAAGCTCCAGAGGACGGGCTTCGTCTCAGAGGCAAGCTCCTTCCCCCTCCTCCTCAATTGAGGTTTCTTCTGACCACAGATGCTCCAGGGGACGGGCAGTTGGCCGAGGTAGAGCAGCGGAACACCGAGAAATTATGGAATGCGGGCACTCTGCGCATCCCATGGTGAGATATCGTATTCCATGTACTCTGTCAAATTCAACTTTTTTTGTTACGGTTTCGGTGGAGCATTGCAGCAATCCTGGTGGTCAAGAAGATGCTTCACAGGCAAGCCCTCCTCGGATTCCTGGGTTGGCTCCCACAGTAGACATGCACGTTCCTGCCGTAGATATGCTGCACCCCGTCCAAGAAAGCTTCTCCCCAGATCCTGGGGCAGGCCCAAGTGAACCTGCGCAGCAAAACACTCTCCCCAAACCGGACATCCCCAAGCAATTCAGATGCAAAACGGAGGAAGATCCGCACACCACTGATGATGAATAGCTCGCTCTGCAGTTCGCCACAGGTCTCTGAGAAAGGAATTTTTCTCTGTCTGCTCTCACCGCTATCTTATATGTGTCAAGTCTTTGTCCTTATGATATCCATATTTGTTCCAGTCTTTATGTGTTTCAGTTTCGGCTAATCATGTATGTTCAGTGTCGGTCTCATGCACTGTCGATATGGTTCAGTGTCGGTCTTATGTAATTTTGGAGATGATTATTCCTGAGCATTCTGTCATTCTCTCGACAGGAAACACAGGGCTACGGCTCTGTTGTAACACTGATGATGTAAATTTTGCCTTTTTTGTAATATAATAGATTAGTCTGATTCAGAAAAAAAAAAAAAAAAAAAAAAAAAAACAAGTACTTTCACTATTTGAATTCAATTGTTGTTGCTTGAATCTAAGTATATGCATTGTAAGACTTTGGTAATTGTTTACTAGATAATTACATATGCATATGTGCTTAAATTACTGCAAATCATATGAATTGTTTGAGTGACTTGTTATTTCATCCTAATCTTAGATTTAATCCTAGTCCATTTTAACTTACTCTTGGTTGAGGTTGGGATTATTCCCTTTCTTGATCGAGATAGGTTATGATTGGTAGTCTTAGGTTAGTGATTAGATATTTCTTTTTTTTGTTTGCACATTAGCTTAGATTGCATTTAATTTAGGAAAACATATTAGAATGTCTCATTTTTAAGGAGAAATTCACTCAGTGTAAACTAGGCCCACATATTGGTCGAAATCACGATCCCAAACAGATAAATCTCTAATTGGGGCCTTGACCAGGTGATCTCCCTAATGTTGGCTTGTTCATTTCCAAGTATAAACACGATGTAAACTCGCTATCTAGGAGTGATTTCTATAGACCAATAGTACCTTGGAGCTTGTACTCATTGGTAGGATTCACCACAATTGACAATTTGTTTTCCTCATTGACCCTTGATCGGTTGAGTCCACGAGTTCTCAACATTAACTCATCTATTCATGCTTAGTGGATTGTGCTAGGTATCTTGGGGTTCATTTTCATTATTGACAGATCCCCTTGCGTTTGTTATAGGTATAACTCAATGACTGATAATCAAACAATTTCTACCATGCTTGAAATCAACGCATCTATTCACATGATGTGGATTCATACCATCAGGGTTGAGATGAAGACCTTGGGTTTGGGAAGTTTCATTCTTATATGACACCCCTCCCAAGCTACGATGGAGTATGTACCGAATCATTTACTTTTAGGATCATTTTTGGGAACCTTCTTTCTATGTGTTTGATGTCCTACTAATGTATATTGTGACATAGATTCACAATGTATTTGTTAGTGGCTATGATCTCTCTTTTGATGGCATGGATATATCCTTCTTTCATGGCCATGTATTAAACATTTCATGTCATGGATTTGTAGTATATAGTTTTGGCGAACAGTTTTTGTTGTTTCTTATGCCAAGCATGGGTATGCCCACCTCAATATTGATTTATATATGATTGAGCCACGGTTGTTTGGATAGGTCCTAGTTGGTTCCTTGCTTCCTGGCTCATTTCTTACATTTTTTCTGAACCACCACATCGTAACCCTCGATCCATCTTAACCTCATATCTATCAAGCGCCAAGAGGGATCAAATCTCTCCCTTTCTCTCAAATCTCTCCCATTCGCTTGAGATTTGATCCCTCTTGGCACTTGATAGATCCATCTTAACCCCGGATCTATCAAGCCAAGATGGATCTAGGCTAACCAAGAGGGATCCTTTCTCTCTCCCCCCCCATCACACTCTCCCTCTCTCTCCACCCTCCAACTCTGTCACTATCTCCCTCCTCCATATCTATGTCTCCCTGTCTCTCTCTTCCCCTTCTTTCCCTTCTATACCTAGGGGTTAAGATGGATCTATCAAGCACAAAGAGAGATCAGATCTCAGCCATTAGTTTCTCTTCCAATCTCATATATTAAGGGGCATCTATTATTAGCTTATTTTTCACCCTTAGGGTTGGACAAGAACCTACCTTTAACTCACATAAGTTGAGGGTAAGATGTCTCTCCTATATCCTTGAAAAAATTCACTTTCAACCCTCATCACTCTTTGTCCTCAACAAGTTAGTATGGCATCACTACCTACCAATTACAATGGAGTGATGCAACACTTTACATAACAAGTTGACTTTAGCAAAGGGGAAATGAAGGGTCAACTCTTATAGAATTAGGCTTCCCAAGATGATTAATTCGAACTAGGATAAGATAACATAACAATGGATCAATAATTGAAGCATTTATCCTAACTTCTCTTGGCCCTAAGTGTCCAAATTCATCCTCTGAAATCTATGAGAATCTTATATAATGAAACCCTTCCAGGGGGGAGGGAAGACTGAAAAATATAAATGGTATTATCTTTATGCTGGTGGAATTCTCATGGCCACTTCCCTATATTGTTGTGGTGAACTCAATTATAACAAGTAAGTCAAGAAGGATAAAGAGTTAAGGGATCCAAGAAGGACTCATGCAACACAAAGGTATATATAAACTATTCATATGTTAATGAAGATTTTATGAAAATTTCTCCCCAATGCTTATCTCTTGATGTATGTTTTAATGTTGGATTTGAGTATTTTCTTATCAGATTTATCTTTAACACTAACAGAGCTTTGTTTTGAAAGAGAACTTTTCTTCTCTTGTCTGTGATATGTGTAGGTCACTTAGGTTGGCGATGGAAACATGATCTCTAGGAGGTAGAGCAAGGTTTTCTAAAGCTGGTCTGATAGATCTTACATTAGCAAGTGAAGGACCAAAAGTATGATCTCCTTATTCTTATGTATCTTGTGTGGTAGATCTAGGAGAATCTTTCATTTTGTTTACTCCATTGTATGGAAGATCTAAGAGTAAGATATGCAAATCAATAACTCCTTTGTCAAAGGGAAACTTTTAAGAAAACAAAATGTTTGTTTGTTTGTTTTCTTCGTGGAAAATCAGGATAGGTCCACCCTGAAGGACCACCCCCCCGATCAAACCAATTAGAGCCTAACCTCGATGGCGTCGAGAAGAATTGAACATGTGACCTCCCAATGTCAAGGTACTTTAGCAACAGGACCTCGACCAATTAAGCTAAACCCCGACGTTGGGAAAACACAATGTTGTCAACATAAAGGAGAAGAATTATGAATATACCAATGAGTGTGGGGCTAACACAACCTTCATCATCTTAACATTCTTCTAGCTTGTCATTGTATATGCTACAAAAGGGTAGGGGATAAGGGACACATTTACTTCACTCTACTATTTTTTTTTTTAACCAACCCTCAGTGGTCCTAACTTGGCAATAACATTCTCACACAACCTTGTCACGACAACCTTCAACTCGAGAGGAACCATAATCTCTTCCACTCTCTTCCAAAATTTTGTCCCAGGAACAATGTCAAATGTTTTTTGAAAGTCAACAAAACAACAAAATATGTAAATTTTATTATTGCAAGATTCATTTGTAATGATCCTGAGAGTAACAAGGCAGTGCAATTGAATAGCATCTCGTAAACCCAACTTGGCCTTTAGCTTCTTTACCATGGGTTTCTAGCCATAGGATAATTTTCTTTTCCCAAATAATTTTGTACAACTTGGCTAAAACATGCCTAAACATAATGGTCCTATAATTAGAGGGAATGTCTCTATCCTCACTTTTAAATGTAGGCACAACGAGACTCTTTGTCCAACACTTAAAGAAGTTTTGTTCCATTGTCAAACTGAAGATGTTGTATATGTGAGGAATGAAGATAGACCCTCTCATTTTAAAAATTTCAACTTGATAACTTTTAATGTATTAAGCAAAGTATTTCGGTGGAAATCACATAAGAGAAATTTTTGGCCGACGCATTTCGAACCAACAAGTGTGGTTCATCATCAAGAGACTTGTTGGTTCGAAACGAGTCAGCCAAAAATTTCTCTTATGTGATTTCTACCAAAAGACTTTTCTTAATTCATTATGGATCATGAAGCTTGAATACAGAAACTTCAAATGTCCTTAACTTTCCCATTAGTGAGCCACTTAACCCCAAACCAAATATTTTTCAAAAAAATAATATCATCTTATGCTAGAACATTCAAAATACTATCCATAAAATATGTATATGTATATGTATATGAAAAAAATCATCATTAAAATATATGTATATATATATATATATATTCCATGACCGTTCCACTCCCGAGGAATAATGACAGGTTATGCATTTTGTTTTGTGTCTCCCATGTGATGACATGGCCAATAACATTTACTTTTGGTCGTGATTCGATATCGAATCCAGCACGGCATTTGGATCTAACACGCATTTCGAAGGCTACATTCCTGCCCCGCGTGGAAAAGTATGGTATTCAATCGTTTTATGCCAACTTTTACTTTTGATTTGTGGTTGGCCAAACGATTCGCAAAGCTCTTACCACTCACGGTGATGGGTATTCGATTTCAGTGGGATTGCGGAAGATGTGGGGATGGGTATTCGATTTCAGTGGGATTGCGGAAGTTGGGTTAATTAGGTTTGATTAGCGTATAAATTTAGTAGGGTAGGGTAGGGTAGGGTAGGGTAGGGTAGGGTAGGGTAGGGTAGGGTAGGGTAGGGTAGGGTAGGGATCAAATTTTTTAATGTATAAATGTTTTTAGAGTGCGAAACATAATGTGTTAGTTAACATAGATTTTTAAATATATGGGCTACGGTTATATATGGATTTTCTCTCTGAAAAAAAAAAAAAAAGATTTCTAAATAGAGGGTCAAATTTTTTAATGTATAAATGTTTTTAGAATACGAAACATAATGTGTTAGTTAAAATAGATTTCTAAATAGTTTATTTAAATCTCTTTATTTTTGAAAGGAGAGGGGAGGGCAGGGCACGACAGGGGAGATGGAGATGGAGATGGAGAGGGTCAAATTTTTTAATGTATAAATGTTTTTAGAGTGCGAAACATAATGTGTTAGTTAACATAGATTTTTGAATAGTTTATTTAAATCTCTTTATTTTTGAAAAGTATAAGATTTAAACATCTCATTCACACATTTTTTTTACTTCTAATTACTTTACAGCATATTCTTTTTTTAGTTATTGCTGACAATATTTTTCTATTTAAAACATAATTTTTATTTTTTATTTTTATTTAAAAGCGGCACTTACAGACAAACTTACACATCCCCTCATACTCACCCGTAGAATGAGCCTCTCGGCTCAATAAGGAAACGAGCAGAGCACAGGGAATCAAAGCAATCCAGTGGTGATTAAGAGCT
This sequence comes from Pinus tabuliformis, assembly GCA_031772625.1. NCBI lineage: Eukaryota > Viridiplantae > Streptophyta > Pinopsida > Pinales > Pinaceae > Pinus > Pinus tabuliformis. The sequence goes on along the minus strand of CM062804.1, from coordinate 287,618,138 downwards.
ACACATATCATACTGAGTTGTAGAATGAGCCTCTATGCTCAATAAGGAAACAAAATCAAAGCAATCCAGTACTTGCAGATGGACAAAGTAAAAGAGATTGAGTAAAATGGCTCAAAGCAATCCAGTGGTGATTAAGAGTTACACATCCCCTCATACTGAGTTGTAGAATGAGCCTCTATGCTCAATAGGGAAATGAGTTGTGTTGCTCAATAAGGAAACCAAATCAAAGCAATCCAGTACTTGCAGAGCGACAGAGCAAAAGAGATTGAGCAAAAATGGCGATTAAGAGTTCCATGCAGTGCAAGAATATGGAACAAACGTAACTAAAGGTAACTTGGTTGTCATACGGACCCTTGTTAGTTTTGGCAAATTAGTTATCTTATATCAATTGTAAATTTCAGAATATTTTAGAAATTTAATGAAAAAATTAAATAATTGTGGAAAGTAAAATAGTTATTTTATTTCCATTATAAATTTCAAAAATTTAATATTTTAAAAATATAATGTAGCAGTTAAAGTGGTTATTTCAACTGGATTATAAATTCCAAAATATTTTAAAAAATCTAATATAGCAAAATATTCATATCAAATTTTTAAAATATTAAAAGCGAGATGGCTATCTTTGTCTAAATTGTGCATTCCAGAATATTTTAAAAATTTAATCCAATATATATTAGAAATTTAACGGAATATATTAAATTTTTACATTCCAAAATATTTTAAAAATTTAATCTAATATAATATACGTAGTTAATGAAATGTTTGAGAATCTGATTACATTCAGATAAAACCAAAGACTTACTACAATGTTGAAGACACTATGAAAATTTCTTCGACACTGCTGAGGTCTACACCAACGGCCAAGCCAACAAAGAATTGGGTCGGAAGAGATTCGACCTGGTGATGTCCACCGAGCACTTTTGGGAAGCTCTGGCCTGCAAGTACATTGTCGAAGATACCAAGGCTTTGTTGAAGCGGCTGGATATGTATTAATTCTTTTTCTGAGATATATTGTTTTTAAAGGAAATATTTTAATTTTTAAGTAAGAGATTTATTTTATATACAGATTTAATAGGATTTCAGAGGGATCTAATTTTTTCACCGTAAATTTTTTTATAAATCGGTATTATTTAAATGGTTTTTATAGTTATCTATTTTTAAGGTTTTTTAAAATTTTTATTTTGGTCAACATGGCAAAATTTCAACTTTCATAATGGATAGACAGCGTTATTAGGCTATAGAACGAGCCTCTCAACTCAAAAATGAAAATCATGAACAAGCCTCTCAACTCAAAAATGAAAATCATGTTTATCAATATATAAAAATGAAAAATATAGATTTTTCTTCTTTTACTTTAAAAATACTAAATTTTATAATTACAAAAGTTTAAATATAATATAATATCTTGAAATCAAAATTCAAGAAAAACAAATGATCCTTCTTTTGAAAACAAGTTCAAAGACATTATTCCACTTGGAAATCCAATTCTTATTTAAAGATTTTCTGTTTAGTCAATTTTCTATATCTTTCTACAAGTGTTGAGCGTATAATCAATGAATGAATAAATGCTATTGATTTTAATTTTTTTACATATAGATATGAGTACCTTGCTTAACTCTTTGTAAAGAATCCCAAAGTAGAACCTTATTCTTTAATGCTAGCCAACTGAGCGTATAATCAATGAATAAATAAATGCTATTGATTTTAATTTTTTTACATATAGATATGAGTACTTTAATTTTTTTACATATAGATATGAGTACCTTGCTTATAGATATGAGTACCTTGCTTAACTCTTTGTAGAGAATCCCAAAGTAGAACCTGAGTACTTTAATTTTTTTACATATAGATATGAGTACCTTGCTTATAGATATGAGTACCTTGCTTAACTCTTTGTAGAGAATCCCAAAGTAGAACCTTATTCTTTAATGCTAGCCAACTTTTTGTAGACAATCCCAATTTAGGACCTTATTCTTTAAAGCTAGTCAAAGGAAAAATCTGGTTTTTTTTAGGCTTTTCTTTTTTAGGTTTAATACAACTACCACATGTTATTTATCTGATCAAGATTATAAACCCCTTTACCATGTATATGATTTATCGGGTCTTGATGTAAAAAAATTGATCTTTGCACTTGATAATAGGACATGATCCTATCCTTACATTTTCCCATCACTAACTTTCCAAGTTAAAGGATTTTCAATCATAGGAAAAGCTAAGACTATAATTTTCCAATGATTTGAAATATTCTTTATAGCTTTCTAGTGGGGCATTATCCAATTCAATAACAAGGTAATGTAGTTTTAAATTATTATATTTTTGTAGGTAATGTAGTTTTAAATTATTATATTTTTGTATAGGTTGTCTTTTGAAAGAAGGTTTCAGAGGTTCTTTGAAATCAAAGACTTCCTAAATACATGAATATGTTTTAATCCCATCTCCCCTTGTTTTTTGGTAAGGTTATAGCTTTCTATCTGGCTTAGGGATATAAGTACTATCTCTTTTCCTACCCCATAAGAAATTGAAACAAATCATTTTGACCTTTACCTAAAATATTTTTCAAGGTCTAATATAAGGAGTGTTAGTATGTCTAGATGGTTTTCAATACAACTTTAACAAGAGTTATTTTTCTTCCTCTTGAGATCCACCTATTATACTAGAAGTGAATCATTTTCTCTATCTTTCTCAACAACCATCCCCAAACCCACTTTCTCTAAACATTAAGTTTTAGAATAAAACCTAAGTACTTTAAGTCTTCATAAATCTCAAAATGTCTAAAAGAAGAATGAGCTTGTAAATGATCTACAAACTCCTCACATAATTCATTCAAGCTGATGGCCGACTTTTGAATATTTGTCTTTGTACGTGTACCCTTACAATATATGCTAAGTTGTTATTTTATTTTGGATATAATTACCTTCGTAAGTCATCTAAGAATAACATAATATCATCTACAAAAAATAAATTAGTGAAGGTTCTCATCTACAAAACGTAAATGAGTGAAGCATGGAACTACCTATCTTGATCCCTTTAAAATAACTAATGTGTTTTTCCTGCATAATTGTGACTAAGTCATTTTATGACCAACAAGGAAAGAATGGGTGAAAGTGGAAAACCCAGTCTCAATCTCTTTGTGTGTTTGTGAAAAGTTGAGGCTACTTCATGATTATTAAGAACATAATAAGAGGCAGACATGACACATCCCATAATCCATTTACCACATGGTAACTAAATCCCCCATGAATTAGTGTCATTCCTAATATAACCAATTGGTCCTATCATAGGCTTTGAGAGAGATCTAGTTTGATAACCATGGTAGTCAATTTATTTTAATTAAGTGAAGATCCTCTTCTACAATCCTAATGGCTTCATGAACTTGTCTGCGGGCTAGAAAATTAGGTTTTTTGGGTATATCAATTTCATTATGATTGCAATTACCTTGACATTTTTTTAATAGACATAATCACAAAGAGAGATTGGCTTATCATCATCAAAGAAATTGGCTTATCAAATTTGGAAATTAGTGTAATAAAAGTGGAATTTAGAGACCTTATAACTAGTTCATGGGACTTAATCTGCTAAATTACTTTTAGAAAGTCCTTCATAATTAGATCATCACAAGGAAAAACTTAATAGTTCACTCGTCTAAACTCAAGCTCTTATATTTCTAGAAAGAATGGATAACTAATAGAAGTTCTTCTTTTGTGACCTCATCATATAGCTTTTGATTAACCTCCTTGGTGATAAAGCAAAGGAAAAAAGATGTTTGCTTTATTATCTCATCCATATTTTCCATTATTTATTATTCATGAATAACTTGAAAATACTTTACCCCAACATTAGATAGTTCTTTCAAATCATTTACTTTGTTACCATCCATATCTCATAAATCCAACTCGTATTTATGATTTTCTTATAATTTACACGTTGATGAAATAATTTGATGTCTACATCTCCCTTTACCAATCAAATAAATGTGCTCTTCATTTTCTATTATGCTTCCCTATTTTCCAATAGTCTTCTTTTCTACCTTCCAGTTCGTTTAGCTTATGTTCTCTTCATTACTAATAACTGTTGAGCCATTATTCTTATTAAATCTCCTTGATTCATCTTAGTTTAGTGGCCTATCCTTATTCTTATGTGCTCAATTTCCCATGTCATTGCTTTTCCCATTACATCCTTAAGAGACTTAGTTACTTAAGATCTAGCAAAGTGTTCTGGGTCAAGATCATAATCCCTCCATTCTCTCTTCAATATATTCTTGAAAATCTCATCCTCAAGCCTTATTTTCTCTATATATAAGCCAACATAGATCCATCGTAACCCAAGATCTATTAAGCACCATGTGTTGGAGAATCTAGTAGGGCAGATATTTAAACAATTCTTCGTATTCTTAGTAATTACTTGTGAAATTTAGTTAGCTTCTTCATGTTCTACTAAATTTCCTTCATCAAATAATTCTCAAGAGCATAAACCATAAAGATCATAAAAGACAGAGGACACAAAATATAGGCTCCAAGCTAGGGAAAATCTTGTCCAAGGGGAAAACCCAAAAGAATATCTTCTCTTCTTATAGAATTTGATCAAATGAAAAAACAAAGACCTAAATACTTTGACCAAGACCCCTCCAAGAGCCGAGTCAGACCTCTTTCAAAGCCCTTCCAAGAAGTCAAAGTCAACTCTAGTAAATAAGAGTCAAACCTTATCCAAACTTTCTCCAAACATAGATTTTGGCTCCCAATCTCAAAAATTTGAACCTGCAGTGACTTAAGAAATTTCGACCTGCAACTTTCACCCCCCTATAGCAGAAAAAAAACCATAATCCTCGCACGTGTGAGCAAAAATTTAAGTTTTCAACTTATTTCCTTCGATAGGGTTATTCTTCTTGTCTTCTAGTCTCCTCGCTCTTGTTTTCATTCTTGTTCTCTTGTAGATCAAACTTGTGAAGATGTTTTTTCAAGTGAGTCAAATCTGCTTCTATATATATTCCTTTCATGAGGTCGAATACCCCTCTCTAGGTTGACTTCTTACTGGTAGGGCCGACTTGTGCTTGGAGGCTTATTTTGACATTTTAGACTCAAAATAAATTCTTTTTTTTTCATGATACAATTTTCCCAAATGGGTCTTATATACATGACATTGACTCTCATGACTCATGACAATTATTCTTATGACATGAAAAACCCTAGAAGCATGAAGAACATGCTTAACCTAGTTGACCAATCAAAATAAGCATGAAACCCATGCTTGTAAATAATAATTCATCTTTCTTATTTTGTTTGTTTCATAAAATATACATAATTACATGAGTACAATGACAATTATGAACACCAAAACTAGTTACATTTTCCAACACTTCCTCTTAACTAGGGAGGTACTCATAATTGTATAATCAGTACAAGGATATTCTCAAACTGAAGAGTTCTCATAAGAAGAGTCGGATTGATAAGCCATCTTTAAACATCAACATCATAACCAACATTACCAATGTAGAAATTTCTCTATAGATCAGCTAGCTCTTATACCATGTAGAAATTCTGCAAATTCTCTACAAATCTACCTCTAAGACCATGTAGAAAATCTGACTGTAGATTAACTCGATAATGAAATATACCAAAGCAAAATACTATAACCTACTTCTACTATCAATTTGCTTTGTGGAAGCTTAAAGATAGAGCAAGATCGAGCTGAACACATATAACCAGAAGAAGAAGAATCAATGCACATAAAACAAAGAAAATACTCAGGGGAAAGCCTCAGCTAAAAACCCCATTATATGTGTTATCATACAAGGTGGAAATACATCAGAATTATACAAAGCCTTAACTCTCACAGCTAGCCATCTCTCAGTACAATCCTCTTGGATGCTCACAGGAAATCAAAGCTTCTCACAAGCCTTTTCCTTTTCCCTCCAAGCTCTTATTTCCTTGCGCAGTTTCTCCTAGGTGATCCCCCTATTACCAAGTGGAAAACTCTCAACCAAGTGGAACACTGATCTCACACCCTGTCAGAACTGCGCAATCCTCAAGGAACCTTACCTTGACTGCATGCATGAGTTTCCTTTATAGGAAAACACATGCAACTGATAGTACATTGTCCTTGTCTTTAATCTCAACTGGGCCTTTCTAAGAATAGACATGCATGAGTTACTGATGAGTGAATCTTCAGTTATCTGGAGTACATTGGTTGAGTGCATGCATGCATCAACTGACTGATAACTCACAATTAGTTCCTCAAATAGTTTCGAACTAATCTAACTGGACTTAACTCAGTAAACTGAGCTAACTAATTACAACTCAAATATAACTCAATCTTATCTCCTTAATTAAGGGATAATCTCCTTAATTTAAGGGATAATTGTTGCATGACTTCAGAAAGACTTCTAACTTGAATTTCTCCAACTAATTAATCCATAATGAATTAATTAATTATTTCCAAGCAGCTGGTGAAACTAAATTCGATTTTAATTTAAGGACAAATTAAAATTGGAATTTCTGGATTTTATTTTTATCATTTCTTGTTGTTATTTTCAACACTCCCTCTCAACAAGAAAGTAATTCAACTCGATCTCGATCGTGAACCTTTGGAATGTTATGCATGCAACACTTCTCTCTAGTGTTATTTCTCCAGCAACTCCAGAAACAAAAAAAAAAAAATCCAACCTGAATCAGTATGATGCATCTGTCATCAAAGTCTCTGACTGCTATTGCCTCTGTCAACTGAAAACTTTGTGCTTCTGCTGACTCAGCCTTTCTGCATTGTTGTCAATCCTTCTCTATGCTCTTCAGTATCTGACTGCTCTAGCCTCTATCACTTTGATCTCTGACTGCATCAATCCCATTGATTCCTCCCGCTACTATGTACTTTGGGCTCCTGTAGCAAGGTACAATCCATGAGATAAAACCTCTCAATGGACCCTGCCCAATTTCAGCCTTCTTGAGACTATCACTTCACATCGCCCCACCTCACACCTAGAGGTATGGCTGCATGTGATCCCTCTGCCCACTTCTCCAATTGTGGCTCCTCCACAATTGTCTGAGACTTCTTTTGGGATTGCATGTTGAGAGGTAATTTACTCTCCCTCTCAACCACCAAGTCTCTAACATTTTCCTTACTCCTCAAGGCTTTGCATGCATCTTGAACCTCAAGAGCATACAGGTTCTTGACTCGTGAACCGATCTGTTTCACCTATCTCGTGGTGATGTGTCTAAGGAACGCCTTTCCTTTACTGAAGACAACATCGTAGCCTTTGTCCTCCAACATCGCGAGCAATACCAAGTTCTTCTTCAGTCTAGGCACATACTTCACATCTGTCAAGGTGATAGGAGCTCCATGCTCCCTATGAAAATCAACTGTGCCCACTCCTGAAACGCTATACCTTTCGTCGTCACCCATCTCTATTCGCATCTTGAGGTCTTTCTCCTCCAATGCATTGAATAAACTTTTATCGTTGGTCATCTGGAATGAGGCTCCACTGTCAAGATACCAGACACAACCCATCATCGATGACACCATGCATGCAATGAGAGTAAAATCCATTTTGAACTGAGAGGCTAATGCCTCACCTTCCAATTCTTCCGAGGATCCCTTCATGGACTTCTTCAATGGGCAATTAGTCGCATAATGTCCCATTTCAATTGAAGTATGATATGAATTCGATTTGCACCTGCAACCCCGAACTTCAAACTTCGAATTTTCTTCTCTGTATACTATTCACTGTTCTGATAAAATTGGCTTTGATACCATGTAGAAATTTCTCTATAGATCAGCTAGCTCTGATACCATGTAGAAATTCTGAAAATTCTCTACAAATCTACCTCTAAGACCATGTAGAAAATCTAACTGTAGATTAACCCGATAATGAAATATACCAAAGCAAAATACTATAACCTACTTCTACTATCAATTTGATTTGCAAAAGCTTAAAGATATAGCAAGATCTATCTAAACACATATAACCAGAAGAAGAAGAATCAATGCACATGAAACACAAAAAATACTCAGGGGAAAGCCTCAGCTAAAAACCCCACTATCTGTATTATCATACAAGGTGGAAATACATCAGAATTATACAAAGCCTTAGCTCTCACAGCTAGCCAGCTCTTAGTATAATCCTCCTGGATGCTCACAGGCAATCAAAGCTTCTCACAAGCCTTCTCCTCTGCCCTCCAAGCTCCTATTTCCTTGCGCAGTTTCTCCTGGGTGATCCTCCTGTTACCAAGTGGAACACTGATCTCTCACACTGATCTCACACCCTGTCAGAACTACGCAATCCTCAAGGAACCTTACCTTGACTGCATGCATGAGTTTCCTTTATAGGAAAACACATGCAACTGATAGTACACTATCCTTGTCTTTAATGTCAATTGGGTCTTTCTAAGAATAGACATGCATGAGTTACTGATGAGTGAATCTTCAGTTATCTGGAGTACACTGGTTGAGTGCATGCATGCATCAACTGACTGATAACTCACAATTTGTTCCTAAAATAGTTTGGAACTAATTTAACTGGACTTAACTCAGTGAACTGAGCTAACTAATTACAACTCAAATATAACTCAATCTTATCTCCTTAATTAAGGGATAATCTCCTTAATTTAAGGGATAATTGTTGCATGACTTCAGAAAGACTTCTAACTTGAATTTCTCCAACTAATTAATCCATAATGAATTAATTAATTATTTCCAAGCAGCTGGTGAGACTAAATTCGATTAACTCACAATTTCAATTTAAGGACAAATTAAAATTGGAATTTTTCGATTCTATTTTTATCATTTCTTGTTTCTATTTTCAACAGCCAACACAGTAAGGCCTTAACTTGACAATCTATATTTATATCAGAGACAAAATGTTGGGAGGCTTTATGTGAGACACCACACTACCTCTCAAGTAACATATCCCATCTCGATGTTCGCTAGGTATATCCTTTCAGGACTATCCTTATCTTGGATTCCCAATCCTCAAAGAATATTGGTCCTCTTCGACCACTCTTGTCTTGGATACCTGTCCAATCCTCAAAGAGTGTCAGTCAACTTACTATCTTGGATTCTCTATTCTCAAAGAATATCAATCTTAGATGCTTATACAATCCTTCATCCACCATTCTCTCTCCATGGCCTTCACTTAGACGTACAGTTGTTAGTCCTGGCCTAGTGCATGACACATGAAGAAGAGAATATGATGTCTTTAACATCACTCCCTCTCAACCTAGAGAGGATATCCTCATTCCCTCTCGATTGGGGAATAGATCCTTTCTCCTTCTCAAACATTTAAGGAGACTTCTTACTCCCTCTAAAGAATAGAGGAGATTCTTTTACTTCCTTCAATTGGGAAGATTTCTAGTGTGTCTTCATCATTACGTCAACTACTAGTCCTTCATGGAGATATTCAAGTAGCTACATGGCTCCTCTTCTTATTCGTATCTTCATGAAATTGAGATTTCATCTTCCTGAATGTATTGGAGCCAAACTATGACAGGGTTTGGTCCATCAACCTTTCAAATCACTTTCCTTTATCAAATAAAGGCATTATATTGAGCCTACCAAAGTAGAGCTTAATCATAGCTCCCTTTAAATATGGAAGTGATCTTCATTGTTCATATGAACATAGGGTGATATCTTTTTATTGCTACCTCTTAATCCCAAGATGATGTAAACATATTGACCATACAATCCTGCAAGTATTATTAAAACCATCCATTCAATCCATGTATTCATTTAATTAAGTTCAAAACCAATAGTTGTAGGTATACTTGTCTCAATTGCCATTATGATTTTTTTCACTTTCCTTCCAAGTATCTAAACATATATTGACCAGATAACCAAAACCAAGACATCAATATCAAAAATTACCTCAATATGATGGCCTCTTCGGATTCTACTTACTTTTGAGATGAACATCCTTTTGCATGGTCTATCTTTTACCAAAGATCCTTCTCCATTCTAATCACGTGTAATCAAAGTGCCCATGGAACAAACTGACCTGCAATTTTCTTCTTTCTTGGAGTTGTCATTATCAATTCTCTTTCTTTTTCATATAGATGGATCTTCTCCTTTTGGCTTCTTCTCAGGTTCTCCCTTTTCTTCAACTATGTGAGCTTCACTCCTTTCCTTCCTTTTGTTGTTTTTCTTGTTTGGAAAATCTCTCTTGAAATGTCCATACGCATTGCATCCAAAGCATTGAATATTGTACATATCTAGTTTCCCTTTGGACTTTCCAAAATTTCCTTTATTATTCTTCTTGGATTTTACAATAAAGGTTTAAGACTTCTCATTTGATTCGGTGTCATCCTTTGTTGTTATCCTTGTTTCTTCCAAGATACATTAAGCCCATAGTTCATCAAAAGGAGTAGTGTCCTTTCTTAAGTAGAAATTAGATGCAAAACTCCTTCATTCAGGTGGAAAAAAAATTAGTACACAAGTGGTCATTTCTGATTCAGAAATGACTTCCCCAAGCCCTTGCAATTGGTCCCTTATTTGTGAGATATTCATAAGATAAGTCGCCATGTCTTCATCCTTTGAATTCCTTATTATGTATAGTTGATTCCTCAAGGATACCTTTTGACCTGATTGATCCGTAAATTGTCGTGGATATTCCACTGGACAGTTTGTCACAACAGATCTAATAATATTATATTAAAAAATATGAGATTCTACACTATTACAGTTTTATTTAATTTCTAGATCTGTAAAATTAACTGTAATTAGTGCATGCATGTAAAATTAAATCAAGCAGAAAATTAGAGAATGAAAAAATAATCTCACACACACATAATACACAAGATATGTTCTTTGGGAAACCCTTTCGGGAGAAAATCCAGCTGGAAGGTGAGGCCACTTCACTCTCTTTCTCTGTCTGGAAATATGGTTGCAGATACAAAGAGGTAATGTCCATGGCCCGTGGGCTGTTACAGTGCACAAATCCTCTCTGTGTGCTCTACCTCCTATCTCTCTTGGCTATCTTTGCTCAGCTACGAAACAAAATTCTCTCGAAAGAATGGAATGCCTCTTCCTCCTAGTGGCCCGGTTAGAACACAGCCCATAGCCTACTAGTGGTTAAGTTTGACTACATCAACTCTTTACTAGAGTTACAAAATAGACCCTTCTAGAGTCTTTTACATCAAAAACACATGGTTAGCCATTTTTCCATGAATAATGGGGGGCTGATGCGACATCCTCCCGAACTATAGGTGTGAAAATATGAAGGTCAACTTCTGAGTGGCATAACTTTTGCATACGGACTCTGATTGACGTGATTCTTGCATCGTTGGAAAGATTTATGTGTGTATAATAGCATGAAAATGTGATGCACTTAAGCATCAAATTTTTACCCCAAAAATGTCGTTTGATGCCTCAAACTGCTCCCAGAATGTTTTAAACTCTGTTTTGCCAAACTAGGTCCCGCCAGTAAAAACGGTCCCATGAGTTGATTCCTCCACTTTTTCCACTCTAAATGCATCGATATGGATGAAAAAAATATAATGATCCAATTCGGATCACACCTCCCTATTTTGGGAGGCTTTTGGTCCCCAAAAGATTTTACTGAATGAGGTGAGGAAATTTTTCCTCCACCTTCTCTCTGGTGTACCATTTAGCTTTCCCTGTAAGTTGTCCCTTCAACCCAATCTACAAAAGGTCTTGTTGCCCTTGTCTTGTAGTTATGGACTTCTTTTTCAAAACTGTATCTTTTGTCAACTTTGCATGAGCGTTTAGTTCCAAATCCTCCATAGAAGGTGGGACATGTTCCTCTTCCTGAACTAGCATGGAAGGCTCATAGAGTTTCAAATTCTCTACATTTACAACTGAGTAAATGTGCATATATGGTGGTAAACTATGTCGATAGTAATTATCAACCACCTTTTCCAGTGTCTCAAAGGGACCATACCATAGAGCCTTGATTTTCTTACCAGACCCTTGCAGTCTCTCCTTGTTCAGCTGTAGCCATACTCTGTCTCCCATCTTGAATGATTTCTTTGTTCTATGTTGATCATGCCTAGCCTTATACTTCACCTGTGACTTCTATAGTGTTTCATGTACCTGTAGATGGATCTGCCTGATCTTCTATATAAATTTTTCAGCCCTCAATGCATCTCCTGCAAAGTCTTCCTTCACTCCTCCTTGTTGCTCATATGCAATATCGAAAGGTGAAGGTGGAAAATATCCAAAACAAGTTTCAAATGGGGACTTTCCTGTAGAAGTGTGGACTGCTCTATTATAAGAATGCTTTATATATACCAGATTTTCATCCCAGGTCTTCGGATGCTTCTGGTTGTAACCCCTCAGAAGTTACACCAAAGTCTTGTTGACTACTTCTGTCTGCCCATCTATATGTGGATGGAATTTTGTAGATCTCTTCAACTTCATGTCCATCTTCTCCCACAAGGTAATCCAGAATGCACTGAGAAATCTTGTATCCCTGTCTCAAATGTTGCTCCTTGGTATCCCAAAGTGTACCCAAACCTGTCCAAAGAACAAATTTGTTTCTTCTTGTCCATTGATGGTCTTTTTACAGGGCATCAGAACACACATCTTGCTGAACCTATCAACTACCATGAACAGGTAGTCATGTCCCTTCTTGGGTTTCGATAAACCTCCCACAAAGTCCATGGAAATGATTTCCCAAGGACGAGTAGGTACGGGTAAGGGATGATACAGACCCTGTTTCTTGTTGCCATGCTTGATGGTACAACAAAGGATGCATCCTCTTATGAACCTAGCTACTTTTTCTTGCATCTTGGGCCAATACACATACCTCTACAAGTTAGCCACGGTCTTCCCTACACCAAAGTGTCTTGCAACCTTGGAGGTGTGAGCCTCTCTAATTAGTTGCAAACGCTCACCTTTAGGGACACATATATAGCTTATCCAGCCTATAGAGTAACCCATCTTGGAGATGGTATTCAATGATGTTGTTTCCATCGTGCACATGAATCTGAATCTACAACTGTTGATACACCTCCTTCAAGTCCTCATCTTCTGAATATGCCTCTCTATATGCATCATGAGTGAATGGCTCCATGTGCATAAGAGTCCCCAAAGTTGTAATCTTTTATGTGGGTGGCCTTGAAAGCATATCGGCCAACTTGTTTGTGTTTCCCTTCTTATACTTGATCACCAAATGAAACTATTGTAAAAACCTCATCCACTTGTAATGTCTGGTCTATTATAGCTTATTTTGGGCCTGTAGGTACTGTAACGGTTGGTGATATGTGTGGATTATTGTCTCCTTTCCCATCAGATAGTGCTTCCACTTTTTCAGAATCATAGCAAACGACCCTTCATCCTTACATCAAGATAACTCCCATAACATACCCACTCGCATTTGTATCCACTTCAAAGGGTCATTGCAAGTTTGGTAATGCCAGAACTGGTGCTTCACTGATCTTCTTTTTTAACTCATCGAAATCCTTCTGCTTCCATTTTCCCCACTAGAAACTCTTTCCACTTGTTGTTATGGCGTGGAGTGGTGTTGCTACCACTGAAAATGAGGCTATGAATTTCCTCAAGTACTGTGTTACTCCAATGAAACTCCTAACATAAGTAACATTAGTAGGCATGGGCCATTTCATGATGGCCTCCATCTTGGAAGGATCTATCTTCAATTCTCCTCCACCAATCACATATCCCAAATACACCAAGAACTATTGCGCAAACTCGCACTTCTTGAGATTTGATAGCAGTTGGTGCTTCTTCAATGTTTCCAACGCCTGTGTCAAATGTGAAATATGCTCCTCCCAAATAGCACTATATACCAATATATCATCCAAATAGACAATAACAAATGAATCTATAAAAGGGCGCAGTACATCATTCATTAATCTCATAAATGTAGTTGGTGCATTACATAGGCCAAATGGCATAACTAACCACTCATACAAACCTTGCCTGGTTTTGAAGGCGGTCTTCCATATATCTTCTTCTTTGACTCGAACCTGATGATATCCAGACTTCAAGTCCAGCTTGGTAAAATACTTTGTTTGTTTCAACTAATCTAACAAATCGTTTATCCTGGACAAGGGGTATTTGTTCTTGAGCGTGATTTTATTCAACGCCCTGTAATCTATACACATCTGCCAAGTCCCATCCTTCTTTGGCACAATGATGATGGGTGACCCACATGGTGATGTACTCGGTCGAATGACACCCTGTTCCAGCAGCTGCTGCAATTGTTTCTTCACCTCGCTTCTATAATAGACTGCCTGTACAACCCAATATTTGGCAATGGGGAGTCTGGTAATAGCTAGATCTCATGCTCCACTTCTCTCTTAGTGGGTAACCCTTTAGGCTCTTGGAACATGTCATTGTATGATTGCAACAACTCCTCCAATTATTGTTTTTGTTTCTCAGTACACCCCTCTAGGGATGCCTTGCCTCTTATTGACTCCTCTACAAACTGGCTTTCTCTTAGAAACAATAAAACATACTTCTTGCTGGAACTGATCAATTTCTTGGCCTGGTTGGCACTTACCAGCAAAATTTCTGACTTACCTTTGTGTGCGTTGATGATGAACGATTTTCCATCCTTGATGAGCCGATATTGATTAGCTCTCCTCATGAATATTGCCTCACACATGTACATGTATGGACTCCAAATCATGACTTCACATACATTAAGAGGAACCACATCCAGATCTGATTCATCAATAAAATCAGCACTGATAGAAAATCTAATTTTACATTATTTTGTTACCTTCAGCTTTTATCCTTATGTACCCATCCCAGTGGATATGGGTTTGGATGATCACGAACTTCCAGCCCCAACTTCTTAACCAAATCTGGTGCAATGAGATTTGCCTACAATCTTGAGTCAAACAGAGCATCAATCTTCATCTTCTTGACCTGTATCTTACATGGAAGAGTTTGGTCATTTCTTTCTCTTCTTCTTGTTGAAAGCTACTTAGGTTCACCTCCTTCTGACCTGATGTACAAATGATCTTTTCATCCACGTCTGAGCTTCTTTCAACTTGGTTTCTTGATTCAGTGGCCATGAGATTCTTCTTCTTATTATATTTCTTCTTGTTCATCGGGTTTAGCTCTCGATGCAACTTCCAACACTTCTCCTCTGTAAGGCCATCAATGTTGCAGTGGTTGCTAGGATCTTTGCATTGGTGTGATGTGGCTACCATAATTTTATCTTTTCCCCTTTTTGCTTCTTCTTCCCATCCTTAGAAGCACCTTGTTACTCCTTTTGCTTCGATCCACTTGATTGCGCTATTTTTAGGCCTATGTTCTCCAGGTACTGTGCCTTTACACAAGCCTCGTCCACCATTTTGGGATTGAACAACATCACTTGCTCATGTAGATGGCGGTGTAGACCCCCTAAATAATAGAGGGGTACATCTAGGTTCTTTGGAGAGATACCCAACATTATAGCCATCTTTCTGAATTATGTGGTGTGCTCCTGCATGCTTTGGCCTGGCTTTTGCCTGAAGTAATGCCATTGGATCCACTGGTCTTCTGCGTAAAATTGTGACTTAATGAGCATTTTGAAATCCTCCCATTTAGTCACTAGAGGTTCTCCCTCCATCCTCAGGGTTTCTGTGTGGCTTTCCCACCAAGTCAGTGCATGGCCCTCCAATTTCAGTCGTGCGAATGAGATCTTCTGCCCTTCCTCGATCTGATGGACACTAAAATAAACTTCCAATTGTTGCAACCAGTGGTTCAGTTTCAGAGCGTCAATATCGTCATGGTATGGCTTTATATTGACTATTGCTTCCAGTTTAACAGGGATTGGTTCACAGCACTTGAACTGGGTTGATCTTTCTGGGTTCTTTCTTCGATTGGTTATCTGCGTCTTCCTAATCTCCCAGTCCCCCTTCTAATTTGTCCTTTACATTCGAACCCCCTTCTTCTCTAAATATCCCCAGCTTAATTCTTAGGGCCACTATGAGGAGGTTTACATTGCGTTTTATATCTGTGACTTGTTCTTCGAGCCGCGAAAACCTCACTTCTACAGGATCACGAGGTTCGTTTACAGATTCATCGCCCATGATTAGGGTTTTACGATTTCCAGGATCGTCGATCTAGATCCATGAAATCTCCAAAAAATACCCAAAGAAACCTGCGCTAATACTAAATGATTCGTAAACTACCTTGGATATTCCACTAGATAGTTTTTCACAATGGATCTGATAATATTATATTAAAAAAATCTGAAATTCTACACTATTACAGTTTTATTTAATTTCTAGATCTGTAAAATTAACTGTAATTAGTGCATGCATGTAAAATTAAATCAAGTAGAAAAGTAGAGAACGAAAAAATAAGCTCACACACACATAATACACAAGATATGCTCTCTAGGAAACCCTTTCAGGAGAAAACCCAACTCGATGGTGAAGCCACTTCGCTCTCTTTCTCTGTCTAGAAATATGGCTGCGAATACAAAGAAGTAATGTCTGTGGCCTGTGGGCTGCTACAGTGCACATATCCTCTTTGTGTGTTCTACCTCATATCTCTCCTAGCTATCTTTGTTCAATTATGGAACAAAATGCTCTCGAAAGAATGGAATGCCTCTTCCTCCTAGTGGCTTGGTTATAACACAACCCGATAGCCTACTAGTGGTTAAGTTTGACTACATCAACTCTTAAATAGAGTTACAAAATAGACTCTTCTAGAGTCTTTTACATCACAAACACGTGCCTAGCCCCTTTTCCATGAATAATGGGGGTTGGCGCAGCATCCTCCCGAACTATAGGTGTGAAAACAGGAAGGTCAACTTCTGAGTGGCATAACTTTTTCATACTAACTCCGATTGACGCAATTCTTGCCTCGTCGGAAATGTTTTTGTGTGTAGAATAGCATGAAAATGTGATGCACTTAAACGACAAATTTTTACCCCCAAAAAACGTCGTTTGATGCCTCAAAACGCTCTCGGAAGGTTTCAGACCTCGTTTTGCCAAACTGGGTCCTGCTAGTAAAAATAGTCCTGTGAGTTGATTCCTCCACTTTTTCCACTCTAAATGCATCGAGATGGATGAAAAACAATATAATGATCCAATTTGGATCATTATATTCGGATACTTATAGATTACAACTCCACCAATTTAACATAAATTGCTTTAGATGACTTAAAATCAACAACAAAGGGAATGAGATGATATTTTATGGATTCAATAAGAATCTGTTGTGTGCTCAATTCTCCCTTCTTGTATCTTGCTAATTCTTGAGTCTGCTTTTTGTGTAGTTGAGTAACTTCAGCAAGAACATCTTCCATGACTTCATTTTCTATGAGTATCAAATCAATCCTCTTCTTCCAAGCTAGGAAGTTTGTTGGCCCAACGAGCTTATTTCTTTCCTTTCAAAATGTAGCCATTTGATCTATTGATTGAGACATGGAGCACAAAATAATACTTAATTTTCAAACGAGTGTCCTTCTTGATGATGTCTCCAAATATCTTGATGCTTTCAAGACCTTCAAAGAGACTTCAACAATGCCATAGAATGATGAATTCTAGGATGCCTTCAACAATAGTGTTTTCAACAACTTCAAAGAGTGGATGATGATCCCAAGTTTCTTTGATTCTTTCTTTAAATATGCCTTTAAACAAGCCTTCCAATTGATATCTTTCCAAGAGAGATCACTATCCTTTTCAAGATAAAGCAACCTTCCTTCAAGAGAGAGACAATATAGATGTCCTTTCTTTAAATGGTGAGACTTTCAATGAGAGCTTGATATAGTAGCCTTCCTTCCTTCAATGAGAGCTTGGTTCTTCTTAAGATGATGAGATCTTATTCCTTAAGTCCTTTTGCAAATGATTCCCCTTGACAAGGAATCCCTTCTTATGTCAACAAGATGATCTCCAAGTTGCCTTCTCTTTCTTCACCTTAGCTTTGATGCCATGTTGGAGAATCTAGTAGGGCATATTTTTTAAAAATTCTCTTTATCCTTAATAATTATTTGTGAAATTTAGTTATCTTCTACATGTTCTTTATTAAATTATCTTCATCTAATAGTTATCAAGAGCATAAACCATAACGATCATAAAAGACAAAGGACACAAAATATAGGCTCCCAGTAAGGGAAAAACCCCTCCTAGGAGAGAACCCAAAGTAATACCTCCTCTTATTATAGAATCTAATCAAATGAGAAAACCATGACCCAAATACTTTGACCATGACCCCTCCAAGCACCAATTCATCCCTCTTTCAAAGCCCTTCCAAGAAGTCAAAATCAACTCTAGTCAATAAGAGTTAAACCTTATCCAAACTTAGATTTCAACTCCCAATCTCAAAAATTCAGACATGCAGTGACTTTAGAAATTTTGGCATGTAAATTTTGGCCCCCCTGCAGTAGAACATAAACCCTAATCCTCAAACGTGCGAGCATAAAGTTAAGTTTTCATCTTCTTTCCTTCATTAGGGTTCTTCTTCTTGTCTTCCAGTCTCCTCACTCTTGTTTTCCTTTTTTTTCTCTTGCAGATCGAATGTGTGAAGACATTTTTTCAAGTGAGTTTAATCTCCTTCTATATATATGCCTTTCACGAGGTTGAATACCCCTCTCTAGGTCGACTTCTTGTTGGTAAGGTTGACTTGCGCTTGGAGGCTTATTTTGACTTTTTAGACTATATATATATAGATATAGCCCAAATGGGTCATATATACATGACATTGACTCTCATGATTGATCCAAGGGATCAGTAAAGTGCTCAAAATTCAAAGTGTTCAAAATTGTTCGAAACTTGTGCCAAAGCATAGATCTCGACGCCCTGAATCCAATGCAACTTGAATCGCTCAAAACCGATATCATATGCTCCCAATATCGCGTTCTAATCATTTTCCCAAACATGTAAAAAATTTGCAGGTTGGATGCAGGACTGCTAACTAGGCAATCCATACGCTGACTAGGCAGGGTGACTAGGTAGGTTAACTGTGTTTCTTGGGCCAATGGCAGGCTGCCAAGTGGCCTCACCACATTGGTCGAATTTGTTGTGTTTTTTATTGGTCGAATTTGTGGTTTGTTGGCCCAATGGATGGGAGCCACGTGGGCCAATGGTGGGTAGCCACGTGGCCTCCCAATGGGCTTGCAAAATTTTGTTATGGTCAAATGGGCCTCCGAGAGATTTGAACACAAGACCTCAGATCTAACATCACAACACTCTACCACAACACCATGGGTGTGACTTAACCATTATAGTCCCAAAAACATATTTAAGTTTTATGCAGTTTGATGTTGGGGAACGAGGTTGGGGCTAAGCCCTGGCCCCCGGTCACCTTACTACCCACAGGACCGCAGGCAGCAGGGAGCTGAGGGATTGGGCTTAGCCTCGGCCCAAGGTTCTAGATACCATAACATTTTACCACTGGACTGAGGTGCAACAGTCGTGGGGGGATAGAGTTAAGCCCAACCCACGATCGTGGCACATAGCATGGAACCGCAGTGGATCGTAGTGAAGAGGTTTGGTGGCGGGTGTGAAGTTTGGGGAACGGCCCCGGTTATATGGCACTCCATGAAATCGAATGCAGATGAGCCTGGGGGCTATGTCGATGGGGGCAGTCGATTAGCCCCAACCCCCGGGGGCATGGCCCCAGTTGGCCTAAGTTTTCCTCCTACAAGCCTTATTGGTCATTTAAATAGAGCAACAAAATGCACCCGAATCAACGAGAATCTCGTCAACGCCGGGTGAAATTGGCACTCGGTGTGCCCTACAAATGCGGAATTCATAGATCAGTCAGCAGTACAGTCCAGTTTGTAGAGGAGTTAGTGGAAAAAACTTTTGGAGAGCATAACTTCTTCAGTTTTTGGCCAAATTGAACCCAACAAGAGCCCAGGTGGGGGTTTTTTACTTTTCTGGAGCCGTTGGAGACATAACTTTTATATTTTGAGCATTGTAAATTCATGTAAACACAAATTTTAGCACTTAATGAAAGAGTCCCAACATTGGAAGTTGGACCAGGAGATGTAGCATAGGAGAGGGGTGAACTCCTTTATCATTTTTGTTGTTATGTGTTTATGATATGGTATATTTGTCTCTGTTTATGTTTTTAACTAAGTTTTTTTTTTGTAAGCTTGGTAGGACTACATCTTCATCATGTCCAACTTCTCACCCCGATCGGGGGGATAGCACAAGATTTGAACCCAAGACTTTTGGTTCGGTGAGACTTCATTTCCATGGCCATTTCCAATTGAACTATCCTAAGTGGACTAGTTTTTAACTAAGTTTTAAAACCATTATTTTATGTGTTTTGCAAAGCGATCCATTGCCTAAAATATATAAAAATTTACATGCAAATTTTTCCATCACCTTCAATTTTGCATTACACATCAGACTCATGACAATTATTCTTATGACATGACAAACCCTAGAAGCGTGGAGAACATGCTTAACCTAGTTGATCAATCAAAAGAAGCATGAAACCCATGCTTGAAAATAATAATTTTTATTTCTTCTTTGTTTGTTACATAAGATATATATAATGACATGAGTACAATGACAATTATGAAGACTGAAACTAGTTACATTTTCCAACACCATAAATGATCAAATCCTTTGAAGTGTAAACATTCACATGTCAAAGATATTTGATCTCTCTTAACATTTGATAAATACGAAGTTAAAATAAATCTATGTTGATATATTCTAACATGTGGTTTTGATCAAACTTGATTTCTATAAGCTTCTACCTTTGTTTAGACTAATGTGCTTTTGTGAATTTGTTATCTCTATCATATACAATCTTACTCTATCCACTTCGAGAAATGAGATTTGATGTGAGTTTATTATCTTGATTTAAGATACCATGTATTCTCATAATTACTTTTATGCAACTTAAATGTTATATATAATGTGTATTATTTACTCCTAACTTGTTATTATATGAACTATTTTAGGTAGTAGGTGCATTACATTGTAAATAATTTTTTTATATTTCCTTAAATTTACTTCAAAATACAATGCATAAGTTTGATGGACAAGATAAATGTTTGGAGTATATTTGTTTGTGTTGGTTTATAATTATAATCACTTCTTAAAAAGTAATTTGCTTCTCTAATAAAGTAACCTAACAAATGAGGATGGTAACCTCAAAACGAGAACTCTAGTAAAAAATCTCAAAAAAATTATGAAAAAACGGTCCGAAAACAAAAAGTGTTGATGTTGCATCAACAAACAAACAAACAAACAAAAAATTAAAGTAAATTTTCAACATTTTTTAAAAATGACAGTAAAAGCCAATAAAAACCATTTTTTGGTGCAAAAAAACCTGAAAACGAGAAGTATTGACGCTGGGATAACGTAATTTTTCTTTCTTTCTTTGTCTTTATTTTTCTTTTTCTTTTTTTTTTTATCCACAGCAAAATTTCAACATTTTTTAAAAATGACAATAAAAGCCAATAAAAACTAGTTTTTTTTGTGCAAAAAATACCTTGAAAACGAAAAGTGTTTATGCTAGAATAACATCTTTTTTTTTAGGGTAAATTTTCAACAATTTTTAGCAACGACATTAAAGATAAAATATCATGACTTCGAAAAACCTTAAAATTCCAATGATTTTCAGGCATCACATTAAAGATAAAATATCACGTCTCTGAAAGCCTTAAAATTCTAACAATTTTCAGCTATGGTGTTAAAGGTTAAATACCTATAATTATTTTCAACCATAGCATTAAAGATAAAATATCATGACACAAAAAAAAACCTTAAAATTTTAATAATTTTTCAACCATGGAATCAAAACCAAAAATCATCACTATAGAAAACCTTAAGTTTTCAACATATTCCAACCATGGCATTACAAAAAAATTATATGACTAAAAAAGAATTAAAAATGAACATTTGAATGAAATAGTCATTATAACAAGAGTAATTTCTTTTTTAAATATTAAAAACATAGCTATTTTAAAATATTAGTCTAAAACAACTTGACACATTACAACAAAATTTTTAAAATCTACTATCAAATTGACAAGCAGTATAAGCAAACTCAACTCATTATGATGAAAACTTAAAAATCAACCATGAAATTAACACATTGTGGGGGCGGACTCGATCCATTATAATACAAATTTAAAATCAATTAGCAAATTGACACATAATGGGTCAGGTTGCTACTCGAAGATCTACATGAACTCCGCAAGAAAAATAAAATAAAACAAAATAAGAAATAAATAAAAATGAAAAATACTAAATAAAACAAAAATTAAAACATCGAAAAAAATTAAAACTAAAAATAATAATAATAATTATGATAATTAAAAAATAATAATAACAAATAAATAAATAAACTTATATTAAAACATTAAAAAATTAAAAAAATCAAATTAAAAGAAATATAAAAATTAAAAATCAAATATGAAAAAAAAAAAAAAAAAACAAAACAAAAAACAAAAAAAATCGAGGAAAAAAAACCATAATTTAAAAAAAAGAAAAAAATTAACATTAAAAAAACAATTAAAAACAAATAAATAAAACCAAATTAGATAGTTTAAAAAAAATAAACAAACAAAATAAAATAAAAAATAAAAACATTAGAAAACAAAAAAATAAAAGAAAAATAAAAAATAAAAAACCATTAAAAAAAAACTATTTAATTTTTTCAAAATTTTTATTTTATTTTTATATTTAAAATTAGATAGTTTAAAAAAAATAAACCAACAAAATAAAAATAAAATAAAAACATTAGAAAACAAAAAAATAAAAGAAAAAAAATAAATAAATAAAAATAAATAAAATAAATAAAAAATAAAAATAAAAAATCATTAAAAAAAACTATTTAATTTTTTCAAAATTTTTATTTTATTTTTATATTTATTTTAATAGTTTTTAGTTTTTTCAATTTGTTATTTTTATGTTATTTTTAATTAATTTTTTTTAAATTTAATTGTATTTTTTTAGATTTTTATGTCTTTGATTTGTTTTTAATTTTATTATCATTACTTTTTTATTTAAATTTCACAATAAATTCATAAAATTTGCTATTTTTCCAATTATTTTTATTAAATTGGTTCATAAAAATATTTTATTTAACATGTCATTTTAGTAAAAAGTCCCGAAATAGGTATTTTTTAAATTATATCTATATACAAAATGTATATATTTTGTCGAGTGTTTAAAATTGTTATTTTTTAGTGAAATTTATTTTATGTGTATTCAAGTATTAATTAATCATATATAAGTATATAAAAAATCAGAACATCATTAATTTTAACATTTTTTTTTAATTTTGCTAAAAAAAAAAAAAAATCATTATAAAAAACATGGCAAAGAAAAACAAAAATGCAAGTTTGGAAAACTTTTTAAAAACAAAATCTTAAGATGAAAAACACAAAGAGGAATAAGACATATTTGAAAAATGGTTAAATAATCAACATTTAAAAAAAATTGTGCATACTTAAGATATCAAAAAAATTAAGAGATTGATGTTGCGTCAATGCTTTTCAAATTAGCGTGAAAATCACCAATAATTTAAAAAAAAACATACTTAATACATAATAAAATTTAAAGTCTCAAAAATATGCTCCAATAAAAAAGGTGTATTCTGAATCAACATTTTTCAAAATGGAATGATTGTTTGCTACCTCCAAAAAATGAGAATAAGAATTCAATTTAGTGCATGTTTCATAAATTACTTAGTTTCGTGCTTCAATTCTATATTTCACTTTACATATAATTATGTATAATTAACAATATTTCACTTTAAGTTTTTCATGGTTATTTTACACAGTTATGTATGTTACCGAAATCTTTTTACTAGATCACATTTTTTTTGCTCAAGTTCAAAAAGAGAGTTGTGCATACCAATTTCTTGTAGTTAGCCATTTGAAATTCTTATCCTTCAATTCATAAGGATACTAAAGAGTTTAGGGATTAAATGGAGTTCATGTAATTCATTGATCGTAACTAACATGGAATATTGTAGAATTTAAATGAAACAAATGATATGGGACTATGAAGGGAAGAACAAAATTCTGAATGATTTATAAAATGGATGAAGTGAGCAAAATATTTCATGAATGGATTTTAATGGTGTGCAAAATTGTGCAATTTAAATTTTGTATAAATCACAATATTTAAATTTGGTATAAATTACAATATTTAATTTTTGTATAAATTACAATACAAATGAAAAAATATTAAAAAAATAGTTAAAACAAAATGGATGCATGTAATGATTAGAATTAAGGACTAACTTAGATGGAACAAAGGATTAGAGATAAAATGCCAAACATGATATGTATTGTAGACCTTTATATTTTCTTAATATAAATCTATCATGGTTTTTTTCTCTGAAAAAAGAGATAAAATAGAAATCTTATTAAAAGTTATAATCAAAATGTTTTATAAATTCATTTTTTTCAATTATTCAAATAATAGGAAAGGAAATCGATA
Organism: Pinus tabuliformis; assembly: GCA_031772625.1. NCBI lineage: Eukaryota > Viridiplantae > Streptophyta > Pinopsida > Pinales > Pinaceae > Pinus > Pinus tabuliformis. The sequence goes on along the minus strand of CM062804.1, from coordinate 287,593,815 downwards.
TTTTTTACCTAAATTTCACAAAAACCATTTTGATTAAATGAAATTATAAATATCCAATGTTAAGATTACACATTTTGGTTTTAGTAAATGTATTTAAAGATATTGAAGTTATTATTACATAAAAAATAACAAAAAATTGTAATTTTGGCAACTGGTATTTGGGTGGCTTGTGATATTAATAAAACAAATTGAAAAAATAAAAAAATATAGAATGTTCAACCTTCTTTTTATTTGAAAACTCAAAAAATGTCTATAACTTTAATAGATTAAAACATATGACACGTAATTATATATGGAAAATAATTTTAAATAACTTACACCAAAGAAACACATGTCATCTTTTTCTCTCATCTAAACATATCCAAATATACAATCAAATTAAATAACCTTAAATCAAGTATAATCACAATACTTACTATCTACAGAGGTAAGAGATGATACATATTATGATCATTTTAGGATGTATTGGAATATGCTTCTTCATACTTTCATTGTTAAGCTAGGTGGGTTATTTTGCGTTTTGACTTAATCCCTACGATGAACAATGGCTCTTTTATGAAGTGTACCAATTCGTAAAAGGAAAATATATTATATAAGGAATCAAATCTTGGATAGCTTTGTATTTTGATTTAATAACTATAAGGGTTTTCACTTTAACAATGGCCCCTTATGGAGTGCATCAATTTACAAAGGGTAGATATATTAAAAGAAATCAAACTTTAGAAAAAATAATAACAAGGACCCACTTTCACGAAACAAAGAAACCTCTTTTCATATGTTATATTTGTTCTAAACAATAATGTCCAAGGGTTGTGGCTTGAGTGGTAAAAGAAGGTAGAATAAATTCCCTCTCACCCCACAAGGCTCAATACTTGACAAAGACATGTTGGCTCATTGTGGCTTGGCTAGAAGAGTAGATGCCCCCATAAGGATGACAAAGACATGTTGGCTCATTGTGGCTTGGCTAGAAGAGTAGATGCCCCCATAAGGATGACAAAGACATGTTGGCTCATTATGGCTTGGCTAGAAGAGTAGATGCCCCCATAAGGATGTCAGAACTCTAGATTGAATCATAGGTTTCATGTAACGTGTTCGTTTCTTAGCTTATTAAGGCCAACCTAGAGTTTATAGTAGCAACTAGCCAAATTTAACCATTAAACACACTTAAGTAGTCTCAATAAATTATTGATTCTCCTATATTCAAACAATTAATAATATTCTCAAATTAACTCTTTTTGTAAAAATAAATAAAAAATTAATAATATTCTCAAATTGACTCTTTTTTAAAAATAAATAAAAGATGATCCATTTTTACCTTTTATTAAATAAACAACTCAATCTTTTTATTATAAAAATTATTTCCTTTGAGAACATGGTTAAAACTTGTAGTATAGTATCTTTGAATTGTATATTGTAGGCTTACGTAGCTAATGGCATTAAAGCCAAATTTTGAGAACATGGTTAAAGCTTACAGTCTTGCATAATCTTTCAATTGTATATTTGGTAATGCTTAATTGAGTGGAAATTAAAATATAAGACATTAGTAGGTATGTGGGCTTCATCATAGTGTGGTTCATCCATGTCCAAAGTTTATCTTTGTGATACTATATTCATGAAAAAGCTAAATTAATTATTATTGTGTAACAAGTGGGAAGCACAATAATTATTGTGTACCAAGTGGGAAGCACAATAATGTTGATTTTGTTGTATCTATTTTGATTTATTTACAAAGAACAAAATTGTTGTAAACTTGAGAGGCAAACTTGATGGAATATTTTGAGAGCATATATCCATTATAGGGATGATGGTGTGATTGGATTTTTAAGTTAGAGCAGAGTACAATGGCATTGATTAGACACGTGTCACATTCTAAGTGTTTCATTAAAAGTGGGTTGGAGATTGTGATGAAAGGAATCTTAAAAAGTGAGGAGGGCCATATGATTATAAATCTCACTCTTCCAAAAGAGAACATACATGTAGTGCACAATTGACAATGTGGATTCATGCCAACCCACATGTTGCACATCATAGTTACGTGTAACAATTGAAAAGCAATTATGTACACAAAGGTTTTTTTCCTTATTTTGAATTTATTAAATTATCAAAATTCTAAAGAGATAGGTATTATAACTTCTTATAAATTTTATGTGGTTGTTTTTTGTTTTTTAAGAAAATGTTCCAGATTTTTTACGAGACAAAAGTAAGTCAACAATTTATGAACAAATTTTATATAACTTTGTTCATATAACTTATCAAGAATTGATTTAAGATAATAATTTATCAACTAATTTTAAAAGTAATTAAAGAGAATAGTATGGAATATATGATTGTTTAAATTAATATGATTATTTAAATTATTGTTTTTTTTATAAATTTGGTAGGATTATATTTTCATCATGTTTAATATATCATTTTGATTGGGGCAAGGAATTGAATTGGTGACTTCACATCAAAGAGTGTCTTAACAAAGCAATTGATCACCATCTAGCCAAGACCCTGTGGACGACTATCCAAACTACTATTAATATTGTTCCAAAATAAAATGGCAATAATCAAACATATGATTACGTCTTAAATTTATTAAAATTCCATAGTGAATTATTAATATTGAAAGGCTCCCGGATCCGGGTGGCATAACCGCTTCCACAGTTATCCATGCCAGCAGTTAATGCCCAGTACTGCCAGCTGCAGAGCAGCGTGGCCTCCCGGGACGTTAACTCATGCGAGCAGGGGAAGTGTTTTAATGTGCGATCGGGAGGCGGATTTGCATTAATGCTCTGCGTGGATCGACGCAAAATTCCTCCGGTTATAATCATGACGCTCCATTGCTTTCTCACCAAGCTTGGTGCTCAGTTGCACGATAATGGATTCTGGTCTGAGGATGTTGTGGGTGTGAGTTTAAATTTCGTTCACGACCACGAGCTCCAAGCCATTTATCTCCAGGGTAATTTCTCACCTGTTCTGAATTCCTGCTTTCTGTTGTTTTCCGCAAGTTCTGTGGATGTTCATAAGCTATGTAATACTGTGGCTATTTACAAGCTCTGTTATTCTGTGGTGTCGGTCGCAAGCTCTATTGGGCATTCCTTTTGCCTCATTCGCCCCCAGCCTGTTGGTCATCCTGTCCACAATCCTTCTCTGTCCAATCCCCTGTCCATCACCATGGTTCGCTCGGGTAAGAGGCATTGTCCTGAGGGGCGTCGTAACAATAGCCTGCATCCTCCCGCTAGTCACGCCATGGAAACGGTGCCGGAACCTTTTAATCCCTCTCCCATCCATGAAGCTGGACCCTCTGCTGGTTCTGGTCGTAAACCTCTGCCGAATAGCGCTTTCCAAACAATGCACTTTAAGTTCCAAAGTAATTTGCATCGCCCCCTGGTCACTGCCCACATCACTCTCATTCTCTCGGAAGAGGAAAATCTTGTCACCCCCCTGGCTTGCATTGCCCCTAATCCTTCTCCAAACAGTGAGAATTCTTCGGACAAAGACAGTATGGAGATCTGGGAAAAAGAGAAAGTTGAACAGGAAGCTAGTCTTAACAGTCTTCCTCCACTGGAAGATACAGGACCGAACGCAGAGGACAGGATTCATGGCGAAGCTGATCACACCATCGCCATCCCTGACGATGATTTAAGCGGCAATGAAGGTTTGAAGACTGGTGACATTGGTCGGGATGAGAAGAAGGACAGCGGCCCAGCACAGGAGAAGTAGCGCCGCTTGGGACTGTCTCTTTTTGTCTCGGTTTCTGCTTCAGGCGCATGGTCAAGTTTCTTTGTTGTTTTTCCTACTGTTTTTGGCTCCCAGTTGGACTCCTGGTGACACTTATAAGCTGGGTTGCATTATTTTTGTATTTCTATGCCGGCTTAGTTCTTCTCCTCGGCAACAGTGGTCCTTCTCTATGTCTGATTTCTGGTTTCTTGCACTTTGTAATTGGTCTCCCCAGATTATAGATGTAATGGGGCAGTTCTGTTTTGTCGGGTGCTGCCATGCCTCGACAATATGTAAAAATATTTTGCTTTCCAGTTAATAGAAGTTAGTATTTGCAGAGAAAAAAAAAATTAATATTGAAAGGCATTTTCATTCTTAAAACTCTTATTTTTGTGACAATCTAACTCCACCACTCCCCCAAACATTTAAACAAATTGATAACCCACTTTATCAAAGTCCTCCAAACTAATGGTTATTCTATTCTCTAAATCAAAAAAATATTTTTCAATCAGTTCTTTGATCTAAAGCCAAAACCAAAAATCCCACCCTTGATCTTCCCACCATAATTCAAATTCATCTTTCTTATATTCATTGGCATTGGTATCACTGGGCTGGAAAGGGTTGCGCTGTGTCACCCTTCAATCTAACATAACTATTTCAAACCAACTTTTGACTGGAAGTTAGCCCTTCCAATCTGAGAGGGCTCTCTCAATATACTTTAAAATTTGACTATGATAAGTTCAAAAATACAGATGGCTAACTCTGGTTTTCTGTGTGATTTTTGAGAGGCAAACTTGATGGAATATTTTGAGAGCATATATCCATTATAGGGATGATGGTGTGATTGGATTTTTAAGTTAGAGCAGAGTACAATGGCATTGATTAGACACGTGTCACATTCTAAGTGTTTCATTAAAAGTGGGTTGGAGATTGTGATGAAAGGAATCTTAAAAAGTGAGGAGGGCCATATGATTATAAATCTCACTCTTCCAAAAGAGAACATACATGTAGTGCACAATTGACAATGTGGATTCATGCCAACCCACATGTTGCACATCATAGTTACGTGTAACAATTGAAAAGCAATTATGTACACAAAGGTTTTTTCCTTATTTTGAATTTATTACATTATCAAAATTCTAAAGAGATAGGTATTATAACTTCTTATAACTTTTATGTGGTTGTTTTTTGTTTTTTAAGAAAAAGTTCCAGATTTTTTACGGGACAAAAGTAAGTCAACAATTTATGAACAAATTTTATATAACTTTGTTCATATAACTTATCAAGAATTGATTTAAGATAATAATTTATCAACTAATTTTAAAAGTAACTAAAGAGAATAGTATGGAATATATGATTGTTTAAATTAATATGATTATTTAAATTAGTGTTTTTTTTATAAATTTGGTAGATTTATATTTTCATCATGTTTAATATATCATTTTTATTGGGGCAGGGAATTGAATTGGTGACTTCATATCAAAGAGTGTCTGAACAAAGCAATTGATCACCATCTATCCAAGACCCTGTGGACAAGTATCCAAACTACTATTAATATTGTTCCAAAATAAAATGGCAATAATCAAACATATGATTACGTCTTAAATTTATTAAAATTCCATAGTGAATTATTAATATTGAAAGGCATTTTCATTCTTAAAACTTTTATTTTTGCAACAATCTAACTCCCCCCCTCCCCCAAACATTTAAACAAATTGATAACCCACTTTATCAAAGTCCTCCAAACTAATGGTTATTCTATTCTTTGAATCAAAAAAATATTTTTCAATCAGTTCTTTGATCTAAAGCCAAAACCAAAAATCCCACCCTTGATCTTCCCACCATAATTCAAATTCATCTTTCTTATATTCATTGGCATTGTTATCACTGGGCTGGAAAGGGTTGCACTGTGTCACCCTTCAACCTAACATAACTATTTCAAACCAACTTTTGACTGGAAGTTAGCCCTTCCAATCTGAGAGGGCTCTCTCAATATACTTTAAAATTTGACTATGATAAGTTCAAAAATACAGATGGCTAACTCTGCTTTTCTGTGTGATTTTTGAGAGGCAAACTTGATGGAATATTTTGAGAGCATATATCCATTATAGGGATGATGGTGTGATTGGATTTTTAAGTTAGAGCATAGTACAATGGCATTGATTAGACATGTGTCACATTCTAAGTGTTCCATTAAAAGTGGGTTGGAGATTGTGATGAAAGGAATCTTAAAAAGTGAGGAGGGCCATATGATTATAAATCTCACTCTTCCAAAAGAGAACATACATGTAGTGCACAATTGACAATGTGGATTCATGCCAACCCACATGTTGCACATCATAGTTACGTGTAACAATTGAAAGGCAATTATGTACACAAAGGTTTTTTTCCTTATTTTGAATTTATTACATTATCAAAATTCTAAAGAGATAGGTATTATAACTTCTTATAACTTTTATGTGGTTGTTTTTTGTTTTTTAAGAAAAAGTTCCAGATTTTTTACGGGACAAAAGTAAGTCAACAATTTATGAACAAATTTTATATAAATTTGTTCATATAACTTATCAAGAATTGATTTAAGATAATAATTTATCAACTAATTTTAAAAGTAACTAAAGAGAATAGTATGGAATATAAGTCATTAAAGAGAATAGTATGGAATATATGATTGTTTAAATTAATATGATTATTTAAATTATTGTTTTTTTTATAAATTTGGTAGGATTATATTTTCATCATGTTTAATATATCATTCTGATTGGGGCAGGGAATTGAATTGGTGATTTCATATCAAAGAGTGTCTTAACAAAGCAATTGATCACCATCTATCCAAGACCCTGTGGACGACTATCCAAACTACTATTAATATTGTTCCAAAATAAAATGGCAATAATCAAACATATGATTACGTCTTAAATTTATTAAAATTCCATAGTGAATTATTAATACTGAAAGGCATTTTCATTCTTAAAACTTTTATTTTTGCGACAATCTAACTCCCCCCTTCCCCCAAACATTTAAACAAATTGATAACCCACTTTATCAAAGTCCTCCAAACTAATGGTTATTCTATTCTCTGAATCAAAAAAATATTTTTCAATCATTTCTTTGATCTAAAGCCAAAACCAAAAATCCCACCCTTAATCTTCCCACCATAATTCAAATTTATCTTTCTTATATTCATTGGCATTGTTAACACTGGGCTGGAAAGGGTTGCGCTGTGTCACCCTTCAACCTAACATAACTATTTCAAACCAACTTTTGACTGGAAGTTAGCCCTTCCAATCTGAGAGTGCTCTCTCAATATACTTTAAAATTTGACTATGATAAGTTCAAAAATACAGATGGCTAACTCTGGTTTTCTGTGTGATTTTTGAGAGGCAAACTTGATGGAATATTTTGAGAGCATATATCCACTATAGGGATGATGGTGTGATTGGATTTTTAAGTTAGAGCAGAGTACAATGGCATTGATTAGACATGTGTCACATTCTAAGTGTTTCATTAAAAGTGGGTTGGAGATTGTGATGAAAGGAATCTTAAAAAGTGAGGGCCATATGATTATAAATCTCACTCTTCCAAAAGAGAACATACATGTAGTGCACAATTGACAATGTGGATTCAAGCCAACCCACATGTTGCACATCATAGTTACGTGTAACAATTGAAAAGCAATTATGTACACAAAGGTTTTTTCCTTATTTTGAATTTATTACATTATCAAAATTCTAAAGAGATAGGTATTATAACTTCTTATAACTTTTATGTGGTTGTTTTTTGTTTCTTAAGAAAAAGTTCCAGATTTTTTACGGGACAAAAGTAAGTCAACAATTTATGAACAAATTTTATATAACTTTGTTCATATAACTTATCAAGAATTGATTTAAGATAATAATTTATCAACTAATTTTAAAAGTAAATAAGAGAATATTATGGAATATAAGTAATTAAAGAGAATAGTATGGAATATATGATTGTTTAAATTAATATGATTATTTAAATTATTGTTTTTTTTATAAATTTGGTAGGATTATATTTTCATCATGTTTAACATATCATTTTGATTGGGGCAGGGAATTGAATTGGTGACTTCATATCAAAGAGTGTCTTAACAAAGCAATTGATCACCATCTATCCAAGACCCTGTGGACGACTATCCAAAATACTATTAATATTGTTCCAAAATAAAATGGCAATAATCAAACATATGATTACGTCTTAAATTTATTAAAATTCCATAGTGAATTATTAATATTGAAAGGCATTTTCATTCTTAAAACTTTTATTTTTGCGACAATCTAACTCCCCCCCTCCCCCAAACATTTAAACAAATTGATAACCCACTTTATCAAAGTCCTCCAAACTAATGGTTATTCTATTCTCTGAATCAAAAAAATATTTTTCAATCATTTCTTTGATCTAAAGCCAAAACCAAAAATCCCACCCTTGATCTTCCCACCATAATTCAAATTCATCTTTCTTATATTCATTGGCATTGTTATCACTGGGCTGGAAAGGGTTGCGTTGTGTCACCCTTCAACCTAACATAACTATTTCAAACCAACTTTTGACTGGAAGTTAGCCCTTCCAATCTGAGAGGGCTCTCTCAATATACTTTAAAATTTGACTATGATAAGTTCAAAAATACAGATGGCTAACTCTGGTTTTCTGTGTGAATTTTGAGAGGCAAACTTGATGGAATATTTTGAGAGCATATATCCATTATAGGGATGATGGTGTATTTGGATTTTTAAGTTAGAGCAGAGTACAATGGCATTGATTAGACATGTGTCACATTCTAAGTGTTTCATTAAAAGTGGGTTGGAGATTGTGATGAAAGGAATCTTAAAAAGTGAGGAGGGCCATATGATTATAAATCTCACTCTTCCAAAAGAGAACATACATGTAGTGCACAATTGACAATGTGGATTCATGCCAACCCACATGTTGCACATCATAGTTACGTGTAACAATTGAAAAGCAATTATGTACACAAAGGTTTTTTCCTTATTTTGAATTTATTACATTATCAAAATTCTAAAGAGATAGGTATTATAACTTCTTATAACATTTATGTGGTTGTTTTTTGTTTCTTAAGAAAAAGTTCCAGATTTTTTACGGGACAAAAGTAAGTCAACAATTTATGAACAAATTTTATATAACTTTGTTCATATAACTTATCAAGAATTGATTTAAGATAATAATTTATCAACTAATTTTAAAAGTAACTAAAGAGAATAGTATGGAATATAAGTAATTAAAGAGAATAGTATGGAATATATGATTGTTTAAATTAATATGATTATTTAAATTATTGTTTTTTTTATAAATTTGGTAGGATTATATTTTCATCATGTTTAATATATCATTTTGAATGGGGCAGGGAATTGAATTGGTGACTTCATATCAAAGAGTGTCTTAACAAATCAATTGATCACCATCTATCCAAGACCCTGTGGACGACTATCCAAACTACTATTAATATTGTTCCAAAATAAAATGGAAATAATCAAACATATGATTACGTCTTAAATTTATTAAAATTCCATAGTGAATTATTAATATTGAAAGGCATTTTCATTCTTAAAACTTTTATTTTTGCGACAATCTAACTCCCCCCCTCCCCCAAACATTTAAACAAATTGATAACCCACTTTATCAAAGTCCTCCAAACTAATGGTTATTCTATTCTCTAAATCAAAAAAATATTTTTCAATCAGTTCTTTGATCTAAAGCCAAAACCAAAAATCCCACCCTTGATCTTCCCACCATAATTCAAATTCATCTTTCTTATATTCATTGGCATTGTTATCACTGGGCTGGAAAGGGTTGCGTTGTGTCACCCTTCAACCTAACATAACTATTTCAAACCAACTTTTGACTAGAAGTTAGCCCTTCCAATCTGAGAGGGCTCTCTCAATATACTTTAAAATTTGACTATGATAAGTTCAAAAATACAGATGGCTAACTCTGGTTTTCTGTGTGATTTTTGAGAGGCAAACTTGATGGAATATTTTGAGAGCATATATCCATTATAGGGATGATGGTGTGATTGGATTTTTAAGTTAGAGCAAAGTACAATGGCATTGATTAGACATGTGTCACATTCTAAGTGTTTCATTAAAAGTGGGTTGGAGATTGTGATGAAAGGAATCTTAAAAAGTGAGGAGGGCCATATGATTATAAATCTCACTCTTCCAAAAGAGAACATACATGTAGTGCACAATTGACAATGTGGATTCATGCCAACCCACATGTTGCACATCATAGTTATGTGTAACAATTGAAAAGCAATTATGTACACAAAGGTTTTTTCCTTATTTTGAATTTATTACATTATCAAAATTCTAAAGAGATAGGTATTATAACTTCTTATAACTTTTATGTGGTTGTTTTTTGTTTCTTAAGAAAAAGTTCCAGATTTTTTATGGGACAAAAGTAAGTCAACAATTTATGAACAAATTTTATATAACTTTGTTCATATAACTTATCAAGAATTGATTTAAGATAATAATTTATCAACTAATTTTAAAAGTCACTAAAGAGAATAGTATGGAATATAAGTAATTAAAGAGAATAGTATGGAATATATGATTGTTTAAATTAATATGATTATTTAAATTATTGTTTTTTTTATAAATTTGGTAGGATTATATTTTCATCATGTTTAATATATCATTTTGAATGGGGCAGGGAATTGAATTGGTGACTTCATATCAAAGAGTGTCTTAACAAAGCAATTGATCACCATCTATCCAAGACCCTGTGGATGACTATCCAAACTACTATTAATATTGTTCCAAAATAAAATGGCAATAATCAAACATATGATTACGTCTTAAATTTATTAAAATTCCATAGTGAATTATTAATATTGAAAGGCATTTTCATTCTTAAAACTTTTATTTTTGCGACAATCTAACTCCCCCCCTCGCCCAAACATTTAAACAAATTGATAACCCACTTTATCAAAGTCCTCCAAACTAATGGTTATTCTATTCTCTGAATCAAAAAAATATTTTTCAATCATTTCTTTGATCTAAAGCCAAAACCAAAAATCCCACCCTTGATCTTCCCACCATAATTCAAATTCATCTTTCTTATATTCATTGGCATTGTTATCACTGGGCTGGAAAGGGTTGCGTTGTGTCACCCTTCAACCTAACATAACTATTTCAAACCAACTTTTGACTGGAAGTTAGCCCTTCCAATCTGAGAGGGCTCTCTCAATATACTTAAAATTTTGACTATGATAAGCTCAAAAATATAGATGGCTAACTCTGGTTTTCTATGTGATTTTTGCAGGTGAAAGAGTGTGAGGACAGCCACCATTGGGCATGGAGTCAATTAAAGAAAATCAATTACAAACAACATTGTTTTGTGGAAGCTGAGGCATTTTTTGGTTTACTAATGTGAATATGGACATTTACAGTAATCACAACAAATTGAAGGAAGTTGGAGCAATATAACATTGAATTCCAAGTAATCAAATAAGCTATGAAAATTGATAACAACATAGAAGCATGATAGGATGGAACTGAAACCAAAAATGAATCTCAGGTTAAAATAGAGTATTGTTGCAAACTGTATTTTTATTAACTGAAAAGTATACAAAAGTGGTGTTCTCACATCATCGATCCCCCCCTCAAAGTCAAGAAACCACCCATATATAGAGTGAGATCTCCTTTACAAAATCTACCACCTAGGCTAGATTCGATCAACAACTAAGAGATCTAATCCTATTTGATTAATAAAACATTGAGCCTTCATAGGGATTTTCTGTTTTAACAGAGTTTGAATAAAAATGGGAGTCACCTAAACATAATCTATCTAACATGCATGCATTATTTTTAAGCCTCACATGACTCTTAAACAATTGTGGAAAAAGAGTCAAAGACAAGCAATAGTCACTTCATTGTCAAGGTGTTTACCAAATTTCTTGCTATTGTGAATCTTATGTTGGCTAAAATGATCATTCCCTTCCAATCCCATCATCTTGAACCTAACATATCATTAACACTCATCACAATCATCCTAAATTAATAATCATAAAACATTCTAATACTACTGAACAACATATTTATATCAATAAATTATAAGAGTTACTTCTTATTATTCAATATATATTATTAAAAAAATTATGGGAAAAAATATTCTAACTACTAACATAAATAGAAATTTAACTAATCTTAATAATTTAATATCCAATTTCTTCTTTCTCAAATAAATAATACGTTCTTTTTTCTTCCTATTTTAACCTTTTAACCCCACTATTTTTAATCCTAAACTTATATATTTATTTATTTATATCATTATTTTTTTTCATTCTCCCAAAAAAACAACTTTTCTTTTTATTATATCCTCCACCCTAAATTATCATTTATTACTTATGTCGATCCTTTTCTCCCAAACACGTCTGTACATTATCATAAAGACTCATCGTTTTTTTTTTTCATTTTATTTTATAAGCTTTCACTTTTTCTCTATTGTTAAACCTCAGTAATTTATCTGTTAATTGTTTTTTCTTTTCTATTTTATAAATGTTTACTTTTTTTTCCATTAATAAATTTCATGGTTTTATTTTATAAAATATTTAACATTCATTAATTATTAATACAATTACATTAAAAATATTAATGTACTTGATATAGCCAAAGTTTTCATAAATATAACAAAAAAATATTATTGCAATACAAAGAATGCCTTACTATTGCACATATTTACTTGATTAACCATGTATAAAAAGGTTATGTGTCAACTTTAACTTGAGAAAAAAATAAATAAATAAATAAAAATACACATCTTATTGTAAAATGGACCATTTTTCTAAATAAAAGTTGCTTATATATTAATTTCTCCATCTAATTAGAATATGAACTTATTAGAATTGGAATAATCTCATAGCCTTAGGAAATTGGGCAAGGAACCAGGTGGCATGAATCTAATTTAACAACTTGAGACAAAAAGGAATTACAAGTCTTATTATAAAATGGACCATTTTGCTAAATACAATTTGTGTATTATATTAATTTCCCCATCTAATTATAATATGAACTTATTAGAATTGGAATAATTTCAAATCCCTAGGAAATTGGTGGGCAAGGAACCATTGCAACCTAACAAACTTTGTAACACACTACAGCCATTGATAAACATTCATACGAAGCATATGCTAAGCGTATTCCTTTGAGAATCAATCTAGGTCATCAATTAAAAAAATAAAATAAAAAATAAAAGTCAACAGATCTTAAAAAATAAAAGTCAAATGATCTTCATTCACCTTAAGTTGAAATAGGAAGTGAAAAATATTTAAAAAGTTATATTATTATTTCAATTATTTTATATTTTTTATATTTATGAATTGTATGATATTGTTGATAGGATATTCACTCCACTATGGGTGGAAGAACATGAAGAACTCCATAGCATTGACGGACCATTATTGATATTTCCACATCATCTTAATGGTTCAATTAACTTATGGTTTTTCTACTTCACTTGAAATTAAGTGAACTTTATCAATACTAAGGTATAATGTATTGTATAATGAAGTCTTGGTAAGGAGATAGATGTTTTTGTATGTATGCAGTCAAAAGAATTTTGATGTTATGCAATATGGTATCATTTTAATAGAAAAGAATTATTATTAATAATAAAAAATTGTTGACAAAATAGAGTCTTGAGGTTGAGTTGGGAGAAATTGGGTTCCATTGTGATTACTATCTTTGCAGTCAATTTCTCAAGGTTGGTCTTTTAGTCTTGGGTGTGTCCGTCAATGGTCTGCTATAGAATTGGGCCCTCTATTCTGGTCTTTATGGGATGACATTATAGTCTTTTGGTTGGGTCTTAATGGGTCAGTGATTCACCCTTTAGCTTTATTTGTTAGTCACGACCCTTCAGTTGGTTGTATACTTTGTTCTTTGGTTTTGGATGTTATGTCTCCCTGTCAACGCATGGTAAGTTGTAGGGGAGGTTTCAATCATGTTGGTGCCAAGCGGAGTCAAAGGTTTGTAGGTGATTCAATTGCATCTTTCTTTGATGTTGTACCTTGGAAGGTGCATGGGGACATCATGTTCCTGGAATCCAAGGAATCTGGGGAATGCCCATATTTCTCAAACTCAGAGGTCGGCCATGATAGGTTGCTAAGGATTCCTGACCCTGGAAAAATTCGGAAAAATAATTGTTTTCTTGAATTCCTTATCCATGTGGCTGCAATTGGATTCTCTGCTTCGACTAGTTTTTAAAGACAAATAATTTTATAACAACAACGCCTTCTCTAGTTTGGAGGACATAAAGAGAATTCTCAAGAATGTTTGATTTAAGGTGAACGATATTGATGCAAGCCTGTGTAGGGCGAAGAAAATTTTGGTGTCTAATTCAGCTTCCGGGATCTCCTAAATACCCAATTGGAACATTGTTTGCAAGTTCTTTGAACCCTTTGATTCTTATGTTAGACTAAGAGGAGGCTTTTCTATTTTTTTGGTCTTACCTCATTTTGAGATGGATGGGTATGGTGATGGTTGTGGTTTCTTTTTCTGGGTGCGTTTTTTCATAGATTAGTATCTGGAGTATTGGAAAAGTGTGCCTGGCACTCGTAGTTTGCTCTCTCTATGATGATAGGAGGTTGACCTTTACTCCCTTTTGTTGGTTGCTGCAATTTTTTGTACTGGCTCTTTGGATGTGTGAGATGGTGCTTGAATTAACTGTGATTGATGTTTGGTGGAAGTCTTTATCTACTCTACGGCTATATGGACCAGAGCTCAAGAGGTTCCTTAGTTTTCTTTGTTTGTTAAATGCTTGTTTTGAAGAATGGTACTGGAAAGGTTATCAAAAGTTTGGCATCGGCAACTTTGTGGCTCTTGAACTATTTCCCTTTGTGTTGGCACTTTCAGTTAACGATGGTGATGGTTATAATGTTTCGTGTTCACTGTTTGTAGTGGTTAATGTTGTTGTTTGTAGTGGTTGCTATTGTTGTAACCTTTATGTATTTGGGAGTGTGGTAGCGCCTTTCTCAAGGTGTTATATGGCTTTCGTCATCCTTATGATGATGTTCCTTATGTAATCTTATTCTGCATAATGCAATATAACATTTTTTATTAAAAAAAACACTCTTTTATTAAAGGTATAGTTTAATAACTCTATAAGTATAAAAAAATCGACCATGTTCAAAGTTAATATGGTGAATTACCAAATAATATTTTCTTAACCATCATAAAAACTAACAAATTATAATTATATATATATATATATATATATATAATTAAATTATTAATATTTAATATAATTATTTTTAGTTATTCAAAAATTTTAAAAACTAATCCAATTATCATTTTACTTATTCTATCATTTCTAATGAGATAAATTTGGTATTAGAAACATTAAAAAAATAAAATATAAAATATAATCTATTTAAAACAAAATATTTTTACAATTATAATTTAATTTTCTTTTTAATTTATTTAAAAAAATTATTAATCAAATCAATTTAATACATTTACGAATAAAATTAATTAACCATTTTATATTAAAAATACTTAAATCTAAATGGTAATTTTCATATGTAAAATTAATATATCCACGTAAGATGTTGAGGAAAAAGTGAGTAATTAGAGATAAAAAAAAAAAAAAAATGTTTGACCGTCAGATGAATAATAGGGCAAATTTTGACCCATCCATCTAACTAACCCTTTTGACCCATGAAACAAGAGGTGTCTAACGCGTTATTCCTACGGAATGTAATGAGAGTTTATGTGAAAGCAACCTGGTTCAAAGGATTTCAATTATGGCTCTTTCACGAAGATTTTATTTGGTAGTATGGTCTTTTCATGAAGACTCATTTGGTAGTTCACTGTGTTAGAGGTTATTTTCTCGCATTTTAGATTATTTATTATTTAATATTTGAAAATAGTGATTAAATGCATTAGAAAGGTATAAATTAATTATTTAAGATTATTTATGAAATGTTTAAAAATAGTAGTTAAATGTATTAGAAATGTTTATATCAATTATTTATGGTGTAGTTTAATTTAGACAAGAAATGGTTTTTTTTTACGATATTTTTTTTAGGCTAATTTTAACCAAAATCTAGCATATATTTTAAAAACTTGATTTTAAGTTATTTAATCTGTATAATTCTATTGCCTCCGAGGTTTTTAGGGTGTTGAATCCATTTATGCATTCAAAAATGTATTTTAAACAACAACAAAAAACATATTCTTGCTTGAAATTGTATAGTTGGATTACTATGAAAAAGGTTGTTTCGTCTATAAGTTAGACAGTAAAAAGTGTGTGTGTGTGTACTACTCCATTAATATAATGAATCTATTACATTATGTTGATATATATCTATGCATTTTGGTATATAATCTTCTAGCTATAACAAGGAATATTATTCCCTTCCAAAATTACCTCTAATACATTGCTTATAAACAATATTCAGGATTACATAAAATGTCTAGCAACATAAACTATGCACATAAAAAGTTCACAAATCATCTAAGGATGCAGTTATGAGCATACATAAATGTAATGTAAATGTAAAGGATAAAAAACAAAAACAAAAAACCTCTAAATTAGTCTTGTTGATGTATGTCATGGGTCCCTTCTATGAGAGGCCTCTGAAAATATTCCAGTTGTTATGCTCCTATCTATTCATGAATCTTCCAAGTCCCCAAATCTTATGCAACACCTTCCTTAGATAGTGCATCTGCAATTGTGTTGTGTTCCCTGTAATTGTGACAACAAGATATATAATCAAAAGACCTTTTAATATGAAGAACTTCTTCTAATATAGGCAGCAAATATTGGCAGTGGCATCTTTGTGTCTCGTTGAACCAATTAATAACAAGCATAGAATCTCCAAAGATCTGAAGGGACTGACATTCTTTCTCAAATGTGAATATAAGAAGGAGTTTGATTGCAAATAGTTTTGCATAATTGTTTGTGCCTTTACCCAAGCTCGTCTGAAATTTAAAGGAGTGTTGTTCATTGAGCAAGAGTACAACACCCCCCCTAGTCATCACCAACAATAGATGCCACATCGAAGTATTCCCACAAGAGAGTGGAGTATATCAGTTAATGCATGGTTAAACGATGAGGAGGAGTAGAACCCTTATCAGGAATAAGGGAGAAAATAGCGAGTGTTTCAACAAAAAGCTACATGTATAAGAGATTTTATCTTGAAAAATGGTCTTGTTCCTAGCAATCCAAACTCCCCAACAAATTAAAAGGGGGAGACTTTTGTAATGTTTTGAAACTGGCTCATGCCACCAGCTACTCCATGCTTCCAATAGAGTCTCCCCTTGCCACTCAATGCCCAAGGCCAGGCTCATGTGGTTGTCAGCCCAAATTTCCTTTGTAATAGTGCATAACATGAATAAGTGACCAATATTTTCCTCCACTTTTTTGCATAGAGGGCACCAACTAGGCCCTTCCTTATGATGCATGCAGATATTGTTCCAAGTGGGGACTTTTTTTTTCGATGAGGCACCACATAAACACCCAGGTTTTTACTGGGCACTTTAATTTCCATATTTTTTTCTACCGCCACACCTATACCCCTAATCTACTAACATTTATTGAGTGGTTATAACCCAATTTGGGTGTGTAATCCTTAGAAGCAGAGAATACCCAACTCAAAAAGTCTTCTTGGTCTCGAAGTTGAACATGAGAAAGATTAAGGGATAATATATAATTGTCCCAATCCCCCTCTAATTCTGCTGGATATTTAACTGATCTACAGAGGACCATCCTTAGTCCCATATTATTTTTCACATGTTATTCGCCACCTAGCTTAGAGTATACCTACCATTTATGTTGAGAAGATTTACTAGATTTGATGGTAGACAATAGTTTTCTCTACGTCCCACCCAAGGGTCCATACCTATCCTCAATTTTTACCCATTCCCCACCTTCCAAGAGAGGCCTTCTTCAATCACAAAGAAGGATGATAAGACAACTTTCCAAACAACCATTGCATTTGTTCTTTTCTTGACAAGAGGCCATATCCACTCCTCAACTGTGTTTGGAAAATATAATTTCTATGAACCACTGTGGTCCACAAAATTTTTATAGAGAGAATTCTCTAACCAAACTTGGTTTCCAGAGCTTTTGCGAAAGGGGGATATTCTTTAACCCCCATTCTCCCCAAGCTTTGGGGACAACAATTTTGACCTGTCTCACCCATGGGAGAACATAGCCTTCCTTGGATATTTCTCAAAGAATTCGAGAACATAATTTGTGCACTTTGTTAAGGACTCCTTTTAGGATCCATGATAGAGACATCCAGTAGATTAGGATGGCTTTGAGCAGTGACTTGATGAGCACTAATCACCCAACCCTTGAAAGCCATTTGTGGCTCCATACTTTTAAAATATTTTCTAATTTTTCTAATAACCTGAGCCAATTTGCCTTTTGATAATCATTCATCTTGAGGTGAAAGCCCAAATATTTTAAACCATAATCAATTTGATTAATATGAAAAGGAAATAGAACATTTACATTATTCATTTCAGCATAGGACAAAGCAATAGGGGAAAGGGTCGATTTGGTAATATTAACTTGCATACCCATGGCTTTCTGGAAGAGTTGGAAAGTTGCATTGATTGTAGTCGTGTCCCTCCTAGAGCCATCACTAAACAATAGTATATCATCAACAGAAAGCAAATGTGTGATTTCCAGGTCTTCGGCCACTAGTAGAACAATAGAGGGGAGAGAGGGAATTCTTGGTGAAGCCCACATTGTGCATAGAAGAAGGGATAGGCCAACCCATTAATGAGGACCGCAAAGGACATCGAAGAGATACAACCCATTACCCAATTTATGAAGGAAACCTAAAATCCCAGGTAGGTAAGAATCAGGCTAAATATAGCCAACTGAATCTATCATATGCTTTGGATAGGTCAATTTTGAGCACAATACCTTTCAACTTTCTTGTTTTGAGACTGTGTAGACCTTCATGTGCTACCTTGATAGCTTCATGGATATTCCAACCTTCCAAAAATAGAAACTATTTCCTAGAAATACTTTTAGATAAAATCAGCTTGACTTGATGGGCAATCACCTTGGCAATCACCTTATATATGCAATCGCACAAGGAGATGGGACGAAAATCATCAAAAGTTTGGGGATCGTCCATTTTAGGAATGAAGGTTATAAAGGTTGTGTTGAAGGACACCATCATCCTACAATTTTGTCTTGAGTCCTCTATAACTCTGAGGAGATCACCCCCATGATGTCATTTAGACCCAAAAAAATTCCACAAGCCAACCATCTCGCCTTGGGCTCTTATCTTTCTTAATGCTATGAAGAACCCCTTGTAGCTCATTATTAGTGATTGGTTCCATTAATCAAATATTATCCTCATCATTTGCAAAAAGGGGGAAGGCCTAGACTAGTTGAACCACTTCTGCTATCAAGGATTTCGTTGGTGCTTTGAACAAATTGTTGAAGTGGTTTTTTCTCAGCTTGGATTTCTCATCGAATGTAGTGGCCTTTCCCCCCTCTTGATTAGTCATAGCTCAAATGGTGTTGGAAACTTTTCTCCTCTTTGCAAAATTTTTGAAAATTTTGGTATTTTTTCCTCGCTTTCCAACCAAACTACTCTATGTTTTAGCCACCAAATGGCCTTCTTCTCTTCTAGGATCCTTCTTCTTGTTGTTTAAAGTTGTTGAATTCTTTGTTTTCTGACTTTTTTTTGTGAAACCCCCACCCTCTAATTCATCCAAACCTCTAAGTTCTTCTTCCACAGGTCTAAGTTCCTCTTCCCCTCATTGTCTTTTGAGGATGGACCACTGTAGGGTTTCTCTTTTAACCTTCACTAAGTTTTTTGCAAAGTGAGCAGCATTTGGACTCCCATTTATTGGTTGAAAGGGATCCGATTTTCCTGAACCAAGTTGATAAATTTTTCATCCTTTTACCAGGAGGCATTAAATTTGAAAGGGCTTGTTGACTTAAACACACCTCCTTTAAGTTCCAAAAATATTGGGTTATGATCATATTCTCCTCCATTCCCTATCCACTGCATGAATACAGGAATATTATCCATTAGGGACTCTGCCAAGAGAAAATGATCTATATTCTAACCATAGCATCTCTTTTCTTTTTTTTTCATCTAGGTAGGCTTATGTTTTATCAATTCCACATCAAGGAGGTTGTGACCTACAAGGAGGTGTGAGAAAAAAGCAGAGAGGGGATCAGGCCTAGCATGAGAACCCCAAACTTTAGAAGCCCCCAATGAAAATTTAAATCTCCTCCAACAATGAGATTTCCTATTGACATGGAGGATTTAATTCTCATCAACTATTCCCAAAAAGGAACTATATCTTAATAGGGGCCATATATATTTGCTACTAGCAGGTCCATCCCGAATTTTGTAGAAAATAATTTTGCTCCAAGGGTCAAATTAGAGCCTTAGGAAGCGAGCACTTTGATTTTCTTCAGATAAATTGGTAATAAGGTCACTGTATCTTCCACTGCCATTTGAAAAAATAAAAAATCACCCAATAAAAATCCTTTCCAACACCTATGTAACTTTTTCTCCCTCCCACAGGATTTCTTGGAGAAACAAAATGTTTAAACCGCGTGAAGACATGAGTCTCCTCAAGGATAATTTTTTAGATGGACTCACCAAACCCTGACAGTTAAAGGATTGGATTATCATGAGGAAACACCACCTAGGGTTCTTGCTGCTCTAAGTGCCCCATATATCGCTAGTTGTTTTTTTACGTCTATGTCATGTCTTTCTTTCAATTGGGATTTTGATAGGTGTGATTTGTGTCCCCTCGATCGATCCCTGGACTTGGGTAGGGAAGAACGACCCAAACCTCCAAAACATTATGAATATGATCCTTTAGGAGCTCTATGCCAAAGATTGTAATGGGAAATGGATTTAGAGGAGTCTTCCTTTATAAGGGATAATGCAACCCTTGGGGAGGGACAAGATGGAGAAATAAAGGGATACATATAGGGCACTCAAGAAGACATGGTCAAGGGGGTAGAGGGAGACATGGGTTGTGAGGGGATAGAGCATGTGTAAGTTCTCATACCTAATCCTAAAAAGGAAATAATTAAATTTGATAGAGAGGGAGGGAGAGAAAAAATATCCTGAGGAACGACCACAACAGAAGGATGAACATATAACTATACTTTCTCCACCGGTGTTGAGTCCATTTCTATGTCCTATTGAACTTTAAATTTGCAGTAAACCAACTATTGAGGTTGTGTCACAGGAAGATCATATTTTGACTGTGTGACTAAAGGAATTAGCTCATCCATCTTCTTCCAATCCTCTATCTGCAACTTCCTTTTTCTGTCTGACCGGTGTTCCACAAAGCCATTTTGGGCTATGAAAGGGAGGGAGAAAACTCACACTAAATGGCCATGCTAATGGAACCTTCTAAATTTGAAGGGGATCCCTTCATAGTCCATGGTTTTATGGTGGGACAATATAATCTCATTTCTAGTACCGCATAGAGACCTTCATGAGGGTCCAATTTTACTACTTATTGGTAAAGAGACCCTTTTCTCATGGATAGGGAGGACATGTCTACTTCTAAAAATTCCCCCTATTTATTCCCAATGGTCCAAAAAGAATTCGTAAACCAGTATTGTAATGGTAACTCTGGAAACGTAACCTAAATTGGAGCAGAATTGAGCCTTTCCAGACTAGCATAAAACAAAAGTGTCCACCTTTTTAACATAACCAGTGTGGAGTCAATGCTCTAATTTTCCCCCAAAACCTAGGAAGTTGCTTCCGCTATGCTAAAATGAAACATAAACCATTGTTGAGCGAGGGAAATTAGCATGGGTGGAGCTTCCAAAATCTTTCCCCATTATTTGTTGACCCAATCCCATGAGAAATTAACTAAAAATCTCCTCCCCCTGGCTCAACCCACCACAACCAATTTAGGGTCATCACACTTAATCTTCACACATCGACCCTTTTTTCTCTTATGTGTCAGTCAAATGTTTGTGAGGTTCTATAGGTTTTTGTCGAAGTCTCTTGGTTAAGGTTTTTTTTCCTGGGGAGCCGTTTCCACACTACTTAGTATCGACATAGCTAATTCATCACTTATATTGTTTCCACCAAGAAAACCTTGAGAAAAAATTACGAAAAATATCCTATGGTCCATGTCCAAATTACAGAGCCCCTTTCCATGCCTTGAAACAAATCACTTTGAAGCTTCTCATACCCCTGTGGGTGAGGAACTCCTAATTTCTCCCATAAATTCCTAGATATATCTTCCAAACCTATACGCATGCCCACTTCTGGGACAAACAAATAAATGAATTCATGTTCCATATTGGTGCAAGGTGTTGTATCCACCACCTCAGGCTTGGTGAAAACTTCTAGCTCTGTTGATGCCCCCCAAGCCTGGGTAGAAGGAAAGGGTGGTATACTTCTAGCCAATTCCAAACACATTGATAGTGACCAAGGATGGAACGTATCAACTACTAATCCCTCGACTTAGTATCCATCTAGCCATGATAAGAAGACATATGTGTCCCTATCCTCCACAGAACACAGCTGAGTTGGAGGGTTTTCCCATGTCTAGGTGAATTCATAGGGCTCAGAAGAATAATCCATGAGTTATTCCATCCAACCACCATGTATAAGCCTCACCGACTACCAAAAACAAAACTCGAAGGAAATCGCCCTCAAAACCACCTTCGACCTCAGACATTCTGAAGCAAAACTCCTTCACATTCACCACAGGGATTAGTCACCTACAACCCCTTCATCCTATTGGAAAACATAACTAGTTTTGGTCTTCATAGTTGTCAACGTACTCATGTCATTATGTATATCTTATGTTACAAGAAAAAGAATGAAGAAAAATATTATTTTAAGCATGGGTTTCATGCTTCATTTTATTGTTCAATTAGGTCAAGCATGATCTTCAGCTTCTATGGTTTTTCAAGTCAAAAGAATAATTTTCTTGAGTCAAGAGAGCCTTTATCATTTGTATAATACCCTATTGGGCAAGTTGTAACATGTAAAAGATATTGTTTTGAGTCTAGAAAGTCAATGTGATCCTCCAAGCATAAGTCAACCCTATCAGTAACAACTTGGCCTAGAAGAGGTTATTCGGCCTCCTTAGATTGGTATATATAAGAATAGCTTCGAAATCCTTAGCAAACAATTTGATCCACAATAAGAAGCATTTGATTTGAACCAAGAAAGACATAACAAAGTGAAAGTCAAAGAACAAGGAAGAAAGTCAAAGGAGAAAAGAACTCGTTTTTGGACCTATTTTCTCTCACATGTGCAAAGGAATTAGGGTTTCTGGAATTTTTGTAGGGATGAAGATTGCAGGCCAAGATTGCAGGCATGGAAGGAATGCTGAAATCTTGTTTTGACCTAGTTTGACTCTGGTTGACTTTGGATACTTTAACTAGTTTGAAGAAGCATATTTTGGAGAGATTACTCTTGAAATTAAGCTAAGGTTTCTACAGTCTAGAAGCTGAAATTACAGATCTGAAGCATAAGGCCAAATTTTTTGAAGTGAAGCAGATTTGAAGAGATTTGACCTCAGTTGAATTGGTCAAACTTTGACTTGTTTGGAATTGGTTCTTGGAGGGATGACTTGGGGCTTGGAGGAGGTCTTGACTTTGGTCTTAAGGTCTTGGTTTTCTCATTTGAATCAGATTTTATAAAGAAGAGAAGAGGTTCTTTTTGGGTTTTCCCTGGCTTGGAGCCTACTTCTTATGTCTATTTTATTTATTGTTTTATGCTCTTGATAATTGTTTGATGAAGAGAATCTAATAAAGAATAAGAAGAATCTAACTAAATATCATAAGAATTTTTTACAGATAAGGAGAAAAGTTTAAATAGCTTCCCTACTACATTCTTCAGCATGGTACCAGAGGTAATGTGAATAAAAGAAGGCGGCTTGAACATCATCTTGTTCACATAAAAATAATTGCTTGTCAAGGGGAATCATTTGCAAAATTACATAAGGAAATAAGAAGAAGGCTTATTGACCAGTGCATGCTCAACATATTACAAATCAACAACTAAAATAAACAAGAACAAACACACCACATGACACCATTATTTTTGGACCAATGTCCCCAGACAAACCCAATGCGGGAAAACTGGTGCAGCTATCTGAGGGTTTTCTTATTAAGAAATATCATAGGACAATTTGGGTGCCATAATTGGCCTACCCAACAAAGAATTTCCTTAGCAGCTATACCTCATAGTTTGAGAGAAATATCCTAGTTCAAACCCCGACAAACCCTTCTGGTAGCTCCTCAACACAAAACTTCTCCTGCAAACCCAGTGTCTTCCTAATCTAGATTGCATCAGCCCCTCTCTATCTCACGCTGGCCCTACGTCAACCTTTCTTAGCCCGCATCAGCCCCAGGAGGCCCTCATCAGCTCTGGGAGCCTCTGCGTCAGCTACACTAGCCCCTCTAGTGCTCTGCGCAACACTTGGCTGCCTCTGCGTGGCCCTACGTGAGCCCTTGCAGGCTTTGCATCACCCTTCTTAGATGTTGCACTGCTCTCCCGACATAATATCTACCTTCTCTATTCCTCTGTATTCAATGCCCCTTAGTTGCTCTCCCGATCACTAATTCTATCTCTCTTAGCAAACCCCGCTCTAGAGAATATAATGACTGATCATCTGGTGTAATCTCCAAGTGACCCTCAAGCCTCCTCTTATACTTTTCATGTTGATGATTCAACGGCCGAGATTAAGTCCCTAATCAACGGATAAGATTAGATCTGGCTTGATCCATGTCTTTTGGACCACTCTAACACAAATTCATATTAATACTCATTAATATTTTATTTTCCCTAAGTTTAAACTTAGGGACTCCATTAAAAATATTAATTATTTTAATATCTCCTGATCTATTTAGAATCTGCCCAAACCCTTTCTAGGTATTAGAGATCTCATGTGCCCCAACCTCTCCACCAAATTTTGTGGCTAGAGCACATCCGATGCTACCCCAAATCAACACTCCTCTTAGCAAGGATTGTGCTCTAGCAATACTCCTCACTAAGTATTACTCTGATTATCCGACATTGGTAACTGTGTTGATGTTAGGCCTTCATGCCCAACATCCTTTGCATTGCTGCCTCCTGTATTGTTTCCCATGGTTCTGCCACTGCCACCGTTGCATCTGTACAACAACTCCCTTTGCATCTATGCTGCTGCTGGTCCTTTCTCCCAGCACTACATCTGCACTGCACCTCCTCTCATCATGTTGCATCGTGCTACCCACTGCTGCACTGCAACTCAGTTATTGAGAAGTAAGTAACTGATCTCCCAACTGACCTCCATGTTGGGCTAGAAACACCCACTAATGTTGAAGCTCCCTCTATCGCTGACAAGTACTACCTCTCTCTGACCTCTGCGTTGTTGCAAAAACTCCCTGCATCTCGCACCATTGCACACCTGTGGCTCTCGCACCGTTGCCTTCCTGCATTGGTGCAACACTCCTGTGCGTCTCGCACTACTGCATCCTGCTAGTTCTGCCCTGTCTTGGGACTCCTGCACTGTAGCTCTCTTTGTCGCTCCATCCGCATCTGTCTCTACCCACTCAACCAATCCTGCTACACCTCGTCGGGGCTCATGTAGCAAGGTCTAATCCAAGAGGCTGGGTACCTCGAGGATCCTGCCCCTCATCACCTATAGTCCACCTGACTACCGCTCGATGTCTCCCCACTTCCGCTCAAGTGGCGTGTGTGCACTCATGGCACAATCATCGTCTGTCAAAACTTCCTTATCTGCCCATGCTAGCGCTGCCTTAGTCTCGGAAGACTCTCCCTTACTCTTCTTCCTTGGGCACTAAGTCGCATAGTGATCCATCTCCCCACAGTGGAAGCACTTGATCTTGGACAGATCTTTCTTCTTCCACTTCTCCCGCTTTCCCTCAGATGCTAGGGCCACATCCTCCTCCTCCTACTAAACCTTGATCCCTTTGTTGCTGCTACCTGTCTTCGACTGTCATTTGATCTCTTCCTGGAGAAGAGTTGCCCACATCTCATCCCAAGGTGGGAGAGTCAATCTGCCTAGGATACTCTGGACAAACACTTCCCAATCTTCTGAGACAACATTAAGGGTTGTCCTCACCATAAGCTCTTGATCCGGTGTCGCTCCTATAACAGTCAACTAATCTCAGATCTCATTTAGTCCTTCGAGGAAGGTGTCAATCGATTAACCCTTCTTCATTTGATACGACCTCATCTGGTTCTCGAACAACATTCTTCTTTGCACAGAAGTATGCTGGTATAGATTCTTAAGAGCCTCCCACATCTCAACTACCATTTCCTTCTCGGCTATATGTGGTACCACATGATCCTTGACCCCGTCAAGGATAATGCACTTGGCCCTCACCATCGCCTCCTTGTACTTGTCATTATCATTGGGGTCGATTGGGATAGCTATAACCTTCAAGGCGAAGTTCTTGACATGATTCTTGTCAAGCACTAATAAGATTTTGGCCTTCCAGACTGCAAAGTTCGATGCTCTGTATAGTCTATCCTGGTCTCTTACCCCGTGTAGTGCCATGACACTCCTCTACTTCCCTCCTAGAAGTTCTCTGTTTGACTCCTCTGAGTCTCTACTTCCTGTCTGGAAGTTCTCTTCTGGACTCCCTCTGAGTCCTTATTTCCCTCCTGGAAATCCTTCTTCTGCTTGTCAAGGGGCCCCCTACTCTAATCGTCTTGTGCAACTGCAATGCTGATCTAGGTTCCTCGGCTAGAAACCCTCGGTGAAAACTCCTCTGGACCTGATCTGTCAAGTATTGTTCTAACTACAATACCTCACCAGCTCCACTCTACAATATTCCTGCAGCCTTCTAGTCCCTAGCAACTGCCTCTCTGTGAATTGTGGTAGCCTTCTTTGCCTCACGTTGGCTCTGCGTCACCCTGGATGGGTCTGCGTCAACCCTGGATGCCCTGCGTCAGCCCTTTGGCCCTCTACGTTAGCAACGCTGGCCTCTTTGAGGCTCTGCGCAGTTCCCAACTTCTTCTGCGTGGCTCTGCGTCACACTTCCTTGGCTTTTGCGCTGCTAGAAACAACTCTGCCACCTCGAGACAACTGTTTTCTGCTGCTATTGCTCCGCTCGACTGATGTCTCTTAGTCCTCCTGTGATCTGCAATCACGCTCTAATACCATGTTGAATATTCCAAGTCTAATTAATTTAGAAACCCTTCATGCACTTTTCTTGATTTATTCCTACGTACTTGTTAATTTTTCTTTAACAAGTTATTTACAAATTAAATACTAAAAATAAACACCAATGCATGCTCAACATATTACAGATTAGCAACTAAAAGAAACAAGAACAAACACACCACATGACACCATTATTTTTGGACCAATGTCCCCGGAAAAACCCAATGCGGGAAAACCAGTGCAGCGATCTGAGGGTTTTATTATTAAGCAATATCAGAGTACAATCTGGGTGTTGTAACTGGCCTACCCAACAGAGAATTTCCTTAGCATATATACCTCACAGTTTGAGAGAAATCTCCTGGTTGAAACCCTAGAAAACCCTTCCGGCAGCTCCTCAGTAGAAAACTTCTCCTGCAACCCCAGCGTCTGCCCAATCTGGACTGCGTCAGCCCCTCTCTATCTCATGTTGGCCCTACATCAACCCCTCTCTATCTCATGCTGGCCTTGCGTCAACCTTTCTTGGCATGCGTCAGCCCCAGGAGGCCCTGCGTCATCTCTGGGAGCCTCTATGTCAACTACGCTGGCCCCTCTGGTACTCTGTGCAGCACTTGGCTACCTCTGCGTGGCCCTGCGTGAGCCCTTGCAGGCTTTGCGTCACCCTCCTTGGCTGTTGTGTTGCTCTACCGGCACAATCTCTGCCTTCTCTGTTCCTCTGTAGTCAATGCCCCTTAGCTGCTCTCCCGATCACTAATTCTACCTCTCTTAGCAAACCCCACTCTAGAGAATAGAATGATTGATCATCTGGTGTAATCTCCAAGTGACCCTCAAGCCTCCTCTTATACTTTTCTTGTTGACGATTCAACAGCCAAGATTAAGTCCCTAATCAACGGCTAAGATTAGATCTGGCTTGATCCATGGCTTTTGGACCACTCTAACACAGATTCATATTAATACTTATTAATATTTTATTTTCCCTAAGTTTAAACTTAGGGAATCCATTAAAAATAATAATTATTTTAATATCTCCTGATCTGTTTAGAATTTGCTCAAACCCTTTCTGGGTATTGGAGATCTCATGTTCCACAACCTCTCCACCAAATTTCATGGCTAGAGCACATCTGATGCTACCCCAAATCAACAATACTCCTTGAGGATAAAGAATCCAAGATTGGAAGTATTCTTGTTGACTGGACTCTTTGAGGATTGGATACGTATCCAAGACAAGAGTGGTCGAAGAGGACTGATATTCTTTGAGGATTGGGAATCCAATATAAGAATATTCCAAAAAGGACATACCTAGTGAACATTCAGATGGGATATGTACCTGAAAAAGGTAGTGTGGTGTCTCACATAAAGCCTCCAAGCATTATGCTCTAATATAGAGTTTTTCAAGTTAAGGCCTTACTATGTTGACAATGTTAGTCATGATGTTGATACTTAGAGATTGCTTACCAATCAGACTCTTCTTATGAGAACTCTTCAATTTGAGAATATCCTTGTACCAGGTGTACAATTATTAATATCTCCCTAGTTAAGAGGGAGTGTTAGAAAATGTAACTAGTTGTGGTCTTCATAATTGTCAATGTACTCATGTCATTATGTATATCTTATGTTACAAGAAAAAAAAGGAAAGAAAAATACTATTTTAAGAATGGGTTTCATGCTTCATTTTATTGATCCACTAGGTCAAGCATGTCCTTCATGCTTCTAGGGTCTGTCAAGTCAGAAGAATATTTTTATTGAGTGAAGAGATTATTTATCATTTGTATAAGACCCTATTAGTCAAGTTGTAACATGTAAAATATATTGTTTTGAGTCTAGAAATTCAATGTGAGCTTCCAAGCACAAGTCATCTCTATCAATAACAAGTCGGCCTAGAAGAGGTTTTTTGACCTCCTCAAATTGGTATATATAAGAGCAGCTTCGACCTCCTTAGCAAACAATTCAATCTGCAACAAGAAGTATTCGATCTTAAGCAAGAAAGACATAACAAAAGGAGTGAAATTCAAAGAAGAAGGAAGAAAGTCAAAGGAGAAAAGAAGAACTCATTTTTGGACCTATTTTCTCTCACACGTGCAAAGGAATTAGGGTTTTTACAATTGTTGCAGGGCCGAAGATTGCAGGCCAAGATTACAAACTTGGAAGGATTGTTGAAATATTGTTTTGACCTAGTTTAACTCTTGTTGACTTTGGAGACTTTGACTAGTTTGAAGAAGGATCTTTTGGAGAGCTTACTCTTGAAAGTAAGCTAGGGTTTCTGCAGTCTAGAAGCCAAAATTATAGATCTAAAGCAGAAGGCTGAAATTTCTGAAGTGAAGCAGATTTGAAGAGATTTGACCTTGGTTGACTTGGTCAAACTTTGACTTGTTTGGGATTAATTCTTGGAGGGCTAACTTGGAGCTTGGAGGAGGTATTGAATTTGGTCTTAGGGTCTTGGTTTTCTCATTTGAAGCATATTCTATAAAGAAGAGAAGAGACTCTTTTTGGGTTTTCCCTTGTAGGGGTTTTTCCCTGGCTTGGAGCCTACTTCTTATGTCTATTGTCTTTATTTTTTTATGTTCTTGATAATTGTTTGATGAAGATAATCTAATAAAGAATAAGAAGAAACTAACTAAAGATCACAAGTAATTATTAAGTATAAGGAGAAAAGTTTAAATAGCTTCCCTACCACATTCTCCAACACATCTTGCCGCAAAGAAAAATCTATCTATCTATCTATCTATTTATATATACACGTATACATATATATGATTTTTTTCCAAAATTTAATAAAAGATTATTGGAAGAGCATATTTTAGTTGTTAAATTTATAAAAAATAAGTATTCTTTGGGCTTTTTAAATATCTGAAGATGTTTATATATTCAAAAACGCATTTTAAACAACAAAAATATTTATTCAAAGTGATAGTTTTATTACATATAATTTTAATTGAAAAAAAAAATAGTAACATGAGTTTAGAGTGTTTGGGAGAAATGGTCTTCTAACCCTATTAAAAGATAAAGAAAACTTTGTTAACATAGGATTCAAGGATCTTATAAATTATAATAATTAAATATGAAAAAATAACCTATGATACCTTCATTTATAACAACAACTCTTTGGAGAAAGTTCTTTCGTACTAATATCTAGGATCTGCATCTATTATAAGCTTAATTAGAATTATAGCATTGAGAAAAAGATAACTAGAGATTGGAAAGCTTATTATTGGCTTGAAAATAATTGTAGGTTACCATATCTTTTGATTTGGGTTTTAAAAATCCTATTCTTTGATACTCTCATCACTATTGTTATTTTATATGGATGCGAGACTTGGTGTTGCAGTATATGCAAAGAGTCATGGAGGAAGATTAAACAAATCCAAATTTATTTTGTGACCTACAACCTCAATATTAAAGGAAATACTCCCTACTCTATCTTCTTGGTTGAAACAAGTTTTTCACACATTAAAAGCATGACAATGACTGGGTATCTTATGTATAAGTAGAAGTCATACAACACAAATGCCAAAAAGTTTCCTTAAATTGCTTCTAAATCTAGCCAAAACCTCCACCTTTAGCTCCAAAAAGGTGGCATAAGGATGTTGAATCTTGGCTAGACCTTTTCAAAACAAAGGAGGATATCATCTTGCAAAATCTAGATAATATTAAAAATATTATTACTTCCAAATTTAAGGAGAAATTGTGGGGCAATGAGGGAAAAAGGAAACTATGATATTATAAGGAGGTGATCAACCCTAATCTCGAAAACCAAATTTATATTTAAGAAGAAAATTAATATTGGTAAGATAAGAATTAATTCTCCTAAGCTTCATACGGAAACTAGTGTTGGTCAATTCTCAAAACACCATGAGATGAAAAAGTTTGTCACATATGCAATCCTAAGAGTGTTGAAGATGGAAATCACTTTCTTTTAGATTGTCCCTCTTATACTTACATTCGATCTAATTTTGAAAATATTTGTCACACTACCAACCTTCTTGACCTTTTAAGTCAACAAAACTATGAAGATTTAGGGACACTTCTCTCACTTCTTTTTTAGCATAGAAATAAAATGTCAAAGGATTTTGATTAATCTCTAACCATATTAAAGTTGGGTAGACCATATAGGTCTTAATGGACATTAATCATCATCATCATCAATAATATACTCGTTAAAAAATGAACATGTAATTTATGAGAATGGAAACTAGGTGGGGATACTAACACTCCTTCACACAACTATCTGAGCTAGACTCAATTGACTTAAATTTTTGTAATATATACCCTGATAAAACTTGGGTAATTTCCTCATTTTAAAGATGGTACCCAAGGTAAACTAGATTCTCTAGGGTTAACGGGTGTTTTAACATGTTACGAAAAAAATAACAACCATTTTTTTGTAATTAGGTTGAGCCTAGGTTGGGGTCGACCCATCTATTGGATGGAATAATGATCTACCTATAGTGGGATGTTATCACCAAGATTGTGCAAAACTCAGTTAAACTTGAATGCTCCTTGAGATAATTTAATTCCCCCAAAAATAGCTTCCATCCTCAACCTCTTCCATGAGATTTGAACCTAAAACTTGGTAAAGACTAAACCCCACTCAAACTAATTGATTTACACCTCATAAATAAAAATAATAACCATTACTTTCAACTTTTCAAATAATAACCATTACTTTCCACGTTTCAAATTAAATCTAAAGAACAAAACATTGCACTTAAAGAGTTTTTCGTTTTAAATTCTAAATAAATAAAACATTGCTTTTGCTTTAAAAAGATGCGAACTTTAAATATCTTTCCAGATAAAAGCTTTAAATATATTTCCTATATTGAGGTGAGTTGTTCGTTTGAAATTCTAAAGACATAAAACATTGCTTTTGCTTTAAAAATATGAGAATTTTAAATTTCTTTCCGAGATAAAAGCTTTAAATTTCTTTCCTAGATTGTGATATTTAAAAAAATATAAGAGCTTAAATATATATTTCTATATTGGGTGATATTTTAAACCATGCAAAGTTGTATTTCATATCTCGAAGTAAACTATGTAAAAAAAATAAAAATAAAAATGAGTTTGAATTAAATTAAAATTATTAAAGTGTTTTTAATAATAATTTTTTATTAATATTGAAATAAAGCTATTAAATAATTAATAATTAATTATGATTATTTATGAAGTGTAATTTATTGGGTTTAGTTTTTATAAGATTTGAAGTTCAAATTTCATTGGAGGAGTTAAAGATGTATGTTGTTTTGGGGAATTAAAATTATCTCAAGGGCATCTAAGTTTGTTTAAGTTTTGGACAATCTCAGCGATAAGTGTCTCATTGTGAATTGATTGTTTTTCTTTCATCCAATAAGCAGGCTTTCCTCGATAGAGCTTCATACAATCTTTGTGATAAGCATCTCATTGTAGGTTGACCATTCCTCTTCCATCTAATAAATAGGGTGGCCCTAATCAAACTTCGCACAATCCTAGTGATAAACATCTCATTATGGGTTTATCATTTTACTTCCATCTAATAAGCAGGTTGGCCCTAGCCTAAACTCAACCCCCCACACATATACATAAAATTAATTAATTAATTTGTGTTAAAAAAAAGGAAAGAATATTTTACATGATGAATGGATGAAGTATTCATTTCCATATGAAAAATGTGTAAAGCTTACTATTTCCTTCCTATTGAAGTGGTATTTGTATTGCAATAATTGAGAAATAATATTAATTTAAATAAAAAATACTAAAGCGTTTTTTATATTATTTTTTCTTTATTAATATTTCATATTAAAATAAAATTATTAAATAATTAATTTAAATATAATTATTCCCCGATTGGGGTGAGAAGACATATGGTGGTAGAGGTTGCGAGGGGTTCCCACCACCTCCCACTACAATTAAGAAGGCCCTGATGTGGCCAACCCCTCCCATGCACTAAGCATGTGAGTGATGTTATCTTTGTGCTATGGCAAACTTCTCTCAGACCCCTAGACTTATTATTTTTTTGCTGATAGATTGATTTTTCCACCCTGGTAGAGTTACACCCTCGCCGCTAGTGGGTTTTCATTTCTATTTTTGTTGCATGCTTTGCTTTGGATGTAGTTCATGTTGGTCAATTCAATGGATTAAGCCTTGGATTCTTTCAATGCTAGGGCTGCATGTTGAAGGGTTGCTTTGAACACGACTCATAGAGGCCTTCCTTTCCTTATGTTTCTGGTGGTTGTAAATGGTGCGTATTAGATTGGGGATGGAGGAGATGGTGTGGCTCCTGAGATCGAAGCAGTTACAATGCGACTATATGGGAATTCGGGGGTTTGGCTCCATTACATAGAGAAGGTGACTCGAAACATTATTCAGGTTCATAGTACAAGGTATCAACCAGTCATGGCGCTCTTGGGCTACACTTTTTGGATAAATTCTCCTCCTTTGCTCGAAGCATTGTATTTTTTTGGTTGGTGTCTTGTGCTAGTTACATGTGGGTGGTATCCTAGTTTTTATATTGGTGTTTTATAGTTTATGGAACCTTACGGTCTTGGGGGATCTAGGGAATATGGTGTTGTTCTCTTCTACTGGTCTAGTTTTCTTTTTGTCAAGAGTTTTCTGGCTCAAGATTCCTAGGGATATGTTTTATGGGTTGACTTTATCCGACATTCCTCACGTAGGAATTTCCCAGGAAGTGGATGGTCAGGCTAGGTGAAGTTCTTGGGTTTTGGTTATGTTTTGTTGCCAGTTGTTTCAGGAGGAGCTGACACTATTGGTAATCCTTTATGTTGTTGGGTAGAAATCAAGGGGGTTCTGATTGATCGATTTCTGTGCTACTGGAGTTGATTGTGGTTTGGTATTTGCATTGGGTTAGTTTGGCATATGTCCTCAATGTTGCAAAAATAGATGCATAGTCATAGAGAGGCGAGGGGAAACGACCAACAAGGCCAATCGCGGGTCCAATATCAGGCTAAGAAGCAGCTGCCATTTACCATTTTGCAACTTCTCCTAGCACTCGGGAGGAGATTCACCAGCTAGATAATTACGCTACTCAAGACCACCAGGCCTACTCTGATTTGAAAATACAAGAGGATGTTTCTCATTGGCTTCCAAACCCTGATCATACCAAGGGAAGAAGGAATCAATACATGCATTCCATCACTTTACATTGGCAGTTGAAGACTCTCTTAGGTTGGGTTTTAAAACAAAAACATGAGGAGAGTAATGAGATAATATCCTTTTTGAACAACATCTAGAAGTTGAACGGAAACAAAAGACTAGTATACAGAGAATGGATGCTTACTTGGCTCACCTAGACAGATAAATCCAATGTGAGTTCAAGCTACCTAAGCCAGTTAGTACAAGTGCACAAGACCCTGCTCTAGTGACATCTTCAAATTCATGAATATGTTGTTATGTTGTTTTTTGTTTTATTTTGTAATCTCATTGTCATAGGGAACTACCATGAACAATTATTGTTTCTTATGTTTTTTCTTAATATTCATATATCCTTATATAGACCAACAAATCTGGTTTCCCTTGTGATAGATTGAGGTCAGTATAAGTTTTTATAATTGTTCGATCTATGATGTATTTTGGTTTCCGAAGATAATACAAGTCTAACTTACAAAAAAATATATTTAAATCTAATTATATTAATTTATTATAACTATGTCAACAGACGTGTTTATTTTTTACGTGGATATGTGTGTCTGTTTTAGAATAGGGTTTCCACAATTTTAATTTAATTATCAATAAGTATTAGGTGGATGGTAAGGATTTAACCTCCATAGAATATTCTTAGTAGTATACACAAATCAAAGGTTAATATTTATCTCCAAAATAGTTATGCCCTTTTAATTAAAATCATTAATTTAGAAAAATGTCATATGGACAATTGTCAAATGAAATAAGTTACGGTTTTTTGGACATGTGATATTGATATGTAACGAGAAAAATTCACATAATCATAGGAATGCTTTGATACTAATGTAATGAAAAAGGTTCGTATACATAGCAATAATCTTCTTCTCTCTTTGATAGATTCTCGTTGAATTTTTTCTCGAGACATTTTTTTCTTCTAATTTCTTCTTTGTAGTTTTGGACTTCTTGATCTTCTCAAGTAATTTTTTACTATGATCTCTTACACACCAAATTTATTTGTTACTTTCTGTTGATTCTTCGTAACATCGATCTTCGAGATCCTTATATTTCTTTTCTGATGCCTCATTTTTTTGTTGAAGTTCCACGAGCTCTTCTTTTAATCCTTTAATTTGCATTTTCTCTTCACCTATACGTTCTTCCGTATTAGATAATTTCCTACATGTTCGACAACATAATTCACAACTTTTATTAATCCATCAATACTTAATTTTCATTTTACAAAATGGGCATCGAGTCCAAAATATTTACTTGTTTACGAAACTCATATTTTCTTCCTTCATTGGTAGATTATTTGTTATTTTTTTCTTGAGTGATTCACTGTATTTTTTTTTCCATCTTTCTTTATAATTTTCTTTTTATAATATGTATATATTAACTTTATAATTTCCTCTCTCTCTCTCTCTCTCTCTCTCTCTCTCTCTCTCTATATATATATATATATATATATATATCCCTTTTTTATAAGCTTATATCTTATTAAAAGGTAATGCCCCAAAAATTAGGATTTTTTTATGAAATCCCCTAGTCTTTATAAACACCACCATTGACCAATTTTGACCAATCAGTATGGTGTATAGGTACGACCTTTCAAATTGGAGGTTTTTTTTTTCTCTGATGAAAATGATATTTGTGGTATAAGTATAGCTTGGGCTAATGTTAGAAATGACCAGTGTGACAACGGTAGTAGACATGTCACGTAAATGACGTCTTTTGTCAATGTTCTTTCACTAGTCCCCAAGGCATACACAACTCTGTACAATTTCACAACTCTGCACAAACTGATTTTTATTATAATCAATTTCACAACTTCGTAAGGACACATTTCTACAAAAATAAAAGATGTTGTGGTTGCAATAACGGTGGTGTTGGCGGAGAGGAGTGGTGTCAATTCTTGCAGTGGGTGTTCAACAGTTGAGACAACGTATGACGAAATTATGGTTGTGGCTTCATGTGATGGTTGACGACACTGTAAATGGTGGTGGCAGGTAGAAGGTGGCCGAACAGCGGTCGAAATTCTGGTAAAACAATGGGGAAAGGAAGGGACAATAGACAACTTAGTGTGGAGTAGTTTAACAGACATGGGTGTTATGGAAGGTAGCACAATGCGAGCTGGGGCATCCGACGATGGTGACAATTCGTAGCAGTCTTCAATAGGTAATTCTTTGGTTTTTTGTTTTATATATATATATATATATATATATATTGAAAAAGGAATGAATATTGATCCAGTAAATGCTACAATACCATATTAATACAAACTAAAAGAATTCCTTATTTACACCCGAATCACAAGAAAATACATCTAAATGAATCTATGGGTTTGTATCACTTAGAACAGAAAGAACAAAGTTATGTTCCAAAGAAAACTAATGTCTTCACCATCCACTCTTACGATAACAATTCATTACAAGTTTCCAATAATCAGAAGATTCCACAAAATATTGATTTAGGATGGTTAGATCCATTCTCGGTGTGACAATTTTTATTTTTTCACTAGGAGAATCCTATCATCTCGTATCAACGAAGATGAAAAATTGAAAAATTCCAAAAGATGTGAATAGATTATTGTACAAAGAACAAATGACCGTCTTTCCAGTGATAAGATTTAAGGACAAATCTTTTCGAAGAGGAAGACAATGTTATGAATAATATATATATATATAATAATATAAATAATAATAATAATAATAATAATAAATAATGATTAATTAACTAGTAATTAGTTAATGAGGAGGTATGTCCCTAAGGACATGACCATTGGTGAAGAGGTATCTGCCTAGGTATATAAGCAAGCCCTCACCCTCAATTGTAATCATCACATCAATTCTTTTATATAATATTCAATATGCAATTACTTGTCCTATAATGGATGTCTTTGTCATCAAAGTGTTCTGAATATTATTGAAGTATATGAACCTTGTTTGTTACATCGGTATCAGAGCATTCCTCTGAGTATATGAACTATGTTCGTTACATTGCTATCAGAGAATTCTTTTGAGTATATGAACTGTGTTCGTTACATTGGTGTCGGAGCATTCCTCTAAGTATACGAACTTTGTTCGTTACATTGATATGAGAGTTGTTTGATCTTCTAGTCGCTCAATCGTTGCACAAAGCCATGTTCTCCGATCTAGATATTTAACTGTCAAATTCGTCAACTTTGTTGTCGTGTGATCAAGTGTTTCACTACATAATTGGAGTTTCTTCATTTTGCGAGTTTTTTCCTTTTTAGACTTTTGGATGTAATGAAAAAAAAAAGAGTAAGGAAATATTATATATTAAAAAAAGAATTATATTTAATAAAACAAATATTAAAAAAAAAGAAATTACATATACAAAAAAGGGATTCGAGATTTTTTTTTTTTTTTTAATAGACATTATAAATAAATAAAAAGAATTTAAAAAATATTAATAAAAATATTAGAAGAAAAAAGTCAAATATATATATATATATATGGGGATTATATATATATATATATATAAAAAGAGGGATTATTCATATTAAAAAGAGTCGTACAAACAACATGAAAATTACTTTCCATCAGACTTAAAAAAAACCATGACTGGAAGCCCCACCACTGCTACCAGCTTCTATTAAAAAAAAAAACAGATGCCATACTAGCAATCAAAACGTAGCTTGTTGTCAAGTGTATTCACTTTTATATAGCCTGAGTGAAGCATTCGAATTTAATACGGAAGGGAAAAAAATCGATTTAGCCATACAAAAAAACTTTTTTTGTTGCCCGGTCATTTCGTTGAGTGTACACATTTCTTGTCATATCTTCCTTGTTCGTGCAATAGACATTGAAAGCCTGTTCAAATCGTCCAGTGAGAGAAGTCGTGACCCTTGATATATGATATATGAAAAGGCGTAAGTTTCAAATTTTATTTAAAAAAGGTTAAGAGAATTCTGACAAGGTTATTCCAGAAAAGACAGAGAAATTAATAAATCTCATAAAAAATAGATAAAATATACCATCAAGATTTTTCCACATAAACAAGGAGTAATAATATTAAAGGAATGTGTATTTAAAGTTCTTTAAATTGGGGAAGAGTAATACTTTATTATAAAAAAAAAATTATGTTTAACACTAAGCTCATCTCACAAAGCAAAATGGAGTATAATTTGGAAATGACAAAAAGGAGATTCTCATAAACTTTCTTTAGTTGTGTCTCAGTTATATTTAAAATTAAGGGTACTGTTGTAGGGAAAAATGTCATCTTTCTATTTCTACAATCGAAGGAAAAAACTATATAAACACTAAAATTACAAATCAATTAGTGATTCCCGAATTAAACATAATCGAAAAATATTTTATTATAAAAAAAAAATTATGTTTAACACTAAGCTCATCTCACAAAGCAAAATGGAGTATAATTTGGAAATGACAAAAAGGAGATTTTCATAAACTTTCTTTAGTTGTGTCTCAGTTATATTTAAAATTAAGGGTATTGTTTTAGGGAAAATGTCACTATTTCTATTTCTCCAATCGAAGGAAAAAAGTATATAAACCCTAAAATTACAAACCAATTAGTGATTCCCGAATTAAACATTATCGAAAGATTAGAATTTCTCAACAAAAAACAATAAACTAACCAATTAATAATTAAACATTGGCGATTATATATTTACATCACAATGTTGTGTTCAAACTCTATGGAACGATCAAGGTGGCGTTATTCTAGGTTCACCCCTGATGGAATCACTACGGTCTTTTATCCTAAGTACGAAAAAGATTTTTTTGACATTTTCCTATAGGAAGAAAAAAACAACATTACAAGACATTACATTAAAGCCAGATTTAGTGACGTTTGAAGACATAATCTCAAAAGTAATTCTTAAAGAAAATAAAAAAACGATACAAAATATGAAAATGGAAGTTGACAAATTCATTGTTGACAAAGATGAAGAAATTTCTCGGCTTAAGGACCATAGTGAAAAACTATTGACTCAAGTTAAAAAACTTAAGAATGAGAAGAAGTTGTTGGAAAACAAGGTACAACAACTTATCGATAAGGAAGCATCGATTGTAGAAATTCAAGTTGAAGAAAAAACAATGAATACCAATACAAAGAATATCACGACTCAAGAAGATGATAAGCAAGTTGAAGAAAAAACACACTCATATGTTGCAGTTCAAACAATGAAAATTCTAAGTGAAGGTTTTGTAACCAAATCAACAACGTCAGAACCAAAAGTAAATCAAAACACTGCCAGACACATTATAAGGGAAAAACAAACCAAAAGAATTCCTTATCTACACCCAAATCACAAGAACAAACATATCAACAAATTTATGAGTTAGTATCACTCAGAACTGAAAGAATAGATTTATGTTCCAAAGAAAATTGATGTCTGCACCATCCATTCTTAAGAAAACAATTCATTACAAGTTTCCAGTAATCGGAAGATTCCACAGAAGATTGATATAGGATGGTTAGATCCCTTCTCAGTGCGACAATTTTATTTATCACTCAGAGGATCCTATCATCTTGTATCAATGAAGATGACAAATCAAATAATTCCAAAATATGTGAATAGATTACAAGACAAAGAACAGATGACCACCTTGTGAGTGATACGCTTCGAGGACTAAGCTTTTCGAAGAGGAAGACAATGTTATGAATAAAATATAATAATAATAATAATAATAAAACTAACTAGTAATTAGTTAATGAAGAGGTATGTCCCTAATGACATGATTGTTGGTGAAGAGGTATCTACCTATGTATATAAGCAGGCCCTTACTGTCATTTGTAATCATCCCATCAATTATTTTATATAATATTCAATATACAATTACTTGTCCTACAATGGATGTCTTTGTCTTCGAAGTATTCTGAAGATTATTGAAGTTTACGAACCTTGTTCGTTACATAAAACATGGTATTGTAACAAAGTTTATTTATAGATTAAGTCTCATGATAAAATGGAAGTGAATCTTTATGGTTAACCATCTTGTTACATGTTCTTTTAGAATGGACATATTTTTAACTTCTATATTGATTTATTTATCAATAATAAAAAAATAATTTTAAAGATGTATAATGAGGTATGTATTTTCATGTTTATTATGAATTGATGCCTATAGGTGTTTACCAGCCATTTAATTTATATGATTGTGTTATTTTATGCTTAAATATAACAAGAAAGGAGGGTTTTGTTGATTAATTGGTGAAGCATTCACTTCCATGTGGTAAATATGTAAAGTTTACTATTTTCCTTCCCATAGAACTTGCATTTGTATTATATTAATTGAGTTGTGTGTGTATGCGTGTGTGTGTTTTCAAAGGAAAATAACCTAATTTTATTCAATTTGAAACAAGTAACAAAATTACATTTTGTATATGCTTAAAGCATTCAGAAAAATAAGCCTCGCAGCTCACGAGCAATATAAAGGGAGGATAATAAAATTACATATAAAAATTCGAAGTTACATGTGATAAAAATCACTTAACTTTCCTTTTTGCCTTTCTTTTTCTTGACCTTTTGTCAATCCCTAGGGTTGGGGTCAACTAGTACCAATGCCAAATCATTAGCAGATGTCAGTGGAGGGGTTTCTTTATTTGAGTCTAAAATCTCAGAGACATGTGCTCTTTCTACGCCCCCCAACCCATTTTCTAAGAGAGCCTCATTGTCGTATTGATTTGATACCTATTTCTCTTGTATTTCAGTTCCTTTTTATTCATAGAACACAACCTCATTCTAAGCATGAGTGACCACTTTTGCTTGATCTAGAGGAGTCTCCATATTTTCCTCTTCTTATTCTTCTTCTAATAGGTAGGGGTTTGAGGTCTATCAACCTTTAGGTTTATGTACCTGCCCCTTTTTCTTCTTTTTGGGCATTTTTTGCCTGTGGGCATGTGCTCTACAGATGACCTGTTTGAAAGCATGTTTGACATCTAAATGCACTATTCTCATAGTGTAATACTTGTTTCAATTGAAATTTTTTGTGTTTCATTTAATTTGATTAGGCAGACCTTTATTGAGGTCTATCTCTACACATATTCTAGCAAAGGAAGATAAACTTTTCTCTAATCTCTCAAGGTCCATCTTTTTGTATTTTCAAAATGTGTTTTCGGTTCCCTCTAGGACTTTATGGTGCATGTGTGTGTGTATTTTGAAATTATTATACTTTAAAATGTAAAATATTAGTTGATAAGTTGAATAATATTAATAATAACTATGTTGATAGATATCTTTATTTTATAATAGGATTTTCAAATTTTAATTTAATTATCAACAGTTATTGGATGGATGTTAGGAATTTAAGCTCCACCTAATATTGTAGAATATTTTTATCTTAGTTTACAGATCAAATATTGAGATTTATCTAAAAAATATTTATGCTCTTTCCCCTTTTAATTAAATTCTTTAATTAAAAAATGTCATATGAATATGAGTTATGGTGTTTTGGGCATGTGGTATTAGTAAACCATAATATTATAACAACGCTTATTTATAAGTTGGGGTGAATATACATGGTAAAGTTGGAGTGAATCTCCATGGTTAAACTTCTTGTTACATGTCTTTTTATATATATTTCTCACATATCAATTCTTTTTATAATTAACAATAATAATAATTTAAAATAAAATTATAATTTAATTATAAATTTTTTGTTTGTTAAATCTTGGCAATGTGAGATGTATGATGAGGTAAGTATATAATGTTATGATAATAAAATATAATGAAATATATATATATATATATATATATATATATATATATATAAAACAAATCATAGTGAATCAGTAACTCGTTGGAGTAATTTGGCTAGGCCCAATATCAAACCTAGCAATTGTCACCATAACACCAAGAGTATATCTAAGAACTTTTGAGCCAGATATACCAGGAATTTATGACTTAAAAGAACTTGAGACTCCAAGAGGGTGGGGGAGCCTATATCACAACAAGGTTACAGATATAGGAGAAATTTAGGACTTAGAAAGATCATCAAGAATATATCCAACATGAATTTGTAACTTAGCAAGAGTATCAAGAGTATATCCAACATCCTGTAAGCAGAAAT
This sequence comes from Pinus tabuliformis, assembly GCA_031772625.1. Classification (NCBI taxonomy): domain Eukaryota; kingdom Viridiplantae; phylum Streptophyta; class Pinopsida; order Pinales; family Pinaceae; genus Pinus; species Pinus tabuliformis. The sequence goes on along the minus strand of CM062804.1, from coordinate 287,551,820 downwards.
ACTGAGAATTTGTGACTTAGTCACAACGAACTAAAGATGTCTCCCGTGGGATTTGAAACTAGGTGGAGGGGGATAAGTGTAGGAGATTTGAACAAATGACTCATCCCAAAGAATGCTTTAACAATGCACTCATTCACTCTCAATCTAATCTAGATGTCTAGTATATTAACTAAATTTTCAATTAATAATTAAAAAAATCCTTATTTATTAAATAAATGAATTTTTTATTATAATCGCATTATTTGATTATTATTATTATTATTTATTTTTATTTTTTTAATTTAAATTCATGAATTATATATATATAGAGAATAAATCTATTTTAATGGAAAAAGCTTCAAAAAGATGGAAGTTAGTTTTTTTTTAGGGATTGTGTTTGATAGATTTATCATTAAGAATCATATATTTAGGTTACATGAGTTAAAATGGAAAATAAAATTTACATTTAATCTTTTTGTTTATTTTTTCTATTTTTCTCTTTTGATATTAAGAAAATTGGTAAACCTATCATTTGGAGTGAGTTAGAGGAATTGCTCTATATACTCAACTAAATACAACCACCCACAAATACACTAAATAAATAAATTAAATTCACCTATATGTGAGACCCCAATATAAAATATCTATCATTCAACTTAACCTAATAAGAAAACAAAGAAATATTAATACCCAACCCACAAATACACTAAATAAATAAATTAAATTCACCTATATATGAGACCCCAATATAAAATATCTATCATTCAACTTAACCTAATAAGAAAACAAAGAAATATTAATACCCAAAACAATATTCAACAACAAATTTATGCATTTATATTGCTCGCATTTATTCCTATTATGTTTTGAATTTTTTTTGGTAGTTTTATTTTTAAATAGATATCTCTAACTTAATGGATTTTATTAAAATATTCTAACTAGCGCAATAAATTAATTATAATTACGTGAAGATGAATAGTGACCAACTTCTATATATTCATCTTAATTTAATATTATTTTAAACATTAATAACTTTACCCCTTAGTTTATTTATCCCTGTCGAGATTTGAATCACTAGAAATGAGGTGAGTTTTATAATGTGATATGAAAAATAAATGTAATTGCAATGCTTGATATGGCACATGGCATAAGTCAAGAAAAATTGATTTATATGGTTTAGATATGTAATATCTTTATTTAATTTATATCAGGCACATGGCATAAGTCAAGAAAATATAATTTATATGGTTTAGATATGTAATATCTTAAACCAAATACATACGGGATTTTTTTTTTTATTTTTATTTAAATACATGTGGGATTTTTTTTATTTCTTTATTTAAATGATGCCCAATATTTGTATTTTGGATGCATATTCCAGCATTTGAATTGTATATTTGTATGTTTACGTGGGTAAGGGCATTAAAGCCAAAGAATTCATGAGTAAAAACTAAAATATAAGACATTAGCATGCGGCTTAATCATAATGTGGTTCATGCATGGCGAATGCAGTTTACTTTGTCACGACTACCGATAATGTGGTTCATGGATTCCTAGTAGTTTACTTTGTCACAACCAACGTAATGAAAAGGTTAAATTATATATATAAAAAATAATGTTAGATTTTAGATTTTTGTGGGAGTTTTTTGATTCATGATCCGGATTAACCACAGTTCTCAATTCATTCTGCCAACGTTTCAAACCCCAAAGGGGGTTCATCATCAAGACAAATAAGAAAGAATAAGAATGAGAGATTATTGAGAGAGAAGAGAATTGCGACCTGGAAATAAATACAAGAACCCTAAATTCATAAATAACGACCGACATATGATTTTAATTATTATTTTATTTATTATTTTCCTATTTATTAGAACAGGTTTTTATTATTTAAAATTATGGACACATATTAAAATTTTTACTATAATTTTTTATTATAATTAAAATATATTAATTATTAAAATTATGAACAAATATTAAAACCTTTACTATAATTAAATTGCAATAATTAATATAACTTAATTATATTATTATAATATTATAATTAATACATAAATAGTATATATAATATAATATAAATTATAATTGATTTATATAATTAATCTAATTAATTTAATTAATTTATATATTTAATAAAAATTTTATTACTATGATTTAATATAAATTAATTAATATAATTTATAAGATTTATAAATCTTATAAATTATATTAATTAATTTATATTAAATCATAGTAATAAATTTTTTATTAAATATATATATTAATTAAATTAATTAGATTAATTATATAAATCAATTATAATTTATATTATATATACTATTTATGTATTAATTATAATATTATAATAATATAATTAATATAATTTAGTTATATTAATTAGTGCAATTTAATTATAGTAAGGGTTTTAATATTTGTTCATAATTTTAATAATTAATATATTTTAATTATAATAAAAAATTATAGTAAAAATTTTAATATGTGTCCATAATTTTAAATAATAAAAAACTGTTCTAATAAATAGGAAAATAATAATTAAAATCATATGTCGGCCGTTATTTATGAATTTAGGGTTCTTGTATTTATTTCCAGGTCGCAATTCTCTTCTCTCTCAATAATCTCTCATTCTTATTCTTTCTTATTTGTCCTGATGATGGACCCCCTTTGGGGTTTGAAACGTTGGCAGAATGAACTGAGAACTGTGGTTAATCCGGATCATGAATCATAAAAAATAATATTATTATATTATTATTTATTTTGTTTTTTTCTTAATTTTTGGTTGATTTAGATGGTTTGTTTCTTATTAATGTTTATGTTTTTTATTTATTATTCATATATATATAATATTGATATTTGTATGCATGTAATTTTTAATTCACTCTATATAGTAATGAAGTAGTTGTTGAATTGATGAATTTCGTTATGGGAGTTAAAAATATGGAGCTAGGGTTTTTCTATAAAAATGAGGGTTTAGATGTGGCTGTCGTGCTCTGTTCTTGGGAAGGCTCGAAGGGCGGCCATAGGGGTCTGGTTTTAAGGCGGAGCTGGAGGATTTCGACCCATGCATTCCCATCGCTTTCGGACTAGCCGCCTAGCTCCCTTATTACCCATGGGCTTTCGGTGGTCCGTTCTTATAGGTGTTTTAAGCTACTGTGGTGGGTGTTTTGTTGCTCGACGATCCAAAAGGATCTGGAGACCCAGCGGCTGATGCGGGTTACCCTCCTTAACCAGTTGTGCTTTCTGGAAGTTGGCCATGATTATTTATCGGTCGGTGGCGGCCTGAGATCTCTATGGACCTTTACTACTCAAGACATGATGTTGGGGGTCTCGTGGGTGCCTCTCAGTGTCTCGTTCAGCTCCTCGGTGAGCGCTGGCCGAATGTCGTGGCTGCTCCAGTTTCTTGACGTTTTGTACTACCGTTTTATCCTCCCCCAGCAAATTCAGGTCTCCCAGTTAACAGTGGTGGCGGTGCCTTGCCTTTGTTCGGCGCAGTCCCTCAGTCCTTCGCAGCTTCCCTCCAGGCATTAGCTACCCATGTCGTCACAAACTCTTTCCTTTGTTTAGGGTGCCGAGGAGATGCCTTGGGTCCCTCCAGACCAGCCCATGGTGGCTCTTGACTCTTCCACCGTCGTGCGGCCTAGGGTTTTTCTGCGGGAGGACGACTCTCAGTTTTGGGTAAAACCTTCTAGAATTCAAGTTTTTTTAAAACTCCCATAAGGGATTTCCCTCTTTATTTGGGTTCGTCAGGAAGAAAGTGTTTTACTCCTGAAGCACTCCATTATGCAGAAAGCTGGTTATCCAATAAATATGCAAAACTTAATTCATGGAGGCAGAGTCTTACAGGATTGCAGGTTCCTGTAGGAATACAACTTACAAACAACATCCACAATAGTCCTTAATCTAAGGTTAAGGGAGGTGGGCGAGGGGGGGCAGGGCTTGTCAAAACAACCTCCAATGCAGGTAAAGGAATAGGGACTAATTCATCAAAAAACCCTGAAGTCACTATGAACTAGATGAACAGAGGCCTCTCATTCAAGAACATTCTTCAAGGGGAAAAAACAAGAAGGTTCATTCTCCAGTCCATACATAGTGGAGCTTATGAACTCAATCCCAAAACTTAACATAGAGGACACAGAAGCAGATATGCAATGTGCCTCCTTTGAATCACAAGCTATAATTTGTCGATTTAATTGTTTTTGGCCAAAACCTGAGGAACTATTTCACTGGATTTTGACCAACTGGTCCCTTGACTGTGAAATACATCTATGTTCTAAAGGTTTTTTCATAGTTAAATTCCCTTCTCCTGCTGCCAGAGACTGTATACTGCAGGAGGGGCCATGGTTCTAGGGAACGACGGGTCTCTTTATTACTCCTTGGTTCCCAACTTTCGATGCAAACACCATGGTCATCTCAAGAATGCCGGTGTGGATTCGCCTGCACAACCTCCCTCTTCATTTCTGGGATGAGCGAATTCTTTCAGGCATTGGGAACAGCATTGGGAAATACCTAAAGATGGATACCCAAAGATTGGAGGAAAGGATCTATACACATGCCAGGATTTGTGTGGACGTGGATCTCAGCAAAGGCTTGCCAGACCGCATTCATCTAATCCATAAGCAAATGAATTGGACTCAAACACTGGACTATGAAAACACAACCTTCAGATGTAGAATCTGCAAACAAACAGGGCACCTTCAAAATCTATGCCCGGAAGCCAAAAAAGACAACAACAGAAGGAAGAGAAATGGGAAGCTGCCAAAAGGGTGGAATTTCCATCCATCCCCACAGGATATGGAGGAAGAAGAAGCTAAGAAGGAGTCCACACGGAACTTCTTTTCTACCCAACAGGAAATGGAGGAAGACGAAGCTATGGAGGAACCCCCACCTCCTGGGAACAACCAGGCATCACAAGCACCAAAAAAATAGGCGGGTTCCGCTCAAGTTCCCAGGGGAACTCAGGACAACCATGCATCAGATCCCCAAGGGGAGAAAGTCTTAGAATCGATGGAACCAAGTGGGTACAAGAGGATACACTCATCAAACAATTCAGATTCAGATAAAGACATTCTTTGACCTGATGAGCCCCTGCTCGCTCTTGTCACCACCACTCAACAGCAAGGTGGTTGGCGCAAGGTTGAGAAGAAAAAAGGGAGGAAAACTTAGTTTTCTGTCCATTGTATATTAGTTTCTATTTTTCTTTGAATGTTTCTGCTTACCACCGGCCTTTGGCTTGGTGATGCTTGGTTATCTGCAATTTACAACATGTAATTTTATTTTTCTATATTAATAAAATTACGCTTTTTTCCATGGAAAAAAAATATATATAATTTATTTATTTATTTTTAATAATTATTATAAATTATAATATTAATATTTTTAAACTAGTAGTTATAGGAATATTATTTTATCTTAATAATCATTATTAAAATATTATTTTTCATAAATTAGCTATTATATAAAAATAAAAATAAAATTTTTGTTTTAATTTTAGTCACCTTTAATTATTATTTTTGTTATAATATCTTTGACTCCTATTTATTTTATTTTATTTTTTTTTTTTTTTTTTTTTTTGACTCTCATCTTGTATTTGGTTGACTTGGATTGTTTGTTTCTTTAGATATCATTTTTTTTTTTTGGGATTCAACTGCGTTAAGTAAGTCATTCATGTATGACCATTTCCATGAGAGGTAGTCGTAAGTGACTAATTTCTCATGATTTGAATAGTTCACTTAGCACTCATTGCATCGGGTGATGCTCAGAGGGGTGAAGAAATGGGATTGAAACTGGTGAAATAAATCACATAGTGTCAATCCTCACTTCTGGGGCTTGCACCCAGTAACTAGGACTTCCCGGGAGGTCACCCATCCCAAATCGCCTCTGGCTCAAGCGCGTTTAACTGTGGAGTTTTCCCCACAATCAAGCCCACTTAGCTTGCTACCCCATTTTCAAAACCTTAGCAATTATTGTGCCTCACAAACCATTCAAGTAGAGATCCCTTCACTCTTTTTGAATTTAAGTATAGGGAGTTTACGCAGTGCATTATATTAGATATCATATTTTTGGGGGGATTCAACTGTGTTAAGTAAGTCATTCACGTATGACCATTTCCATGAAAGGTAGTCGTAAGTGACTAATGTTTAATATTAATGTTTACGTTTTTTTATCTTTCTTAATTAATATTAATATTAATAATTTTATTTTTTATCTTAATTATTATTATAAATTATAATATTATTATCCTTAAACTAGCCGTTATAGGAATATTATTTGATCTTAATAATCATTATTAAAATATTAATTTTTATAAAGTAGTCGTTATATGATTTTTTGGTCTTTACATTGTCTTATATTTAAGCTTATGTTATGATCTGCATTTTCATTTAGCCGTAATAATAAACCACACTAACTGGTTTGAAATACCTCAACAAAATTTTCTCATATTTAATTTTTATCGAAAAACTCTTTTTAAAATTAAATTAATTAAAAAATTTAAATTAATTATTATTTGGTAACAAGGGGGAAGCACAGTGGTGTTGCTTATGTTGTATCTCTTTTGATTTGAGCGAAATTGTTGTAAATTTGACAGGGAAATTAATTAAGTTAATGTAAGAGATTGTGATGGAAAAATTCTTAGAAGGTGACAAGGGCCATATGATTATAATAAATCTCACTCCACCAAACAGAATATGTGGTGCACAACTAACAATGTGGAATCACGTTACCCCACATGTTGCATATCATATAGCTAGTTTGTCTACTTAAATAACATGCTGTATTTTAGATTATGTGTAATAATTGAAAAGAACTTTGTGAGTAAGCGTGTTAATAATGTTTTAACGTTTTAAGGAGTAAGGAAAATGGTTTTCCTTTTTTTAATGGTCGAATTTTAAATCATAGAAAAGTTCTATCATGATCTAATTTTAATATATCATAAAATTATGTTTTTGTTGAGTTTTGAATTTATTAAACTATCAAGGTTTTTTAATTTTTTTTATATTATTACATTTTAATTTTTTTATTTGTATGCAATATATTTAAGAGAAAATTATTAGATTTTTTCATAACATAAGAGTATGGTAACTATTCATGAACAAGTTTTATAGTTTGATAAGAATTGATTTAGTATGTAACTATTATGAACAAGTTTTATAGTTTGATAAGAATTGATTTAGTGAATTTAAGTATGTTAATTTAAAGTGAGATTTAGATTTGATTAGGGATGATAATATCTTTTTTTTAACCACTTAATTATATTTAATTAATTAAATTATAATATTTAAAAGAAAATTTGTTAGAAGAATGGACAACTCTATGTTTAATAATTATTCAAAAGAATAACGTTGGATACACTAATGTTTAAATTACCATTAAGGTTCTCCTTATTAACGATAAAAAATCATTAATCATAACGTGTTAAATTTATTAAAATTTTCTAATTAATAATTGATATTAAAAATTATGGTCATTCTTAAAACTCTTATTTTTAAAGCAATTTACATTACATTTAATATTTTATCAGTTAAAAAGACTCGTTAAGGATGAGAGATTCGACGAACAACGGTATTGATCAGCATGTACACCGCTATTACAAAACATCCCACTATTTATGAATGTAAATTTGTCAGACATAATTGCCTTTGTGATTTGTATAATACATATTTGCCACTGACTTTTATAGTGTCGTTGAGTAAACTAAATTAGAAAATGTTTTGTGCGGAGAAGTTGATGTGCAGAGGCAGAAACGAGGGGCGCAATTCCACCCTCCATACACACAATATACACCTATAACATTACATTTAATATTTTATAAGTTAAGAAGACTCATTAAGGTGAGAGATTCAATGAACCAGTGCACTGACTAGCATGTACATTGCTACTACAAAACATCTTAGCAAAGCCACTATTTACGAATAGTCGGTGCTAAAGTGGACACCAAATTTGTTAGACACAATTGTCTTTGCGATTAGTATAATCCATATTTTCCAGTGACTTTTATAGCATCGCTGAGTAAATTAAATTAGAAAATGTTGTGTAGAGGAGCTGATCTGCAAAGGCAAAAATGAGGGGACGCACAACCGCACTCTGCACATGGGATTCCGCACTCCGCACTCATAATATACACCTATAACATTACATTTAATATTTTATCAGTTAAAAAGTCTCGTTAAGGGTAAAATAGTATATCTTGTTGCCAATCACAGTCCTATTCTCATCAAGTCGGTAATGACTCGTTTGTCACATCCTTGTAATAAGTAATGAACATTATTTGAACATTTTCAAAGGGCATTTGTGAATACTTAGAGCAGAGAGTCGAGGGCGAACTCCTGGGAAGACGCGGTGATCATAACTTCAAACACCAAGGAGAAAGTAGAAATTGGAAAGACGGCTCTTGCCTTAGAAACTTAAATTTGAAACGTCGAATTGGACTACATTCTACAAGCTAGAAGCTGTTATTGGATCTTGGCCTGGAGGGCTAAGAACTAGAGTTTGTCAACCCCGGCAGGGACTACCGCTATGATAGTGGCTCCCTGGTTCATATTATGTTTGGAATGTTTTTTTTTAGTTTTTTTTTTTTTAAATAGATATCTCTAACTTATTGGATTTTATTAAAATATTCTAACTTTGGCAATAAATTAATCATAATTACGTTAGGATGAATAGTGACCAACTTCTATATATTCATCTTAATTTAATATTTTTTTAAACATTAATAACTTTACCCCTTAGTTTATTTATCCCTGTCGAGATTTGAATCACTAGAAATGAGGTGAATTTTATAATGTGATATGAAAAATAAATGTAATTGCAATGCGGCACATGGCATAAGTCAAGAAAAATTGATTTATATGGTTTAGATATGTAATATCTTTATTTAATTTATATCAGGGACATGGCATAAGTCAAGAAAATATAATTTATATAGTTTAGATATGGGAGTTGTCTATAATGCGACTTTTTGAGATTCCGGTGACGGAATCCGGCAGAAGAAATTGAGATAAAATCATGATTTGTTGCAGTTAAAATGGTTTTTTAACTGCATATTTGGATTCAGCACCCTGAAAAACCCCTGGGACGGTTTCATTGTGCAGAAATTAGCTATCAAACTTGGATTCCAATAAATTACTGCCGGATTTTCACCGGAAAAAATTGCCGGAAAAGCTTTCAAAAAGTCGCATTAAAGACTACTCCTTAGATATGTAATATCTTAAATCAAATACATATGGGATTTTTTTTTTAAATGATGCCCAATATTTGTATTTTGGATGCATATTCCAGCATTTGAATTGTAAATTTGTATGCTTACGTGGGTAAGGGCATTAAAGCCAAAGAATTCATGAGTAAAAACTAAAATATAAGACATTAGCATGTGGCTGAATCATAATGTGGTTCATGCATGCCGAATTTAGTTTACTTTGTCACGACTACCTATAATGTGGTTCATGCATGCCTAGTAGTTTACTTTGTCACAACCACCTTAATGAAAATGTTAAATTATATATATATATATATATAAATATAAAATAATATTATTATTTTATTATTTATTTTGTTTTTTTCTTAATTTTTGGTTGATTTAAAAGGTTTTTTTATTTATTAATGTTTATGTTTTTTACTTATTATTTATATATATATATAATTGATATTTGTAAGCATGTAATTTTTAACTCACTCTATATAGTAATGAAGTAGTCGTTAAATCGATGAATTTTGTTATGGGAGTTGAAAACATGGAGCTAGGGTTTTTCTACAAAAATGAAGATTTAGATGTCGTTGTCGTGCTCTGTTCTTAGGAAGGCTCGAAGGGCAGCCATGGGGGTCTAGTTTTAAGGCGGAGCTGGAGGATTTCGACCCATGCATTCCCATGGCTTTCAGACTAGCCGCCTAGCTCCCTTATTACCAATGGGCTTTCGGTGGTCCGTTCTTATAGGTGTTTTCGACTGCTGTGGTGGGTGTTTTGTTGCTTGACGATCCAGAAGGATCTGGAGACCCAGCGTCTGATGTGGGTTACCCTCCTTAACCAATTGTGCTTTCTGGAAGTTGGCCATGATTATTTATCAGTCAGCAGCGACCTAAGATCTCTATGGACCTTTACTACTCAAGACATTATTTTGGGGGTCTCGTGGGTGCCTCTCAGTTTCTCGTGGGTGAGTGTTGGCCGAATGTCGTGGCTGCTCTAGTTTCCTAACGTTTTGTGCTACTGTTTTATCCTCCCCCAGCAGGTTCAGGTCTCTCGGTTAACAGTGGTGGCGGTGCCTTGCCTCTGTTCGGCGCAGTCCCTTGGTCCTTCGCAGCTTCCCTCCAAGCATCAGCTACCCATATCGTCACAGACTCTTTCCTTTGTTTAGGCTGCCGAGGAGATGCCCTAGGTCCTTCCAGACCGGCCCATGGTGGCTCTTGATTCTTCCATCGTCGTGCAGCCTAGGGTTTTTCTGCGGAAGGACGACTCTCAGTTTTGGGTAAAACCTTTTAGAATTCAAGTTTTTATAAAACTCCCATAAGGGATTTCCCTCTTGATTTGGGTTCGTCAGGCAGAAAGTGTTTTACTCCTGAAGCACTCCATTATGCAGAAAGTTGGTTATCCAATAAATATGCAAAACTTAATTCATGGAGGCAGAGTCTTACAGGACTGCAAGTTCTTGTAGGAATACAACTTACAAACAACATCCACAATAGTCCTCAATCTGAGGTTAAGGGAGGCGAGGGAGAAGGGGGGGAGGGCAGGGCTTGTTATGAAACCAGCTCACAAAAAGATAGAAAAGAGAGATCCACGCCTTAGAATTCAGCCTCTTCGAGGGGGCAACCTCCTTTACATTACATAAATGAACAATTCTTGGATGGTACAAATGAAAAAACCTCCTTTCTATATATAGGAGTCTAAGGAGTCACAATATAATCCAGCCGACCTAACAATAATAATATAGAGCCACAAAAATAACAATAGATGGATTCTATGGGGCACAGAAATAACAATATGGGGGTAATAGGGGCACAACAATATAAATGGGGGTATAACTACAATAGTAATGGGGTAATCACTAGTATTATAGGGACCCAACATGCCCCTCTCCTTCAAAAAAGTGTTGTCCTCAACGCTTGAGCAGTTCTGGATACTTCTGCATAAAATTCTCATCCTCCCATGTGGAATCTTCAGCATATAAGTTCTTCCACTTGATAAGATACTCTGAAATTGATCGATTTCGTAGCTGTCGAGTTCTTGTTTCTGTGATTGCTTCCGGTTCCAATATAATTTTTCCTTCCTCGTCAAGTTCTGGCAATATTGTTTGAATTGGGAGCTTGTCACCTATAACCTTCTTTAAACATGAAACATGGAAAACTGGGTGCAATCGAGAAGCTGCAGGAAGCTCCAATTTGTATGCCATAGTACCAATCTTTTCCAACACCTTGTACGGACCATAATACTTTGGTGATAATTTATTATCCTTCTTAGCTTGCTTTAGGGACATTTGCTTATATGGTTGTAGCCGTAGGAATACCCAATCACCTACATCAAAACTTCTTTCACTGCGATGTTGATCTGCCTGTTGTTTCATTCTATTTTGTGCCAACACGAGGTTATCCTTTAAGAGTTGGAGGACTTGTTGTTGATGTTCGATGTGATGTTCCACTGCCTGAACCTTAGAATTTTCTCTTAAATATGATGTGATGGATGGTGGTTGATACCCATAAAGTGCCATAAATGGGGTCATTTTTGTTGCTGTATGGAAGGAAGTGTTATACCACCATTCAGCTAGAGGCAACCATTTGACCCATTGTGTCTGTTTATCAGATACAAAGCAACGAAGATATCCTTCCAAACATTTGTTTACTATCTCAGTTTGCCCATCAGATTGAGGATGATAAGATGAGCTATGAGCTAACTGAGTACCAAGACAAGAAAATAATTCTGTCCAAAAATTTCCAGTGAAAATGGGATCTCTGTCACTTACAATAATCTTTGGGTTTCCATGTAGCTTTTGAACTGTTTCCATAAATGCAGTAGAAACTGTACTGGCTTTAAATGGATGTGATAATGCACAAAAGTGTGCATACTTGGTAAGTCTGTCAACTACCACCATGATGACACTCTTTCCCTCAGACTTGGGTAAACCTGTGATAAAATCCATTGAAACCTCCTCCCAACGTTGGCTTGGAATGGATAAAGGTTGTAATAGACCTGGTGTCTTAATTGTTTCAACTTTATTTTGCTGGCAAACCAAACATTCCGCCACAAACTTTTGAATATCTGATTTAAGGCCATCCCAAAAAAATTCCTTCTTAACCCTGTGGTAAGTTTTTAAAAATCCTGAGTGCCCTCCTAAGGGAGAAGTGTGCAATTCCATAAGAATCTTTTGTTTTAGCTGGGAATTCTTACAGAGGTATAAGCGATCTTTGTACCATAACGAATCATTTTGCCAGCTAAATGTATCAGAAGTACTGGAATCTTGTTGTAGCTTTTGAATAAGTGCCCACACTTCTTCGTCATTCTTCCATTCCTCCCTTGCTTCGTTTATCCAATCTGGTTGGATAATAGAAATGGCACACAACAATGCTTCCACATCCTCATCCTTTCTTGAGAGTGCATCTGCCACCACATTTTGCTTCCCTTTTTTGTAGATGATTTCAAAGTCATAACCCAACATCTTTGTGACCCACTTTTGTTGCTCTTCAGAGGATAATCTTTGTTCTAAAAAGTATTTAAGGCTATCATGATCCGTTTTTACCTTGAAGTGTCTTCCCATTAGGTAGGGTCGCCATTTCTTAAGTGCATGGAGTATTGCCAACATTTCCTTCTCATAAATAGCTTTGCTTAAAAACTTTCCCTTGATTGGACGACTTTCAAAAGCAATGGGTCTTTCATCTTGCATTAGAACAGCACCAATTCCATTTCCTGAAGCATCACATTCCACAATAAAGGTTTTTGTGAAGTCCGGTGTAGCTAAGACCGGTGCTTGGCACATTGCCTCTTTAAGATGTTCAAAGGCCTTTGTTGCTTCCGAAGTCCATGAAAATGAATCTTTCTTCAATAATGTTGTTAGAGGTGCTGCTATTCTCCCATAATTCTTAACAAACTTGCGATAATACCCTGTCAACCCAAGAAATCCTCGCAGATGCTTTATGGATGTGGGGATTTTCCATTCCTTAATGGCTTTAATTTTGCTAGGGTCTACCTTAACTCCTTCATGAGATACAATATGACCCAAATATTCCACCTCCTGGACTCCAAAGAAACATTTGGATCTTTTTGCATATAATTGTTTCTCCTCCAATAGTTGTAGCACCCTGTCAACATGTTCAACATGATCCTTCCAAGACTTGCTGTAGATTAGTATATCATCAAAAAATACTAACACAAATTTTCTAAGGAATGGTTTGAAAATTGAATTCATCAAACCTTGAAATGTTGAAGGTGCATTGGTAAGGCCAAAAGGCATGACCAAAAATTCATAATGACCCTCATGAGTTCTAAATGCCGTTTTTGGAATGTCTTCAATCTTCATTCTAATTTGATGATATCCCGAACGAAGATCCAACTTGGTGAAGTAAATTGATCCATGCAATTCATCCAGTAATTCATCAATAACAGGAATGGGGAACTTATCTTTAATAGTGAGCTTGTTGAGCTCCCTATAATCTGGACACATGCGCCATGATCCATCCTTCTTGTGCACCAATACTACTGGAGCTGAAAAAGAACTTTGACTCGGTTGAATTATACCAGCCTCTAGCATTTCTGCAACCATACGTTCAATTTCACTTTTTTGGACATATGGATATCTGTACGGCCTGATGTTTGGAGGAACACTTCCTGGAATCAGATGAATAGCATGATCATGATCACGCATAGGTGGGAGACCTTTGGGAGTCTCAAATACCTTGGAATGATTGTCCAGGACTTTTTGGAGATCTGGAGAAATAGATGATTCCAATGTGGAAACATCTAGCGAACATAATTGTGCAATTACACCTCTTTGCTCCTTTTTTAGAAGCTTTGTCATGCCATTAGAGCTGATTATCTTTCCTGGTTTCCCTGCAATACCCCTTAATTCAACTTCCTTTCCTTCCACAGAAAATTTCATGAAAAGTTCTTGAAAATTAAAAGCTATTGTACCCAAGGATTGTAGCCATTGGACTCCTAGTACAACATCAGCACCTCCCATTGGAATGGAAAGCATTGGGCTAGTCAATACATATTCTCCCATGGATAGCTTGATATTATGGCACTTTCCAGAACAATTTATTGTTCCTCCATTTGCAATCATCACTTGACACTCTGGTGCTGGATATAGGAAGCAATTCAATTCTTTTGCTACCCTACAATGAATAAAATTGTGGGTGCTTCCTGAATCAATCAACACTATTACCTTTTTCTTCTTGATTTGTCCTTCTATCTTGATGGTTTGAGGAGTGGTAATTCCCGCCAATGCATTACAAGATATGGTCGGATTTATTTGTTCTTCATCTAGGCTTTGTTCCTGGAATATATCCTCTTCTTTTGACCTTTCTTGCTCCTTTTCTTCTTCCTCTTCACAATCTATGTAGAATAATTTCTTCTCAGCACACTTATGACCTTTTGTGTATTTGCTATCACAATTGTAACAAAGCCCTTTTGCTCTTTTTTCTTCCAATTGTTGTGGTGTCAACCTTGTAGGTTGTGGAAGACTATGGGCAACAACACTTCCGTCTTTATAGTTGTGAATGGTATGCTTCCTAGTTGCCATAATTTTGCTTTCCATTTTTCTTGCTAACCTGAATGCCTTCTCTAATGAATCAGGTTCCCAAAGGCGCACATCATGTTGGATATTATCCTTTAAAGACCCTATGAACACATCAATCCTATGCTCCTCTGGAATATCTTTTACCCTTATGTTCAATTTTTGGAACTCCTCAATGTGCTCCATTATTGAACCCTTTTGTTTGAGACTTATCAATTGGCTAAAAAAAGTGTTGCTTTTTGTATCCTCATAATGTGCTATCAATTCTTCCGTAAAAATTGCCCAAGTGATAAATTGTTTACGAGAACAAAGCCATTGATACCATACAAACTGATTTGGTTCCAAATATAAAGTTGCCATACGTACCTTTTGTGTGTTTTGCACATTATTGAGATCGAAGAATTGCTCCATCTGTAATATCCATGTGGCGGGATCCTTGCCATCAAACTTCCTCATATCGATTTTTGGAACATGGTGAGTCTTCGATCCAACATTAGAGTCTATGGAATCATGATTAACATTTCTTTTGTTTTCATCATGAGTTTCCTTTACTACCTTTTCACCATTAGTGACCCTTTCTTGTAGCAACTTCTTCAATTCTTCCATGTCTGTCTTCAAATCTATCTTCAAATCATCCATCTTAGCTTCCACGTCAAGCATCTTAGCTTCTACGCCTTTCTTTAAACAGTCCATCTTAGCTTCTACACCTTTCTTTAAACCATCCATCTTAGATTCTGTTCCTTTTTGTGTAAGGGACAGTTGTTGCACTTGGTCTTGTAATTTTGATATATCATGTTGCATTTCTTCCTCTTCTTCATGAGTCATGCCAGAGCTTTCAGGTTCCTTACTAGGTGTTTGCATTTTCTTTCCTCGGGGCATCAGTTACCGATAATAATGCTCTACTATGCCCTTTGAATTCCTTCAAAATAAATTTTCAAACCAAGCTTAAGCAAAAATTTAAGAAAATCTACACACCTTTTTTCACTTTGTAGGAGCTCGATATTGCCTCTGATGTATCTCTGTACTCTCTGATTATCTAGTCCTGAATTTGTGACTTGTAGTAGCCCTCTGTGTCCTCTTTCCAATGCCACAAGTCTGACCCAAATTGGATTCTCCAAGGAAGAGTTATGCGAAATCTCCCACAGTGACTTGATTATAGACTAGTTCAGTAGAGCGAACTTGTACGGCGTGCCACGAGTCACTGTTTCGACCTTTGGATCTGAAAAACACCCACAAGAAACTATAGTCCGTCCTCTTTCTGTACCTTCTTACGAAACTTCAATCCGATCCCCAGAGAGAAAGTTATGACGATTTTCCCCAGGTCACCTGTTTTGAATGTAATTCAGGAGTCTGCAAAAAGACCAACTTCCTCAGATCATATCTCCGCAAATATCGCGCGAAAAGTTCTGAAATTCGGACGCGCGATTCAGCGCAATTTCTTCTCAAATGGGTTTTTTTTTGCGACTTCTGAAACGTCACAGAAAAAAAGTTATAGCGAAAATGCCACGATGACCTGTTTGGAGCAGCGAAACCCTAGAATCCAAAGCTCTGATACCAAATGTTATGAAACCAGCTCACAAAAAGATAGAAAAGAGAGATCCACGCCTTAGAATTCAGCCTCTTCGAGGGGGCAACCTCCTTTACATTACATAAATGAACAATTCTTGGATGGTACAAATGAAAAAACCTCCTTCCTATATATAGGAGTCTAAGGAGTCACAATATAATCCAGCCGACCTAACAATAATAATATAGAGCCACAAAAATAACAATAGAGGGATTCTATGGGGCACAGAAATAACAATATGGGGGTAATAGGGGCACAAAAATATAAATAGGGGTATAACTACAATAGTAATGGGGTAATCACTAGTATTATAGGGACCCAACAGGGCTTGTCAAAATAACCTCCAATGCAGGTAAAGGAATATGGACTAATTCATCAAAAAACCCAAAAGTCACTATGAACTAGATGAACAGAGGCCCCTCATTCAAGAACATACTTCAGGGGGAAAAAAAAGAAGGTTCATTCTCCAGTCCATACATAGTGGAGCTTATCAACTCAATCCCAGAACTAAACATAGAGGACATAGAAGCGGATATGCAATGTGCCTCTTTCAAATCACACGGTGTAATTTGTCGATTTAATTGTTTTTGGCCAAAACCTAATGAACTATTTCACTGGATTTTGACCAACTGGTCCCTCGATTGTGAAATACATCTATGTTCTAAAGGTTTTTTTCGTAGTTAAACTCCCTTCCCCTGTGGTGAGAGACTGTATAATGCAGGAGGGGCCAAGGTTCTGGGGAACGACGAGTCTCTTTATCACTCCTTGGTTCCCAACTTTCGATGCAAACACCATGGTCATCTCAAGAATGCCGGTGTGGATTTGCTTGCACAACCTCCCTCTTCATTTTTGGGATGAGCGGATTCTTTCAGGCATTGCGAACATCATTGGGAAATACCTAAAGATGGATACCCTAATATTGGAGGAAAGGATCTACTCCATTTATCTTTATGTCTGGCCCCAGCTTTAAGAATGATTTGGGATCATTCACGGGGGAGTTGTTAATAGAGAGTTCCTTTGGTTCGTGGTTTGATTGACCCTTGAGCACGAACTCGGTTCAGAGGAAGACAAGCAAAGACGAGACAGAGGCAGCTAAGGCAGCGCCCGATTCGCTACCCGACCCATCATATCGTAATTGCGTTATCGATGGGAAGAGTCATTCCTTCTGACAGAGGAGAAACTAAGGTTCGTTATAGAGGTGAGGAGTACGAGTCTCGTAATCGGGAGCCAGATCTGGATCGTACCCCAGAAGCTACATAAATTGTTGATAGCATTCATTCCCCGGGTGACTTTATTCCCTAAACTAAGGAGAGGGCGAAGCGAAAGGAAGAAGCTTGATTTCCTGTGTATTCCCGGGGGGCTACATAAAGAGATTGATTTATTCCCATAAGCTCAATTGAAGGATTTCCTCTAAGGCCGACCGGGACCAATAAGACACATGTCAGGATTTGTGTGGACGTGGATCTCAGCAAAGGTTTGCCAGACCGCATTCATCTAATCCATAAGCAAATGAATTGGACTCAGACACTGGACTATGAAAACACAGCCTTTAGATGTAGAATCTGCAGACAAACAGGGCACCTTCAAAATCTATGCCCGGAAGCCAAAAAAGACAACAACAGAAGGAAGAGAAATGGGAAGTTGCAAAAAGGGTGGAATTTCCATCCATCCCCACAGGATATGGAGGAAGAAGAAGCTGAGAAGGAGTCCACACGGAACTGCTTTTCTACCCAACAGGAAATGGAGGAAGACGAAGCTGTGGAGGAAATCCCACCTCCTGGGAACAACCAGGCAGCACAAGCACCAGAAAAACAGGTGGGCTTAGCTCAAGTTCCCAGGGGAACTCAGGACAACCAGGCATCAGATTCCCAGGGGGAGAAAGTATCAGAATCAATGGAACCAAGCGGGTACAAGAGAATACACTCATCAAACAATTCAGATTCAGATAAAGACATTCTTCGACCTGATGAGCCCATGCTCGCTTTTGTCACCACCACTCAGCAGCAAGGAGGTTGGCGCAAGGTTGAGAAGAAAAAAGGGAGGAAAACTTAGTTTTCTGTCCATTGTATATTAGTTTCTATTTTTCTTTTAATGTTTCTACTTACCACCTGCCTTTGGCTTGGTGATGCTTTATCGCAATTTACAACATGTAATTTTACTTTTCTATATTAATAAAATTATGCCTTTTTCCTTGGAAAAAATATATATCATTTATTTATTTTTAATAATTATTATAAATTATAATATTAATATTTTTAAATTAGTAGTTATAGGAATATTATTTGATCTTAATAATCATTATTAAAATATTATTTTTCATAAACTAGCTATTAGATAAAAATAAAAATAAAAATAATTATTTTACCTTTTTCGATTTTTTTGTTTTAATTTTAGTCACCTTTAATTATTATTTTTGTTATAATATCTTTGACTCCTATATATTTTATTTTATTTTTATTTTTTTCACCCTCATCTTGTATTTGGTTGACTTGGATTGTTTGTTTCTTTAGATATTGTTTTTTTTTTTTTTTTTGGGGGGGGAGGGGATTCAACTGCGTTAAGTAAGTCATTCATGTATGACCATTTCCATGAGAGGTAGTCGTAAGTGACTAATTTCTCATGATTTGAATAGTTCACTTAACACTCATTGCATCGGGTGATGCTCAGAGGGGTGAAGAAATGGAATTGAAACTGGTGAAATAAATCACATAGTGTCAATCCTCACTTCCGGGGCTTGCACCCAGTGACTAGGACTTCCCGGGAGGTCACCCATCCCAGATCGCCTCTGGCTCAAGCGCGCTTCACTGTGGAGTTTTCCCCACAATCAAGCCCACTTAGCTTGCCACCCCATTTGCAAAACCTTAGCAAGTATTGTGCCTCACGAACCATTCAAGTAGAGATCCCTTCACTCTTTTTGAATTTAAGTATAGGGAGTTTATGCAGTGCATTATATTAGATATCATTTTTTTTTGGGGGATTCAACTGTGTTAAGTAAGTCATTCACGTATGACCATTTCCATGAGAGGTAGTCGTAAGTGACTAATGTTTAATATTAATGTTTATGTTTTTTATTTGTCTTAATTAATATTACTATTATTTATTTACTTTTTTTTATTTTTTTTATCTTAATTATTATTATAAATTATAATATTATTATCCTTAAACTAGCCGTTATAAGAATATTATTTGATCTTAATAATCATTATTAAAATATTAATTTTCATAAAGTAGTCGTTATATGATTTTTTGGTTTTTACATCGCCTTCTATTTAAGCTTATGTTATGATTTGCGTTTTCATTTAGCCCTGATGATGAACCACACTAACTGGTTCGAAACGCCTCAACAAAATTTTCTCATATTTAATTTTTATCGAAAAAACTCTTTTTAAAATTAAATTAATTATTATTTTGTAACAAGTGAGAAGCACAGTGATGTTGCTTATGTTGTATCTCTTTTGATTTGAGCGAAATTGTTGTAAATTTGAGAGGGAAATTAATGAAGTTAATGTAAAAGATTGTGATGGAAAAATTCTTAGAAGGTGACAAGGGCCATATGATTATAGTAAATCTCACTCCACCAAACAGAATATGTGGTGCACGACTAACAATGTGGACTCACGTTACCCCACATGTTGCATATCATATAGCTAGTTTGTCTACTTAAATGACATGCTGTATTTTAGATTATGTGTAATAATTGAAAAGAACTTTGTGAGTAAGCGTGTTAATAATGTTTTAACGTTTTAAGGAGTAAGGAAAATGATTTTCCTTTTTTCAATGGTCAAATCTTAAATCACAGAAAAGTTCTATCATGATCTAATTTTAATATATCATAAAATTATGTTTTTGTTGAGTTTTGAATTTATTAAACTATCAAGGTTTTTTAATTTTTTTTATATTATTAAATTTTAAATTTTTTTATTTGTATCCAATATATTTAAGAGAAAATTATTAGATTTTTTCATAACATAAGAGTATGGTAACTATTCATGAACGAGTTCTATAGTTTGATTTAGTGAATTTAAGTATGTTAATTTAAAGTGAGATTTAGATTTGATTAGGGATGATAATATCTTTTTTTGTAACCACTTAATTTATATTTAATTAATTGAATTATAATATTTAAAGGAAAATTTGTTAGAAGAATGGACAACTCCATGTTTAATAATTATTCAAAAGGACAACGTTGGATACACTAATGTTTAAATTACCATTAAGGTTCTCCTTATTAACAATAAGAAATCATTAATCATAATGTGTTAAATTTATTAAAATCTTCTAATCAATTATTGATATTAAGAATTATGGTAATTCTTAAAACTCTTATTTTTAAAGCAATTTACATTACATTTAATATTTTATCAGTTAAAAAGACTTGTTAAGGATGAGAGATTCGACGAACAAGTGTATTGATCAGCATGTACATCGCTATTACAAAACATCCCACTATTTATGAATGTAAATTTGTCAGACATAATTGTCTTTGTGATTTGTATAATACATATTTGCCACTGACTTTTATAGTGTCGTTGAGTAAACTAAATTAGAAAATGTTTTGTGCAGAGAAGTTGATGTGCAGAGGCAGAAATGAGGGGCGCAATTCCACCCTCCGTACACACAATATACACCTATAACATTACATTTAATATTTTATAAGTTAAGAAGACTCATTAAGGTGAGAGATTCAATGAACAAGTGCACTGACTAGCATGTACATTGCTATTACAAAACATCTTAGCAAAGCCACTATTTACGAATGGTCGGTGCTAGAGTGGATACCAAATTTGTTAGACACAATTGTCTTTGCGATTAGTATAATCCATATTTTCCATTGACTTTTATAGCATCACTGAGTAAATTAAATTAAAAAATGTTGTGTAGAGGAGTTGATCTGCAGAGGCAAAAATGAGGGGACGCACAACCGCACTCTGCACATGGGATTCCGCACTCCGCACTCATAACATACACCTATAACATTACATTTAATATTTTATAAGTTAAAAAGTCTCGTTAAGGGTAAAATAGTATATCTTGTTGCCAATCACAGTCCTATTCTCATCAAGTCGGTAATGACTCGTTTGTCACACCCTTGTAATAAGTAATGAACATTATTTGAACATTATTTCACAAAATTAATGTATAAAATTGATCATGCTATATAGTGAATATCGTACATCGACTCAAATCCCACGTAAACTTATCATTGTCCTGCTAAATATAGCTTGTCCCAGAACTATGCCGAATAACCAGTACCACACTTTTGAGAGACGCAAAGGGAAATTTGGGAAAATTACAACTCGAATTAGTGACCCTGCTTGAACCTAGCATATGAAATGAGTCAATGTATGCCTCGCCCGGTAACATGACCCAAGGATGGCTAATAAGAAAACCTTGGATGGGAAGATAGGTGCATTCAAGAGGATATATTTTGGAGGAAAAAACCAAGAGTGCAGTGGATTAGAGAAGGGGGAAAAAACACAAATATTTTTCATAAATCAACTTTGGATCACAGGGCACATAACAGAATTTCAAAACTCAGATATTTTCAAGGGAAAGAGCTTGTTTCCCACAAAGAAATGGAATATGTCCTAGTACAACACTTCCTTAGCATTGCAAAGGAGTCTCTCTTAGACAGGTCATGGTTCATTAACAATTTCACAAAGTATATTCCCAAGCTTGTAACAAGGGAAGAGAATCACAATCTTAACAAGCCAGTGTTTGAAGATGAGGTCAGTGAAGTTATCAACGAGATGCAAAATGGGAAAGCTCCTGGCCCGGATGGATTCAATGTGGACTTCTTCAAAGCACGCTGGAAAAGAGTCAAACAAGACATTCTTGATGTAGTGGAAGACTCCAGAAGATCCAGAACGGTTTTGAAGGCTCTCAATGCCTCTTTCATAGCTTTGATTTCAAAGCAGGAAAAAGCCATGGCATCAAACAGATTCAAACCCATAGCTTTATGCAATGCGGTGTACAAGATTATTTCTAAAGTGATCGCTAACAGAATCAAGCCCCTTCTTCTAGCTCTTATCTCAGAGGAGAAAACTAGTTATGTGGAAGGATGACAGATTCTCAATAACATCATACAAGCTCATGAGGTGGTACACTCACTTAAGAGTAATAAGAAAGATGACATGATCATACAGCTTGACCTAGCGAAAGCTTATGACAAGCTAAGCTGGTCTTACATCAGGGCAGTGCTGAGAGCTTATGGTTTCGACCACAACTGGATTAGATGGGTTATGGCCCTCGTATCCACAGCTAGTTTTTCAATCCTGCTTAATGGCTCACCCTCAAGAACCTTTATGCCTTCCAGGGGTCTTAGACAAGGAGATCCGCTATCCCCCTTCCTCTTTTTGCTCATGATGGAAGGCCTAGGCAGATCGATAAAAAGTGCAAGTGTTGAAGGAAGAATCCAAGGACTAAAACTGACCATATATGGTGCTGCTTCAACTCACCAACAATTTGTGGATGATACTATGCTACAGGGCATTCCCACAGTCAAGGAAGCCAAAGCTTTTAAACAAATCTTGAATGACTTTGCTATGGCTGCTGGAACAGAGGTAAGCCTTGACAAATCAAAAGTTTTCTTTTTTAACACTGACATTGCCATTCAGAGAAACCTCACCAGAATTCTAGGGTTTCAAAGGGATCAGTTACCTTCTAAGTACCTTGGAATGCCTCTTACGAACAAACCTCTGAGCAAGGGAGTGTGGGAGCCGGTAATTAACAAACTTCAGGACAAGATCAGGAAATGGACTTGCAGGTCTTTGAATTTGGCATGCATCTTGTGCTTACAAAGGTTGTCCTGCAGGCCATACCCATTTTCATGTTGTTAGCTCTTCCTGCTCCTAAAGGAGTTATGCAACAGATCAGGAATATTCAAAGAGATTTTCTTTGGGGCAAAGGGGAAGAGAAAAAGAAGTGGGCTTTGGTAGCTTGGGACAAGCTCTGCAAACCTAAGGCCCATGGTGGTTTGGGGCTTCATGACCTTGAAATCCTCAGCAGAATATCAGGAGCCAAACTTTGGTGGAGGTGGCTTAAGGAATCGGCTACCCCTTGGGCTAAGCTTTGGAAGTAGAAATATGAAAATAACTGGCAGGAGAGGGATCATATCAGAATGTCAAGACTTATTAAGGGCTCCCACATTTGGAACCTTACTTGGGAAAATAGAGCCATTGTCCAGCAGCATAGTTTCTGAGAGATCCAAGATGGAAACCTTGCATGGTTTTGGGAGGATAACTGGCAGCAGGAACCAAATTTGTTTAGAGAAGAATTAACCGCTCTCAAAAATGACACTGATAACAAAGGTTTACTTATGGTAAGTGACTTCTAGGATCAGGTACGTGATAATGATAATGGAGAATGTGGAAGAATCTTGGTTACAGTGAAGAGAGTCCTTTGAGGACCGAGGCAGATTCCCTTGCTCTTGACTTGGAGCATAGGAAGATTTTGGTGTCTTCCATGTCTAACCAACTGAGATGGGGTAGAAACACCGAAGGCACTTTTAACCTCAAAGAAGCTAAATGCATGGCCCTAGGTTTTGATTATCCAAACCCTGATCAGATTTGGAATGACCTTTGGAAGAACCCGCAATGGATGAAAATCAAATTGTTTATGTGGTTGGTTCACCAAAAGAAAATTGTCACATGGGAGAATCTTTTGAAAGGGGATTTGTTGGCCCATCTAAATTCCATCTATGTGGTGTAGAGCCTCTACTTTGCACTTGATTATCCATCATTACCTACAGTTTTCCCTCATTCATCTCTCTCTTTTGCCTCATTTTCCTTGCAAACCAACCTAGATCATTACATTTAATGTCTTTAAGCATGATTAAGTGAACTTTGCTAATGTGTGACTGTTTTGTTTAGATTTTGACATATTTTCAGAGATTCCGCAGCTGTCTGGCAATTCCGCAGCCATTCAGCGATTCCGCAGCCATCTGATGATTCCGCAGCCTTTTTGTTAATCTCAAGGTTCCACGTGTCATTTTGCAAAACGAGCCACATGGGCATGTAGGGATAAAGGTGCTCGAGGTTCCTGTGCTGTTAGTTCGGTCAGCCACATCATCTACACCTCCGGTCAACGAGGGTCAAGCCACGGTCAACAAAGGCAGCTTAAACGGTGATACGTAAGTTGTTGGGTCACGTCAATACAACTGGTGATTTGTCCGTGTTACGCAGGTTGTGGAAGACATAATCCAACTCTGGATTCAATTCCCATAACGACCAGAACCTCCAGCTCATCCACGAGGTTTATGACGTGTTGCTGAACCTTTATTACGCATGACAGATTAGTTAATTTTCAGTTTCTAGCTTTCCGCATTAGGCAATCGTTTAGATGCCTATAAAAACTAGCGTTTGCATAAAAACTAGCGTTTGCATACGCTTAATGTTACTTTTTAGTTGCTGTGTTTTATGAACTTGTTATAATTTTAGTGCATTCCAAGACTCTGTTTTGATAGTTCTGTTCTAGCACTCTTGACTGTAATTTTCTGCATATGGAGTAATAGAAGCAGTGCTGTTCTGACGTTTTCAATTCCTTGAGTCTTCTTTGGGTTGTATGAATGGAGGGCCCCTGTTCATACTGCCCTTGTATAGTATTTTTATGTTCAGTATTTCCTTATTTTCCATTCAGCATTTCCTTTTCTTTGAAACATGTACAGCTTGATTCACTTTCATGTTATTTCATTTCCAGCCTTTATTTTAAGCTGATCAGTATTGTTCTTTTGCAGGTTTTTAACCCGGGATTGTTTTTGTGTTTATGTATTTGCTTTATAACTGATGGTATTTTCAGTTGACAGATTCAAAGTTGTTGCCTTTACTTTATTTTCATAGCTGGTTTTTAGTTTAATTTCTCAAAGTTGTCTGCTAACATATGAATGGTCTCTTTATCACAAATTGTTTATCTTTTAGAGATCAGAACACTGATAAATTACAGCTGGCTTTGAGTACTTTTTAGACTAATATTTAACTACTTTCTAATCGTGCTTTACATAGTACCATATGATAGAAGCAGAGAGTTAGAAAGAGCTGAACATTATAACTAGTCTTTAAAGTAGATTTTTCTCAGTTTATTATCACTTTTTAAACTCATCTCTAGCTACTTCCTATTCGTGGTTTACACAGTACTATGTGTTAGAAGCAGAGAGTTAGGAAGAGATAAACATTATCATTGGTTTTTAAAGTGATTTTCTTACCTTTTATTTGCAGCAACATGAATGGTGTCTAGTGCCATTAGAAAGTGGTTCTTTGCTTTCAGTTTATTTCAAGTTATTCATTTCTTTCAAGCTTTTCCTTTTCAGCAAGTAGTTAGAAATCACCTTACACACACACTCACTCATCTGTTTATAAAAACTCCATTCCATCTTAGGAAGATAAACTGTCCATAAAACAACACCCCCAAAACGACAAAAAGCTCTAAGAGGTTGCTTAAGTACATATAGTACACCTTCACTTCATCAGCTTACGAGCCCCGGGTTGACAATTAATGACATCAATTTAGGAACACTAAATTGACTAAACATTTTGGCGCCGTTGCCGAGGAAGTGAAATTAAGGAGCCATATTCTTAGAAAAAAAAAACATAAAAATTTCAAGGAAAGAAGTTGATAACCTATCAAAGTATGCTCTCCTCTTGCACTGCAAGGTGATCTGGAGGATCAGAAAAGAGAAAGTTATTGATTTGGTAGTTTCTTGAGTATGCTCTCTTCTTGCACCTAGAGTGAACTGGAAGATCAGAAAAAGAACTATTGACTTGACTTGAAGAAAAATAATAAAAAATGACATGCATAGAGCTAGAGATTCTAGAGGAAGGTTTTTAGCTAGAGCTCGAAGTTCAATTTTTACAAGTCCATCTGCTTCAAGGGATAGACAAGAGACACCCCCCTTATCTCCAACCGACACTCCTAGTCCTAGAATTCCTGGAATTCAAGAGCCAAGAGTTGACTCTCCTACACCTTCTATTGAGTTTGAACCAGGAAGAGACTCTTCTCTCTCTCCTACAGAAAGACCAATTGTAATTGAGGAAGTGGAATCATCTGAAGAAGAAGGAGAAATCTCTTCTCATTCACCTTTTGTAGAGGAACCAGAAGGTTTTGAAATCCCTAGGAGAATCATCATGGCAGAAGAAGAAGGAGGTGGTAGGGGTAGAGGTAGAGGTAGAGGAGGAGGAGGAAACAACAATAACAATAATGGAGGTAGAGGTCCCCTTGGAGGAGGAAATAGAGATGGGGATAATTCATTTGGGTTTCCCATTGTTAATGAGGATTCCCGAGCCACTATGAAAAACATATCACCATCTGTCCTTCCTAATTTCCATGGGTTAAGGACTGAGGACCCTGAAACATTCTTATTTGAGTTTGAAGTGGTGTGTCGAACTTATGACTACCTGGATGATTCTCAGAAACTCAAATTATTCCCTTCAACACTGAAGGATCAAGCCTTGAAATGGTTCATGGGGTTACTCACTCAATCCATTAGGTCTTGGGATGAAATGAAACAGACATTTTTGGATAGGTATTTGGACTATTGTATGCCTACTAATCACAAGGACGAGGTTTTTAAAATGATACAAAGAGAAGATGAGAGCTTAGAAGATTTACTTGAAAGATTTCAATATAACTTGAAAAGAGCAAAAATGAGTACCTTGGATGAAGAGACCTTAAAAGCCCTCTTATTAAAAGCCATTAGGGATGAATGGATAGATATCTTAAACATGATGGGGAAAGGGGATATTTCTCAACTTTCACTCAATGATATAGCAGAACTCTGTATCCATCTCTCAAGGGGCAAATCAAAAACTCAAAAAGGGCCTAGAGATCCTTCTCTCCTTAGGGCAAATAAATCTGCAACAGGATCAGTAAGTAGGGCTGAAATCGGCAATATGCTTGATGAATTTAAAACTGACATCGTAGGGAGTCTTAGTGAACAACTAGATACCCTTAAGATTCACAATAAACAAAAAGCAGAAGCTGAGGCTTTGGCTATCTTTTGCCCGAAATGTAGAAAGAAACATGCTTTAAGGGAATGTCCCTTAGACGCACACGTTGTAGAAACATGTGTAATTTGCTCAGAAACTCATGAGACCAAGGATTGTCCTTCAATTCCTGGCCTCAAAGCAGTCTTTCAAGAGGATCCAGATACACTTGAATCTCTCTGTTTTATTGCAAGGAGACCTTGGCAAGGACAACAGAATCAAGGGTTTAACAACTCTATGAATTCTCAATCCCAACCAAATTGGAATCCTTGGCAACAACCTTGGCCTCAACCTCAAAATGCTTTTCAAGCATGGATGCAAAGCATGCAAAATCCTTATGGGAGATTTGCTCAATTCTATCAATATCCTCCATCATTTCAGAATCAGCAAGCCCCACAACTTCCAAATCAAGGTCAACAACTATCATTGCCATACCCTCAACAACAACAACCTCCTCCACAAAATCAAAATTCTCAACTATCACTTCAATCCCAGCAGAAATCAAATCAACTTCCCTCTCAGCCATTACCAAATCCAAATAATAGGAACCCTCAAAATGCTTACATGATGGAAGGTCAACCATTCCCTACCTATATGGTTGTTCCTCTCAATGAAGTACAACTCAGATCAGGTAGAATCTTAGATCAACCTTCTACAAGTGTTCAACAACCAAGCATTTCTGAGGAAGAATCTCTCAAAGTCAATAAAGGTTCTGAAGTATCACTTCAAAACCAAAATATCCAAAAAGGAAAAGAAAAAGAATCAACCTCCACAACTCCCATAGTTGAGCAACCTACACCTTTAGCTACACCTCCTTTTCCTGAAAGGTTACAAATTGACAAAGGGGTGGAAAAGCAAATATGGGTGCCTAACTATAGTTTTCTAGATGAATTGAAGAATGTCTGTATCAAGATCCCCTTGTTACAAGCCATTAAAGAAATTCCCATTCTAGCGAAGACAATAAAGGAGTTGAGTTTGAAGAAAACAGGAAAAAGAACCAGAGATACTAAAAGGATACATCTAGTTGGAAAAATTGCAGACATAATGATGGGTAAGATTACCATGCAAAAATATGTGGATCCCGGTAGCCCTATTGTCAAAACTCATATTAATGGGGTTGAAATCCCAAATACTTTGATTGACTTAGGAGCCGCGATCAACATCATGAGTAGACAGACCATGGATCAGTTAAAGCTTCCTAACCTTCTCTTTACACCTACTTTACTGCAGCTTGCAGATAGATCAATCATTAAACCTGATGGTGTATTGGAAGATATTCCCGTCTCCCTAGATTCTTGGGAATATCCAGTTTATTTTATGATTTTAACTCCCAAGAACAATCTAGGAGGACATCCTCTTATTTTAGGAAGACCTTGGCTGGCCACAGCTGATGCTTTCATAAGTTGTAGGTCTGGGGACATGTATATATCAGATGGTAATTCCACCAAGAAATTCAACTTGTATCCTCCAGCAAAGGCAATAACAGAAATAGGAGAAGATGAGTGGGTTGATGATGAGGATACTATTCAACCTGTTCTAACCATCTCTGAAATCAGTGAGGATAGTCAAATTCTAAATACATTAGAAAATTTTGAAATACCTTTAGAATATGACTCTACACAATTTCAGTTAGATGCAGACATTGAATATCTCTCCTCTAGACAGATGTCTCTCTTCTCAATGGAAGAGTTTGGTAGTTCTATAGTTGAAATCCTTCCAGGAAAAACATTGAACATTAACAAAAACTTGGGAAGACCACAACAAGAAGAATTAACCAAACTGTTGCAAAAACATTCCACTGCCTTTGCATGGGAATACACTGACATGAAAGGAATCGATCCTAAGACTTGTATTCATCACATCTATATTGAAGAAAACAGCAGACCTATTAGGCAACCACAAAGAAGGATGAATCCAAACCTTAGGGAAATCGTGAAAGAAGAACTCCAGAAATTGCTCAAGGTAAACTTCATTTACCCCATTTCAGATAGCCAATGGGTTTCTCCCTTGGTTATAGTGCCCAAAAAGAATGGTAAATGGAGAGTTTGCATTGATTATCGAGAATTGAACAAGGCAACCTTAAAGGATCATTTCCCTTTACCTTTTATTGATCAGGTACTAGACACTTTAGCAGGTAAAAAGTATTTCTCATTCTTGGATGGTTTTAGTGGGTATAATCAAATTCAGGTAGCACCTGAAGATCAAGACAAAACCACATTTACTTGTCCTTGGGGAACTTTTGCCTACCGAGTACTTCCTTTTGGATTGTGCAATGCACCCGCTACATTTCAAAGGGCTGTACTAGGAATCTTTTCAGATCTGATTCATGATTGTGTAGAGGTATACATGGACGATTTCACAGTTTATGGTAATACATTTGAAGAAGCTTTAGAAAATTTGGAAAAAGTACTGGTAAGATGTAAGGAAACAAATCTTTCTTTAAGTCATGAAAAGTGTTTTATGATGTTTACTGAAGGGATTGTTTTAGGACATCATATTTCAGGAGATGGGATTAAGGTTGATAGATCCAAAGTTGAAGTCATCTCTAAGTTACCTGTTCCAAATTGCCAGAAGGATGTTAGAAGTTTTCTTGGGTTTACTGGGTATTACAGAAGATTTATTGAAAACTTCACTAAGATAGCATCCCCTCTTTTCAAATTGCTTACCAAGGACTGTGAGTTCAAATGGGATCCTGAGTGTCAATCTGCCTTTGAAGCTTTAAAGACTAGAATATCTGAAGCACCCATCTTAAGGGGGCCAAATTGGAAACTCCCTTTCCACATTTCTACTGATGCTTCAGATACAGCTTTAGGAGCTGTTTTGGGACAAAAGGATTTGATCCCTTATGCCATTTATTACACAAGTAAGAATTTGACTCCCACTGAGTTAAATTATACTGTTACAGAAAAAGAGTTCTTAGCTGTGGTACATGCGATCAATAAGTTTAGACACTACATAACCAGCTATGAAACCTTTGTCCATACTGATCACTCTGCCATAAGATATTTAATGAACAAACCTGTCACTAATGGTAGAGTTACAAGATGGCTTTTACTTTTACAAGAATTCAACATTACTGTGTTAGATAGACCTGGAAAACAAAACACAGTAGCTGATTTCTTGTCTAGAATCCAAAACACTAATGAAGATTCTCCAGTAGAAGATAAGTTTCCAGATGAATACTTGTTTGCAGTGACTACCAAGACTCCTTGGTATGCAGATATGGCTAATTATCTTGTTACAGGGAAGCTTCCTCTACACTTATTTCCTAATGAGAAAAGGAAAATCATTCAGGAGAGTGCACATTATTCTTGGATTTCTAATGAATTGTTCAAAACAGGGCCAGATTGTATAATCAGAAGATGTGTTCGGGAAGATGAAATGCCTGACATCCTTAAGGCATGTCATGATGAACCATGCGGCGGGCACTTTGCTGACAAGAGGACAACCTATAAAATCCTTTCTCTAGGATATTATTGGCCTTCTCTCTTTAAAGATGCAAAGCAGTATGTTAGAAGGTGTGACAGCTGCCAAAGAGTTGGGAAACCAACTCCTTCAAATGAAATGCCTCTACAGCCTCAGGTATGCATCGAACCCTTTGAGAAATGGGCTCTAGATTTCGTTGGACCAATTAATCCACCATCAAAGCAAAAGAAGTATATACTGGTTTGTACTGATTATGTTACTAAGTGGGTAGAAGCAAAAGCATTGCCTTCTGCCACTGAAAATTCAGTTGTTCAATTTCTTTTTGAGGATATTTTCACTCGTTTTGGTGTCCCAAGGGAAATTGTGACAGATCAGGGTAGCCAGTTTACATCTAAATTGATGGAGAAGCTGATGGAGGAATATAAAATCAAGCACAGAACATCTACTCCATACCATCCGCAATCAAATGGCCAAGTGGAATCTACCAATAAAGTTCTTGAAGGCATTATCACCAAGACTGTTCATCTTCATAGAAGAGATTGGGCGGAAAGGCTCCCTGAAGCCTTATGGGCCTATAGAACTACATGGAAGAACACAACAGGACATTCTCCCTATGAACTTGTTTATGGGAAGGAAGTCCTGCTCCCCATTGAGTTCCAAATCAAGACCTTCAAGATGGCAGTCCAATTGGGAATGAGCCTCTCAGAAGCCCAAAGACACAGAATGGACCAGCTAAATGAGCTAGATGAAATAAGACAAGATGCAATTCTAAGGACCGATCTAGTTCAGCACCAAAGATCTAAATGGCATGATCGTCATATCAAAGAAAGAAAGTTTCAGAAAGGAGATTGGGCTCTATTGTTTGATTCAAAGTTCAAAGACTTCAAAGGAAAGTTTCAAACTCATTGGCTTGGGCCATATGAGATTGATGAAGTCTTTAGCAATGGAGCAGTTCGAGTGAAAACTATTGATGAATTTCATACTCCTCTTATT
The DNA here is from genome assembly GCA_031772625.1 of Pinus tabuliformis. Taxonomy (NCBI): domain Eukaryota; kingdom Viridiplantae; phylum Streptophyta; class Pinopsida; order Pinales; family Pinaceae; genus Pinus; species Pinus tabuliformis. Next base: position 287,520,171 of record CM062804.1, on the reverse strand, counting down.
GTGAATGGCCATCGTTTGAAAATCTACCAAAAGCCATTCTTAAAAGAAGAGTTTGTCAAGTTGTTTAAAGAAGATTCTGCAATCAGGTTGGTGGAGAAGGATTCTTCTCCTCCATCAGCCTAATCTTTGGTTTTTGAAAAAAAAAAAAAGAGAAAAAAAAAGAAGAAAAAAAAAAAAAAAAAAAAATAAATGTATAAGCCTGAAAACCAATCTCTGATTGGCAGTCTTATGCAGAAAACCTGAGGTGAAAATCAGGGTCACCTGACACCTCATGTTTTCCAAAAAAAAAAAAAAAAAAAAAAAAAAACAATATCTCTCTCTCTTCCATCTCATTTCGCCATTCCATCCACTTCATTCACCATCTCATTCATTTAATCACTCTCACTTCACCTCATTTCTTTCCATCCATCCATCCATTCATTACATTTCATTCCATCAATAAAGTTATTTTTTAGATAACTGAAGTTGTTTTGTGCAGCCGGAGGGTACCACTGCAGTTTCCGCAGCTGTCTGGCAATTCTGCAGCCATTCAGCCATTCCGCAGCTCTCTGCACCTGCATAAAAAAAACACAGTCTGTTTGAAAAGAAATTTACAGTTCAGAAGTCATCAACAATAAGTGGAAAAGAGTCATGCAACAGCAATAAAACAATGAAGGGTTAGTGGAAAATGATCAAAAGCAATCCAAGCGCGGATCTGAGGTATGATCTAAATCCTAAACTTACGGTTATCTCATTTTGCAAAGTTTCCGGGGTTATGTTTTCTGCCATTTAATGTAATGATTACCAGTTTTTCCCATCATGCGACCAAAAATCCACGTATCCCCCACACTTATCGGTCATGATCCTCACGATTTTGAAACTCAATTGCGGCTGCTCCTCCATTAAGATTTTCGTACCTAAGTGACGTAGACTACTGTACTACGTCTCTCTAAGTCATAATCCCGCAGCCAAGTGTAAACCTATGACCGAAACCTAAGGACCTAACCGTTTCTACCCATCATTTCATAACCCTCCTACGCTCGTATCATTCCATTCACGCTGTTTCATTTCCACAGTTCCTTTATTCCGCTGTGCTCACTACGCTGCTACCTTAGCCATACTCTGTTTTACTTCTTCCTCTCTGCTAATTCTGATTATCAGTGAACGTATGTTACGGCTGTTACATTAGAGCCGTAAATTTACTGTGTTAAGGCCACTGTTGAAGCCGTGTAACCTTTTTTTCCAAAAGTCTTAGAACAGAGCCGTAGAGCCAATGGGTAAACTCTTAAGAGTAGAACCCGAGGGTTCAAAATTTCTGGAGGGATATCCTCAAGTTAAAGAGGCTTTGCAGAAAGCAAACTGGCTCCAATGCATCCAGAAATTCAGAGGTTACCACAAAGAGGTTACGAAGGCCTTTGCACGTTCCTTCAGAGACAAAGACAATCAAGTGGAGATAGGGGACCTAAAGTTTACAGTCACTGAGAGCAGTATAGCACAGGCCACTTCACTCCCACAAACTGGAGAAAGATGGTTTAAAAACAGATCAGTACAAGACCAAAAGTGGAAGCAAATCTTAAAGAATCCAGGTATGGATACCAGCATTTTTACAAAAGGGATTCCTGTTACTTATGTCAAGGAAGAATGGACAACTTTACTTTTATTAGTGCAAAAATTCTTTACTTGTGAGGGAAGGTTTGGAGTTTTATATGTTTACCATGCCAAAGTCATGATGCATTTCTTAGGAGATGATATTAACCTTCCATATTTTCTACTCTCAAGTCTTAGAAAAATGTGTTCAATCGTCCAAAGGAACCCAAGAAACATTGAACCACATCTGTATCATCATGGTCTTGTTAAGATGCTAGTTGAGGAACAGTTGAAAGCAAAAAGAGATACCTGGGAGAGATTTCTTGTGAGAAACCATTTTGAAGAAGCAGGAGAAACCTCTGTGCCTAGAAAAAGTAGAAGAAAAAGAGAAGAGGCTACCCCTGAAACTGTTGTCCAAGAGGAAACTGTCCAAGAACAGATTGAAGAAGAAACTGATGTACATCATTCTGAACATGAAATTGACCCTGAGCCTGCTGTGGACATTGATCAGACAGCTCAAAGAATCATCACACAAACCCTTTCAGAACTTGCCCAAGAAGTTGCTCAAAAGAGAAAAGAGAGTAGGAAGAAACAAAAGAAAGATAAAGGAAAATCCATAGCTCAAGAAACCTACCTTACTCCAGAGAATTCTAGTGAAGAAGACACTCAGCCCTTAGCACAAAGGTTGGCCCAACTCCATGAAACTGCCCTTTCCAAGAAGGTGGAAAAACAAAAGCAAAAGGCACAAAAAGAAAAACAGAACATCACCACCGTGAGAAGAAGCAGTAGGTTACAAAGAAAAGTGGGGGCCACCGAGAATAAAAAGTCACTCATCATTGACTTGAGCACACCTGAAAAGGTTGCTACAAGACTTGACTTTGAGAAAAGCTCTCCACACGCTGAGTATGTTGAGACCAGTCCTCCACGTGAGGAAAGTCCTTTTGAGCATGAACCTGAATATGAACATGGATCCGAATTTCAGTATGAGCCTAGTCCAAAGAAGTCACCTGAGGTTGATCCAGATCAGCAGAAAGTTTATAATTACCTGGAGACGTTAGAACAAGCAGCTGCTGGTCCAAGCACTGTTCAACCTTTGGAGCAGCAAGTTCAATCACTGAAGCAAGAAGTATTTGAGCTAGAGGTACTAAATCGCCACATCAAACAAGAAAATGAAAGACTGAAGGAACAGAGCAATGTGGACAAGATGGTCCAAGATAACACCATGCTTCATATGGGCCTTTGGCAAAAGGAAAACAAAAAGCTCAAGAAGAGATGCAGGAAGTTAAACAGGGCTTTGATCAATCTAAAATTCAGATGTTTGATGAAAAGACCAAGAGTCAATATAGCCACACAGAGAAAGAAGAGAAGGCTGGATGTCTTAGCAGAGGCATCTCAGTGGGTGGACTGAACAATGTTTTTGATTGCATGAGGACATGCAATGCCCTCGTAGTGGGGGTATGTAGAGCCTCTACTTTGCACTTGATTATCCATCATTACCTACAGTTTTCCCTCATTCATCTCTCTCTTTTGCCTCATTTTCCTTGCAAACCAACCCAGATCATTACATTTAATGTCTTTAAGCATGATTAAGTGAACTTTGCTAATGTGTGACTGTTTTGTTTAGATTTTGACATATTTTCAGAGATTCCGCAGCTGTCTGGCAATTCCGCAGCCATTCAGCGATTCCGCAGCCATCTGATGATTCTGCAGCCTTTTTGTTAATCTCAAGGTTCCACGTGTCATTTTGCAAAACGAGCCACATGGGCATGTAGGGATAAAGGTGCTCGAGGTTCTTGTGCTGTTAGTTCGGTTAGCCACATCATCTACACCTCCGGTCAACGAGGGTCAAGCCACGGTCAACAAAGGCAGCTTAAACGGTGATACGTAAGCTGTTGGGTCACGTCAATACAACTGGTGATTTGTCCGTGTTACGCAGGTTGTGGAAGACATAATCCAACTCTGGATTCAATTCCCATAACGACCAGAACCTCCAGCTCATCCACGAGGCTTATGACGTGTTGCTGAACCTTTATTACGCATGACAGATTAGTTAATTTTTAGTTTCTAGCTTTCCGCATTAGGCAATCGTTTAGATGCCTATAAAAACTAGCGTTTGCATACGCTTAATGTTACTTTTTAGTTGCTGTGTTTTATGAACTTGTTATAATTTTAGTGCATTCCAAGACTCTGTTTTGATAGTGCTGTTCTAGCACTCTTGACTGTAATTTTTTGCATATGGAGTAATAGAAGCAGTGCTGTTCTGACGTTTTCAATTCCTTGAGTCTTCTTTGGGTTGTATGAATGGAGGGCCCCTGTTCATGACTGCCCTTGTATAGTATTTTTATGTTCAGTATTTCCTTATTTTCCATTCAGCATTTCCTTTTCTTTGAAACATGTACAGCTTGATTCACTTTCATGTTATTTCATTTCCAGCCTTTATTTTAAGCTGATCAGTATTGTTCTTTTGCAGGTTTTTAACCCGGGATTGTTTTTGTGTTTATGTATTTGCTTTATAACTGATGGTATTTTCAGTTGACAGATTCAAAGTTGCTGCCTTTACTTTATTTTCATAGCTGGTTTTTAGTTTAATTTCTCAAAGTTGTCTGCTAACATATGAATGGTCTCTTTATCACAAATTGTTTATCTTTTCGAGATCAGAACACTGATAAATTACAGCTGGCTTTGAGTACTTTTTAGACTAATCTTTAACTACTTTCTAATCGTGCTTTACATAGTACCATATGATAGAAGCAGAGAGTTAGAAAGAGCTGAACATTATAACTAGTCTTTAAAGTAGATTTTTCTCAGTTTATTATCACTTTTTAAACTCATCTCTAGCTACTTCCTAATCGTGTTTTACACAGTACTATGTGTTAGAAGCAGAGAGTTAGGAAGAGATAAACATTATCATTGGTTTTTAAAGTGATTTTCTTACCTTTTATTTGCAGCAGCATGAATGGTGTCTAGTGCCATTAGAAAGTGGTTCTTTGCTTTCAGTTTATTTCAAGTTATTCATTTCTTTCAAGCTTTTCCTTTTCAGCAAGTAGTTAGAAATCACCTTACACACACACTCACTCATCTGTTTATAAAAACTCCATTCCATCTTAGGAAGATAAACTGTCCATAAAACAACACCCCCAAAACGACAAAAAGCTCTAAGAGGTTGCTTAAGTACATATAGTACACCTTCACTTCATCAGCTTACGAGCCCCGGGTTGACAATTAATGACATCAATTTAGGAACACTAAATTGACTAAACATGTGGCTTACAGGAGGAGGTGATGGAGTATTTACTAAACCTCTGCCCCTTTACCTCTATCATGTGGGATTGGGCAACCTCAGTCTTCAGGAAAACAGACAGGGATAGACTCAACATCACAAACACTTTGAAGAATTGGAGGAAAGACTTCTCAAGTAATGAAATCATTAACAAGGCTTGGAATTTGGTTCCAGGCTTTATTATATGGTATGTATGGAAAGAACGCAATGGCAAAATTTTCAAGAACAAAATAGGCTCAACCCAGAGTATCATTGTACAAATTTTAGGACAGCTTAAAGATGCAGTAGGAGCCCTTATTTGGAAAATTCCTGAGGACCTCCCTTCACCCCAAGATGCTCACATACTGATGCAGTTAGGTCTCCATTCTTTGGTTCCCCAAGGCACTGGCAAGGGTGTGAGCAAAACAATTGTTGGTAAAGATATTTGGCTACCTCCTCCTCTTGGTTTTTTGAAAATCAATATAGACGAGGCCTCTAAGGGAAACCCAAGGAAGGTTGACTATGGCGGTGTCATAAGAGATGAGCAGAGGCACATAAATAATATCTTCCATAGTCATTTGGGGATTGCCACAAATAACATGGCAGAGCTTATGGCCTTAGAGCAGTGCTTGGAAATCATGATGGAGGCAAATTTACACAACACCATCATTGAAGCTAACTCTAAACTGGTCATTAATGCGGCCAAGAAAATTTGTAATGGAACGACACATGGAAAAGTGTCAAATCATTGGAGGCTCTCGCGGTTCTTTCAACGTATTCATTCCCACTTGCAAACCCTAAGAACAGTTAGCCTTGTTCATATGTTAGCTGATCATCTGGTGAATGAAGGGGTGCTATGTAAGGAAAGCTATATTTGGTATGACTGGAAGGCTATACCCTCTGGCAAACTGCATGATGATTATCAATGACGAGCAGACAAAGACATGGTGAATCTCCAGACCAATGAAGAATGAGCAGGAGGAAGACCAGTGGGAGATGAAGGAATGGCACAAACCTGAAGTGAAGAGAAGGATGAAGAGGTAAGATGAAGGAACGACATAAACACGAAGTGAAGAGAAGGATGAAGAGGTGGGGTAATTATGCACAGGAGTCGTTAGATCATGGAAGCTCAATGGACATAATTGGTGGAAAAGATAAGCGGGAGTAGCAGGAGTAGGAGAGGGTGGAAGTCCTTGAACCCGTTTGAAGTGCCACTTTTAATCCTGACCGTCGATATTTTTACTTGCCGCTGATGTCATGTGCCTTTAAGGGGGTTCAACTACCTGTAACCCGCGTGCTAGTAGAATAGGCGCAGACCGTAGGTTTTAAGTGCCCCCGATCATTGAATGGATATCGGTTTTTAAAGTGGAGAGAGGTTAAGTCTAAGAGTGGACCCGAAAATTATAGACCAAAGGTTCATTTTCCTTATCGGGTCCGGATTGCGGTTAAGTGGGGTGCAAGTCTCTGGCGTGATGCTTTTTGATTGGATATCAGGTTTCAAAGTGGAGGGAGGTTAAGGCTAAGAGCAGACCTGAAATTTTACAGACCAAAAGTTCATTGACGATATCGGGTCCAGATTACGATTAAGTGGTGTGCAAGTCTCCGGTGTGAAGCTTTTTGATTGGTTATCGGGTCTCAAAGTGGAGGGAGGTTAAGGCTAAGAGCGGACCCAATATTTTATAGACCAAAGGTTTATTGACGATATCGGGTCCAGAAATCGGTTAAGGGGTGCGCAAGTTTCTGAAGCGATGTTGTGTCAACCGCCAGATTCATTCGCAGTTAGTATTTCGGTAAAAGAGGGTAAATTTGTTTGTTGTGTGATGTTGTTGTTTGTTTTCATCAACGGGTTTGTCTTTTACTGGGCTTTACACTTGTAAAGACGTGTACTATATGTAATCATGTTTTCAGTAAATTGAAGGCTCCACTCTTATTTGACCAAAAAAAAAATATTATTGTAAACTATGGTTAAACAAAATTAACCATAATAAATCAAAGTCAATGATAATAAACTATGGTCAATCATAACCATAGTGAACTATGGCTAGCTAAAGAAATCTTCTAATATAATAGAAATAGAACATTATCATAACACATCAAAACTACAAACCAAATTTTGAAATTTTTAACACACATCACCATTCCATTAAAAAATTGTCCTTACTCACTTCTGTCCACAAGTTGAAGTGAACTTTTAATCTTAAGCAAAATTTTAATCTTAAAACACAATATTTAAAGTCATTTACTCTTAATACAATATTTAAAAGGTCCTTAATGTTACAATCACAACTAGACACCCTGCTTTTACCACGATGAGGACTCTAGATACACACTTATATTCTTTACGACTATTTATTTAGCTATACCAGCAGGATTAGACACATTATGCAGAAACTTTGGATAACTAATTAATGAAGGGCCAATAATGCCAGTGGAACATGGATAACATGTTTGTTGTTTGCACTCGTCCTGATCCTGCACAACATAAACCTTGCCATGATGAGCGCAAGTCATAAATTGAATGACGATCAGGATTATGACAAAAATGCAGCTGGGGGAGTTGATTTCAGAGGGGAACTGAGTTGGAAGAATTGCAAATAGAGTTGGGGTAGGGTATCAAGGATACCTTGATGACAGAATGCAAAAAATCCATATGTGCGTGTTCCCAAAACAATAAAGGAAACTATTGCTATTCACTAGTCTTGAAGTTGAAAGTAAATTGTGGAAGAAGTTAAAAAAAAAAAGTCATTAATTCACAAACAAGATTTAAGAGATTTCTACTTGCAAGTTATAGCCAGATGAAAAAAGCATCATGCCACTCCATCTTTTGCACATAAACACAAATATCCAATAATGCATCCACGAATATTTTTCTATCCTCTGGAAATGACCCCACGTCTAAGAAGAACTCTCATGCTTCCTCGTCTAGGACATCAATACTAGCTTCTAGGCATTTGAAAAGCCCTTCTTTGTGATAATATGATATTGATTCACCATTTAATAGTTTCTTCTTGGCACTCTCCCACACTGGACGAGGCTCACCATGCAAAGAGCTTCTTATCACCTTCAAAGCAAGTGGCGGACCTTTACATTGTGTTTGCACCTGTCATGTATACAACTATAACCATATGTGATCCTCCCCTGTCATCCCATGGATAATTTATCACATTGAATCATATCACTATCACATCAGAATCGTCATGTCGCTATCACGTAATTATATAATATATCACACCCGAATGATCACATCACTATCTCGCAAGTATAATAAGAAGGTGCAAGCCTCATTAACTCCCTCTGAAAACCAAAACCAATATTATATTGGGCAATTGCACTTGCTCCGAATATTTCTTCTTCAAGCATAGATTTCTACACTCACTATCCTGTGAGAATCAATTGGTGTAATCATAAAACACCTCCATCCATTATCTTACCACCTGAGAACCATCAAGTGTGTTTGTGAGCCATCAAAGATGTGGTGTAGTTATTTTAAAGCTAAGCCTCTGCAAAGTATTACTACGGTTCAATCATTAATAAATCTCCAAGTCAAGATAATAGCGTTGTAGGTTAAAGATGAAAGCATTTTACAATTATAGGATATAAGATGGTCAGTGATTATGAGGACAACATGTATGCTATCAAAGTAATTTTTATTTTGATTTACTCTAGTAGAGTTCAGAATTCTTTTAATCAAGATGTATCATGTACTGACAGTTTTGGATGATATCTAGTATAACAAATTATTTTTCTTAATCTATTTCGGAGGTTACTCTCTTCAGAACTGTTCTTCATGAGGAGTTTTTCAACAATTTGAACAGTTAAGATTGTATACCGTATCACTAAGTATGATTTTTTTTTGTTTTTTTGTTTTTCTTCTGGAATTGAGTTGTTATTGTTGAATTGAATTTATGTTGATTATAGATTTCTGAAATATAAAAAAAGGAGTGAATTTTTTACCCTTTCGAGACTATCAAATTCTAAAATATTCCCAAAATCTGGAATCTACATAGAATGCCTAACTTTTCTAAGGATGTTCAAAATTGAATATCATTCAATCAAAATACAAGATTTTTTTATTTTTTTTATTATTATTATTTTTTTTTAATTTTTTTTCACGATGCTGACAGTGACATTGTAAGTGTTTATGTACAATGTTCTTTCTTTTTCAGCAAGCAAATAGCTTTAATGTTAAATACAACATACTGTAAAATGTTGCTATCAAAATCAACAAAATCAAGATCATGCAAGATTAGATATAAAGTAAATTTTGATTTGATATTAATCTAATTTTTATACTAGATGGAAAATGATATACTCAACTGTAAAATACTCCTATCAAGATCATACAGACTAAATATCAACTCAAAATGTTGCTATCAAGATCATATCGACACACTATATCATCACACTCATTCCACTATAGATATCAACATACTAAACTATCATACTCATTCCACTGTTATCAATAGACTAAACTATCATACTCATTCCACATACTCATTCCACTGTTTTGCACTAGACCATCACATTCATTCCACTAATTTGCATGAGTAGTCTATCACACACATTTCACTATTTTAAATAAGAACAAATTTTTACTTGATCGTGTGTAGTTTGCAAATGAAAAATGGATGAAAATGAGTAAATTGTCAAATCTCTAAAATATATTAAAATCTACAAACTAAATAAAAATACCATTAACCAATGTAAACCTAACCTAAACCCCAACACCACCTCTGAGGCAATTTTTAAATCCAAATCCCACCCCACCCTAGACCCTTTCTATCCCTCTTAGACATACAACTATCCCTCCTCTAACTAAAACTATATATAGGGAAAGCCCTCGTATCTCTCCTACAACAAAAGCTAAACACATAAAAAATGGTTGTAAGAACTAACTTCAATTAAAAAATAATAATAAATAAATAAATTAATGGTCTAGTGTCACGAAGCAAAAGTACAGTTGTGGAAATGTGGAAATGGAATGTTGCCTCCTCTTCCCCATTGAAATGGAACGTAATCACAGAAAGTAGTGAAATGAACACTCACACCCAGGCTTACCACCGACATCCGTCCACTCAATCCCCATCCATTGCCCCTTTCAGCACGGTTTCACTAATAGTTTTTCGATCGGCAAGAATATTTTCATCATTTTTCACTACAAGTGAAGAGAATTTAGTCTGCAAAAAAAATGACATGACAGAATGAAATTAGTATCCAAGTAACCGATCTAAACCACCAATTAAACCATGTTTTTCGAATGCAAATTTAATTTATCTAAAACACTAGACATTATACTGATCCCTAGTAACATAGTAACCTTGGCTGTGTCAAGCTGCAATTAAGGCCTGGGCATGGGAATGTGGTCATGAACGCCTTTTTGGACACATTCCTCATTGGGCAGGAGCTGGTGCTTGTCTTCCTAAAAAATGTCAAACACAGTAGTTGTATCAAATCCCTTCATATTAACAGTTGTTGCCTCTCCTTTCATATTAACATTTGTTGCCTCTCCTGACTGAACAGAAGTGATCATTCGCTCTATATCCTCACTCAACTACAAATCAAAACTACTCACAGTAAATAACTTTACATAATTACCCAATTAATGTATATGAATTTGATCAAATTGAACTAAATGAATCCATCAATCTATACCTTGGAGACCTTGTTTTCAAGGGATACTACATCCTCCACAATATTTCCTTTGGCCTCAGATTCTACAAGAACTGAGTTTATGGGCTTACGACATTTATCCAGGATTTTGGTAGAAGATGAGTTTTCGAAAGTCGACTTAGGTGATTTCCCATTCGTGTTGGAAAATGGAATAGAATGCCCACATGATAAACTTTTCTCCTCTAGATATGCAACCTACACCAGTGCAGGAATGGATAATAGTTTAGATCCTATCAATAATACTCACATGGTTTCGTTCCTCCCTTTAAAAAAGGTGTGTAAAACCAAACCAAATCATCATATATGCTAGATATTTGAAGAAAAGTACTGATCCCTATAACAATCCCCACAGAAGCACAAGGATGTGTACCGAACCTGCAAAATTGGGGAAAATATAACCAGAAAATTGAACATGTTACCACAGAAGCTCGAAAACGTGAAGGGAGGTTAAATTTCTTTTGGGGATGGTTCACAATACTAACCATTCTCTGCCTTGGGGTTTTTCGTCATCCAAGTAAAGTAAATCAGGGTTTTTCTCTTATCACTTTTTGATAGGGTTTCCAATCGATTATGCGGAGCCATTGTGGAATGAGGTGAGACACAAAAGTTAACCCTCGAATTTCACACAAGGATGTCGAACAATTTGAAAGAGACACTTTGGTTAAGAGTTGGGGTAGGGTCCCAAGGATACCTTGATGACAAAATGCAGAAAATCCATATCTGCATGTTCCCAAAATAGTGAAGGAAGTTGTTGTTGTTCACTGGTCTTGAAACTGGAAGTAAATGGCGGAAGAAGTTAAAAAAAGTCATTAATTCACAAACAAAATTACACTGAAGACTGTAATAAACAATTCCCCATACATATCGAGTTGTTCCTCATGTCGTTTGGTAATGAACAGGGCTTAGGGTTAAATGCACGCAGCAAAGCCACCGAACTGAGTTGGAAGAATTGAAAATAGAGTTGGGGTAGGGTCCTCATACATACCGATCTGTTCCTCATGGAATCTGGTAATGAATAGGGTTTAGGGGAACAAGGTTTAGGGTTAGATGCACGCAGTAGAGCCACCGAACCAAGTTGAAATTATTGCAAATGGGATTATGGTTATAATAATGCAAATCAAGATTTAGTTGACTTGACAGTTAGTAGTATCTAATGGTGGAAAAACATTTAATTGTCTAATAATGGATCTGACGGTCAGGATTATGACAGAAAAGCAGTTGGGGGAGTTGATTTCAAAGGGGAACGCCTTACGACGTAATAATATATGAAGTAATATATGAATTTATAACTTTATTTATGTTCGTTGTACACACCCTTTTTTTTCCTATCAGCTACAAAGGGTATCGACTCTTTTAAAAGAATTCGTTCAATATTCCTTGAATGATAATATATATATTTACCTATATTTTTAGGTAAAGATGAGTGTCGTGAAGAACAATAAATATTTTACCAAGATTAAAAACTCTTTATTCATTTTCTACTGTCAGTGATGTTAAAAAATAAAGCAACTGTAAGAAATTTAAATATTTTACTAAAGTGAAAAACTCTTCATTCATTTTCTACGGTCATTGATGTTAAAAAGTAAATTAACTGTAAGAAATTAAAAAAATAAGATGACGATGAAAATCTGATGTTAAAAAGTAAAGTAACTGTAAGAAATTTACAAAATAAGGCGGCGACGAAAATTTGACTAACACTGCTGAGGATAATTTATTTTTTGTTTTCCAGGAAGGTAGATTTCAGTCATATGTTAAAGGAAATTAGTGTAATGAATGAATTTTATCTGTAGATTAATTTTATTAACAATGTGCTAGGGGACAAAGGGTTCTCAATCCAGAGGTACATTTCATAAATGCCATGTGACGAGATCACTTATTCACAATTCTTTAAATGTGACTCACTGGGAGACTAATGTCACTGGTGCAAAGCTCAATTCATTGACAATGTTTTAGGTGTCGATGAGTTTGTGAAATCTAACCGAATGTGGCAGCATATGTGGAAAGCTACTGTTATATGAAGGAAGATTTTTGTGTTAAGTAATATGTGTGAAGATTTTTGTGTTAAGTAATATGTATGAAGACTCACTAACAATTTTATATTCAACCATTAGAGAGTGAATGTAGGATAAGATTTGCAGGTCCATATTTTAGCCCTCAACTTTGAACAAGTAATAAACAATGTTATTACCAACCAATTTCTCACTTAAGTTAATTTTAAAGTTCTTAACACATTTCTAGACTTTGAATCTAAATTACCCAGTTATGGGATCATCCTAGATCACAGATTGGTTGTTGGTACCGTCTCACTTTTCTAGACGAGATATTAGAAGTTTTGACAAAAAAATTGTGAGACTTACAATCTGCCACTAGTACAAACATGGGTTATATGTAAACATCCAAGCCTCTTAGTTAATAAGAACTTGAATAAAAGGAGTTTTAAAACCTAAAATAAAAGCACAGGACGAATATGCTTGTCAACTTAGGATATATATATATATATATATATATTTAGTGTTTTTCTTATAGGTGGTGCTTATAGGTGGGTTTCATGGCCCAGATTTTGAACCTAGGCTCTGATACCATATGTGAGGATCCATCCTAGGGTCCTTTAACTAAAACTAAATTTATTTAATTTAAACACAATAAGAAGAGAAATAACTTATTTATAACTCAAAACTTATTTGATGACAATATATAATTTTTTTCTTTTTACAACATATTAAACAAGTAAGAATTTCATTGCAAAAATTTACATAAGTAATCAATAAATGGAAAAATATAATAGCTTGGTTGAGATGCTTCTGACTCTATTGGGATGCTCCTCTCAACTACCAGACTGAATTTGCCTTCCAGCCAACTATGAATGATTTCCTAGTCCAGGGAACCTCCACAGGTTCGCTAGCCCTTCGAGCCCAAGTCCAACTACTTGTAGTGTGTCCAAGTTAAACAAACACTCTCCCTTCTCTTTCTCCACATTCCTCCCCCAAAACAAAATCCTCCAAAACCAAAACCAAGACCAAGGACACCCCCCCCCACCCCTCCTCTCATATTCCTTCTCCTTTTATGTTTCTCCCTCCCATCCACCTCAACCACCTATCATTAATGACATGACTGCCCCCTCATCCTTTCATTTTAGTATCCTTGTCATTTCTTACCATATCTTATTCAAGTATATTTGAGAAGACATTTTGGGAATAAAATATGGATATTTAATATATAATTAAATTGGAGAAGACCCTATCTTTTCAAAAGTAGATTTGAAAAGACACATTGAGATATGGATATTTAATTTGGAAATAAATTTGAGAAGACCATATCTTTTCAAAAGTAGATTTGAGAAGACACCTTGGGATATAGATATTTAATTTGGAATTAAATTGGAGAAGACCATATCTTCTCAAAAGTAGATTTGAGAAGACACCTTGGGATATGGATATTTAATTTGGAATTAAATCGGAGAAGACTATATCTTCTCAAAAGTAGATTTGAGAAGACACTTTGGGATATGGATATTTAATTTGGAAATAAATTGGAGGAGACAATTTCCTATCCAAAATTAAATTTGAGAAGACAACTTGGGAATTGAATAATAAAAATATTAAAAGTCATATCAGTAAATAAAATTACAGTTTCACAAATGTAGGTATATACCAATATTTCTTAATAATTATAAGTCAATATTTTCAAGTTAATTAAACACCAATAAAAATTTGCATGATAGGATCAATTAGGGCATTATAGATGTCCTAGCCACTGGTCTACTATCAACCCAGAGGCTATCTCTAGGAAGCTTTCTATGTGTTCTGAAGCACTTGTGCTACAGGTGCCAGAAAAAGTGACAACATGACCCTTGAAACAAGGAGCGAATGAGAGAACATGTGAAAGCAACATAAGAGAACATGGTTGAAAGGCTTTTAATTATGACGCTTTTTTTGTTGGAAGGTTTTATTTGGTAATTTAGTAGGGTTATTTTATTTGATATTTCAAATTAGTTTAGATTTATCTTGAATTTATTTATTAAATGTAAAGAGGTCAAAATTTTTGAGGTACAAATATGATTTTTTTTTTAATTTTTGGTAGATATGAAGTTAAAATAGATTTAGAATAGTTTAACTAACAATTGCACTACATGTTGCAAAGGAAATGTAGTAAGGTGGTAACATAGGAAAGAGTAAAATAGAATAAAGAAGATGTGATATTGGATTTAAGACCTCTGTGGTTTAATTGAATATATAAATTATAAATATGAATTATTTTATTTAAAAATAAATTTTAGGTTTGAAGAATTGTTTGGATAAAGAAATTTGGTTTATATAGCCTAAGGTTAGTATATATAGTATATAGAGTATATTCACTTAGGACACAACAAACTGACTATAGAAGAAACATTATAATTTATGTAGAAATTATGTTGAGTTATAGTGCAATATTTATGAATGTAATGAAGACTATTTGTAATGAAAATTGCTATCATTGTGAAAGTTATCTACAAGTCAAAATATTTGGAATTCCAATAGTGAAAATTGTTGGCCATTGTATGTTGGAGCCCTAAAGGAAAGTGCATTAGCCTAATGGATTGTTGATTGGTGAAACTGATCCCATTCCTTAGATTACAAGCTGACGGGAAAGAGTGTTATGGATTGGGGTTGTTGTAGGTGAAAAATTGATTATGAATAGAGGAATTAGACTATGTGAAGAGATTTAAAGTCAACCATAGGTAAATCACCTTTATGGATTCATAGTTTTATCTCAAGGGTTGACCTCTATTACAATGAGAGTTGGTGCAACAGGGAGCCTATGGTTGGGTGGAGTGTCCCTTTTTCACAATCAATTAGTAGATACTTCCTAGAAATGTAAGTGTTCATAACTTGTGATTATGTTGCATTAATGTTATTTTCTCATGGATTATATTACTTTCCAGTTTGTTCAATTCTATTTGAAAGTTTAAATCTGCATCTTAAATTTATGATTTATTATCACCAAATGGTTTAATTATATTGTATAAGCATGCATTCTAGTGACTGCATATGTTCATTCATTAATATTGTAGTTATAAAAACAAAAAATCATAAATCTAAGTAACAAATTTGGAGGATAAATTGGTGGTTTCAAGAAGGGTATTGGGTAGAAAAGTCAACCCAATTATTGCAATTTAACATAACAACATTGAAATCACTTTTCAACATATTTTAAGTATATGACCATACAAGGCAGAAAAACATGTGAACCCTAATTGAAAGCCATATTGTTTCCTGATATCCCATCTTCTAGATACCTTGCATCTCAGTGCCTATGATATTTTCCACTCCCACTCCATGAGATCATTTGTCATCATGTTCTCATTTAATTAATCTCTTGACAACTTCTCAATTGTGCTTGACATTGGGCCTAATGCTAATTAAGAAAGATCAGACACACAATATGAACTCTCTCATCACTCCCCATCTATTTCACCTTCTTCAGGCTCTTCACCTTCTTTTTGTTTCCCTGGATTCCTTCAACCAGATAGGTCCTTTTGTGCTTATGCCAAAAAGTTGTTGTTGTTGCAGCAAGAGACTACTTTTCAACTAAACCACTTTCATACATCTTTAAACAATTAATAACAATGTTAAAACTTTAAATAAAAGAATATGATAAAAGGAAAAGGTCAAACCATTATTCACCAAATTCCCACACTCAACGATATGAAATGAAATGAATCATTAAACTCAACTATATGAAGTCGTTAATAATTTGATAATTAATTTATAAATGGAAAATGCCTACAGGTAAAGTTTGTCTCTATATTTCTTTCGTATATGAATTCGCTAATTAGATGATTTAAGTTATAAATTATATAAAGATATAAAGTGATATTGTTATAACGTTATATTATATTTCATAGTTATAATGTTATATTAAAAGTATATTAAACTTACATATTGAAGTCATATGTAAATTTGTTATTAGAGTTTATGAACTTGTATATTAAAGATGAAAGTTATAAATTATATGCTTGTATTTAATAAACTCATTGAAGTAATTTATATATTTTTTCCAGAAATATCTTAGCTCGATGAAGGAAATATACAACTATGGACTTTCTTGGCCATGGTAGTCGATAACAAAAAAATTTCAAACATTATTGAGATTTGTTTCAGGGTGGTATCCCAATCCCAACATATGCCAAGAAGGATCAATAGGATGAACATGACCATTAAATGCAATCAATGTTGGTGGTAGAGTCCCTAAATGCTAGAGAGTCAGATTGGAATTTAGATTCTGCAAAAATACCATGTGCATGCTTAGTGAACTGTTAACTTGTAGATCTAGATATAAAATACCAATGGTAATCCAAAATTTATAAGCTAAGCTTGATCAAAGATTTGAACAAACAAGGATAACATTCAACTTACTTCTTTAATCCAATAATGATAAGTTTCTTAGATGTTTGTCTTTCTCTAGGCTTGAAAATCAAAGATGTTCATTCCATATAACCATGAACATTGCTGTGGATCAAAATTCTTTGATATAAGGGAATGAGAGAAATTTAGATATGTTCTAAATTGTTTGGACATAACCCAGTGGTCATCACCTCTACATGTTTCAACTGCTCCATTGACCTTTCCATGAAGGTCAATATCCCAGAGGGGAGATAAATCATGCTGAACAACTATGTCATCATCTAGAAAAATCACCTTATGGAGGTTTGGGAAGAGTTGTTCACAAAGATGAGTTAAACTTTAGTAAATTTTAAAACATATACATAGACACCCACATCATTCTCTAAAGGAAATGCAAGAAACAATAAATCTCTCAATTAGACAACGCTCTAATTCTATTTTCATGATGCTCCTAGTCAAAAGAAGTCTAAAATTAACACATTTCTCTAATAGGAAAAAAAGAAAAGTTAAAATATTGCTATCAGGATTTTATATTTTCTAAATTTTAATTACCTTTGGAAGATTGATGCATAAATGATTCATTATTGATATGTACTTTGGGCTTCGAACTTGCAGTTTGGAAGCTACAATCCTTGGAGAGTCATTTAAATTTGTCCCAACAACATGGTATCCATGGAAATACCTTTGGATTTCAATGTGAGTCTCCATTGCTTCCAAGATAAACACATTATCTTTTTTAACCAGTCAAATTGATGTACTCCTTTTACCTCTATAACGGAAGGTGGAAGATTATTCAAAGAAAACCATGAATGCATTGTTGCATATGTCTTTTCTTCTATGATGACATGAAATAATATATTTTATGGCTTGGATATAAGCTCTTACAATTGATGCAACTATCATTGATGGTGCAAGTACATTATTAGTTGCCAAAACAAAGTGATGGTATGAATTGTCTATGAGGCGAGGAACCAATTGAGGGGTTGGTAGTTGTCTTCGAGCTTGAGCATTGGAGAAGTACTCATCTGCTAACTGAAGAGTGAGACAATTCATGCCTTTTGGAATGCCACTGGATGCAAAATGTCTATACAAATATTCTTGTAGCTTTGATGATAGGCAAATGAATTCTACCTCTATTGATGTTTTGGAGGAACTAAGTATGTTTTGTCTAAAAATTCTAGATTTTTATGAACCTTTTAATGGACCTTACAACTTATGGAAATGAAACAAAAATCCACTACTAGTTGAGACGACCCATAAACATGTTCAAAAATATCAACACCCCTGCTTTACAACACCCCAATTCCTGCTGACAACAAACCAAGCCTTGTTGATAAGACAAATGCAGTTTATCAATATACTGTCCACTAATCATACCTTTGTGATGGAAATTAAATATTTAATTTTATCACCATGGTTTGTTGTAATCATACCTTTGTGGTGGAAATTAAATATGTTTTTGATTGGGAATGCTCGACCGCAAAGGATTGTTAGGAACACATTTGCATTACTTAGTTATTAAAATAATGAAGCAACATTAACCCATTGTTAATGGATACTCCTAACGTTTGGTGCATGTGCCTTTCTAAAACCTAAAATTAACATGAAATATATTGGAGAAGACGTAGGTGCCAATAGGTGACTTGTTGTTAGCAATATCAGTGAATCTACAATTACAATGGAGGAAACCAAGAGTTCACCATATTTCCGGTTTATCCTCAACATTCAGGTCCAATTTATTCTACTCATTAATTTTGAATGCATATTGAGTTTCCCTGTTTCATCAATACCTTGGAGTTCCCTAACGCCTGTGTTATTGGGTAGGTTGCATCCAAATAGATGGGTCAGAATGGGTTGTATTCCTCTTGCTAATTTATCTGTAAAAGAATTTTCTCTTGCACATGCACTTTCTATGTAGACCTAGTAAGATGGACACATTGTTTACCAAGTAGTTGGATAATTTGTTCCCTTCAGCAATACTTCTTGCTTATTTTCATATACCTTGAATAATGATGAGTGTGATAATTGATTTTGTATACGAGTTAACAAAAATGGAAAATTTGCAAACAAAATATGAGTTTCATGGTAAAATAATGTTCTACATTCCATGCTCCATACATATGTTATATAAGTTCACAACTTTCGATGCCAATCAAAATCATTACTGCCATAGACAGTGATTGCAAGTTACAAATTTAAATACCCCATATTGAATAAAAACAAACAAAACATACATCAAATCCTAAAAAACTTGCTCCATCATTATTTCTAGATGTTGCCAAGGAAACACCATGAATATGACCATACAAACCCCTGTACTGCCTACTACACTTCCTTGACTCTATTTATAATGATTCTAACTATTAGACCTTTTTTTTGAAAGAACTAACGTCTTTGAATATAAGTTTTGACTTTAATAGTAATTTTGCAATTAACAATGCTTTTGGATTGGTCAATCATACTACAAGCTTTCTTAATATATATATATATATATATATATATATATATATATATATATATATATATATATATATATATATATATATATATATATATCATGAGATAAACCTCATGCACAACAAGTATGTATACTTTAATCTTTTAAAATATGTGAGTGGGACATCACAATGTATCACACATATTCTCCTCCTTTTAAAAAAAATGTTTTTATATATAAACAAATTCATGACATAAACCTCATGCACTACAAGTATGTATACTTTAACCTTTTAAAATATGTGAGTGAGACATCACAATGTATCACACATATTCTCCTCCTTTAAAAAAAAATATTATATATGGAATCTTGATCTTCGTTGCATACACCTTGACATATTAGTGTATAAGACTTATTTAAAACATATACTATGGTTGATGACATTACTTTTGGCAATGGTTTGTATGACTCCTTTCCTCGGGAAGTGAGGGTGTTTGGTGACACATAACATGAATGATTTTTATCATAATCGAACCATAGCATTAATAGGCTCTCTTCGAGTATACTTCTCAATTCATGCTAAGGTGTAACACACGATAATCATATTTGTTAGGTAAGGATTAACTTGGGTATTGATTTAATATTAGTCTATGTTAGAGGTTTCTGGATGTTGTTCGACAATTGTATTGCACAACTCACCTTCGTCACAATTCCTTACATGTCACTCATTAACAATTATTGCAATTAGGGTATGAGGATCGATGATTGGGAAAACTTGAGATAGGCTTTGGTAACCACCTCATTCCCTCCTTTGTCCCTAGGCTCATTCGGTCTCATTCAGTTTCGTCACTCTAGAGTTTGGCTCTGCAACTCTCAGGGTTTTATCCCTGGAGTGTTGTTTCAATCCATACTTGCAACACTAATTCCATTCAACCCAAGCAACAAGAAGGATTATGGCTAACAAACTAATCTCCTTTGGCCATTTTATTAGGGTTTATTTTACTAATTTATTTTCAGGTTGGTTTCATGTGCATATAAACCCACAAGATGTTGTGGCTACAAGTTGAATTGTTGACAAAAAATTATACTTCCCCTTTCGAGAGAACACCCGTGCAGGGGTAAGTTCTCATAGTGAATTTGGTTTTTCTTGTTTTCAGGTTCTTCTCGGCCCATGGCCAAGGTCTCTTCTGGTTCAGTGACTTAGGGTTTTTAAGTCTCAGAGCTCCAAGTCGTCTTTATATGTAAGAGGCTATCATTAGCTACATTTTCCTCAATTGGGGAACATGACTACGAAATTATGTTTTCGCTTTACTTGACTATACATAGATTCTTATTTTTGCAATTGTTATCTACAAATTTTATTTATGGTTAAATGAACAATTGTGTAATGGTATTCATGCAAGTTTTCTTCCTATTATTGTTTTTCCATGCAGAAGGTTAATAATAAAGTTCTCTTTCATATCTTATCCTTGTTATCTTACTCAAAGATTTCTTTTGTGTTATTTGTTACAGATTCAATAGTTTCTTACAACACCTGGTGTAAGATTTTCTTTGTTTTTTTCATTATATAGACAGATTATAAACGTAAAAGCGACAATGCCCATCCTCTATATTTTTTTAACTATTATCTACATATCATAAAGTGTTTTCTTTTTGGTTGGTAAATTTTATTAGTTACGGGGTGTTGGGTAGGACCATCACAGATCCCACCCTCCCTCTTCCCTCAAAGTTTTTTTTTTTTTTTGAATTCTAGGACAAGTGCCCTAATAGTATAGTTGTCATGGAATCAACCCAATTTTCTTTTCTCTTCCTGTATATTCTATTAAAACTCGTCATTCTCTTATAAGCAGAACAAACACTCAACAAACATTTTTTTGTACCTTATTTTCTATGTATATATTGTACTACATTCATTTATAACTGTTATTTCTTGCGTAGATAACAAATAAAAAATATATAAATATGTATATTCTTTACACTTTTATAATCCCTTCATTTAAGTACTCCACTGATGCAAGGTTCTCCTTCTAGTATTAGTGGATATATTTTGCACAACCCTAAACTTTACCTGCCAAGTTAGGGTATACCAATTCCATATCAAGAACATAATAATTTCTTTACAACGTAAATTACTTCCTTATTTTAGTTCTGCAATTATCATTTTAATATCTATTTCACAGAAAAGTAGTTATTAAACCATAAAAAGAAACATTACTAAGTAGTTATCTATGACTTCAAGTGATCCTCTAAATAGTTAACCATGCTTATGACAAAAAAAATTAACAAGTGGGATATGTAGAGAGCTTAGTCGGAATCCACTGCGAGGGGGTTTTGGAAGGTGAAGTAGGAGGAGGAAGAATTGTAGAAGAAAATGCAGCATCAGCCATGGTGGAAAAACACTGAGCGAGCAGAGCACAACCTTTGTTTTTTGCCCCAAAAAAAGGTAGGAATAACCAGTTCCCAAGGGCGTTTTTATAATTGCCTTCGCGACATGACCTCTAACGAAATACCTTCCAACCACCTCTAACCTTCTTTGCGTTCCAGCTACCTTCGCTTGTGATGATCCAAAGGTTGAACATCCTCCAATCATCTAACATATAATCCAACGACGTTGAGAGATGATAGGAAGGTGGAGGGAAGTTCTTCTCAAAAGGAACTTCTTATGTTGTAATTATTAGTTTTTATTAAAACTATTATGCTGTCTATGCATAAATTTCTTTCCATTTTATAAAAAAAATTTACAAAATTTTATATTTTATATTTTTATATAATTTTTTAGAATATATATTTATATATTCAAAATTGTTTTAATTTTTTTAATATATTCTTTAACTAGTTTTACTTATTGTTAAAATTATAAATTTAATTATATAATCTACACAAGTTTATAATTTAATGGATAAATAGATCTATTATAAGTTACTCTAAAGTTTGCATGCTTACCTTGTCTATCCCTAGTACTAAGAAGAAATTTATGTAGATTCGATGTTGAAAACAAAAGGAATGCTTTTGCCATTTCAACCTTTGTCATTAACATTCCAGAAAATAAACTACTATGTAGATATGCATACAATGTGTGAGTCACCATATTTTAAATTTTAAATTTAACAACTAATGTATCAACATAATTTATATTTATCTAGAGCAAATAATGAATTTAGCAATATAATAAAGGAAAATCTCATTTTTGATGATTTCATTTTTGGTGATTTCATGTAATAAAAAAAAAAATTGATTTTAAAGTTATTTTTTCAAGAAGCAAAAACAACACTCTTTTGTATTTATAGAAATTATGTTTGTATATGCCAAAACTCAACCATAATCTCTAGAAAGGTGACTACTTACAATGGTAAAATAGTCTGTAGCATATTCAAAATATACAATATTTCCTACTAAATAGTTGTCCAACTATAAAAATACCATGTACCTAGACTCAATTTATCAGCAATACAAAATAATATCAAAACTGCCCATTGACCATGTCAAAGGCATATGTGCACATACAAAAATACCAAAAAAGTATATACCAAACCAACCTACCTCGAAGATGTGGATTAGATGTGGATAAGTGATGATTATCAATTTTTTAGACTACTCTTAAATAATGTAGGAAATGAAAAAGGAATGAGAGAAGAAATACTTCACCTACTACTTGGAGCTAGCAGATCATTCAGATATAGAGTACTTACAACTTTATTTGGTGAAATAATCTCTAGAAAAACCAACTAATGGATGTTCTTGTAGGGAGGAAAATTGGTGGAGGAGACATGGAAGGATTTGGGAACTCTTCTACTATGTATGGATCATTGTTAAGGGATAGCCATTGTGAAAATAGCAAGAATTCTTGCCATAATGTGACTGGAAGTGGTAGACCTTGGTTATAAACCCTCAGCGCCATAGGCCTACTTTGATAGCATAGTTTTTTGTCCCTAGATTGGTAACTTAGTTGAGATTTGTTGAATCTTTTAGTTTTATGTGATCGAGGATGTGGAGGTTGGGATTTTAGTGGAAAGAAACCCTTAGATTTGTTGATATTATCGGTGCTATGGTATGTGGTATGAGCTTAGAGTTTTATGAAAAATCACCCATCAAATTCGAACCTAGTACAAATTTGTTGAAATTATTAGTGCTATGGTATGTGGCCTGAGCTTGGAGTTTTATGAAAAACCACCAATTGAATTCAAACCCAGTACAAAGTAAATGGGGTATAAATTTTACAAAACTCATTTTGGGCGAGGATAGAGAGGAGATAAATCCTTGAAGCCCCAACCAAATCCTTCTTTCTGGAAAAAAAAAAAAAAATCATTGGAATTTAATGCCTTTAAATAGGTCATATTAAAGAAGAATACCATGAGAAACACCATGGTTAACAGCTAATGTTTACATAACATAACAACATCTCTTCCATTCTAAAATAGTAGTTAAATGTATTAGAAATATACAAATTAATTATTTATTATTAAATATTTAAAGTGAAATTAGAATACACAATGATAAAAATGTGTGTTCTAAACATTATATATATTATATAATTTTTTACACAATCTAATAAAAAATTATTGGGAAAATACATTCGAATTGTTAAATTTATATAAATTGAGTTTCTTGGAATTTTTCAAGGTTTGAAATATGTTTATATATTCAAAAATGCATTTTAAATAACGAAAATATGTATCAAAAGTGATAGTTTTGTTATAATTTTAATGAATAACAAATTTCAATATGATTTTAAAAGGTTTAAGAGAAAAAGTCTTCAAAACCTGTGAAAAGTTGGAGGAGACATTGTTAACACAAGTTCAAGGATCTTATAAAGTCATGATAATTAAATAAAAAAGGATCACCGATGATACTTTCATTTATGACAACTCCTTGGAGGAAGTTCCTTCATACAAATATTTTGGAATCAACATCCATTATAAGCTCAATTGGTATTATAGTATTGAGAAAATGATGAATGGAGGTTGTAAAACTTACTATGGGCTTGAAAACAATTGTAAGTTAGTAGATCTTTTGATTTGGGATAAAAAAGTTGGGTATGTGTTATATTCTTTCCACGAATAGCCCCACGCGTGGGGGGAAGGGGGGGGGGGGGGGGTCACAGGTGGCGACAACCCCCCTGTTTGTTGTGTCGGGTGCAACACCCTGGGGAATTTTTTTTGGACCCTATATTAAGTGGGCAGACCTACCTATGGTTTTGTGTGTGGTTTTCGCACATGGTTTTGGGCATGATGGTTTCTTGCCCATGGTATTTTGTAGATCCAGTAAATGGAACTACATTTATGTTCTAATCCAGGTTTAATGGATTGGGGTTTGTGGATGCTTCAACATGTATATATATGTATTGTAACATTGAAAGGAATATAATGAAAAATCAATCTGGTAGTCTCGATTTTTTGGTATCCACGGGAAAATCTCTGTGTATATCTGTTTTATGTGTTATGCTCTCGCCATTGTTTATTTTCAGTGTTTTTTAGAATTCATATGTAGGTAATTTCTGTATGGGTTTAAAACCTACAAAAAAAATATCCTCTTTGAGACTTTCATCACTCATGTTATTTTATATGGATATAAGGTTTGGTGTCCCAATATATCCAGAGAGTCATGGAGAAATATTGAACATATCCAAAAGCAATTTATAACCTACAACTTCAAGATTAAAGGAAATACGCCCTACCTTATCCTCTTAATTGAAGCAAGTATTTCCCCCATTGAAAGCATGACAATGGCTAGGTATCTTATATATAAGAAGAAATCATATAACATGGATTCCAAGAGGTTTCTAAAATTGTTTCTAACTCTAGACAAAACCCCATCTTTGGTTTAGGCGAGAGTGGCATAAGGATGCTTAGTCTTGGCTGGATCATTGGGGAATAAAGCAGGATATCATCTTGCAGAATCTAGACAATATTAAGAATATTATTCTTCCAAATTTAAGGAGAAATTATGGGACAATAAAGAGCTAGAGGGAAAAAAATCTAAGATATTATAAGGAGGTGATCAACCCCCTTGAAAACAAAATTTATCTTTATGTCTTGACTAGTGTTAAGAATAAAATAAGCACTATCAAGATAATAACTAATTCTCCTAAGCTTCAGAGTGAAATTTAAAATTGGTCAATTCCCAAAACATCATAGGATGAAAGAATTTTTCACATGACATGTGATCCTAAGAAGGTTAAAAATGAAAATTACATTTTTTAGATTGTCCATCTTATACTCACATTTGATTTAATTTTCAAAAGTTTTGTCACACTACCAAAATTATTGACCTTTTAAGTCAACAAAACTATGGTGATTTTGGGAGGCTTCACTCACTTCTTTTTTAAGATAGAAATAAAATGTTAAGAATTATGATTAATCTTTTACCTTTTTAAGGTCTAGTAGACCACATAGGTCTTAATGGATGTTAATCATCGTCATCATCAATAATATACCTATTAAAAAATCAACGTGTCATTTGTGAGAATGTAACCTAGGAGGGTTTTGAGGAGCTAAAGTCTGAACCTTTTCCACCAAATTCATGTTAGCATTAGATCCTCATCATCCTTGTTTGAAACAGAGGAGACCTCATCCTCCATAGGAAACGGGTTGTAGGGATTCCAACTTCTAGCTCTAGAATTTTGAATGTTTTGCTTCTAGTGAGATTTGAACAGGGGACAACTTCGCATGGAAAATTTTAGGGGCTAATATTCGCATGTGGGCTAATTTTCCATGATTTTTCCAAAAAAAAAGATTTTCCAAATTCCATTTTTTTATAAAAATAATTCTCCCAAATTTTACAATATAAAATTATTTTTCCTTAAAAATTGCCAACATTATATAAAGAGTATACATAAAATCATTATAAATTTGAATAATTTTACAAATACATCAACAAACATTTTATAGTTTGCACATTAGGGACTAGTGTGATTCGCCGATGTTTTTAAACTGCAAGATAATTTTCCATCCTTAAAATTTTCCCTAGAGGAAATAATTTTATAAATAACCTGTTTGATTATAGAAGTGGTAGAAAAAAACAATATTCTCATAGCCTAGAGCTTGGGTCCAATGAAAATCACCTATTTTAAATTGATTTGATTTGATTTGCCGGCGCTTTACTAATATCAATTTCAACACAAATTCTACCATAGGAGTAAACACCAAACAACCCACGAGAAGGACCAATTGCAAGGAAACGACCTGAGGAGTTTCTAATTCCCTAAAAGTCCTAATAGTGCCACAAGTGAGCATGTATATTAGGAAGACAGACCCATATTGGAAACTTGGTAATGACTATTGTAGAAGGGTCAAAATATGGCAACCAAGGGTTCATGAACAATTTGACATTGCCCCAGAATTGGGGCCTTTTAGATAAAAATTTATGGTAGTCTTCCGATTCAACAAATGATACAATAATGAAGCCTTTGGAGTAGAAAACGACCTTGCATTTCTTGGTCCATGAAGAATGGATCCATTTTTAAGGATCGTTCGAGCGAGGCTAACTCTGCATAGAGTTGATGGAGGTCCTAGTTGATGGAGGTCCTCAACATCAGGGTGAGAGATTTCTAAGGGGGTGACTTCCTTAGATTTTTCCACTAGAAACAAACCAAGAACTGCCTAGGATTATGTTGTCTTTGGGGAGGGTTGAGCATGGACAACATCTTTATAAGAAATACCATGAGGAGGAAGGCTTTTCCACAACCCCTACTCATAAATGAAGGGCCATAAAAATAGTGGCATCTTTATTAATATTATAGACTGAAAGAGGGGAAGAATTGTTTAGTTGCATAACTTTGAAAAGTAGGTGTTGCATGACAAAGGAAATAACCACCCGAAGCTCTAGGGAAAACTTGAGGTCCCATACCAAATCTATGGAGTAGACCCCAATGAGTAGCAAATTCCTAAAGAGAAGCTTGACAAGGAGCTAAAAATAAATTTAAGGAGTTAGGGGTCGAGGGCATAGGACTGCGAAAGAGAAAGGTAGCAGGCGTTTAACACCATCGCCATGACAACCTATTAACCCCTAGAAAACGACAAAGTAATGAGAAACATGTGAGAAAGTGGAAGAAATGAGTCAACTTCTTCGACTTTTAACACCACATTTATGAGTTGCCATTGCAAATTGTAAGAAGAGGCATTCGAACCCTCCAAGTCACCATAATACTCTTTTGCATTCCAATTGTCCTTGCACTAAGGCAAAATAATAGAGTTAGATCCTTTAGCTATAAATGTCACATTTACAAGCTACCATTGCAAATCATAAGAGATAGGTGAACCCTCTAAGCCACCGGAAAATATGTTTTGCATTCCAATTGTTGCACTGAGGTAGCAAAGAAGATTTATAGAGGGACACAAAGGTGTCCCTTAGTGTCTCCTTCAAAAACCCTCCTTCAAAAAAGGGTTGCATAACCAACGATCCCTTTGCTCACGCAGAAATTAGGGTTTCCTTAGAAGATGTCACTGCCATGATGGCCGCCATTCTCCAACTTTTATTTTGGACATCTCTCTCTCTCTCTCTCTCTCTCTCTCTCTCTCTCTATATATATATATATATATATATATATATATATATATATGTACTCAATATGCGTATTTAAATATTTGATTTATGACCCACAATAAACTTTTTTTATTATCAATATTTTCTAAATATGACATATCAATTGTATATTAAGAATTGAATAAATTACACAACTCCTTTCTAAAAAAAAAAAAAGAATTACTGTACTTTTGTCTATATAAATTATGTTATTTAATATGCACACAAAAATATTTTATTTATGGTTGACATTAATTTTTTGTTGTTAATCTAATTTTGTTCTAAATATTACATGTCAACTAGACATTGAATGAATTACACATAGTATAATACAATAATATTATTTCTACATGCCTTATGCCAACTTCATATTAAGTAGTGAAGGAATTACATATCCCTTTTATTAAAAAGTAAATTAATTATTGATTTTTTTATTATTGTCAATTACTTTATCTCCTTATATATATTTGATGTAAGATTAAGGTGGAAATTGAAGTCTTTTATTTATTGCTGACATCGATTTTTTTTTGTTATTAATATTTTTTAATTTTTTAATAAGTGTTATTTTATTATTTTTAAATTTAACATTACTTGATAACATCTCCCTCATACTAGGCTATAGAGAGCAACCAATACCAACAATTTAAAATAAAGTTATAATTTAATGAATTTTATTATTTTTTTAATCTTGACAATGTGAGGTGTATCATGAGTTAAGTGTTTGGATGTCTATCCACATTTACTACCTATTTAACTGATCTGGTTATACTAGTCTAATTTGAGATCATAATATAGTTGTGAAATATATACATATATATATATAGTAGGGTAAATGGATACTTTCATTAATCATAAAAAAAAAGTTACACATGTAGCTTAATTTCCAAAAGAGGACCAAAATACATGAGATACTTTAGATGAACCAGTTGCCTACTAATAACAGTCGCTTAGAAATAACAACATAGAAAGCTGCTTGACGATTCAATATTTCAAGGGGGAGAATGCCTCTAACATTTGCATTACTTTCCCTGACTTGACTAATTGTTCAATGTCTTCTTCAATCGTGTCTTATTGCTCTTGTGGCCTCATTTTTTAGTTTCTTTGTTAGTGACCACCTTGAAATCCATCTTTTGAACCCTAAGACTAGACTGTGAGGAACTCGAGCCCAGTTGCTTGCTTTGAAGATAGGCCTTATAAAAAATCATAGCCTCATGAGATGACATGACCTTCACATATTTACCATGCCATTCTTCCACAAGGACAATCAGTAGTGGGTCATCCAAATCCATATCCTCTGGTAAGGCTTTTGCTTCAACTTCTTCTGAAGGGGAGCTAATAATTTCTAGTAGTAATGGATTTTGTTGGTGTTCTTCAAGAGACTTCTGTATGGCCTTTGTAGGGTTATGTGATTTATCTTCTATTGACTGCATACTTGATTGAACATTGACTTTCTTTGGAGACTCCTTCAGAAAGGAGAGAGACTTGAACCTATTTTCAAATCTAGGGATTTGGTTAGGATTTAGGGTACCCTGGGAACTCAAATTTCTTTTTATTTGTTGGACATTTCTTGAATCAACTGACATTATCTGATAAGGGCTTTATTTAATTGATTCCTTAATATTCATTAGATAATCTCTAATAAGATGCCTACATTTATAATAGTGTCTGCATATGAAGGGGACTTATTCATAATCTAGAAATTGCTTCCAAACACTATCCTAGTAGTAAATATATATGGAGGTTGGAAGAGGTTGGGACATATTCATGTAAACACAGATCTCTGAATATGAATTATACCTCCCTCTCTTGGCAACCTTCGATACTTCGATGAAGTTGTCAATGATATTGCTAATACCTTCAAGGGTTTCATCCTTATAATATTCCTTGGGAGGAGAAAAGACACAAACCCATATTGGGGCTGCAAGGATATCCTACATCTTTGGGTTATATTGCTCCTTCCATAATTGCATGAAAAGCCATGCATTGTTGAAAAAATATGGCCCTCCTTCAAAGGCCCTCAATTTGTCCTCTAGGATAGAGAAAATAATTGTAAGAAAACCCTTGGACCCTAACTACAAATTGATTTGACCCTGGGAGTTCCATTTATTTCAGATCCACCTAATCAAATCCTTTGTAGAAGGTCGTAATCCAATAAATTTGTAGATCAGAGTGTGATATTGCATAAATTGGATATATTCTATGATCTTACTAGATTGAACCTCATATTTTTGGATCTTGCACTGCTTTAGGTATGCAATGTCCTGAATTTTTAGCTTGCCATGATGCATCTAACAAAGGGTTTGTTGCAAAACTAGAAACCCACTTCATCTAGCTATTTTGTGAAAATGATGTTAAAGATGAGAATATTGATGGGGAATACCAGTAGATCTAGACTCATTGTAGATTCTTGAAACAATTTGGCTAAAGGAAGGGGTGATTCCCCCTCTCACGGAGCCAAGCATAGATGACTATGCAGAAGAAACCCTAGTATTTTCAAATCAGAGCTGAGAAATAAAAAAAATTGATATTTGTATTATACTAATTATGTTGTGATTCAAAATTATCTCTCTCTCTCTCTCACACACATATAATTCTATGATAATAAAATATGTAAGGGGGGAGGGGAGGTGGGGGATAATTATTTGCCTTGAGAATAAAGAAGAATATATGTATTCCTGGGGTTTAGGTCACATTCTAACAACGTTGTTGAAGCATATGCCTTATATCAGGGTTTAAGCAAAATTCTGAATCTGGAAATTCAAGAGGTGATTTTTTTGTGATTCCTTGAATATAATTCATCATTTATATTTAGAATATCTCCTCTCAGATACAAATTTAAGTCAGATTTTCAATTAGATTTATCAGTTGTGTCAGTCTATCCCCAAGAAGAAATGTCTCCATGTTCTTAGATCAAAAAACTGCAAGGTTGATCACATGGCTAATTTAGAGTCAAGGCTAAATCAAGATGAACTTTGGTGGTAGGGAAAAAAGGGTATGTCCCCCTTATTTAACAGGGGCAAAAGGGGTAGATTCTATGTAATTTTTTGTTTTTGTTAGGTCAAATTTGACGAATGTACAAAAAAATATTTTAGATATTGTAGCATTTTGTTCAAAAGATTCAGGGTCATAATCCTGTGAATGGTCGTTGATACATATTCCATTCCGACCATGTCCGCTGGTTTCGGCTTACTTATGTGAATCATGTATCTAAACTTACCTTCTTTTTTTTTGACAGAAACGAGTAGATTGTTATATTAATTCTTGGCTGAAATGCTGTAATTCGGTTTACATAGAGATGCACAATGATCAGGTTTCTCTTCTATCCGACTCCATTTGATTTCCCCTCCACTGAGCTTGCATTTTTTACTAGCTGCAGTTCTTACAACTTTGTCTATCTTTCCTAGACTGCTAATACAAACAAACTGCTTCATTAAAAGACAGTAAAACATATTAAACAGGCTGATTTAAGGAATGAAATCCCAACTTTCCTCTCCATCTCTTAGAAGCGTTCCAGGAGGGAGAAGCACCGCTTTGTTAGCTTCTGCATCGACTTCTTTATTGTTTTCTCTTTTAACATGCAAGAACTCCAGGTTCTGGAAAGTGTTAATCAGAATTCTAATTCTGCTGATGAGTCTTGCTAGTCTTACATCTGATGGAGTGGTTTTATCCACCATGAGCTTAATTATGGACTGAGAGTCTCCAAAGATGATTGCGTCTTTGATGCCCAGGTAGGTGAGCATCTTGAGTCCCTGAAGGAGAGCCAAGGCTTCTGCTTGAATGCTGGAGTTGAAGCCCACTCCCCAGGCATATCTAGATTCGATTCTGCCATCTGCATTTTTAATGACCCCACCAGCTCCAGAATTGTCGGGATTGCCCTTTGCGGCTCCGTCAAAGAACAGAGTTTTCTTTGCCTTTATTTTGCATAATTCATCTAGATCTTCAGTATTGAGGCGAATTTGCCATTGGTTTAGGGGGGGGGACTTGATTTTGTCAATGAATTGAAGGCCCAACGAATTCCCCCAGGCTGCGTCTTGATCGTTGAGGCCTTCCCTGTCCAACTGGTCTCCCATACAGTCCTTCAGATGGCTTTTGATTTTGCTCCAGATCATTGCAGGATCACTCTTTTTGTCATTAAATATCCTGTTGTTTCGTTCCAACCAAATGTGCCAACAGATGATTTTTGGCAGCGCGATCCAGGCTCTTTTTATCTGCTGGTTTTTTGTGCCTCCAGGGTACCTGTAAGCCCAGTTAGCAAAGAGATCTGAGCAGTGGGTGGGCGTGATGACTTCGGCATTCAGAGGGCTTAGCGCTTCTTTCCAGAGAGCCATAGCGAAATTGCATGACAGCATCAGGTGGGCAGCTGTTTCCTCATTGTTTCCACATAGAGAGCAGCACGAGGGGCCGCTGAATCCCCTTTTCCGCAGTCGGTCTTCCATCAGAATCCGATGGTGGCCAAGAAGCCAACATAACACATCGATCTTGGGGATCGTAGGGTGAGACCAAATTCCCTGCCAGGGTCTTGGATCAGGCAGCGCATATGGTTTCTGAACGAGCTGCTTATAACCCTGAGCGACAGTATACTTGCCTGGGGTCTGTTGGACACCTAATCCTAAGTGGGTTAGTGTGGAAGTCGAATGGACAAAAGGAGTCCAAGAGACCTTGGGATCTGAAACCCAAGAGTCACAACATTGTATTATAAATGTACATCTCCTGTTAATAAAAAATGTACTGAATGATTTATCTTTCCTATTCTATGTTTCCCATGTGTGTTTAGCATGGTATCAGAGCAGGCGTATTCCTGCCCTGCATAATTAATGTGAGCCATTTGTTTTGTGGCCTATCTGTGCAGTTTATTTCTGCCATATTCCTTTATACAGACAATATTCTTCCATTCCTCTGTTGTGAGCAGTCCTGGCCCTCTGCCATATTCTTTTCAAGCGTTGCCTTATAATGCCTCTGTCATCAACGCCTCTGTCACCACTGCGCTCTGTCCATAAATGCCCCATTTAAAGCGCTGATCCATTTGCGATTTACTGACTGCCAAGCGTTTCATGATAATTACGCTACTCCTGTAGCTGCTCCACCTGCATTTAATACACTGCTCTCTGCATACGAAACGCTCCTTGTAACTGCTCATAAACATTTTATACCTGCCCTCTCTGTACCTGCGCTCTGGACTGCCCATGAACGTTCCTGAAAGAAGCGCTGTCCTGTCCAGCGCTGTCCATGCTGTCCCATTTCCTCCAGGAAAGAGTCGTTATCTGTAGCAAGCCTTTGAACTTTGGAGCTAGCTTTCTTGCAGAAAATCTTAAATAGAGCGCTCTTGATTTTATGAGCTTCCATCTCAGCTTCTCGAGTTTCTTCTCTCAAGAAACAGAGTATTGAGTCCATGGCCTCCACTGTGGCACGAGTCTGAAACCATGGTACTATGTTCACCATTAATCGGAAGTCCTCATCTGTAAGAAGATTGAAATCGCATGGGACGATACACTCGTCATAGCCGGTGGAGTTCTGCAGTGGAACCAGAGTTCCATGGCCGCTGTAGCGAAAGAAGAGCACGTCTCCGGGCTTGGCCTGCTGCTTCCCTGTGCGAGGAATCCTCCGCGATGGACTGATGGGTGGAGCAAAGAACGCCTCTGTTGAATCGACTGGTAACATAATTGTTTTTCACGCTGCCTGAAATAGTGTGCTGCTTTGAGTATTTGTACAAATGACTGCCGTTGTTTCAAATGAATGACTGTGGCGTCAGTTGAGTTATTGATGGTGGTATTACATTGAGTTATACATTATATATATGTTGAACATTGTGGATGAGCCCCGACTCTGTTAACTGGTATAACGCCTCCACAACACCAATCGACTCCCGCACTGTTGAATACTCCACCATACCAGTGAATTCATAAAAGTACATAACATTGCAGAGCCTGCGAAAAAAAAAAAAACTTATAACTGCTCAAGCGCCGACTGATCTAGTGATTCCGGTGCAGATGCAGAAAATTGGCTGGGTGTAGAAAGTCTTCTGGGCGTATGT
This sequence comes from Pinus tabuliformis, assembly GCA_031772625.1. NCBI lineage: Eukaryota > Viridiplantae > Streptophyta > Pinopsida > Pinales > Pinaceae > Pinus > Pinus tabuliformis. The sequence goes on along the minus strand of CM062804.1, from coordinate 287,486,305 downwards.
ATATCAGATGGCGTGACAGAACATCAATGGAGTTCTGAGGTGATGAGAAGGTAATAGGTAAAGTTTGAGTCTAAATAGAGTGAGGAAATCCTTACTTAACGTGTAGCTCAAGCCGCCTTGGTGATTGTTTTTCGGGTTTAAAATTGTCATGCATGGCAAGGTGAATGGAATTTTTGATGGATTTTATTTGACCATGTAAGATTTTCTCACCGTCTGCCTGGTTTCAAAGTCCATCCTTTTTTTACTTTGTAAATTTTAAGGACAGTTTAGAGCAATTCGGCTTCGTGGGATGAAGTTTTTCGGAAAATGACAATACATTGTCGGGGTTTTATGACAATGATTATCAATAGTAGTACCCGTTTGGCAAAATGTCTGTCCCGTGTGTTTCCGATTTCTTGTCTTCCGAGGGAATAAACAAATTCAAGATGCAGTTTTTGTCGGGTTTCTCAAGATTACTCTTTGAACATATTTGTTTAAAAAGTGAAGGGAATATTTGTTTAAGCTGAACATTTTTGAGAGTCTAGACTCATTCGCAGACAATAGCAGGGTGCACTGAAACTATATTGTGATCCCCATTATCGGTTAGATGCAATTCAATTTTATTTAGTTCGGAGTTTCTCCGAAGTGCGCCTGAGATATTATTGCATTACAAAGCTTCACATATTTCATTACAGAAACATTTTAGCGTGCAGATACAATAGAGATCAAGAAACTATCTAACTGCATCTTACTTTCCAGTTTCCACTAACTTCATCAAAGTATCGCATCTTTATGACCTAGCTGTTCTGGAGCAGGAGCCCAAGCTAAAACGGGAGTCCGATCACAAAGTTCTTAATTTTACGTTCTCAGCGGCAATCGCTGTTCGGATACAAACATCCCTCAGAGCATTCAGTCAGAGTCATTTAAGAGCATTGACTCAGAATCATGTAAGAAATCTAACAGCTCCCAACTGCGTTGAGACATTCATATATCATATATCTCTGATTGCAAAGCAGATCAGCCCTGAGACAAAGGACAACAAAGACAATATAACCGTTTCATACCTACTGTTGCGAAGAATTTCCGATGGTACGCCAATAATCCTCTGTTTTGTTTTGGTTGACTATACTTGCCCAAGTGCTACAACTTCAATGCGCTGAATTTGCTTAAATATTGTGGATGTAATCTAATTCTCATCCAATATCTTGGGTAAAGACCGAACCAGTGGGAGTGCTCTACAAAGAGCGAGTAAAGAAACTGAAATGGGAGATGAATCCTATCACTAATTGTTCTATATCAAATTTGTTGCATGACAATAATGATATAAAATATGCGGTATCATTGTAACGTACATCAGATGGTGAAGTTAACAACATGAATTGTGCATTATGTAAGTGAGCTGAACTCATTCTTCACTAGCGTGCTGGTTCTACCTTCAGGAGTGCTCGAACTTTTTGTACTTCAACTGCAGATTGTGGAAGACATTCATTTTTTCTTGCAAAGGAGTGTTGTTTATGCATGAAAGAAATCAGTTTTGTATATCACTCATTGATTTATTTGTGTGCTGACCTGGAGCTGTATTGAATGCAACGAAAACTGTGATTTAAGCTGCCTGAATACGTTATGATGCTGCCTGAAATACGTTGAAGCTGCTGTTTTAAATAAGTCTGTATGAGGCCTGAATGGTATACAATCCAATGGTATGGTGATTGGTTTCAAATACACTTTGAATAGTTCGAATTCCATCTGCAACCGAGATTCTGTGCTTCTGTTCCTATAGTTGGATCCGATTTGATTGCTGGTGCCATTCATATGTTTAATGCTTTGCTGAGGTTGACCGCTGTAAATTACAGTTCAAAGAATGCCCATGACATGGTGTTATAATTATTAAAGTTTTGATAACCATCATTTCTGAAGGAGTACTTGAAGGATCCAAACAAGTTTGCAGTTGCTGCTGCCCCAGTTGTGGAACTGTATTTAAAACTCATTATAGTTTCTGTTCCTTGATTCATTTGCTGCACATTTACAAAGGATTTTTCTGTGTCTTTGTACTGTGAGTGGGTGTTACTTTTACTCATTGGGTCATAGTTGTAATCAGTCTTTTAAAGGGGTGTAATTTTGACAATGAAGAATATGCCTCAAATTACTGAAGTATTAGAGTTCTTAAAAACTCTGATACATTCCTCTAATCATGAAACATTCCAAATCAGCAAAGGCTCTCTCTCAGAAATTCAGACATGTCTACAATATGCACAAGACAAAGTTGATTTTTTGCAGCTTGAAACACAGCTACAGCAAGAAGAATTAAAACGAAGGAGTCATTCTGAACCTGTTTCTGTTCAGAACAATGAAGCAGACTCCCATAAACAGCAAGTCAATAATGTTACTGTTCATTCAAGTAAAGCAGCAATTGTACATGCAGATGCAGAAACTCAGTCTGCACTTCCCAAGCCCATCATCAGACCTTGGGAACAGCTTGTCCACAACAAGCACAGAACTGGTCTTGGATATGACAAGGACTTGTCCTTTCATATTCCAGACTATGCCAAGCCCATTCAGTTTCAGAGTGCTGGATTCATTTATGACAGTTCACCTGCTCCTCATGACAGTTCAGCTTCAGCTGTTCCAGACTCTGCCCCTCTTCCACAGCAACACCAACAACAACAACAACAACAACAGATCGTGAAATGCCAACACTGTGACCGAGTTGGCCATTTGAAAGATCACTGTTTTGATCTTCATCCATGTAAGCACTGCCATAAAACCAGTCATTCTTCACACAGATGCTTCAGAAACAAACATCCTGCAAGAACAAAGATTCATCTAGGATGGATCGCTTCTTGGCAATGGGCATCAACAGCCAAGAAGATATTCCAAACACATGTCAGAACTTGTTCCAGAATATTGAACAGTCTTGCAGTTGAGTTTTCTCCATCTTCTCACCTTGTATCTGACAGGGGGGGAAATGATGGTCATCTACAAGCTTCAAAGTCACATCAAGCGAGCCTGAGCCACAACCTGCCACACCAGTTTCAGAGTTGTAGCCAGAGACAAAGATGCCCGTGAACAAAATTGAGAACACTTCCTCTAGCAGAAGACACCAGCTTCTTGCCAGTTTTGGAAGAGTTCCAGGAATTGCATTAAGCATTCCAGAGTTGTTGGTCATCCTTAAACCATCACAGATTGAGAACACTTCCTCTAGCAGAAGACTCCAGCTTCTTGCCAGTTTTGGAAGAGTTCAAGGAATTGCATTAAGCATTCCAGAGTTGTTGGTTATCCTTAAACCATCACAGGTTGAGACTTCCCTTTTCAGGTTGAAGTTTTACCTTTTATGCGGGGTGAGACCTCCCTTTTATGGTTGAAGGTTTCCCTCTTTAAAACAATAGGATCACTTCCTCTAGCAGAAAACTTCAGTTTCTTGCCAGTTTTGGAAGAGTTCCGGGAACTGCACTAAGCGTTCCAGTGTTGGTGGTCATCCTTAAACCACCGCCCTTTATACCAACATTTCAGAGAGCACATTCAGCCTAGTGCTGCCATGCATTTTTGTACATTTTGTATTACAGCTCTCTTCTTGGACTCATACATAACCCTTCGGATTAAGGGGGGGAATGTTGGACACCTAATCCTAAGTGGGTTAGTGTGGAAGTCAAATGGACAAAAGGAGTCCAAGAGACCTTGGGATCTGAAACCCAAGAGTCACAAAATTGTATTATAAATGTACATCTCCTGTTAATAAAAAATGTACTGAATGATTTATCTTTCCTATTCTATGTTTCCCATGTGTGTTTAGCAGGGTCGATCCCCAACCTCGTTGATCTGCCTTATTGCTATTTAGAGGTGCTTTGCCATTAAGATGATGTAGAAGATTGGAGAAGTCTTTAGTCAGATGCGGAGGTGCCTCGATGTTTCTCCAGCACTGCCAATTATTGTTTTCCCACTGTGACAGATCCCACAACGTTTTGACTCCAGCGCTGTCCATCCAGTCTTTTAGCAGGGACAAAGAGCAGTCCTCCACAATGGGGTCGCTGCCCATAATGCTGTCTTCCCATATTTTGATACGTTTCCCGTTCCCTGGGATCCAATGCAAGTGCTGTTTGATTAAATCAAGGGCTCTATCACACAGTTTTTGGATCATAATTCCAGAAATGGTTGTTGGATTATCAAGATAGTGGGTTCTCTGTCCACGGAAGTACTTCTTCCACAATACAAGTTGAGCCCAGCCTGGCTTTGTCGCAATTATCCTCCATAGCAGCTTTGCACCCAAGGCAATGTTTTGATTGTTAATGTTCTTGAATTGCAGACCCCCTTCCATTCTGGGCAGGGAGACTGTATCCCAGTTTATTAAGGGTATTCTCTTTTCATTATCTTTCCCTCCTTTCCAGAAAAAGTTCCTGATATACTCCTCAATTTTCCTTGTAATGCCAAGAGGAGCCATCATCACTGCTGACTGATAGATAGGAAGGCTATTTAGAACAGATTTTATTAGCACTGTTTTGCCTGCTAGGTTGAGCAAGTTGTATCCCCAGGAACAGATTTTTGACTTGATTTTATCCAGCAGAGGCAACCAGTCTTTACTGAGGGCTCTTTTTTGGAAGATAGGGAGCCCCAGGTACTTAAAGGATGACCAGGCACATGAGGCTGCAAAACCAAAACAGTTAGAAATAGCTTGAATCGTTCTGGCCTTTATATTCCAACAGTAGATGTGGCATTTGCCTTTGTTGAGGTTACTTCCTGAGTCCTCACAAAAGACATCCAACACTTCTTTGAAATTTTTTGCTGAGGGTAGGGAGGCAGCGCCCAGGAGTAGAGTATCATCTGCGAACAGGGCATGATTTATACTTTTGACGCCTCTTGCAATGTTTATTCCCATTATTTCTTGATCCTCCTGCTTTTTGTTCAAGAGGAAGCTAAGGACGGAGGCTTGGATCACGAAGAGCAAGGGTGATAGAGGGCACCCTTTTCTCAGCCCTCTGGAGGCCTTGAAAAAGTCTGCGGCCCTTCCATTCACCAAAGGGGCGATCCACGGTTCCTTGATACAAGCCTTAACCCAATTGATGAACTTGGGACTAAACCCAAATTTGTGCATGACATCCAACAGAAACCTGTGCCTTACTCTATCAAATACACTTTCAAGATCTAATTTGACCACCATGCCTTTCTCTTTTCGGGTCAAGCTTGAGTGTATCGCCTCCTAGACCAGTATAAAGTTGTCCACAATCTGTCTGCCCTGGATGAAGCCTCCCTGGTTCTCTGGGATGATGGACGGAAGGATAGATTTCAACTTGTTGGCGATCACTTTTGTTATCAGCTTGTAACCTATATTGCAGAGGGAGATAGGGCGAAATCTTGAGAAAGTGTTGGCTTCTTTTTCCTTAGGGATAAGGGCTAAGAAAGCCGAGGTGGTACCTCCTCCTATTTTCTGGCATGCTTGAGATTTTCGAACCATTCTGCCTAAATCTTTTTCCACTATCTGCCAGCAAGTTTGCAAGAATCTGGCGGTGAACCCATCTGGGCCCGGAGCCTTGTCGGGCTCCATGGCGAAGAGGACGACTTTAATTTCCTCATTAGTGACTTCTGCTTCCAATAATTGATTTTTTCTGGCCGAAATTGTTTTGGAAATTATTATCTTTCAAGATATGAAATATTCATTAATGACTTGGATGATAATAATAATACATTAATTTAAGGTTTTTTTCAGTGTTAAGTTAATATTGACGTAGATTTGAATGAGCGACTTATAACAAGGTGTGCCTTAACAATATATTCATTCATTATAAATGCAAAACGCCATAGAAAATAATTTAATCTAAGTTGAGAATATAAATAAATTCTCAATTAATAATTAATTAAAACTAAACAAAACCAAACCAAACCAAACCTTTTTATGAAATAAATGGTTTTTTCCTTATAATAATTCATTATTTAATTTATAAAGTTTTTTTTCCTTCTAATTTATATATATATATATATATATATATATATATATATATATATATATATATTTTCAAAAATGAAATAAATATTTTTAAGGGATCTATTATCATATATATATATATATATATATATAACTTTAATAATAAAAATGCCTACAAATTTATTTTAGTTAAAAACTTTCAAATACGTGGAAGTTAGATTTTTTTGTTTTTTTTTTAAATTGCATTAAATAGAGTAAGCATTAAGATTGATGTAATTATATTTATCTTTTTTCATAATGATAAATAGATTTAACATTAAGTTAAAATGGAAAATAAAATTGACTTTACTTTTTTCTTCTTCATATTTTTTAGGAGAACCACTAGATGTATTGCGTGTTATGGAGGAGGTTTGAGGTCTAATCAGAGGAATTACCCTTATATTCCTAAGCCTAATATAACCACCCACAAGTACTGTCTCTACACTTTTAAGCCTAATGTAACTACCTGCAAGTACACTAGGGGTTAACCCTTTTTTTAAGTAATGAGAATCCCTTATATTCCTAAGCCTAATACAACCACCCATGAGTATTGTCTCTACACTTTAAGCCTAATGTAACTACCCACAAGTACACTAGGGGTTAACCCTTTTTTTTTTAAGTAATGAGAATCGATGTAGAATAGGTAACTTCAATAGATCATCTGCCACTATTATACAAGATACAACTATTCATAAATGCCACTAACAAGTCGATTACAACATGTCTCTAAAGACTTCAACTCGCTTACCTAAGAAAACAAATTGTTTAAAAAACAACTTGAACTAAGATACTTTGACAGGGTTAATCTAATTTCAAACATGGATGAGGCCACAATATTAGTCAACAAAGGTGTGGTTAAGTCCATCGTTCAACCTCATATGAGAAAATAGAGAGATATGTTAAAAACAACAAATCCATAAAAACTAGTGAAAACAGAGAAATATTAATGCCATAAGCAATATTCAAGTCTCTCCAACAACAAGTTTATGCTTTTAAATTGCTTATTTTTTGTGCCATGTGTAAAGTTTGAATTTTTTTGTAAAATAGATATCTCCAACTTATAATTTTTCATTAAAAGATTCTAATTTAAATGTTACAAATTAGTTAGATTTTTTTTGTAAGCTAGATAATTACAAACTTACACCATAAATATATTTTAATTTAAAATCCTTTAAACTTCAATAACTTTACATTTCTTTTATCCTTCTTTTGAATCTAGAAAAAAGAGGTAACAAACTTACACCATAAATTTATCTTAGTTCAAAATCTTTTAAACATCAATAACTTTGTGTTTCTTTTATCTTTCTCTCTATTTGAATCTAAGAAAAGGGAGGCAAGTTTTATAATATAATATGAAAATGAAGTGTCATGGCTAATAGTAATATGACTTATAAGTGCGTCAAATATTATATATATATACAAATTTTTATAATAAAAATGAAAATTTAAGAAAATAATAATATATATATATATATATATATATATATATATATTTATCTAATTGTTTTGATCGCTTTAAATATTTAATAAAATTATAATTGAGTTAATAAATCTGATCCAATATTAAAATAAATTTATGCTAATTAAATTAACATTAATGCTAAATTAATAAAAACCTTATCTATTTGAAAAATATGCAAAACCTAAATCTCTCTACCATTATATTCAAGTAAGTTTATAGTGCATTAATGTAGAGTTGGGATTATGCTAATTAATTAATATTAATGTTAATTAATTGATAAAAGATTTTATTTATTTGAAAAATATGCGAGACTTAAATCTATCTACCACCATATTCAAGTAGGTTTATAGTGCATTAATGTAAAGTTAGGATTGGTAGTTGTTTAGAATTGAGATAGATTTAAATTGGTTGATAAATCTGATATAATATTAAAATAATTTTATGCTAATTAAATTAGCATTAATGCTAAATTTATAAAAACTTTATTTATTTGAAAATTATGCCAGACTAAATTGAGAGAAAACTTTATGTATTTGAAAAATATGCAAAGAGTTAAATCTCTCCACCACCATGTTCAAATCACTTCAATCATCGTAGTTGTTTAGGGAATAATAAAAGACAAAATCACTTCAATCATCTAATTCAATAGAAAATCTAATCTTCACTTCGATGATGAAAAAATTGCAAGAGACAATGACTTGGATCTTTTTGTCCAAGTTTGCATGGTATCACAGATTGTACTTTTAGTTTTTGTATGAGATACCATTATTTTTTGGGTCATGGAAATCTAGGTATTGATATTTTATAATATGTGATTTGTAAGATTTGTTAAAGTTGCGAGAATTGATTTGGGTTAAGAGTGATTTTTAATTAAAAATAAGATTATTAGATTTTTGTAAAGGGAAAATTTTGATACATTTTTATAAAAAATTATAATTTTATAAATTTTAATATTATAGATAGATTTTTGAATTCTATTTTTCCAAAATGAAGTAATATAATCATGTAGTAAACTATCGTTCTCAATTGATAACTAATGAAGTTAGTATTGCAAAATCTCTTAATTTTAACAATAAAACTGTTTTTAATAATTTTTGATATTGTAAAGCAATCTTTTAACTTGAATGTTTGAGTCGACACTTTAAAATTGCAATTTGAAAGGCACACAAATCTAAATTGGAATTTGGAAAAAAAAGTTTAAATTTGTTTGTTTTTGCTTATTTATTTATTTACTAAGTGGTGTGAGCTTGAGATGAGAGTACATTTAATTTTTGGTTTGAGAAACTATGATCTAGGGGTATCTAAATTGTCAAAATCACCCGGGGCTCACCTTGCTTAGGCCACACCAACCCTTATCATGTTTGGATTTTTACTCACATAATTTCGAACCAGTAACCTTCACATCAAAAAATGCCTTAATAATACACGACATCAGTGTCTATTCTATGGACATGAAATATATATATATATATATATATACTTGAAAAATAAATTGTTTGCTATATAATTAACTTATTGCTTCCAAATTTAAAATAAATATATTAAAAAAAAAAACAAAATAAATATATTAATAAAAAAACAAAATTAAATTTTAGAACTAGAAAAATCACATTTTTTGGTTGAAAATTAAATCATGAAAAATTGTACTTTTAATGATAACATTGAAAAGATAAAGGGTTTGATGATTTGGGTTCCTTTTCAACAAGTTTATAATATCACAAATTTTAGTTTTTGCATTGCATTCCAGAGGTTTTTTTTGTTATGGAGTTGCAAATCTTAAGTGTTGGGATTGTATAATACATGAGTTGTAAAAGTTTTTTGTTGTTGTTGTTGAGTTGCCAATCTTAAATGTTGGGATTGTATGATATATGAGTTATAAAAGTTTTTGATATTGCTCAATTAATTTGTGCAATCTAAATTTGTGGGTTTAAGGTTGATTTTTCAACAAAAGTATTACGTGACTTTACTATAATGAGGCCAAATTGTTAGTGCATTTTCTTACCCTTTGAAAAGCTCTAATTTTACAAACCTTGACCTTGTAGATAAATTTTTACGATCCAATTTCATTTGAACAAATTCAATATTGCAATTTCTGCAATCTAAACCTCCAAACGTAAAGTTCAAAAATGGAGTAGTGTAATCATGTACTAAACCACCCTTTTCCTTTCATGAATGAAAGATTCCTTTTGGGGACAATTTTTGATATAGTAAAATATCCTATTTGTAAAATTGGGATTTGAAAATTAAACCTAATCTTTAATAATAAAATTTAAAATAAGAAGAGAAATTGTTTACTATATCATTAATTATTATTTTATTTTTTTAAGTTAAAAAAAAAAAAAAACACTTTTCTAATTTAAAAACAAAAGCATTACATATACACATATATTTTTATTTTGAAAGAAGCAAAACAAGAAATTAAGTGGAATGTTTGAAAATTAAATTAAAGTACATATACACATGTATTTTTATTTTGAAAGAAGCAAAACAAGAAATTAAGTGGAATGTTTGAAAATTAAATTAAATATTTTTATAATTTAAGAAAACATACAATATATATAAATATAAGTAATGTTTCATTACAAATTGGATTTATAAATAATAAGTAATGTTGCTTTACAAATTGGATTTATTATAGAGTTCAGATATAAGTAATGATTCCTTACAAATTGGATTTATTAATATTTATAGAGTTTGATTTAAAGGGCCTTTGTTTAGTTAGCACCTCATTTTTTTTATGTAGAATAAATTTTAGTAATTTAAGATGTAAATATATTTGGTAAGAGTAAAAATAAGTTTATCAATATTTTTTTTAATTATTTATTAATAATTATTGGAAAATAAAAATATTATAAATAAAATAAAATAAATAAAAAAATAATTATATAATAAAATAAAATACATGATATATAATTATAATTACAATTTACCATTAATATATTTTATTTGTAATTTTTATAATTAAAATAAATTGATAACAAGTACAAAATAAATGTAATATGTAGGGTTGTTGTTTAGTACTTGCCTCTTATACAAAAAAGATTTGATAGCAAAATAATCATGTGAGAATAATTATAGAGTAATAAAAAATGTCTATATTTACTTGTCCATATGCCAAAATGATTTCCATTATTTATTTCATTCATAAGAGGAAGTAGATAAATTTTTAAATAAAGTTCCTTTTTAGTAAGGTGAGAATTGAAAATGAAATAGTTAAATTTCAAGATTTTGATAATTGTATTATTAGTTTAAGATAATTTGTTTTGGTAGATTTTTTGCTTTTAGGTCAAATGGCATTGTGTTGTGCAAAGATTTCAATAAAAATAATGGACATAATCACAATAACTATATTTAAAAACATTGCAGATTTCAATATTCATGTAACTCACATGTTTTTTCATAAATTTAAGGCAAGAAGACACATATTCATGTATTTCTTAACTTTTTGCTTTTAGTATTAAATATAAATCTCATGAATTTATCTTTTTCAATTTAAATATGATACAAATTAATATATGTTTGTCAATTTATCTAAAGGAAAAGTTGCCAATGTCAAGGCAATGTGGAAGGTTACATGTGTATTTAAAATGGAAAAATATCATTTCTTAAGTCACTAGTATCACACTTGGCAAAACAACTCTAAGTAATTAATATGTGAAAAAAATGATTATTTATTAATTTAGTATATTGAATTTTTATATAAATTAAAATTTGTTTTATTAAAATATATTTTGATTTACTAGAAATTAAGAAATGTAAATAATTATTTGATTTGTTTTGAAATTTAATTGTTTCATTAAAAACATAGTTACCAATCAAACGAGAACTATTACCTCAAAACAGTTACTCTAGCCCAAAAAACCCAAAAAAACATGAAAAAACAACCTAAAAACGAAATTTGTGTATGCCAGAACCAACATTTTTTTTAAATGGAAGAAAAACCAAACTGTTTTTGCAAAATGGATGAAAAAACAACCTAAAAAAATAAGTGTTGATGTTGAAAAAAAAAATATTACAATTTTGACACTTTTTAGCAATGGAATTAAAGATAAAATATCAGGACTTTGAAAAACTGTAAAATTCCAACAATTCTCAGACATGATGTTAAAGATCAAATATCGTGTCTCAAATCCTGATAATTCCAACAATTTCCATCCATGTTGTTAAAGAAATATCTTTACTCTAAAGAAACCTGAAATTGTAATTGTTTTCAACAATAGTATCCATGTTGTTAAAGATAAAATATCTTTACTCTAAAAAAACCCTGAAATTGTAATTGTTTTCAACAATAGCATTAAGGATAAAATATCACAAGTCAAAGAAACCTTAAGATTTTGACAAATTTTCAACCATGAGATTAAAAATCTTAAGTTTTTAACATATTTCAACCATGAAATTATGGACAAATTATATGGCTAAAACAATTTCTAAAAATGAACAAGTAAATGAGAGATTCATTATCCCAAGAATAATTTTTATTTTAAAGGCTAAAATTATAGCGCTTTTCAAATTTTAGCCTGAGACAACTTATCCTATTGCAACAAAAACCTAAAAATCAACCATCAAAACGAAGTGTCCCTTTTAATGAGTCATTAAAATTTCAACATTTTTAAAACTATCTTATACCAAATGATAACAATAAATAATATCATGGCAATATTATTGTATAATTTAAAAAATCAACATTATTTTCTAATATTTATTTACTTTTAATCAAAATATCAACTTTGGTAGATTGAATAGCACATACATTTTATTTTTGTAATTCATTATTGCATTCACTGGGGATTGACTCAGTGAACCTCTGACATATCACGTGCATTTGTGCCATATTAAACAATACTCTTAATTTGGCTACATATTGGAAAATCCTCTAAAAATCACATTATTTAACCCCAATACAACTTCCTAATTTAAAAAAGCCCTACTTTCACTAGATATGGTAGGTATCTATTTTTTCATTAACATTTTTTATACCCCTTTATATTTTCTCATTAACTTTAAGCTCCATTTTTTATATTTGCCAATATGAAAACCCTTTACCCCCTATATATCCTCCAATATATTATGTCATTTTTTCTTGAATATATACCCCCTAATATGAACCCACATGGTACAATATTGCTCCCCAGGTGAAGCCTCCCTGATTGCATTATGGATATTCTAAAGAGATGAAATATTTATAATTAAAACATATAATCCAACAAACATAGAAATGACTCATAACTTCATGTAAGATCACATGGAAGTCAAAATATTTATTTCAAGTTACCATGCAAACATCTCTAAAGATATGAATTTCTTTTAATTAAAACATATAATCCAACAAACATAGAAATGCCTTATAACTTCACGTAAGATCACATGGAAGTCAAATTATTCATTTCAAGTTACCATGCAAACATCTCTAAAGATATGAATTCTTCATAATTAAAACATATAATCCAACAAACAAAGAAATGACTCATAACTTCATGTAAGATCATATGAAAGTCAAAATATTTATTTCAAGTTACCATGCAAACATCTCTAAAGAGATGAATTCTTCATAATTAAAACATATAATCCAACAACCATAGAAATGATTCATAACTTCATGTAAGATCATATGGAAGTCAAAATATTTATTTCAAGTTACCATGCAAACATCATTTACATAAAATGTCTTACACATTTATTCAAAATCATCCATAGGTTTTGGCACACCATCATAATCTACATCTTCGGATGAATGATTGGATGTAGATGAATATGACCCATATTCTTCTCTTTCATCAACTAGATCCCCATCTGATTCAACATGCATGCCCACCATTTCAAGTTTCAAAAGTCTTCTAGATCTATGACTAGGTTCAACAGACTCCCATCTCAACATTGTTTCTTCTGGTAGCAACTTCTTCAAAATCTCTATGGTCTTGAAGCGAAGAGTTCCTCTCTTTGTTAAATTGAAGTCATAGAAAAGTATGTCAACATCCTCCAATTTTAAGAGGTTTGTGCGACGACAATTTATATTTGTACCCTTTCTTTTTCTCTTTCTTCCAATTTGTTTATCAACTACCATCTCTGGCTTGTACACACCATTGAATGGGTGGGTATTTGTGGCATACCAATGTACTTCAACAACTGTAATATATTCATTTTCTTTAATGACCTTTATAACCTTGGAAACCCAGAATGGATAGCCAAGTGGATCTCCATCTGCTAATACTGCTATCATGCAACCCTCCTTAACATCCTGCATAGAACCCCTATAAAGGTCTTCCATGGCTTCATGTTGTGCACGTGATCTTCTAGAACCAATATAGATTTCTCTTTCCTCTACCTATTGAGAATTAATAATGCCTTGAGATTGTTGTTGTTCAATAATGTGTCTTTCCTCTTGTTCATTTGGCATATTTTGTAGCCAAATAAATGCAGTCTTCAAAAGTGTATCTTCATTTCCTGATCTTGAAATGATATCACTTTGATTATTGAAAAAACACTGCCACCAAACTGAATCAGCAACATCAATGTACTCATATGTATCTATAATACACCTTTTTATTTCTTCCAGGCATTTAGAATAATTTATATCTCTCTTATGCCTTCATGCATTTTGGAGTTCAGAAACTAATTGTAGTAATATTATCTTTGATGCAAATATTAGATGATCTAGAATGAACTTTAAAAATGTTAAACCCGATGATGACCCCCATTCTGCAACAGTTGAATAATTCTTGCCCCATATAAGTGTTTTTCCATCAATTTTTTTGATATGAAATTGATGTTGGAAGCTAATGCCATTAAGTTGTTCAATGCATTTCTCCTCGCCATGCGATCCCAGAATAAAACTTCGCATGTCAATAGTTTCTTCCAACTTATGAAAAACGGGCTCTAGAATGTATGGTTTCTTAATACATTCAATTAATGATGGCAGATTCCCAACATCCTTCCTACTCAATGTTACTGAAAAACAACTAAACATCTAATCAATATGGTCATGAGTGTGCCCAACAAGAATGAAACCAACATTGACCTTTTTAAAAATTCCCAATTCAACAAAAATGTTTAGATATCCAAAAAGAACTGGATTTTTGTTTTCACAGCTTATGTTGTCCAATTTCATATACAAAACTTCAGGAATAATACCACACCAATGAGAAAGCACATAATGGATTATAGCTATGGTAAGATTTGCATCATTATGAATATTTGGAGCTGTGAAGTAAACCATTGGCAACTTCTTCCCATTAAAGACCATACAACCAACCAAGTGAAACTGAATAAAATTTTCTTCTTGTAAATTTTTTGGTGTGTGGACAAAATGTGGTAGAAGTGTTTTCTTTTGGTCCATACCATCAATTATCAAACCCAAATATTTATTTGGATTATCATAACACTTCTTTTGATGCTTATACAATTTTTGTCTTTCACTTATTTGCTTATTGTGATGCTCTTGAAGTTCTTTGACAATGGAATCTACACATAAAATAAAAGAAATCTATTAATAAATATATTTTCATAGTTGATAACTATCCAATTTTTAAAAATAATGTTATGAATGCATACCTCTTTCTGCCCCTTGACATTTATCCCTTTTTTATTTAAGAGAAGCACATGTACTGCAAACCCCCATCCTTGTCTTCTTAGGAATACGAACATTGTTGAATTTGTTCTTCCATATCCTTGTAAAATATGAATATGTAATAAAATTACCATCTCCTTTAGCACCTTCTGCATATTCTCTGTATAAGATGTAGATTTCTCGTCTTGAGAAATTATCTGGAATATGTATTGTGTCTTTATTTGGCATACACTCTCCAAGCTTTGAAAAGAAGTCCATCCATGACATTCCAATGATTGTTGATGGTCCAACCTCTATTTTATAACGTACTTCTGAATAATATGTAGGATATTTTTCCAGTCTTTCTTGGATTCTTGACAAACGAAAATTACCAATTGAATGCAACATTTTGAAAGCCTTTCTACATAGCAATACATTCCCAATATGATAATCATAACCTGCTAGTGTAGATTGCATGCAACCCACTAAAAATGAATTTTTCATGCTTTTATTCATTGACAAATATTTCTTCCTTTGCTCCAAAGAAAACTTGAAATACATATGTTTCAAGCAATATTTTCGACAATATTCACTTGAAAATATATCATCGATAGAACTTCTACTTGTGATATATTATGTCCTAAACCTTGTATAACTGGAATATTTTAGATTGATATGAAAAGGTCTACTCCTACTCATATATACAATATTTGCTTTTCAATGTCTCCATCATTTCATTATTCTTTGTAGAAGCATTTTCATCATCCGTAGGAGGAATATTATACTTACTATGATCATTTTGAACATAGTTAAAAAATTCATCGCCATCATTGCTTGGAAAATATTCATTACCATTCTCACTTGAAGGAAATTCTTCACTACCAACATTTGCACTTTTGAAATCTCGACTCAGATGAAATTCTTCACCATCTTCATCCTTGCTTTTGAAATCCTCCCTTGGAGGATTCAATTCGTCATCACCATGAGTGCCTTTGAAACACTCACTTAGAAAAAATGCATTATTCACATCTATGCCTCTAAAATTATCATTTGCAAGAAACTCTTCATCCTCCCCTTCATAATTGGTGCTTGCATAATCCTTAAGATTATGACTAAGTGGAAAATATGACTCTCTATTCATAGTCAAATTATCATTTGTAGGAACTTATTCATCCCCTTCATCAATGGTGGTCTCATAATCCCTAGGATTAGGACTAAGTGGAAACTTTGAATTTCTATTTAATCGAAATTTTTCATCCTCCTCTTCTTCAGTGGTGCTCTCATAATCCTTAGGATTAGGACTAAGTGGAAACTTTGAATCTCTATTTACTGGAAATTGTTCATCCTCACCCTCCCCTTCCTCAGTGGTGCTCTCATAATCCTTAGGATTAGGACTATGTGGAAAATTTGACTCTGGAAATTCTTCATCTACCCCTTCATCAGTGGTGCTCTCATAATCCTTAGGATTAGGACTATGTGGAAAATTTGACTTTGGAAATTCTTCACCCCCCTCTTTATCAATGGTGCTCTCATCATCCTTAGGGTTAGGAATAAGTGGAAAATTTGACTCTCTATTTACTGGAAATTCTTCATCCTACCCTTCATTAGTGGTGCTCTCATAATCCTTAGGATTAGGACTAAGTGGAAAAATTGACTCTCTATTCACAGGAAATTATTTTTGCTGCCCTTCATCAATGTTGCTCTCATCATCCTTAGGATTAGGACTAAGTGGAAAAATTGACTCTGTATTCACCAGAAATTCTTTTTGCTGCCCTTCATCAATGTTGCTCTCATCATCCTTAGGATTAAAACCAAGTGGAAAATTTTCCTCTCTTTTCATAATGAAAGAATTCATGTTAATTCATCAAAATGAATATGGTTATTGCATGATGAAGATGTCAATGCTAAAGAAAGAAAAAATTCACTATCAAAAGAATCCATGACCTTCAACCAGAAGATGTCGAACGATACAAATGCACTCTCTTCCAATGGCAATTTATAGCTTAGAGATTGAAAATTTCCCTCTAATGTTTCTGCCACCAAAATTTCCCCTCCAAAGTTTCTCCCCTAAAATTTTCGCCGAAAATTTTCCCTCAAAAATTTCGTTTGTAAATATTTCCCTCCAAAATTTTCGTCTAAAATTTACTTGAAAACATATTACTAAACTTCTTGTCTTGAAAAATTTCACCCTAGTTTCTATTCAAAATAGCCACAGAAATTTTCGTTTGATGCATTTCTTCAAAATTAAAATAATTTTTCTATTTAAATTATTTAACATTAACTATGTAACTAAATTAATTTTTATAATTAATATTTTATATTTTTATCCCATAATGAATGAAAACTAACTTAAACCTATAATATTAACTATAATTTTATTTTTTATTTATTTTAATTTTTTTTAATTTCAAGTTTAATCCCACATTCGAGAAACGCTAAAACAATCCCACAATCATCACTATAAAATAACATTCATTGTTTCTATTCATCACCTCACATCAAGTATTCTGGGTCTTGTTAAATAGTTTGGAGCAAATTTTGCGAGGAGCTACATTATCATCGATAGCACATTCAACGAGAGTTTTTCGCATTTGAAAGGTTAGTTTTCCTTCTATTTTGACTATTTAAAGAGGAATTTGGGGAAAATTTGTTGTTTTACGGAAAAAACCACATTTATTTATTTATTTTTTTGGTTTGGGGAACATTTCAATTCTTGCATGGAAAAAAAAATGTTCAATTAGAAGAAAAAATATATATATTTATGTTTTTTGTTTCTTTCCAAATATGAAAAAAATGAATTAATCTCTTTAAACCTTATCCTTATATATATATATATATATATATATATATATATATATATATATATATATATATATATATATATATATATATATATATATATATATATATATATATATATATATATATATATATATATATATATATATATGTATGTATCTCTGAGACTTTTGTGATCCATATTGTAGATAAATGTCTTTTGGAATAATCACATCATTAGGATTTGGTCGACGTTTTGAACCAACCAATGTGGTTCATCCTCAGGACAAGGTGAGAAAATCATACAATCTTCAGGAATAAGTAGTAAGGATGCATCATTACTCAAGGTTAGCCGTTGGAGATTAGTCAAAGAAGTAAATAAAATATTAATTTTATTTAAAAAATAGTTTTAATATTTTAATATTATAAATTATTTAATATTCTAAAAATTAGATATAAATTATTTAATATTCTAAATTTAGTTATAAAATAGATGTTAGGATTACAGATATTGTTAAGAAAATTAATAAGGGGGTTAAGAATAATTAAAAAAAATGTATTTAAAAATAAAGTTATAGTGGGTGGCGGAAGGGGAGGGGATAAGTTAAAAATAGTTGTTTGTGTAATAATGATTAGGTTGTAAGGATATGAGATTTGGTTCCAACATAATCTCTAAAATAACGAAAAAAGGTAAAGAGAGGTTTCAAAATAATCAGAAGGGGATAGGAATTAATAAATATCATAATTTAGTTATAAAATTAGCATTTAGGAATAATATATCGATAAGAATACCCATAAATTAATAAGGGGGGTAAGGATAATCTATAAATCTTAATAGGGAGTTTATAAATAATATTAAAAACTAATAAGGCTTAGATCTAAATAATATGTATTACAAGGTAAAGAGAGGTTATATACTATTGAAGTAATTAGGAGTTCAATAATTGATTTTAATTAAGTTAAAAATAGGGTTAAAAATTAATCATAATAAGGATATATGTTATAAATATTAGGAGCTTGAGCACTTATTATAATTATGTTACAAATAATATGATATACATACATAAAGAAAAAGAGAAAAAATAAAAAGGGGGGAAGGAGACAAGAGGATCATAAGGAGAGGCCAAAATCCAACTCTTACTCAATTTCCAACCATCATCTTTGTTGATATTCTAGCCTTAGTCACCGGATACGCCGTTTTTTATCCATAAAATTCGAAATTCGGCGAATTTGAAGGCCAGTCGAACATATTCGTTCGAGTTCGCCATTAAATTCGGCGAACTCGAATTTCATGTCGAATTCGAATTTGAGACGAATAAATTCGCCATTAAATTCGTTTGAATACGTTGAAATTCGCCCTGCTGATGATTAAATTCGTTTTTTTTTTCGCCCGCGGGTTTTAGTTTTAGGTTTCATTGACTGTACTCGGGTTTCATTGTTTCGTTTTCAACTTTCATTGCCGCCGGCCCGCCGCTGGTCATTGCAGTCTGCAGACGCCATACTATAGTATACAGGCTTGTAAGTTGTGTTACTGTGTACAGTGTAACGTGTTTACCAGGCCGAGACTGAGTGGCGACTCGCGAGAACTCAGAAAACTGCCGCGTGTGCCAGTGCATCTACGCAAGCCCAAACCCATCTAAATGCAGGTCTAAAGCGCCTCGACATTGCAAAAGACAAAGGCGGAAGTGTACAATAGTTAATTTAAATAACCTCATCGTCTTTTATTCTAGTTTATATAGTTAAATAGTTTATCAAGCAGCATTTCCACTGTCCGATAGATTAGAACTCATCACCTGAAGGTTGATCTATGTTATTTGTACCCCTTTTAACTTTAACTTTAACTATCTATGACTGATCTGTAATTGCTCAGCTGATGGCCAAGGTAATTCACTAGCATGGACCTTAATTAATAATTAATTTTGCTAAGCTAAATAGTTATCTCTGTTTGCTATTTTACAATGCATTGATTCTGATTGTGTATTTCTTTTAAACTGTAATTTAATTGTAATAAAAACAGTGCTGAAGAAATCAATCAGATACACAGTATTGCCACAGCGATTAGGTTGGAAACCCATCTGGAAAATCATCAAATTAATCGTTTGTTCAGATCTTTGTTAATAGAGGATTATATGCACGGGTATACACTCTTATGGACTGTTCTTACTCCCCTTTTGGATTCTTGGAGATCTCTGCTATTGGCAGCCAGTACTTCATTGTTTCTGCTCAAATGTCACAGGTTCATCATAAGATTAGTCACAGACTCACAAGAAGGTTGCTGTTGTAACTTGTAACTTGTAAATATGCCTTGATTGATATATCTATCTTTAATATACATTTTTTTTTCGAAT
The DNA here is from genome assembly GCA_031772625.1 of Pinus tabuliformis. Taxonomy (NCBI): domain Eukaryota; kingdom Viridiplantae; phylum Streptophyta; class Pinopsida; order Pinales; family Pinaceae; genus Pinus; species Pinus tabuliformis. The sequence goes on along the minus strand of CM062804.1, from coordinate 287,466,242 downwards.
TTCTATATGTCGAATTTTATGTCGAATTTTATCGACAAAATTTGAGTTGCCGAACTTTATTCGAATTTCATGGTCCTCGAACTCGAACTCGAACTCGAACCTGGTGACTTAGATTCTAGCATGCCTTTCAATCTCAATAGCCTCCCTAAGCTTCCTATGGTGGAAATGGTCAACCCTAGCAATGACTCTAGAATCCTCAATACATACATGGTGCTTGGATTTTTCCGCATGCTCAGCTAGAGCCGAAGAGCGGGAACAATTGTGCCTTATGTCTACAACATGCTCATGGATCCTCTGGTTAATTGATCAACCCATCTCTCCAATATATGGAGTACCGTAGGAACATGGAATCAGGGAAACACCTTTCATGTCCTTTGGGTCAATAGGATCATTAACCGAACCAAGAGAATTTCCAATGGTCCTTAGAGGTTTGAACGAAGAGGAAACATTATTCTGTCTAAGGATATGTGAAATCTTATCTGCGGTCCCCTAAATAAACGAGAGATGAAAATTGGAGATAGGATAAACACGAGCAATTTTAACTTTAGATTCTTTACAGGCTCTTTGAAAAGCCTTGAGGCTCTGAGTTTTGTTGTATCCATTATTTTTAAAAACTTTAAGGAGATGAGATTTCTTCTACTCTAGGTGGTTTTCATCAAAGATTCTCAGAGCATGGGTAGCAAGGCTGCTGAGAACACCAAATTTCTGAGCAGGAAAATGATGAGAACTAACATGAAGATATTGTTCCGTGTGAGTTTTTTTGCGAAAAACTTGGTGAGAAACAAAACCATCATCCATTCTAGAGAGGAGAATGTCAAGGAAAGGAAGGCATCCGTCCACCTCTACTTCCATTGTGAACTTGATGGATTTAGATTGAGAGTTAAGGTGGTTAAGAAACAAATCCAACTTCTCACGACCATGGGGCCAAATGTGTCATCAACAAACCTTTTCCACTTCTTAGGGTGGAATTGAGCTAAGGCTAAGGCCTTGGTCTCAAAATCTTCCATAAAATAGGTATATTTTTCTTAAGACTAGTTTGTCTCTAATTAGGTCGGATATTTGTAAATTAAGGAGGGATCTAGACTTGCTCTCGCATAAAATTCTCTTTCTTCATCTGGATCTAGTAAACAATATCTCCAGTTTTCTATGGGCAGTCATTCATGGTAGTTTGGCAGCAAAAGCTCATCGTATGGAAGAGATATTGAAGATGAAACACTCTGCCAAGTTCAACAGAATGATGAAGGTCGTCTCTCGTTCATTGAATGTCTCTCGTCCATCTATTGATCAGGTATCCTCGACTCTAGAAAACAACAGAATAAGCGAAGAGCGGGGATTTGCCCTTGTGTGCAGGCATGTTTCGAAACAGGCTCTCTCTCATCAATCTGCAGAGTTGTCCAATTCTGATTCTGCTCATTCAAACTCCGCAGCCTGCGATTTCCGCCTCTCTTCTCTTGGTCCATTGCCCGGTGTTCCCTCCGCGATCTCTAACCTTGGATCCTCCCTCATCATCTCTTGTTGTTTCGACCTCTCCTACCTGCTTCAGCACCCAATCCTCATCTCAATAGTCTGAGGGTTCTTTTGGAACTGATGTGTCTTCTCCCCTTCTTGAATCCTCTGTCTTTGCTTTGAATTGCTCGGCCCCGCATCTAGCCTCCTTTCAATAATCCTTGCTTCGTATGTTGCAGTTGCCCTACCAATCCTGCGCTGCGCTGCCCTGCCAATCCTGTGATGCGTTGCCCGAGTGCCCATTCAATATTGTCCCATTTATTATTGTCCCCTCCCTTTACGCCTTTGACCCACTCCTACTCCTCTTCTTTGACATGTTCCATAGTTAATAGGATTGGTGTATCCCATAGTCTAATTCTTAATAATATGATTAATGGCGACAATAATATTTAGGATATTAATAATATAATATTGAATAATAATAATATTAATAACAACAATAATAATTATGATATTAATAATACAATAATAAATAATAATAATTTTAATAACAACTTGAATATTAATAATTATGATATTAATAATACAATAATAAATAATATTAATATTAATAACAACTTGAATACTAATAATAATCTTAATAGGGATAGTAATAATATTATTTCTTTGAATGATAATATTAATAATAATAGTAATTTTTTGAATAACTTGAATAATAAGAACAACAATAATATTAGTAATAATAATAATATTTGGAATAATAATAATAATAGTAGTAGTAGCAACATCTCCTCATCTCTTCCTTATTATAAGAACATTGTTAACCTCTCTAGTTCTAATTTTGATCCCTCTGTCTTTAGTTTCCTGAATAAAGGACTTAATTTTGCCCTTACCCCTAAGAAGGTTCCCATTGATGACATTATTTGTAATGTCGAGTTTGGTATTAGGGACCTTCTAGATAATGTCAAGGAAGTAATCAGGCAAGTTTTTGCTATTATTCTTAAGAAGGCTAAGCCTCCCAAAAGAAACCTTAACAACGATGAGCTTCTCGCCCTTAAATCCCTGAGGGGAAACCTCAACATTGTCATCTTAAAAGCTGACAAAGGTGGGGCCGTCATCATTTTGCATAAGTATGACTATGTCAACAAAATGATTGACCATATCTCTAATAGTGGCTGTTACGTCAAACTAAAAAGAATCCCATTAAGTCAAATTTGCCTCTTAATGCTCTCTAGAAAGCTCACTGAGAGCAATCCCCTCATTCCTAGAATTTATGGCCTCCCCAAGATTCATAAATGTGGGGTCCCCTTGAGACCTATTGTTAACACAATAGGTGGGCCTACTTATCTTCTTGCTAAATTCTTAGCTCTGTAGCTCAAACCTCTTGTGGGTCAAACTGATTCCTATGTTAAGGACTCTGCGTCCTTTGTTAAGGAATGGAAAGATGTAAGGTTGGACCCAGGGGATTTGCTTGTTAGTTTTGATGTTGTTTCCTTTTATACCAAAATCCTCATTCAAGAGGCCATTGATGTCATAAGTAGGATCACTGACTAGGACACTGCCAAATTGGTTAGCCTCTGCCTCACCTTGACCTTTTTTAGTTTCCAATGAGAATTCTATGAGAAAACATGCGGTGTTGCAATCGGTTCCCCTCTTTAATGCATTGAAATATTTATTAACATTACATAAACATATATAAAACACTAACTTTAAAAAATTGTTGTTGTTGTTGTTGTTGTTTTTTTTTTTTTTTTTTTAACTACGCGAAAAATTAAGATTTCATTACAAAAAAATTGAAAATAAAAATAAAAACACACAAATACAGTTAAAAATAAATATATTAGGGAAGAAGAAGACATTAGAAAATTTAAAGTGTTAAAAATCAACCCTCTAAAAAAAGGGGTTGATGCTGCATTAACATTTTTCAAAATCAAAATAAAGATCACTAACATTTGAAAAAAATGTCCATACTTGATATTAAAGTGCAAAAAATATGCTCCAAAAAAAAGAAGGTATCAGTGGTTTTTTGCTACTTCAAAACAATAGGTACTAGGTAATTTTCTCGTTTGATCGGTAACTATGTTTAAAACTTTAAAGAGTAACATATCACCATAGTTTTGATATGTTGAAGGGTTAAGTAGGTTAATATTGTAGTAAATATTTTGAATTTATGATATAATTTAGGTGTAGTAAAGATATTCATAGAAAAAAGGGCAACTTCTTATAAATGAACATTTCTTTCTATCCACAATATTTTGGAGATTGTACAATGCAATATTTTACTATGTAATTAGTGGAGATTTAGTCAAATATGATAAGTGTGGGAATTCTTCTTTGAGTTAGTAAAAACACATTCTCATGAATACTATAACTTTAGAATTCATAACTATATAAAATAATAAAAGTAACAAGAATCTCCAATATTCCATAGTCAAAAATATTATTATTAAATCTATAATATATTTTATGTCTTTTTTTTTTTTTTTTTTTTTTTAAATATTAAATTTTCAATTTGAAAATCTATTTTGAAATATTTATATAAAAACTACATACTCCCAATTTTCCTTTGCATAAATTACTATAAATAATCCTTTTAAATTTAATTGCATAACCTTTTTTTTATCAATCTTAACAAAAGGATGACACATGTTAATTGACTAATAACATGATGCTTACTACACATTCCTGCAAAATGAATAAAGAGTTTTTTGGTAGCGTACTGAAAGAATGTTGAGTAAATTCCTTTAATGTAGTTCGAAAAAGCTAGACACTTTTATAACTTTCGAAATTACTAAGAAATAAAAAATTATTATAATTATTCATTATTAATTTATAATTATTAATAATCAAAATAAAAGAAAATAGTAAAATATTAGATGTATTTGAATTAATGTTACACAGTATGAAATAAGGAGTTGTCTTTAGTGCGATTTTTTGGACTTTCAGGTGCTGGAATCCGGTTAAAAAAATTGAGGTGAAATCTTGATTTGTGTTATTTAAACTAGTTTTTTGATTGTATATATGGATTCAACACGCTCAAAAACTTAGATTGTATAGGGGTTACCATCAAACTTGTGATTTCAATAATTTCATACCCGATTTTAAAGAAATTAAACGGGAAAAGCCAACCAGAAAAACTTCTAAAAAATCGCATAAAAACAACTCCATGAAATAATACATTTTAATATATTTTAGTTTAAATATTATATTATATTAAATAAATAAATTTATTTAAAACAAATTCAATAATAATTTAATGCATGAAATTCAATGTTTATATATATATATATGAGAAGACACATATTTACTTTAGTGCTTTTATAATATATATATATATATTTTTTAATTGAAATTTTGTTTTCTAAATTTAATAGAATAAGTTTATTATTTATTTTTTATTAAAAATATTAATTATATATATAATAGATATTTAAATTAAAAAATAAAATATATATTATAAAATAGAATTTTAAAATAAAATTTATGTGTTTACTTTATGAAAATTATAGGTTAAATCTATACAAATAGTTAATGAAATTTTAATTATAAAATATTTTAATGATAATATATCAAATTAAATATTCATAGTTTATAAAATTTGATTGAAATTTGGTTTTAGATATTGGCGTTGATATGTGTATTATGATGACATTTAATGGTGTATATTTTTTTTTTGAGAAAGTTCATCTTCTTAACGTTTTTGTTAATAATGGTTATAGTAGGCACAAGGTTTGAAAGCCTTCCTCAAAGTTGGCAAAGGTTTCAAGGTTAGAAAAGACCCCATAGATCGAGCCTCAGTGGTGCATCTCCCTTTCATCCAAGGGACCACTGACATGATTGCGAGAATCCTCAGAAAGCATAATATTCCCTCTACCTTTAGACCCCTCAACACCATTTGTAGCTCCCTAATATCTGTTAAAGACATGGTTGATCCCAATGACATGAAAGGTGTTTATGTTATTCCATGTTCGTGTGGGACCCCCTATGTTGGTGAAATTGGGCGCTCTATTAATAAGAGGATTCATGAGCATGCAATTGACATCAAACATGGGATGACCCGGACTTCAACCTTAGCGGAGCACGCGTAGAAGACTAAGCATCATATATGTATTGAGGAGGCTAAGGTTATTGCTAAGATTTCTCACTTTCATCACCGGAAGTTTAGGGAGGCCATGTAAATCGAAAGGAGGCCAACGATCTCAATAGGGATGACACTGGAAGATTAGCCACTGTTGGATCCCTTTCCTCTTAGCCCCTCGCCCCCGCTTTTACCCCTTTTTGTCTTTTGTTTCCTTTCTGATTTTTTCCCTGGTTTTGTGGATTGTGTGGATTTTCCTTTCTATTGTTTTGTTGTTGTTTTTTTTTGATACTCGTGACCTTTTCTTTTCTTTTTTATCGTTTTTATTCATATAAATTTACTTATTTTCATTTCTTGAAAATAAGAGGATAATAAATGCTCCCTTATTATTTATTTAATCTTTGAGTTTAAGTTCTTAAATTTTAGTATATTTTTACTTAGTAATTTGATATATAAATAAGTTTAAAATTATAATAATTTATTTTAGATAGCGAATCAACTAATTAATTGATTATCATTTAGGTTTAATCCTTATTGTTCCCTTAATATTTTTCTTTCAATTAATATAAATAAGTAATTTGAATAAAAAAGTTAACCAATTTATTTAGTAATTAATAATCTTTTATTTATCAATTTATTTAACAATTTATTCTAGTTCATACCACAAAAACATAATATCTTATTCCCTATATTATTATGAGTTTATTTAATTTTTATTATTAGTAAAGATAAAGAGCGTAATTAAATTATTAGGCTTATAGTAATAAAAAAAAAAAAAAAATTTCAATTAGATTTATTTAGGTACATATGAATTAAAAATAAATATATCTAACAAATTAATTAATGATTTAACTAATTCTTGGGCCAGTCAAATATAACTGTTCTTGGACTAGTCAAATATAGCTGTTGCCTTGTCAATTGTACCCATTCCCTGTGGTCAATTATAGTTGTTTCTTTCTAGCCATTTGAATGATCTGTGTCTCTATTTAACCTATGCCTATATCTGGTTCTTCATCTTGTCCTATTCGAAAAATGAATTTTGATGTAATTATGGCTAAAAACCTGTCTCAAAAATTTCAAAAGTAATAAAAAATCAATTATTTTTAACTAAAAACAAAAACAATATAACCTACCATAAATAAATATAATAAACATTATTCTATCCATTAAAAAATAAAAATAAAAACTCAAATTATATTATATTTCTTCAATAATTAAAATAATTCAATAACAATTACATAAATAAACCTAATGTAATAAACATTAGTCTATCAATTAAAAAATAAAAACTCAAATTATATTATACTTCAAAGATGTGTATTTGGCATAAATTTAATAACAATTAAATAATAAACATAACACTTACCTAATAAACATCATTCTATCATTGAATTTAGGCTTCTTTGTCGTGACGATGAACCACACTGGTTGGTTCGAAACGCGTCGACATAAGCATCCTCATGTGAACCACAAAGCATCCTGATGTGATTTTCGCTCAAGAATTCTCTCTCAAAATCATTCTATCAATTAAAAAATAAAAACTCAAATTATATTATCTTCAAAGATGTATATTCTGTATAATATAAGAAAATACACGTATACAGTTATTTTTCCATTAATTTATTCTATTTTTAATTTTTATAATTGAAACCATTTGATAGAAGTTTAAAAACAAACGTTATTATATCAATTAAAAAACTAAGAATAGATAATTAAAATTATATTAAAAAACTAAAAATACATTATAAAAATTATATTATATTTCATTAAAAAAGGAATAAGAGATATATTTTACTTAAAACTAAGAATACATTATAAGAATCATATTATATTTCATTAAAAAATGAATAAGAGGCGTATTTTACTTGTGATGCAGTTTAATCATATTATATTTCATTATAAAAAGGAATAAGAGGTATATTTTACTTGAGATGCAGTTTAATATTTTATGTACTGAATTTTATATTTTTTTAGTCTGATTATAAATTTTTGTTATTTAAATTTTTTTAATGTATAAATAATAGTATTAAAAAAAATTATATATATATATATATATATATAATTTTAAGAGTTTTGTTTTTTTAAGCATGTTCTAAACTATTTTTGTTTAGTTAACCATTAGTTTATTTAAAATTATTTTTGTTTGATTAATGATTAATTTATTTGAGATATAAAGAAATAGGTTAATAATTTAAAACTCAAAAAACATATAATAAGAATGAAACTCTATTTTTATAGAGATTATTATAAATAATTATAGGTGAGAAGGTTTTTTTGAATAACAATTGTCTTGATGAACCATACTTGTCTCCGAAATTTGTTCATAAACTTGTTATGGATCACAAAAGCCTCAATTCTTCGACCTTCATGAATGACAATTTGTACTAACTATAATTCCAACACATCGGATTAAATTTCCAACAAAATTTACCAAATACTTAAAAAAAGAAAAACTTAGAAAGTCATGGAAATTCCAGCCATATTTTAAGAAAATCTGATAAGGATTTTTGTAAATCCAAGTTAAAGTAGTTAAACTTCAAAATTTTAAGTGCCTCGCAAATTTTTGATGGTGCTGAATCCATTTCCACTATAAAAAACATGATTCAAACACTCGCTCTACAAAATTTTTGAACTTTTTTACCCAAATTCCCACCACTATTTAAATTTTTTTTAACCCAAATTCCAACCACTTTTGACAATCCAGAAAATTACTCAGCAGCATGGACGAATCCTTTCTTTTGCTTTATGCTATCCACGTAATGACATAGCCGATTACATAGCCAATGACGAATCACGGCATTTGCTTTATGTTTTCCACGTAATGACATAACCGATGACGATTCTATGTAGATCAACACGTCACCTGTGTCCAGCAAAGGCATTTGGAATGGTAAACTACTGCCACGGGTGGGGGAAGTCCGATGTCAAATCGCTTTATGCCAAACTTTTATTTTAATTTCTGGTTCGCCAAGCGATTCGCGAATCTATTCCAGTCATGGCAATGGGGACGGGGTATTCCATTCGATGGGACAGCGAAGGATCCTTCTTTAAAGTTTGTTCAGGCCAAGAAACTATATATACGGAAGGAAGGAAGGGGAGCAGAGCAGAGCTAACTAATACAGTCCTTGCAGATCGAGAGAGCAAAACGGAGTAAGGAAAAATGGCGAGTAAGAGTTCGATGCAGTACAAGAACCTGGGGCGAACTGGACTGAAGGTGAGCCAGCTCTCATACGGAGCCTGGGTCAGCTTTGGCAACCAGCTCGATGTCAAGGAAGCCAAAGGCTTGCTGCAATGCGCCAGGGACTATGGGGTCAATTTCTTCGACAATGCTGAGGTCTATGCCAATGGTCGAGCCGAAGAAATAATGGGGCAGGCGATAAAGGAATTGGGTTGGAAGAGATCCGACGTGGTGGTGTCGACCAAGCTCTTTTGGGGAGGCCCTGGCCCTAATGACAAGGGGCTTTCCCGCAAGCACATTGTCGAAGGCACCAAGGCTTCGCTGAAGAGGCTCGACATGGATTATGTCGATGTCCTGTTCTGCCACAGGCCCGATACCTCGACCCCCATAGAGGAGACTGTGCGGGCCATGAATTATATTATTGATAATGGGTGGGCGTTCTATTGGGGCACCAGTGAGTGGAACGCACAACAGATCACCGAGGCCTGGGAGGTCGCTAAGAGGCTCGACATGGTCGGACCTTCTTGCGAGCAGCCCGAGTACAATCTCTTTTCTCGTCACAAGGTCGGTTTTTGCTTACTTTTCTATCTATTCCTGTCAGGGGTTCATGGATGTCTGATGATAGACTAAAATAGGATTGAGTAAGAAATAAAACAAATAAATAAATCCACAGAGCCATAGTTGGGGATTCTTACGAAATTTTTAAGTTGGGGAATATATGCAAACGTCTTGATTTTAGCCTTTATATTAGGTTTTTGTCTTGTACTTACTGAAACTTCCCATTGATGCTTCAAATCTCATGAAGTTGATTAGGAAATTGGTGATTTGAGATCTTGGATTGGCATGTCTTTAACATCAATAAAATAAATCTAAAAACGTCAATAAATAAATCTTAGTCTTAATCACTAAGAGGAGGCTAAGATGGATCTATTCTGATTTATTTTCCAAATATGGTATATGTTTTGTTGCTTCCTAAAATTCATTTTCCTCATTGGAATGAAGAAAACGTTAATTGCCTACTTAGACCTAGTGTATATATGAAAAAACAAAGACAAACCATAATAATATTAAAATATATTGACATAAATCCATCTTAACCTCTGTCAGGTTAATAGATCCATGGGTCAGATGGATATATGGTGATTTATTTGGTATGTGCATTATTTTCTATTAAAAATCTATTATTTTAATCCAAAAAATAATTTATTATCAATTTAGAGCTAGGTGACTATATAATGGAGACACTGGCAATATATCAACTGGATTCCTGAAGGAACAAAGATCCCTGTGAGATCATAGGTCCTGGTTTGCTATGGATTTTGAAAATTTTCCCATTGATTTTGTTCCTTGACCATTGATATTGCCATTGTCAATGTGCTGGTTTGATTGAACATTCTTTGGGCTTAAAAATCATGACAAACACCTGATTTCACTCTGTACCTGAGATGTACACTAAATACGGAAGAAAACTCCTCTCATTTTTGGCATTAATATTTTTAAACTTTTGAGATCGTTTGTACTGGTTTGCTATGAAGTTGGAGCTTTTCCGTTGCCCATTGATATTGGCAGTAGTGTCTATAAGCTGGTCTGATTGTGAATTTGTTGGGCTTAAATTTTTTTGACAACCTCCTGATTGCCTTCTGTACCTGAGATGTATACTACATGGATAAAAATTAGTAGTGTTATTGGCACTGATGTTTTTAAACCTTTGAGAGCATAGGTCTTCGGCCGCAGTGGATTTTGATTCTTTTTTCAATTGCCCGTTGATATTGGCACTGGGCAGTGTCTATGTTCTGGCTTGATTGTGAATTTTTTGGGCTTAAAATTCTATAATAATCCCCTCGTTGCCTTCTGTGCCTCATCTGTACGGTGGATATGGAATTACCAGTGGATATGGATTTAGTATGAGATACTAAATCGTGGTTTGCTATGGATTTTGAAATTTTCCTTTTCCTGTACCGATTGAAAGTGTCTCTGTGCTAGCAGGCTTGATTGTGAATTGATTGGGCTAAAAAGTCAATGAAAAGCCCTGATTGCCGTCTGCGTCTGAAATGTACTCGAGATTTGAATGGAAATGTTTTTAAACCTTTGAGATCATAGTTTGTGATTTGTTGTGGTTTTTGATTTTTTTCCATTGCCCATTGATATTGGCAGTGTTTATGTGCTGGCTTGATTGTGAATTGGTTGTGCTTGAAATTCTGTGACAAGCCCCTTATTGACGTCTCTGCCTGAGATGTACGCTAGATACGGATGGAAATTCCTGATGGTTTTGGTATTAATGTTTCTAAACTTTGAAATCAGACATCCTGGTTTGTTCTGGATTTTGAGTTTTTCTCTTGACGATTGATATTGGCAGTGTTTATGTACTGGCTTGGTTTAGTCGTGAATTGGGTGCTTCAAAATCTATGACTAAGTCCCTGATTGCATTCTGTCCCCTGAGGTGTACTCTAGATATCGATGAAAATTGGCATTAATGTTATTAAAGCATCATCATAGGTCCTGGTTTGCTATGGATTTTAATATTTTCCGTTGCCCTTTGATATTGGTGGTGTCAATGTGTTAGCTTGATTGTGAATTGGTTGTGCATAAAAATCAGTGACAATCCCTCTGATTGTCTTCTGGTGTCCTAGATATGGATGGGAATTACTAGTGTTTTGGGCATTAATCAATGACAATCCCTCTGATTGTCTTCTGGTATACAAGATATGGATGGGAATTACTAGTGATTTGGGCATTAACTTTTTTAATGATGAATATTTTATTAACTTCTTGTATATGCCATTAATATGTTTTTTGGAAAGTGCTTCAACAAACACAACCCAAACCCAAGGGGTTGCATGGCACAGAGAAGATTTACCCTTCAGTTTAGGTGACAGGCCTAAGGGGTTGCTATTTTGCTAAAATCACCCCAGGGCCCAGACTTGCACCTAATTCCACTCCTTCCAACCTCATGCAATATAGGTAAGGCACAGCACTCTTTTCATTTCAACGTAATGCCATCTGGTTAGGGTTGACCACACTGGGAATGGACCTTGTAGACATCTTTAATAAGATATGATCTAACCGGTGAACCAATGCTGCACTGACTACATGTAACTAACATTGTTACCATCCCAAATGTTCCAATTACATATCTTCATAACTAATTAGGTGAGATGACTGATCTTAGATACCTTAGATACCTTATCCTCCTACGGTTTAATACGATGCTGATTTAACCGGTGACCCAATTCTGCATTAAATGCTTTTAATTAACATTGGAGTTTGTGAAGTATGTGCAGTGTCCTAATTGCTAGATATTTATGCATTTTTATTTATTAAAACAAGAGATATTTAGAGGTAGATTTGCCAAATGCAGATGTGAACTCACTTCAAGGGGTTTTAGCTATCAATCACTTATTGCATTAAACCATCTAAAAAGTAAGTTTTGTTAATAGAATATTGTATGTGTGTGGTGCTCTTATTTTTGTTGGAGATATTAATTCTTATTGTGTGATATTCATCATCATACAATAAATTTGTTAATTAATTGGATTTGAGAGATTTAGTCTAACTAAGATAGTTCCTTGTTTGGGAATGGTTGAGATATTCTCTCAATTAAATGGATTGTGTAGCTTACAGTGAACCACATAAAAAAATGGATTGTATAGTTAAGACAATTTATTTATCTTAAATAAACCTTAATGTATTTATATACAACCTTGTTGATTGAATAAGATACTTAGAACAATTTGTCGTTTGAATTTTTCATAATAGAATACTTTGCAATGTGTGTGGTGCTGTTATTATTCCTTTTATTTTTTCACCTTCTTTAGAAACTTTAAATCGCATTATCCATATAATTCTGTTTGAAATTACAATCACAGATGAATATCTTAAAGATATTACCAGATTTGCTTTTTTGGGGGCCAGCTATAGGACTTTCCTTCTTTAGAAACTTTAAATCGCATTATCCATATAATTCTGTTTGAAATTACAATCACAGATGAATATCTTAAAGATATTACCAGATTTGCTTTTTTGGGGGCCAGCTATAGGACTTTTTAAATCTGAAATTAATGTATTTATATATTCAAACTTCAAATTTCAAATTTGAATTCATGTGTTAAAAATTTGATTAATTTTAGTACTAAAATTTAACCATTATTACATTTGTTTTATAACCTTCCTACAATTTCGACATTTCTAATCATGGCATGAAATCTGATTCACATATTTTCCATGTGTCATTGACCATGAACAATTGCAACCTATATAGAAGGGTCGGGATAAACCTTGTCAACCATACTCTTTATCATTGAATATCCTTTGGCATCTTCAACCATGGTCTTTCCGTTTGAGGTGTGCCTGTTTTAAATTTCTTTGTCATAAATGCAAAGCTTTTGCAATTCAAATAAATATAGCATCCTCTTATTTTGTTTTTTGAAAAGCTCTATTTTTCTATTCATGTGCCGAATCATCCATTTTGCTATATTGGTTTCATTCATTTTTTAAACTCTACTGCCATTGTTGTTCTTTTCCATTGTCTTATTGGCCGAATCTATTCATACAATCTATTTCTATTGAAACATAGGAAAGATATAAAAAATATTCTGGTTACTTGAAATTATTAGCCCATTTATACATACATTCTATGGGAAAGAAATATAAAACAATATTCTTATTGCTGGTTTCTTCTTATTGTTCAAGTTTCTACCCAAAGCTTTAATGCCCATCTTCACTAGTTTCCTTCCCAGTATCTTATTCTATCCATTAAAAATACAAACTAGAAGAATTATAATGTCTATACTTTGTAGCTTTATTGGCATTCTTAAATCGTCCAATGTCATTTGCCCTCCTACCTCTCTCTATGTGTTTATCCGTCTTCTCTCTTATGCCTCTTTCCATATAGTTTTCATTCGCTTAATTATCATTATCTAATAATGAAATATTGTTTTTTTTAATCTCTAAACATATTTTGTCCATTTGGGTGAAGCTCTCTATAACATGAGATCCATGGTTTGGATTACCAATGCTTTAGTGATGTGTTTTGTTGTGAAATCGAATGTTAAATTCAATTCTAGTATACAATATTACAAACAATTGATAACCACAACTCTCTCTCTTGGTTCCATTGATGTGTAAAAAGGACATTCTTGTGGTTACAGTCATTTGAATGAATACATGCTATATATGATTGAATGAAAACAAAATGGTCTACAACATTCCAGGACCCAAAGTTAAGAATCCTTTTAGAAGCTTCATTCACAAATAAGGAAATCCTACCTAAGTTTTTCTAACAATTCTTCTTTTTAGAACCTTGCAGGCATAAGCATCAAGATTTTTAAATTTGTATATCTAGTCCTTTAGCACAATTCTAAGTGTGAAATGAAAAGGTGCAATCTAATTTTTGGGTATGCAATTGTGTTAGCAAAGAATGCTCTTTTTTTTAATTTAAAATTAACCCTGTGTGCTGATAATAGTGATCGAAATTATTTTGCAGGTCGAAGTTGAGTATGCACCCCTTTATAGTAACTATGGTGTGGGTTTGACTACATGGAGTCCACTTGCATCTGGAGTTTTGACTGGGAAATACACTAAGGGGACCATACCTCCAGATAGCCGTTTTGCATTAGAAAACTACAAGGTATTGAATGATGCGAAGCATGATATTTTAATAGAAAATATGTATACATTGTGTCATCAGCAATTACTTATGTGATACCATGAAAGGAAACTGTCAAAATTTCTTTTTCCTGGTGTGCAATGGACAAGGTTTCATTTTATTAAAATGTAATCTTTTGTCTATTTGCAGAGTAGGTATCAATAATGAAAAGTTTTGTAAGCCAAACCTAATGAGTTGTTATTATATTTTTAGTATCTAACATCTAATAATGTTGTTTTTCATAACTCGATGAGTATTTTTAGTGTTTTTTTACTATTTATGCATGATGTGCAGAACTTAGCAAGCAGGTCGTTGGTTGATGATGTGCTAAAGAAAGTGGATGGACTTAAACCCATTGCAGCAGAATTGGATGTGCCTCTAGCACAACTTGCTATTGCTTGGTGTGCATCAAATCCAAATGTTAGCACAGTCATTACTGGTTCAACAAAAGAAAGCCAGGTGAGTTAGCATCCAGTCTTGAGATTGAAAACTTTAGAATCTCTGGAAAGGTACTGTTCAATGCAGCAGATGAAAAGTATTACTCTCAAGTAAAACCTTTTTGATTTTTGTAGCTGAGTTTTTACTATTTGTTCGAATATTTTTTGCTGTAGCATATATTCCTGTTCATAATTTAATAGAATCCATGAAAACATTGTTGTGTCGAGAGGCACTTTACAGCCCAGTATGAAGGAGATGTTGCAGTGAAACATTTGATTAAAAAAATAATAATTAAAAAACATAATGGCAGCTATTTAAAAGTTGAAAGAAATAACAATAAAAAAATAAAAAGTAATAAAAATAATATTACATTTAAAAAATATTGCATAATATGGAGGAAATGTTGTCACCTAATGTTAAATAATATTACATTAAAAAAAATCATGGAAATGGGGATTGTGGGGAGTGCCTCCTCCACCCCATTGAATCCCATTGAATCCCAAGGTTCATAAATAGGGGGGGGAGGATCCATAGAACATTCATCGACAAAATAACGCAGAGAAGAAACGAGAGACTCGCAGCAATACCTACCATAAATTTAAACATTACGGGGGATCCATAGAACATTCATCAACAAAATAACGCAGAGAAGAAACGAGAGACTCGCAGCAATACCCACCATAAATACAATGAATTCCGACTTTGGCCTCCCCTTGGCTTAAGATGAGGGAATCTCGCTCTGGTAACCTCATCAGATTTTTAATGGCTATTTGTTGTGTTTTGATATTGCTGGTATTTTGGTCTTGTGTTCCCTTCGGTTTTGGACTGCAAAGTCTTTTGGTATGTTGTAATCATTTTTGGAAACTATCAATTGGCTAAAAAATTTGGTGAGAATAAGGCCGATAGAATTTTGACAAGATGTGGGCAATGGTGTACTATTTCTCTATAAATGAAAAATCTTGAACAAAAGTTTTTTTACTACATTATTACATTATTACATTAAAAAAGTAATAATACTAAAGCAAGCTCAATTAAAAAAAGAAAAAGAAAAAAATACTAAATAATACAAGTTGCTCAACTACAACCACCATTACATATTATACATTGATCCATCTCAATCCCAAATTTAAATTGATTACCATTATACATTGATCCATCTCAATCCCAAAGACTCTCCCTTTTGCATTTCTCATCGAATAAGAAAAATATGGTTACAAATCAAGAGAAGTATTTTATGTATAAAAGTTGAATTGAAAAAATTAGGTTAAACTATTTGCAAGAATACAAGTACAAATCAAATATATGTTTAGAATAATGTGAAAAAGATTGAATTTCAACGTGAAATTGAAGGGTTATATATATATATATATAGAGAGAGAGAGAGAGAGCATGTGTTTCATCCTAAGGTTACAAGTCCAAGTACTTTACTACCAACCAATGGACTTCACTATCAACCAGTAAGTCACTTTTAATTCATTTATTGCTTCAATTGGTATCACTCACGAGCCTTCGTTACCACCCAACCAACCTATGATCAAATCTTGTAGGCGCCATAGCTTGCCTATGTCTTAACATAGTGCAAAGCCCCATAGTGTGGATGGTCTTAATTCCCAACCAATAAGTCACTTTTAAAGTGACTCATTGGTCGGATTGGTTGTACTGTTGACTTGGTTGTATTGTTGACCATTTGATTGTACTGTTGACCATCTGGTTACACTGTTGATTTGCTCTGATACCATTGAACCTTCATTGTCAATCGACCAATGTCACCTCAGCAAAAAACCCTTGCTCTCTATTGATTTTCATCACTGGGAGGAGTCTTGGTAAGAGAGGAAGAGATCAATTCTAAGATAAATAGGTTGTAGATAAGGTATAAGATGATCTCACTAGGGCTCTTTCAAGAGAAGAGACACAATATAAGTTCAAAGGTTTCTCTAAGGAAGCAATTCGCTCTCAATGAAAATGCCTAGAAAAGGGAGGTGCAAGACCTAGGGTTTGATGTATTTGATGATAATGGGAGTTCCTAAGGTCAAGACCAAAGAGAAAAGGTTCCTTGTGATGGATTCCAATAATTACAAGGCTCATGAAACCTTTAATAAAGTCCTCAAGTTGAGGGAGAAGAAACTAGGGTTTTTCTCTTAGGGCAACACCTAGGGAAAGAGATTTTATGGATGGAATTTGAGTGGATGATCACGAAAATGATAGGTCATGTAGTCAAGACCCACCTCTTGATGTTTAGGGCCTTAGGCTCTCAAACCACCCAAAACCCTCCACCTTAGAATTTCGCTCTAAGCCCTAGATTCTCCTTCCTATCCTTAAAAGGACCAAATTTAAGGAGAGGAATTTATGGAGGAAATTTCAAGATGATAACCAAGTGATAGGACTAGTGCCTTTTCCTATGGGCATATGGGGTCTAGGATTGCTTAAGATGAGCCAAATTTGTTCTCGGAGGCTGAAATTTGATGCCCTAACTATCAAATTTCCAACATTTACCCATTCAATGGAAAAAGGGAGTTTCATGGGAGGGCTGCAAGGGGATCACCACTAGGAACATTCATTACATTTTATGATGAGTAATGCATACAACATTCATCAAGATATTCTTCAATCAATTGATCTTCAACAAATTAGGGTACACAATTTTAACATAGAATCAATAGTTCCATGCATTAGACATTCAAGAAAAGATATTGAACAATAGGATTCACTGACGTGATCAAAACCCATTCCACATTTGGGGATTTGATCACGTAATAGTGTTACCTCCCTAGGTAGGAGTGGCTAATGGACGACCCTCCTAGGTGTTCCCAACCCCTAAGGGGAAAGACAGGTCCCTGGTACGTCCTTCAATCAATAGGTGTCATGTGAATAGTGATGGATTGAAGGGAAAAGGGGTCTCAGGGCCAAATGCCATGGTCAAAGGTGTAGCAATGATGAGGAATTCCCCATTTGGGGTGTACAAATGTGAGGAGGGAGCAATCATGGATGCATGAGTTACCCTAGCATTTGTTTTTCCACCCCTCTTATTGCTTTTTGTTTTTTCTTGATTTTTCTTTGTATAACTACCCAAAGCTCTAGGAAATGAGAGCATGCTTTGAATGATGTTTAGTAGTGGTTACCCCCTTAGTGGTGGGGTAGTTCATCGCCCACTAAGGGTTGGGATATGCAAGGGTTCCTTTCCATGATGCAGTAGGGCAACATTGGCCCCAAGAACCAAGTGATGGCCATAATGATAACGGATAGAGCTCATGTTTGGCTTTTGCCCACGTGCTAATGTTAATGTTTCGACCATCTTTTGCATTTTATAATTTTCTTTCTTTTGTTTCTTGCTTGTGGCCATGATATGATCTTTCCTTTTCTTTTAGCTACATCAACCTCCTGGGGCAAAGTTTATAGGCTTGATCCAGATGTGTGGAAAAAGGGGAGGGGGTGTGATAAATCCTAGTGGATCCATGGTCAAGTGGACCTGTACATGGGAGGTGGAGTATAGGGCTTAGAATGGGGATGGAAAGTGGTAAGTATGGAATGGGGAAAATGGGACCACACTATCTCAATCAAGGTTTCCCAAGTAGTGCTTTTCCTAAAGCCATGGACCATTAGGGGAGGTCCCACTGGACTAGGATTGAATGTTAACCCCCCATTTAAGGCGAGGGAACAAAACCATAGTCAAAACCCTTCTTTCTTCCAAGTCACTCTATAATCCATGCCAAATGCCCAAATGAAAAACAAGCATAAGCACTTGATTGCATAATGAATAAAGTACCTTTTAGGACGAATTGTCCACCTTCCAACATGTGCTCTTGACAAATGGATGAGGAAACATACAACTGATGTAGGTGGCAGAGATAAGAATGCACACCACATCGGTTACTTGGTGGCTGTCAGAGGCTGTTGGCTGCCGGCTGGAAGAGATGAATAGGAGAAAGGTTTCTCCTAGGGGTCACCCACTTTTGGTGTGTAACAGGCTCCATTGCTTGGCCACATAGTGTGGATGGACTTAACTGCCAACCGACAAGTCACTATGATTAAATGGTTGGATTGGTTATGGACCTTCATTACCAACCAACCAGCCAACCAGCCAACCTATGATAAAATCTCATGGGCTTCATACTTTGCCTATGTCTTAACATAGTCCTTGCCAACGAATGGTTCACATTTAACGTGATTTGTTGGTGGAATTGGTGATGAGTCTTCATGACCAACCATCTAACCTATGATCAAATATTGTGAGCTCCATAGCCTATATATGTCTTAACACAATGCTTGGCTTCATGGTGTGGATGGGCTTAATTGCCAACCAATGAGTCACTGTTAGAATGATTAGCTGGTCAGATTGGTTATCAGCTCACTACAAACCAGTCAGTCTATGATAAAATCTTGTGGACTTCATAACCAACCTATGTCTTAACATAGTGCTTGGTCCCATAGTGCAAATGAACTTAATTGCCAAGCAACAGCCACTTTCATAGTGATTCATGGGTTGGATTGGTTTTGAGTCTTTGCTGCCAACATACCAGCTTATGATAAAATCTAGTGGGCCCTATAGGCATCCTATATGAGTTTTCGTTGGTCAGATTGGTTATAACTTATGACCCTTCGCTTCCAACTCATCAACCTATGATCAAATCTCATGTTCTCCATAGCTTTTCTATGTCTTAACTCATTGCTTGGTCACACAGTGTGGATGGACCTAATTGCCAACCAATAAATCACTTTTAAATTGATTTGCTGGTCAGATTGGTTATGAGCCTTTGCTACTAACCAACTAACATATTCCAATTCAATGTGGAGGATGAATTATCTTTAGCACTAGGGAAATGCATTATGTCGATTTGCCACACCTGGCCTGCTTGTGGCCCCTACTCTTTCAAAGGAATGAACATACGCTTCATGCTGGGGGAATCAAACCTTGATGGGGAAATACCACCACCTTTCTTGATCAACCAGTCAAGCCCCTGGTATATAAATAGATGGATGGAGATAATATAGATTCTCAGTGAACACGAAAGTTCTATCCTGTGATACCAGGTGAATTATGTAGCAGATTACTTTAATTAAGGTGAACTGTTTACGGGAGAAACTGTGAAACTACATTGCAAAAATACAAGAAGTATGATACTGTTTATGCAAGATATTTCTGGAAGAGTAATATAATATGTAGCAAAATTGTTGATAAAGGTAGACCTTACAAGCAATGAATTTTCTGTTTCTATGAGGCACACAGTTTCAAATGTGGTACTTCTAATAATCATTAGTTCTCTTAGCTGTCAATATCCTTTTGTTAATTTTGTAGACGCTTAGTTTTTTATATTGGGAAAAATGAAGAAAATGAGAAATCTTATCTAGAGAAATCGGCTCAGATATTATGAAGTAAGAACACTACTTAAAACAAGAAGGTTATTCCTAGAGTAAATGCTTTTATGAAAATATTGCATTCCTACACAATCAAAGTGTACCATTTTCACCTTGATTGTTTCACTGAAAATAATGTAATTTTTTTCCAGTGAAATTTTTAACTGTACAACCATCTTTTTGATACTTCTTGTAACTTAAATGTTTGTATTCATACTCATGAATGGTTAACATTAAAGGGAAGAAAAGAAACATGCTAAATTAAGATACGATCTTTCCTTGCATCCTCTAAACCAAGACGCTAATGAAATTATAGACATCTACAATGGCTAGATTGATGGGGAGTTCAAACCTTTGCAAAACAAATGATGAGACATGGGTGATTCTATATATTAGAGCTAGTACCTGAGGCTTCCATAAAGGTACTAGACCTGAAATCTTTGTTGGGAGGTATGTGCTCGAACCTGATTAGGGAGTTTTCTATTGCCTATCGTCAAGTACTTGGGAGCATTGGAAACTTATCCATTCAAACCTTTGCCAATCAAATGATGATCACGGGCGACTCTATATATTAGAGCTAGTACATAAGGCGTCTAGAAAGGTACTAGCCCTGAAATCGTTGGTGGGAGGTTTGTGCTTCAATCTATTTAAGGAGCTTTCTATTGCATACAGTGAAGAACTTGGGTGCGTTGGAAGTTTGTCCCTTCTATGCTTCAGTGAATAAGTTGTTACTGTTAGGGGTTCATGGAGACTAAGGTAATAAACACTGACTTGACTTGGTAGGGTGATGTTTAATATGCTAGAATTATGGAGTCGTCATTTATAGGTATGATCTAAGTGAGTTTATGCCATGATCGAAAGCTATCGAAATTGGATACAACCAATTGGTATCTTATTGATCACCTTCCTTTATATAGATTGTCTAAATGCCGTTTCTCACCTCCTTCCTCCTATGAGTTATAATTGGATGACTTGGAATGCTCCAGCATAGCCTTGTAGCCTGACTTCTCAATGGAACACTTTTAGGTTTGAGATGGTATATTGTTTTCCTTGACTATCTTTGACACTGGTGGTCACATGTTAGAACCTTCCACTGTTTTCCTAGACTGTAGTTCCTGATTGAGACTGAAGGTTTAGCCTGATTTGAATCTCCCACTATCTGTATAACCCATTAGCTTCAAATCTGAACATTTTCCATATTTGCTTCCATATTACAAGGTACCTCTCACATACATTATTATACTTTTAGTATCCTTCCAACATGATCCTCTAGGATTGACTTGCTATAAACTAAGTAGTCACTTCAGTGACATAAAATATAAGGTCTTATAGCAGTTAAATATATAACTACCAGATATATTGAAGTGTATAGTTCCTTGCCATCATCATGGGCTGTTAAGTTCACATTCCAGCATATGAATCCCTTTTAGTACATCATGTGCATATTTGCTTTGCGAAATAAAAAATTCCTCTCCCCACCCCCCAAACCTTGATGCCCAAGAAATAGGGAAGCATTCCAAGATCCTTCATATTAAATGCTCGAAACATATCGTTTTTAATGCCTCTATTGATTCGTTGCACCTATCTGTAATCACCGAATCATTTACATATAGAATAATAATAATGATCCTATTTTTGTAAAGAGGACGATTGTAACACTCTATAACCCTTTTATTTTTGCAATATTAATCAATCTTTGTATACTAGGTTCTAGGTACTTGTTTAAGCCCATACAATTCCTTTTTCAATTTGGATTCCTAATTTTTTTGCCGCTGATGACAAATCTTTATGGATACTTCCGTATGGTTCCGTCTTCAAGTTCTCCATTCAGAAGAGCAAGTGTCAACATCCTTCTAAATTCTAATACAGTGCCCATTCAAAATGAGAAGCTGGTGCTATGAAAGTCTGGCAGTGTTAATCCATCTAACATTTTCTACTTCGTTTTAACCAGCTATGTCAAGTCTGCGCTTTTTACTTTAATATACCCATCCAACTCCCCTATGACACTCTTCATATTTAAGCAATTCGGATAGTTTCTATGTATTACTGTTTTTTTAATGGCCTTTTCAGTGTTACTGATGAATTTCTTCTGGTAATGACTCATCTGGCGTTGGTTCCGCCCTTCTTGTTTCTTCTTCTTAAACTAGTTCCTCATCCACTTGTCTACCCATAGCCATGCTTCTCTATACTTAGCGTCGTCTTCCCAACATTGGTTTCATTATATACCACATATGGACTTGCAATAATACTCTTTGTTCCTGGATCATAAAGTTATAGACTTTCTCTTGGTTACAATATCCAATCAATATATCTTGAATGCGCTGCTTTTGGTTTTTAACCATTAAAAACTTCTACTAGTGTTGCTTCTTTTAATGTCTTTTAAGGACTTATACTGACACGAAAAACTGTTATTCTGAAAAGTTATATGGTAGTTCTTTTATTTTTTTGGTACACTCTGCTATAGAATATAATTTGCACTTTACTGAAAGCACCGGATTCTGAAAAAAACCAGACCTGAATTATATCATAACAAAATATTGTAAATTTGGAATTGAATTTTTGTATCAAAGTATTATACTTTGGAGTTAATTTTTTTAAGCAAAGTATTATTGTTTGAAGTTAATTTTTTGGTCTATTGGTGATTAGGATGTACAGAGTGCTCAAAAACTTCATGTAGACAGACTTTCCTTCTGTGCCTTGTAGAAACAACTTTTGGAACTTGCCATGCTTCATTCTAAGTCAACATAATGACTATTGATGATGGCAGTTAGCAATGCATATTACAGTTTGTTTTTATATGTGTAAAGTATATGCTAGAACAACAGGAAAATTTGTAATGTAATTGAAAATATGTTTGTTGGGTATACGCTGTTATTATGTGGAAAAGGTAAAACTTGTAGCTTTTGATATTCTTCCTAGTCTGTTTTCCCAAATCCTCTTAAAAAGCCAAAATTTTAAGAGTCATTTACACAGAGCTATGTGTACACCAGGGGTTCATGTAAAAACCCCCTTTTTTTTACCACCATTGATAATTCTCTAGTTACAACACACTAGTAGGGAGATTTACATACTCTTCCTCACTCTCTCTCTCTAGAGCTGGATCTCTTACGAAAGATTCTCTACTTTCAGGGTGGCAAGGTGGCAAGCAATGTCATAATGAGACACTTGTTTTGTTCACAACGCTTCCATAAGACTATCTCGTGTTGCTTTTGTCTTGGAATGGCCATAATGCTACTTTCTTACAACTATTGAATGGCCACAATGATCATTTCTTATGGCTATTGATGTGATATGCGAAGCAAAGTATCGAATGATTAGTAGTAGCTATTAGTGATACTGACTTATTCTGTTCATAATCAAACATAGCAAAAGTCCCGTAGCTTATTTTTCCAACAGAAGACTTGTTGTCTAGATTATTGTAGTGTTCAGTTGTTCTTCAGGTACACATCGAATAAATACACAATTATGATACAATTGCTCTTTTTCTGGCTTTGCCATCTCTGAAATAACTATTTACACTACTCTAGTTTAAGGCGTGTTCTGCATTCTCTCCATGATGCAAACAAAAACTTCACACATACATCAGGCATGTTTGAGCATAAGAAAAGTTGGCATTAGAAAACCAATAATGAGTAAAATTCCTAACATCGCATGTACATTCGTATTTTTCACCAAGTTATTGTCTCGATTGCAGAAAAGGGATTGCATATAAAGAACTACATTTGATTGTTGATATTTCTCTTGGAAGTTATCTATATTCCCAAACCTTTTCTAACCGGTATTGTCTTTTGCCAGATTCACGAGAACATGAAAGCATTGGACGTTATTCCAAAGTTGACACCAGATATCTTGGAGAGGATAGAATCTGTTGTCCAAAGCAAACCAAAACGACCAGAATCATATAGGTAGATTAATACTTTGAGTTGTCATATGGGTTGTCATGGCGCCCATCTTTACAAAGATTAGCCAAAATATTTATTCAATAACATTTTTGGTGCCATCTGGGGGCTAGTTCAGTAAGAGTTTTGGTGAGTGTAGCCAGTTCTGGCATCATATTTGAGTATATTGCAGAAAATACTTATAAACAATTTTTCTTAATACTATTTTATTAATTTTGAAAATCTGCTAAATTCTACTTTGTTGTAGAATGGTATTAATATGTTTGTCTTTTGTTAAAAACATTTACCATCATTGGAAGTTGCGTGTATATGAAGGTGATCTATCTTTATGGAATGCAAAGGCAAGAGTTCATGCAGAGCATGTTTTTCAAAATGAAAAGCTGTTAAATGTGCAAGACTGCCTCTTACATGAAGCTCTGTTACATCTTGGATTGGATAATTTAGCATTTGTTATCTTGGATTTGATGCTTTCTATGTTTTTGTTCTCTTAACACATCTCATTTTTACGTCCACATGTACTTGAATCCTTTCACGTTTACATAATTTCCTTGGCAGTATTTGTGACCTTGGATTTGATACTTTCTACGCTTTTGATCTCTTACCACAGATCATATTTTATGTTTACATGTACTTGAATTCTTGCAGGTTTATTTAACATTGTCATGTTGATAGGGTCTCTGTTTTAGAGTAGTTTTTTTCCAAATTTTTAATTTATTTATTTTATATTCAATTTTATTAATTAATTATTTTATATTCACATATATTTATTAATTAAGTATTTTATATTCACATATATTTGAATTATAGATGTTGTTATATTTTATTAATTAATTATTTTATATTCGCATATATTTGAATTTTTGATGGTTATATTTATATATTATTAATTAATTATTTTATATTCACATATATTTTATTAATTAAGTATTTTATATTCACATATTATTAATTAAGTAATATTCATATATTTGAATTATAGATATAACAACATCTATAATTCAAATATATTATAGATATAACAACATCTATAATTCAAATATATAACAACATGGTATATTTATAGATGTGTTTATTTGTGGATGTTGTTATATTTTGATGTTTATATATTTATAGATGTGTTATATTTATGTGGAATTTTTGATTTATATTTATAGAAATGTTTATTCTATGAATTATAGATATAACATCTATAATTCAAATATATTTGAATTTTTGATGGTTATATTTATAGATGTGTTTATTTTGTGGATGTTGTTATATTTATAGAAATGTTTATTTTATGGATGTTGTTATATTTATAGATGTGTTTATTTTATAATATTCACATATATTTGAATTTTTGATGGTTATATTTATAGATGTTATATTTATTTATAGATGTGTTTATTTTATAATATTCACATATATTTGAATTTTTGATGGCTATATTTATAAATCTGTTTATTTTGTAATATTTACATATATTTGAATTTTTGATGTTGTTATAGTTATAGATGTGTTTATTTTATAATATTTATATATATTTGAATTTTTGATGTTTTTGATGTTGTTATAGTTATAGATGTGTTTATTTTATAAATCTTATATTTATAGATTTGTTTATAAATGTGTTAATTTTAAAATAAAATATTTAAAATTTTAATTTAATTATATGTTCATTTTACATTGTTATATTGTTATATTCATAGGTGTTTATATTTATAGATGTGTTTATATGTTTATATTTATAGATTTGTTTATAAATGTGTTAATTTTAAAATAAAATATTTAAAATTTTAATTTAATTATATGTTCATTTTACATTGTTATATTCATAGGTGTTTATATTTATAGATGTGTTTATATGTTTATATTTATAGATGTGTTTATTTTAAAATAGAATATTCAGAATTTTAATTCAATTATATGTTCATTTTACATTGTTATATTCATAGGTGTTTATATTTATAGATGTGTTTATATGTTTATATTTATAGATGTGTTTATTTTAAAATAGAATATTCAGAATTTTAATTCAATTATCATTAATTATTAAGGATTATTAAATATTGAAATTTAAATTTATCTCTAAAATAGTTATCTTTTTTTTCTCATTTTAATTAAATTGACTAATAAAAAAAAGTCCTAACATGAAATGAGTAGTTATTCTCTTTTTCTCATTTTAATTAAATTGATTAATAAAAAAGTTCTAATATGAAATAATATGAAATGAGTGAGTTGTAGTATTGTAATAAACTCTATGTGCATGTTAAAAATCTCTATTATAAAGTGAGACTTAATGTATATGATTATGATAAAGTGAGTTGTAGTATTGTAATAAATTCTATGTACATGTTAAAAATCTCAATGATAAAGTGAGACTTAATGTATATAATTATGATAAAGTGAGGCTGAATGTATATGATTAAGAATCTAGTTATATGTTTTAATTTATTTATTATTATTTTTATAATTAATAATAATAATATTTTAAAATAAAATTAGAATTTAGTTAATTTTTATGAATATATTACTATATATAGTAAGTGTTTTCATTATACAATAATATTTATTTACTATTTAGTTTATATAACTTTGTTAGTTATTTATTAATATTTTTAGAAATATATATATATATATATATATATATTATTATTATTATTTTTAAAATTCATATGCATTTTTTTACTCTTAGAAAGAGGAAAATATTTGCTCAATATGATAGCGTAAATTAAAAAATTCAAATCTCTAACATTTGCTGTTTTTTCCATGCTAATCTCGTTTCGATTCGATGATGAGAAACAATATTCTTGCAAGGGTTTGAATTGTAAAAATTATTGTCATTTAGAAGGTGCAAATTATTCAAAAATTATTGTGAAATTTTTTCAATTACTATAGAGGTATGTACCGTGATTTTATAATTTTATAAATTGATGTATATGTTGTGAAAAGTTTTGAAGTACTATGTAGGGAGGTGTAATTCTTTTATAAATTGATAGATATGTTATGAAATTTTTTCAGGTACTATGTAAGGAAGTATAATTATTTTAAATTGTAAAAATTATTGTCATTTAAAGAATGAGTATGTTGTGAAAATTATTGTGTGAAAGAATGAGTATGTTGTGAAAATTTTTCAAGTATTATATAAGTATGTACAATTATTTTATAACGGCTGTGAAAATTTTTCAATTACTATGTTGGGAGGTACAATTATTTTATAAATTGATGGATATGTTGTGAAATTTTTTCAAGTACTATATAGGGAGGTATATATTTTTTTGTTAAGCTTGGTAGGACCTCTTTTTTCTATCTATAAAACACAAGTTTACACCACATATGTGAGATAGGTGGCTTCAACTTGCCCAGTGGGAAACCAAGTCTTTTGGCCACCTATCCTCATTATAAGCCATCCAAAAATAATATAGTTTCAGTCGATCTAACCAAGCTATATACGTATCAATATCATGATAAGAGTCTATGTGTCTATCTATCATAAGCATGCATCTACCCGCAAGAAACAAAAAAACATCCAGAAACTGACTAATCCTGCTGTTTTTCTGAGGTAGACTCCATCGAAGTCGGGTCTTTGGCTAAGTCTCCAAGCATGTCAACAAGCTCAATAATGCAAGGGATGTGCCTTTGGATTTGATCAAGGCAGATGTTCTGCTTACACAGCTGAAATTGGATTGTCTGCAAGTTTTTTTTTTATAATTGGGCATGTCCTAGAGGGTCATAGCCATCCCCACTGACATTTGTTCCATTGCTTTCCCCATGAGGCTCTTCATGAGCCAGTACAGATATGGCGTCTGTTTCAATTGGGTGAGTCTGCCTCTGGTACTCCCAGGATCCGGGATTACAGCGTGTCAATTCTCCATTTCCTCTTCGAATTCCTCCTGTTTTATCTTCTCCTCCCATTCATCCAAAATCTTACGAATGCCTGCAACCGTTCCTTCCCTGTAAGTTGGTGTTGCTTCGTTGATGAGGCGTTCTACAGGGTTCCTCCCACGCCTAGGTTCCGAAGTGCTTGGGTCTGCTGCTCGAGTCGACTCCCTCCCCCTTCTGTCGCGTCCTCTTCCACGTGCAGGTCGGGCCATCTATTCTCTTTTCCGTGCCTGAAAATGGTTGGCAGAGGTTGTTGCTGGTAGCTCCACAATGTTGCGCCCTTGCTCCTTCCTCCTCTCGTAATCTCGACTATACTCCTCTCTCTATCTCGACTTCTTTCATAATCCCATTCCACCTTGCTCTGTTGCATCACCTGTCTTGCCTTAACCGCCTCACCTCCTTCTCCGCCCTAGCCCTGCCTGCCACTTCTCCCATGTCTTCTATCAGGTAGCATGCGGGAGGCCACCGCACCCATCACCATGAGCGTGTGGGGGGCGGTGGGTGGTACCCTTCCCTTACATAACATAACTACCATGTCTGACCAACGTCCTCACCTGCCTCGGGCATGCACCCCGATTGAGGGTATTGTTGTTTGGATTCTCAGTTTCCTGGCCGTTTTGGGAATCTTGCCGAAGGATGTCCTCCAGAGCTTTAAGTCTATCATCAAGAAATTTGCTGCTTTGTTCCCTTCCCTTCTTACATGTCTAATTATTAAGTAATTGAACTTGTGTATGAGCTCCCCTATCTCTTGGATAAGGTGAGCTGTCCTCCAACTTTGGCTTAGTTTGTCCCATGACGTGCCATTGTTAAGTTTCCTCATGGTGTTTATGACCAAGCTGGAGTCTCCTTCCACCTCCACATTTTTGTATCCCAATCTTACAGCTATTTGAAGCCCATGTCTAGCTGCTGCGAATTCGGCTTCATTGTTACTTGCAATTCCACATGAGTCTGCATATACGAGCCGCGTGTTTTCTTGGTTATCTCTGAATATGCCACCTAGTCCTGCTGCTCTCGGGTTCCCTTTTGAGGCCCCGTCAAAATTCAACTTGATGAATCCTTCTCCTGGTAAAGTGAAATGCATTAGGGAATTGATATTCATCCTTCTCGCTTTCCAGGCATTAGGGGTGATCATTTCCATTGTTAAGTTAAGACGATGAAGTATTCTTGCTTCATGGGGAGGGACTTGCCAGTCTTCTGGACTCCATTGCTCTGCTAGAATCGTTTCCCTGATATTTTTTACTAATCCTTCCCATACCTGATCTTGTGTTGAGGTTTTGTTTTTGAAAATTCTGCAGTTCCGTTCTTTCTAGATGGTCCAGAGGTTGAATCCCAGGGCCAATCCCCATGCGCGATTCAGGACAGGGCTTGAGAAGATGTTGTTGCGCCATATTAGGATTGTTTCCTTTATGCTTTGACAGTTCCTATCCATCCTTCCGAAGACTCCTTGTATTTGGCCCCACTGTTGGTTCGTAAATGGGCATGAGTTCATCATGTGCTCTATGTCCTCTCTGTCTTGTCGGCACATCCAGCAGAAGGATGGGCCTTGCATTCCTTTCTTTTGTAACTGGTCCCAGGTCAGGATTCTACATTACAAACTAGCCACGGGGAGTGTGCTACCTTAGGCCACCATCCTCCCTTCTAGATTTTTTATAGAGCAATGCTTGGCCATCTTGTTCTTGTTCTGCTTTTAGCTCGTAAGCTTCTTTGATGGTGAAGGTTCCTTTTGTTGAGTGCCCCCATCTCAGGATGTCTAGGCCCGTTCTAATTGTTATTTGTCTTGTTCTCATTTCTTTGTCGAACTCTGTCCCTTGCTCTGTCTCTATACCCTGACCCCATTCTTCTATCTTTTTCCATTTTCTCCAGTTTCTGGTCCCTTGCCCTTCGTTCCAGAATTGTTCTACATATTGAATGTTCCTGTCATTGGTGAATCTATAAATATCTCGGAGGTCTTGCCTGTCTATCAGTCTTTCTCTTTGCTGCCATGAATCCTACCAGAATCTAGTTGTTCTTCCATTTCGAATTTCCCAGAAAGCATGCTGGGCAATGAGCTCCCGGTTTTGTCTTGCTAAGTTCCATATGGCTGAGCCCTTGGGTGGATCTCTGTACCAGAGGATTTCCTCCATTCTCTCCAGCATATTATACTTTCTTGTCCAGATTTGTTTCCATAGATCCCCTCCTCCCCCTAGCCATCTCCACCAAAGTTTTGCTCCCATTACTTGATTTAAGGTATATGGGTCTCGTAGGCTGAGCCCTCCTTCCAACTTTTTCTTTGTCAATCCCTGCCAGGACATAAGAGCCCACTTTTTCTTCTGTTGTGCCCCTCCCCATAGGAATTTTTTGAAGATGTCCACCATTTTGGTACAGGCCCCCTTGGGGGCAGCCATACCTGACAGTTGGTAGATAGGGATTGACTGCAGTACTGCTTTTAGGAGGATTGTTCTGCCTGCTAGATTTAGGGATTAGAAGGCCCAATTTCCCAACCTTCCCTGAATATTTTGGATAGTTTGTTGCCATCCTGCCAATTTTAGAGGGTTTTCCAAAAGGGGCATTCCCAGGTACTTTGTGGGGAGGTTACCTGTGCTGAATCCCATAATCCTGGCTAGATAGGATTTTACATTCCCTTGGGTATTGAAGAAGAAGGTACAAGATTTTTCATTGTTGATTTGGGTTCCAGAGGCTTGCATAAAGGTGTTCAAGATTTCTTTCATTCTTCGGGCTTCTCTGAGAGAGACTTGGCAGAAGAGCATGATATCATCCATGAATTGTTGGTGTGTTATTGCAAGGTCATTCCCCCAGATCCTTAAGCCTTTGATTCTGGACTCCTAGGCTTCCTTCTTGATGTATCTGCCCAATCCCTCAGCAACAATAATAAATAGGAAAGGAGACAAGGGGTCCCCTTGTCTCAGACCCTGAGTGGGGTTGAATGTACTGGTAGGGGTCCCGTTTAGAAGGATAGAAAATACAGGGGTGGATATCATAGCGCTTATCCAGTTAATCCATCTAGGGTTAAAACCATAAGCCCTAAGGATACTCCTTAGGTACTCCCAACTCAACCGATCATAGGCCTTGGAGAGATCCAACTTCACTAGCATGCCTGCGGCCTTCTTGACCTTGAGGGAATGGACCACCTCTTGGGAGGTGACCAGTCTGTCTAGGATTTGCCTCCCTTCAACAAAGCCTGTTTGTTATGGGGAGATAATGTTAGGGAGAAGTGGCTTTAGTATTTTGGCAATCAGAGTGGCTATAATTTTATAGATGACATTGCACAAGGAAATGGGTCTGAAACCCTGCGGGTCTTCCGATTTTGAGGTTTTAGGGATGAGAGTAATAAAAGTGGAGTTAAGACCAGGGCATACCTTTTGATTTCGTCTTGATTCCTCCACAACCTCCAGGATGTCTTTTCCCATGAACGGCCAAGTGGCTTGGAAAAATTCAACTGTGAACCCGTCTTCCTGGGGCCTTATTCTTTTTCATTCCTTTAATGATTTCTTCCACTTCCTCGAGCATTGCTGCTCTCATCAAGGCTAGATTCTGCTCTTGAGTGACCTTCTGGGGAATGTGCTGGGAGATTCTTTGTGTTGCTTCCGTTCTATCTTCTTGAGGTTCTGTTAGGAGATCTCTAAAGTGGTTTACGAGGATTCCCTCCATCTCCTCATGTTGCGTACTGCGATTCCCCTCATCATCTTTGAGTGAGAATATTATATTGCTCTGACGATGTTGGATCATGGCCTTGTGGAAGAACTGAGTGTTCCTCTCCCCTTCTCTTAACTAATTCACTCTGGCAGCGAGGGTTTAGTATGATGTTTGTGTTGTTTTTTTTAAATTTTCAATTGTCTGGAAATTTTATTATCTTGAGTAACCTAGAAGGTGCAGGTTTTGGAGATCTGAAAAACAATTTGGAAAATTTTCTTGTAAATTATTATATGCCATAGAAAATGCAATTTTTTTTTGCTGATTGAACCCATCTTCAGAAATATGTGCATCAGAATTAGATATTGACAATGTTTCCAACTTGTAAGAGGTCGTTTAGTTGCTCATTTCCAGAGTCGAGGGCACTAAAACCTGCGTGGCACAGAAACCACAGTCTACAAGGTTCTATAGTTGAAGAGTTGCCAAAGGGAGAAGTTTCCCGCATGCGAGGTAACGGGGTTGTTGGAGCTCGAGGACCGTGTGGAGTCGGAAACAAATCTCGAAGAGAGATAAGCTGGACTATTTTCAATATGGCTGCACTTTTAGACATATTTGATCCTGATGATATCTTTTTCATGAGACTTGGTGGTTTTATTAATGACCATGCTTATCAAGAGGTTCTATATGTTCTGAAACAACGTGAGACTGAAAACTCACGAGTTGTTTTTCAGGAAGGGTGTGAAGAAGAACAAATGATTGAAGATCAATGGGACGAGTCAGATGAAGCTGATTGCAAAGATGTGGCAGAAGTAAACAAAACTGATGAGAATTTAAATTGTAATGATCCCATACTTGATTGTGAAACTGAAGATGCAATGATGGGTGATGAATGTGTGGCTGTAATTGAAATCTGTGATGATGAAAACACATCCATTATTGTAGAATCTGAAAGCCTTCTTGATGCAGAAATAAAGTTTGATGAGATTTATATACCTCATGATGAATGGATCGATTTGATGATTGAAGAACATCTTATTGATAAATCACTGTTTGGTGAGAAGGAAGGCATATCCTCACATACAGATCAAATGCAGAACATGCTTGCAACAACAGAACTGGGTGAAGGCATAATTGTGACAACCAAAAGGGATAAAGTAGGGAGAGATGGTGAAATGAAAGCTCTCCTGAAGGAGCAGGACGATGAAAGTAAATGTGGTCCTCTTTATAAATCTGACATTGTTTTTTGTGCAGATATTGGGAGGCAAGAAACAACAACAAATTTTGAAGAAGAACTGAAGTTTCTTGAAGCATGGCTGAAAACACCATGTCTTTATGAAGTTAACAAAGAAGTTGCATTAATGAATGGTGAAGACATCATTGCTAACGTTCAGCTGATTGACACCAGAAATAGTGAGAAGGAAAATTCTCCTATCCAACCTGTCATAATTCTGAGGAGGACAAGAATTCAAGTGTTCCTTCACAGGGGAAGAACTGAGGCAAAGAGACATCACTATCTCATGGCGAGGAAAGTGAAGATGAAGCCTCAACTCAAGATGAACAAGCATGGACTCTCAAGCAAGAAGACAAAAATGAAAACTATGTTACCAAGTTTTTTTTCATGTGTTTAATTGTAAGCCTAGCTGAGTCTAGACCAGTAGGCATGTGTTATTGTTCAGTGCTCTTTCTCCATTAAGGGGGAGTGTTGGAGATAATGGAGAAAGCTAAATCTAGAAAGTTGTTATGGTGATGATAGGATTGAGATTCTAACTTTAGATCTCAGATCCTAATATTTAGGGAGTGGTTCAAACCACCTCATTGTGTGAAAGCCTATATGTATTAGGCTGTTCTCCACATAGAAACATAGCGTGAATTGCATGAGTGTGTGTACACTCTCTAGGTATTTCCCTTGGAGAGCCATTTAATTAATAGAACATCGATTTTTAAGTAGATCCCCTCCCACCACCCATAAGTCCTCCGGGTATAGGCTTCTCATTTTTACTAGGTTTTGTAGAAAGGCCCTCCTTTCCCCTGGTATATGGGGACCATATACTCCTATGAGTAGCACCCAGTTGTTGGATCCAATGACCCTGAATCTCCCAGAGAGGATTCATGGAATACTAACCCAGTCTTCGAACCATATTTCTCATGGGTTCCAAATAATGGCCAATCCTCCCACGCTGCCATTTGCATCCTGTCTTATGACTTGGTACTAGGGTTTATGGTTTTCCATAATCTCTTTCAGCTTTTTTTCACTGATTTTCGTTTCCTATAGGATCATAATACTAGGTCTATCCTTTTTCAATCTCTCTTTGAGGTATCTCTGTTTTCCCCTGCTATTGAGGCCTCTTATATTCCAGGTTGTAATGATCATTTCAACAATTTTGGGGGTTGTTGGAATACCTCTGATAATGGCACCACTCTCCCCGAGTTTACTAATAGTTCCCCTACCATCTGTATGGACTCATTCATGGGTCTTCTTCCCCTTTTCTTTCCCCCTTTCCCAGTCCTCCTGGATCTTGCCCTTGTCCGCCTTGGGAGCCTAAGTGTTCTGGTTGGACTATTATAGCCAATCCCTGTTTTATCTTGTATTGCTGAAAGGTTTCTTTATAGAGTTTCTTTTGGTCCTCTGGGATGAAGTGTTCGTCTAGGTGTCTCCACTCCTGTAGCAGTTGTTTCATCACTTGCTCCTCCACACTAAAGTCTTCTTTCTGGGGTCGATCTCCATTGGATTTTGCTCCACCATTTGCATGTTATTCTCCTCTCTTTCTTTTTCATTTACTTCTTGTCTCTTTGCTTTACTGCCCTCATTTTCTTTCTGCTAAGTATCTGCCGTCTCCTTAGTGGCTTCCTCGCTCATCTCCCCCATCTCATCCATTTGAAGGGTAGCAAATCTATTGAGGTTTCGTTGCTCTACCTCGTTTTGGTGCGCCTTTTGTGTCCCTGCTGGTTTCTGATTTCTTCTCCTTCTGTGCACTTCCTGGAAACTGTCTCCATCCTCTTTTCCGGTCTCCTCTCCTGTCTTCTTTCCTTGTGTTTGGTTGTCTGGGTTGTTTAGTGGGCAAGCTCGGTACAGGTGCCCGTATTCATGACATCTCCTACATCTGAAGGGGATATGCTCGTAATCCAGGGTTTGCTGCCATACCTCATCATGGTATTCAAGTTCTATGCAGTCTGGTAACGGCTCCGTGATATTCATGTAAACACAGATTCTTGCATAGGAAGTATACCTACCTTTTCTCGTCATGTCTGCCACTTTGACGAAAGTGCCGATTGAGTTGCCTATTCCTTCTAGTATTTCTAGGTCCCAAAAGTCCATTGGGAGGCCGAAGAGTTGAACCTAGATGGGTGCTGCCAGCATCTTCTCCTGATCCGGGTTATAACACTCCTCCAAGTGTCACATGAATAGGCCTGCATTGTTGAAGAAATAAGGTCTATATTCAAAGATCCTCTCCTTGTCTTCTAGGTTAGAAAAAATAACCGAGAAGAACCCTTTCGCCCCCAACTTGAGGTCGATATGCCCCTTTGGCTGCCATCGTTGCTGAATCCACTTTATCAGTTCCTTCTCAGTTGGCCATGCCCCTATAAACTTACAAATTAGGGCGTGGTCCTTCATATACCCTCTGTACTCCTCCAGCTTGTTATTAGGTATTACGAATCTAGGTTTTTTGGATGCTCTGGGCAAGCATTTTCCTCCCAGTCCAGCCTGCCATTTCGCTCCCAGTACAAGTAGACCCTTTCCACGTTTCCCGTTTCCACCGGTTAATCCCTGGATGCTCGTCTCACCTGCGGCAACACTTCGGTAGGAGGGGATCTCTCCCCCCTGTCGTTCCACTCATTCCTCTGTCAGTCTGTTCCTTTGTCATTTGCCTCTTCCCTTTCACTGTTCGTGGAGGTACAAGACCGTCAAGCGATACTCGCGAGCCCGAGCCCCAACCATTCCTAGTTCTAGGATTTGTAGGTTTATCAAGTACTGCCCGGGAGTGCAAACCCTAGTCGCTCTCCATCCTCATCGTTTCCACCTCTCCTCCCGCTTCCTTAATCGAAAACTCAAGTCTTATCTTCTATGTAGGGAGGTATAATTATTTTATGGGTACAATTATTTTATAAATTGATAGATATGTTGTGAAAATTTTTCAAGTACTATGTAGGGAGGTACAATTATGTAATAAATTGATGGATATGTTGTGAAAAATTTTCAAGTACTATGTAGGGAGGTATAATTATTTTATAAATTGATGAATATGTTGTGAAATTTTTTCAAATACCATGATAGGATGATTTTGATTTTTGATTTTTATATATTATAAAATTGTAAACGTGTTTACTTGTAAATAAATCATATATAAAATTTATAAGAAATAGTATTTTATTTTATTTTTATATTTTAAAATAATATTAAATAATACTCTGATATATTGAATTTCTATTTTATTATTATTGAAGAATATAATATTAGTAAATATTTTTTTATATATTAAATCTATATTTTATATCAATTGGGAAGATTTCTTAAATACTTTATAAATTGATGGAGGACTATATTAGAAAGATTTTCCAAGTATTTTATAAATTGATAGACATATTTGTTGGGAAGGTTTTTAAATAATTTATAGAAGGATTATACATAATTTATGCCGACCAATAGGCAAAGCTTATCAAAATAGTAAAACCAGATAAGTAGAGAAACCATATTCAACATGAAATATGTGCAACATGGGAGAGATGGATTGATGTCCCCTTGGTTGTTGCCACTTGGTCTTGGAATAGGTGCAACATGGGTGTTAATGTCTCACTCTCGCCCTCATGCCCTTTTGGTTGAGTACCACCTTGTCCAACATCATCAAGATCTCTTGGCGTCAATTCTATCCATAAGAACTCTACCCAACAACATGTATTGGTTTTTCCTACCTTGGATATGCCTCTTGTCATGCACCCATTCTATGATGCCTACAAGGACCTTTGAATCAGATAGACAACCTCTCTCCACAACAACATCAACTTCAAACTCTTGAAACTCGTCTTGAACCTCCGTCAGGATTTTCTCCCTAAAAATGTGTGTTAAGGTCTCTACCATTGAGCGAGCTTAGGAGCCTTTGAATTCTCCTCGATTACCACTTCCATGCTTGCATCTTTCTTGTTGTCTAACTATGGTTGTGGAACCAGGGAACTAGATTGGACACACACATTGCAAGAGGGGCTACGAGCTAGAGTGTTGAGGAATAACCAAGGCATGAAAATCATGCTCCAACACGTAGTGTCCATGGAAGATTATAAGTGGTAGGAATGCCAAGGACCATAACAAGGGAAAAAGAAATAGGGCGATGAGCCTATGTTGAAGAATAGTGAAGGCAGAAAAGGTCGACCACCACTATGAGAAATCTCAACAAACTAGAGGGAGGAACAGTGGAAATTACCTTAACACTAGAGAAAGCAACATAGATTACATTGCCCAAGAATGGTCGGGAGCCATAAATACATGGAGGAAATGAGCAATGAATGTGAAGGATTGAGCTAACTTTGAGAATGATGGAAGAGGAATAATGGCTATTGCCAAACTCTACTCCCCGAATGCAAAGCTTATTGCGAATATGGAGCAAGACACCACAATAACCCCTATGCCTTTGTTACACTAATGTCAAGCTCATACCACATTTAAAACTTGCTTGGTTGAGTTACATGTCACCCTTAGTCATGGAAGAATGTGATAGCTCATAAAATTTTGTAAGTGTGTTTACATTGAAATGAATACATAATGTTTAAAAATTATATGAAGTAATGCTTTATTTTTTATATTTAACAATAATATTAAATAATCTTTTGATACATCGAATTTGTATTTAATTATTATTGAATAATATTTATATTTAAAATAATTTTTCTATATATTAAACTTATATCGTATATCAATTAATTTTTTTAATTAAAATTATATATATGATTTCAATATCTAAAAGTATTTAAAAAGAGAAAATAAATTTTCTTGATATTAATATTAGAAATTAGATTTTTTGAATATGTATATGTTTTTAATATTGTTTTTGAAAAATATTGGATTTTAATTAATAAATTAATAAATATAAAAAAATTAATATTTAAAAATAGAATATATATATATATATATATATTTTTAAATTTAATATCAATTGTATATTAGAAAAGCAACTAATTTTTTAAATTGGAAAGAGTCTTTGTATTATATATTTTTGTGCTTGGTTCGTAGTAAATATATTAGGCATTACAAAGTTAATTCATCAAAATTGTAACATGCTTTCTTTTACCTTTTCTTTCTGATAATATTAAATGTGATTGCAACACTAGCGTGAAGAACCACAACTGGCTAAAACATCGATTAGACATTTACTATTTGAAAAATATTTAAAAGAACTAATGGAAGGACAACCTTACCAATCCTTTGTTTGAGGGAAGTTGCCTACTTGCTTGCATGTCTGGAAAAGCCATGACCCAATTGAACTTAATTGCTGAAGCCACTTGCAAATTGGACACAACTTGATAGAATTGTTTACGTGATGTGATTAGGGGAAGCACTGAATTGCTGACAATCATTAAGAGATTGGATTGGGGTGGTGAGGGTACAAGCAATGCCCATTCTGCTTTCCCCTCACGGATTGAGGAGAGCCAAGATTGTGCCCTCTAGAAAACACATGGGATGCAAAGAATGATACATCTACACATAGGGGAGGAAGATTGGGAGAGCTAGCTTACTCATGGTTTCATATTTTTTCTGGGTAGGCTTGTTTGATTAAAAACTCATTGTTCAATTCTCATTGATTGGGCACTAGTCGTCTTCTCTCTTTGGCTGGTTCTAGTGCTTTCAATACTGATTATGGAGTGCTTAGAGTTATGGAGGGTTAACAACAAAAGTTGAGGTGGTATTCAAGTTGTATAAAGAGCTCGTGAAATCAATGTTATAAACTAGTACATTGGAGATTTGACCTCTAGTTACACCCTTGAGAAATTTTGAGTGATTTTCCTTGTTAACTATGTTTTGAGACCTTTTGGACAATGGACTCCATTTCTTGGGGGTCCGCCAAAACTTTGGTGCAAATTTCCCATGTGCAAGAATTTCGTCAAACTCTGGATCTGACTCGGGGGTAGTAAAATACAAGAGAGATTATAGTGTAGTTTGCCTATGGTTGGGTGGAGAGTGGAAGTTCCTCCTTTAGTTGTTAGCATTTCTAACACACTCAAAGTATAAATATTTATGCATAGTCGGATTATGGATTATGGAAATGTTTGTTATGTTATTGACTGATGTATGGCCCTGTATAATTCACAAAAGAATGCCCGATTCACTTAGTCTATTCATGGTTGACTAGCTATCTTATATATCTACGGTGTTAATGAATTGCTTGCACTGCATTGTTACTGCCAATTTCATGAATTGCAGGGCATCTTATATGTTATGACTGATTGACTGAAGTTCGCTTAGGTTAATCAATTGTCTTATATGTTTTTAGTTATATTAAATGTTGGAATTGGGTATTTCACTGGCATGCTCATGATTCTAGGTTATCTTACATGCTGTGAGTTTATTTGTATGATGTGTGTTTATTTATATGATGTGTGTCAAATGAATATTTGGTTAGTACCGATGATTACTTAATGCACAAAAGATGCGATAAAGTCATGGGTTTGTGCACACTCATGTTCTTGTTGTGACTAAGAACTATAAACAACTTTAATACCCTAAGATTCACTGTTTAAAAATTGGTACGTGGCCTCTTGAATATCCACACAAACATGTGTGTCTTCTTGAAGGTGAATGAAGAATTTCTCTCTCATTGGGGCAGTTAACTAACTTGCAAAAGGAATTAGAGTTGGTTGTTGTGCATAGTTCACTTTGTATAGTGTTGAATTTGGGTGAATTGGCCTTTGGAGCCATGTCTTTGTCTTACTCTAGATCTGGTGTATTGGTAGGAGCCTTTGTGCAGGCCTTGGCCATTATCTTTAGTAAATTTGGTGTTTGGGTAGATGTCCTTGTCTTAAGAAATATATTTTGTTTTCCTTGTTTCCCTTTATATCACTTCTATAGAAATCCGATGATCTGGTCATCCATTAGTGGTTGTAGGAATTTATAGGGTAAGTTCCTCAGATAGAACACCAAAGGACACCGCTCACAAATAGATCACAGATCAATACACCAGTATTCTTGATGTGGTTAAAACCCTCAAAGAGGGAAATAGTCCATGGCCTGAGCCAATGTGGCCACTTCAGGCAATTTATTAATAAAAGAAAGAAAATTTACATAAGCTTCTCTCATGAATAGTTACCCTACAAATGACCCTCCATGCTCTTTAAATAGAGATCATGGACTAATCGGGTGTTAAGCCACGAATTAAGTGTCGGTAATACCGAGGAGAGAATGAACCGTTGGATCACTTCATGTCTAGAACATATAGTGACCGTCGGATTGTAAGTTACAAAAGTACATGGTAAAGAAACACACTTTACCTAACTCTACACTAGACCAAGTTATACTTAACTATTTCCTATGTGTTGGAATATCCTAACATCCCCCCTTAAGAAAAACTTGGGATAGGATTGAAGGATGTACAAATACGACACAATAGGAGAAGGAAGGAGGCATTAGAGCCTATCCCCCCTTAGTGATAACTTCTTGAACTCCAACCATAAATCGAATTTTAGTAAGCTTCACCTCTGTGAGAGCCTTTGTAAAGATGTCTACAACTTGATCAGAGGTTGAACAATATTGCACTTCAAGAACATGGTCATGAATGAGATTTTTGATGAAGTATATGTGTAGTTCAATGTCTTTGCTGCGCTGATGTTGGACTGGATCTTTGCATAGTTGAATGGAACTTTGTTTATCACACCAAAGTGTAGTCGGGTGCTACTGCTGAAAGCCAAACTTTGATAGGATCTGACAAAGCCACAAGGCTTCCTTACTAGCTTCTATGGTGCCACGATACTCTGCTTCTGCTAAAGAAAGAGAAATGGAACTTTGTTTCTTGCAAGCCCATGTAATGGGTCCATAACTAAGAGTGAAGATATAACCTGTAGTAGACTTCTGATCATCAGAGTCACCAGCCCAATCGGAATCAGTGAAACCAACCAATAGAGGAGATTCTTATGCACTATAATGAATCCCAAATTGAACTTTACCTCGAACATAACGAAGTATTCTTTTAGCTGCTTTCCAATGATTTTCATGTGGGATTTTCATAAACCGAGCAATAAGGCCAGCAACAAAGGAAAGGTCAGGATGGGTATGGGTCAGATACAAAAGTTTTCCTACAAGCTAATAGTATAAGGTAGCATCAATTTCAGGGGAAGTACAAGTGACTGAAAGTTTGGCTCTAGACTGAAAGGGAGAAGGGGCTGGATTACGGTCTTCCATGTGAAAGTGGCGTAGAAGATCACAGACATATTTGGACTGAGAAAGGGAAATACCTTCCTTGGTTTGCAAGACTTGGAGACCAAGAAAATAATGCAAGTGTCCGAAGTCTGTCATTTCAAACTTCTTTTTAAGGTTGGACTTCACATGGTTTATAAGGTTGGGATCACTACTAGTAAGGATAAGATCATCAACATAAA
Source organism: Pinus tabuliformis (assembly GCA_031772625.1). Classification (NCBI taxonomy): domain Eukaryota; kingdom Viridiplantae; phylum Streptophyta; class Pinopsida; order Pinales; family Pinaceae; genus Pinus; species Pinus tabuliformis. The sequence continues at coordinate 287,425,140 of CM062804.1, read as the reverse complement.
GAACAAGAATGATAAGAGACTTAACCACTTTCTTGGTGTAGATAGTATTGTCAGAATGACACCTAGAAAAGCCAATATCTAAAAGAAAGTTATCCATTTTGGCATACCAAGCCCGAGGGGCTTGCTTGAGACCATAAAGGGATTTCTTAAGCCGACATACAAGGTTGGAGTCTGTTTTTATAAATCCAAGAGGTTGTTCCATATAGATTTCTTCATGCAAGTCCCCATGCAAGAAGGTAGATTTAACATCCATCTGATGGACTTCCCATTTGAAAGAGGTAGCAAGGGAAAGAACAAGGCGGAAAGAGTTCATTTTGGCAACAAGGGAGAATGTTTCAGTATAGCCAATGCATTCAACTCGTGAAAAACCCTTAGCAACAAGACAAGCTTTATGTTTATCAACTTTTCCATCTGGTCCATACTTGGTTCTGTAAACCCATTTGCATCTAACAAGTTTTCGTCCCTTTGGAAGAGGAACATGATCCCATGTATCATTTGCCAATAATGAACGATATTCTTCATTCATAGATATGTCCCAATCTGGATGGCCTGAAGCTTCTGCAAAGGTGTCAGGATCATAATTCGCTGGAGCTTGAGCTAGTAAAGAATAGGCTCTATCGAATTGCGAACATGTACGTCGCTGATTTGTAGGATCGCTTGCAAGAGCACCTGCTGCATCCTGAGTAGAACAGACCCATTTTGGAAGCTGAGGAGTTGAAGGAGGATCTCGAGAAGGTGGGGGAGTATTGCCATCCTCACTGTCATCATTTGGAGAAGAACTATTTTTAGAAGTAGAAGGGATAGAGAGAGGTGGCACATCTGCCGAACTAGGCTCGTAGGTTGATATATTTTCAGCAAAATTTACATCTCTTCTAATGATAAATTTTTTGGACTTAAGTGGAATAAGTCTATATCCTTTCACATCTTCAGAATATCCAACAAAAATACATTTTTCACTATTAGGTTCTAAAGCTTTATGTTTCTCATCTAGAATATGGGCCCATGCTTCACTTCCAAAAACACGAAAGTGACTTACATCTGGTTTAATTGAGCTCCATGCTACTTCTGGAGTGATATTCTTTAAAACCTTAGTAGGAGTGCGATTTACTATGTAATTTGCACAGTTAATTGCTTCTACCCAAAAATTAAGACTAAGTCCTTTAGATTGAAGCATACAATTAACCATTTCATTTAAGGTGTGATTCTTCCTTTTAGCTACACCATTTTGTTGTGGAGTATATGGAACAATATGCTGCATTTGAATTCCATGCTCAGTGCAAAAGTTGATGAATTTGTTGTTAACATATTCTTCGCCATTATCTGATCTTAACTTAAGAATTTGATGTCTAGATTGTTTCTCAACAAAGGCCTTAAAGGCCAAGAACATGTTAAAGACTTCAGTCTTGATTTTTAAGAGGTATACCAAAGTGCGTCTGGAGAAATCTGTTAGGATATTCCGACACATAGGAAATAGTTAAGTACAAATTGGTCTAGTATAGAGTTAGGTAAAGTGTGTTTCTTTACCTTGTACATTTTGTAACTTCCAATCCGACGGTCACGATATGTAGTGATCCGACGGTTCATTCTCTCCTCGGTATTACCGACACTTGATCCGTGGCTTGACACCCAATTGGTCCATGATTTCTATTTAAAGTGCATGGAGAGTCATTTGTAGGGTAATCCATCTATGAGAGAAGCTTATGTAAATTTTCATTCTTTTATTAATAAATTGCCTGAAGTGGCCGCGTTGGCTCAGGCCGCGGACTGTTTCCCTCTTTGAGGGTTTTAACCACGTCAAAAATACTGGTGTATTGATCTGTGATCTGGTTGTGAGCGGTGTCCTTTTGGTGTTCTGTCTGAGGAACTTACCCTGTAAATTCCTACATGGTATCAGAGCTATTTAAGGGCCGCGTCCGTTGGTGATCCAAATCTGAAGCCGGTAGAACTGCATCCGACTGCCGTTTCCTAGATCTACTATTTCTGACTGCTTTCGGGCCGAGAGGACTGCTCTGTTGTGTTGGGAGCATCTGTTCCAGTGAGGAACCCCTTTCGTTTCACACGAAAAGGTTTCCGGTAGCCCTAGCTGCATCATTTTTAAGATCTGGAGGTATACAGTGTTTATTTGCAGTTTACAGTTATTTTCTCTCTGTTTATTTCGGTTTCGGTTTATTTAGCTTTTTTTATTACCGGATCTATACCTTTCATTTCTGCGTATGCTCTTTGCCCTGCGACTCTGTACGATCTGGGCAAATCAGAAACAGAAAGGAAGGATTTTTCTCATGCGTATGCTCTTTTCCCTGCGCCTTAGTGTGATCTCGGAAAATCAGAAACATTGAGGAAAATATTTAGTTTCCGGCTAAAGCTAACTTTGAGCCGCAAGATTCATTTTTGAGAATATTTAGTTTTTCGGCTAAAGCTAACTTCGAGCCGTAAGGTTCGTTTTCTTTGCATGTCCGTGTTGGGTTTTGTGTTTTTTGTTTTGTAGGGAAAAAGAGCTTTCTCAAAGCAAGCACGCAACCCAAAGCATCAATCCCCCCCCTTCTCTCTCTCAAATTTTTTGTATAGCTCAATTGGTTCAAAGCTATTTTAAGAGAGTAGAGGTCTTGGGTTCAAGTCTCCATTTTTTGGGGGCGGATTTTTTTCATTTCCGCACATTTCCGCACTTCGTCGGCGACTTCATCAACTTTTTTTCAAAAAGCCATAACTTCTTCATCCGGAAGCCGTTTTCAGAGCCGTTTTTTTTAAACCAGCCTAATTTTTCGAGATATATCCATTGGAACACTTATTTTCAGCATCTTTAGCTTCAGTTTCTGTTGAAATGGAAAGTCAATACCAAGTTACCCTTGACAGCACCAACTACTTCCAATGGTTGTCCTACATTGAGGATTTACTTAGAAGTAAAGGTCTCTACAGAATAGCCTCAGGCCAAGAAAAGAAACCGAAGGATGAAGATAAGGCTGCTAAATGGGAAAATAGGCAAGATCAAGCACATGGATTGATAGGGATGTCTATTTCTCCAGATCTTAGATTCCATATTGCAGAACTTGATACTCCTGATGAAGCAATGAAACAAATCAATAAAGTTTTTGGGATTAAAAATGAACTTAGAGCCCATCAACTTGAAAATGAGTTGCTTACATTGGACCCTAATAATTTTTCTTGCATTGAAGATTTCTTGTCCAAGTTCAAGACCCTTAGATATCTCTTGGAAGGTGTTAAGGTTAAGAAAGAAGATAGTAACCTTATTTATTCCATTCTTACTAAGTTGGGACCAGCCTACTCTGTGTTTGTTTCCACCTTCCATTCTACAAGAGAAGCCTTCATTTCTCAAGGAACAGACTACAAGTCCCCTTCCTTTGACTCTTTTTGTGATTCTTTAATAAGAGAACAAGAAAAACTCTTACACCTTGGTCTTCTTAATCTTGGAAACTCTTCCAAGAAAGCGTTAGCCGCCCAGCAGCAACCAAATTCAAAGAATCCTAAGAAGTCATATCCTAAAAAGAATGGTCCTAAACCAAACAAGGGTCCTAAGCAATCTCAGCCTCAAAATGAAAAATCATTTCAACAAAATGATAAGACAAATAAAAACAAATGGAAGAAGACTGATAGACATGGCAACTTTTGTAATCGAGATGGCCACTTAGAATCCAAATGCTTTAAGAAGATGGAAGCCTTGGAAGCAGCGATGAAGAAACATAACATCCATTTGGAGAATTCTTCACCTTCAACTTCATCTTCAGGAATGGCACTTTCTGCATGTGGTTGTCAATCATCTCGGTCTGGTTATGCATTAAATGTATCTTCTTCTTCTCATTCTCATGAGTGGCTCATTGATTCTGGAGCTTCTTATCACATGGCCAAAAACAAAGCCATGTTTTCTTCTTTAAATGATTGTAACACCAAAAATATATATGTTGGTGATGATAGATCTCTTAGTGTTGTAGGGACTGGAACTGTTCATCTAGACAATGGTCAGTTTAATGATGTATTATGTGTTCCAACCTTATCCTGCAACCTTCTATCTGTATATCAGATAACTCATTCAGGTGAAGGTAAAATCGTTGAATTTTCACCTCATGATGTTGTAATCAAGGACCTAAGAGATCCTAAACAGATTTTAGCAACTGGAATTGCTGATGATTCTACAAGGTTGTATAAGTTTCACAACTTTGGGTCATCAAATCTTCCCTCAGTATTTGTTGCTCATAACGATGAAGTGAGCAAACTTTGGCATGAGCGATTTGGTCACTTAAACTATCGCTCCCTTCAGCATCTATGTAAAGAAAATATGGTGATAGGTCTTCCTATGGTATCTTGCAGAGATGGTGTTTGTTCCGGATGTGTACTCGAAAAACATCATCGGGACAGTTTTGAAAAACGTGCCTCTTGGCACGCCTCAGCCCCTTTACAACTTGTGCATTGTGATTTATGTGGTCCACTTCCAGTTGTTTCATTCTCTGGTTGCAAGTATTTCTTAACTTTCATTGATGATTTCTCCAGACGCACTTGGGTATACTTCTTAAAACTCAAGAGTGAAGTATTTAACACATTTTTGGCCTTCAAGGCCTTTGTTGAAAAACAATCTGGACATCAAATTCTTAAGCTAAGATCTGATAATGGCGGAGAATATGTTAAAAACACATTCATCAACTTTTGCACTGAGAATGGAATTCAAATGCAACATACTGTTCCATATACTCCACAACAAAATGGTGTAGCTGAAAGGAAGAATCGCACCTTAAAGGAAATGGCTAATTGTATGCTACAATCTAAAGGACTTGGTCTTAGTTTTTGGGCAGAAGCAATTAACTGTGCAAATTACATAATAAATCGCACTCCTACTAAGGCTTTAAAGAATATCACTCCAAAAGAAGCATGGAGCTCAATCAAACCAGATGTAAGTCACTTTCGTGTTTTTGGAAGTGAAGCGTGGGCCCATATTCCAGATGAAAAGCATAAAGCTTTAGAACCTAAGAGTGAAAAATGTACTTTTGTTGGATATTCTGAAGATGTCAAAGGCTATAGACTTATTCCATTTAAGTCCAAAAATGTTATCATTAGAAGAGATGTAAAATTTGCTGAAAATATATCGGCCTGCGAGCCTAGTCCGGCGGATGTGCCACCTCTCCCTATCTCTTCTCCTTTTGAAAACATTTCTTCTTCAGATGATGAAAGTGAGGATGAAAATCCTCCCCCACCTTCTCAGGGTCCTCCTTCAGCTCCTCAGCTTCCAAAATGGGTCTGTGTGATCCAGGTGGATATTGGTGGCCACCTGCCAAGTCCACCTGGACCCCCACCATTGTCTTTCTCAGCATTTTCAGTTTCCTTAATTGTAGCACAACTTACTATTTTTAGCAGTTTTTCAGGTCCTGAACTTCCGGAGCCGTTTTGAGGCCCTAAACGACGTTTTTTGGGGAATCCGGGGGCAACACAAGTCCATGGAATGGACTAGTGTTTCCCGTTCCAACAATGATAGTGCTCGGATAGATCTTTCTAATGAGCTATTGTACGCGTCAAACGGAGATCATATGCCAAAGTTACGACCCCGGGAAGTTGATGTACCAACTTACCCCCAAACGGGGCCCACAGTTTGGCGTTTCATCTCCTAGGGTTAGGTTTTGGAATGTTAAGGGTTTTTCCATTGTTTCTCAACAATAAATAGGCCTTCGAGCCTCATTGTAACACAGTTCAGAGGCATGTAGCCATCACATCTCTTCTCAGAGATAAGCTACCATCGCCCTAGCTAGTTTATTTCCATTTCTGTTTGTAAGCATATTTCAGTATTTTCCATTAATGAAATGAAGTATTATTTCCGCTGCATCTTTGTGTATATGGTTATCTCTGTAATTTGTTGCGTTCCTGTTTAAATCCGGATCAGTGGTATCAGAGTGGTCTGCTTTTTCTCTGTTTTTCTTTGCATGTCCCCAACAAGGTCGGGATATAAGGAGTTAGGGCTTGAACTGGTTGAACCTTTGCAAGACCAGCCTCGCAAATCCCGACAGCCTCCCATGGCGGACGAGAAGAAAGACTAGGGGGCAGGAGATCCCATCAAAATCTTGCTCGAAGAAGCGCTCGAGCGACAACGGAACGCGATGATGGACAGCTTTGCGCAGATCCTTCAACGGCTACCCAGAAGCGGCGCATCGGCTTCCAGCAGCTCCTCTGGAAACGCCACACCCTTTAAGGTACAAGTTAATTTTGAAATCCCCATATTCGAGGGTTAGATAGACGCCGATGTCGTAGATAAATGGTTAAATCTACTAGAGGGTTATTTTTCTGTTCATGAATTTTCGAGTCGGGAAAAGATTGTTTTTGCTCTTCTCAAAGCAGCCCCCCACGTCAAGGACTGGTGGGAAACCTATTGCGAGCAGAAGGATGAAAGTACTGGCTCACTATTTTCAGCCGCACCCACCTGGGATTCATTTCGGGATGCCATCAAGGAGCAGTACTACCCTGTCGGAAGCTATGAGGATGAATACATAAAGTGGACCACGCTGCGGCAGGGAAGGGACCAAGACGTGCCGGAGTTCACCAATCTTTTCCATACCCTTTGCACAAAGTTGGGTATCAAGGATTCGGAGCAACATTTGATACTCAAATACCGTGGCTGCCTGCACAAGTACATCCAGGAAGAAATACAGTTCCTAAACATCCCCTCGCTCGGTGCAGCATACCGGTATGCCGTCAAGGTCGAGCAGAAGTTTAAACAAAAGAAGCGAGACTTTGGATCTGCGAATCCAAAGCAGGGAAAGGTGCCCCTAAACCACAGAACAAAGGACAAAGCCAAGGCGGGACAGCCCAAGACAACCAGCCGAAGCTGCAAGCAAAGAGCAACGTCGCGAAGCCGAGAAAGGACACTGGAAAATGGTGCGAGTTCCATAAGAGCTCCACTCACAACACAAGTGAGTGTCGGGCCAAGCAGTCACTGGTGGCTGAGCTAAAGGTTTCAGAATCAGATGCATGTTCCGACTCTGAGTCAGAACCCGATAAGGGGTATGAAAAAGGGAAGCAGATCATTGATGCGGATCCCAGCGCCACTGTTGCTACCGCAAAGATCCAGAAAAATGAACCCGAAGATCCAGAGGAGGAGGAGCGTCTCTTCCACTCCCAGATGTGGGTAAAGGGCTCCCCGATACAGTTCATTGTTGATAGCGGGAGTCAAAAGAACCTCATTTCGGCAGAGGTCGTGAAGCGGTTGGGCTTACTGACCACAGCACATCCACAACCATACACCATTGGGTGGCTTCACCAAGGGCGAGATCTTCGCGTGAGCCAGCAGTGTCGCCTTCCATACAACATCAAGCCCTTCACGGATGAGGTATTGTGTGACATTGCTCCCCTTGAAGTTTGTGATGTATTACTAGGACAACCATACTTGTGGAAGCGACATGCTGTGTATGAATCAAGGCCCCGTGCTGTTATTATTACATTGGGAAATAAGTTGTTCAGGATACCAGAGGTAGCACCACCTGCCGCCATCTCTTTGATTACTGCAAAACAATGCAGTAAGATCATTTCCAAAACCAGGAAATTTGTTTTCCTGATGATACGCCCTCAAGGGAAGAAGAAGACAGTGGCTGCGGCCTCCAAACGGGGTCCCTCTGCACGGCAGCTACAGATGGACAAGATTGTGGAGGAGTACGAAGACATCTTCACCTCCCCGGCAGGGGTTCCTCTGCACTGTCAAGTCAAGCACTCCATCGATCTGACCCCAGGTGCGCCGCTACCCAATGGACCAATTTATCGGCGCTCCGTTCTGGAGAACAATGAAATCAAGAGGCAGATTCAGGAGCTCCTGCAGAAAGGTCACATCCGTCCGAGTTCTTCGCCCTGTGGGAGCCCGATAGTGTTGGTACAGAAGAAGGATGGGATGTGGAGACTCTGTATTGACTATCGGGCGCTGAACAAGATCACTGTCCGTAATAGGTACCCGATCCCGCGAATTGATGACCTCCTAGACCAACTAAAGGGGGCGAAATATTTCAGCAAGATCGATCTGAAGTCAGGATATCACCAGGTACCAATTGAACCCTCAGATGTGTGGAAGACTGCCTTCAAATCCAAGGAGGGCCTCTTTGAATGGTTGGTCATGCCTTTCGGATTGACGAATGCTCCTGCAACCTTTATGAGGCTAATGGATGACATCTTGCGGCCATTCACCAACTCCTTTGTAGTAGTATACTTGGATGACATTCTGATCTTCAGCCAGAGTTGGGAAGAGCACCTCCACCACATCCGACAGGTTCTCCAAACACTGCGGCAACACAAGCTATGTGCCAATTTGGAGAAATGCACTTTTGGCATGACCGAGGTTCAGTATCTGGGATACATCATTGATGAACAGGGGGTGCATGTCGATCCAGCCAAGGTCCAAGTCATTCGGGATTGGCCCTCTCCAACCACTCTAACAGAGCTCCGCAGCTTTCTAGGTCTTGCCAACTTCTACCGCAGGTTTGTGTTGGGATTTTCTCATATTTCTTGGCCCTTGAGTCAAGTCACCAAGGGCGGGGCGAAAGCAAAATTCTTTTGGTCTGAATCTCAACAGAAGGCATTCAGGGAGTTGAAGGATCGCCTCTGCACGGCACCAGTGCTCGCGTTACCAGATTTACAACAACCATTTGAGGTCGAGACAGATGCCTCTGACTATGCTATTGGGGCAGTCCTTACTCAACATGGACATCCAGTGGCATATCACAGTGAAACACTTTCAGACACAGTCTGGAAGTACCCCACTTATGATAAAGAGATGTATTCCATTGTACAGGCCTGCCGACAATGGAAGCATTACATTTTGGGGAAGGAAACGGTCATCCACACAGACCACCGACCTCTGCAGTTCATACAGACCCAAGGGAAATTGCAGAATGATCGCCATCAGAAGTGGTCTACATACCTGCAACAGTTTCACTTGAATATCAAGTATAAAAAGGGCAGCACCAATAATGTTGCAGATTGCCTCAGTCGACCACCGATCATGGCGCTAACCACCGTGCTCAACTCTTGCGGGCACGAGACTTCTGATTGGCCACTTCTCTACAAAAGCGACCCAGAATTCGGCCACACATACCAGACACTCTTGGAGGGTCGGCAGGTTGCAGATTTTCACCTCCAGGATGCCCTATTATGCCACCTCGGTCACCTTTGTGTTCCTTCAAGCGAGCGTGCCAAGATGATTTGGGAAGCACACTACAGTCGGGCTGCTGGGCATTTCGGGGTCGAGAAAACAGTGGCAGTACTGCAAAACTATTTCTATTGGCCGAATCTTCGACAGGATGTTGGGAAGTACATCCGATCATGTACTGCCTGTGCCATTGCCAAACCGACCATTAAGAAGCAAGGCCTCTATACCCCGTTGCCTACCCCTAGTCGACCTTGGGAATCCATCTCCATGGATTACATGTCAGGCCTTCCTTCCACTAAGCATGGAAATGACTGTGTTTTTGTGGTCGTCGACAGGTTCTCAAAGATGGCCATTATGATGGCCTGCAAGAAGAATATCACAGCAGAAGCCACTGCTAAACTCTTCTTTGAACGAGTGTGGGTGCACTTTGGGATCCCACAGTCTATCATCTCAGATCGGGACAGTCGGTTTCTCAGCACCTTTTGGTCCAGTCTCTGGTCAATGCTGGACACCAAACTCACGAAGTCCATAGCCTTCCATCCTCAAACTGATGGCCAGACAGAGGTTGTCAATAGGATGATTGTGCACATTCTGCGCATGTATAACTCAAAGCATCCACGCACATGGGACGAGAGCCTCCCCTACGTTCAGCACAGCTACAACCGAGCTCTTCACAGCTCCACTGGCCATAGCCCTTTTCAGGTGGGTTTGGGATTCCAGCCACTATGCCCCATTGATGTGGCCATGCCACTTGCAGCTACTCACATGAATTCAGCTCATGTCCAGTCCGAAACAGATAAGGCCACCAGCTTCAATGAGCGCATCCAACATATTCGCCAGCAGGTCCATGACATCCTTGAGAAATCAAATGCCAAGTACAAGCAGCGACATGATCAACATCGGGTGCCACACAAGTTTCAGGTGGGCGACAAAGTCTGGTTGCATTTGCAAAAGGAACGCCTTACTGGAGCCTATCGGAAATTGAGACCACTCCGATATGGTCCTTACACCATTACTAAGGCTATGGGAGACAATGCATTTGAGCTCAGCATTCCCCCATTCCTTGGCCTGCACCCAGTATTCAATGTGGACCGCCTTCGGCCATACTTTCCACCATTGCTAGACACATCCGACATTGCAGAACAGCTCAAACCCACAGAATTAAATCCAGATTGCATGGAACAAGCTGCAACTGATCGGATCATGGACACACATATCAAGAACACTCGCCAACAGAATATCCAACTGTATCGAGTTGTCAAAGCGGGCCAACTCCTTCAGCAGGGCAAGTGGCTCACCAGGGAACAAGTTCAGCAGAAGTTTCCTCATCTCATGGAGGAGCTCAACGCAATGGGGACCATTGCTTCCTAAGGGGGGAGGAATGATCCAGGTGGATATTGGTGGCCACCTGCCAAGTCCACCTGGACCCCCACCATTGTCTTTCTCAGCATTTTCAGTTTCCTTAATTGTAGCACAACTTACTATTTTTAGCAGTTTTTCGGGTCCTGAACTTCCGGAGCCGTTTTGAGGCCCTAAACGACGTTTTTTGGGGAATCCGGGGGCAACACAAGTCCATGGAATGGACTAGTGTTGCCCGTTCCAACAATGATAGTGCTCGGATAGATCTTTCTAATGAGCTATTGTACGCATCAAACGGAGATCATATGCCAAAGTTACGACCCCGGGAAGTTGATGTACCAACTTACCCCCAAACGGGGCCCACAGTTTGGCGTTTCATCTCCTAGGGTTAGGTTTTGGAATGTTAAGGGTTTTTCCATTGTTTCTCAACAATAAATAGGCCTTCGAACCTCATTGTAACACAGTTCAGAGGCATGTAGCCATCACATCTCTTCTCAGAGATAAGCTACCATCGCCCTAGCTAGTTTATTTCCATTTCTGTTTGTAAGCATATTTCAGTATTTTCCATTAATGAAATGAAGTATTATTTCCGCTGCATCTTTGTGTATATGGTTATCTCTGTAATTTGTTGCGTTCCTGTTTAAATCCGGATCACCGTGCCACTCGGGATGCAGCAGGTGATCTTACCGGTGATCCTACAGATCAGCGTCACACACGTTCTCAGTTTGATAGAGCCTCTTCTTTATTGGCTCAAGCTCCAGTGAATTATGATCCTGACACCTTTGCAGAAGCTTCAGGCCATCCAGATTGGGAAGTAGCTATGAATGAAGAATATCATTCATTATTGGAAAATGATACATGGGATCTTGTTCCTCTACCAAAGGGACGAAAACTTGTTAGATGCAAATGGGTTTACAGAACCAAGTATGGACCAGATGGGAAAGTTGATAAACATAAAGCTCGTCTTGTTGCTAAAAGTTTTTCACAGGTTGAAGGCATTGACTACACTGAAACCTTCTCCACTATTTCCAAAATGAACTCTATCTGCCTTGTTCTTTCCCTTGCTGCCTCTTTCAAATGGGAAGTCCATCAGATGGATGTTAAATCTGCCTTCTTGCATGGGGACTTGCATGAAGAAATCTATATGGAACAACCCATTGGCTTCATACAAACAGACTCCAGCCTTGTATGTCGGCTTAAGAAATCCCTTTATGGTCTCAAGCAAGCTCCTCGAGCTTGGTATGCCAAAATGGATAGCTTTCTTTTAGAATCTGGCTTTTCTAGGTGTCATTCTGACAATACTGTCTACACCAAGAAAGTGGGCAAGTCTCTTATCATTCTTGTTCTTTATGTTGATGATCTTATCCTTACTGGTAGTGATCCCAACCTTATAAACCATGTGAAGTCCAGCCTTAAAAAGAAATTTGAAATGACAGACTTAGGACACTTACATTATTTTCTCGGTCTTCAAGTCTTGCAATCCAAGGAGGGTATTTCCCTTTCCCAGTCCAAGTATGCCTGTGATATTCTACGCCATTTTCACATGGAAGACTGTAAGCCAGCCCCTTCTCCCTTCCAGTCTGGAGTCAAACTTTCAGTCACTTGTACTTCTCCTGAAGTTGATGCTACCTTATACCGTCAACTTGTAGGAAAACTTTTGTATCTAACCCATACTCGTCCTGACCTTTCCTTTGCTGTTGGCCTTGTTGCTCGGTTTATGCAAAAACCACATGAAAGTCATTGGAAAGCAGCTAAAAGAATACTTCGTTATGTTCGAGGTACAATTCAGTTTGGGATTCATTACAGTGCCGAAGCAGCTCCTTTATTGGTTGGTTTCACTGATTCTGATTGGGCTGGTGACCCTGATGATCAAAAGTCTACTGCCGGTTATGTGTTCACTCTTGGTTCAGGACCTATTACATGGGCTTGCAAGAAACAAGGTGCCATTTCTCTTTCATCAGCAGAAGCAGAGTATCGTGGTGTCGTAGAAGCTAGTAAGGAAGCCTTGTGGCTTCGTCAGATCCTGTCAGAGTTTGGCTTTCAGCAGCAGCATCCGACTATACTTTGGTGTGATAATCAAAGTGCCATTCAACTATGCAAAGATCCAGTCCAACATCAGCGCAACAAACACATTGAACTGCACATGCACTTCATCAGAAAGCTCATTCATGACCATGTTCTTGAAGTGCAATATTGTTCAACAGATGATCAAGTTGCAGACATCTTCACAAAGGCTCTCACAGAGGCGAAGTTCACTAAACTTCGATTTATGGTTGGAGTTCAGGAAGTTGTCACTAAGGGGGGATAGGCTCTAGTGCCTCCTTCCTTCTCCTATTGTGTCATATTTGTAAATCCTTCAATCCTATCCCAAGTTGTTCTTGAGGGGGGATGTTAGGATATTCCGACACATAGGAAATAGTTAAGTACAACTTGGTCTAGTATAGAGTTAGGTAAAGTGTGTTTCTTTACCTTGTACATTTTGTAACTTACAATCCGACGGTTCATTCTCTCCTCGGTATTACCGACACTTGATCCGTGGTTTGACACCTGATTGGTCCATGATTTCTATTTAAAGCGCATGGAGGGTCATTTGTAGGGTAATCTGTCTATGAGAGAAGCTTATGTAAATTTTCATTCTTTTATTAATAAATTGCCTGAAGTGGCCGCGTTGGCTCAGGCCGTGGACTGTTTCCCTCTTTGAGGGTTTTGACCACGTCAAAAATACTGGTGTATTGATCTGTGATCTGGTTGTGAGCGGTGTCCTTTTGGTGTTCTGTCTGAGGAACTTACCCTGTAAATTCCTACAAAATCATCATTGAAAGTTAAGAAATACTTGTAGCCAGAGAATGAAACAACTGGAAGTGGACCACATAAATCACTATGCACAAGCTGTAAAGGGGTTGATGTGTGCCAAGAGGCACATTTTTCAAAACTATCCCGATGATGTTTTCCGAGTACACATCTGAAACAAACACCATCTCTGCAAGATACCATAGGAAGATCTGTCACCATATTTTGTTGACATAGATTTTGAAGGGAGCGATAGTTTAAGTGACCAAATCGCTCATGCCAAAGTTTGCTCACTTCATCATTATGAGCGACAAATACCGAGGGATGTGTTGATGACCCAAAGTTGTTAAACTTATACAACCTTGTAGAATCATTAGCAATGCCAGTAGCTAAAATCTGTCTAGGATCTCTTAGGTCCTTAATTACAACACCGTGAGGTGAAAATTCAACGATTTTACCTTCACCTGAATGAGTTATCTGATATACAGATAGAAGGTTGCAGGATAAGGTTGGAACACATAATACATCATTAAATTGATCATTGTCTAGATGAACAATTCCAGTCCCTACAACATTAAGAGATCTATCATCACCAACATATATATTTTTGGTGTTACAATCATTTAAGGAAGAAAACATGGCTTTGTTTTTGGCCATGTGACAAGAAGCTCCAGAATCAATGAGCCACTCATGAGAATGAGAAGAAGAAGACACATTTAGTGCATAACCAGATGGAGATGCTTGACAACCACATGCAGAAAGTGCTATTCCTAAAGATGAAGTTGAAGTTGAAGAGTTCTCCAAATGGATGTTATGCTTCTTCATTGCTGCTTCCAAGGCTTCCATCTTCTTAAAGCATTTGGATTCGAAGTGGCCATCTCGATTACAAAAGTTGCAATGTCTATTAGTCTTCTTCCCTTTGCTTTTATTTTCCTTTTCATTTTGTTGAATTGATTGTTCATTTTGAGAATGAAATTTCTTAGGACCCTTGTTTGGTTTAGGACCATTCTTTTTAGGATATTGCTTCTTAGGATTCTTTGAATTTGGTTGTTGCTGGGCAGCTAGGGATTTCTTAGAGGAGTTTCCAAGATTAAGAAGACAAAGATATAAGAGTTTTTCTTGTTCTCTTATTAAAGAATCACAAAAGAGTTTTACTTGTTCTCTTATTAAAGAATCACAAAAGGCATCAAAAGAGGGGGACTTGTAGTCTTGTCCTTGAGAAATAAAGGCTTCTCTAGTAGAATGGAAGGTGGAAACAAACACAGAGTAGGTTGGTCCCAACTTAGTAAGAATGGAATAGATAAGGCTACCATATTCTTTCTTAACCTTAACACCTTCCAAGAGAAGTCTAAGGGCCTTGAAATTGGACAAAAAATATTCAATGGAAGAAAAATTATTGGGGTCCAACGTAAGCAACTCATTTTCAAGTTGATGGGCTCTAATTTGATTTTTAATTTCAAAAATTTTAGTGAGTTGTTTCATTGTTTCATCAGGGGTATCAAGTTTTGCGATATGGAAGCTAAGGTTTGGAGAAATAGATATCCCTATAAACCCACGTGCTTGATCTTGCTTATTTTCCCATTTGGCTACCTTATCTCCATCTTTAGGTTTAGTTTCTTGCCCTGAGGCTATTCCGTAAAGACCTTTGCTTCTAAGTAAATCCACAATGTAGGACGACCATTGGAAGTAGTTGGTGCTGCCAAGAATAACTTGGAATGGACTTTCCATTTTAACAGAAACTGAAGCTGTAGATGCTAAAACTAAGTGTTCCAATGGAAAGATCTTGAAAAATTAGGAAAATTAAAAAAAAAAACGGCTTCTAGATGAAGAAGTTATGTCTTTTTGAAGAAAAGTTGTTGTAGATGCCGACGAAGTGCGTGAATGTGCGGAAGTGAATGATAATGTTATATTTAAAAAAAAATCCTCCCCCCACCCCCCTCCTCCAAACTTAATCTAATTAGCTCACTTAAAAAAAAAGATTTTATGTGACCCACTTTTATAAATAAGTGAAAATCACTTTTACAATGGCACTTTATGAGCTACTCACTAAATTGTAACTTAAATAAAAGATAAAGAGACTTTAGAATTATAAGTGACTCACTTTTTATAATGTGTGAGAACATTTTTACATTAAGTAACTTTAAAACATAAGTTACATGTGGATTTTGAAAAAGTAATTCAACAAAAAAAAAGACTTGAACCTAAGACCTCTATTCTCATAAGGTAACTTTGGACCAAGTGAGCTAGTTTAAAAGGTTAGTAACTTTTGGAAAAGAGAAAGGGTTTTTTTTTTCACTGAAGCTTTGGGGTGCATGCTTAATTGAACAAGCTCTTTTTGCCTACAAAACAAAATTCACACAACCCAACACAGACATGTAAAAAACCAAACCTTATGGCTTGAAGTTAGCTTTCGCCAGAAACTATATATTTTTCTCAATTTTTCTAATTTTCCAAGATCATACTAAGGCGCGGCGGAAAAGAGCATATGCATGACAAAAATTCTTCCTTTCTATTTCTGATCTGCCCAGATCACACAGAGTCATGGGGGAAAGAGCATACACAGAAATGAAAGGTATAGATCCGGTAATAAAAAATAGAGAGCTAAATAAACCGAAATAAACAGAGAGATGAATAACTAAAACTGCAAATAAAGACTGTATACCTCCAGACCTTAAAAATGACGGAGCTAGGACTATCGGAAACCTTTTCACATGAAACGAAAGGGGTTCCTCATTGGCACAGATGCTCCTAACACAATAGAGCAGTCCCCTCGTCCCAAAAGCAATCAGAAACAATAGATCTAGGAAACGACAGTCGGATGCAATTGTATCGGCTTCAGATTTGGATCACCAATGGATGCAGCCCTCAAATAGCTTTGATACCATGTAGGAATTTACAGGGTAAGTTCCTCATACAGAACACTAAAGGACACTGCTCACAAACAGATCACAGATCAATACACCTGTGTTCTTGACGTGGTTAAAACCCTCAAAGAGGGAAATAGTCCACAGGCTGAGCCAATACAACCACTTCAGGCAATTTATTAATAAAAGAAAGAAAATTTACATAAGCTTCTTTCATGAACAGTCACCCTACAAATGACCCTCCATGCTCTTTAAATAGAGATCATGGACCAATCGGGTGTTAAGCCACAAATCAAGTTTCGGAAATATCGAGGAGAGAATGAACCGTCAGATCACTTCATGTCTAGAACATATTGTGACTCTCGAATTGTAAGTTACAAAAGTACATAGTAAAGAAACACATGTTACCTAACTCTACACTAGACCAAGTTATACTTAATTATTTCCTATGTGTTAGAATATCCTAACAGTGATAAGTGTCATTACATTATGTGTAGGCTAGATCCCATTAGGGCCAAATCTCTCCGTCAAAATCCAATCACATTTAGTGATCCAGGATCTAGAGGTGGAAAAGGGGTGAACACTTCAGTGGTAGCTAGATATTCCATAGCTTGGATTTCCCTTCTTAAACACAACACACATTTAATAATTTGGGGGTTCAGGGTTGGTTAGGAGTCATTCCCCTTGCAGCAGCCCATATTTCAGCCGGGGTCGAATGCCTCTTTTCATGTGACTTTCGTATCTGATTTCCAGGGATCTTAGGTGGGACGAGGCCATGAACATGTGCGATGGCCTAAATGGACCTAGGCCAAATTTTCCCTTAAATGAGCATTAGATCCAATGATCTGGCTATCTGGGGGTGATACAACATTGGTAGGCCAGATATAACGAAAAAATAACAATAAATGCCAAGGCACAGGGACTCGGTGGACCCCGCTTTAAGTTGATGTGGCAGTGCCATAAGGGCCACTAGGTAGATGCCATGTGGTACATGGTGGGCCCTGCACCAGATTCACTTCATGGCTCGCTTGGACTCAGAGATCCGACCATCTGGGGGTGTCGAGTGGTATCACAAGGTTGAAGGGATGGATGAGCATTGGCCGGATATAACAGTGAGGTAACAAATTCTGTCGTGGTGGGAAGAATTAATGTGCCTCATGCTGAGTTGATGTAGTAGTGCCACGAGGGATAGATAGGGTTCACATGGATGCTATGTGGCAGTACAATGCTGAGATGGCCTAATATACTTGGTCAAACTTCTGATGGGATTAAATTTTATTGCAGGAGATAAATTGAAGTAAAATTTATATCACCAAAAAACTCTTGATGAGATGAACGCGATAGTGGCAATCTTTTTTTTTTAGATTTGAAGAATTTGAGAAAAAGTTGTTTTTGTCACACCATCTCCATAATAGACCTTGGGGGTTGGGTTAAATTAACCAAGTAACATCTCCCACAACTTGAGATAAGATAAGGCGGTGGGAGCGAGTGTTACAGATTAGTATTAGATCATTTAACACTAGACTGTTGGGGATAAAGTTAGAATGTCTGATATAGTGTGGTATCAAACCTTAGGTTCAACCCTGGACCTTAAGAGGCTCCTTTGCAAAATTTAGTGCAAGAATTTAATTATTTCCTACGCTATTTTCCTTTGGATTTACCACTAGTATGGTTGATAACCTTGATAGAATGATTACGTGTCTTTTTATTTATGAACAACTTTAGATCAACATTCTTATTGTTGAGATACCAAGGTGATGAATTAGTATGTATGCTTGATTTAGCCAATAGTTGTGCAACAAAGAGAGATAAAGAGAAATTACTTGAGTTTGATGTAGCCATAACTATGAGAGGTAAATATTTTAACTTATCCCTTGCTAATTTTAATACTTTTTTTTAATGTTTTGAGAAGTTATCATATGCCAAGGAATGATAGCATAGGCATAATAAAATGCAAAAGACAATTTAGTTCAAAGTTGCATGTCCATTGAGTAGGAATGGGTTGACATCATGATTGGTAAGCCAATGTCTTTGTGGAGTTGTGGCTTACTTTGATAATGACCCGCAGATGAAGCTACATGAGACCATAGGGCATTGGAGAAAATTTGAAATCTCACCTTACATGTGCAAGTTGAGTCTCCAACACCACATATAATACACAAAGTAAGAGGCACTACAAAGGCCAAATACAAAGGAGTTAACTGTATGTCCATGGATGGGTTGATTAGACTACGATGCTACATGTCCTATTGGAAATATTGAAGGAACAATTTTCAAATTTGGAAAGTCTTATTGCATAGGTTGGTTTTTCTTGCTAGAAAGCAAAGGAAAATAATTGGCGACTTGAAGAAGCTCATGGAGAAGAGTTGAACAAAACTCAACTAGAAGTTCAAGCCTCTAAAAAAATTTTGTGCATGCGATAGTATGCTATGTGCTATTGATGAACTAAATATGGAAGTTTTAATTTGTTACAAATTTCTAATATGAGATGACATGTCGAACGTAAGAATTCAAGAAATTGAATTGGTTGTGAATTGAGATGTTATAGCTCATGTAATGAATTAATTGACCAAAAAATGATGTGTGTATACAAATGATATGCACAAGAGTGTAAAGGGAAGGATTCCATAGCTATTACAAGAAGGAATTTTGGGTTGCAAGCTTGATTAAAAAATAATAATAATATTTTTTAAGAGAATTTATTTCCGTTGCTAACTTTGATGGGATTCTAATTAGCTTGGAAGTCTGCATTGCAAAACTACGTTAGAGGGCAGATACAGATAGCATATTAGCCAAGGGGGTTTGGTTGGGTCCACATGAACAAAATGAACAACAATGTTACAACTGTGAAAATGGAATAGGATGGGAGTTCACTTGACAAAAAATTGTGCTTAACTGATATCTCGTTTATTTTTAACACATTATAAATGTGTGAATGGTATGCAAATAGGAACTGGTACTTGCTATGTTTAGGGTAATGCAGTGAGTTTACCTAATGGGTTCCATGTCACATGGAATACTCATATGGAAAGTGTGAAAGAATGAACCCTTGCTGTTAATTATCACATGGAAGACATTAATGTGCATATGATATGCTTAGGCTTATGAGATTCGTCATGTGAATATTTGAAAACAATAGAGGAAAAAGGTAAATCTAAAAATAACAACATATGAATAACATCGTATGTACGCATGTATGGCACCCGCATGATGTAATATGTATGCATATGTTTGGATATATGAATGAAAAGTTGTTTAAATATGTACATTTGATAATCATGCAAATGCCCTTTATAAAATTTCACAGAAACTTGTGAACAACTGAACTGATAGAGTTGTGACTAATATGCAAGGTTGAGATCATTTAAGGGATTGTTGAATATTTCAATAATATGTATGCTACAAGCCAGCTGGATTCTGTCAAAAGGTTTCAATTGAGAGTGCTTGTAATGGTAACCAAGTAAGTGAGGCAAGTAGTAAGCAAAGGTAAAAAGGTAAAGGGAAGGAATTGGGTAAGAGTTCCTTGCAGCCGAATTTGATGTCTTTTGTTTCAAAATTAATGCATGTCTCGCATGGATGCAAGGAAGGGGTATGGTTAAGGCATGAAGCCTTTAGTATGAAAATTTTGTTAGGAATTTTGTAATGCCTGTAAAACAAGTGGACATTAAATTGTTCATGAATTTATAAATGTTCATCTCTCAGTTTTGGTTCTTTGGGTTGTTGGAATAAATGTTTGCATGAAATGCTTAAAATGAATGTGATGCACATATAAAGTGCAATGATAGTTTCATTTCAATTTATTTTAATTTAGTTGGAGTGACAGGATTATTATGATTATCATGATTCCAAGTTCACTTCAAGAGATGTGAATTTTTGCAATTAAAAGATTGTATGTATGAGTATTGAAAATTGTTTGCCTGATTAAAAGATTAGATTGCAGGCATAATGTTGGAATGGAGTGTGATATAGAAGCCACCATGATAGAATATCACCACCTGCAAGGGATCTCAATAACATGATTAAAAGTATCATGATTATGAGATCTGATTTCTGAATGAAGCACAATTAGGCAATTGAATTTTTTCTGTTTGAAATTTTTGAGTATATCTCATGGTAACTAAATGTTGTGACATAGGTGAAATGATGGAGCAGGGAGCTCAAGAAAAATACTATTGTGGTGACATGGTATCCCTGTGAGTCATGACACTAATTATCTCATGGGAGAAAGTCATAACCATCACCTTGACTGTAAGATTCCATGAGTAATGCAGTGGAGCACGCCATACAATCACTTCGCTAGAAGACTCCATGCACAATATCATAAAGCATGCTAGATCAACACTTGGCTATAAGACTTTAACAATAACCCCATGCAAGAAAACCCATGGATAAGTAGACTTCCTGGAATGGGGGTTTCCTGGGCTT
Source organism: Pinus tabuliformis (assembly GCA_031772625.1). Lineage (NCBI taxonomy): Eukaryota > Viridiplantae > Streptophyta > Pinopsida > Pinales > Pinaceae > Pinus > Pinus tabuliformis. The sequence goes on along the minus strand of CM062804.1, from coordinate 287,404,581 downwards.
TGGAAGGGTGAGTAGTTGATGGGGGACCATGCAAGAAAATACTCAAATAGGTAGACTTCCTAGAACAGGGGTTGTATGGGTTCAAAAGGGTGAGAATTTGATGGGGGACCATGCAGGAAAGCCCTTGGACATGTAGATTTTCTCAAATGGGGGTTGGATAGGCTTGGAAAGGAAAGTAATTGATGGAAGATTAAATGTGTTCCTACTCACTAGGATGTGAGAATGAAAGGGCCTGTTCAATGAAGATAACGAGTTGGACTTGTTACCTCTAGAGGAAAACGAAGCAAATAATAACCATAAAGATAAGTATCAGTTTACAACGTTACTTTTTGAAATATTGGCTTAATTTGTTTTAAAATTAGTATGATTGATATCATGAGAATTGTATGCTTGTGATATAGGTAAGTTGATGAACTATCCAACAAAGATAGACGATGTAGATTACAAGTAATATCAAAGTGGCACAACGAGAGCATAGTGGAGTTGAAGACCTTGGGGACTAGGCCATTATAGGATATTGGAACCCTATTATTTTCATTATTTGCCATGAGTTATGTTTTTTTTTTAAAAGTCAGATATTAGAATCACTATTCAAAAAAAGAGGGCTTAAGCAAGCTCCCATTACAAGATTTTTGGAGCCAACCAAATTGAGAGAGAGGGCAAAAAGAAGGCACCTCCCCAATCAACTACTATCCTGATTTCATAAATTCCTAATTTCCCTACTACTGATTTCTTATAAATTCTAACATATTGCTGTAGAAATACACGACATTTACATTTCATGATGCAAGAAACTACTTAGTTACAATGCTTGAAGTACTAGAGATGATGCAAGGTAAAGAAAACCACAAAAAATATCCATGAAAAACTGAACACTAGTTCATCCTATTGTTGGTTTACAGTGAGATCTACTTTCGGTTTGTTCCTAATGCTTTTTTCTCCTGTGACTGAGTTTTCCCCAGTCTTGTTGGTGAGGATACCTTTTAGAAATGTTATGGAATTTTCCAAATGTCGACACTTATTTTTCAGAGCTTCGATTTGTGCATTTTGGTTGGAAAGTCTCCCCATTAAGAAATTATTCTCTGACTTCTACTGACGTCTCATTTATTTTATAGTTTCCCTCAGCTGATCAATCATAAACTTGTTAACTCGATAATAGACGAATGCCTCATTTTTGGATGCACGTTTGAGGGGTTCCATTTGCCCTGTGCTGTGATTATAAACCGTTTTTGAGTTCTGACTTGAGATAGGATGAGAACGATACTTGGATAGAGATAAACGCACCTCATAAGGCCTTGACAGTGAAAGGATCAACACAGAAGATCTTGACAGAGATAGATGCGACTGTATTGGTCTTTGGCCTGATAAATGGATGCTCAAATTATTTTGGAGGGTGGAGAAACAACGAGGCACAAGGAGGCTCGATAAAAAGGAAGCTACCCAACCTCGATTTGAAGAAAAGGCAGAAGGGGTAAGGGGAGAGCTTTGCAAACACGCAACATGGACACAATACGAAGGGAGGGACGAAGAGGTCAGGGAGGGAGTGGAGAGAACTACGGGGTGAGGAGAGAATAAATAGAAATACAAGAGGGATGGGAACAACATGCGGGAGGAGTGCAAGAGTTGGTCACGGGAGAAAGGAGAGGGACGATCTTTTAGATATATCGATATTGGGCAGAGAGCCGCAACGAGGAATATTTGTAAAAGATTATGCACCTGGAATGAAATGATAGGTGCAAGATTTAATGTATGCCAATCCAAATTACAAGGTGACTGTATTTGGATTGAGAGGATGGGCTAATGATTATGGAATTGGAATAAAACAAGTTTCATTTTTCAATCCACACTTCTCCTGGGGATCGTGCCACTGCTTTATTTGCTTGACTGTTTTATTTTTTATTTTTCTCCCTCAAGATATGCAACAAGGTGGTTTGTCCCAAATCTTTTAATTGCTGACCGATCCTAGTTATGATTTGGCCTAGTGCTACATTTTTCAGTTTGGTCTTCTTGACCATTGTTTGGATGAGGATGAGGAATCACCCATAATGACTGGGTTCATTAGATATTTTTTTTAAGATTTTGGCTCCCAGAAGTAACCCGTATGCCTCTACCTTATTGTTTGAGACTGTGCCCAATCCCGACTCAAAAGAGATAGTGTTTTGCTTGTCTTGGTTGAAAATAATGCCTCATACACCTGCTTTTCCCAGGTTATACTTTGATGCTCCATCGAAGAAAAGACATGGTCTCTTAAGTGCATTAAACCATCGTATGGATTCTTCCCCCTTTAATCGAATTTTCCAAATTTTGTTAACCTATTTTCTTTTTACGTATATTTGGAAATTTTGGCATGTTGTCTGCATAGCTTATCCATGCTCTTTCTTCCTGTTGTAGCTAATTGAAATCTATTGTTCTTGTTCCTTTGGCTGATAGGAATTCTGTTGCTAGCCCCCATGTTTTTGAGAGCACCTTGCCAACTTCTGGCTTAGAGTTCTGAAAGATTTGATTGTTCCTTGCAAGCCAAATTTGCCAGCAGAGGAAGGAGGGTAAGCTTGTCCAGAATATTTTGATGGTACTCTTATTTTTAAGAGAGTAAGGATACTTGTTTTTCCATGCTACATAGAATTCAGTGATGGGATGAGATAGATTCACAACTATGTCCAAAGGGCACACAAGAAGATTCCAACATTCTTTTGCAAAATTTCACTCAAGAAAGAGGTGCTGGATGTTCTCTTTTGCATTGAGACACATAGGGAATCAAGAAGGTCCGATGAAACCTTTTTTCCTGAGATTGTCAGCTGTAAGGATTTTCCCTTTTAAAAGTGTCTATATATTTTTATTTTTATTTTTGGGAGGCTTTCTGTTTTCCATACCAATTTCCATGGAGACCAGTCAAGGTGTGCTTGTTGTTCTTGCAGTTTTAGATATCTAGATTTCATTGAGTAGTCCCCTCCAAATGGGTCCCAAATAAAAGTGTCTTGGATTCCTTGTTTGATTGGGGCTTCTCCTTTGAGGAGGGAGATTAGAGAATCCCACTGATGTTTAAGATCTTGAGGGAAATATGGTGTCTTCCAACCTTTCCATGAGTTGTCCTCTTGATCCCATTATGATATTGACTGCAATGTACATAGCCCTTTTTGAATTCATCCACCTCCTTGTCCTTTTAAATTCTTGGTGGTTGGATTATGGGGGCTTTCCCATTATACTATCATTCCATATATTTATATCTCAACCATCACCTGGAAACCTTGATGTATTATCCTTGATGAGAGGTAAAGCCTTTTTTATGAGTTTCCACATTTGGATGCAGGGTCTAATTGGTGTTTTCCCCGAGAGAAGGGAGAAATGAGAGCTATTCAGATATTTGGATTCCAGCACCTGCTTCCAATAGCAATTATCGCTAGTGATCTCCATACTCTTTTTGCTCCAAAGGCCAAGTTCATTAGTCTTGGAAGTTTGATTGAGAACCCTCCTTTTTCATAGGGTGTTGTAACTTGTTCCCATTTCATGTGAATGAATTTTTTTGTCTCTATTTTGCCTTCCTGCCAAAGGAAGCTTCTTATGATTAATTGGAGTTGCTTGTGCACACTTACCGGAGCTACAATTATAGAAAATTGGTAGAGGGGAAGAGATGCAAGGATTGATTTGATTAGTATGACTCTCACTGCTAGATTAAGCCAAATCATTTCCCAAGTTTGTATTTTTTTTTTCATTTTCTCTATATAGTTGGTCCATAGTTCTGCTTTCAGATTTTATTTTGATACTGGAAAGCCCAAATAGAGGAAATGGTTCCAATGTGCTTGGAGGGGAATATCAAGGATTTGTGATATTCTTTGAAGGGTACGGGAGGGTGCATTCCATCCATATATTCTGCTCTTACTGTTTTTGAGCAAACAACCTGAAACTTCCTTAAATCTATCAAGCACTTTTTTGAAAATTCGAGCCACTATACAAGTCTATGCTCCTCCCATTAGAAGAGTGTCATCTATGAATAGGGAGTGGTTTATACTCTTGGTTCTAGAGCTTATTGAGAGACGTCTTAGAGTGCAATTTCTTTTGTAATACTCAAGGTTTTTCCTCAACGAATCAACCATTGATATATAAAGGAAGGGAGACAATGGTCATCCTTGTCTCAATCCCTGAGAGCTTTGAAATTATTCACATGGACTTCCATTGACGAGAGGGGATATCCAAGAGCCGACAATAAAAGCATTTATAATTTCTATAAACTCGGTAGAGAAGCTAGATTTTCTTAGGACATATGATAATAAATATATATTGACTATGTCAAAGGCATTTTCCATGTCAAGTTTTAGAATGAATCCCTGCTCTTTTCTTGTTAAACTGGAGTGCAGTGCCTCTTGAAAAATCATGATATTGTCCACGATTTGGTTGCTTGGAACAAAACCACCTTGGTTTTCTAAGATTAAGTTAGGTAATAGAGGTTTGATGCGATTGGCAAGGATCTTGGAAATGATTATATGATGAATTGCATACAGAGATAGGCCGGAAATGGTTGAATGTTAAGGGTCTTGTTTCTTTAGGGATGAGGGCTAGGAAGGTCGAATTTGTGTATCCTCCCATCTTATTTTTTCGGAAGACATTTTTGATCATTCTTATTAGATATATTTTAATAATGGGCCAAAAGGAGTGAAAGAAAGCTATAGAAAAGCCATCCAGTCCTGGGGATTTATTAGGCTGAAGGCCCCACACTACTCCCTTGACCTCATTTTCTTCAACTTAGTTCAAGAGATCTGAGTTTGTTTCTTCATTTATCCTCTTAAGAATGTGCTTTGTGAGGCTCTCATAATTTGGGTTTGTTAGCTTAGCTGTTAATACATTTTTGAAGTGGTTATTCGCTTCATTTTTTAGTGCCTCTTGTCCTTTGATCTCAGAGTCTCCTTCACCTTTTATTGTGTCAATATGGTTTGTTATTCTTCTAATCTTTGTTGTGTTATGGAAGAATACAATGTTTTTTCCCCCGCCTGGATACATAAGTTTCTGGATTTGAGCCTCTAATCTTCTTCCTCTTTTCTATTGTTCCTATAGATTTCCCAGTGTAGCTCTTTCTCTTTCAAATGGTTCTCTTTTGTTTCTTCCCTGCCTTCAATCTTTTCCTGAAATTTTTCCATTTCTCTCTGCAATTCAACCTTTCTTTTTGTGGTTCCTTGTAATTATTTTTTGCCTAATTTTTTAGACTATTCTTGACACTTTTTAATTTTTTTTCCCAAATATAGCTAGGCGAGCTTGTGACCTTTTGATTCCAAGATGTTGTTATAATTTGATTGACCTCTTCTTTATTGTTCCATAACGGGTTGTATCAAAATGGGAGAGGACCCAAGTTTTCGATTGATCCTAGACCGATAACCACTGGTTTGTGATTAGAGGCCCCCGAGGGAATAGTTTTTGAAGAAACAGAGCTGAATTTGGCTATGATGCTATCTTGTATTAAGATCTAGTCCATATGCTCTTTTATATTGCCTTTCCCAATCCTCTTGTTGTTCCAAGTGTATTTACCATTCTTTGGAGGAATGTCCATTAGGTTATGACACTCTATTATGTTTTCAAGGGAGTCTTGAGATGGATCAGCATGAAAAATACCCCCTAATTTCTCATCAGCATTTAGAACCAAGCTTAAATCTCCTCCTACTATAAGGATTTTGTTTTAAACCAGAAATAGGTTCTATTTGAGATATATCCAACATATTTCTTTATCTCTATAGTGATTTGGGACATATACATTGTAAAGGAAGATTTGTAGATCAAATATTTTGTTTCTTAATTCAATTTTGATCCAATGTAGATCTATTTGTTGGTTTTGTAGCTCCCATTTATCCTTCCTCCACATTGTACAAATTCCTCCTAATGCCCCAGTTGCCTAAAGAATTGAGCCATCATAATTCCTTAGTTTTTGGATCATTTTTTTCATTTCTTGTTCATTGGTTTTGGTCTCCTAGATCATGAATATATCATGTTTTTCCATTTTTAGGGGTCTTTTGTTGCATTGAATTTGGTAGGGTGTCCCAAACCTCTACAATTCCACGAGCCCAAATTCATTACTTTCTTTGGTTTGACACAGAGGGACCTTTCCCTTGGATAAGTTTCTGATTGTTCTCCTTGTTTCCTAATATTTTTTCAAGGAATAAATCCATTGGTTGTTGTGTTCCCATTTCCATTTCCTTCGCTGCTGCTTCATCCCTTATTTCCTTGTTGGAATTTCTTCCTTCTCTTTTGTGGTGGTCTGAAGAGAGGATGGATTCTCTAGACTAATTTCTTGTAAGGATTCTATCAAAGTAAATATGAGGGGGGCTAAGAGGGAGGGTGGGGGTAGAAAGGATAGGAGTAAGAGAGGAGGGGACAAGAGGGGAGGGGGGAGGGGATGAATAAGGATCAACAATGAGGGGGGCATGAGGAGAAAGAGGGGGATCAGGGGGAGAGTCAATAGGTCCAAAGGGATTGGATTCAAGGAGGGGATTACATGGATGAGTTTGGGGAATATATGATTGAGATAGAAGAGCACTCGAGGGAAGAGGAGAAGACTAGGAGGGAGCTGAGGGGGCAATTGTTTTATTCATATATTTTTTACTAGTTCCCATTTTGTTTCTTGAGCTTCTATTACTTCTGGTTCTTCTTTTTTTGGACATATATTATCAAAATGACAATACTCATGATATACCTCACATTTGAATGGGATCTGATCATAGTCCAGTTGTTGAATATGCATCCAACTATCCACCTTGATCTTTACCACTTCAGGGAGTCCTTTTCCTAGGTTGACTTCAACGCATATCCTTGTGCGTGCAAGCATATTCTCCTTTGGATCGCTTTTGTCTATGTATTTTCCCACTGCATTTCCTATTTCTTTTACCATCTCATCTCCCCAACAATGAAGAGGGAGGTGAGGAAGGCAAACCCAGACTGGAATAACACTTGGGACATCCAGCATATGATCAAAGTCTGACATCCAAATATTTAAATATAGGCCCCTTGTATCCATGAAATAAGGCCCATTCATGAATATCAGGTCTCTATCCTCTTTGGTTTCAAAGTGGAAGGTAAAAAAAGCTCTTCGAAAAAATCGAATGGAGATTTTCCCATGGTTTGAGTGAGACCAGTTCCTCTCAACCCATGTTTGCATAGTTTTTGGAGAGGGCTAGAGGCTAGTAAAATGACCCACCAAACCTATTTCCGATAATGAGAGCGCTGCTCGATGGGCCACAGAAGGAGGTAGAACAATTTCAAGGATATATTCTAGCATTTTTATGAATTTGGAGACAACAGGGCAAGTTCAAGGAGGACCCAGAGTGGTCTAGATAAGACTAGCAAAGGATGAGGCAACCTCATCTAGGGTGCTGAGATGAGAGATGAGGGAGATCAAGAGGAGAAAACCCTCCTGGAGCCGACTCTGGAGGGGGCATGGCAGCGGAAGGAGGCCAAGGTTGTGGGAAGCTATGTAGGGGGGCGACTCAGGCAACATAGCACACGATGTTAAATTCCATGATCATCCCATGAGTTATGTTATGACAAATGTGTTGTGTTATTAGAGAAATATAGAGGGAAGCCTTCGCAGTGATACTCCATCAAAAATATTCTTGTGAAGAAGAAGACTCGCTAAGGAATGGATCACTTGAGGGATTGAGGAAGCATATAAGGGGATGATTGAACTTGGAAGGTGTGTCACTTCCTAGAAGACGAGACTTGAATGAACTATTTTTCAAAGAGTCATCCACATGCTCATTGGGATTATAAATGCATTGGGGTATGTCCTAGAAAAGCATTGAATTGAGTTTGTTCACTATGGAAGCCTTGAGGATAGTGAATGACATAGCTGGACATGACAATTTAGGACATGGAAATTGTTGCCAATGTAAGAGATGTAAACATAAAGCTTAGTTTTGATTTTTTTTATATATATTTATAGAACACAAAGGATGGTGTTCCTTTAAAGGGGCAGGGTTCGTAACATCAGTTGTTTTACCCCTACTTTTTGGTAATGTTAAATGTGACTACATCACCAACGTGAAGAACCATGACTAGTTGAAACATCGATTAATCATTTACTAGTTAAAAATTTATTAAAACAACTGAAGGAAGGACAACCTTATAGATCCTCAGTTTGAGGGAAGCTGCGTGCTTTCTTACACATCTTGAAAATCCATGACTAGAATGAACTTAATTTCCGAAGCCACTTGTAAACTGGAAAAATCCACAAATTGATAGAATTGTTTACATGATGGGATTGGGGGAAGATACAACCTGCTGATAGTCATTAAGAGATTGGATTGGGGTAGTGAGGGTATAGGCGGTGCCCATTCTCCTTTTCCATCACAAATTAAGGAGAGATATGCTCGCAACCTCTAGAACACACATGATACATCTACACACAACAGAGGAAGATGTGGAGAGATGAACGACTCAGGGTTCCATATATGTCATAGTTAGGATTTTCTGATTAACATCTCAATGCTCAACTCCCATTGATTGTCCACTAGTCTCGTTCTCTCTCTCACTAGTTGTAGTGCTTGGGAAATATCATCATATTGGAGAACATAAGGCATTTAAGACTGATTATGGAGTGCTTAGAGTTGTGGAGTGGTAACAACAAAAGTTGAGGTGGTATTTGAGTTGCATAAAGAGCCTTTGAAATAAAAGTTACAGACTAGTACCCTGAAGACTTGACCTCCAGTTACATCCTTGAGAAATTTTGAGTTATATTCCTTGTTAACCATGTTTTGAGACCTTATAAACAATGAAATCCATTTCTTGAGGGTCATCCAAGCCTTTGGTGTGAATTTCCCCCATGCAAGCATTTCCTCAAACTTTGGATCTCGCTCACGGGTGGCCACCTACAAGAGATATTGAAATGTAGATGGCCTATGGTTGGGTGGAGAGTGGAAGTCCCTCCTTTAGATTCCAACTATTCTAAAACATTCAAATAAGTATAATGGTTTATGCATAGTTGGATTATGGATTATGACAATGTTTGTTATGTTATTGACTGATGTGTCATCCTGTATCATTCATGAAAGAATGTTTGATTCACTATCTATTCATGGTTGACCAAATAATTTATATATCTATTGCAATAATGAATTGATTTAACTACAAATGGTCAAACAAAACTATATTTCTCCTTGAAGATGAATGCAATCTTCTCTCATTGAATAAGTTAACTAACCTACAACAGACAGCATAGTTGGATCATTGTGCATAGTTCACTTTGTACAATGTTGAATTTGGGTGAATTGGCCTTTGGAGCCTTGTCTTTTTCTTACTATGGATTGGGTGTACTTATGAGAGAATTTGTGTAGGTCTTGGCCATTATCTTCAGTAAATTTGGAATTCATAAAGATGTCCCTTATCTTAAGAAATATCTGTGTTTTCCCTGTTTCCTTTCTCTATAACACTTTTTATAGAAATCCAGTGATCCAGACATCCAATAGTGGCAAGTTTCATTACCATTCTGTGTAGGCCAAATCCATTCCAGGATTAATATCTCCATCAAAATCCAATCACATTCGCTGATCTAGGATATGGAGGTGGAAAAGGGGCACAAACTTCAATGTAAGTTAGATATCCCATAGCCTAGATTTCCCTTCTTAAACATGACACACATCTGATAATCTGAGGGTCCCTAAATGACTAGGAGTTGTTCGCTTTGTAGCAACCTAGATTTCATCCAGAGCCATATGTCTCTTTTCATGTGACTTTCTTATCTGGGATATGGGGATTCGAGGTGAGATGAGGTCATGAGCATGTGCAATGGCTCAGATGGACCTGCGATGGATTTTCCCTAAAACTTGCATTGGATTCAGATATCTGGATATCCAGGGGTTATGATGGTGATACCATGTTGATATGATAGATAAGCTGTAGGTTGGATATAATGACAAAATAGCGATAAATACCAAGGTGTGGGGACCTGATGGAACTCACTTTAAGTTGATGTGGAAGTGCTACGAGGGCCACTATGTGGTACATGGTGGGCCTTACACTGGATTCACTTTATGGATATTTTGGATCCAAAGATTTGACCATCCTGTGGTGTCAAGTGGTATCACAAGGTTGAAGTACCATATGAGCACTTATTAGATATAACAACAAGGTAACAAATTACTCCATGGTGGGAATACTTAGGGGCCATATGGAAGCCATGTGGCAGTACAATGCTTACATGGCCTAAGATAATTAGTCAAAATTCTGATGGGGATAACTTTCAATTCGGGAGTCGAATTGAAGTAAAATTTATATCTTTGGAAACTCTTGATGAGTTGAATGCGATGATGGTGTTTTTTTGAAGATTTGAAAACTTCGAGAAAAATAGGTTTTTGTAACCCATATCCATAACATATCTTGAGGATTAGGTTAAAGTAATCAAGCAACACTTTCCATAGCCCGTGATAGGATGAGGGGGTGGGAGGAGGTGTTACAAAAAATCTTCAATTTTTTCTCATTTCAATAGAAATACACGATTTTCCTAAGGAGAATATATATGAGCAACAAAAAGAGGGGTTTTGTAGGTGAATACCTTATAAAAATTCTCCAACAAAACACAAAATGTACAACACATAACGCTACTGGGGAATTTATTTGGATGAAATTATTAAAAAAATTCCGTAATAGCATTATGCATTGTATTGAAGATAGGTGAATTAAAGATAGAATAAAAAGTAACATAATATTAAAAATTTACATATCAGGGATCACCTCCTTCAGCATGGGATAAGGCTCCAAGGGAGGCGGTGCAACATTCAAATACAGGACAAGTCAAGGACTAAAAGAAACTAAATTACCATAATTTTGGGAAGAACGAGAGTCAATGTAAATCATTTGGTTAACATCCTCCAAATGATGGCAAAGGTGGCTAATATCATCCTTTGTGTGATGAAACTATTAATTTTCTAAGGGCTAGATTTTTCTTTGCTGTAGGTAATTTCGTTTTAAACTTTTTGATCATTTCATATCACATTCATCCCAAAAACATCTTTAACATCATTATAAATTATGCAGAAAGAACAATAACATCAACATTTCAACATAACACAAAGGAACAACATAAGAAAATCATACACAAAGGGGACACTAGGATTTAGGTCAGAGACCAGGGAAAAACCCCACAAGGGGGAAAACCCAACCAAATTCTTCTTCTATTATATATTCATCAATTTTTCAACTCAGATACAAAGTACAACGATATGCATCAACTACATTATGCCTCCTAGGGCCAACCCAGGCCAATTCACAACTTTGTGAACTGAAGGATATAAAGAGTTGCTTCCATATCAATAGTTTTCTAGAAACTATATAAGTGACATCATCAACATACATTGGAGATTAAATTTTCCAAGTACAAGGTCTCTGCCATCAATGTCACTGCCATCACTGTTCAATCATTTCTGTCAATGAGATCTCAGTCATCAAGGAACATAGTCATCGAGTTCACTGCATTATGTATCATTATTTTTTGTTGTACAAAGGTTTACTGCCATGACAAATCCCTGTCTTTATGATGCCATTGTAAAACTTATTTTAGGTCACTGTCAACATATATCATAGGTATTGCTAATAGAGAGGTCTCTTTGTCACACAACAAAGTTTACTACCGTGTAGATATATTTCAAAGCAACTGTCAATTACACATGCATCAAGGTCAAAGATTAGGGTCATTTTCATATATTGAGGTCACTATTGTTTACATGAGAATTAAGATGATTGTCATATATTTAGGTCACTGTTTTGAGTTGCAACTCAATGTCTAGTCATAATATGTATGACTACTATGTATAACTAACTGTAACATATGCATTACATAATAATTATGTAATCTACAAAGATATTTCACAAACCTTTATATGGAATATGAGCCATGTCGCTATATTCAAGCCACTACAATGCAAACCATAAAACTAATCACTATGTAATGTCAAGGAGAAGAATATACCGCCACTGTAATTAGAATTCCATAGAGTACTATGTGCAGTCGTTGTAGAGATACCTCAATAGTGATACCACTATAGAGATACCACAATATAATGATCAGAGATATGATTCCTATGGAGAGATGCAACTATGCACATAATTAGTTTGACGTAACTATTGAAAGTCATAAACAAACCATTGCAATGTTGCGAGGAAAATTGAGATCCATCTCACTGTAATTCTGATCCATGACACAAAGAGTGAGATCCATTGAAGATACCAATGTTATATTAAAACATTATCGCAGTCTATTAAAGTTGCACGATCCTTAGAAAAGAATAAAAGAACAGAGTATGGGAGCCATAGACAATGTGAGACATGAATTTGAACCATAGAATTAATGAATACAAACCATAAAAATTATGTAAGCCACAAAATAAAATCAAGTCACAGGAATACAATTGCGGACCATAGTGTCTGCACACCACTTGTAATGATAACGAGTCACAAGGTTCCATTGCTAATTACTGTACACCGTACATATAATGCTTATCAAGCCTCAATAATTAATACAAGCCACAGATAATACTGGTCTCAGGAACTTAAGCGAGCCACTGTAGTTGTAGAGCCTTTGTAAACATGTGCGAGCCAAATAAGAAATACAAATCATTGTAGATCTTTAGATGAGATCCCAAAGTTGCGGTTGCCTCAAAGATAATCTGATCTTCTTGTACGAAATTGTTGTGCCTATAATGAGCTCAAATATGTCAAATATATAGACATTAGGATGGGAAGAAAGGATTCCTCCTTTAAGAGAGCCGACCTTGAAAAATTAGGAAGGAAATTTCAAATTCAAATTTTCCTAAAAATATGATTCAAATATATTTTTCATTGTGCGTTAATAAGAGCTTTCCCAAATATATTTTAATAATATTTCTTTTAGCTCAATTGAGTTCTTTCTTTGGGCCTTAGGGTTTTCCTTGGGTTGGGTTTCCATTCGGGGAAATTTGTCCCGAAGCTGACCAATTTTCAACATTCCCTCTCAGTAAGGGAGGAATTTCCATCTGCATCATAAGTCTCATCTGAGATGACATATCTCAATATAATAAGTAAAGAAGCTGTAACATCATTGCATCTCATATTAACTTACAAAACAAGAATAATGCATAGTCAAAGTTAGGGGAGATCAATCCTCAAAACCCTACTAGTCTCCAATTCAATTCACATGACTTTCATCTAAACTATATCAACAAGATATCCATCTTGTCACATATCATTTCAACTTGACTCATTTGATCATCAACTGAAAAATGGTGTCTCTATCTAAATAAGAAGAATCATCATAGTGGAGCTTTAGCTACCACCCTATATCCCATGACAATAGACATGATTAAACTTGCCATGAAAGGTGAGGATCACAACTATCCTATTGTATGCCGATCTTCCCAAATTGAACCTCAAGAGTCAGTGGTAGAACACCTGCATCCCATAACTTGATAGGGATATCACTTACCATGAATGGAAAGGATCATTCCTAACTCAAGTAGCCAACACCCATTAGCCAGATGGGTGGGAAACAATCCCAACAAGCCCAACTTGTGGGTAGGATGCCAACTGGGGTATACTCTGTCAAGATCAAAGAGAGAAAATAGGTAGGATATGAATTACCATGGAAGGTAAGGATAGAAAAATATCATATTTCTTGGAAATAGGGAGGATACAACTTACCATGAGGTAAGGATCACAAACTATCATATTGTCCAGAGTTACCTCAACCCCATGAGCTCTCAAGCTCAATTCCTCTCCTTGTGAGCTCAAACAGGGGGGGTAGAGAATAGCTTAGTGTCCTCGATCAGCCGAGACCCTTACCCAAGAGGGTCACATCCATCAGTCCAAGCTACTCTCTAAAGACCAAGAACTTCCCTTTTGACAAAGCCTTGTGTTGGTATAAATTCTACATGAAAGGAGCTATTACTCTGTGATCTCATGCCCGATTGAGATCAACAGACAAAAAAAGAGAATGGCTAAGACAATATAATAAAAATACCCAAAATAGATGGCCATGCATGCAGATTTGATGCAATTTCTAATGCTATAATTGATGAGCAAGTACGTTGCCTCCTCATAGGTTGGTGAAAGGTTTTGGGCTCGATGCAGAATCCTTGCGCTCCAATAAAGTGATCTCTTTCATCCACTTCTAATTTAAAGCCTACACATAAGCACAAATAAATGAAGATGACTAGTGATCTTCTGTAGAAGATCATTAGCTCAAAACATCCATAAATTACACATATAAATTACTGCAAAAACTGATATAAGGGGAAGGAACATAGTTTTTTATTAACCACATAAATGAAAGCACATAAATATACCTCAAGCTCTGGTTTTCCTCTACTCATTCTAGAAGAGTCTCCCCACTATAATGAAGAAGGAATCAATAACATGAATCCCTCAAGTCTGAATCACAATGGCAACATAGACTCTCTCAAGCTCACTCTCCAAAACTCTGGGTATCCAAAAATAGCCTCACCCTCTAAGATGGACCACTATAAATAGGAAGAAGAGGAATCCTAATAGGATGAATGTAGATCCTTAGGAAAATGGAAGTTAGAGAATATTCTCAATAATGATTCCCATCCAACTCAAATATATAGGATAAAGTGACGTGTCAAACTGATCTCCTAGGAACCACAAGTCTCTAGAACAAGCCTCCCAACCACATGAAAAAAAATGAAATTTAGGTTATAACCACACGGAAAAGGTGTCCTCCATGCAGTTGGAAGGTTCCAACCACATGCATAAGCTGGGATCCATGCAGTTGGGACATAGACTGGGAAAGTGAGTGGCTAAGGCCTGGAAACAAGTCAATTAGTATAGTGACTCATAAGTACTAACCCTAGGGAGAAAAATAGGCTGATAACAGATGCCCCCTGATGCGTGAGGTTAGAAGAGTAACTGATGACCCAAATGCATTATAATAGAGCTCAGAGGTCGAAATAGAAGGGAGGAGAAAAATCCAAGGACTCAGATCAGAAGACACCAGAAGCTGAAGTGTCATATGTGCTGGTAACATCCCCAAGGCAGGCATACCCGTTCTTGGTCAAAAAGTGATACTGAACATGGCCGCCAAAACATACACTATGGATCCGTGACATGAAATGCTAGAACATGGCCATGAAGAAATACACAATGGATCCATGTGACTCAATGGATAGAGCATAGCTACCAACAAACATAACGTGGATCTACGTCATAATATACATTAGTAGGACTATGGACACATGATAGACAAAGAGGTCTCTCAGGATAGTCGTCAAAGTACATAATTGATACATACCTCCAATGTAGCCTAGAAAGGATGCTATATAAGAGTGAAATGTCCCTAACCCAAGGTCTTTAACATAACCCTGATGGTACAAATCTACACCATGAGAATAGATGAGTTGATGTTGAGCATGTTAGAAACCACATGATTACGAGCCAATAAGGTACACCCATAACAAACACGAGGGAATCCACTAATGAGGAAAATGGTTCCCCAGGTACCTAGTACATTCCACCAAGTGTGAATAAATGAGCTGACGTCAAGCACGAGTGAACTTGACCAATCAAGAGCCAATGATGTAAACCCCCTGTGGATTGCAAGGAAGCCTACCACTAAAGTTTGCAAACTGCAAGGTACTACTCGTTCCTAGACTAAGCTCCTAGATAATGAGCTAAAGTCGATAGGAGAAAATCCATCGAGGAAGGGAATTAATGTATCCCTCATCAATCAACACATAACAAACCCGGATGATGTGATGTATGGATGAAATCATGAAGTGTGAAATACAACTGACACAGGAATGAAAAAATAAAAAAGGTCAACATGCTATTGCAGATGGACGAAACAGGTTCATAATTCCCTTGAACATATAATGGCATGACACTAGAGGGACTCGATAACATGACTAATGAGCACCATGTGATGTAATGCAATGATGCAAGAGGCATCGAGGCATGCTCCATATGACTAGAATAGTAACCAACCGAAGGAGTAGATATACTCATATGTATGGTGCAACTCCTAGGAAAGATAAAACCCAACTATGAGATAATGAAGCAAACAAGCGACATGTTCAAGGGCGACGCAATAGATGCTTCCTTTTGATGATTAATGAAAATGAATGTTCCCTTCCCTTTCTCTTTTTAAGGTTCCTTTTTCGTAAATTTATTCCCCAAGTTCGAAAAAGCGGTAAAAGTAAAAAAGGGAGAACCTTCTAGCCATAGTAGACTAGAGTATTCCTTTTTCGTAACTAGTCCATCCTAATATGGAAAAGGGTTAAACTTATATTGGGTAGGTGAACCTTCAAGTACTTTAACAAGCGTGAATGAGACAAGTTCAATTGACAATCTTTTCTGATTTAAGGAGTTTGAAAAGAGCTTAAACGAAACTCCTCTTGGAGGAACGAGTAGTATAGAGGATAACAACTAGTTCTAGTGATGATGGAATTGATCATGACATAAAGAGGATAGGAGGATGGATAATAGGACCACTCATCGTAGAGGTTCCTCCAAGAAAGGGTAAAACACCAAGTGAAAGCAGATGATAGGCCAATCCAATGATGATGGTGGAAGGGAAAAACCAAGGCTCAATATGTAAATATAGGCTAATAAAAAGTGGAAATCATAAGAGACAAGATGGTGAAATCCTCTTGGGATATAACCAGAAGTATGATGAAGAAGAGGGCATGAGGTTCAAATTCTAGGTCATGGCAGGTCAGAAGGAGGGATTATGAAAAGAGGACGAAATCGACTACATGGATACCAATACAGAAAAATGGTGCTAACTAGGGTATCAATAATCAAGTAATATCTACCGCCAAGTGACGACATGCATAAAGGAAAGTGGCTAAAGTCACAAATTGATGGGGTCAGACCTAAGGCAATAAAACGATACTGATGGTCAAAATGCAACAGAAAGGGAAAAAATGACCTACTCGTATGTGTGAGGAAAGATATCATACCTTAGGCCCATTGTCATAAATAGGACCATAAAAAAAGTGACACTAAAATGTAGCTCACCAAACTCCTAAAAAAGTGAACTAGTAAAAACAATGATAAAGCAAAAACCCTCTCAAGCCCAAAAATTAAAAAAAAGAATATTCTCTAAAGATACTAATTTTTTTATTATAAAAAGAGCCCATACCTCCTAATTTGATCATTGTGAATTGAAGAAGAGAGGTGGAGAGAACTTCCAAGCTTGGTGGTGCAAAGGTAAGGAGGAGCAAGAGTATTCAAAGGATAACTTCCCCATCAAGGTAAGTAGATATATCCCTTTGTTTGTCGACTTAAATGTGGGTTCTCTTAGGATGTAGTTGTGTTTTTTAGGAGAATGTTTAATTTTTATGAAAGAAAGCCCTTGGCATCATGCACAAATCAGGAAAATTTTCGTTAAAAGGGTCCAACTGCATGGATGCAACATAGTCTGTGTGGTTGCAACCAAAAATTGCTCGTTCTAAGGGTGTGGTTAGGGTTAAATTTAGGGATTTTTTCTCTTTCGTACCCCACAATTGATTTTTACAGTGAAATTTCAGATTTTTGACTGTGGTAATGTCTACTAATTGTTTTATTTTTGAGTGCAAGAGAAACCATCATTGAATGGAGAGAGATAGA
Source organism: Pinus tabuliformis (assembly GCA_031772625.1). Taxonomy (NCBI): domain Eukaryota; kingdom Viridiplantae; phylum Streptophyta; class Pinopsida; order Pinales; family Pinaceae; genus Pinus; species Pinus tabuliformis. The sequence continues at coordinate 287,387,010 of CM062804.1, read as the reverse complement.
GATCATGCATTCAACGAGATGCAAGCCATGGCCCATCAACCAACATTGGATTCACTGAGGAGTTGTGGGTTATACAAGTTTTTCATTATCCCCAACATGAAAAACCAACAATTTCTACTTGGATAAATTATTCAGTGGTGGGATGTAGACACCCAACAATTTATAGTGGGGCCATAGTAATTTTCCATAGATTTGGAGGACATTTATTTCCTCACCTGTTTTTCAAAGTGGGGTGCTCCAGTGGTATTGGCAAGGGTATGCAGTACAAGTGGAGAAACAATGTGAATCTATATTCAACAACATTGTAGGGTGGGGGCTCAAAGGGACAAAGATAGAATCATGATTAAAGACCTTGCAAAAATCACACTCCAAGCCTTAGAATACAATGTGACTCAGGCAAAAGGCACAAAAACACCTCATTGTGTGACCAAAACACATATTGCGTTGGATCTTAGATGCATGCAACCTACCTTGTTCAACTGGTGTGAATGTATGTTGGCCAATGTCAAGGAAAAAATTACGAAGATGAAGATAGGGAAGCTCAATTTTTTTTCCTATGGGAGCTTACTAGTGAGTTTCTTTTTCGCGAAGATCCCGATAATGAGGCCAATTTCACTTGATTACTTGGTATATCCACCACCAATTGAGCCTTAGATGATGAAGTGGTGTAGTCTCATGATGAGTGAGGATGGTGTGCAAAGCAGCAATTGGTTCCCAGATACATATTGGAAGTGGTTGACAGAAACATCATTGGCAGTGGATGATTACCCATATGATGGAGTGGATTTCCAAGGAGATCCTGAAATGGTCTTGCCCCCTAGCATGTATTTTGATGACAAAGGTAAAATATTTTTGTTTTTTTATGTTTTATAATTTTTCTGGATTTTAAGAATATGTAATTTTTTTTTGGAATGGGTACAAATTTACTGATATGTGATAAATGTTATATGCAAATGTGGTGCTCATACACCCTGTAGGCTATTATCCACTTAGGAGACATGTACCACTGACATAGGCCCCAGTAGCCCAAGCAACAAAGATAGAGGAGGAGGAGGAGGAGGAGGAGTTGTGGGAATTCATTTGCAATGTGGAGGGGTTGACACTAGGGGTTCCTACGAGGAGTATTTTAGATACACCTCGACACATGTAGAGGCACATAGTTGGGGTCACTTCATCTCGTCGTTGTGGCCTCTTACGCCGCATTTTGAATGCGGTATTATATTATCATGAACATCAATAAGGAGAGGCAGTGGTGTAGTGGTGTGCTTTCGTGATGGAGCTTCATATGTATGGCTAGATGGCTAGGGTCTCAGATGCCCTAATTTTAAACTATGTACCCAAAATTTTTGATATATAATAAAATGACGAATTTTATGTGTTTGTGTTTAAATGATGTGTATATATAATGAATGTTTACTTTATCATGTGCATGGTTAAAACTATTGATGTGACAAATTCCAATCTAACACATAATTAGCTAATGAATTAGCCAACATGTTTTGATCTCAAGGAATATGAACATAATCAAGTAAATCTTCCAAGTGACATACCCTCAAAAAATAATGTAGGATAGTAGAGTTCCTTATAGAATAGAGACGGTTGATATGAGACACTACGAGTTGAGAGTCAAGATAAACAACTAAGTGGTATATGAAAAGGTGAGTAGCCTCAGTTAATAGCTCAATGACAACACTATATTCGGCCACATTGTTGGTAACTAGATGAAGATAGGTACCTCCAGAACTCACAAGCTCATCAATGGGCGAAAATATGATCCAAGCAGCGACAACAACACTCTGAGTGTAATGTATTGCACCATCTGCAAAGCCTCTATATGGAAGTGAGGGTGTTGACATTTGTTCATCAAATACTAGACACACGAATCACACACGAAAACTGTGGAAAAACAAAGGAAACAAAAGCAACCGATCACACACACACCTCTATACAATATGTACAAGTGACCATGCAAAGAAAATAAGCATAGTAGCCTTTTAGGTAGAGCCCATTACATGGCTTCGATAGTGGATTCCCATAAAAATCAACTTGTTGGAATAAGGAATTACTGAGAGGGGTGTGAATCAGTAATTGTGAGGTTATTAAAGTTTTATGCTCAATTATTATATTTCCTTTGACTTCTGCTAGTTATTTGTATGAGCATTCAAGCTAAATGTGTGGTAAAGCAAACCATTCACATGAGCACACAATTCATCAATTGAGAAACACACACATATTGACACGCCCAACTAGGTTGGGTGACCCAACCTCCTACTGGTTCTGACTAGACTCACCTCCTGACTTGGCCAACTGCCGACTAATCCACATGCCCAACTAGGAGTTGGTCCCACATAGGTCAGGGGTCGGAGCTTTGTTCTTCTATCGAACTCTATTCTGTGGCCTAAACTCCGACTAGGCCCAAATCACCTAAGTCTCAGCCTTAGTCCAAAAATATGTCGAAGTCTTGAACAAAGGAAATTTTTTGTCTCCAAACTTCAACTGGCCATAACTTCTGATCCATAAGGCCTTTTCTAGATTTCAACATACCATTGGAAAGCTCTTCCAAAACACTTTCCAACTATGCCACTTTCAGGAGAAACTAAGATGATCTATTGAGACATAATCTCCTCTAAATTCTAGGACTCCCTATCCATCGTAGTCATCTTTTCATGGATTCTGCACTAAGCCTGCTACTATGATGATTCTCTACAGAATAATGTAGTAACCAAGGGAATCCCCTTGAACAACATGCTCTTCACTACCAATATCTGCTACCTTTGATCTCAATTCTAGTATGGTTAACATCAATACCAACATACCAAGTGCCACCAACCATTCAGACAATGTCAACTATCCAACACAACTAACTCATAGGCCCCTTTCTTGAGAACCAATTTAACAATGTAGGGACCATGCCACATGGGTTTGAGTTTATCTTCCCCTAACTTGTCATGGTCTTGGTCATAAACCAAAATGAGATCCCCTTGAAAAAAAAACATGAGGTCGAATGAAATAATCATATTGGGCCTTAATTTTTTTCTTATGAGTTTCATTATTGATTAGGGCGAGAAAGCGTTTTGCATATAGATTGGAAAGTTGTAGTAGGCATTATTTCTTGGCCAAAGTGTCAAGGAGTAATTCGACAACTAGTTGAAGGGAAGAGATTTTACACAGAACAGGAAGAAATGAATCCACTCCACAAACCAATTGGAAAGTAGTAAATTCAGTGGTATAGATTTCATCGAGGTTTGATATGCCCATAGGGAAAAAAATACCATAAGATTCCAATTAGACTTATGGTTCCCTACCATCCATTGCAACATGGTTTTCAAAGTTTGATTGATAACTTCAACTTGGCCATTGGCTTGAGGATAATAAGGTGTTGAGTGTTCATGACGAAAACCCAACTTGGCGGCTAGTTCCTGCATCATATGGTTATGGAAATGTTTACCATGATCAGGAACGATGTGTTTAGGAACACCAAACCTGGAGATGAGATGATTGAAAAGGAATAAAGTGACAGTAGCACCGTCGTTTAATCATGTAGGTATTGGCCTCAATCCACTTGGTAAAATAGTCAACAACCTCGATGATGCAGTGATGACCCTAGGCTGAGGGTGGGTTTCATTGCATAAAGTCAATACCCCACTGTGCAAAAGTTCCGACGATAATTACCAGGTGTAATGGGGAAGGATGAGCGCGCATCTTACGAGAAAATATCTACAGGGATGGCACTTTTGGACCACAGAGATACAATCTTTAAATATTGAAGGCAAAAAGTACCCTACACGCAAGATTTTCTGAGTGGTGGCAAACCCAGAAATGTGACCACCACATGCCTCAGCATGATAATCATTCAATACATATTCGACTTCTTCATCAGTAAGGTATCAACATAACACAATGTCAACACCGCAACGGTATAAAGTATCATCTATAATAAGGTAGTCTCGAGATTGATGGAGTATTTAGCCAACAATCATCACGAGATAATTTAGGCCTAAAAAGTTGTGTTTGGAGATACAACAGGATGTATCCATACCAAGGATCGAAAGTACTAATGAGGAACAAGGATTCGTCAGGAAAAGAATCCATGGCCACAACTTCCTCATCAGCTTAAGGCAATTTAGTAAGAAGCTTAATGAAAGCTAAGGATTTTTTGGATGTAGCAATGACAAACTCCAAATCAAACACTTGGAGGATAAAATTCCACTTAGATATAATTTCACAATAAGATATAATGCCTCAATGTTAGGTCCCTATAATAATAGTGTAGTCCCCTTATTGTTATTGTTAATGTAGCCCCCATATTGTTATTGTTGTGCACTTACATTATTATTGTTATGTAGGCTCTAATTATATTATGATCCCTTATACTCCTATATATAGAAAGGAGGTATTATCATTTGTATCATTTAAGAATTGTTCATTTATAATGTAAAGGAGGTTTTCCCCTTGAAGAGTCTAATTTTTAATTCATTGATCTATCTATTTTGTGATCTGGTTACATAACATTTGGTATCAGAGCCTTGGATTCTAGGGTTTCGCTGCTGCAAACCGATCATCTTGGAATTTTATCTATAACACTTTTTATACGAAGGATCATAAGTTGAATTTTTGACCACATTGATCCGAAATCTTGATAAACTTCGTATAAAAATTCTAGACCTTGGTTTGCTATATTTTCTGAGATATGGTCTGAATAAGTTAGGGTTTTTTCATGTTCCAAAATTCAGTCTCAAATAGGTGAGCTAGGGAAAATCATCATAACTTCCTCTATGAGCATCAGATTTGAATTTCATAAAAAGTTATTGAAATTGCACAAACTTTAGTATTTTACTTTTATCATTTTCAGGGCTGAATGTCAAAAAAGTGACATGTGGAACTCCATAAAATTTCACTATACTAAACGAATACATAATGAGGCCATCGTGGGATAATGGGCATAAATTCATCTTGAAGAATCCAAATTTGGTCTTACATGTGGCATTAGAAATAAGACTCAGAGGGATACCACATGACCAAATTTCAGATCTTGGAGAGCCTAAATTACAAACTCATACAACAGTTCCAATATCTAGCTCCAAAAAGCAAGGAAAAAACATGTGTATATTATTTTTAATTTGCATAACTTTTGCTTGAAGAATCTTTTTGAAGTGATTCAAATGACATAAAGAAGAATAGATATCGTTATTTCATTCCAATATGCCTAAAAAAAAAATGGACACACCTAGTAAGCAACCCAAAATCTCTAATATGACACATGAAGAAGAGGAAGAAAAGCAACAAGACATATCAAAGTTACAAGACCAAGTGCAACAAATTTCAAGAGCAACCAAAAATGAATTGAGATTGATGAATGTTAATATGGAAGGTTTAGAGAAAAAAATAGAAGGAGCCATGGATGGTTTAAAAGTAGACATGGAAGGTTTGAAGAAAGGTTTGACAAAGTTGCCGCAAGAAAAGCTTCCCAGTAGTGGCAAGGTAATCCATGAAATTATGATGAGTTAAAAGGAATATGAATTATGATTTTAGAGACTCCAATGTTTGGTTTAAGACTCACCACATTCCAAATATCGATTTTAGGAAGTTTAATGACAAGGATATGGTAACATGGGTACTACAGATAGAGCAATATTTTGATTGCCAGGATGTGCAACATACACAAAAGGTATGCACTGCATCTTTATATTTAGAACCCAATCCATTTGTATGCTATCGATGGATTTGTTCTTGTAATCCCCTTGTCACTTGGTCAATTTTTACGGAGGAAATGATAGCACATTATTAGGATACAAAGAGCAACACCTTCTTTAGGAAATTGATAAATCTCAAACAAAAGGGTTCAATGGCAGAGCACATTGAGGACTTCCAAAAATTGAATATCAGTGTAACTGATATTCTAGAGGAGCATAGGATTGATGTCTTCATAGGGACTTTAAAGGGTAACATCCAACACTAGGTTTTCCTTTGGGAACCTGATTCATTGGAGAAGGTGGCAATAAAAGTTGAAAGAAAAATTATGACAACAAGGAAGTATAACACTCACAATTATAAAGATGGAAGTGTTGTTACTCATAGTGTTCCAAAACTACAAGGTTGACACCAAAACAATTGGAAGAAAAAAGAGAAAAAGGGATTTGTTATAGTTGTGATAGAAAATACACTAAAGTTCATAAGTGTGATGAGAAGGAATTATGTTCAGAAGAAATTATTTTACATAGATTGTGAAGAGGAGGAAGAAAAGGAACAAGAAACATCAAAAGAGGAGGATATACACCAGGAAAAAAACCCAGAGAAAGAAGAAAAGAATCCAACCATACCTTCTAATGCATTGGAAGGAATTACTACTCCTCAAACTCTCAAGATAGAAGGATACTCAAGAAGAAAAAAGGTAATAGTGTTGATTGATTAGAGTAGTACCCATAATTTTATTCATTGTAAGATATCCAAGGAATTGAATTGCTTCCTATATCCAACACTAGAGTGTGAAGTGATGGTTGCAAGTGGAGGAAATATAAATTGGTTTGAAATTTGCCATAATATCAAGATAACCATGGGGGAATATGTATTGAATACTCCAATGCTTTCCATTCCAATGGGTGGTGCTGATGTTGTACTAGGAATCCAATGGTTACAATCTTTGGGGACGATAGCTTTTAATTTTTAAGAACTTTTCTTGAATTTTTTTTGGGAAGGAAAGGAAGTTGAATTAAGGGGAATCGCAGGGAAACCATGAAATATAATCAACTCTAATGGCATGACAAAGCTTCTAAAGAAAGAACCACGGGGCGTAATTGCGCAATTATGCTCACTATATATTCAAACATCAAAATCATCTATTTCTCCATATCTCCAAAAAGTCTTGGACAATCATTCCAAGGTATTTGAGACTCCCAAAGGCCTCCCACCTATTCATGATCATGATCATGCTATTCGTTTGCTTCCAGGAAGTTTTCCTCCAAACATCAGGCCTTATAGATATCCCTATGCCCAAAAGAGTGAAATTGAACGTATGGTTACAAAATGCTAGAGGCCAGTAAAATTCAACTTAGTCAAAGTTCTTTCTATGCTCCAGTAGCATTGGTGCACAAAAAGGATGGATCATGGCACATGTGTCCATATTATAGGGAACTCAACAAGATCATGATTAAAGATAAATTTCCCATTCCTGTCGTTGACAAATTGTTGGATGAATTACATGGTGCAATTTACTTCTCCAAGCTGGATCTTTGTTTAGGATATCATCAAATTAGAATGAAGACCGAAGAAATTCCGAAAACAACATTTAGAACTCATGAGGGTCATTATGAATTTTTGGTCATGAATTTTGGCCTTACTAATGCACCTTCCACATTTCAAGGTGTGATGAATTCCATTTTCAAACCCTTAGAAATTTTTTGTTAGTATTTTTTGATGATATACTAATCTACAACATGTCTTGGAAGGATCATGTTCAACATATTGACAGGGTGCTCAAACTATTGAAGGAGAAACAATTATATGGAAAAACATCCAAATGTTTCTTTGGCGTACATGAGGTGGAATATTTGGGTCATATTGTATCTCATGAGGGTGTTAATGTAGACCCTAACAAAAATAAATACATTAAGGAATGGAAAATGCCCACAGCCATAATGCAGCTTCGAGGATTTCTTGGGTTAACATAATATTATTGTAAGTTTTTTAAGAATTATGTGAGAATAACAACACCTCTAACAACATTACTGAAGAAAGATGCATTTTCTTGGACTCTAGAAGCAACTAAGGCCTTTGAATGTCTTAAAGAGGAAATGTTCCAGACACCAGTATTAGCTATGCTAGACTTCGCAAAAACCTTTATTGTGGAATGTGATGCCTCAAGAAATGGAATTGGTGCTATTTTAATGCAAGAAGAAAGACCCATTACTTTTGTAAGTCTTCCAATCAAAGGAAAGTATTTACACAAACCTATTTATGAGAAGGAAATGTTGGGAATACTACATGCACTAAAGCAATGATGACCTTACCTAATGGGAAGACACTTCAAGGTAAAAATAGATCAAGATATTCTTAAATAATTTTTGGAACAATGATTATCTTCAGGAGAGTAGCAAAACTGGGTCACAAATATTTTGGGTTATCACTTTGAAATCATCTACAAAAAAGGGAAGCAAAAAAATGTTGTTGCAGATGCACTCTCAAGAAAGGATCAGGATGTGGAAGCATTTATTTGTGCCATTTCTATTATCCAACCTGATTGGATAATCGAAGTAAGGTATGAATGGAAGAATAATGAAGAGGTGTGGACACTCATTCAAAAGTTGAAGCAAGATTCCAATACATCTGATACATTTAGCTGGAAAAATGATTCATTATGGTATAAAAATAGTTTATATATTTGTAATAAATCCCAACTCAAACAAAATATTCTTTTGGAATTGCACACCTCCCCCTTAAGAGGGTACTCAGGATTTTTAAAAACTTATCACAAGATCAAGAAGGAATTTTTTTGGGAGGGCCTTAAATCTGATATTCAGAAGTTTGTGTGATCTAATAATGAGATCTAAGATAATTAATAAGGTATTACAGACTCATGTGCATGGATGTGCCTATGTTATTTTGTGCAATGGATCGATTAGATTGTGAAATACATAGACTTTGAAGCAGTTAAAGACTATAATAGACAAAACACATAAAAACAAAACAGATTTAATAAGGAGTTCACCCAATACTCCTGGGCTACATCTCTTGGTCCAACCTTCAGTGGTGGCCTCTCTATTAAGTCTTCAAGCAGAGTTTTTACAATAGTGAGCTCAATTTGAGCCTCACACACAACAGATTCAATTACAAGAGCTTCACTTGAATCCCTCAAGTTCTCTATGAGTACACAGACTCCCTCACAACTCTCAATCTATGTGCTAACTTTGTCTCGCATTTTCTTGCAATACTGCCTCCTCGTTTGCTTCTCTGTCTATGGATTTTAAAGCCAACTGCGCTGCCTATTCGTTTCATGTCCTCATATCTTAGTCTCCCCCGCCTCTTAACACTTTGAATCCCTCCCCAATGTTATACAATCATTGCTTAACGCATGGAGAGGAGGTGGCCACCCATTCCGCAGCGCTAGAGTGCCTCGGGTCTCTGAAATGCCTGAAATGGCTGCACTCTGTTTTTACAGTGAAAATACATTTTAACAGAGAAATTCGCCAAAAACATGATATGTTGGACTTCAAAAGTCCTTCAATACACTTCATTCCCTTATCGGGTCCGCCTATCGGTCGCTGTTGCTTATTGCAAAGGCTCTGTCCCTTTGTTTCGTAAATACACTTGAAATCATGAAAATGCATTGGAAAAGGCTCTTCCCCCAGACTTGAAATCATATGTAATAGCCTTAAGGTACCCTTTCGGGTCCGGCTTATCGCATCAGTGCTCTCCCCTTCACATTTCGTTTAACAAATGAAACTGCGAAAATACATTAAAACATGGTGTTTGGCGGACTTCAAAATCCCTGCAATCTGGCTCATAATCTCATTGGGTCCATCCATCGGGTTGCATATATGTATATACACATACCCCCACTCCTGTGGATTTGCCGATTGTGATCTGGCGATGCAATGTGGGCCATAGATCTGCGCACTTGATCGATGGTCCTCGTTGACCTCGCCAATCGCTATCGTATCACTTTATAAGTTCCCCGTCGATCGCAGTCGCAACTCTTATGTGGGCTCTGCCGATAGCGCCAATAGCCACCGCTGATAGTGATCTGCTGATCGGATCTAGACCGTTGGTCGGCTAGATCCGACGGCGATTGTGTATCCCACTGTTCTGCCTCCGATAGCTCCTTTTACTCCATTTTCACAGGTTTTGGGCCTCCTGATGGTGTTTCTCCGCTCGGCTAATGGTGTCCCTCTTTCAATATTTTTGACTCTTTAAAGGATTTTGGCCTTGGGCATGATTTTTAAAAGTTTCACGAAGACTTAGAGGGCATTCTTGGATCCATTTGGATCACGCCTTCCCACTGAAAAAGGCTTTTGGACCACCAAAAGTTGGCTTTCAAGCATCAACCAAGTGAGGATACAACTGCCTCACTTGTCCAATCTCTAACCATTTTGCACTGCTGGGTTTTGAACCTTTGAGTCTAATCCTTAGGTACTCAAAATCCCCTTTGCGTGTTGTCCTCACCTTCCTATCTAGGACTGTATCTTCCTGCAGCTCATTGAGGTATTCAGGCAACAAATCATCAATGGAAGGCAATTGAATTTGCTCTTAAGGATCTTCAATTAAAAGAGGTTCAAACAGTCTTAAATTTTCTGCATTTACTACTGAATAGATGTGCATGTATGCTGGCAGATCAAGGCAGAAAGCATTCTCAGCAATTTTCTCAAGTACCTATAATGCCCATACCTTATTAGCTTCAACTTCTTTCCTTGACCTTGCATTCTGTCCTTGCTGATATACAACCAGACTTGATCGCCAACTTGGAAGCTGTGCTCCACCCGGTGTTTATCATGCCTTGCCTTGTATTTGGCTTGGCTATTTTCCAGCTGTTCCTGCACTGCCTGGTGAATTTCTTGGTACTGTTCAATGAATCTGGTTGCTTTGTCCACATCACTGTGTCTAGCAACTGCTATGTCTTTCTCAAAGACAAATTCCAAGGGAGACCTTGGTATGAAACCAAAACAGGTTTCAAAAGGAGATCTCTGTGTAGAAGAATGTTTAGCACAGTTGTAAGCATGTTGCACGTAACATAAGTGTTCATCCCAAAGCTTGGGATTCTTGCTGCAATACCCCTGAGCAACTGGATCACTGTCCTGTTGACTACTTTTGTTTGGCCATTTGTCTGTGGATGAAAAGCTGTGCTTTTCTTCAGTCTGGTGTCCATTAATTCCCACAGACTTGACCAAAACTTCCCAACAAATCGGGAGTCTCGATCAGATACTATGGAAGTGGGTAACCCAAAATGCACCTAGACATGCTGAAAGAACAATTTCGCTGTTTGTTCAGCTGTAATCTGCTTATTACAAGGTATTAAAATACACATTTTGCTGAACCTGTCCACAATAACATACAAATAGTCATGTCCCTTTCTAGATTTTGGCAATCTCCCAACAAAGTCCATGGAAACACTTTCTCAAGGACGGGAAGGAACTGGCAGTGGAGTGTACAAACCTAGTTTTCTATTGCTGGGCTTGCTTTTAGCACACATGGTAGACCCTCTTACATATCTAGAAACTGTTTCATTCATTTTTGGCCAATAGCAGTATCTTTGCAGCTGTGCAACTGTTTTTCTTACCCCAAAATGACCTGATATTAGGGAAGTATGTGCCTCCCTAATTATGTTAATTCTCTCTATTTGTGGAATGCATAGCTTTCCCAAATGATACAAGAGTCAGTCCTTAATATAGTAATCCAATTCCTCTACCTTTTTGCCATTACTTAAAGCTGCATATACATCTTTAAAATCTATATCTTGAGCATATTGTTCAATGTGGCTTTCATGCATTACTGAGTTATGCTTAAGTATAGTAGATGCATTTATGATTGGTCTGGACAACATATCTGCAACTTTATTGTGTATGCCCTTTTTATATTTGATGACTAAATGAAACTGTTGTAGGAAGCCCATCCACCTATAGTGTCTTGATTGCTGCAATTTAGTTTGTGAGTGCAAGTACTGAAGTGGCTGATGATCAGTATGGATTATTGTTTCTTTTCCCATTAAGTAATGCTTCCACTTCTTCACACTCTGAACTAATGCATACAATTCTTTACCATATGTAGGGTAATTAACTACTGCAGAATTAAAAGTCTCAGAGTGGTAGCATATGGGTTTACCATGTTGAATCAACACTACTCCCATGGCATAATCACTGGCATCTGTTTCGATCTCAAATGGTTGTTGAAGATTTGGCAATGCTAGTACTGGTGCTGTACTAATTTTTTCTTTCAAGGTGTTGAAGGCTTTCTGTTATTTGCCTCTCCACTAAAACACGTTGTTCAATCCTGTCAAAGCATGTAAGGGAGCTGCAATTAAGGAAAAGTTAGCAATAAACTTTCTCCAATATTGTGCTGCCCCTAGGAAGCTTCTAACTTCTATAGCAGACTTGGGTTTAGGCCAGTTTACAATGACTGCAACCTTAGAGGGATCTATCTTCAGTTCACCACCCCCTACAATATGACCCAAATAATTCAAAGATGTTTTACCAAATTCACATTTTGATAATTTAACATAGAGATTTTCTTGCTTCAAAACATCTAGAGTCTGCTTTACATGCTTTAAATGTTCTTCCCATGTTTTACTGAATACAAGAATGTCATCTAGGTATACAATTACAAAATGATCAATAAAAGGCTTGAGTACATCATTCATTACTCTCACGAAAGTGGCAGAGGCACTAGTTAAACCAAAAGGCATAACTAGCCATTCATACAACCCTTGCTTCGTTTTGAAAGTAGTCTTCCATGTGTCTTGCTCTACTACTCTGACCTGATGGTAACCACTACATAGGTCCAACTTGGAAAAGCAAATAGCCTCGTTCAGCCGATCCAATAGATCATCAATGTGAGGAAGGGGATAATGATTCTTGATTGTTATTTTATTCACTGCTTGGTAATCAATGCACATCCTCCACGAACCATCCTTCTTTCTTACCAACACTATTGGGGATCCACATGGCAATGTGCTTGGTCTTATGAACCCTTTCTCAAGTAGCTCCTGTACTTGCTTCTTGATTTCTGCATTCTCTAAAGCGGATAACTTGTACATTCCGATGTTAAGCAATGGAGCATCTTGCTGCAAATTAATATCATGTACAATTTCCCTTTTGGGTGGCAGACCTTTAGGTTCTTGAAATAAAATATCATATTCTGAAACAACTTTTTCTAAATCTGCTTGCTATTTAGCATCACAGCCTTCAAATACATTGGTTTTATCAGGCTTCTTTTCCTTTACAACCATCAGTAAAAATTGCTTGCATGAATTTACAATCCTTTTCATCTACCCTGAGTTTATGAGAGTATAATTATTTTTGAGTTTGTGAACTCTTACAATATATTCTATTCCATCTTTAACAAGTTAATACTTATTTTCAGCTCTATAGAAAATGGCTTTTCTATCATACAAGTAAGGACTTCCTAAAATAATCCCACATATATCCAAGGGAATTACATCTAACTCAACCTCATCTACAAATGCTGAACCAATGGCAAACCTAAGTTTACATTGTCTAGTCACTTGTAGCTGTGCTTTATCACATAACCAACCTAATGGATATGGCTTCTTGTGAGGTGTGGTTAGTAATCCCAGCTTCTTTACAATTGCTACAAAAATTAATTTTACTTGTGAGCCACTATCAAACAAAGTATCAATATTTTTATGCTTGGATATACCTCTAATATGGAAAAGCTCATGTCTTCTTCTCTCATTTTCTTCACTATCAATAGTTTGGGAAAAATTACTAGTAGATGTTTCGGAATTTTTACCTTGTATACCTTTGGCTGTGATGGTTGTTTCATCACCTGAGTCTGACCCCAAATTTCTCTGAACAGCGCCAACAACCTTCTTCTTCTTGCCATCGAACTTCTTGGGTTTTAGCTCCGGATGCAAAGACTAGCGATGTTGATCATCATGTCCATCCTTCTTGTAGTGAGTGCATGAAGGTTTGGCCTTTTGTACAACATTTTCCTTCCTCTCTTTCCATTTCTGCTTCCTCTTTTCCTTGTTCTTGCTTGCAGTGGGTTTTGATGATCCCCCAATCTCTGGGTTCACATTCTTGCCTTTAGCCTCTAGATGGGTAGCCTGAACAGATACCTCATCTATGTTGATAGGGTTAAACATGAGAATGGTGTGCCTCAAATAACTATGTAGACCACCTATATACTTCAACAAAGTTTCAGGTGATTCTAAATAAATGCCTAGAATCAAAGCTCTTTTTCTAAATTCTTGAGTGTAACTTTGTACACTTTGCCCTTTTAATTGGCGAAGAGTTTGCCAACTCATCATAGCTTGCTGCATATAAGCTAGTGGATAGAATTGTTTTTTAATTGTAGAAACAAATTCACTCCAGACAGAAAGAATTTTACCATGCTTCTTCAAGTTAGCTTATGTCCTGCCTTCCCACCATACCAAGGTAGTTCCTCCAAGGCATAGGCTGGCCAGCTGAATTTTACTTATGTTTGAATCAATGCTCTGCACCCTGCAGTAAACATCAATCTGTCTAATCCAGTTATCTAGCTTCTCTGCATTTAACTCTCCATCATATATTGGCAAATCAAATTTAACATCTAATTTAATCAAAGATGTCTTCTTCTTTGTTTTTTCAGGGCTATCAGGAGGTGTGGATAAAGGAGCCTTTTTTCCTTTCCCTTTGCCTTCAGAATGGCCATCTATAAGAGATTCTTTTGTTCCTTTGTCTTGTTTGGAAGTTGAAGAATCTTCACTTCGATCTTTCTTAAATTCTCTATACATTTCTTCTACCATGGCTCTCATGGTCATGAAACTGTCCATGAACTGAGAGTCTGATTCCAAGGGAATTTCTTTTGTCATTTTCCTCTTAGGATAGACTCTACCAATTTTTGGGTTAGTTTCAACCAGTTCTCCTTTTCCTAATTTAAGCTTTGACCTAGTTAGCATTCACAAACAGTGCAACACAAGCTTGTCTAACCTTAGCAACCTAAAGCTCTGATACCACTTGATCTGATAATGAGATCTAAGATAATTAATAAGGTATTACAGACTCATGTGCATGGATGTGCCTATGTTATTTTGTGCAATGGATCGATTAGATTGTGAAATACATAGACTTTGAAGCAGTTAAAGACTATAATAGACAAAACACATAAAAACACAACATATTTAATAAGGAGTTCACCCAATACTCCTGGGCTACATCTCTTGGTCCAACCTTCAGTGGTGGCCTCTCTATTAAGTCTTCAAGCATAGTTTTTACAATAGGGAGCTCAATTTGAGCCTCACTCACAATAGATTCAATTACAAGAGCTTCACTTGAATCCCTCAAGTTCTCTATGAGTACATAGACTCCCTCATAGTTCTCAATCTCCGCGCTAACTCTATCTCACATTTGCTTGCAATACTACCTCCTTGTTTGCTTCTCTGTCTATAACCTTTAAAGCCAACCACACTGCTTGTTCGTTTCATGTCCTTGGCTCTTAGTCTCCCCATCCTCTTAACACTTTAAATCCCTCTCCAACATTATATAATCATTGCTTAACGCATGGAGAGGAGGTGGCCACCCATTCTGTAGCGCTAGAATGCCTCGGGTCTCTGAAACACCTGAAACACCCACACTTTGTTTTTATAGTGAAAATGAATTTTAACAGAGAAATTCGCCAAAAACATGATATGTCGGACTTCAAAAGTCCTTTAATACACTTCATTCCCCTATTGGGTCCGCCTATCGGTCGATGTTGCTTATCGCAATGGCTCTGTCCCTCTGTTTCATAAATACACTTAAAATCGTGAAAATGCATTGGAAAAGGCTCTTCCCCCAGACTTGAAATCATATGTAATAGCCTTAAGGTACCCTTTCAGGTCCGGCTTATCGCATCGACGCTCTCCCCTTCGCATTTCGTTTAACAAATGAAACTGTGAAAATACATTAAAAAATGGTGTTTGGCGGACTTCAAAATCCCTGCAATCTGGCTCATAATCTCATCGGGTCCATCCATTGGGTCGCATATATGTATATACACATACCCTCGCTCCTGTGGATCTTCTGATTGCGATCTGGCGATGCAACGTGGGCCGTCGATCTGTGCACTTGATTGACGGTCCTCATTGACCTCGCCAATCGCTATTGCATCGCTTTATAAGTTCCCCGTCGATCGCAGTCGCAACACTTATGTGGGCTATGCCGATAGCCACCGCTGATAGCAATCTGCCAATTGGATCTAGACCGTTGATCGGCCAGATCCGATGACTACTGTGTATCCCACTGTTCTGCCTCCGATAGCTCCTTTTACTCTGTTTTCACAGGTTTTGGGCCTCTTGATGGTTTTTCTCTGCCCGACTAAGGGTGTCCCTCTTTCGATATTTTCGATCCTTTAAAGGATTTTGGCCTTGGGCACAATTTTTAAAAGTTTCACGAAGACTTAGAGGGCATTCTTGGATCCATTTGGATCATTGTGGCAGAATGTTTGGTTTTCCAACAAAATAAAGTTGAGACAATTAAGACCCCGAGCCTGAGAAAACATTTAGCCATTCCAAGTCAGCATTAGGAGGATGTTTTAATGGATTTTTATCACAGGTTTACCTGATTCTGAAGGAAAGAGTGTCATCATGGTGGTAGTTGATAGAATTACCAAGTATACACACTTTTTTGTATTATATCATCCTTTTAAATCCAATACAATTGTTACTACATTTATGGAAACAATTCAAAAGCTACATGGAAACATAAAGATTATTGTAAGTGACAAAGATCCCATTTTCAGTGGAATTTTTTGGATGGAATTATTTTCTTGTCTTGGTACTCAATTAGCTCATAGCTCATCCTATTATCCCTAATATGACGAAGAAACTGAGATAGTGAACAAATGTTTGGAAGGATATATTCATTGCTTTGTATTTGATAAAAAAACACAATGGGTAAAGTGGTTACCTTTGGCTGAATGGTGGTATAACACTTCCTTCCATACTGCAGAAAAAATGACCCCATTTATGGCACTTTATGGATATCACCCACTGTCCATCACATCATCTTTAAGAGAAAATTATAAGGTTCAAGCAACGGAAGATCACATCGAGCATCAACAAGTTCTCCAACTCTTAAAGGATAACCTCACTCTGGTGCATAATCGAATGAAACAACAAGCATATCAACATCGTAGTGAAAGAAGTTTTGACGTAGGTGACTAGGTATTTTTATGGATACAACCTTACAAACAAATGTCCCTCAAGAAAGATAGGAAGGATAATAAATTATCACCCAAGAACTATGGTCCTTACAAAGTGTTGCAAAATATTAGTACTATGGCCTACAAATTAGAGCTTCCTACATATTCTCGAGTACACCCAATTTTCCATGTTTCATGCTTAAAGAAGGTATTAGTGACAAGCTCCCAGTTCAAACAATATTATCAGAACTTGACAAAGAAGGAAAAATCATATTGGAGCCTGAAGCAATCAAGGAAATAAGAACCTGACAACTACAAAATCGATCATTTTAAGAGTATCTCATTAAGTGGAAGAACTTACCTACTGAAGATTCCATATAAGAGGATGATAAGTTTATACAAAATCATCTAGAATTACTGAAGCATTGGGCACAACACTTTTTTTTAAAGGAGAGGGGTATGTTAGTTCCCTATAAAAATAGTGTAGTCCCCTTATTTTTATTGTTAATGTATCCCCCATATTTTTATTGTTTTAGCCCATAGAAGCCACATTTATATTATTGTGCCCTTACATTATTATTTTTATGTAGGCTCTGATTATATTGTGACCCCTTAGACTCCTATATATAGAAATGAGGACTTTTCATTTGTATCATTCAAGAATTTTTCATTTATGTGATGTAAAGGAGGTTTCCCCCTCGAAGAGGCTAATTTTGAAGTCGTTGATCTATCTCTTTTGTGATCTGGTTATATAACACTCAATCATTACAAAACAATGACAACTACTAGGGGACCAACTTCTCAACATGGGAATAATGAAGCTCCCGAACTAAAGGCCTTTGCTAAGATAATAAATGGTATGTTCATTGCGCATATTGTCTTCTTGGACGAGGAAATTACCTAAGGAAAACTTGGAGGCTGCAAGATATAACAAAGAATCTTAGTTGAAGTTAGGAGGACTCAGTAAAGGTGCGAAAAACAAAGCTTGCTTAGGGGCATCAAAAGAACGTTGGGCTTGGTCATCCCAAATGAAAGGTACTCCTTTCTTCAACAGATGCATGAAGCCTTGGATAATGTGATCATAATTGGCAATGAATCGTCGTAAGAAATCAAATTTTCTTTGAAGTCTTTGAAGTTGGTGAATAGTATGAGGAGGAGGAAGATTGATAATCGCCTCAACCTTCGAGGGATCAACACAAATCTCTTCTTAAGAAACAATGAGGCCTATCAATCATCCAGATTGTGAATAAAAACAAACTTGTGCAAATTAAGCCAAATTTTGTAATAACGACATCGGAGAATAACTTCTCGAAGGTGGGAATGTTGATCCTTATGAAGCAGTGATCAAAATTTAAACAGGAATGCAACAAATTATAGATATAACCATAAATACAAAGATGAAATATAAATAATACTTTGTTTCATTAATGTAAAATATTGAAATATGCTTACAAACAATAATGGAAATAAACTAGCTAGGGCAATGGTAG
The DNA here is from genome assembly GCA_031772625.1 of Pinus tabuliformis. Taxonomy (NCBI): domain Eukaryota; kingdom Viridiplantae; phylum Streptophyta; class Pinopsida; order Pinales; family Pinaceae; genus Pinus; species Pinus tabuliformis. Next base: position 287,368,690 of record CM062804.1, on the reverse strand, counting down.
CTTATCTCTGAGAAGAGATGTGGCAGCTGCATGCCTCTAAAATGTCTTAAAATGAGGCTCGAAGGCCTATTTATTTTTTAGAAACAATGGAAAACCATAAACATTCAAAACCGTAACCCTAGGAAATGAAGTGCCAAACTATGGGCCCCGTTTGGGTAAATTGGTACATCAACTTCCCGGGGTCGTAACTTTGGCATATGACCTCTGTTTGATGCACACAATACCTTGTTAGAAAGATCTATCCGAGGAATACAACTTTTGAGTGAGAAAAATTGGTCCATAATCCTGTGTTGCTCTCATATTTCCCAAAAAACGTCGTTTAGGGCCTCAAAACGGTTTCAGAAGTTCATGACCTGAAAAACTGAAAGAAACAATGGTGGGTGTCCAAGTGGAATTGGCAGGTGTCCACCAATATCCACCTAGATCATTCCTCCCCCCTTAGGAAGCAATGGTCCCCATTGCATTGAGTTCTTCCATGAGATGAGGAAACTTCTGCTGAACTTGGTCCCTGGTGAAGGAGTTAGCCTGCTTTAACAACTCGATATAGTTGGATCTTCTGCTGGCGAGTGTGCTTGATCTGTGTGTCCATGATTTGATCAATTGCATCTTGTTCCATGCAATCTGGATTTAACTCTATTTGTGTGAGCTGTTATGCAATGTCAGATGTGTCGAGTAATGGTGGAAAGTATGGCCGAAGGTGGTCCACATTGAACACTGGGTGCAGGCCAAGGAATGGGGGACTGCTGAGCTCAAATGCATTGTCTCCCACAACCTTGGTAATGGTGTAAGGATGATATCGGAGTGGTCTAAGTTTCCGATAGGTTCCGGTAAGGCGTTCCTTTTGCAAATGCAACCAGAATTTGTCGACCACCTGAAACTTGTGTGGCACCCGATGTTGATCATGTTGATGCTTGTACTTGGCCTTTGATTTCTCCAGAATGTCGTGGACCCACTGGAGAATATGTTGGATGTGCTCAATGAAGTTGTTTGCCTTATTGGTTTTGGACTAGACATGAGCCAAATTTGCCAGAGTAGCTGCAAATGGCATGGCCACATCAATGGGACATAGTGGCTGGAATCCCAAGCCCACCTGAAAAGGGCTGTGGCCAGTCGAGGTGTGGAGAGCTCAATTATAGTTGTGCTGAACATAGGGGAGGCTCTCATCCCATGTGCGTGGATGCTTTGAGTTGTACATGTACAAAATGTGTAGGATCATCTTGTTGATGGCCTCTGTTTGGCCATCAGTTTGGGTATGGAAAGATATGGACTTAGTGAGTTTGGTGTCTAGCATTGACCAGAGACTAGACCAAAATGCACTGAGGAACCTTCTGTCCTGATCTGAGATGATAGACTGTGGGATCCAAAAGTGTACCCACACTCATTCAAAGAAGAGTTTAGCAGTGGATTCTGCTGTGATATTCTTCTTACAGGTCACCATAATGGCCATCTTCAAGAATTTGTAGATGACCACAAAAACATAGTCATTTCCATGCTTAGTAGAAGGAAGGCTCTACATGTAATCCATGGAGATGGATTCCCAAGCTCGACTAGGGGTAGGAAGCGGAGCATAGAGGTCTTTCTTCTTGATGGTCGGTTTGGAAATGATGCATGCAGTGTAAGATTTGATGTACTTCCTCACATCTTGTCGAATATTCGACCAATAGAAATAATTCTGCAGTACTGCCACCATTTTCTCAACCCCGAAATGCCCAGCAACTCACCTATGGTGCACTTCCCAAATCATCTTGGCACGCTCGCTTGAAGGAACACAAAGGTGACCCAGGTGGCATAACAGGGCATCCTAGAGGTGAATATTTGGAACATGCTGACCCTCCAAGAGCGTCTGGTATGTGTGGCCAAATTCTAGGTCGCTTTTGTAGAGAAGTGGGCAATCAGAAGTCTCATGCCCACAAGAGTTGAGAATAATGGTTAACGCCATGATCGGTGGTTGACTGAGGAAATATGAAACATTATTGGTGCTTCCCTTCTTATACTTGATATTCAAATGGAACTGTTGTAGGTGTGTGGACCACTTCTGATGGTGATCATTGTGCAACTTCCCTTGCGTCTGTATGAACTGCAAGGGCTGGTGGTCTGTGTGGATGATCTTTTCCTTCCCCAAAATGTAATGCTTCCATTGTCGGCATGCCTGTACAATGGAATACATCTCTTTGTCATAAGTAGGATACTTCCAAATTGTGTCTAAAAGTGTCTCACTGTGATATGCCACTATATGCCCGTGTTGAGTAAGGACTACCCCAATAGCATAGTCAGAGGCATCTGTCTCGATCTCAAATGACTGTTGCAAGTATGGTAATGCAAGGACTGGTGCCGAGCAGAGGCGATGTTTCAGCTTTGTGAATGCCTTCTGTTGAGATTCAGACCAAAAGAATTTTTCTTTCGCTCCTCCCTTGGTGACTTGACTCAAGGGCCAAGTGATATGAGAGAATCCCAACACGAACCTGCAGTAGAAATTGGCAAGACCTAGAAAGCTGCGGAGCTCTGTTAGAGTGGTTGGAGATGGTCAATCCTGAATGACTTGGATCTTGGCTGGATCTACATGAACCCCCCGTTCATTAATAATGTATCCCAGATACTGAACTTGGGTCATGACAAAGTGCATTTCTCCAAATTGGCACATAGCTTGTGTTGTTGCAGTGTTTGGAGAACTTATTAGATGTGGTGGAGGTACTCTTCCCAACTCTGAATAAAGTTCAGGATGTCATCTAGGTATACCACTACAAATCAGTTGGTGAATGGCTGCAATATTTCATCCATCAGCCTCATGAAGGTTGCAGGAGCATTCATTAACCTGAAATTCATAACCAACCATTCGAAAAGGCCCTCCTTGGCTTTGAAGGTAGTCTTCCACACATCGAAGGGTTCGATTAGTACCTGGTAATATCCTGACTTCAAGTCGATCTTGCTGAAATATTTTGCCCCCTTCAGTTGGTCCAGAACGTCATAAATCTGTGGGATCGGGTACCTATTCCAGACAATGATCTTGTTCAGCACCCGATAGTCGATATAGATTCTCCAAGTCCCATCCTTCTTTTGTACCAACACGATCGGGCTCCGACATGGTTATGAACTCGATCGGATGTGACCTTTCTCCAGCAGCTCCTGAATCTACCTCTTGATTTTGTTGTTCTCCAGAATGGAGCACCGATAGATTGGCCCATTGGGCAGTGGCATACGTGGGGTCAGATTGATGGAGTGCTTAACCTGACAGTGTAGAGGCACCCCTGTAGGGGAGGTGAAGATGTCCTTGTACCCCTCCATGACCTTGTCCATCCGTTGTTGTCATGTGGAGGGGCCCTGTCTTGAGGTCGTGGCCACCATCTTCTTGTTTCCCTAAGGGTGTATCATCAGGGAAACAAATTTCCCAATTTTGGAAATGAGCTTATTGCATTGTTTTGCAGTAACCCAAGAGATGGCGGTAGGTGGTTCTACCTCCGGTATCCTGTACAACTTATTTCCCAAAGTAACAATAACAACACAAGGCCTTGACTCATACACAGTGTGTCGCTTCCATAAGTATGGTTGGCCTAATAATACATAACAAACATCAAAGGGAGAAACTTCACATAATACCTCATCTGTGAAGGGCTTGATGTTGTATGGAAGGTTGCACTGCTGGCTCATGCGAAGATCCCGTCCTTGGTGAAGCCACCCGATGGTGTATAGTTGTGGATGTGTTGTGGTTGGTAAGCCTACCCGCTTCACGACCTCTGTCGAAATGAGGTTCTTTTGGCTCCTGCCGTCGACAATGAACTGTAGCGGGGAACCCTTTACCCACATCTTGGAGTGGAAGAGGTGCTCCTCCTCCTCTGGATCTTCGGGTTCCTCGTTTTGGATCTTCGTGGTGGCAACGGTGGCATTGGGCTCCACATCGATAATCTACTTCCCTTTGTCATTCTCCTTGTTGGGTTCTGACTCAGAGTCGGAACATGCATCTGATTCTGAAGCCTTTAGCTCAGCCATGAGTGACTACTTGGCCAGAAACTCACTTGTGTTGTGAGTGGAGATCTTATGGAACTCACACCACTTTCCCGTGTCTTTCTTCGGTTTCACGGCACTGTTCTTTGCTTGCGGATTTTGTGGGTTGTCCTGAGCCACCACGCCTTGGATTTTTCCTTTGTTTCGTGGTTTGGGGGCACCTTTCCCTTGCTTTGGATTCGCAAATCCAAAGTCTTGCTTCTTCTGTTTAAACTTTTGCTCGATCTTGATGACATATCGGTATGCCGTGCCAAGCGAGGATATGTTCAGGAATTACATTTCGTCCTAGATGTACCTGTGCAAGAAGCCGCGGTACTTGAGAAATAGATGATTCTCAGAATCCTTGATACCCAACTTCGTGCAAAGGGTATGAAAAACATTGGTAAACTCTGGCATGTCTTGGTCCCTTCCCTGTGGCAGCGTTGTCCACTTTATGTATTTATCCTCACAACTCCCGACAAGGTAGTAATTACTCCTTGATGGCATCTCGGAATGAGTTCTAAGTGGGTGTGGCTAAAACCAATGAGTTCATGCTTTCATCCTTCTACTCACAATAGGTTTCCCGCTAGTCCTTGGCGTGGGGGGCTACTTTGAGAAGTGAAAAAGTGATATTTTCTTGGCTAGAAAAATCATGAACGGAAAAATATCCTTTTCGCAGATTTAACCATTTATCTACAACATCTGCATCTATCTGACCCTAAAATATGGGAATGTCAAAGTTAACTTGCACCTTAAAGGGTGTGGTGCTTCCAGAGTAGCTGCTGGAAGTAGATGTGTCGCCCCTGGGTAGCCGTTGAAGGATCTGGGAAAAGTTGTCCATCATCGCATTCCTTTGTCGCTCGAGGGCTTCTTCGAGCAAGATTTTGATAGGATATCCTACCCCCTCATATTTCTTTTCATTTTCCATGGGAGGCTATTAGGATTTGTGATGTTGGTCTTGCAAAGGTTCGACCAGTTCAAGCCCTAACTCCTTATATCCCAACCTCGACAGACTGCTCTGATACCACTCATCCTGATTAAAATAGGAACGCAAAAAATTATAGATATAACCATTAATACAGAGATGCAACAGAAATAATACTTTGTTTCATTAATGTAAAATACTAAAAAATGCTTATAAATGGTAATGGAAATAAACTAGCTAGGGCAATGGTAGATTATCTCTGAGAAGGGATGTGGCGTCTACATGCCTTTGAACTGTCTTAAAATGAGGCTCGAAGGCCTACTTATTGTTAAGAAATAATGGAAAACCCTAAACATCCAAAACCCTAACCTTGGGAGATGAAGCGCCAAACTATGGGCCTCATTTGGGTAAATTGGTACATCAAATTCCCAGGGTCGTAACTTTGGCATATGATCTCCGTTTGATGCACACAATACCTTGTTAGAAAGATATATCTGAGGAAGACCAATGCTGCTCCTAGATTTCCCCAAAAACGTCGTTTAGGGCCTCAAAATGGCTCCGGAAGTTCAGGACCTGAAAAACTGCTAAAAATAGTAAACTGTGCTGCAATTAAGGAAACTAAAAAAATGAAAGAAACAATGGTGGGGGTACAAGTGAAATTGGCAGGTGGCCACCAATATCCACCTGGATCAAGTAGAGAATGATCAGTAAGGTCATCAAGATAGACTTCAACAATGTGTTTGATATGGTGGAACACATAAGACATGGCCGTTGGAAGGTAGCACCAACATTTTTGAGACCAAAAGGAAATTTACAATAGGAAAAAGTTCCCCATGGGAAGATAAAAGCATATTTGTGCTGGTCTTCGAGATTTATTTCAATCTGGTTATAGTCGAAAAAACCATCCATAAAAGAGAAGATAGCATTACTAGTACATGCATTGAGAATATGGTCAATAAAAGGTGTAAGATAATTATCTTTTGGACATGCGAGGTTCAAGTCACGATAACCGACACAAAATCGAATAGTTGATTGTTTCGTATCAACTAGAATGGGGTTAGAGACCCACTCCATCAAAGTTACAGGATAAATAAAACCAACATCTATAGGTTTTTGCACTTCAACTTTAAAAGAAGTTTCCTTACGCGGGTTTATTGGCCGAATTTTTTTCCAAACAAGTTTATCTAAAGGATAAGTCTTAATATCATGTTGTATAATTCATGGATTGATGCCAGACATTTCATCATAAGACCAAGAAGAAACATCGCAGAAATATTTGAAAAGGGCTATGTAAATATCAATCTCAAAATAAGTATAGTCTGCCCTAACCAAAATATTTTCCACGACACTCGGATTTGTGGAAATATTAATAGGAATGGTATCAAAGACATTAGCTAAGTTTCCTTCAAAAGAAACAACAAAGATGCAATGGAGGTTTGGGGAAACATTGACATTACCAAAGGAAACCAATATTTGACTAGACTCATTCAAACTCTCTACCTAGGGAAGGAAGGAAGAGCGATGATGAATAGCTCCCCAAGGGTGGTTGAAAACTGACATAACCTCTTCAATACTTCATCTGATGGTAGCGGGAAGCTGAAGAAGTCAGAAGAGAGAGGATGATAAAAGGCCCAAGAAGGCATAGGGTAATCATCAAGTGGCACCGAAATGGCGTCACTAGGTTCATTAGATACAAAAGTCAGATGGATAGACTGATAAGTAAGTTCCACTAGAATTAAAGGCACATGCTCACCATATTGATCAATATCAGATTCAGATGGCACCACTCAGGGATCATCAGGAAGTTAGAGTCCATAGGTGCGAGAAGATATCATATGGACATGAGAAACAATAGATGTAGAAGGATCATTAGGCGAGGGTAATTGAGGGAAAACACCCATAAGGGACGGATTTTTGAACAACCTTGTACCAACACTTTGAAACTAACCAGGGTTATCCCCCACAAGTGGTACTGAATTCCTTGTAGTGGAAAGTTGGGTCGATGACACGTAATAGTAAAGTTGGTTGATAGTAACATTATTTCCTTCGTGTGGGAAGCAAAGTATATGGAATACAGACGAGACAACAATGGTCATGGCATAGAACCAACTACGACCAAGGAGAAGGTTGTAATCCAAAGTAGTGTCAACAACTTCAACATTGACATAAATAAATTCCCCCCCTAAATCAATCGTAAACTTGGGAAGAACCACTTTAGGCACAAAATTATGTCCATAAAATTCCTGTAGAGTAGTATTAGACTTAGCAAGTGCTAGAGAGCCGAGAGCCTTCCAGCAGGATTCTAACATGACACAAGTGGAATAACCTTCATCCACCAAAGTGCGATGAATATTATTATAAATGAGACAAAAATTAATATGAAAGGTGATCTGATGGGAAAGTTGAATAACAGCCTTGTCGACAATGAACGTGATGAGGTTCGAGTTAGAGGGGTCTACTCCACCAATCATAGAAAACAAGGCCTTGCACTATTGAGGACAACTTTGTAAAACCTTGAGGGAAAACATGACACAAGGAGACTGGGTAAGATCTTCAATAATACTATATTGCTAAGCGACCTGGGAGTAGGATTTTTTTGTTGTATTATGAACGACACCCTTAGGGGGGCAATAAACCATTTCCAAAGGCTTATCTAATGTGAGAGGTCTAGTGGAAGGAAGTGGAGTGGGTGAGTCTTTAGGAGAAGAACTCGAATCAAGAATATCATACAATTTAGATTGTGTGGTCACATTAACGTTCTCTTGACACATAGGGATGAAGAATTGTTGGTAGGATTGAAAATGGCCCTTAATTTCCCCCTTGTAGAGGTGGAGGAGGTTGTGCAAGAAATGGATGAGTTAAAATGACATGACGTTGCATAGATTGTGGTGGTGAAAGAAGCCTATGAACTTCATCCATCCGAGGGTACTCGTGAGTTAAATGTTCACCTTGACAAATATTACAGGGGAACTTAAAATTATGACAATTTTCAGTTGTGCCCCCTCCCTGATTTTGTGGGTTTGGTTGAGATTCTTGCTCAGTTTGATTCTTTTGTTTATTTTTCTTGTTATTTTTACCACAAAGTTGCTGGTTTTTCTTAGGTGTTGTGGAATTCACCGTAAGAACATTGGTGGATTTCTGAGTAGAAAATGATTTTGTAGAGACAAATGAACTTGTTGGGGCTTGTGATGTAACGATAAATTTCCCAAGCTGAGCAACAAGTTGGCTCATAGAGTTGGAAATGGACCCAATCACACCATCAACATGTGGGCTGGGAGTAGGTTTGGGTGGGTCAATGGAAGGCCTAGGAGCATTGGGTAGAACTTCATAAAACATACCTAACTATCAATAAATCAAATCCAGTTGCTGGGAAGCTAATATAGCTTTCTCCTTGGTGACAACTCTAAACATGGACACATCTTTGGCAATTTTAGGTCATAAGGATCAAATGAACCATTTATGCAATATCTCATCAGGAAGCTTTATTTTCACCAATATCTTATGATGACGCCACTCATGAATATGATCAAAAATCAACGTAGCATAATATTGTTTAAAGCTAGACAAGAGACCGGAATCGATATCATACCTCGTAGGTAGCTAAACGTGTGTCAAAATGGTTTGAGCTAGGGATGAAAACTCACTGTGGGATGTTGTCTCCAATTCGATATACCATTTGGAAACATCCCCAGTCAAAGTGCGTTGGAACAAGCATAACTTAATTGAATTGTCCACTAAAGAGTTGGATGAACACTATTGGGATCCTATAATCTAGGAATCAAAGTGTTTTCTTATCTTAATATTTCATTTTGGAGGTCTATTTGTAAATTTTAGCCTATGAATCACTAGGTGTCATAGTCTAAAGGTTTCTATGTGAAAAGGTTTGTGTGTGTCATAGGCTGTCATCCCCATTGTAAAGGTTCATGTCATAAAGGGGTCTTTCAACCTAAAGTTGAATTTTGTAAAATTCTAAAGTCTAAAATCCATGTGAGGGTTATAAGGTCATAATTTCAAATGTGTAATCATGGAGGGAAAAGGAATCATTGAGGGCTCAAGGGGTCATTTCAGTTAGTTAGAATTGTTATGGGACTGGTTAGTGGTCTTTTCTTCTCATCATTGGTCTCATTAGTGAAGGATATCCTCATGTCACCTCACTCTTCCTCCATTCAAACATTCACCCTCATGACATGAAACAAGGCATATGGAGGCATTGATTTCAAATTTGTTTTTGAAGATGCGCTCATTCCTCCTCCATTGCAGCCCACACTCTGAGAAATCTTGAAAGTTTGAAAAGGGTCAAAAGTTAGTGTTTGGAACTCAGGTGGAAAGAGGTCGTTACGCAACCGCTGCACAAATTTCCATTCTACGCAATCACTGTGCATAGGTTCAGAGTCTTCAAAGGGGTTTGTGTAAGTATTTCGCTCATTTCCTCATTTTTTCATGGTGTTTGAAATAGGAAAAAGAATCCCTGGCCGTTGTTTTCATTAAAAAATTTATTGGGTATTGTTAAGACCGACAATGTTTATATTTTCTCTGTGTTTGCTGTGCAAAGTTTGTCACTTCCTAAAATACCCATTTCGCAGCTCTCTGGGTTTTGTATGTGATCAATATCATATAAATTTAACCTAAGAATTAGTTTACACCATTGGAAAGCGGGCATAGCCTCTCAACTGATTTTTTTCATTGATCCGGCATGTATTTCACATGTAAATCTGCGTTCTATGATATGTCTTTGACATATAAGGTTGTCGGTGTTTCTTTTCCCAAAACCTAAAGTTATTCCATCTCATTGAAAATCATTGTCAGCTGGCTTAATCCCTGTTCATCGTGTTGCCACTCACTTCCCTGTTCATCGTGATATCACTTAATCCCTGTGCATTGAGTTTTCGCTTAATCCTCTGTCTGCATACATTTATTTTTTGCATGGAATCATATTTGTAAGGGTGTTCAACAATCTACATAACCAGATGAAGGACTCAGAGAACAGAAGGAAAAAAAAAAGGGAGGAGAGGTTGTTCAATTTGAACCTAGGAGTTTGGAGATGGTCAATACTGACCCGACTATTCGAGCAACATTTGAACAAACATGTTGTATAGAGTTTTGTGAGAAGATTGAAACCTATGGTTATCACTTTCAACTGGTCAGTTTATTTTCACTTAGTCTCAAAGGTAACTAGGTGAAGATTGGGGACTTGGAGTTCACAGTTTCAGAGGAAAACATCTCCCAAGCCACAGGGATACCATTACTTGGTGAAATTTGGTTTAAAGGCATGGAACTTGATGCATCACACTATAAATACTTTGTGAAACCTCAGTACAAAGGCAAGTATGGGCCTACATTTCCAAGAAATTACCTGTTGAACCACCACAACAAACTATTGAAGGTGATACAAAGATACTTCACCTGTGAGGGCCACTTCAATAGAGTATACCAATACCATATTAGGCTTCTCATGCACTTCACTAGAAAAAGGAGCCTTAACTTACCTCATTACCTCTTCAAAAGCTTGGGAAAAATGGCAGAAAAGGTTCAGTCCAAGGGAGAGAAACATTTTCCCAGTTTGTTCCACTTTTCACTAATTAAATTGTTGGTCTTGAATGAGTTAGAGAAGAGGAAGAGGTCTTGGGATGCTTTCTTGTCAGCCTCAAGTTTTTTGGCCCATTCAAACAACTCTAAAACTCAAGAAGATCTTCCCTGAGTGGGCACAAATGAAAGAGCACCTGTAGTTGAATAATCTATCAGTAGGCTTGAAGTTGAAAAGACAAAAAAACATTGAAGGGTAAGAGAGCAGTAGATAAAGGGAAAGGTGAGATGCCACAAGATGCCCAAGAAGAAACACAGTTTCTCCACAGACCAAGAACTAGGTCATCTACAAAAAATTTGATTAAAGAACCAACCTATAAGAAAACAATTGAGCCACATGATGATGCACCAAAGAAATTGGAGGATGGTGGTCAAGAATTTGGGTAAGAGAGCCAAGAGGTTCTGATGGAGGAAAAAGATCTAAAAATCATAGAGTTGTATGATAGTCTTGACAAAGCTCATCTTATGGTGGCCTATTTTCAAAAAGAAAATAGAGAGATTAAACAAAAATTAGTAGAGGTCGTCCAATATCGTGAAGGTGAGTCATCCAGGAGGCCTTCTAGCCTACAACCCAAGATAGAGCAAAGCAAGTGATTGATGTGGAAGACTTCCATGTGTTAGAACAACCAAGAAGACCCAAGATAAGGTTAGCAACTAAGAGGGAAGAAAAAATGAAAGAGACCCTTCTAGCAACATAAAAGCCAGAGTTTGATGAATGGAAAGAGTATCAGAAACTGTTTGAGAAAATTGAGGAGTTCCAACATCAAGTTGATGGGGTGGTAGAAAGGAATGAAATGTACAAAGAGGAACTCTATGCTCAAGTGTTGGAAGCTCTTGACACAGTTGATAAAGCCAAGGTAGTTTTTGAAATGGACTCTACCTTTACACAGACAGATAAAGAGCTACTACACAAGGAATTTGATCATGAGAAGAAGGTTAAGACTGATGAAACAAAAGCTGGCCAAGACTAGAAAATAACTCCAGAAAACCAAATAGTCATCCAAGCAAGCCAAGAAGTCATCTAGCAAGTAGGTCACGGTTACAAAGCAATGCAAGGAATCCAAACCATCATCTAGCAAGAGGAGGAGGAGGTAACCTTGGCATATTGGCTGAGGCTCCCTAAGACTGGGGTGGCATAAGGAAGTCTTATTCATGTTTCCATTTTTGAAGTTTTTGAAGTTATATGCTTTGTTTTTTTTTGCTGAAAGCTAAATCCGTATGCTCAAGGGTTTGTTATGTAGTGACATAATGTCACATTTTGGTGAAAATATAGAGATTTTGGTAGGTTGGAAGTATGCTAGGTGCTATAAGGTTGAATGAGGTGAATGACTGGTCACTACAATCAATTTTTAGCAGGAGCTATCAATACAGGTTCATAATTTCACATATGTTGCACATGTGTTGCACAAGTGGGGATCAGTCAGTTGGGAGGTATGCAAAGTTGGGAAGAGTATTTCAAAAGGTTCTACACCAAAACAACATCATTTGAACCACACCCATTATCTTGGATTTATCCAATACAACCTGCAACCATGCTAAGTTGGGAACCTATTTCACATTGTTACACAACTTCTGCACAAATTTATCAATTATGGCTGTTTTTACAAATTTCTATTTTGGGACATTCTAGAAGTGTTTTTAGTGGTCAGATAAGAATGGACAAGTTAGTTTAGTTGATAAGTCTAGACATGATATTTCTAATTTTTTTGTAAACTTTAAATCAATGATTTTTCTAAATGGTGATAACTTTGATATGGTAGGTTCCTATTTTTTTGCAAATGCATTGAATCTAGCCTATTATACTTTTGTGCAGTGAATTCAAACACCTAAAGCAGTAATTTCGAATTCCTTATTGGATTTAATGATGAAAAACATGTAAAAGGGTTCTGGTTGGAGTGTTAGAGGCTAGACTAAATTTTTATGCAAATTTTGTATCTTTTTATGAATGAATAGACTCAAGACAGGTGCAGTTTTGACAGATAATCTTATGTCAATGCTTATTGGTATGTGTGTTTTCTAATGTTATGTTATGCATTTCCTTCCGATCTACTTATAATATATATTTTCATGGCGTAAACATTCTTCATGCTCAGTTTGAAAGGAAATTTTTTAGAATTCACCTAGTGCTCTGATAAACTTAGTTGATCATTAAATGTGTGTCATTTTATTCCATGGTAAGTTGAATTCATCCTTGTTTGGATTCTCAATTTGTCATTCTACTTTTACTTCACTCATCCTACCACTACAATGAATTTGATCGATTAACAATAGGTCTACCTAACTTGCCTCTGTGTGGATTGCACTGTATCCTTTATTCATTCAGATTCGTAACAATGCTATGATCTTAAGTAGTCATGCCCTTTGCACCCACCTTCTATAAAGAAAACTTAAATCTACCCTTTGATCAGTATAACCAACCTAAAACCTAGATCCTAGAAGTAATTTAGTTGATTGATAGAATAACATAGCGGGAGAGTCCTCTCCAAGGCTGGGGGGGCTGGACCTTAGCCTAAAATAGGGTTGTGGTTACCCTGTGATCCTTTTTTCAGCATAGAGGTTAATTACAATGTGCTAACATAGTGGCGTTGTTGCCGGGGAATGAAAGGTTCCATCTTCTTTGGGAAAGATCATCAAATTTTTTAGATCTAGTTATTAATGGTGGACAACAGTCAGACATATGATGACTGAACCATTCACCTACTGACTCCAATAAAGTTTCAAGCTAATCCAAAGACTCCACTGGCAACAAGATCCATAAATCAGAGTTTTACTAGCAACTCTATTGGCCAAAAATGAATTCAGTTGTGAGGTATGTGCCTATGAATCATGCTCATATACCTGCCTTTCCAAATTGCATACCTTGCGTAGATTGGAAAATTTATTTTCCTATGATCAATAAAAGATAACTTCTCTTACTTTTGCATTGATTTATATGTGGATTTAATGAATGCCATATCTCTGATATTTATATGGTTTTATGTTGGTTATAAGCATGGTTGAATGACTAGTTCATGTCATGGTTATTTCATGTATTTACTTGTAAATGTTAAATGGATGGATGTAAGACCTAATTGATGTTGTAGTAGTTCAATGGAGAAGGAGGTGATCCTTCTGGTTATGTTTCATAAGTTTTTTCAGGAATTTATGCTCTGCCTTGTATCTTAGACGTGTAGGTTGCATTGATGCCAAGTGTTTGATAGAATGTCAGTCCCGATTGGGGATGCTCAGGCCTAGTCCTGAGGGTGATTTTTGATTGATCAACATTGTTATTATGTTTTTAATGAATTCTGGAAGTTACAACAAGTTTTGGGTAGAGGCCAGGATTCTGGGCTAGAAAAGTGGCTTAAATCCTAGGGTCACTAGCACAAAACTAGAAATTTTGGTCCACAGTCGCTGGCAGGTAGGCCTATGAGAGCGAGTACAGGTTTCTGGCCGCTCCCTTTCCCATAGCATGAGAGTGACTATGGCATAAGAGCTACAAAATGGAAATGGGACCCAGGGATAGGCTGTCTGAGTGACTGATTTGTCTCTTGAGGGTTTTGCTGATGATGTGGGATGACTGTATGTGACGTTCCGTCAATTACACTTCCTTAAGGTGACATAGGTGGTCGAATTTGATTGTAGTAGCATCTCTCCTCATGTTCACCCCACTTGGCATGGTTACTTTGGGAAGACCTAGGATGGGGTGTTACAGATTGGTATCAGAGAAATGTTACACTCTCTTTGGGTCATATCTAATGCTACATATATGGGTGAATGTGTTGGTCATGCATGCATGTCAGTTGTGTGTGTGGATCTTACACTTGCGTTCCATGTGCTTGTTGCACTACATCATATTGATCACGGTAGTAGTAAGGTTATCATGAGGAACTTGATGTCGATTTTATGGAATGCATCGTCATGAGTATATGAATGGTTATACAATTATATGCAGCTTGATTACATCCTTGTATGTTGGGTTGCATTCTTGGTTATTTCATTGCATGCATCAGTCTTGTAGACTGATTACAATAATTGATCACCTATTCTCGACTACATGCGGTTACGCGTATGTGTAGTTGGTTAGGAATTTCTTATGCAGGTGGATAGGTGCATAAGAAAATGTGTATACTGGAGTAATGGTTGTTGTCATGCATGAGGTCATAGCTTGCATTATTGATATGGCCTTGCATTGATGAATGGACCATATTTAGTATGTTGGTTATGCATTGACGCACTTATTGATATATGACTATATGTTATTATGGTTATGTTGTACATCCGTCATGCTGATTTGATGATCTTGTAGATAAGGTATCCTGCCCGAGTTATGCTAAGTTATGTTGATTTATGGTGATTTGGTTTAGCTGACATAGTATGCTTTGCAGGAAAGAGATCAGATGGATAGCATGGTGGTAGACTACATAGAATCTCCCTATGCATCAGATGGGTAGCGTGGTGTGGGAACTCTTCTGACTTGGCAGACACATTGAGAAGCCTGAAGGAATAAATAAGGAGTTGCAAAGCATAAAATGAAAAAATCATGCAGGAACAAGAGAAACACGCAGAGGTGAATGCGATATTACTTTAGAGTTTGTCAGATTTGCAGTGACAGGGACCTCTTCGGATCAGCCATGGGAATGAGGAAAAAACTAATGGGGCATATGGAAATAGGTCTCATAGTAGACATAGGTCAGATAGATTTGACACTATCAGAGATGGCAGGATTTTGGACACTCCGGATAGGAGGGGTGATGGACACAAGTATTACTCTAGTTCTGGTTCTAATAGACATCATGATCGTCATCATTATCATCTGTATAAGAGGAATGATAGGGGATAATTTCTGGATGAGTTCAAGAAGGAAAAGCCACCTACCTTTGATGGAGAGATGAAGAAATCACAAGATACAGAGGCTTTGTTTCTTGGTATGAGGAAATTATTTAGATTGCATGATTATTTAGAAAAAATGAAAGCAAGGATAGCCCTTTTCAGTCTTAAAGGTAAAGCGAATATTTGGTGGGAATACGTGAAGAATGTCAATGACATACATGAGGATTATTTGACTTTGCATGCATTTGAAAGGCTCTTCAAGAAGTACTTGTCTGAGAGGTATTATGATGACAAAGCTAAAGAGTTTTATGAGTTGTGGATGGGTTCTATGACAGATGAGGAGTATACTAGCAGATTTTTGGAGTTGTTGAGATATGTGTCTTACCTCAGAGAGGAGAAGGCAAAGGTTCAGAGATTCATCACTAGATTTCCAGTTGAATAAAGAGACCAGATTGAGTTCGATGAGCCTAGATCGTTGGAGGAGGCCATCCAAAAGTTGAAGCATTGTTATGAGCAGCCCAAGCGTAAATTTCAGCCAAACATGACTTGAAGAGAAACGACAAAGCTAAAGGAAAATGGCCACCAAAGAGAGGAAGACCTCAAGATGAAAGTGAGAAAGATAATGCAGTTCTTTACAAGAGATTCAATACAATTGAGAAGCACATGGAGAGAAATAGGTTGGAGGTGGTGGTAGGGAACGATTACAGTGTTGGGTATGTGGTAAGGATCATTGTAAGAGGGATTGTCCGTAGTATCAGAGTGGTGGTAGACCCCATATATACAGTGCTCATGAGGCGCATACAATTGGTGATATTGGTCATAAAATTCCTCGAATTTATGTAGCTATGGACAATAGGAAGGAGGATCATTAGGCATCGATCATTGAGATGGATGGTAAGCTTTGTGATCAAGTTGTTTCTATTTTGATTGATCTTGGATCTAACTATATTTATATTAATCCTAACCTGGTGGATAAGTGTGGTTTGAGAAAAGAAGTGCATGTAGAATCTTGGTTGGTATAGTTGGCTACAAGTACAAAGAAGTGAGTTCCCCATTGGATAAGAGTTTGTGCATTTGAGTTAAATGATATGCCTCAACAACGCATTTGAATATACTATCATTGGGTTCGTATAGTATGATTTTGGGTATGGATTGGTTATACCTTTACTGAACCAAAGTGAATTTCTTCAACATGGCCACTGAGTATGTGGATGATAGTGGGGAAAAGAGGACCTTGCAGGGAAAGAAGAAACCTACATCAGTGAGGATGCTGATGTGTTGAGCAGGTACCCAGTATTGTAGCAGTTTTAGGATGTATTTCCTGAGGATATTTTGGAGTTTCCACCTCACAGGGAGGTAGAATTTTCTGTTGAGTTAGTGCCAGGGGAAACTCCAACATCGAAAGCACCTTACAGGATGAGAACACCCGAGTTGGTAGAGTTGAAGTTGTAGCTGAAGGAAATGTTGGACAAAGGATACATCAGACCTAGTGTATCACCTTAGGGCACACCAATGTTGTTTGTAAAGAAGAAAGATGGTACTCTTAGATTATGCGTTGACCGTAGGTAGCTGAACAAGGTAATGATCAAGAACATGTACCCTTTGCTGAGGATTGATGATTTGTTTGATCAGTTAAAGGGAGAAGCAGTGTTCTCTAAGGTCGACTTGAGATCATGATACAATTAGGTACGCATCAAGGAAGAGGATATCTTCAAGACTGCATTTAGGACTAGATATGGGCATTATGATTTTGTTGTTGTTCCATTCAGTTTGACTAATGCTCCAGCTAAATTCATGTGTTTGATGAATAGTGTGTTGCATCCTTATTTGGACAAGTTTTTTATTGTATTCATTGATGACATACTGGAATATTCTAAGAATGAGGAAGAACATGCTGAACATTTAGCAACAGTGTTGATATTTCTAAGAGAGCATCAGTTGTATGCTAAAATTAGCAAGTGCACCTTATTTCAAACTGAGGTACACTAGTTGGGACATGTTGTCTCCAAGGAAGGCATTACAATAGATCCAAAAAAGATAAGGGCCATCATGGAATGGTAAACTCCTAATAATGTAGATGATGTGAGATCATTCATGGGATTGGCAGGTTACTACAAGAGGTTCATTAGGAACTTCTCACACATTGCATATCCTATCACATCATTGCAGTGGAAAGACAAGAAGTTTGAATGGACGGTGGAATGTGAAGATAGTTTTGAGTGAATTAAGTAGTTGTTGACACATGCACTAGTGATAAAGATTGCGGATCCAGACAAGGAGTTTGTAGTGTGTACAGATGCTTGCAAGAGGGGACTTGGTGGAGTTCTCATGCAAGAAGGACAGATAGTGTGCTGTGAGTCACGAAAATTGAATGAGCATGAGAAAAACTATCCAATGCATGAGCTTGAGCTAGCAACGATTATACATGCATTGAATATGTGTAGAAATTATCTTATGGGCAAGAGGGTTACATTGATGAGTGATCATAGTGGGTTGAGGCATTTGTTTGAGTAGCTGAATCTAAATGCCAGACAAGCCAGATGGTTGGCTACCCTTAGTGAGTTAGACTTCGAGATCAAATACACCAAAGGGAAGGAGAATCGAGTTGCATATGCTCTCAGCAGGAAGGTACAAGTAAATCATATAGCAACTATAAGCTCCTATGGGATAGAGTGACAAACTAGGATCTTACAGGAAGGACAAGGGGATGACAACTACATAGAGATTATGCACAGGTTACAACAGAGTATAGGTACAGGTGCAGGTGATCAGGATGCAGACTATTGTCACATGATAGATGGCTTGGTAAGGTTTCGAGATAGGATCTATGTGCCGAATTGCAGTGAGATCAAGAAGCTTATCTTGAGGGAGTTTCATGTGAAACCGTATTTGGGTCATCCAGGATATCAAAAGACATTGACAGCAATGAAGAAGTTTTAATATTGGTTGAATCTAAAGAAGGAAGTGGCAGAGTTCGTGGCTAGATGTTTAGATTATCAGCAGGTAAAGGTGGAATGCAAGCATCTAGGTTGTCTACTACAACCTATTGAGATTTCGGAACAGAAATGGGAGGACATTTCCATGGATTTCATCACAGGTCTTTCAAGGACAGTGGAGTAGCATGATTCTATTATGGTCGTGGTTGACAGGTTGAGCAAGGTAGCTCACTTCATTTCAGTGAAGACTACATATTCAACTAGTGAGGTAGCATAGGTTTTCATCAAAGATATAGTGAGACTACATGGTGTTCAAAAGAAGATTATGTTAGATAGGGAGACAAAGTTCACTTCCAAGTTTTGGAAGGAGCTATTTGCAGGCTTGGGTACATAGTTGGCCTTCAGTACAACTTATCATCCGCAAACAGATGGTCATATAGAGAGGGTCAATAGGATCTTGGAAGATATACTGAGGATGTACGTGATGCACTAACAAAGGAAATGGGAGGAGTATCTTCCATTGGTGGAGTTTGCATACAATAATGGCAATCAAGAGTCATTAAGGATGAGTCCTTTTGAGGCATTGTATGGATGGAGTTGTAACACTCCCATCAGCTGGAGTGATCCAATGAACATGGTACTTATTGGACCAGACATATTCACGGACATGGAGTAGGAAATGCCAGTTAATAGAAGAATTTAAAGGCAACACATGATAGATAGAATATTTATGTAGATCAGTGCAAAGTGTTCAAAGAATTTCAAGTTGGGGAGCACGTGTATTTGCGCATCAAGCACAAGAAAAAATATTTGAGGATTGGTTCATGTGCTAAGTTGGCACCATGGTATTGCGGGCCTTTTGAGATCCTTGAGAGGATTGTACCAGTGGCATATCGACTTGCACTGCCTCCAACAGTGAAAGTACATGATGTTTCCATATTTCATTGCTTAAGAAGTATATAAAGGATGTTTATCCTGTTATTGATTGGTGTTTATTGCAGGTGAAGCAAGGAGAGTTCCAGTCGGAGCCTTAGTGCATATTGTAGCATAAACATATCATTCTCAGGAACAAAGCCATAGAGCAAGTTAAAGTGCAGTGGAAGTACTTTGGGCTTGAAGAATCTACATGGGAGATGGCGGATCAGATGCATGTCTTATATCTTTCATTGTTTTACGGTTGAGGCAAAGCAATTTTGGTTTGATGTTGGTTTATGTTTGGCATATGTTTTGATATTGTATATGTATATGTATATGGATGTAAATACCTCCATGAGCTAAGTTATAAAGATCCAATAAGCAGTATGGCTATTATCATGTCATGTTGTCATGATGTTTTTCATTTAAGCAGGTTTTTCATTGTAAATACTGCAACGAGCTAAGTTATAAAGCTCCATAGGAAGTATGTTTGATTTTCAGCGGTTTTGTTGAGGTCTTGGTGTGGTTTAACACCAAGGACAATGTTCCCCAAGGGGGAGGGTTCTGTAACAGCCCTGGTGAAAAGTTCATGTAATAAAATTTAATAAAGGAAAAATAAGACCCGGGTAAGGGACACTTATTCCAAGTTGAATGTTGGGAAAATATATCCTAGTGGGCATCACTGGTTGTGTTCTAGCTAAGGAAAATGGCAAAGGCATTAAAAGGAATTTTGGCACATTTATTTATGAAAATAAAGGAAATTAGGAGAAAATTAAGGTGAAATGTCACATGTTGCATGTGAGGAGGAAATTGAAGGAAAATAATGAAAAATGAAGAAATTAGAGGCCTCATGCATAGAAAGGCTTCTGAGGATCAATTCATGGTTTTTTTCAAGTTCAAATTTGGAGCTCTCTCATTAATCTCTTTCTTTCTCACTCTTGGTCACTTAGGGTTTTCTTGGAACACACTAGCTTTGGATCAAGGAAGGGAAAATAAAACAAAGGGAAAGGAAGGAAAGAAAGGATCAAGGAAGAAAGAGTAGGATCAAGAAGCTTCAGCAGGAATACTTGCAGGTAACCTTTTTCATGTGTGATTTCCTAGCTGTTTTGGATATGCATGGATTTTCATGTTGGTGTATGGTTCACTTGCTGTCGATGGCATGGTTTTGCTGGGTTATGACAGTGGATTTCATCCTAGCTTAGCCTTTTTCCAGATGGCATGGTGTTGGGATGTTTATTTCTGTTTTTGAGCTTTGGTTTGCTAGATGGATTTCAGAATCTAGGGCGGAGGTGGTCTCAAGTTCCATTCCCAAACGCCTAGGAATCCCTTGATCGGTTTTGGCGGGATAAATGACAAAGCTCAAGGGAGTACTCTCGGTTTAGGGCCTAGTGATTTAGGTTTGGATTGCGGTAAATCCTAAGAGATAAGGAGACGAAAAATTCCTCAGGGATAGTGATGGATTCTGGATGGCATTCCAAGTTTTGTTCAGTTGTGATCAGAGCATCGTTTTTGGTGTGATCACGGTTTAATGAGGGTGGAGGTGGTTTAACCTCTAGATTCCCTTGGTTTTTCTTGGATTGGTTTTTCTATGAGATCCCACATTCAAGCTTGGAATATGACACGGGGGTGATTGGCTGAAGGAGAGATTTGGTTCAGCCATGTCTGTGGTCAGGTGGTACATGGAAGTCCTAAACCTAGTCAAATTTGCCTTTGATTAATAAAAGATAATTTCTCTTACTTTTTCACTGATTTATATGTGGATTTAATGGTTGTCATATCTCTGATATTTATATGGCTTTATGCTGGTTATAAGCATGGTTGAATGACTAGTTCATGTCATGGTTATTTTATGTATTTAATTATAATTGTTAAATGGATGGATGCAATACCTAATTGATGTTGTAGTAGTTCAATGGAGAAGGAGGTGATCCTTATGGTCATGTTTCATAAGTTGTTTCAGTCATTTATGCTCTGTCTTGTATCCTAGACCTATAGGTTGCATTGCTGCCAAGTGTTTGACAGAATGTCAGTCATGGTTGGGGATGCTCAGGCCTAGTCCCAAGGGTGAGTTTTGATTGATAAACATTGTTATTATGTTTTTAATGAATTTTGAAAGTTACAACAAGTTATGGGAAGAGGCTAGGATTCTGGGCTAGAAAAGTGGCTTAAATCTCAGGTTCACTAGCATAGAACTGGCAATTTTGGTCCATAGTCGCTGGCAGGTAGGTCTGTGAGAGTGACTTTGGGTTTCTGGTCGCTCCCTTTCCCATATCATGAGAGTGACTATGGTGTAAGAGTTGCAAAATGGTAGTGGGACCCAGGGACTAGCTGTATGAGTGGCTGACTTATCTCCTGAGGGTTCTGTTGATGATGTTGGATGACTATATGTGATGTTACGTCAATTCCACTTCCTTCAGGTGACATAGGAGGTCGAATCTGATAGTAGTAGCATCTCTCCTCATGTTTACCCCAATTGGCATGGTTACTTTGGGTATACCTGGGAGGGGGTGTTACACTCCTACTCAGACTTGTGCCAAACACAAATAGACCCAAAATAATCCCTTTCCACTCTCGAACTTGTCCTCTTGAGTTGTGGCTACTTCAGATTCTCTTTGCAGTGATTATTTTGATTTGGGTTGGTGAGAATGAGCATCCTTCACACTCTTATTTATACCCTTCTATAGGGCAACGTCTAGCACTTCAAGAAGCCCATTCTACCGCAAACAAAAAAAACAATGCATTCATATTAAAATGGATACAAACTTGGATGTAAAAAGGAAGTAAACTTGCATGCAAAATAAGATGAAAAAAGGGATGCCAAACATGGACACAAACCTGGGTGCAATGGTGGAAACAAAATTAGATGCAAAAGTGGATGTAACAACAGACACAAAAAAATGCAAACTTTAACGCAAAACAACATGCAAAAAGTGAATCATGTAGAAGTGGATGCAAACATGGGTACAACATGAGAAACAAAATTGGATGCAATGGAAGTAGATGAAAAAGTAGATACAAAACGAGATGAAAAACCCAATGCATAAACTTGACACAAAAGTGGATGAAATATTTGATTCAAAATAGGATGTGAACATGGATGAAAAATTAGAAGCAAACATGGGTACAATAGTAAGTGAACAACATGGTGCAAATTGTGGCATAACAAAAGTGAATGTAATGATCGATGAAAGAAAAAGAAAAAAAATATGCAAAAAGGGATGCGAAGGTGGATGTAAACATGGGTGCAACAGTGGATGCAAAAGTTGATGCAATAAAAGTCAATGCAAAAATAGATGCAAAATGAGACACAAAACCTGATGCAACTCCTGATGCAAAAGTGGATACAAAAAGGGATGAAAACATAGATTTAAAATACGATGAAAACTTAGATGCAAATTAGGATGCAAACGTGGATGCAAAATTAGAAACAAAAGTTGGTGCAAAGGAAGGTGCCAAACTAGGCACAAATTATGGCACAACAAAATTGGATGCATAGTGGACATAATAATAGATGCAAAAGAGGATGTAAATATGGATGCAAAACAATATGCAAAAGTGGATGCAACAAAAGTAGATGCACAACTTGACAAAAGACTTGATGCAAAACTTGGCGCAAACGGGATGCAAAAAAAAATGTGAAAAATGATTTAAAAAAGGATGCAAAAGATGGTGCAAAAGTTGATGCAAGTGTAGGAGAAAAAAGTGGATGCAATAGAGGACACAAAAGTAGGTGTAACAAAATTAGGTACCAAACTTGATGCAAAAACTGGAACAAAAATTGGTGCAACGGATGGCACAAAACATGGCATAAAACCTGGTGCAAAACCTATTACAATACTTGGTGCTAAACTTGGTGGACAAATCGGTGAAAATTTTGCATCAAATTGTGTGCCATAATTGAGAAATGGACACAAATAGCACCAAAAATAGGCTCTAGATGCAAAAAAGGAAGAAAAAAGGGATGTTAATAACAGAGTTTTGTTGTAGTGAAATCTTGGCACCATTACGTGACTGAGAAACATCAAGTGGAAGTTGTTGAGATGGAGTTTCCCCAAACTCAAGCTTAGCTATTTTTTATTATTAGGCTATCTAGTTGGCTCTGCCCAATTTTGTCCTATATGGCTACTAGTGTTTTGTAATATTCTTTTGTAATTAATTTGTAAGTGGAATTCTAAGTGTCAACTATGGAATGTGAAAAGAGTCATAATGTAATGAGGTTAAAGAGCTATTTTTTAAAGAAGTTAGAGATTCATGAGGGGAGTCTAAAAGTCATAAGGGAAGTGAATAGTCACCCCTTTTGCTATAAATATACCCTCATAACTCATGTAAACGGCTTGTGGGAGCCAAGATTTTGGATAGGATTTTAGCTTAGGATCAGGAGCTTGGGAGTTTGTTGAGATCCTTGGCTTCTCCATAGCATAGAGGTGGTATATTTCTTTGGAGGATTAGGTGTAGACTTCATGTTCCACTAATGGGGCTAGTGGTTCGTCAATGGTATATGTATGCTTGGAAATTTCACTTTAATAAAAGCTTAGAGCCGACATGTTTTCATGCATATGTTGTGAATATAGTAGGAATATTCTTTTTATGTTTGAAATATATGTTATTTCACTTATGATAACGCTTATAAACTATTTCGTTTTCATTAGTATGAATATTGTTGAATGCGTTTTGTTGTATATTTCCTTCATGGTTAATGTGTGAACTATTTCACAGGCTAATTCGTGATGTATTTATGATTGCGTGTTCCTTTCAAGGCGTGTATTATTATAGGATTCTAATGGGCTCACTCATTTTCCTCTCATGTGTTAGAACCTTTTCATACTTTGCGCTTGACCCTCTGCAGGGTCATACACTTTTTCACCAAATTCATGATTACACTACTCTATGTTTTATTGCAGCCAAGGCACATAATTAAAACACACTTCTTTGGAAACCACACAGTATTCCGGATGGGGCTCCTAGACCAAACCGTGTGGGGTCTAATTGGGACTTCATATCGAGGATACCCCCTGAATGTTGGAAGGTCCAAAACCATAAACAAAGCATTAGATGGCAGTGAAGTGGGTTCTTAGGTATTTGAGAGGTACCACAAATCAAGAATTATGCTTTGGTGGTTCAAACATTCCTCTACAGGGACACGTTGATGCAAATATGTCAGGTGATAGAGATAATAGGAGGAGAATCACAGGGTATGTGTTTACTACAGGTGGAACAACTGTTAGTTGGGTTTCAAACTTGCAAAACATTGTTGCACTT
Source organism: Pinus tabuliformis (assembly GCA_031772625.1). NCBI lineage: Eukaryota > Viridiplantae > Streptophyta > Pinopsida > Pinales > Pinaceae > Pinus > Pinus tabuliformis. The sequence goes on along the minus strand of CM062804.1, from coordinate 287,344,282 downwards.
TCAACAACATAAGCAAAGTATGTTGCTACTACAGAGGCTAGTAAAGAAATGATTTGGTTACAAAGGTTTATGGATGAATTGGGAAATAAGCAAGAGATAGGAAAGTTAAATAACGTCAGCCAGAGTGCCATTCATCTTACAAAGAACTCAACATTTCATTCCAAGACTAAACATATACAACTAAAGTAGCATTTCATGCGGTGAGTATTCAAAGATGGAAAGTTGAAGCTAGAAAAGATACGCACTAGCCAAAATCTCGCAGATATGTTAACAAAAGTTGCAACCAAGGAGAAACTAAGATTATGATCGGTTTCAATTGGTCTTCAAGTATGATGGTGAAGATGAGAAACAACCAGGTCCAAGTGGAGTCATTGTCCAACAAGTTAAGCAACAATGGAGTTTATATAATCAGTCTCCAAGTGGGAGATTGTTGGGCGTGGAGCCTGATTATCTTCTTGATTTTTCAGAGGTTATTTTTTTCAGCCGCGTTTTGATCTAATTCCTTGATGGGTGGGGGTGTGGGGGGGATTTCCCCCCAAATATTGTTGCCTGGGTGTCTAGGGGGTGAGGCAAGTGCTTGTTTGGAGACCCCCCTGATAGGGGTTCGGTGGCAGTGCCCTTGAAGCTAAAAATAGATGAAAAATTGCCTTGTAAAATATTGTAATTTTGTAGTCAATCTGGGCTGTTCATTAGGCAAATGGTTTGATGGTAAAAGTTATGTTTAATTTAGGGTTTTTTCCCCAGAAGGAAACCCTTCGGTTTGTATGATGGAATTGTATTGCAGATGATTGTTAGTATTATTTTGAGTGAGTGAGAGAGAGAGGAGGCTGTGTGCGAGAGCGAAGAGGAAATTATAGTGGGTCTACATTAGGTTGCATCTCTTCATTTTGCTGGATAATATAAAAGGAAGGACTAGTTGTTTCTCTGGGGATGTAGCCCAAATTGGGTGAACCACATATATTTGTGTCTCTCTTGTTTTATGCATTTCTGTATTTGTGTTTTGAAAATATTTTATCTGTTTCATTGCTCTATTAATTAATTTATAACAAAATAACCATTAGAGTAGGGCCTAGAGACATAGCCCAGGAGGGGTGAACTCTGTTATCACATCGTTGTTCTCTTCTTCATTTTCATCATGTTATTGTTCACATGATTTTGTTTCATCTTTAAGTTCATTGAAAACTTAACTATTCATGGTTGAACAAATTATGAACTAAGTTAAATTTTGAAGACCCAAAATTTTTGCGAAGTGTCAGAGGAAAATTGATTTCCATTTTCAGATCACGTGGTATTAGAGCAAGTTCTGACTAGATTGAAAGTATGGGTGAAAGTTTGCAAAATGCAAGGCTCCTAGAACTGGAAGAGAGGAATTCTTCTCTCCAAGTGGAGAACATGGAATTGAGAAGATTGCTCTAAGAAACAAAGGAAGAGAAGAAGAAGTTGTGTCTGATGTTGCAAAATGTCATTGAAGAGAAAAATGGGGAATGTTCAACTCCCGAAGATTCCTCCAAGCCTCAACAAGTTTGTGGTCATGGGATGACTGATGATTGTACCCTTTTTCAAATGAAGAACACTGCTTATATATTAAATCACAAGATTGGTTTTATTGAGTCTTCATTGACCACTTCACCTATAAAAGAGAAGAAGGTGAAGATGGCTAAGCTCTAGGAAGAGGACCAACAGTCTCAAGCAAAAAAAGAGGTAAAATATACTTCTTGTTCAATTCATTCTCTTAACAATGATCATGCTTCTTTTGCATCATTTAAGAAACATACAAAGGGTATTGGTATGAAATTTTTGACCACATTCATATATAATGATAAGGGTCTTGGAATCCATAGTCATGGAATTGTTAATCCTATTGATATTAGAGCACAACCTCAACATGAAGGATTAGGCTATGTTAAAGAAGAAGTTGGAGAATGGTCCAAAAATTCAAAGTCAAGGAATTCTTCAAGTGTGAATTTTTTGAAGAAAGAACTCTTGCAAGCTGAAGGAGAATCATGTCACGATGTTGATGTTGATGGAAAAATATCTCCAAAGAGAGATGAACACTTCAAAGGAAGAAATAAGTCAATTTCTCCTTATCAATAAATTTCTCCTCACTAGAATCATAATTCCAAGGACCATCATAAAAGGTATAAATGTCCTGATTATTCAAATACTTTCTATGACTATAAACAACATGATGATTTGAGTAAAATGTTGTGGAATGTGTTTCCTTGCACTTTTTGACAAGCACCTAACCATCGTGTAGCCAAGTTCCATAAAAGGAAATAATTAGCCAAGAAAATGAATATGTCCATTGGAAGTGAGACAAGGAAGGAAAATCCTGTTCCAAGTTCAAAGGAATTTTTGCCAAGAAAATATCACAAAAAATTTTGTGCTCATTACAATGTAAGTGGGAATTAGACCAAGAAATGTTGGAAGCTACGTCCACATCTTCATCTAAAGAAAGACAAACATGTCATGAAATCACCTAAGGCAGAGAGGTCAGATGAAAGTGATGGGCACGATATACCCATCTCTGAAGAAGCTCCATAAGAAAGTGATTTGCAGAAAGAAAACTCCCTAGCCTAGTTGGGTAAGAAATGGTTGGACTATTTATGTAGTTAAATAATGCATTTATTTTTTATTTCATATGTTGCATATCCCCACAACTGGGTATTTTTTAAAAGTGATGTTGTGAATAAATCACTTATATGCAACAATGATTTTCTTTGGCATGTTATGCTATTTTGACTTGTTGTTAAGTCAATTTGTATGGGGATTTGAGAGTCAAATTCACGACATATTGTAAAATGATGCATTTCCTTCATGGATATTGTAGTGATAAGCATCCTAGACTTTGGGATGAGTAGATGCATTACATCCATCTTGCTACAATTGTGTCAAGCACTCATCTACGGAAGTATTTCCATTTGAAACTTGTTTAGGTTATTTGTAAAAATCTCTTTTGTATTTTATCTTTGGCTTTGCTTTTATAGTAGATGGACATAATGATGTGGAAAAAGCCAAGAATTTCATCCCACAAATGTAGCCAATGCATAAAGGAGTACAAGAATAACTTCAGGAAAGAAAATCCAAGTACAAAGCAAGGCATGTCAAGCATCGATTTGATCATGATTTCCAAGTGGAAGATCAAATTTGGTTGTATATTAGCAAGGAAAGACTTCAAGGTGGAGGTTGTATGAGTCACCAAGGAAAGATGGTCATGAAGATAATTTTCAAATTCCATCTATTGAATTTTTTTCTCCTGAATATTTAGATGAGTTGCACCTAGACTCAATTTTTGACAGGAGAACTAGAACTTCAAGAAGAGGCAATGTGGAGTATCTTCGATTGGGGCTCAAAGGTACCAATCCAAGTAAAGCAAGATGGATTGAGAATGGTAAAGTGAGTAAGATGTACTCTCATTTACTTTTTAGGTAAATAAAATTCTTTTGGTGGTCCAAAAGCTTCCTAGAGGGGGGGAATGATCCATAATGATCCAGGGGTCAAAATATGCTAAAAAATAAAATTTCTTGGAATTACCCAAAATTAGTGCTAAATTGTAGATTTTGTAATTCCGATTCCAACAATGCTTCAATCGCCTCAATCCGACACCATTTTCGAAAGTTATCGCATTCTGAAGTTTATGGAAAACAACTAAAATGTCAACTTGCAGGGTTGACTAGGTTTCTAATTGGGCAATCCATACAATGATGTCATTCTGATGTCAACAGGTGATTATGCAGGGTATGGTGTTAGACAAGCCAATCCCGTGTTGACATGTGGCAGGTTCATACAGGCTGGGTTGAAAGTTTGTGATTAGTTGTTGGTTGTTGAAGTGACCCAAGTAGGAGGTGCCACGTGGCCAAATAAGAGGGTACCACGTGGCCCTCTCTTATTTTCAAAAAAATAATAACATGTTGACCGACCTCGGCGAGGTTCGACCTCTCGACCTCTCGCGCAACAATTCAATGCTCTAACATTGGGCCACAACAATGGTTCTTATTATATAATGGTCACCAGTTACATTTGATTTCACTGTGTTGGCAGTTTGGGAGGACGGGCCAGGATGGTGGGCTTACCTGACCTGCCATGGCCCCTAGTTTTGTTCACACCACATGACCACGATGGAATGTGCCAAAGGAGATATAGTGGAGGGGGAGGGGAGTTGGCCCCATCCCCCGGTCCTATGTTAAACAATAAGACCATGCGCAGAGCTAAATGGACCATATTAATGCCACATGAACCACGTTGGTGCAAAATTAGAGGGATCAACGGAGGGGTGGGTGTGTAGTCCTATCCTTGGCCACATGGCGCCCACATTCCTAAGAGCAGGGCTGAAAATTTGGCGCTTAAGGGTTATTGGCACTTTTAAGTAGGCGGAAAATTGCATAGCTTGTGGCAAAATCAACATCGATCCCAGGCAAAATTTTCTCTTCACGGTTAGCGAAAAGACAAATTTTGTTGCTTAGTTAGCCAGTTGGGTCAATTTGTAGGACAATTGACAGGGAAATGGATAAAGAGGCCTAAATTGGTCATTCTTTAGCCTTTTCGAGCTGAAGAGGATCCTACACAGTGGTTCTTGGGTGTTTTGAACCCAATGGCAGTGTTATTTTTGTGAATTGAGAACTATATGTTAGAATTTTTGTAAAGCCAAGTCCTTTTGTGTTATAACCAGAGATTGTGATTGGCTTTTTGAGGCCATATGGAGACCTCTTTGAGCATGCAGAGAGCCTAGACGAGAGTTTTCTAGCCTTCCAAACACATTTGCAGCAATGATTTCTTCATTAGAGTAGCCATTTTCAATCTATTCTTAGTTTTTTTGTGAGAAAAGACCATTTCAACACTTCATGATGAAGTAGTTGGTTTTATGCTTTTTTATCTCAAAATGAGTACAAGGACCTATTGTGAGAGATTCCTTTTCTTTTAACACCATCATTGTTTGTTGAAGGGAGACATTGTGAGTAGTTATTTGAAGGAGAATGTTTCTTTGTAGGAGAAACAAGTGTCACTCTAGAAGGAAGTTTACTCGATGAGTCAAAGATTTGTGATGTATTCTTTTTGTTTCTGAGATCAATAAAGCGGCCTAGCCATTAGAGCAGGGCCTAGAGACGTAGCCCAGGAGGGGTGAACTTTGTTATCACATGGTTTTTTTCTTCTTAATTTTCATCATGTTATGGTTCACATGATTTTGTTTCATCTTTAAGTTCTTTGAAAACTTAACTATTCATGGTTGAACAAATTATGAACTAAGTTAACTTTTGAAGACCCAAAATTTTCAAAAATCGCAAAGTGTCAAAGGACGACCGATTTCCATTTTTACATCACCAATATGCTCTCTGAAGAATATGAACTTTTATTTCGGCAAATTTCTAGGTGAGAATTTTTGCAACCTACTCATTAGTCGAGATGTGTTGGAGCCTCAATGCTCCTCATAGTACCATATCTTTGATAAAGTGGTACTTGATCTCAATTTGCTTTGACCTGTCATGGAATACTGCATTATCGTAGAGTCATATCCCACTTTGATTGTCATAATATATCACGTCTATATGAAGAACCTACTCAAACAACTCTGTAAAGAGCTTCTGCAACCACACTGCTTCACAGCTAGCCATACTAGCTGCAATGTACTCTACCTCCGCTGCACTGAGAGTGACATATTTATACTTCATACTCATTGAGGAAATCAAGGCAGATCTCAAGATAAAACAACAGCTAGATGTGATCTTTCTGTCAATAACACTCTAAACCCAATCTGCATATGTATAACCATACAGTCTCAATTCATCACCAGAGGTATATCTCAATCCATAGTTGATCATCCCATGTAGATATCTCAACACATGTTTTGTGGCCACCCAATGAGCATGCAAAGGTTCTACCATGAATTGGCTTAGGGCGTTAATAGAAAAAAATATGTCTGGTTTTTTTTAACCAGAAACATCAATTCCCTAATCATATATTGGTACAGAGAAGGATTTACTAGATCTGGTCCCACAACTTCACCACATAACTTCTTGAAGTTTGACTCCATTGGTGTGGCCACATATTTGCAATCCACCATCCCAAATATCTCCAAGATTTTGACAACATATTTTCCTTAGCTAAGGAAAATCTCACTAGGTCTCTACCACACCTCTAAGACCAGGAGGTAGTGCATCAACCCAATATATTTCATCTCAAAATCAAAAGAAAGCTCCTTCTTACACTAGATGGTCATAGGATATGCTCTTGCTAGGAATAGGTCATCAACATATAAAACCAAAATCAAGGGCATACCTTGGACAACTTTGAAGAAGAGGTTCATATCGACACTACTTCTAGTGAATCCTAGCTTCATTAGGTATCCATTGATCCTAGCATACCAAGCCCTAGGGGCTTGCTTCAATCCATAGAAGGATTTCTTCAATCTGCAGACATGGGTTTCCTTGTCATGTTCAATTCCCTGCAGTTGTTCCATATACACATGTTTCTTAAGTATGCCATGAAGAAAGGTTGTTTTCACATCCATTTGGTGAAGACTCCAAACCTGATTAACAACAATATAAATGATTGTCTGGATGGTAGTGTATCGGGAAACATGTGAAAATATCTCATCATAATCTTCTCCCTCTTTCTAGGAGAATCCTCTGGCCACAAATCTCACTTTGAACTTCTCAATGCTACCGTCAAATGCATGTTTCTTTTGTATAACCACTTGGAAGTTACAATAGAATTACCCTCAAGTCGCAGAACCACCTCCCATACATCATTCTTCATGAAGGATTCATACTCTTCAACCAAGGCGTCTCTCCAACCTATTCCTTCACTACTTCTTCAAAGCTGCAAGGTTCAAACAGTAATTGTCACTCATCAGGGAAGCATATCCCTGATATCTATGAGGATGATTTCTCTCTCTGAAAGTGCCTCTTTGGGACAAGTGTCTCTTTGTAACCTGTAATGTATCACGAAGCCACAAGGGTCTCTTCCTTATGGGAGGATGACATGGGGGAGAATCCAAAGGATCCATGGGTGCCATAGGTTCATTAGTAATATCAGGCTCAGGCATGGATGGCTCAACATCTTCATCCATAGTATCATCTCTTCTCTTAGAGATGGTAGGGAAGGGAGAGTCCCTAACTTTCCCAAGAGCATCATCCTCATCAAAAGTCACATCCTAGTTGAACTCAATGATCCTCTGACTTGGCACATATATCCTGTAATCCTTATAGTTTTCACATTAACCAATAAACATACTTTTCTTTCTTGAAGCTTCCAACTTGGACCTTATCTCCTTTGGCACATGAAAGTAGATAGCACATCCAAATATTATCAAGTGTCTAGATTTTGGTTTCATGTTTGTAAAGGCTTCTTTAGGAGTCTTGTCTCCCAAGGCATGATGAGGAATCCTATTTTGTACATACACAACAATATTCGTAGCTTCTCCTCAGAAAAACATAGGAAGATTTTGATTATGAATCATGGCTTTGGATGCTTCCAAGATGGACCTCCTTTTAACAACTCGATTTTGTTGAGGGTTGTATGGAACAATGACCTCCCTCTTAATCCTAGCTTCTATGTAGAATTATTTGAATTCATTTGAAGTGTATTCTCCTCCATTATTTGTCCTCAAAATATTTATCATCTTCCTTGTTTGATTTCCCACAAGAACCTTGAAATCCGTAAACACATCAAAAACTTGATCCTTGGTCTTCAAGTAGAAGATCTAAGTTTTACAAGAATAGTCATCAATAAAGATCACATAGTATAAATATCCTCTAAGATATTTCATTGGAATGGGACCACAAAGATCAGAATGAATAAGATGGAGAATCTCCTTAGATCTGTTGCTGCTAGAAGGGAATGGTCCCTTGATATCGTTCCCATTGGAAAATCCCTAGCATATACCTTCATGATCAACCTGAATCATGAAGGTGATTAAATATCTGGTGCCAAATCTCACAATGATTAATGGTGTCATGGACCAATGCTTGAATTGGTCATCCACATACTCTATAAAGGCCCTCATTTCTAATACCAAGAGTGAAGGCTTCTCTCAAGTTATATTCCATTGGCCAACAAATGAATTTTACATTGATGAATGCAACTCTAAATCCCTTGTCTTCCATGGAAGAGATGGAGACAAGATTCTTCTTCAGGCTTGGCACACATAGCACATCATGTCGATGAATGGTTTGACTAGAATTCAAATGCAAAGAAGTAGATCCAGACCTTTTGACATTACAAGAATAATTATCCCCAAGTAAAATTTTCAAATTGGTCTTCCTCTCAATAACATTTGAGAGGACTTCATGATACCTAGTAAAATGTCTAGATGCCCCACTATCCACCAGCTAGCTATCAATGTTATCTGAAGAAGAGCTAGAAAGAGCAGAAACAAGAGCATATTCAGAATGAGAACTTGCAACAATATTCACATACCTTTTGTTTTTGGTCCTCTTTTGGGGGGAATGAGGCTCTTCAAAACTTGCATAGGCAACAAGGTCTCTTCATCTTCTTATATTGTTGAAGTTTTTGTTGCCATTATAGTTGTTGCTACTAGGCCTTTGAGCATTTCGTCTATCAGGACACTCTTGAGCAATGTGGCCAAATTTTTCATGCCTGTAGCATTAGACTCTTGAATAATCCCTTCTATTATTGTTGAATGGTGGGTTTTTCTTCTTTGGATTCCCTTTGAAAGATGTCCTTTTTCATTTTCCTTTATTGACATTGGCTGCAAAGGATGCAGGCTCTCCTTCTTCCTGTCTCTAGATCCTATCTCTGGATATGAGTCTAGATTCCTCTTGAGTACAACCACCCAAAAGCTCATCAAATGTAGGGAGCTCTTTCCCACAACTTATGCTTGTGATGGATGTCTCCCAAGACATGGGGAAACCTCCAAGAGTCATCTGCACACGCTCTCTATCATATATGACTTTTCAAATCAAAATAAATTGATATCTTATTTGAGACATCCTCATGAAGTAGGCTGTAATAAATTCATACTTGTTCATCTTGATGTCATGGAGTTCACTCTTCAAAGAGATCATTTGGCTTAGATTTTTGACCTCATACATCTAAATCAATTTTTCATACATCTCATTTGACTTCTTCATCTTGGACACATAGGTGATGTGATGGTCTATAAGAGAGTCAATGATGATTTTCTTGGCCTTGATCTTACCCTTATTATACTTGGTGTTGGCACTAGAATTGGAATTCTGAGGAGGCTCAGCTACCTGACCCTGCACATATTCCATCACATCATTATCTTCAAGTGTGAGATCCAATCTAGCCTTCCATGCTGTAAAGTTAGAGGCATCACTTATCTTCTCAATATTGAAGTAGGAGCTATGCATCTTGCCTAAAAATTTGATCACCAATCAACAAAAAGAGTGTCTCCAAGGGGTGCTCTCTAGTCTCCTTAGGCTAATCGTCACCTCACCTTTGATACCATGTTAATTTTGCACAGTGTTGTATGATGTTATAATCACTTTAAACAATTTCTTCCAACTTCAATCACCCCAATAACAAATAAGAAATTATAGATAGAATAGTAAATAATAAATGCAAAATAGAAGATATCCAAACACAATGAGACACAAAGATTTGGTCAAAGACTAGGGAAAAACCCCTAAAGGGGGGAAAATATTTGATCAATTATTCTTCTTCTATTAGTCAATCAATGTTCATCATGAGATACATAGCCTAAATAGTACATCCAACAACTAGTCAAAGTCAAAGCCTTGACTTGCCAAATCAACCAATTCAAAATCAACGGTCCAGTTGCTTAAAAAAATTTGGTCAACCCAACAATGAATTCAACCTTCCTTCCTCATTCAAATTAATTCAAAGCAGCAAAAAAAGTCTCGGTCAAAGGAGAGAAAAATATATTAGGCCATACATGTGGTAAAACCCTATTCAACCCTGTGGTCAAGCTTAGTCAAACTGCCTAGAAAAAATCGGTCAAAATCTTAGTTAATTCGAACTCCCAAAACATAAAGAAATTTAGTCAAATAAAGTCAAATTAGCCCAATTCAAAGCTGGTCAAAGTAGCCCAAAAGAGAAAGTCAAGAATGGTCAGCATAAGCTCCTCTCTTTTCCTTCACATGTGTGACTGTATCTTTCCATTTTTAGATCAAATTGAACTTCTTTGATGTGATGTGTGGTGTGATGGATGGTGTCCAAGTGAGGTCAACGAATGCCTATTTATATGTGAGTTAGGAGGACCAATTATCCTTTGGCGGGGCCGATTTATCATCTTCACTAGGCTAACTTATCGAACTTGATAGATAAATTTCCTTTGACCAATTTTGAAATTTCTTATGAAGAATATAGTTTCCTCCTTGGGGTAGCTAGGCTTTTCCTTGGGGAAATTCATCCTGTAGCTACTAATTTTAACTCTCTCTTAGTATTTCTAACACCAACTTGGCATAGTCTTCTATTGACATCCATGTCAGCGTACTATCTATACCCATTAATATTTCTACACCAATATATCTTCCATTTTGAGCTTCCACTTCTCAAAACTCTACCCATGGAATTTCTTAATCTCTATCTTTGAACTAATCACCATTTATTTTAACTACAAGGATTCCTTCCATAGATATTCTGTTGTAATAGGGCTTGCCACATGCTCTAGTAAAACCCCTTAGCCAAAAAAGCATCCCCTTGAAGCCAAAATTGATTTGATATCAAATGTAGGTTTTAACCTAATTAATTCCTTCAAAAATTTTGTAATAAAACAAAAAATTACAATGGAAAACACACACATTAACACATATTTTACCCTAGAACCCAAGCCAAGAAAACCAAAAATATTTTTCAGAATATTCTTATTCATAGTATTATAATAGAATATATATTCCATGGCATCCATAAACCACCAATCAATTTACCATGGATTGGGATACAATCATAGTCCCTTAACCAAAACTACAAAACCATGGGCTAAACCACCATGCACTTCAAAACTACTAAAGATGAAAATCATATGCCAAAAATCATCAAAAAGAGAACCGAAAGATGCCCAAATTCCCTTTTCATGGGCAATTTCCCTAAACTCATTCAGTAAGAGGGATTTTACCCCACTATACTTGATGCAATATACATCATTTGGATGTAGTCATGCGAGGAATATAATACATACCCAACACCTTTGAAATCCTCACTCATAAGAAATTCATCATCCTCCTTTGTCCCTTTAAAATCCTCTCTTGGAGGAAATTCTTCATCATCCTCATCTGTGCCTTTAAAATCCTTACTTGGAGGAAACTCATCACCTTCATCACTATCTTTAAAATCCTTGCTTGGAGGAAAGTCTTGATCATCCTCATTAGTGCTTTTGAAATCCTCGCTTTGAGGAAATTCTTCAACTTCCTCTTTGTAATGGTGCCTTCAAAGTCATTAGAATTAGGAATTTATTGGTCAACATGATTAATATCATTACTTGTAATATCATCAAACTCCTAAATAGGTGAAAATATGACCCTTTGTCACAGTAGATCTATTCCCATTATATTTATCGATACGAATAGAATTGGCATGCAAATAAGAGGTTGAAAATGTAGAAAAGAAACTTCATTATCAAATGAATCCATTACATTTCACGAAAATCATGGAATGCTACATATGTTCAATTTCACAAATCTTATAACTCACATAATGGAATTTTCCCTTCAAATTTTCCGTCCAAAATTGTTCCAAATTTTTTTTACCTAAAATTTCTCTTCAAAATTTTTCCCAAACCTTTTTTTTCAAATTTTACACTAAATTTTAATCTAAAATTTCTCTTCAATATTTTCCTCCCAAAATAAATTAAAACTTTTAATTTTAATTATCTAACATTTATTAGGTAATTAAATTAAAAAAAACCATTCGTGTCCCACATTTACAAAATTTTAATATCTATATATATATATATATATATATACATACATACACACACACACACACACACACACACACACTTCTTTTTTATTCCTCACATCACCTCTAAAATTTCTCTTCAATATTTTCCTCCCAAAATGAATTAAAACTTTTTATTTTAATTATCTAACTTTTATTAGGTAATTAAATTAAAAAAAATTATTCGTGTCCCACATTTACAAAATTTTAAAATAATCCACATATTCTTAGCTATATATATATATATATATATATCTTCTCTTTTATTCCTCGCACCACATCTAAAAAGCTTAAAGAAATTTACAAAGGTGTTACATGATCCTAAAGAGATGTTCAATCAGAAGATTTTGTGTTTAAAATGTTAGTATTTTTTTCTTCTATTTTTACTATTTATAAAGAAATTTAAATAAAAGTCTTAAATTTGTTGTAATGTTGTCATTGATGTCAAAGTTAGGGGGAGACCTTAAAGTGAATAATGTTGTTAGTGGGAGATATTTTTATGTGCTTAGTGAAGTTGAGGGGAGTGCATGTTAAGTCAGCCTAGAAATATATTGCATTGAAATTGTATAAATGAAAGGATAGGAAAAGCATTTGATATGCTATCAGATGAGATTTAGAGTATATGGAGGTCTGAGGCTCGAGGAGCAAAAACGAGAGAAAAAGTATGAGGAATAGACAACCAAGGAATTTGGATTCAGGTCGGAGGTGCAAAAAATAGGTCTAAAGTATGATCCAATTACTGAGGTATTATCTTATACTTGTGGCACAAAAGAGAGAAAATGCTTGAGATATCGAAGAAAACCTCAAATTTTGTTATAATGTGGAAACCTAAAAAATTCAAGAGTCCATCACTTAATGGGAAAAAAATTTCAGTTGTTAATTGATAGTTCATCTACTAAACCCAAAACATACCAAGATTTTCATATAAGGTGTGTTATGTAATTTTTTTTGTATTCTGATATCTGATAGCCCTTGGTTGTAGCCCCTAGTCATAGCTCCTGACCGAAGAGGAGCTTAATTGTAACTCCTAGATCTTAAGCCTTTTGGCATATCACCATATCGAGATTTTTGCAAAAATTCTCAGTTCTTTGATATCTTGATATCCTATAGCCCCTAGTCATGGAGGTGCTTGGCTATAGCTCCTAGAGATTAAGACCCTTAACATATTGCCACATTAGGATATGCATAGTTTTGTAGTTTTTTGATATTGCAATACTTAGTAAGTTCTTAGTTATGGCTCTTGGTCATTGGATGCTTAGATATAGAATTAGTGGGCTTAAGGCCCTTGACATATCACCATATTGACCTTTTTGTTAAGCGACGACTTTGCAATTCTCTAATATCCCGATATCCTAATGCCGAAGCATGTCAATTAATGTACAAGTGATCAATAAGTGACAACACAATATCATCTTCATTAAGGTAAAAAATCTCTTGTTTTGCAACAGATTTTTCTATTAGCCAATTTTGGGTATTTTCCTGATATCCCAATATAAGGTTGAAATTTGATGGTTTCCCCCATAAAAACCTGATAATTTTGTTTTACAAAGATTTTGGTGCCAAGTGTTAGTCATCACATCAATTTAAAGTCACACTAGGAGTTTTGAAAAGAACAACACATACAATCCATCCAATATCTTGATACTTCGATTCTCTAAGGTCATAAATAGACAAGAAATTCACCAACATCTGTTGAAAAGTTTTTCTATTGTTCGACCTAGAAAGTGACATTTTTGCATCATTTCCCACTATTATCGATTTTGTGGTGTCAATACTGATATTCAGATATACAATGAAAATTTGAATCATTGACCTCTAGCTTCACAAGTTAGAGGTAAAGTATTCCAAGGACCCAATAAATTCCTAGACACATTACAATCACATATGATATGGTGCTAAGATGTATACATGCTAAGTTTTGAAAATTTGGAATTCAAGGAAGCACCAATGTATGGGAAGTATTATGAAGTTCTTATGTTGTAGTTTCATTATACCAATAAACACATAATATAGCACTTAAGCACATCTTTTCAATGTTGAGTTGAAGGAAGCACTTGGTTCAAAATAACACAATGAGGAGTGACTACAAAGAGTTAGAGAATATAGTAGAATTTAGAGAATCAAAATAGACCACTGCAGAATAGATTACAGAGCATATTACAGAGGGGATTGGCAATAGGTTGGTGCCTACAAAGAAATATTATATAAAGAAGTTTTGTGGTTTTCTCCCAAAAAAAATTCCACCTATATCTTATGTTAACTGTTATGATTACGAGATTGATGTCTTATGGTTCTTGAATGTTTAAATAAGTAAAAGTTGTCTTATACTATTTAATCCTCTCTTCCCTCCTTTCCAAGTATAAATGTGAATCCAACAAAATTATGTTGAAATTTTAATACGTTTTTAGTGAAAAAATCAACATTATTTTTATATTTTGTAAAAAAAAATCATCAAAATTTATAATATTTTAAAGAAAAAACCAAAAAATTAAATAAAACACGTAAAAGGAAAAGTAAATAAAAATACTATTTCAATATATTTGAAAAAAATCAAAAATCAAAATTAAAAATTAACTTTTTAATTATTATTATTAGATTTTTCTTTTTTCTTTTGTCTTTTAAAAATATCATTTCTAAAGATTAAAAAATATATCAATTATATTTGAAAAAAAATAAAATAAACACACACATCTGGAAAACATAACAAAATTTAAAAAGATAGAAATTTAATTTTAAAAACAAAATATATAATTATAGGGGAGAAAACAAAAACAATTAAACTTAATCTTAAAAAATATTTGTTTTCAACCATTCAATAACTAAATAGAAATTTAAAACAACATTTAAATTTAAATCAAAATTATAAAAGTATATATTATGGCCATGATGATTGATATCCATTAAGACTTTTAAAGCTTATTAAAAGTAAAAGATTATATATATACATGATATTTTGTAAACAATATTTAAATTTAAATCAAAATTATAAAAGTATATATTATGGCCATGATGATTGATATTCATTAAGACTTTTAAAGTTTATTAGACTTTAAGAAAGTAAGAAATTATATATACACATGATATTTTGTATTGTTTACAATGGTGGAGGGGTGTTGACTTTTATTATTTAGGAAGTAGATGGGCGATGCTCATTGCACTTCCATCCCTATGAATAATACATGTATAATATGACCGGTTTGTAATTTATTTTGTTTATAATTATTTATCATCTTTTTCTTTAATTTTAAATTTTATAATTAGTTTAATTATATATATATATATATATATATATATATATATATATATATATATTTTTTTTTTTCAATTAAATGCTTATAAAGTTTTCAAATGTTTTTAGTTTTTAGTTAATTTTATTTTTAATATTGAATTTTTGTTTGTTTGTATTTTTAATATATTTATTTGAATTATTCTTGATATATATATATATTTTTAAATGATAATGATAAAGTTTTATTTTCGGGTTTGGAGTATGCTTTAAAACTGATTTTTCTTAGCTAAGAGCTCGTCTTTCTCGTATGTACGGAAATAGGTTAACAACCCAAAATCCAAAGGCATCTGGCAGGAGTGAAAGTCCGCCCCCTTACGAGCCACCAACGGGTTATTCCAAGTGGTGTGGTTGTCCTTGATTAACAGTGATGAGTTAGCCTACATTCGCTGTTACAACGTGAGATAGTTGTCCTCACCACTAGTTTGAAAACTGAGATATGATAGGTTTTCCCACGCGTGAAAAAAAAAGTTTTATTTTTAATTAATTTTAATATTTTCTATTTTTTTAAATATTAAATGTCTCAATAGATTTATAATATAAAAAATTTGTAAATTTATCGTAACTTTTATTTTTCAACAATTGTTTTAATTTTTTGTTTTTAAATTTGTGATTAAAATTTGATTTTTTTCAAAGTCAAACTAGAGGAGTTTTTTTAAAAATATAATAAGAATATTTTTCATGAGTATCTTAAAATATAAAAATTATGATTTTAATATTTCATCTAAGAAAATGAAATCAAGGAATGTATTTTTTAATATTTATTGATCAAGAACTACAATCATGACATACAAAATTATAACTGGACTCTCTATAAATGCTACTCAACAAGAGGATAACAATTTTGGTTAAGGTTCATCAATTGACCTCTCAAAATAAATGAAGAATGTTAGATAATGGAAAATGACACCAGAGGAAAATAAAATGGTGTATTTATGGTATGTCAAAGTCATATGAAGCAACACTATAGAACATGTATATTTGCATTCTGCTAAGTTTGAACATACGTGCAAGAAAATTATTAGAGCCTTGACTTGGTATGAGACATATGTTTGGTGCTAGGAACATATATTGTTTATACTCTTGTAAAACATGCCAAGATGTATAACAAAATTATATATTGTTTCAAAAATAACAATTATAACATAGAAGAAGGTTTTGCAGAAATATGTGCATATATCATACAAGATATTGAGGAAGGAATTGTAAGTTTTTTTATTCTTATTTATGTATTATATATTATTGTAAATATCATTATAATTTTTTAAAACTTATTTATCATTGAAAAGTTTTATTTTATTTTTAGAGGATTTTTCTATGTGACTTTCAAATATGTTGGAGGGGATTTATTGTACATAGAAAGATATTATGGAAGTTATTAACTATTTCATTCTAATATTAAGGTAGAAGAAGTAAGAAGAAAAATCAAAGAGCAATGGGAGTTGAAGTTACAAGAGTAGGTGCACATGATCAAGAAAAAGGAAATACAAGTCATCAATCTAATAAGATTAGAAAAGTGACGTTTAACCAAATGGAAACTCAAAATGAAAATTATGTCATCATACGTGAGAATGAGGTTACCACTGTTATTAAAAAGAGAAAGAAACATCGAAAACATAATAGAAGTATTCCCAAGGATGACTGTATTCCCATTAATTATGAATATATTGTTGATTTAGAAGAAACTCCTTGAAATGATAAGAGGAGGAAATCAATTATCGTTAATAAATATGAATAAACCATGACTAACTTTGAATATCATAGTTCAAGTTCTGATGGCAGTAGGGAAATCCTAACACCAGGTATTGATCTATAGAATAGTATTATCAACCCAAAACAAAATGCCATTCAAAATTAACCGGGAAGAACAAGTTGGTTTATGTGTGCCATACATTTTATTTGAGTGAAAAGTAGCTTTATAGACCCATATAAGGGCAAGTTAAAAACCAAATTAGTAATCCACATCACCTATAGTCTCATAACCTTAAAACATTTATTATGTAAAATTCATATGCCCATGTGGTTGACAACGTGGTTCTTGTTGATTCAATGGAGGTCTTCAACAAGGATGCATTTGATAGATCATTTTTTTTTCACTATAAATATTATCTGATTGGAGGAAAACATTATGTAGAAGCTAGAAGATAATTGGTGCAAGAATATCTCAATAACATTATTTTTGAATTTAAGTGAAATGTATCATTTACGTTGGTTTAATGAATGTGGAAACAAAGTTATTGGCATGCAATTATAACATGGATAATGAATATAGCATGTCTATGAGTTTCAATCATAGGTTTAGATTTATTCACATTGAATTTCAAGAAGAACGTGATGGAGATAGATCAAAGGCTAACGAAAACTTTCAAAAGAAATGTATGGAAATAGGTTTCCCAATTAATGAGGAAAACACAAAAGGAAAAAAACACAAAGTAAGTGATGCATTTAAAGTTGTGGATAATTTTTTCTAATTGGTATAAAAAAGTATGGAGACATGAGTTTTGATAGAAGATATCTTCAACATGTGGAAGAATATTGGTATAAACAATTAGAAAGTTAAAAGATTTCAAAATAGCTAACTTATAATACCAATAAGATATCCTCAAATCAAGAATCTTCTAGAAGATATGACTATCACACCTCAGAAAACAATGCAAGGGATGAAGGTTGAAAAGATGATCAAAGTAATATTATCTTGTATAAGGTCAAGTGAACTATCAATAAAATAAATATATGATGAATTTCAAAAATAAGTTCGTTGAATTATGTTTATTTATGTTTGGATTACAAATTTAATTTTTCATATCTCTCTCTCTCTCTCTCTCTCTCTCTCTCTCTCTCTCTATATATATATATATATATATCATTCTTTATTTTATTTATTTAATCATAAGATTTTGTAATCACAAGATTTATATGAGAATACAAGAGAAACTAGTTAAAATGTTGAATAAAAAGAGTTAGGGTGATGTTAAATACAACTACCTAGACTCAAGTTCTATAACAACATTCAAATAGTTTTATGTCACATTAAAAAAGGTATGTTGATTTCTTACATTCATTTTATTTATTTCTAAACTACTTTTACTATATTACTTATAGATATATTTGTTTATTTCAATAGAGATGTCAAAGAGTAATTCAAAAATCTACATTTGAAAGACAAAAAAACCAACATCTTCAAAATGTTCAACTTGATTACACTCTTGATCACTACATTTAGAATGCGCTCAACACTATCCAATATCAGGGAATATTAGGCGATTGTGAAAATATTACATATCTTGTTCTTGGAAAATGCTCCCTAATTATTGTAGATATCCCTCATGATTTCAATATCCAAAAAATTAGAGATGATAGTCACCTTTATACTTACAAAGCCTCTGATAAATTAGCTATGGGATTTGTAGAAGTCACAATATCTCAACTTTGGATATTGATGAATTTTCATTCAGACACATAATTAAGATTTGTATTATCAAGCTTTAAGAACAAAGTGAACTAAAAAATAGCTTTTCTGGTAAGTCATTGAAATTGTGTGTTTAGTGATCAAAATTAAAAATAAATTTATTTATGCACAAGTTGATTAAATTTTTACTATTTCATATTACAAGAAAAAACCAAATACTATTATTTCTAGTAGTGACATATTTATGAGCAATACTAAGATGATGCATTTTGTATGCTCTACAAAAGATAATACTTATGAATATATTATTATGGAAGGAAACATTATCAAGTGTTGGTTTAGAATGTTGTGTAAAAAAACTAACATTTGAGAAAAAGAAGTGAAAGGAGAGATTCCAAATATTTATTGAAAGCCACAAGCATTGATTAATTATATTATAGATGCATTTTTAAAAGAATGAGAGTAGGTTTTGGATTTGTTTGAGGTTCAAGTAAGATTTATGATATTGAATCAAATTTCAATATTTATCATTTTTAAATTTATATATGTTTATACTAATTTACTTAATTATTTATTTTGTATTTGATGTTAGGTACAACACTAGTAGGCTACCTATAAAAAGGAAGAAATTGCATAGCCATTGAAAACCACCCACTATAATGCAATATTATTCAACAAATAATTCATGTTCTTAAAGTTCTTCCATATGAAATGTAAGGAGTCGATTTGCAAAAATGCATTTTTAGTGAATCAAGTGTATCATAAATGTCAAAGGAACCTTGACCACTGTTAGATGGAGTGCTTGGAAATGAACATGTTGGGGGACTTGCGGACATCAAAGATCTAATGGAAGAGAAAAATGAACCAACAAAAGCATAGAATATCATGAAAGAAAATGATGATGAGGGTCTTGAGGATAAATAATTTGGCATATATGACATTGTTGACTAATTTTAAGTTGTGTTTGAAAAACAAGCTCAAATTTACAAATTGTTAATAAGCTATACTTGTAATGTTTTTAATTTGAGATTTTATTATAAGAATAAATATTAATTTATTGTTGTTTTATGATTAATAGTTTCATAAATCTATCTTAACTTTGGATCTACCAGTGTCGAGAGAGATCAATTCCCTTAAAATCCAAATCTCCTTCTGAGTACAAAACTTGAGGAAAGGTTTGCACCTCGAGAGATTTGATTCCTCTTGGCTTTTGGTAGATTCAGACCGAAGAAGGATCTATGTTGGTTTTGAGCAACACAATTATTATTTTCTCTTATTGTTGGGCCTCTGTTTTGTCTTATTTTTACTCATGCTATTGTTGGTTAAATGATTATTATTGCAAGTATTCGTTGCTTCACTTGTTTTAACAAGATTAAAACATTATTAATAAAAGTTTGTCTGTTGCAGGTTTAAAATTGATTTGATCATGCTTTTATACAAGCTATGGATCTGCATTTACCTGCTTGTACCATGCAACGGATTCTTGCAATATTGCAGGCATGTTCAAGTGTAGGCATGTTCAGTGCAGGCAAGTTTTTATGGCTTCCTGCACTCTAAAGAGTTCCTGGACTACACTCACGTTCCTACATTGGAGTCAAAGATTGCGTAGACTACTCAAATATAGACAACATTACTTGGCTGACAGTTTGAATAACAGGGAACCAATAACATGTTGAAGAATTGGAAGCCTTTCTAGTGGTTAGACTATTGAATTTATTTTATTCAGTATCATCAGTGAAATCACAATGAGATATAAGTATGGTTGATTTCATACACCTCCATCCATTTATGACTATGATATGAGCATTGGAAATTACCGCTATCCTGGCACAATAGTCAAAATCACCACCTTTTGTGGCAATAGTTGGTGCAATAAGTGATATGGAAAGGCATTTGCCCAAGAGCATCATCGTTCTTCAGAGGCTTCAAATCTGAGTGATGATATAAACAACTGGAACAAGTCATTTTAGGCTACAATTGAAGAATGCTTGGTGTAATTGGCAAAATGGATTGGTGATGGTGGTCCAATTCTGGACATGATGGTTGTCACGTTAGAGAATATTTCTACTGCCACTATTGTAGCTATCATAATAAGGCTTTTCCAGAGGCTTTGTTTCATTAGCTATTGCAAGGTGCATCTAGATCTTGAAACAAGGGTTAGAGCACATCAGACTTTTACGGTAGTCCTTGTGCCATCTTTTATGACTGCTCGATCAGGGTCCCATTCACCAGATTCACCAAGAGCACACGGCTTGAAGAGAAAATTTTCAAGAAATGCTTTAGTGGCTTTACTGTTCTCTTGTGTTAAGAGTTCAAGTCACAATACACTAATTCTAAGTTTCCAGCTTACATTGACATTGAGGAGTGTTAGAGCCTAGATTTGTCTTAGGCTAAAAAGACAAGGTTCTAGGTCCACATCAAACCACGCTCAGCCTCGTAGCTAGCCCTACGAGGACAGCAGAGGGCTCTCTCCGGGTCTATCTCGGCAAAAGATGTCAATAGGGCCTGAGATGACCTATAATGAATACTTATTTTAGGCTAGTAAATAAATATGAAAGAAATATTTGATTTTTAGGCTGGGTTTTCTGGGCTGTATGGGACGAAGGAACAACATGAGCAGAGAAGTTAAATCAAAGACACAGATTATCTCATGAGGCAAGATAGGCAAGAGGTTTAGCATCGAATTTGAAATACTATGGAGTGGGTAGACTGTTAAGAGGTTGACAAGGGCATAATAGATGAATCCTTATCAAACAGAAGAAAACATTAAACATGAACACTTTCCCAAGGCAGAGCAATAACCTGGATTCTACCTTTCTTACTTAAAAGCATTTAGCTAGCAATTATTATGAATGAACGGTAAAACATAACAGGGTACATATGAAACAGAGAGAAAGACATATGCTAAAGTCATTACCACATGAATCTCATGAAACAGAGCTGTATCATTTCATTAATCCTCAGCCAAAACTGTACAGTGAAAGCTCTGAGTTTTTCTCCCACACGTTTTTTAGAACTCAGGCCCTTCCAATGTTTTTGTTTTTAATAATAAATAAACTCAGAGATGTCATAACAAATTGATGAAAAATAGGGCGCTGTTTAACATCATTCTAATAAGAGCCAACTATCTGTTCTGAAGAGGGAGCACCGTACAATATGAAATATATTTATGACCAATGAAGAGGTGGCATCTGTAGATGTAAATCCCTTTGAATTGCAACTGAAGTCAGAAATAGACTATCCACTCCTATTTCTCTGCTGTGGTAGGTATTTTTCGTTTAATTTGGCATGCTTTGACTTGGCAATTTGCATTTGTTATTTAAATAAAAGTTAACCTTTAATAAAAATAGCGTTTTGAATGGAGATTTCGCCTTTGATGACGGGAAAAACGTATTGCAAAAATGAAGGCTTTAAAGTGCTGCTCTAAACAGGGCAACCAATCTGCTCCCGAACCAAATTAAAGACTCCGAACCAAGATACCGTTTATTTGCCAGCAAACTTGCCCATCATCTTAGCAATGACAGGTGCAATCTTTGGATTTGCTTGATACTTTTCCAAGTTAGCAGGCTTCTTCATCATATCTTGAAGCGCTGTCATTACATCTGGATCACTGAATGCAGCGATCAGCTCTGGATCATTCAAGATTTTACTCATATCAACATCACCAGGCATTCCTCCTGGGAAGCCACCAGTATCCCTCATGATTTACACATGGAGGTTTTCTCTTGCTTTTTGCTTTTTCATATGCTGCCTAAGCTTCAGCACGTTTGCGTTGCCTTTCACGTTCTTTCTTTCTCTCATCTTTTTCCCTACGTAGGCGCTCATACTTCCTATGATGATCTTCAATTTTATGCACATTTGGTTCAACCTTCTTCAGAACAGCTGATATTTCCTCATCATAATCCAGTCTTGAAGCAAGGTGAAGGTCCTTGGCCGCCTCTTCCTAGTGACCAAGCATTGCTCTTGCCATGCCTCGCCATTTGTAACCTTTTGCAGAGTCTGGATTTATCTTGATAGCAGCATTAGTATCCCGAATGGTAGCATTAGGTTTCTTCATCTTCACTAACACACTAGCTCTAGTAGCATAAATGATCGCGGATGTGGGATTGCACTCAATAGCCTCTGTGAGATGATTTACAGCCTTACAAATTCATTTGGAGCAAAGAATTTGAGGTTTTTAATAGAGCAGAGGCGAAAATTTTTGTTCCAGCTCTGTGCGTCGCGCACTCTACCCAGTGCACCGCGCCAGTGTATATTTGCACTGTGTAAAAGCGCCCAATGCACCGCGACACTGCCCAACATGCCGCGCAGGAAAACTCAAGCACATTTTTTGCCCAGTTTACCTCTAATCACTGATTTTGCTCCAGATTCATTTGTCTCCGCCATTATCTTGAGTGCATACTCCTTATTTGCTTTCCCCAATCTAAACCACATCAACTAGATCATTGTCACCAAATGCTCCTTCAACTTCTGCATTTGCAAGAGATGGGTCTTCCCATGTTTGTGGAAGCAATCCATAGTTCCAATTCATGTTATATGGGTAATATCGAAGTTTTCCCTTTTTAGTGTTTTGCTTGATTGGAAATTTGCCCTTTTTGTAATAAAATGTATCTTCAGTTGCAACTTCTATTTTTGCACCTGTTTCCTTTGGTATTTTAGCCACAAAATTGATAACCCCATCTCCTAATTGCAATGAAATATCATGCCAAGGTGATATCTTCTTCCCAGTGTTCTCAAAAGAAGAAAACTCTGTAATCCAGAGTTTGTGGCTTATTCTCTCAACTCTGCTTTGGGCATTTTATATCATCGTTTTTCTGATTAACTGAATGATGGATTTCTGTTTGTCTTACAGGATATAGAGCTGCTGAAGCCGAAACAAGGCTACCATTGAAGAGCTGTAGAACTTGAAACATTTTGACATATTTATTACAAAAACACATTTGATGATTTCTTCTTCAAAACCAGGGTTTTGAAGAAGAATCAATCTCGCATTATTGACAATGAAAATCCTGAAATAACTACTTACTGCAGACATCCTCATGGCCTGCGAGCATTATTCGACACCCTAGACCTATGATTCTTGTTTGACTAACCCAGCAGGTACAAACATGAGGGAAACCAAGCCCTTCCGTCAGTCAATGGCATGCTCCCTAGCGAAATGCAATTGAGTGAAACGAGCGAGACGCATAAAGATGAAATGCAAAAAGAGTTTTTGATCTCTGACGGAGGACTGACCAGACCAACTCTAACATTGGCTCCAATGGGGATGGTAGCTCCCTGGAGGTGCCAAGAATGGCAGATCTTTGGGAGAGCAGACAGTGCCTTCGTCCATTGGGCTATGGAATCATTATTTCGACCAACAACATGACTCAATTTATTGACTGGAAATTCGACTCAAACTAACTTGATGCAAACTGAAATGACTGAACCAAAAAAAAAAAAAAAACTTTAACATACCCAAAATACTAAGACCTGAACTTAAAACTTAAAGCTTGGTGGTAGTACATGACCACCTGTGTTTCTTACAAGACAATCTATGATCAAACTATATCAAAATGCCAATGTAACCAATCAAGCAGATGCCTTGCTGACTGATTCTCCTGATCAGATCTTCTGGTCAACAGTAGATACTGGTAACTGGGCATCCAAAAACATAGTTGACCATGATCTCCTTCATCACTGAATACTGCAATAATCACCTTCACTGCTGACTGCAACATATTTTCCATTGGATCATGAAAAACATGAAGATTTACCTCCTGCTGAGGAAACAAGATGTCTTTTTCTTTTAATTCTGATCTTCCTTCATAATATACTTCAGTAAAAGTATGTTCCTGGTCCTCAAATAATTCCGAACAAGTAGATGAGCATTTTTCCTCTTCAAAGAACATTTCAAAACATGAAACATAGGAAGAAGAATCTGAAATGGAATCCTGAATGGTCTGATCTTCTGTAGTCTGAATATATTTTAGGTTACCTTCATATGATATGGCAGCCAGATTCTCATTACATTCATCAATCAAGAGAAAGGAAACTTCAGATGTTTCGTGAAACCCAACACTAACATTTCTATCATCTACCATAAATTCATCCAGAGAAACCTTTTCACTTACTTGAACAAAATTCTCATCTTGTTGTTCATGAACTGACTGAATTACCTCTTTATGAAGACTTTGTTCTGATGACATGAGAACGTTTGGATCCGTAACTTTGCCTTCTTTATTCCAGCTAATTTCAGCAGCAGAGTTCTCCTTCGTGAGATTCAGCACAAGGTATTCTTAGTCATCACAATCTGAATCTAGATCTGAAATGGCTGACTTAACGTTATCACTTTCTGATTTCGAAACTTGACTTCCCTGCATGCTATTTTTTTTCTATGGACATATCTGAAATGACACTTTCTCTTTCCTCACTTTCAGCCCTATGGAACTTTTCAACCCATTGATCTATAAAGCTACTTACAAGACTGTCATCATTTTCAGAAGAGGAAGAAGTTCCACCATCACCTTCTTGACCATGTGCACACTGCAGATCTACGTTAACTGGAGCTGTAACATGACCGTTCAAGAGTTGATCTATCTCATCTTCAGATAGAGGAGATAATACTTTTTGTTTTCTTTTGCTCAAACAGTGATTGTCTTCATTAATTTCAAGTGAAGGAGTGTACAAATTTTCCTCATACTGCTGATCTATTTCATGTAATTCCTGTTGACTATCAAGATGCAAAACTCCTTCATCTTCCACTGGACTAAGATCTTGATCCTACTGCAAATTTTCATGATCATCTTTATGGGACTCCTCTAGGTTCTCTTCATGTTGCTGAAATGGATTCTCGTACAAGGCTTCCATGATCTCATCATCCATGAAGTCATCATCTTCATAATATTTCTCAAGGCTTTCAATAAAACTATGAACATGGCTACAACAGTCCTGAACTAAAGCCAAGGATGGATATGATTCTTTATACCTTTCAAAGAATATTGCATGAAAATCTTTTAAACAATAAATAGAAGCAGGTGGCAAACTTTCATACCAAGATTGGGCTTCGTCTTCCAGAGTAGCCATAAACATTTTCATCAAACAGTCTTCAGGAAAAGTGATCTTTAATTTATGCACATGAATGTGAAATTTCACCAGATGAAGAGCAGCGTCATTACCTTCCACATTTCTGAACATAGGCAAATTCTTTGACCAATCTACCTTGGGCATTTTATTTGGAAAACCTGGGATGTGATCTCGGCTCATGGGAGCGTATCTTCTTGCAACCCGATCCATCTTGAAAACCTTAAAGCTACTGATCTCTCTGCAGTGGAGTCACCATGAAGCATTGATTTCTGGATTTTTCAGTGAATGGAGTCACCAGGTGAATGATTTCAGCCTTCTTATGTCTGATCATTGTCCACCATCAACCATCAGATCTGCACTTGATACATGTACTGGGGCAAGACAAGTTAGATGTCACGTTTACAAGCTAGACCGGAGATTGACTGAAGCAGCGTTTATCTACTTGCGCTAATGCAAAGAAAAAGCGTTTCGAAGGCTACCTGGCATAACTTCAGGCTCCGTCTGTAGCTTATAAAACAAATGACATCAACAAGCAAACCATTTTCTTCCCCAGTGGAGTCGCCACTATTTTAGAGCCTAGATTTGTCTCAGGCTGAAAAGACAAGGTTCTAGGTCCACATCAAACCATGCTCAGCCTCGTAGCTAGCCCTACGAGGACAGGAGAGGGCTCTCTCCGGGTCTATCTCGGAAAAAGATGTCAATAGGGCCTGAGATGACCTATAATGAATACTGATTTTAGGCTAGTAAATAAATATGAAAGAAATATTTGATTTTTAGGCTGGGTTTTCTGGGCTGTATGGGACCAAGGAACAACATGAGCAGAGAAGTTAAATCAAAGACATAGATTATCTCATGAGGCAAGATAGGCAAGAGGTTTAACATCGAATTTGAAATACTATGGAGTGGGTAGACTGTTAAGAGGTTGACAAGGGCATAATAGATGAATCCTTATCAAACAGAAGAAAACATTAAACATGAACACTTTCCCAAGGTAGAGCAATAACCTGGATTATACCTTTCTTACTTAAAAGCATTTAGCTAGCAATGATTATGAATGAATGGTAAAACATAACAGGGTACATATGAAACAGAGAGAAAGACATATGCTAAAGTCATTACCACATGAATCTCATGAAACAGAGTTGTATCATTTCATTAATCCTCAGCCAAAACTGTACAGTGAAAGCTCTGAGTTTTTCTCCCACATGTTTTTCAGAACTCAGGCCCTTCCAATGTTTTTGTTTTTAATAATAAATAAACTCAGAGATGTCATAACAAATTGATGAAAAATAGGGCGCTGTTTAACATCATTCTAATAAGAGCCAACTATCTGTTATGAAGAGGGAGCATCGTACAATATGAAATATATTTATGACCAATGAAGAGGTGGCATCTGTAGATGTAAATCCCTTTGAATTGCAACTGAAGTCAGAAATAGACTATCCACTCCTATTTCTCTGCTGTGGTAGGTATTTTTCATTTAATTTGGCGTGCTTTGACTTGGCAATTTGCATTTGTTATTTAAATAAAAGTTAACCTTTAATAAAAATAGCGTTTTGAATGGAGATTTTGCCTTTGATGACGGGAAAAACGTATTGCAAAAACGAAGGCTTTAAAGTGCCGCTCTAAACAGGGCAACCAATCTGCTTCCGAACCAAATTAAAGACTCCGAACCAAGATATCGTTTATTTGCCAGCAAACTTGCCCATCATCTTAGCAATGACAGGTGAAATCTTTGGATTTGCTTGATACTTTTCCAAGTTAGCAGGCTTCTTCATCATATCTTGAAGTGCTGTCATTACATCTAGATCACTGAATGCAGCCATCAGCTCTGGATCATTCAAGATTTTACTCATATCAACATCACCAGGCATTCCACCTGGGAAGCCACCGGTAGCCCCTCATGATTTGCGCGTGGAGGTTTTCTCTTGCTTTTTGCTTTTTCATATGCCACCTAAGCTTCAGCACGTCTGCGTTGCCTTTCACGTTCTTTCTTTCTCTCATCTTTTTCCCTACGTAGGTGCTCATACTTCCTATGATGATCTTCAATTTTATGCACATTTGGTTCAACCTTCTTTAGAACAGCTAATATTTCCTCATCATAATCCAGTCTTGAAGCAAGGTGAAGGTCCTTGGTCACCTCTTCCCAGTGACCAAGCATTGCTCTTGCCATGCCTCGCCATTTGTAACCTTTTGTAGAGTCTGGATTTATCTTGATAGCAGCATTAGTATCCCGAATGGCAGCATTAGGTTTCTTCATCTTCACCAACACACTAGCTCTAGTAGCATAAATGATCGCGGATGTGGGATTGCACTCAATAGCCTCTGTGAGATGATTTACAGCCTTACAAATTCATTTGGAGAAAAGAATTTGAGTTTTTTAATAGAGCAGAGGCGAAAATTTTTGTTCCAGCTCTGTGTGTCGCGCACTCTGCCCAGTGCGCCGCGCCTGGTGAGTGCGCCGCGCTAGTGTATATTTGCACTATGTAAAAGCGCCCAATGCGCCGCGACACTGCCCAACGCGCCGTGTAGGCAAACTCAAGCACATTTTTTGCCCAGTTTACCTCTAATCACTGATTTTGCTCCAGATTCATTTGTCTCCGCCATTATCTTGAGTGCATACTCCTTATTTGCTTTCCCCAATCTAAACCACATCAACTGGATCATTGTCACCAAATGCTCTTTCAACTTCTGCATTTGCAAGAGATGGGTCTTCCCATGTTTGTGGAAGCAATCCATAGTTCCAATTCATGTTATATGGGTAATATCGAAGTTTCCCTTTTTAGTGTTTTGCTTGATTGGAAATTTGCCCTTTTTGTAATAAAATGTATCTTCAGTTGCAACTTCTATTTTTGCACCTGTTTCCTTTGGTATTTTAGCTACAAAATTGATAACCCCATCTCCTAAAATACATATCATGCCAAGGTGATATCTTCTTCCCAGTGTTCTCAAAAGAAGAAAACTCTGTAATCTAGAGTTTGTGGCTTATTCTCTCAACTCTGCTTTGGGCATTTTATATCATCGTTTTTCTGATTAACTGAATGATGGATTTCTGTTTGTCTTACAGGATATAGAGCTGCTGAAGCCGAAACAGGGCTACCATTGAAGAGCTGTAGAACTTGAAAAATTTTGACATCTTTATTACAAAAACACATTTGATGATTTCTTCTTCAAAACCAGGGTTTTGAAGAAGAATCAATCTCGCATTATTGACAATGACAATCCTGAAATGACTACTTAATGAAGACATCCTCATGGCATGCGGGCATTATTCGACACCCTAGACCTATGATTCTTGTTTGACCAACCCAGTAGGTACAAACATGAGGGAAACCAAGCCCTTCCATCAGTCAATGGCATGCTCCCTAGCGAAATCCAATTGAGTGAAACGAGCAAGACACATAAAGATGAAATGCAAAAAGAGTTTTTGATCTCTGACGGAGGACTGACCAGACCGACTCTAACAAGGAGCATTGCCCTTGATCAAGATTGTTAATTACAACCATGTCACCGCAAGAAATCAGTTCTAGAGAAGGTTGAATCGGTTTTGCTTACAATTAGGTTCCATAGCTTGATTTGCAGGGTAGGTGAAAAATGAAAGCAGCAGTGCCTTTCGTAGATGTCGTTACAACAATGTCAGATTCTAGCATCCCATTGACTACTATTGAGTGGAGGAAATTGATTAGTTAAATCGCACTTTCTAGCAACATCATCATTCCCAGGAAAGAAGAACGATTTACCAGAATCGATTCCTATTTCGACATTTAGTTACAAACCTAATTTTATTCCTGGAAAATTGTTAAGATTCACAATCTGCCCCTCTTATATTTTGATTGGCTGTTAAAAGCCCCAATTTGTAATTCAATGCCTATATAAGTTTAAGAGACTGCCTGGAGTGGGAAATTAATAGATCAGTCGATAGATATACACGCATAGAGACAGGGACACACACAGGCACAGAAGGAATGCGTGGAAGGGAGGAGTCGGTCCCAATGTAGCATCACACAATTATAACTTGTGGATCGCTCCTCTTATTTGCTGGAGTTAAGTGTTGCCTCATGATGTAAAGACTGAGTTTTCAAGAATTAATTAAAAGCATTTCTAGCCATGATCTGTTTATTTGTTTGTTGCATCTAATGATTTTAATTCCTGTGTGAACTAGGTTACTAATAGAGGGTGTGAGCTGTCTGGGTTGGCCACCAGACCAGCTCGACACCACTCTTCATATTTTTAGATTAAATTATATTTAAATTATTTGCTGTGTGAAATTCTTATCATAGGATTTAATTACCTTCAGTCTCTTTCCTCCTCCAAACTGATGTTATTTAATTTGTTGTAATGTTTTCCTTTCGACTGCAAGATTGATTTGGTTTTCTGCATTAGAAATTGTTCTTGCACCCGAAATCTTTCTTTATATCAAATAAGGATTGCGTCCCTTCAGAACATCTGAATTTACAAGATCGGCTTATGCATTGACACTCTGCCTTTATGAGCTGTAATGTGCAACTTGAATCCTTTGAATTGATTTAGATCTGTTTAATTTATATTCCAGAACCTGAAGATCAATTTAAGTGTTTATGGTTTCAGGGTATTAACGCACTCATTCAGTCTATGCTTACAAGAAACCATATATTACTCAGAAGCAGAGATCACATATATATTTCTGTCATGATTCTTGCAAAGCTGACATTTATGAAAATGAAACTGCCTCATGTTTAAAAGTTTATTTTCCATTGTAGTTCTGGACAAGTTTACAAGATTTATTTCTAGGGACAAGGAAGGCGAGAGAATCTATATTGAATCCATTTCTTTCATAAGTTTTACACAGTAAATATTGCCAATGCTTTTAGGTTAATTTTACACAGAGGTAGATGCAGTAGAATTAGTGCAGGCAGAATGGTTTTTGAATTGCTCTTGAATTTATTCTAGCATTTACAGTCTTTTTGATATTGTGCCAACATGCTTGGTTTCCAGTTCTGATTTCCCTTCTGTTTGCTCGTACTTAGAATTTCCTTTCGCATTGTTAAATAGTACATGATTTCCTTTTATTTCCGTATGCTTTTGATTGCCTGGATTGATGTTTTCTCAAGTTCCCTTTTAAGTGCAGGATTTCATTTATTATGCAAGTTGGACTAGAATTTGTTTTACAAGTTACTAGGGACTCTCTTTGGAATTTCCAGTGCTGCGTCTCGAAGTTCATGAACTTTTCGGATTGACAACTTAAATGTTGGTACATTTATAAGCCCTATACTGCACCAAAAACTTATTTCATAGTTAATATTGAATTTTTTATTATTTATGATTCACATTCTCCACATTAAAATGTTAATACATGCCCCCTCATATTCAGAAATAGAAAATCTCTCTCTCTCTCTCTCTCTCTCTCTCTCTCTCTCTCTCTCTCTCTATATATATATATATATATATATATATATATATATTTGAGGAAATATCTCGGAAGATCCACCCAAATGGATCACATCCTACTGGATCATTAGCAGAGCCTAACCTTAAGGGCATCGAGGATAATTGTCCCCATGACCTCCCAGTAAGCGAGGTGCTTTAGTGATGGAAAATCAACCAATTAAATTAACCCCGGGGTTCTCTCTCTCTGTATACTTATATATAAAGATAAAAATATTTTTGTTATATATATATATATATATATATATATAGCTCATATTAAATATTAATGGAATAATAATTCTCTCACTCTTTCTCTCTTTATATATGTTTGATTTTAAAATATTTTGCTCAACATGCATATTGAAATATTTGATTTATAACCCACTTTAAACTTTTATTTGTTATTAATATTTTTAAAATATTATATATAAAATCCATATTAAGAGTGAAGTAAATTACACATCTCCCTAGTAATTGAAAGTGAAAATACAAGAAAAATTTCATTTTAAATTATTTTAATTTTCTATATATAAACGGGGATTTGTTCATAATCTAGAGATTGCTTCCAAACACTATCCCGATAGTAAATATATATGGAGTCTAGAAGAGACTGATATATATTGATATAAACATAGATCCCTGCATATGAAGTGTACTTCTCTCTTTTGGTAGCCTCTGATACTTTGACAAAGTTGTTGATGACATTATCCATTCCTTCAAAGGCTTCCTCCTCCCAATATTCTTTGGGGAGAGAAAAGAGACGGACCCACATTGGGACTGCAAGGAAATTCTCCTTCTCTAGATTATATTGTTTTGTCCAGAATCACATGAAGAGCCCCACATTGTTGAAAAAATATGGCCCTCCTTCAAAAATCCTTGATCTATCATTTAAGTTAGAGAAAATGAATGTAAAAAAAATGCTTGCCCCCCTAACACTAATTCTATTTGACCGTTAGGGTTCCATTTATTCCAGATCCACCGAATCAGAGCTTGTTCAGAGGGCCATAATCTAATAAATTTGTAGATCATAGTATGATATTGCATATATTTTAGATATATTTTATGTTTACTAGATTTATCCTTGTATTTTGGATCTTGCATTTCTTTTGGAAAGCAACGGCATGGATTTCTAGCTTTCGATGATGCACCCAATGAAGGTTTTGTTGTGAACCTAGAAACTGCACTTCATCCAGCTTCCCTATGAAAAGTATGTTAAAGATTAGGATATTGATGGGGAATACTAGTAGATCTAGACTCATTATGAATTCCTGAAACAATCTGGGTAAAAGAGGAGGTAGAGCCCCCTCTCGTGGAGCCAAGCATAGACAACTATGTTGAAGAAACCCTAGAATCTCCAGAGCAGAGCCAAAAACTCTGTCAATACCTTACTAATTAGTGACGAAATTACATATCTCCCTCATACTAAAAAGTAAATTAACTTTTTTTTTTTTTTTTTTTTACTTTCAATTATTTTATCTGTGTAGTTTGTGTAAAATGAATGTGGAAATTGAAGTATTTTACTTATGGCCAACATAATTTTTTTTGTTATTAATATTTTTTTTATTTGTTAATGTAGGTATTATTTTTTTATTTTTAAATGAAACATTAGCTCACAACATCTCCCTCATATTGTAGAGTGCTTCTCACCGTAATTAATATTACTATTATACTATTTTTACTTTAGTTTTTATGTGAATCATTACATAGGAGGGATTTAAATATGATCATATTTTAACATAAAATATATAAAAATGAATCTACCTTAACCGCTAATTCTTTGTTTTGCTACATAGTATATACTAAAGGAGCCGAGGGGATGAGAGCGGGGAGAGCTCTGAGAAGCGAAACCTAGGGTTCTGGCAATTTCCTGCTACGGCAGGTCTGTAGCGCAGAGGATTCTTGGATCGCAACACGACAAGGCGGAGACACAGCAGGCAGGGGTCTTGACCGGTGGTCTAATGAGCCCCCACATAGGGGGAGGCGGGGCGCCTCCCCTAAGAAACGACAAGCCGCCAGAGAAACCAGAAGTTTCAAACAAGGAACCGGAAAATAATGATGAAGAACCCAGTCAAGGGCAGCAACAGCAGACAGAGAAAAATCAGCAAGACAAACCGAAAGCTAGTTCATCTACATGCAAGCAAGTAGCGGCTCAAAAACCAAAAGTGGAACTACCAAGTCATAGGATCAATGCCAGAATCCAATACATGAAAGATCATGCGCTCATAGGCAAGTTCATCGGCATATGGCCTAATGAAAGAGCGCTGAGAACTTGGATAAATGTAAAATGGCACCCAAAAGGACACATTACTTTGCATCTTGGGCCGAAAGGCTTCTTTACTGCGGTCTTCAACTGCCTGGAAGACAGGAACAGAGTTTTCGAAGGGGGGCCTTACTTCTTTAACTCTGCTGGGCTCTTTCTCAGAGAATGGACTGAACGCTTCAACCCGGACAAGGAGGATCTGAGTTGGGCGCCGGTATGGATCAGGTTGTACTCTTTACCCTTGGAATACTGGGAAGAGGAAACTCTAAAAGCAATAGGCTCAGCCCTGGGCGATTTTGTTAGAGTAGCAGAAGAAACAAGGACACAGAGATATACCTCATATGCAAGGATCTGCGTCTACATGGATCTGAAGCAACCTCTGCCTGATACGGTAAGTCTCTTCCACGAAGATGTAGAATGTAGCCAGCTAATTGATTATGAGCATGTTCCTTTTAGGTGCAGGAAGTGTCATGACCTAGGACATCTCTTTAGAGACTGCCCTCTAAATATCAAACCAAAAACCCAAGCGGCACAGGAAAACCCTCCTGATGATGGCTTCATTAAGGTGACAACTCGTAGAAGAGGAACAAAAAAACCAGTAGGCAAGACAGCTCCTGAAGATCCATCCAAGCCTTCAACTAGTAATAGCTTTGCAGTGTTAGAAAATGAGGACTTGCCAGATCCCAATAGCCCATCTTCTAATAAGAGAGAAAATGTAGCGGAGCAGGAAAACAGGGAAGGATCCAATCTAAAAGAAAAGGAAACGGAGACAGATCTAGAAGGTAATAGGCTCAAGACAACTTCAAAAACAGGGATCCACCCGGATATGGAAATAGATGATTCAATTTCAGGCATAGAAAGAGAGAAGGAAGCAGGCGGTAATGTTCAGGAACCACAAAGTATGGAGGAGGATACAGAATCCATAGATATTGGTGAGCTAGATATATTGGGTTTAGAACAAGCATGTAAAACAGGGAATTTCGACAAAATACCTGACAAACAAGTGGACAATCTAGTGGCAGTCCTCAATAAAGCTCAGAAAAAATACTCGTTAGGGGTTCAAATCGGCAGTCAGTGGGACGGGAAATTCATCACCAAGGACAGCAAAAAAAGGGGACGGAAAACCACCCTGGAGAGAACCATCAAGATAGGTGAGGTACTGGTGGAGTCAGGCAGATATGCTAAGCTCACCAAATATTTCAACATCAACCCCAAATCTTCTCAATGAAGTTAATCTCATGGAATATTAGAGGGCTTAACTGCCCAAGGAAAGGAAAACTCTTAAAAAACATGCTAATGGAAGAAAAACCAGAAATTCTTTTTTTACAGGAAACAAAATGCAGCTCAAAAGTCTTAGAAAAGATAGCAGTAAAGGCCTGGCCAGGAGGTACAGTAGCCGTTGTTGATGCTCAGGGAGCTTCTGGAGGACTTGCAGTGCTCTGGGACGCAAGAAAGATTCAACTAGCAAATATACATGCAAATAAGCATTTCATTCAAGCTACATTTCATATCAATGGGACAAATATTTACGGTCACATTTCTAATGTGTATTTTCCTCAAGAAACCCAGCAAAAATCCGAAGTCCTGGAGGTTTTAACGAATATTAATAAAGATAGGCAACATCCATTATGGATCGCAGGAGGGGATTATAATATGATTGCCTCAATGGAAGAAAAAAAGGGAGGACGTTGCAGCACGAACAGAGATGGAACTCTCTTGAAAGATTTCATACAGACCAACTGGCTTATTGACATTCCCACAAATAACGGCATTCACACCTGGAGCAACAAGAGGGCTTCTCCAATGCAGATAGCATCGCGTTTGGACCGGTTCCTAATTTCTGATAACGCAGTTCATGTTGGAGGGGAATTTACAGCTTCAATACTCCCTTTCTCTGGATCGGATCACTGGCCGATCGCCCTACAATGGAATCGACCTGGCTGTCATATAAAACGCCCCTTCCGATTTGAAAGTTTTTGGCTCTCCCATCCGGACTTTACGGATTTTGTCA
This sequence comes from Pinus tabuliformis, assembly GCA_031772625.1. Classification (NCBI taxonomy): domain Eukaryota; kingdom Viridiplantae; phylum Streptophyta; class Pinopsida; order Pinales; family Pinaceae; genus Pinus; species Pinus tabuliformis. Next base: position 287,308,965 of record CM062804.1, on the reverse strand, counting down.
AAGCCACTTGGTTAAAATGCAATCTTACAGAAAGTACAAAAATGTCCACGTTTCAAAGGAAGTTGAAATACCTCAAAGGCGAAATCAAAAAATGGAATCACTCTGTTTTTGGCAATATCTTTAAAGAAAAGGAAAAAATTAATCAAGAAATGAAAGTGATTCAGCAAAAAATAATCTCTGAAGGGCGCACGGAAGAACTCAGCAAGCAAGAGCAATCCTTAGAAAATCAACTCCTTGAGAGAGAATCACAGGAGGAAACCCTCTGGAGACAAAAATCGAGGGTCCGGTGGTTGAAGGAGGGTGAGAAGAACACAAAATTCTTCCACAAATCCACGGTGCAAAGGAGAATGATAAATCAAATTTCCAGGGTCACAACTGAGCAAGGCGACAAAATCGAAACTCATGAAGGCATAGAGCAAGTATTCCTTAACTACTTCAAGAAGATGAATCAAGAGCCGAATGCAAATAGGACAGAAGCTATTGGAAAAATCATCAAAAATATACCCAAATTGATTACTGAAGAGCATAACACTCTTCTACTCAAGCCAATAAGCCTCCAGGAAGTTGAAGAAGCGGTCCATCATCTCAAGGCAGGAAAAGCCCCAGGACCTGATGGCTTTACTTCAAACTTTTTCCATCACTTCTGGGAGCTGGTTAAATGGGAAGTCTGGCAAGTGGTAGAAGAATCGCGTCAGCTGAGGTGGATGTATCCAGGATTGAATGCAACCTTCATTGCTCTAATTCCTAAAGAAGAAGCTGCTTGTACTCCGGAAAAATATCGACCGATTGCGTTATGCAATATCATTTATAAGATCGTGTCCAAGGTAATAGCCTCCAGACTGAAGCCCTTGCTTCCTCTCATCATCTCCCCTGAACAAACAGGTTATGTTGAAGGCAGGCAAATCACGGATGGGATAATTCTTACCCACGAAATTATCCACTCTCTCAAGCTCACAAAAAAACCAGGTATGATGCTCAAAATCGATCTATCTAAGGCTTTTGATAGTATTAGCTGGGAATATATGCAAAAAATTCTTCAAGCCTTTGGGTTTGCTCCCTCGTGGATTAGATGGGTCAGCAGTTTAATTTCTTCCTCTTTCTTCTCCATCCTCATCAATGGAATCCCCTCGCCCACCTTTAGACCTTCCAGGGGAATTCGACAAGGAGACCCCATTTCGCCCTTCCTTTTTGTCATCCTAGCTGAAGGTCTCGGTCGCAGCATCAAAGAAGCTATTCGGACGCGCCTTCTCAAAGGATTAGCCTTCCCCAATGCCCCTGCTTTCTCCCACCAGCAATTCGTTGACGATAACATGTTATTTGGGCATTCGTCTGTCCAAGAAGCTCGTGTTTTTAATTCCATTCTAGCCGACTTCTCGGAAGCGTCCGGAGCTCTCATAAATAAAGTTAAATCGCAAATCTTTTTCTTCAACACCCTTCCCTCCATCCAAAGATCTATTGCTCGTATTCTTGGATTTACCATTGCTTCCCTTCCATCCAAATATCTGGGTGCCCCTTTATTTGCCTCTGTTCTTAAGCATGCTTCATGGAACACTCTTTTAGAAAATCTGGAAGCTAGGTTGTCTTTGTGGACTCACCGTGCACTCAATATGGCCAGCAGGTTGGTTCTGATTAAAGCAGTGATTCAATCAATGCCTCTTTACCTGTTTTCTATTTTAGCAGCACCCAAGTGGGTTCTCAAAGCCATCAAACAGCTGCAGCGTAATTTCCTTTGGGGGAAATCGGGGCCAAACCGAAAATGGGCGCTTGTAAAATGGGAGAGAGCATGCCTTCCCAAAAAAGCAGGAGGAATAGGTTTGAGAGACCCAGAACATAGTAACAAGGTAATGGGAGCCAAAATATGGTGGAGATGGCTATCTGCTCCAAATACACCCTGGGCTGCCCTATGGACAGCTAAATATGCAAGCAACAAATCCCTGGAGGAAAGAATCAGAATGTCAGAAATTAGCAAAGGATCGGTGATATGGAACTCAGCCATTCAACACAGGGAATTAATTCAAAATCACAGCTTTTGGGAGATCAGGGATGGTCACACAGCGAGGTTTTGGGAGGATTCATGGCAGCAGCTTCCCAATCTCAGAGAAGCAATTCAAGGAATAGAGGACCAAGACATACAACATCATGAGAAAGTCAGTCGATTTTGGAATACACAAAATGCTCAAGATCATAGAGAATGGAAAGATGCTAATCAAATATTACCCCACAGTTCGGAGCAAATTCAACATGCCCTCTCCCTTGAACTCCAAAGAAGAAAAATCCCCATTTTGGAAGGCCTGGACACCCTCAGATGGGGCTATGAGGAGAAAGGCATATTCACAACACAAGAAGCCTATAAAATCATCATCAAGGACAGGCTTAATAAGGATCAAGTCTGGGAGAGAATTTGGAACCCAGCCATATGGCCGAAAGTATCAACCTTTCTTTGGCTTATTTCTCATAATAGAATTCTTACATGGGATAATCTTAGAAAAAGAAATTTTGCTGGACCATCCATTTGCCCGATATGTAGGCAGGAAGAGGAAACAACCATCCATCTTATGCAAAGCTGTTTTATGGGAAGACAACTGTGGGAAAAAGTCACTTTTCGATGTCAGAAGGATGGAAGAGTGCTCGGAGACATCAAAGAAACGCTCCGTACCTGGCCTCAAGCACCATACACAAGCAAGCTCTTAAACACATTATGGCAACTGATACCAGGATTGTTAATGTGGAATATCTGGAAGGAAAGGAACAGACGGATATTTAAGGATCAAGCACAACCGGTGGAGCAGGTCTGGAAGGGATTGCATCAGAATATCAAGGAAACCTTGTCGATTAAAAAATGGCATGCAGAGGACTTCCCATCTCTCCCTCAAGAACAAGCCATATGGGGAAATTGGCAAATGCATCTACAACAACCGGAATCAGCAAAAAACAATGCTTCAGCGACCCCAAGCTCCTCAACAAGATGGACTCCTCCACCATACAATGTTTACCAGCTTAACTTTGATGGTGCCTCGAAGGGGAATCCCGGAGACACAGGATTTGGAGGAAGTATCAGGGATTACCAGGGGACTCCATTAATCACCTTTGCCGGCTCAATTGGATGGAACACCAATAATGCGGCGGAACTGGAAGGTTTATGGAGAGGGCTAAATCTGGCAAAGGACAGAGGACTTTTTCCTCTTATTGTGGAAGGGGATTCTCAAATAATTATTAACATGTCCTCAAAGCTTATGCAAGGTTCACCAGTTCACAAGATCAGTAGCAGCTGGAGATTGGCCAATAGACTAGAGCTTCTTAAAAACTGGCTTACCAATCATCCAGCAATTTCCTTCAAACACATCAGAAGAGAGGGGAATAAACTTGCGGACTTTCTTGCGAATTTAGGAGTAGAATGGGGAAGGGATTTCTATGAAGGCCCTATTTCAAACTTGGTCTCAGAGAATCAACTCTCCGCCTTCAGAAACATTGTAAACACAGACATGCAACAGCAGGAGGTTTCGCCCCCGGATGCGGGTGGTAAGATCAGTGTAAATGCTCAAGCGAGCGAGGAGGGCACCTGGCGACCTGGAGTCTGCGATGATTAAATGCATGGCAGAGCATTTATGTCCCTTAATGCCTCACTTGGCTCACGGCAGGCGGGGTTTGTTTATCAAGATGGTTAATAGGTTCAGCAAGGCAGTTCTCAGGAATTCGACATTCCTTTGGCAGTGCTCTGGCAAATACGCTCCTGAGAGAATTGTTACGCGTGCTCCTGAGGCAGAGTGGCGCGTTTGGAAACCTCCCTGGTTCCATAGGCGCAGACTCTTGGCCAACTCCATCACCTGGATCACGACGAATACGCTTTGCATCTGGTATGATTACTATCTGGTTTTTTGGTTTCTTTATGGCATAGCTCACGTCTCTGCTTGCGGGTCGGTCGATTATCTTCAATTTGGACCAAGATTTGAAGGTTTAAGGATAGAGCTAGAAGTTCAGAGTCTTAATTGTGTAAAGTCTTTCCGAAGCGTCCAATCCTCCGGATACTGGTATATTTGGTGTTTGCTGGGCTTTCGCACCCATAATCTGGTTCGCCCCCTTGCAATGGCTCCACGACAGCGCGGAATTCCCCGAAGAGGTAGCAATTATGGTGGTCGTGGGGGTAATAGGGGCAGAGGAGAGCCTATTCCTCCCTGTATCGTCCCGCTCGCCTCCAAATCTCCGTCATCCCCTTCTTCTGAACATTCTGGTCCTTCTCTGCACAGTTCCCTTCACTCCTGTCGGTTCAAATTCAAAAGCAAATTGCACAAGCCCACCATTTCTGCCCTGCTCACTGTTATTTTTTCTGAGGAAGAAGAGGATTCCTCAAGCTCAGAGGAATACATCAAGGATAGTTCACTCTCTCTCAGTCCCAGTAATTCGCATGAAAATGAAGCCGGTGACATTCTCAATGCCCCTGACCCGCTCCAGGCTGAAGAGCAGCGTGAGGATTCGCCCCTGCATTCACTCTCTGCTAATGATGATATCATCCCCTGCGCTCCAGCGTCTTCCTCAGCCAATATGTCACACCTGATGTCTCTGCCGGAGCGAGCAGAAAAGGATAAAGAGGAGAATATGGGGGTCGAATGGGTCAGTTCCACCGACCGCGACATGGATGCAGATGAAGACATGCCACCTCAGGCTTAAGCTTTCAATCTCAACAAGAAGTCTCAGAATGAAGGTTTTGTTTTTGAACTCGCGCACAGTGGTCTTTCTCCAGTTTTCTCACTATGGCTCACTACTATCTTCCAGCTTATAAGTGTTTTTTTCTAGTCTTTTGTAATAGTCTCAGAAATGTTGTATGGCGGGAAAAGCAGGATGTTCTATTTTGGGGTTATTGTATTTTGAAAACTGCCTTATGGATTGTAATCAGATATTTCAGTGCTGTATGCAGCAGATTTTGTGATAGAGGGCTGGCTGTTGCCCCCTCAGAGGTCCATACCTCTCTGTAAATATTTTTTACCTTTTTTATATAATAGATAGACTTTACTTAGAAAAAAAAAAAAAAATCTATAAAAATGAAAAAAAAGTATTAATAATTTTTTCTCCCTTCTTGTTTCAATTATCTGCATAAAATTCCTTTATTTAACTTGTCATTTAAAGCAAAAGCATCTAAAATGTGTATTTGAAATACACACATAACTATATACCTATTGTATTTTAGTGGCAATTGCTCGTTGTATATTAATGTAAAAATTAAAAAATATTAAAATTATATTTTACACTATATTTAAAAATGTGACACCCTAAATTAATGATATATATAAAACATTAACTTCAAAATACTAATTTTTAAAATAAAAACATTATAGAAAAATGATTTTTGAAAAAAATAAAAATAAAAAACCCTGAAACATCATTAAAAACCAACATTAATAATAATAATAGACAAACTTGAAATACGGTTTGAAACATCATTAAAAACCAAGATTAATAATAATAATAGACTGACTTGAAATACGGTTGGAAAAACAATATTCGAGAAAAAGATATTGATACTTTATACATAAAAAAAATTTAAAATATCAAAAAATTACCCCCCTACAAATATGTGTTACTAATAACACTACTTTTCAAAACAATCATAAAATTTCCACTCAATGTAAACTCTATAAAAACAATAACTTAGTAATGTTTTTTTTTAAATTAATAATTTTATTTATAATCTACTATAGAATTTTAATAGTAAACCTTTGTAGTTCGGAAATAAGTTTATTATGTTTTTGCTATTCCTAGTTTGGAAATAAGTTTATTATGTTTTTGCTATTCCATATTGGAGATGTTTTTTAGTATATTCATAAGATCATGTCTTGCACTTTGGCTTTTGATTTGGTTTAATTTAGATTTATTTGAACTATGAGATATTTATGTGTTTAATGAAGTTTTGCTTGTTTTTTTTGAGTTGTTTTAGTCTGATTTTTTGGATTTTTCGGTGCCAAAATCTGGTGGAAAAATTTGAGGTGAAATATTGATTTGTGTTATTTAAACTAGTTTTTTGATTGTATATATGGATTCAACACCCTGGAAAACCCCTAGGGCACTTCGATTGCACACGATTACCCATCAAACTTGTGATTTCAATAAATTCCTGCCAAATTTTAGAGATTACACCAAAAAACCCCACTGCAAATACATCTAAAAAATTACAATAAAAACAACTTTTTTTTTAATATCAAAATATACAATTATTATATTAAAATACATTATAATATCCCATAAATTTTAAATTATAAATCATCACTACATATCCTCTGGAGCCTCACTACGAAACGTTTACCTTTATCATATTGTTTCCACCCTAATTTATCTCTATTAGAATGAAAAAATCACCAATAAAGGGTAGATTTCACTCCTTAGAGTCACAAAATCTCTTTCTTACATTTACCAATTCTATTACATTCTTATAGTTATAAGATTAATGGCGAGCATACAAAACAACCACTTCTGTATGTGGTATTGATCACAGTTATATTAATTTTATGTATTGCCAATTGTGTGAGATGATTATTTATCCTTTTGTTGTAAGAGAGAATTTAAAGAAAAAATCATCTTTTTAGTCAATATCAATGAATTTTTGTCGATGGTAATTACATTCCAATTAAAAAGGTGAGTGATCCTTTCCATATAATTATAATTACCTTGATACCTAATCTAAGTTCCATAGAGAGGAATTGTGACATCTTATAAAGATCAATTAATTAAAATATTATTTCAGGTTGAAAATAGTAATTAATTTTTGTCATTTAAAAATGGAGGCGATCGTAGTTACACTCCAATTAAGAAGGTAAGTGAACCTTTCCATATACATATAATTACTTTGATACCCAATCTAAGTTTCATAGGGAGGAATTATGGCATCTTATAAAGATCAATGAATTCAAATATCTTGTAAATAGTAATTATTTACTACATGAATAGTTTTTGAATCACAATAATTGTATCTTAACGTAACACTTTGAACATTGTTCAAACAATTTTTTTATTGTGAATGCCCACAAGCTATAATAAGTTAGAAGAAACCAAATTGATGCCTTTTTCATATAATTTAGAATTAATAGCTTCAATATTAACATTATACTATTTTAAAATAGCATATTTGTATACATCTTTAACAATTAGTCATACATTTGACTCAAAGTAATCTAACATTTGCTTATCGATTTTTTTACGACACTGTAATCCATTCAAATTCATTAATAACAATTCATATTACTTCACTGTATCTATGTACCCATTGTCATAGTTGCACTAATCTATGCTAGGTCTAACAACTATATCAAGTTATATATATATCTATAATATTATAACAGGGATTGAAGTTTATCCTTTTTCTAGAGAATCCAACCAAAAATATTCAAACATCACATTAATGACTCAAGATAATGATGAAATATCACTTAAAAGAAACTGGTAAAATATACAACATTTCATCCACAACTAGGAAATAATGTTCTTCTTTTTTATAATAAGCCTACATGGATTGAATAAGCCCCAGTGGTTAGCACAAGTGGTCATGAGCAAAATGTGAGATGTCTTCCTCAAGGTTGGGAGGTCACGGGTTCAACTCTCTTGAATTCCTAAGGGTTATGCTTCATAATCATGGCTAATGGTTTACCTTGTTTAGCATCCATCGGTCATGGGAAAGTACTCAAAAGGTTTTGTATATGGTTTTCCTTATAAAATAATGTACATATAGGCTTAATACATTTGATGTAATTATATTCAATATAGAAACTCATTAATTTGGTTTGAAATGGTTTGTTATTTGAAAATGGATATTTAGAAAGATTTCTTTCATAAAATTCAAAATTTTCAAGACTTATGAAGCTTCTTTTCCCTAATTTATTTTTTTTCCCTCCTCTTCCCACACTTCTTAGTTACTTTGTGATTAGATTCATTTCAAGCTTGATCATTCCCTTCATAGTAACCTTATGATTCCTTGTATTAGGTTCGAAAAACTACAAGTTTATAAGGAATAATTCCTTAGTATGAATCTAGATTAGGTGGTATATCACAACATTAGGTACTTAACACCAGCTTGGATGGTGGTTATTTTTCTTCGTAGTGACCTTATGATTCTTCAAATCAAGTTCTACAAACTACACTTTTGTTGGTGATAAGTTGGAACTCCGTGGAATAATGACATTTGAAGTGTGTGCAAAAAATACAACAATTTCTTAGATTCATGATTGTTACAATGTTAACTATATGAATAGTTCTTGAATCAAGAAGATTTGAACCTTTACGAAATCCTTTTTTTTATTGTTTGAAAAAAATGATATTGCAAAGTTTAAAAACATCCCTTAGCCACAAGAAGGTAGAATAAGCTAAAGTAATAGATCTATTTCATCTAATTTAGCTTTGATACTCTCAATAATATAGTGTAACTACATGAATCTTTAACCATTGGCAATATAATTGACTCAAAGTAGTCTAACAAATGTTTGTTGATTCTAAATTCCAATACTCTAATCCATTTGAAGTCATAAACAATAATCCAACCACAGATTCCTTCACCATATTTATATGTTCACAATCAAATTTTCCATCACTCATGACAAGTCTTAGAACCAAATCGGACAATATATTTATTTGTAAAAAGAATTGATGGGCTTGAAGTTTGGCTTCTTACTCAAAGATCCAATCAACAACATCTAAATATTGCATAGATGAATATCCACATAATCATGAAACATTGCTTTAGAAGCAACTAGTAGAATAGGCATTACCTCATCCATACTTGAGAAATAAAAGCTTTCTTTTTGTACAATAAGAATATTCATGAGTTGAATGCATTTGTTGTAATTTTCACCACTATGAAAACTTATTACTTTGATATCAAAAGAATCATTAGATGAAAACAAACATCCAGAATACTTCCTTTCAAAGGAATTAAAAAATTTTCAAAACTTTATGTTGATTGAAATAGGGTTAAGTTAATATTTTCATTAAAAAATGTGTGTATTATTCTTTACTATAATATACTTGTAATATGTACTTAGTAAGTTGGTATGTTGAGTGTGATGCGCTTTGACAATGATACAAAGATAATTGTCTACAGATACAAAAAAAAATCATATTATATATATATATATATATAAAATTATAATTATAATTTTTATGATGCTAAATCAATTTTAAGACAAACCTATATATTTATCAATTGTCTAATGCCACATTGATATAAATAATGTAATTATTATACAATATTAATGACACATCAATATAAAACAAAATAAGCAATTTTTTTGAATATTTTATGTGTCATGATAATGACGCAAACTCTATAAAAAAAAATTGATAAAGGAAAATTAGATCTATCAACATTACAAAATTAAATGTATACCAAAAAAATTTAAATTTGAAAATTTATCTATATATATATATATATATATATATATAAAATAATGCAAATCAATAATATTATAACCATATTACAATCTTCTATGTATATAGAAAATAATAGATTATAATAATATAAATTAGTAATATTACCATTACTTGTTATAAAGGGAAAATTCTTAAAATCTAAGAACTAGAAGTCTAACATGATTAAAAAATTAAATAAATTTAATTTTTTAAATAAATTTAAATTGAATTTTTTTTATTGAAATCATATTTTTTAACTAAATCTTTTTTAACTCATTTAAAAAAATTAACAAAGTAATTCAAACAAATCCTATGAGTGTAACTGTCTCCCAAAAAAACCCAAATTTTTCAAAGTAATTCAAACAAACCCTATGAGTGTAACTGTCTCCCAAAAAAACCCAAAATTTTCTTTTAAAAATTATAAATAAAAATAAATAATATCAAAGTTGTCCCAAACTACTTATGAGGATAACTATTTTATCATGAAAATCCATGAGTGTAATTGTCTCCCAAAAAAACCCAAAATTTTCTTTTGAAAATTATAAATAAAAATGAATAATATCAAAGTTATCCCAAACTATGACTATTTTATCATGAAAATCCCCCATTTTTTTTTTAAGGTACATGATCATGTAATTAAATACCTTTTAACTTTCCTTTATACCATATACATAAAATGTAGTTCTATAATAGATGTATATTTGAGGATTTCATTGGATTGTACTTTGGATATGTTTGACATTTGGAATGATCTATTAGCTTAAAACTTCACTTTAATGAACAATGAGTTTTGAATTTCTGTATCTGCAAATTACTATTGACATTTTTACAAAATAGTTGGAATATATTTTCTACATAATAATTGGAATATATGTCATTCAATGGATGTGACTTTTTTTTCAGTTTAAACTTTATTTATATATCATTTTAGGTGGGATACAAAGTTGTGAAATTAAAATTATACTTTTAATTTATTTGGATATTGGAAACCTGTATATAAGTTTAATTTAGTTTGTCTATTTTTTTTTATTTGAATATATATATTTAAAATAAAAAATATAATATCAAAGGTTATTGATTTAATTTATGTGGTAATAATTTTAAAGTTTATCAATTAAAAATAGTTTTAGTCATATTTTAAGATGGTTTAAAAAAAAATATTCATAGGAATTTCAATATCCTATATTATCGTCATTGAGGTTATATAAAATATTTCAATTTCAAATAACATTTTGTCTTAGTCTCATACATGAGACCATATGCTAACCTTGGTTGCAATTTCACCTTTTTAACCTAAGAGGTTAACAAGTTTAAATATATATCATGAAGTGATGATTTTTTCAAATGAGGTTCAAGCCTACAATACTAAGGTCTAGCCTCTATTTATACAATCTCAAAACCTTAACATGCAACAACATCATTATGCTTAGATAAAAACTTAGACACTTGGAATAACTTCTTGTGATCTATAAGGAGGAAGACCTCCCCTAGCACTAGACGCCATGCCATGGGATCTTGGGTGAGAATTTGTTTCCTCACTTTTGAAGAAAATGAGCTCTTAGCAAATTAAAAGCAATTTTAGATCATACTTCAAGATTGAAACATAGTTTCAACTTAGAAAATATTTGCAAATAAGCCAATATTCTTTGTGGTCATTGTCCGAGACTATTTTTAATGCAATCATGTGCTTATAAGCAACATCTAACATTAATTCTATACCTAATCCACATTACTATCCCAATTAAAGTTTAAAATATTACCCACTAAAAATAATATATCACATTTTGAAATGGTTAACTTGATTTTTTTTTTTAAATATTAACTTTAATTAAAAATAATGAAAAATATCATATTGATATATTTTCTATGGCAAGAATGAAAGCTTGGACTCTTATGGACTACCAATTAATTATTCCAAATAGAATGATTTTCCTTAAATAAAGATAATAACACAACTTAGGATCAATAATATTTATTTCATTATGAATTTAACAACTAATTATGTTATATGTTATTTAGAAAAAAACCAAAAAAAAATCGAGTTGTTTTTAGTGCGATTTTTTGGAAGTTTTTAAGGTAGATTTTTCCGGTCTAATTTCTTTAAAATCCTGCATAATTCATTGAAATCACAAGTTTGATGGGTAACCCTTGCACAATAAAAGTGCCCTAATAATTTTAGGATGCTGAATCCATATATACAGTAAAAAAACTAGTTTAAATAACACAAATCAAGATTTCACCACAATTTTTTCCACTAAATTCAATACCAAAAAATCATACTAAAAACAACAAAAAAACTTTCTAAATCTATATAGTTTTTTATATTAAATTAAACCCAACCACATCTTCATTGCCATTGTCGTGTGTTTTCACCATCCGATCCATGATCTAGATCCAGTCACAAGACTAAAGTTAGAGGGTATATTCATAAGGTAATGTGCTTCTTAAAAACATGTTCTTTAAATTGATATAATGTAAATTGCATCAGGAATAGTTATTATTTTTAATATATGATAAATTTTAATTGAAATATATTTTTTTAATATGCAATAAATTAATAGATAGAGCTTGGAGGATGCCCTGGTATAGACCAGATCGAGATCCTAAGGAGACTAGGGCAGGTGATAAGATAAGGGTAACCCTAAAAGCGATTCATTCAAGTGAAAGTCGTATGGGGAGCGGGGTAAACCAGCATTGATGCTCAGGTCTGGCTAACATATCTTAATTTTATAGTTAAAAAAATGTAAAACAGTAGTATTAAAAAGATTATTGAAATTTCATATTAAAAAATTATAATGAAATAATGACAAGTTTTTTATTATTAAAAAATAAGAATGGAAAACAATAGTGTTTATATTAAAAAGATTAAAAAAAAATTATATTAAAAATTTGCAGTTAAATAATGGTATTTTTTTATTAAAATATTATAGAACAATGGTGAGATTATTGTAAATCTATTTTAAACATTAAAACTCCAGAGGTTGGAGTTAGTGATGAGATTTGTTTTCATATTTGTATCCTCCCACATTAAGGAGAATGATAGACTATATTTTAAAAAGATAAAACATTTAAAACCTATATTTTCAATTTCTTGTGGTTTTTTTTTTGAATGATAGCAATTACCATAGTTGTTAGGTCCACTGTAATTGGATAAGTGGTGTGGAATTAAATTAGAGGTGTTCTTTTTCCGTGGTCCACAAGAAGTATAATCTGCGCACACACTTATTGTTAAATAAATTTGGATCCAATAGGAATTGTGATTGAGACATAAATTTAGCTGTATGTGGAGATCACTTCAAACCTACTTTTTATGTCAAATGTCTCATTCTTTTCATTGAACTTCAGATTTGACATTTTGTTATTTATGTTATTAGATTTTACTTGCATATTTTTTCACTCTGCAATTCTAATAAATTTGATGTATTTTGTCCTTCATTATTTTTGGATCTTTATAAGAGAAAAATAAACAAGAATATCTTTATAACAGAAAGATTTAATGATTTTTCTTTGAAATTTTGAATATAATCATCATTCAATTCAATTTTTTAAAATTTAGAAAAGATAAAAATAAATAATATGTTAATCATTTTAAGATATATACTCAATTTTTTTTTAATATTGAATTTCACATAGACTAATTGTTTAACTATGGTTTATATTACACAATTACAATGGGTACAAACATTTTCAAAATGCTAAATTTATTTATACAAACAAAATTATTATTTAATTAATAAAAAATGACAGTTTCAACAAATATAGAAGGGATTGAAGATGGAAATCAAGAATTGAAAATAAAAACTACTTTGAAGCAATTAAAGCTGTCCCAGATGAGTCCAATCTCAACTAAACTTTGAACAATCCAAATTATAAATATCTTATTATGAATTATTCATTCTTCTACACATCTTTTATCTAATAAGTTTCCTTGCTTACACTCAACCTCCTACTACCACTAAGCACTAATAATAATAAGTCAAGCCCGTCATTACCAACATTTGATTTAAAAAAACTCTGTAAAAAAACTCCATAAAAAATTGAACGTTAAGAAATTAGATCCCTATAAACTCATGTTAAATCTATATTTAAGATAAATATACACTGGTTTAAAAAAAATCTAAAAAACAAATGCCATGTACAAGAGATATACAGCTTCCATGGTTGCAGGTGCGTACTTATGACGTACTGTGAATGGAAAAAATATATTCAACGCATGGTGTTATATACACCATCCATGGTTGCAGGTGCGTACTTATGATGTACTGTCAAGGAAAAACTATATTCAACGCATGGTGTTATTCCCAGCACGTACTGTGATTGGAAAAATATATTCCATGCATCACAGAATTTTTGTTTTAAGTAGTGAACCCAAGTTGTAAGTCGTACTTATTAAATTTTCTATGTTTTGGATTTTTATAGTTTTTTATTAATATTATAGTCGAATTATTTTAAATAATAAAAATTTATAATTAAAAATTTAAACTTTATTATAATCAGCAAATATTTACATTCTCCTGACTTTTAAAATCCAAGTCGTGAGTTTTATTCATTAATCATAATCAAATTCTAAATATTAAAAAAATATTAGCTTAAATTTAGATCAAAATTAATTCATGTATTAAGGGAAAAGACCATTTATAAAATTAACTTTCTATCTCAATCAATCTTTTATACGAAATTTGAATTTTAAATATAATAACCCATCCCACTCTACCTCAATCAAATCTTTTATATGAGATTTAAATTTCAAATATAATAACCTTTCCCATTGAATTTCCAATATAATGAAATTTAAACCTTATACTAATCAACTAATCTATGTTTCATAAATAAATAAATATTTATTTTATACCATATTTATTCTCTTTCACATATATTATTCATTTATATAATATTATTTATTTATATAACATTTAAATTAATAATCTATATCTATATCTATAATATTTTAATAAAAAATAATATATTAGGATATACCATATTTATGAGGATTCATAAATATGAGGTCGTTATTGAAATCTATTTATAACCAGTGATGCCACTTTCTAATCTATGTTATTTTACTTATCACACATGGGGTTATACGAAGAAAGTAAAAGAGGCTATTCCACTACACCATTTTAGCGCAATATGAATCATGCATGTAATTTTTCAAGCATGGGATTTTAGTTATCAGGAAGTAATATTTTGCATTACTTATTATTTGACTCTGCTGATTAGTATTTCTGTTTATTTTTTGGTTCACTTTTTATGTGAATAATTCGGGGATATATATATGAATGGAAAAGATATCTTTTCATGAGTTTATTTTTTATTATTATAATTTAAAATTTTAAGGAAAAATCATATAATATATGTGAGGTTATTTTTTTAGGTTTATTATAAGGAATTGAAATGAGATAACAAATTATTATCTCAATCATTCAATTTAAATTAATAAAATAATTAATGGATAATAATTATTGGTATAAATTTATTTTAATTATAGTGATCAAATCTTAATCACAGAGAAGGCCGAGAGGGATCAAATCTCTTGAGGTGCAAACTCGTTTTATAATGCAAATCTTTAAAAAACCGGACCTCCAAAGATTGCATCCCTCTAGAGACTTGATAGATGATGGTCTCTCTCAACCGCTTGAAAATTCCAAAAGCTTAAACATACAATTCCAAAAGATATTTGCTCCATTCAAAATTAACCCTTAATAAAATGGTCAAAATGTAAAATAATAATACTTGAAATATTATAGTAATATGAATTTAATTTTTCAATTACTTTAGAAAATTTGTTATTATTATTGACATTGAAATAATTTAGTTAGTTTTTAAGCATTGATATATTTTATTTATGAATTATATTGTTCACATTAAAGGTTTTTTTTTCAACTTAATTCTATATATTGAAATATTTTATTTATGATGCACATTGAATTTTTAGTTACTATTAATATTTTTTAAATGTCACATACTAATTTTATGTTGGGAATTGAATTTATTACAAATTTCTCTCCTAATATTGTTTTTTTTTTTCTCGGTAAAAAGGCTAATCTATTAAATATGTACAGAGTGCAAAATTACAACAGGTGAAACCAGTATGCTCTTGCCCTCAAAGGGCACCAGACAGAGACAAAAACTAAGACTGACAGAAACCAAGACATAGTCCCCCATAGCAAGCCCTCGCAGGGGTGGTAAACTGAAAATCCAAGACTGCCCATAGACGGTGGCCCTCGCAGGGGCCTAAGACAAAAAGGAGCTGATCAAGTCATCCCGCGCAGGGGAAACAGTAAGTGCTCTCATCATTAACACAAAAAAAACTCAACATCTTTGACATCCCAAAAAAAACATTGACTGAACCGACAACAAACCAGGAAACGGTGACTGGACCTGGAGCGACCTGGTGGAGCATGAGCGCCGGCGTGATTATTCATTCGGCTCATCCGGTTGCTCTTCCACAATTGGGCACCAGCCGTAGTAATCCGGCTCAGCTTCAGTAGGAGGGGTCGCTTCCGCTTCCCCAATAGCCGCGTTTGGAGCATTCTGGGAATGCTTGGATTTTTCCTCGACGGTGGCCCGACCCTTTTCTTCCTGCTCCAACTCAGCTGTCGGAGCCTGCTCTGCTTCCCCAGGGTAGTCCTGCATCCCTTGCTCCCGAGCTTCTATGGGGTCATCCGCCTCAGGAGGATTCTCAATGAACAGAATGGAAACATGCGCACTGATTCTTGGGTTTGCCGTAGAGCTGGTGAAATTGAAGATGGTGGAGCCAAAAGCTGGCAAGGTGGCCGAGCTAGAAGCCCCGGCATCCATATGATGGCCTGAGTGCAGGGGAATGGCTCCAATGGAGCTTGCCAGATTACAGTGGCAGCAATGCCCCGCATCATCCCTCTCAGGTCTGCGCGAACCCCCTCCTCTTGAAGAACCTCGACGGCTCAGCATCCTCTGTCTGGGTCTCACCATAGTGGGATGAGACTCCCTGCTAACTGCCAAGTGAACCAGACTGTCAATTACCAGAACCAGCCTCGTAATGGACCCAACCGTCTGAGAAGGGACCGCTTCGACGACAGAGAGGCCAGCCGAATGCAACACGACCCACATTCCCTGCTCCAGACCAGATTTATGCTCTTCATCGTCACCTACCCTGCTCGGGATCCCATCCGCCATTACTGCAGCGTTGCTCTGGATCGAGTGCACTCTCCGGGCATTAACTGCTGCCGTCCCAGGTCCCTTCGTCTTAAACCTGGTATGATCTATCCGTCCGCGCGCATGGAGTGCCACGTGATGCCTGAGGGACGGCATGTGGCCAGCCTCCAACTCCCGTCCCATCGCCTTAAACACCCGCATCCGGGGTTCTCTCCTAATATTGTTATAAGGAAGGAATTAAATATTTTTATGTTCAATTACTTCTTCTCTTTACACATTGAAATATTACATTTCGATTCATTTATATATATATATATGTTTTTTCTAAAGTTAATATTAAAATAAATTAGGTAACATGAGTATTAAAATGGTTTCTTTAAGTATCCAGTTGAAATATAAAAATATAAATAATATCTTTAATTACTTCAAAAGTCGATACATTTTATAATACTTTTAAGTGAAAGTAAACACACACACACACACACACACACATATATATATATTATAGAGGACATAATTTTTTAATTTAAAGAATATTTTATTTTTATTTTAAAAGGGAAACGTGCCAACTCCACATTGAGCACTAACTACACATTGCTCTCATACTCGGATGTATCAATAAGCCTCTTAGCTAAATAAGTTTAATTAATGAAACAACTTTAATTAATCAAGCTACAAGAAAAGTGATACACTTCTTACTTAAAAAACTTGATATAGAATTTTAACTACAACAACCATATAAATTAAATGGCCAATAAATGTTGATAAACATAAATCCATGATAAACATCAAAACACATACTTTATTTCATCTCACATTGTAGAATTTAAAAAAAAATCATAACATATATACATTAATAAGATTCTTAACTCTCTCTCTCTCTCTCTCTCTCTCTCTCTCTATATATATATATATATATATATGTCCCACTTTACCATGGAGATTCTTAATCTGGCTTTGTTACAATATCATGACTTATCAATACTACATGCTCAAAAAACCATAACTCATTTCATATGACACTTGCTCATATAACATTTTTTTAATTAATCAATTTAATAAAAAATAAAAAATGGCCTAAGTACTTTCAAGATAATTTTCAACTTTTGATTTATGAATACTACTATGAATATTCTACCATCCACTTAATTAGTGCAACCATATAAATGAAATGGTTGGTAAATGTGGATAGATATCAATTCACAATAAGCATCAAAAAACAAACCATAAAAATTACTTAGATTATAACTTTATTTAAAATAATAATTATTGTTAATGATAAAAATAATTAATATATATAAGTTAAACATATATACATTTTAAAAAACATGTAACAAGATTCTTAGTTCTGGTGATTTATCACCACTTTATAATGAGGATTCTTAATTTGTAAATAGGCTTTGTTACAATACTATGGACCAATACCATGGCTTAATAAATTTAATTAAAAGGCCAAAATAGAGATAACTACTTTGGAAATAAATCTGAGCCTTTGATATGTGTATACCACTAAAAATATTCTAGAATAATCTATGGAAGTTAAATCTATATCATACCATGGCTTAATCAATTTAATTAAAAGGCCAAAAAAGAGATAACTACTTTGGAAATAAATCTGAGCCTTTGATATGTTTATACTACTAAAAATATTCTAGAATAGTCTATGGAAGTTAAATCTATATCATTCACCTGATAATTATTGATAATTAAATTAAAATTGAGGAAGACCTATTCCACTTTATAATGAGGATTCTTAATTTGTAAATAGGCTTTGTTACCACTTTATAATGAGGATTCTTAATTTGTAAATAGGCTTTGTTACAATACTATGGACCAATACCATGGCTTAATAAATTTAATTAAAAGGCCAAAATAGAGATAACTACTTTGAAAATAAATCTGAGCCTTTGATATGTGTATACCACTAAAAATATTCTAGAATAATCTATGGAAGTTAAATCTATACCATACCATGGCTTAATCAATTTAATTAAAAGGCCAAAAAAGAGATAACTACTTTGGAAATAAATCTGAGCCTTTGATATGTTTATACTACTAAAAATATTCTAGAATAGTCTATGGAAGTTAAATCTATATCATTCACCTGATAATTATTGATAATTAAATTAAAATTGAGGAAGACCTATTCCAAAAAAATTAGTCTATGTAATAGAAGAAATGATTTTTTTGGTGGAATCCCACAATACAATTTCTAGTGAGATTGTGATTCTTGTTGTTTAAAATACACTTTTGAATGGATAAAGAGATTCAAATATATCCAAAAAATCATAACTCATTCCCTATGACACTTGTTCATATGACATTTTTCAATTAATAAATTTAATTAAAAGGCCAAAAAAGACATAAATACTTTGGAAAAAAATATCAGTCTTTGATGTGTGTATACTACTAAAAATATTCTAGAATATTTTATGGAAGTTAAATCCCTATCATCTATCTATTAATTATTGATAATTAATTTAAAATTGTAGAAGTCCTATTTAAAAAAACATAGTCTATCTAATAGAGGAAATGAATTTTTTGTGAGAATCCAGCAATACAATTTCTAGTGAGATTGTGATTCTTGTTGTTTAAAATACACTTTTGAATGCATAAATAGATTCAACACCCTACAAAACCCCTAATATTTTTAAATAAAATAACCTAAACTTATAATTTTTAAAAATTTGTATCATATTTTCAACAAATTGACTATAAAAAATGCTTGGAAAAGGGTCATTTTGTTTATTAGTTAGACTATGCATTCCAAAATAGACATATTAGCATAATAATTATTGGTAATTAAATTAAAATTCTAGAAACCTTGTTTCAAAATAAAGATACCTATACACATAATTGAAGACTAAGTACTAAATATTCTTTTTTTTGCTAATGCAAGAGTCATGCCTTCTATTCCAAATAACCAAAAGGAGAGATTACATATAATACAAGCAACCAAAGGCTAAACCATTTAGCGTAAGGTTTTACTTCCTAACCCAAAGGTTGAAATAACCCTAGATCCAAACCACAAAGCAAAAGTAACCCGGACCCGAAAAAGAATATTAGTTCTGCTTAACAAAATTTGAGTTCCGCGGACCCCCCAACATGCATGCCGTATCTCGACCGTTGATTATCCTCACCAGATCCAACAGTGGAGGATCATATCGCATGAACCAAAAGCTCAGAGAATTACCGCCCGATGAGGGCGGTATTCTCTCTCCAACCTTGGCCACGTGTAGGGTGGTGAGTGGAATCACGCACAATTCAGAGAAACCGCTCTCGGCTTTAAGGGCACGCTATAAACCATAAACCACCTCACAGCCGGTATTGACCCCACAGGTAGTACTCTAACTCCATGGGTAGTAAAGCTCTGACTCCACAGTCGATATTGACCCCACGGGTTGTAATGCAGAGGGTTTCATGTCGGTTGAGAAAACTGAGGCATCACCTCTGCCTCTCATTTGATTGGTCCCAAGGAAGAAGAAAGTCTTCTTACCATCCATGATATTCCAGGAATGATCCAAGCCTTGCTGTTTGCCAAGCAACTTCCACCTAAGACCCTTAAGGTCGTGCTTTCCTAGGCTGAGAAAGCTGGCAGAGGCCTGCATCCCTATTGCAAAATCATCTCTGAAACACCACCTCATATTGGACCCAGTCTTTGTGGCTGATGACCAACTCTATTGCTATATAGCGTCCGGTCCTCATTCACCTGATTGAGACAATTATCCCTAAAACTACCCTGTGGCATCTCTTGCCAGCTGAACTTGACACTGCTTGGTGCAGAGAGCCCCTTTATTAGCCAGAATGTCCCCCAATTTATTGGTCGTTCTTCGCACATGAGAAAAACTTACAGTTCTCAAGTGCAGAAGATGGAACTGTATCCTTTGAAAGACCCGAAGCAACCTCCAGTGTCTTGAGACCTTTTCCGGCACCGAGCCACAACAGATTCTCTTGACCGAATTGATGATTAGCTCAGAGTCAGCTTCAATTATGATGTTCTGAAGATTGTCTTGCTTTAGGATTTCTAGACCTTGTTCTAGTTCTATTAGCTCTGTCATATTGTTTGTGGCTTTTCCCAAATGGCAATGAAAAATAAAATGGATGCATCCGTTTTCATCCCTTAACACCCCACCATAACTAGCGATACCTGGATTGCCTTTTAATGCTCCATCTATGTTTAATTTCATAAAACCCTGAGGGGGAGGATGCTAGAAGTCTTTCTCAGTGACCAGTTTCTTTACCTTTGTGTCCATGCCCTGAGGAATAAGCCCCTGCAAACCCAAATGAAGAAGTATCTGCATATCTGTTTCTGAAGGGGGATTTTTTTGGGTGAACTTGCATTAAAGCTCCAACCGTTTCCTTGATCTGACTTAAGATCTGAGCCATGATGCTTTGGTAGGAAATTTTTTTTATTTTTGAAGATTCTATTGTTCCTTTCTTTCCAGACATTCCATATTAAGAAGCTTGGAGTTAGAGCCCAAGCTTTGCTGATTATTTCATAATCAAATAAGTTTCTTCTCCAGTTATTAAGGGTATTGGTGATGCTCCCTCTGTCCCTGTCTGTCTTTCTGAAACTGACAGCAAAAGCATCCCACAAGTTGGAGGTGAATAAGCAGGTATTGAGTAGGTGCTCCATCGTTTCCTCTTGAGACTCACAAAGCTGGCATTTGGATGGTCCCAGACCACCCCTCTTCCGAATGTTCTCCCAAGTAATAATTTTCTTATGATGTACTAGCCACATGAAAAGTTTGGTTTTCATCCATCCTTGGTGCTTCCATAGGTTCTGCCAAACCCTATCTAGTTCATTAGAATCAAGCTCTAGGATTAAGTGCTTTGCCTCCTTGAGATTAAAGGTGCCTTCATTATTATTGCCCCATCTAAGTTAGTCATGATCCTCTGAAACCAGTATTTTCCTTTGATCCAACATTGTTAGAAGTGCATCAGCTTTTGCTTTCAAGGGCCTGTCATCCCTGTATTCCATATTCTTCCAGGGACGCCATTTTCCTTCACTACTTTTCTGATCCCAAAAATATTTTACCCTAAGTAGCCCTTTGGTGTCAGTGTCATTCTTGAGATTCACAAAGTCCTTTTTTAGCATAATAGGTTCTTGTTGCCATTTATCCTCCCAAAACAATGCTAGATCTCCCACTCTAATTTCCCAGAAACTATTTTTTTGAACTATGCTTCTATTCTCCCACACTTTATTTCAGATGTAGGAGCCTCTTATGATGCCAGACATCCTTATGAGGTCAATGTTTTGCCAATTGCTAGCATATTTTTATTTCCAAATACGAGCCCATTGAACCTCTGGATCTTTTACCCATCTCCACCGTAATTTTTCCCCTAAAACTTTGTTTAGTACTTCCGGATCATCCAAACTAAGACCACCGTGTTTTTTAGGTCTGAAAATAGTCTCCCAGGCTACCAAGGCCCATTTCCTTTTCTCCTCCCCCTTGCCCCAAAGAAAGTCTCTTTGAATGATTCTAAATTGATGCAAGACTCCTTTTGGAGCTGGAAGGGCTGAAAGCATGAAGATGGGGATTGATTGAAGGATAGCTTTTGTAAGCACCAGTTGACCTGCCAAGTTCAAAGATCTAATTGTCCATTTTCGGGTCTTGTCCTGCATCTTGTTAATCACTGGCTCCCAAATACTCTTGTGCAGAGGTTTATTTGTTAGTGGAACTCACAAGTATTAAGGTAGCACATCTCTTTGAAAGCCCATAATTCTAGAGATATTCCGCTGAATAGCAATATTAGTATTAAAGAAGAAAATCTTAGATTTGGTGAGGCTTACCTCTGTACTCGCTGCCATGGAAAAGTCACTTAGGATTTGCTTATAAGCTAGCACCTCTTTTACTGTTGGGATGCCTTGTAGCATGGTGGCATCTACAAATTGCTGATGGGTCAAAGCCTGTCCAGTCTCGGAGAGTCGGAGACCTTGGATAGTACCCACTTCTTTAGCATGCTTGATAGATCAACCAAGTCCTTCCATCATGAGGATGAAGAGAAAGGGGGAGAGAGGATCTCCCTGCCTGAGGCCTCTTGAAGGTTTAAAAGTCTTAGATGGAGAACCATTAACCAGAATTGAAAAACTAGATGAAGTCACCAGGGCCATAACCCATCTTACCCAGTTGTGGTCAAATCCAAAGGCTAGAAGGACCTTCCTGATGTAGGTCCAATTCAACTTGTCATAAGCTTTGGCAAGGTCCAATTGCATAATCATTCCCACCTTCCTATTACTTACGAATGAATGAACTACCTCATGTGCTTGGATGATGTTATTGAGGATTTGTCTGCCCTCCACATAACTTGTTTGCTCCACAGAAACTAGAGTGGGAAGAAGGGGCTTGAGTCTATTGGCAATTAATTTGGATATTATCTTGTACACCACATTGCATAAGGCTATGGGTCTGAATCTGTCTGGAGTCAGAGCATTGTCCTATTTGGGGATTAGAGAGATGAAGGATGTATTGAGCACCTTCAGAATGGTTCTGCTCATCCTACAGTCCTCCACGACATTTAGAATATCGTGCTTGACAATGTTCTAGCAAGCTTTAAAGAAATCAACATTGAAACCATCAGGGCCAGGCGTTTTTCCATTCTGCATTTCTTTGATAACCTCTCTAACCTCCTCTTCATTCATTGGCCTATAGAGATTGTAATTATCTTCTCTTGATACTAGCTTAGGAATACGCTTAGTGAAGTCCCTGATAAAATGAGCTCTATCTAAGATGGTCTCCTCAGCGATACTTCGAAAGTGCTGAACCAACACAGCTTCTATGTCTTCATGGGTATTCAGTAATTGACCTTTGGAGTCCTTGATCATTGAGATCCTATTGTGCGACCTGTTCTCCATTGTGGATCTATGGAAAAACCTTGAGTTTCTCTCCCCTTCTTTTAGCCATTGAACTCTTTATTTTTGTCTCCAAAATATCTCCTCTTGCTTACATAAGTTCTCCCAGTCCTGATGAAGCTTGGTGGCTTGATCGTTCCTTGTCCTATCAAAGCCATCCATAATAAGGGCTTGATTGAGTTCCTGCATTTTACCTTTGACAACTTTTTTCATTTCAAAAATATTGCCAAACTCATTCTTGTTCCAATCTTTGAGTCTGAGCTTGATATGTTTCAGTCGCTTGTGTAGTAGAAACATTCTCGTACCCTGAATCTACAGATCCTCTTTCCACCATTTTACAACGTTGCTGATAAAATATGGGTGGGTGAGCCAGATATTCTCAAATCTAAAAGATCTGTTCTTGGGGGTGCCAATGCCCTGAACTTCAAGTTGGATAGGCCAATGGTCCGAGCCCCCGAAGGGTAGAATTCTAACTGTCATATCCATGCCTGTAAGCATGAGGTCCTCTGAGATAAGGAATCTGTCTAACTTTGAGGCTACTTGAGACTCTCCTCCTCTCTTATTGTTCCATGTAAAGAGGCCATTACTCATATCTATGTCAACTAGCTTCATGTTGTCTAGAAAATTTTGAAATTCTATAGAGTCTTTGCTTAAATTTTTGGTCCCACCTTTTTTCTCCGTAAGGGATTTGATCATATTAAAGTCCCCACCCATTATCCATGGTATTCCTGCGTGTTTATCTCTTAGTTCCATAAGAGAATCGAGAAGCCTAAGCTTATTATCAGGTCTTTGTGGGCCATAAACGTTTGTAATTAAATACATCTCCCTGTCTCCCACAAGTTGAATTACCACTGATAAATAATTCCTAGATGCCTCAACTTCTATTGTGCCAATCTTTTGGGGGTTCCAAAGGGTAAGGATACCTCCTGCTGTTTTGTCTACTTTGACTTCTAGAAACTCATATTTATTGAGCCATTTGCTGTGTATTTCCCTTATTTTTTGAATGGAACATTTAGTTTCCTAGATAAAGATCACATTCGAAGCTTCTTGTTTCATTCTATTGTTGAGTATCCTTTGTTTCCTTTTACTTCCTAGCCCTCTGATATTCCAAGATGTTAACTTCATTATGAAAGATTTGTAAAGGAGTAGCTGGTTAGATCTTTCATCTTACCTGAATCTATCATTAGTTTTCCACATTCCATCAATAACTCATTTAGTTTTTTGTCTTCCCCTTTTCCTTTGTGGATTTCTGGGAGCTATTCTTGGTGTGGTTTTCATAATTTTCATCCCTTTGTTGCCTTGCCTTTCAGTATGTCTTTGCCCTTTCATATAGTTAGTCTGAGTTCTCCATAGGAATAGCTGTTGTACTCTGTTAAACTCTTCTTGAGGTAATGAGTCCACCCCTCCCATGGTCCCCTGTTTCAAGAATCCTTCCAGATCTAGGTGTTCACTGTCAAGAATGTCCTGCAGTTCATGATCCTCCATTTCCATCTCACTCGGGGTCATTTCTCGGTCCATTTCCAGTTCCTCGTTGTTCAACGTAGTCCATTTCTATTTACAAGTATCCTGTGTTTTCACACTATTTGCTTCCTTATCTTTATCCCCTGGGCTTCCCTCCATTTCCTGATCTACCTTTGTTGTTTCTTCCTCTTCTTCTAAATCTTGGAACCTATTCAGACTGGCCTGTTTCCCATCTGTTTGATTTTTCTTTGGCCCCCTTTTACCCCCCTTTCCTCTATATCCCATTTTGTGAAAGCTTTTAGTGTCTTTCACTGTGGTAGCTTTACTTTTAGTCTCTATTTTACTAAGAGGGTAATCTCTGTATAGGTGCCCATGTTCATGGCACCTTCGACATCTGAAAGGAATATGTTCATAATCCACTACTTGCAACCATTCCTCATCGAAAACTTCTAGGATGACCTCATCCGGTGGAGCTCCAGAGAGATCCATCTCCACACATATTCGGGCAAAGGAAGTGTATTTTCCCCTTTTGGTTGCCTCAGATGCTTTGACAAAACACCCTAATTTATTTCCTATTGCAGATAAAGATTCAGTTTGCCAGTAATCTAGAGGTAGGGAATAGAGTCTTACCCAGACCGGGACCGAAGTCAAAGTCTCGCGCTCCGGTACAAAATTCATCATCCAAGGCCGCATATGAAGTCCCGCAGCTGCATAGAAGTAGGGCCCTCCTTCAAACACCCTGTCTTTGTCCTCTATATTTGTGAAGACTACTATGAAGAAACCTTTTGATCCAAGATGTAGGTCTATGCCTCCTTTAGGTTTCCAGTTGTATTTAATCCACGCCTGCAGCACCTTCTCAATGGGCCATAATCCCATGAATTTACAAATGATAGAATAGGTCCACATGTGATCCCTGTGTGCCTGCAGAGCAGGATCATTTAAAACTACTCTGGGTGTGACCTCGGCCTTAGGCTTACAAGGACCCTTTTGCATTTTGTTTTCTGCTTCCTGTTTCTTGTCCTCTTCCTCCTTTTCTTTTAATCTGTTGTCCTCCCTGGCATTGGTCAAGTCCCGTGCCTCGTCAATGTTCCTTTTCCCTTCTCCTGAAAGACCTCCAGTCGTCTCCAACCGTTTCTTACCTCGACTGGCTACTGCTTGACTGTAGGAGGGAGTGGAGCTCCCTCCTTTGCACCCCTCCATGGCGTTCAACACCTGAATATTCTTGAAACCCTAGCTCTTACCAGTCTTCTAGTTTTCTGCCAATCTCCCGCATTCAAACGCAGTAATCGACTAAGTACTAAATATTCAAATAGCCTCATATTGTAAGTTAAAGTTAAGGTACATGGAAGTAAAAAATTACAAGTATGTAATTTATTTCAAGGCAAATGTGATCCCTAAAAAGTGAACGATATGTCAAATGATGATGTGGCTACCGAGTGTTCGACAAGTTAAGAAAGAGAGCAAAGGAAAAATTATGGTTGGGAGACCTTACCTAATGTATTTATTGGAAAGCTAAGAACAAAAGAATAATTATTTTAAGGTGATTTTAAATATATAGTAGCGATAAATAATATATTTATTGGAAATCTAAGAACAAAAAAAAATTAACTTTTAAATAAGATTACATTAAGGTCCTTTGTATGGGGTGACTAGAGAAGAGCAAGGGGGTGTTACCCCACCTTACCAATAGGCAAGGAATGTGGAAACACACCCCTGTAGATGGTAGAATTTGGTAACACCATGAACCATAAAGTCTCGATCCAGATGAAACATCCAAGACAAAGAATGATAGATAATTTCGCGTGGGAAAAATTGTTGGATATGACATCGAGCATGCACGAAATTATGGATATGGGGGACTCCATGGTCAGTAGAATTGTATTGGATGCACATTTTAGCTTGCAAATAGCTATGATTTAGTCATAAAACCACCAGATAGGATGAAGTCAAGTGGAGAAGGGTGGCGACATTGAGCATGTGAGTAAAATGGTAATTATGTGGAGAAGGATTTTTTATTTTTTTTAAAATGGGAAATTGTGATTCGATGAGCACAAGTGATAAGATATGTAATAGTACAATTTGGGCAGGGATAAGAAGTGGGTATGTGGTAAAAGGAATAGCCATCCTACATGGCATTACAATCTGCAAAGAAACACCCCACAGGCAGTTGCAGAGCCTTGACAAGTGAATACTAGTTGTTGGAGGAGGAAATTAATTTTGTTAACCCAAAGGTCACACTGAGAGGAAAGGGGGTGAATCAATATGAGATCAATTTTACTATTTCAAAATTTTTCATAATCAAACAACCATATAGCTATGAACCATAAGCATTATTTAATCAAATATAACAATGCATCATTAAGTTACCATCAAATCAATAACATATCAAGGAACCATCACATCACAAAGAGACACAAACATTTTAGGTGGAAACCCATAGATTTGTAGGATACAACCTGTTAGAGGAAACTACCCCCAAGGAATGCAAGTTGCCACTTGTAGTAGGTTACAACCTGATTGAGGCATCAACCTCAAAAGAATGCAAAAATTTTTTCATTATAGGCTACAACTTGATTGAGGAAACAACTACGATAATGAGGTGGATCCAACTTGCTCTAGGTCCCAACTTGATTGAGACTCCAACCAGCTCTAGGGTCCAACCAGTTTGAGGCTTCAACCTTAGTGGAGGCACCCACTTCCTTCTTCAACTTCCTTGTAGACCTCTATTTCATATCATTTTCAAACTAGATCCACCACCACCATATATTACTGAATCATAAATCACAATCTTCAATCTACAACCACTGCCTAGTAAAATCAATATCACAACCTACAATTATTTTCACTACAATCACTACCACAACCTACAATTGCTGTCACTGCAATAAATATCACAACCTACAACCACTATCACTAAAATAAATTATCATAATAATTACTGTTATAGGCCATCATAATGTTTCCCATATTCTACTTCAACCAGTTCTTTGATCTAGTCATTCAAACCCCTTCTTAGAACTTGTTTACACCATGTATCCAAAACAACTACAACATGGTCATAGACTCTCAAAACAAACACAAGATATTATGGCCATCAAATAAGTGTCAAAATAGCATATACATCTCTAGTTACGTTCATATTTGATCCCTAATTGCCTAACTTCTTCTGGAATCTATTTTGGACGAATATTGACTCCAAAAAGCTTATAAAGCTATATATTAAATTAAAGCTTCTACAAAAAGCCTCTTTGAGTGTGCTTCTACAAAACAACCCAAATCTGGCACCAGTACGACAAAAGGCACATTTCTGGCCTACTAACCATGTGAAAAAATAGAGGATATAGTTAAAAAAATATCCATGACTTGACAAGTACTGGGGCTCAAGCTTGGGTCTCAATGGTCACAACACAAACTCCACACTAATTGAGTTGCATGATGGTCTTTACTAGACCATGTTCTCAAACTATATTATAGTTATGCTTAGGGTCAATGTTGGTGCATAACCACTTGTCAATACAATTTGTGAATGAACTCATTATTCATCAACATGACCCATCCTCCATGGTCAACCTCTGAGCATGACTCATATGGACACACCACTGTCCACGTGGCTACCTCTGTGTATAGGTGGATTATCGCTACAAATAAAAAATATGGTTATGCCCCTATCCACGTGGGTTACCGTAGTATATATGTGCGCTACTACTACAAGTAAAACATATGGTTACACCCATGTCCACGTGGTCTAACACAATATATATGTGCACTACCACTGCAAACAAAATATATGGTTATGCTCTTGTCCATGAGGAATTCCTCTATGGGTGCATGAGATATCTTTGAAAAGAAAATATATGAATTACGCCTTTGTCTACATGAACCACTACTGTGTACAATAGATTTGAGAAACTAGAACATGAAGAAAACTTCACTTATTCGATTCAAAAGCACAGTCAACTGAATTCCATTGAACTGTAACAACCGCAAAGAGTGTGCCATGATTGATCACACATATATATATTATGTGTGGTCCCGGGGCCAGGTTAGTCGATCGTGGGCCTACGTCCAAGCTCTGAAAGTTGGGACCTTCTAATCATATGACTCATTAGAGAAATTTTGAGGTCTAAAATGGCCCTCCTAAGGAATATTATAAAATAAGAGTGGAAATAATAAATAAGATTAAACTACATCATCAAATTTTAGAGGGGAAAAAGAAAAAAATACTTTTCAACTTATATCCCTACAATTCTATTCAAATTTCGAGTGGGAGCACTCGTTGGATGAAGAGTTTAATTCCTCATCCAAAGAGTACCTATGTTGCATACTTTCAATGGACCTTGCTACATGAAAAATGAGAAATACATGAAAAATGTGATTTCAAAAGTGTACAAGGTCCATCAAAAGTGGATGAGGAATTAAAATTTGCACCCAACAAATGGTCCCGCTCGAAATTTGAGTAAAACCGTAGGGAGATAAGTTGAAAATATGAGTTGAAAAAGTAGTTTTTTAATTTTTTGATTTTTTAATCTTTTTACATTTTTATTTCAAAAATGGTGAATCATCCTCCATGGTTGACATCATCATCTTGAATCCTATTGGTTCTTATAAAGTTTGTTTTAGTTGTGCATTTTTGTTGAGGCCCATTTTAAACCTCAAAATTTCTCTAATGTGTTGCATATAACTATGCCTCCAAGACTTAAATTGCATGCCAAGGACCACGTGACCACTCCATATGTGATCCAGGTGGCTCTAGAGAGACACACAGGACAAAGAGGGCTAAAAAATCAAAGTGCCCAAAATGACTTCAAACCTGGATTAGAGCGTAGATCTCATCGTCCTGATCGTGGAGGTGCAAATGGTTCGTCAAACCGAGCTCGTATGCGAAAGATAGAGCTCTTCAACGTTTGACATGACAGGGGAAAAGTGGGGCCCACAGTGTGCCACATGGCATCCTAGTAAGCAGGTGGGACCCACATGGTAGCCCATTAGCCATTTACACTTGGCGTTCTTTCATTGGTCTCCTAAACTTGCAAAAGAGACAAAAATCATTTTTTATGGTTATTAAATATCCATATAACAAAATTTGTTTTAATATATAGTTATTAAAATAGCTATATAAAATAATAAAATAATAAAATATATGGTTTCGGGATCGGTGGCCACAACCCCCGCCGAACCCTTCAAACAATCAAATCATAACCATCCAAACATCATATATATTGGGGCAGGCACGGGCCATCGATGGTGGACCCAACCCACACCCTATCGCCCTGACCCATTATACATGCGATAACCATATCGCCGAAATCGGTGCAACCGCCGTTATATATGCCGATTAATACAATGCCGATAGCGCTGATATATGTGGAGATCGCCGATATATATATCAGTGAAACCTCACATATCGCACCAATATATATGCAATAACAACTCCAATTGATAATGCCAATCACCGATTTAATCGATGTTGATTAGCGCTGATCACTGATATATGCAGCACTGATCACTGCCAATCACCGATTGTGTAATGCGCAGATAATATAGTATGCGGGGTTTAAAGGGGGGGCCGCCCAAATCGGACCCAACCCCACATTAATACATCAATGCGGGTTTATTAAAATATATATATAGAGGGGCGGGATTTGATTCCCCGACCTCTCCTCCACCAACCTCTATGTTTGCCATTGAGCCATAATGACCTATTTGTTGGTAAATCTGCCTAGTGATTTTATTTAAACTCATAGTTTTTACTTCTGCACGAAGATCGAGGAGGAAGAATGCGGGCACGCTTTTTGAGGCAGTTAATTAATTTTTTAATGCAGAAACCATGAATTTTGCAGGAGGGCAAAATTTTCACTTTGCCAGAATTTGACAAATTTTATATGGATTCTACACCTCTCGTTGCCACGAGTACAATGGTGTTGTCTATTTCTTCATCAGAGTTCTGCATTTTTTCGGTCATTTTCAGAATGCACATGGAACCATGATTTCAGCAAAAACAGGGAGTGGAACCATGAGCCATGAAATTTTCCTAAGGAGGTAAAATTTTGACACTTCATAATATATTCAAGTTTATTCTTGTTTTTCATGGTTTTCCACAGGGATCACAATGGCGAGATCAGATTCGCCCTCTGAGTTGTAGATTTACAATCCATCCCTGGAATAGAATCTTTGAGGAAACTCGGGGGAATCTAAAAGATTCCTTGAGCCCAGAATTCTCAACTTCTTAGAATTCGGATTTTCGACAGTTGATTCAGCACTACTAGATGCCACAAATCTGATGGTGTCTTTAGAATTCTTATTCTTTGATTTCTTCTTCTAGCCACTTTTCTATGTGCTAGTGCAGATGTCCACATTCTTGTGCGAGCAGCCATCTTCATATGATCGATGCCTTGAGATGGATGGTCCGAGCAGCTTCAATAGTGTGACATCCACTTCTTTAGATGGCCCTTGGTTGTGAGGTATATGATGTGTTCACGTACTTCTTCTTTTTGCATTATGTTGTACAGATCCTTGATTTATGTTGATGCAGGATCTTGTTTATTACATGTTGTCATGATTCCTTGCTTGATTTGATGCGAAATCTTCTATGTGATGTACTTGTTGTCAAAACTCATCATATTATGTTTTGAGATCCCTTGTTGTATGTTGTTGGGATACTCTTGCTGTCGTCATGCATGTGTTTTGTAGGACTTGGGTATGTCAGAAAGGAAGTTGGGGAATGTGCTGAGATAGTAAGCGAACCACCAACAACGGATGATGAGTAGCCCTCGTCAGTTCTTTCCAAATCGAAAGAGAAGATAAAATATGTTGATTTCCTTTCGGTTTCATCTTCTCATTGTATGATGTCTGTTGGAGATTTGGAGATCCCAATTATAGGGACAAACATGAGGCTCCTTACAAAGATGAGGCACGAGGAGAAAGAAGAACTTGGTGTTAACAACTAAGGCATGACTCAACCTTTGGAGGTTGTACATGAACATCGATTTGCAGGCTTGAGATACACTAAAGGAGAGTGCTCAAAGGTGTCAGATTCGTCCGAGACATCGTCGAGGAACAAGAATGATGGGAAAACATCCCCATCATCCCATGGCAGTGCCCATTGTAGGGAGAGAGCAGAGGCAAGCTCTAATCACCATATTGACATCAAAGACAACAAAGGAAGGTATAACCATTTTCGATCTTTGAATGTTCATTGCGATTATGATCATGTATTGTTAATAATGAACAAAGATCAAGGCATCAAAAAACATGCACCTTTTGTGGTTTACCTAACCATACCTTTTCTAAGAGTTGGAAAAGAATGGTAGCACTCATGAGGCGTGAAAGACCCTCTCAAAAGCATGAAAATAAATAGGTTAAGAAGATATGGTAGAAGAAAGCCTACTGCAGTCATTGCGATAGAAATGGCCATCAAATAGCCACTTGTTGGAGGCTCCATCCAGAGCAGTGCCTTAAAGACAAAGCATCGGTGCGTGAACCAGGAAGAGAAGTTGTTCAACAAGCAAAACCACCTCAAGGAGGTGACCCATTCACATTGATCAGTGAAAAATGGTTTTTAGACATGTTGTCATTTCATGGTCATTCTTTTGTAAATCATTTGTTGCATTTTAAAGTGTAAAAGTGATAATGTGTTTTCCATCACTTGTTCATCAACAATGATGTCTGGTCATGTTTTGAGTCGTATTTTACACTCTTAAAGTGATGTTATGTTTCCATCACTTGTCAAAAAAATAGTGTTTGGCCTTATGTATGTAAATCACGTGTTGCAGTGATGATGTGTTTTCCATCACTTTTTGAAGCAACCATGATATGTTGGCCTTGTTGTCATAGCTGGGGTATTACGTCCATCTTGTTGTAAACTTGACCACCGAGTATGTGTTATAAACTTGTGGCAAGTATGGGACATTTGGGTCTTAGTTTGTCATGTCATTCCAATATGTAATTTGCAAAAAATGTACTACAGGTTGCAGAAGTAGCAAGTGTCTGCGTGTCGCTTAAGGCTCTGAAGAACAAAGGTGAAGGAGATGGAAGCGAGACCTTTTTAGGACGCTTGTGACACAGACAGGGTACAGAGAAAGCTGCAGATTATTTTTCATGCTTTTGGAGGACCAAAAGCTCCTCAGTGGGGGGGATTGATCTAGGTGGCTCCAGAGAGACACACGGGACAAAGAGGGCTCAAAAATCAAAGTGCTCAGAATGACTTCGAAACAGAACCAGAGCGTAGATCTCGTCATCCTAATTGTGGAGGTGCAAACGGTTCATCAAACCAAGCTCGTATGCGAAAGATAAAGCTCTTCAAAGTTTGACATGACAGGGGAAAAGTGGGGCCCAAAGTGTGCCACATGGCATCCTAGTAAGCAGGTGGGACCCACATGGTAGCCCATCAGCCATTAACACTTGGCGTTCTTTAATTGGTCTCCTAAACTTGCATAAGAGACAAAAATCATTTTTTATGGTTATTAAATAACCATATAACAAAATTTGTTTTAATATATAGTTATTAAAATAACTATATAAAACAATAAAACAATAAAATATATGGTTTTGGGATCGGCGGCCACAACCCCCGCCGAACCCTTCAAACAATCAAATCACAACCATCCAAACATCATATATATTGGGGCAGGCACGGGCCATCGGCGTTGGACCCGACCCACACCTTATTGCCCTGACCCATTATACATGCGATAACCATATCGTCAAAATCGATGCAACCACCATTATATATGCCAATTAATACAATGTCGACAGTGCCGATATATGCAGAGATCATCGATATATATATATATATATATATATATATAGGTGAAACCCCGCATATCGCGCTGATATATATGTGATAACAACTCCGATTGATAATGCCGATAGCCAATTTAATCGACGTCGATCAACGCCAATCACTGATATATGTGGCGCCGATCATTTCCGATCACCAATTGTGTAATTCGCTAATAATATAGTATGTGGGGTTTAAGGGGCGGCCCACCCAAAGCGGACCTGACCCTCCATTAATACATCAATGCGGGTTTATTAAAATATATATATAGAGGGGCGGGATTTGATCCCCTGACCTCTCCTCAACCAACCTCTATGTTTGCCATTGAGCCATAACGACCTATTTGTTGGTAAATCCGCCCAACGATTTTATTTAAACTCATATTTTTTACTTCTACATGAAGTTCGAGGAGGCAGAATGTAGGCATGATTTTCGAGGCAGTGAATTAATTTTTTAATGCAGAAACCATGAATTTTACAGGAGGGCGAAATTTTCACTTTGTCAAAATTTGATAAATTTTATATGGATTCTACACCTCTCGTCACCATGAGTGCAATGGTCTTGTCCATTTCTTCATCAGAGTTCTGCATTTTTCGGTCATTTTCAGAATGCATGTGGAACCATGATTTCAGCGAAAACAGGGAGCGAAATCATGAGCCATGAAATTTTCCCAAGGAGGTAAAATTTTGACATTTCAGAATATAGTCAAGTTTATACTTGTTTTTCATAGTTTTCTGCACGGATCGCAATGGAAATATTAGATTCACCATTTGAGTTGCAGATTTATAGTCCATCCATGGAACAGAATCTTTGAGGAATCTCAGAGGAATCTAAAAGATTCCTTGAGCCCAAAATTCTCAACTTCTTGGAATTCAGATTTTGGACAGTCGATTTAGCACTACTCGACGCCACAAATATGATGGTGTCTTCAGAATTCTTATTCTCTCATTTCTTCTTCTAGCCACTTTTCTAAGTGCTAGTGCAAATGTCCACATTCTTGTGCGAGCAACCATCTTCATACGATCGATGCCTTGAGATCGATGGTCCGAGCAGCTTCAATAGTGTGACATCCACTTCTTTATATGGCCCTTGGTTGTGAGGTATATGATGTGTTCATGTAATTCTTCTTTCTGCATTATGTTGTATAGATCCTTGATTGATGTTGAAGTAGGATCTTGTTTATCACATGTTGTCATGATTCCTTGCTTGATTTGATGCGAAATCATCTATGTGATGTACTTGTTGTCATAACTCATCATGTTATGTTTTGAGATCCCTTGTTGTATGTTGTTGGGATACTCTTGTTGTTGTCATGCATGTGTTTTGCATTGAGATCCCTTTTGTGCCATGTTGGTGGGGTGCTCACCATGCATGTTTTTGTGTCATATTGATAGGAGTATTTTGATTGAGAATTCCTGTAGTGGAATATCTCTTAGAGCCACTCCTGCTTGAGGTAATTTTTCCTTGTATGATAGTGACGTCATCTCTTGTGTACATCATCTTTATTGACAACACTTAATGCAGTGGCCTACGCCATCTTGACACCAGGGCCTGGAGACGTAGTCCCTCTTGGACGAACTCCGTTATCAACATCTTGTTATTTCATGTGCTGATGATTGTTATGTTCCTCTTCTTTACAACATGCAGATGTATTTATTCATGTTCTTTTAAAATGCAATTTAACACATCACAAAAGTAAAAGGTCTTGGAAGGGTCCTTCTTCACACCCGGACTTGGATCAATATGACTAGGTCCTTAAGGGTCCATAGTCATCTGTGTGATGATGTCAACATGGCGTCATTACACCACGTAGCAACCCATGAGGGGTGCCACATGTCACCCAATTTTGGTATTTCCACCAATTAGATCTTGCCAAAAATTGTCTGCCATGGGGCAAACTTTGGTAGTGCCACATCACTCATGATGGCGTCATCAGCTAATGTGTGATGATAAATGTGTGAAAGTGTCATGTGTCATTCATCAATTGGTCCAGGTCACTATCAAATAAGATGTTACCATGTGTCATAATTTGATTGGGTCAATAAGACTAGTTAAACATCACACATCTTTGATTTCATCCAACTGTTGAAGTGGTGTGGATGTCATTGATTAGCCCAAAATTACACACCACTTAGAAGAATTAAAGTGTGCACATGTTTTCATGCTCGAGGCTAAGGATTTCTTGGTCAACGGTGGATCCTCCTGGAACATGCACGCCTATTAAAAAATTTGACGTTTGGGTTTTTCCCCTAATGTTTGTTCCCTTAATTAGTACTAAAACTTCAATTGGACATAAATTCTCATCCAAGAGGAGTTTTTCTAAGAAGGATATACCATTGGGAATTCATCGATGATACCTAAACAATCATGTTGTTTTTAGGAGCTTTTAGACATCATAACTACATCAAAAACTCAAATAACTTCAAGCACCTTTAACTTCTCTTGATGGGAACCTGTAAGAGATCCAACTATCATATTGCTTCATAAAGATCCTTTCCTCTTCTTTGGTCATCATAAGTAGTATTGTTTCTATCTCATACATCCCCTTTGACACCAGTGACATCTTGTTGTCATCAATGACAACACTATGTGCAAACAATTTTGACCCACACTATTCACATAGAATGAGAGGATTCTGAGAAGCAATTCGAGTCGCACTTGGAGTATACATGGCTCACTAACAAGAACAGAGAGCAATCCTTGAATTGGAAATGGAATGGGTGGTTTAAGCTCATTGGATGAAACTGTTGCACATCTCACCCAAGTAATAATAATTTTGAGGTCCGACATCCCTATGTTTTATGTGATTACAATATTTTCTTTTGTTATTTTATTTTAGATTCCCCCTCCCTTTCATTAAAGTTTTGGATGATTTGGGTATAATTCACACACATATTGTTTTTTCTCTACTACTAACTTGGGTGTAGAGTAGAGAGTGGAGGGAAAAAGAAAATTGGATAGATATTTACCCGGGGGGGATCATTACTTGTGGGAATAAGTTGTTAGATGGTGGCTTTGTAATTTTTAGGGAGTCCATTGGCTTAGGGTGTGGGAGAGGCTTGGATGAGGGAATAAAATACATTGAATTTTGGCAGAGCTAGGTCAGGCTCAGGTGTTTATTAGGGAAGAGGGAAGTTGTTGAATTGAGGGCCTACTTCGGGGTGACATGGTTCCCTATTCTCTATTTCATAGTATGGGCCATGCTAGGTACCATTCTTTTGCATATTTATTTTGAGTGGGAGGGGTGGTGGGTTTCCTCTTTTGTCATGGTCTAGGGTTATATCTCAAGTGGTGGGAACAAGAGGTTAAGTTATTTTTGTATCTTGTGTGGTGGTGAAGTTGGTGAAGGCTAGCAACACCATTTGACGTGGAGCACCCAAGTCAAAATGTTCAATTGGTTAACGAAGCTCAGACAATGTTGAAGAATTATTATCTTCCATTATAGGTTGTTGATTTACCTTCCATTATGCCAAGGAAGAGGGGAAAACCAAGGAGGGGAGCTAATCACTATGAAGAATGAGCTCATAGAGGGAACTCAGACCTATAGAATAAGGAAGCATGATTTGCAGCGAGATACTGAGAGAACCTACTTCTACATTTGTGGGAAGAGATGAGATAGTAAAAAAAGGAAGCATCTTCTCAAATATATTCCCTCTTTGACTCTATAGTGAGGGTAGAATGGGAAGAGTGGATCCCAGACATAGGGAATATGTGGAGCAGAGCAAGCCAGTACATGTAGCCTATTGACCTATATTGGTAAATGAAGCTCATTTTTGGATGAGTACTATTGTAAAGAAAGGAAGCAAGGAGGGACATGCAAAAAACTATAGACCATATTCATGGTCATCTAAAGAATTATTACTGTAGATTGGAAATGATGGACCATAGACTGGCTAGAATTGAACAATACCTTGGGATTCCTCTAGAGACTCCTAGAACTCCAAAAAACCAAACAAGCCCAATCCCAGTAGCAAGCTCATACTCTAAACTAATTTCTTGATAATCTAATGACTCAGGCTTCTAATCTTTATTTTGTAATTATTTTTTCTTGCAACTAGATAGGCTATCATCGTAGTATAGTTATGTTTCAATTTAGTTATGTCATGTTCTATTTGATTCTTATGACCATTCATAGGGTACAATTTCGGTTATGGTTTGGTCTCCTTGTCAAGAGACTAGAATGAACTATGTAGCTTGTAGATGTAATTTCCTTCTTTAAAGTAATAGAATTCACTTTACACATAAAAACAAGATTACATTAAGGTGATGTTGTAGCTGCTACAACCACCCTCCAAAATTTTTCCCATGCTTTGATTTTGGAGCCTTCCTTCTATCAATAAGAGATTATATTTTACTTTCGTCAAGTATTCATGGTCTATTAGAGAATTATCTTTTTATGTTATGCATGTGACTCTTTGTTTTGGCCTTGATCCGAAATTTTGCAGCCACAAGAAGCCTTCTGACTTGACCTTGAAGCATTGTTGGGATTGCCTCCAGAAATTGCGCAATCTTCGAAGGTAGGCCAACCTTGCCTCCAGAAACTATGCAATCCTTCTTCACAACCCAACCTTGAGCTTGAGTGAAGTTCTAGATGGCAGCCCAACCTTGATGATGGAAATTGCACAAATCATCCTTTGAGCTCAGAAATTGTGCAATGCACTGAGTCAAGAAGTTGCCCAGTCCTCGAGAATTGCACAATCCTTCTTGGTAGTTTGCATTCAAAGTTTCCCTAAAAAGAAAAAAAAGAAAAAAAAAAAAGAACACAGCATCCCTAGAAAATAGGGATTCACTAATTAGTTTCCTGAAGGTGGCACACTTACTATTTTAGAAGCTTTTCGCCAAGTGTTTCTTTTTCCTTGATTTTAGGCATGCATGTCATAAACCTCAATCAATATAGATCTATTTAATTGACACCCCTAGAGCTCATTTTTACATTCAATATTGGAGATCTAGCATTCCCAGGGAGATCAAAGAGCCTTTGGTGGAGTTCATGGTGCTTTTCTGGGTGAGTTTTGCTTTTGTCTCCTTTTGCCTCTTTTTTTTTGCTTGGCTTCTATGAGGGTTTTTTTTTTCTTGTTTCTTTTCATGGTTTCTAGCATTGTATTGTATGTTAGATTGTTCGAGTGTTGATTTGGTCCGTCATTTGCCTTTCACAAGTGTCACATTAGTTTTCTTGTTTTTTCCTGTTAGTGGTCGTTGTTGCAGTGACTCTTCTTGCATGTTTATTTTTCATTTTGCATGTTGATCTTCCACACTTGTTTTGCATTGATATATCTATCATTAGTTAGATCTGCACTTTAACATGCACCATCACTAAGATCTTCTTGTTTTCCACACTCTCACTGGGCAGATCTACTCACCCCTTGGCTAGTTTTCACCTTGTCTAGCTAGGAATCACGCAAATCTGAGTCTCAAGCTCTCATCTTGGCCTATGAGACCATGGAATACGCAATACAGGTTGACCCAATTGCACATTGTGCAGTTTGAGGGTTCAAGCCTGCCCCTTGGCCACTGAGACTATGCAATACGTAGTTTCTCCCATAGTCTTCCCAGGTTGGACTACGCATTGTCTAGTCTCTAGCCTAAAGCTACATCACTACTACTGAGACTACACATGCATAGTTCCCTCAGCTAATATTCCTCTCTTCACTTCCAGAATTGTGCAATTTTCCCATTCAATACATGTGGTTTTTCCTGATATTTCTTTGTAATTTGATTTGATGAAGCTAATCTATTGTTCGCAATGAGTGTTTTTCCTCCCACAGGTATTGCAGGTGTTGAGTAATTCTCTTCATTAGTAACTATTATCATGGTGCCATAGAGAACTACTTCAAAGGATACCACAAAGATTAGCATTGGGGAGGCAGTGGAGCGTACACCAGTTTACTTGCCAGTATACTCAGACACTCAACTTTTTGTAGAGACAAAATCATATCTCACATGGCATAAGGTGAATGAAATTTTCTCAGTAAGAACCTTCAAAGCAGATATGGAAGATCGCCAAGTGTATATTAATTTTCAGAAGTCAGGGTTACACAAGTTGCATGTAGGTACCCAACATTTCCATGTGCAGATGTTATCAACTAGAGACGTTCTCACACAGATCCAAAGACTATGACTCTTAGCAATACCAGTGGATAGAGACTTGTTTCTTTCTGGTAGCTGACTATCATCTCATGTACCACTTACCTGAGCCAGGATCACTCATGGATTCATACTTCTATGTGAAGACCAACCACTTGAGCACCAAGGACATTGTTAAAGGTTGGGTGAAAGAGCCAATGAAATTCTGAGAGACACCCACCAACACATACAAGACAAAATATATCAGGAGTGTCTATTAGGTGTTGATCATCATATGTTGCAGAATCTACGGTCAGTAGAGCACCGAGACCTTTCCTGAAGTGTGGGCTTTCTTATTGGACCATGTTGTGAATGAAGGTAAACCATTCAAATAGTGAAATTTGTTGGCACAGCAGCTATGGATCCATGTTTCTAACACCCTTAGTCTTATTAAGGGCAGGCAAGCTAGATTTTATATGTCTGCATATCTACTGGATGCAATCTGCACACACAATGCATTCCCTAGCATCAATTAGACTTGGACACCATAAGGGGCTACCATGTATGTTTATTGCAAGCTTCTTTTGGAGTGAAACCACATAGGAGTAATGGAGAAACTAACTGATCACTTCCTCATTCCATTGTATAAGAAAATCTTTGAGGAAGATCCATCTTGAATGTCACATGGGGAAATGGAAGAAATATTACAAATAGCAGATTGGTTTGCCTCACCGGATGACACTTTCCTTAGGGTATTCGACAGATAGAAGTCACTGCATATTTTATCAAGGTATGCCACCAATAATTTAGCCATGCAATAAGTTTCATATCGTCTCTCCACAAGGTTGTCAGTAGTGTTGCACAGGAGGAAGAAAGTACCTTGGCCAACTCTTCATATGCAAATCGGATTGTATGAGATCAATAAGTTGAAAGTTGCGGATACTGAAAGGAAAGCGACAAAGAAATTTTCATCCAATACTCGAGACTTCAATCTGTATGATACGAGGAGTATTTTCAAACAAAACTATGCGAGGATCCATTTTCAGTGGCTAAGCGAGACTTTTCAATGGCCAGAGGAGGATGGATGGAGGAATTGTTACAATGCCTCCAAGACTCGCGAACCAATCAGTTTGGAAATAACTTCACAAGTTTCTCTCCAACAAGTAGGCACTCCAGAGGCAACACCAATAGAAATGTGCAACCTAGTTTGAAATAAGGGAAAGAGGAAGGTTTTGCACAGTGTAGGGGGAGAATGAAGCCACAAGATGAAAGCAAAAGCGGATTTAGTAGCAAAAAAGAAGAGGAAATAGACGGTGCAGGAAGTAAAGAGGAAGAAAAGGGAAGAACAAGTGCATAAGAGGAAATAAGAAGAAGAAAGGAAAAGAGCGGAGGCAATAGAAGAAGAAATAACGCAGAGACAAGCTAAAGATCTAGAACGTAAATGGAAATCAAAGGAGGAGAAAAAACAAATGTAGGACAAAGAGCTCACTCAGGAGATAGAATAGTTGATTGAAATTCAAGACATGGAGGAATCAAAGCCGCAGAATGAAGATATCGAGCTGATGCCAAGTACAGAGTAGGTCACTATTCAGTCTCCCCATCCTCGAGCAGAGCAAGCTCCAAGAAAGGAAGAAGAAATTTTTCCTCTTGACGATGGTCCGATTATGGATACGTACAAGCTATCATACGAAGAGCTATAGAAATATATTGTACAAGCGCAGAAGAGACATTTTGCGGATGACCTCACATCTCCTGCATTTATTAGAGAAATGGTGATTCTGGTGGACACCAAGAGGAATCCCATTGTCATTGTTGCAAACAACTTGGCCTTCATAGGTGAAGCAAAGTCAAACATTGAGTATTTGATGGCTGAGAACAAGAAATTTGCAAAGAACTCACATGTTGTTAGGAAAGTGGTTGAACAACTCCAAGAAGCAACTCAAAATGCAACTTTCGCACAGGTCCACTTGGAGGAACTAAAGGAAACAATACTTGGTGAAGTATCAATACTAGGAGAGATCATGAGGAATATTTATGAGGAACTTGTTACCGTGCATAAGGCAATTGTCCACTTGCATGATTTGTGGCAGTAGTGTAAATATTTGACTAAAACACTCAGGAATGTACACTCTGCCAATGTTGTTGTCCATGAATGGTCAATGAGATAAAAAGGATACCACTTGAATTGGGAAAGAATACAAAGCAAGAGGGAGAGCTATAGAAAGCACAGGTTCATATCCTCATCCAGAATAACAAATAGCTCACCTCATTCATGGGTAACATTCAGACCTCGTATGCATGGTTATACAACAACATGTACTCCCTGGTGAAGTCCCACAAGATCCCATCAATTGGTTCACTCGCAGAGATCAATCGCAGGAACCAGGTCAAGGAAGAGATAGATGAATACTTGGAACAGTTAAGACAGGTAACCATCAAGGAAGATCTTGAAGTAAATAGACATAATATGCACAAATACATTGGTAACCCTGTCCAAATCAACACAATGTTGCTCCTACTCAAGAAGGAAATGGAAATTGGTTCCAAGTTAGTGTACCCATATTCCATAGAGGCTAGAGACTACTTCCAACCTAACACCATCGCATATTTTGGGGATATCATTGCACAATACAGAGGTTGGCACCATTATGTGGTCAAGAAATATCAAGTGGAAATTGTTGAGCTAGAGTTTCCCCAAACTCAAGCATGATATGTTTTGTCTTATTAGGTTGTCTGATTGGCTCTACCCAATTTTGTCTTATGTGGGTACAAGTGTATATTGAAATATTATTTTGTAATTTGTAAGTGGAATTCCAAGTGTCAACATTGGAATGTGAATATTCATGATGTAATATAATGAGTCATTTTGTAAAGAAGTTGAAGAGTCATGAGAGAAGTCCAGAAGTCACAAAGGGGAGTTAAAGAGTCACCCCCTCTTGTTATAAATACATCCTCATAACTCATGTAAATATCTTTTGGAAGCCCAACTTTTGGCTAGGCTTAGGCTTAGAATTAGGGTCTTGGGAATTTGTGAGAGCCTTGGCTTATCCGTATCATAGAGGGAGTATCTTTCTTTGGAGGAGCAGGTGATGTTGAATTCACATTCAACTATTGGGTCTAGTGGTCTGTCAATGGTGTATGTATAATAGGAACTTTCACTTAATAAAATATTAGAAATGACACGTTTTCATGTAGATGTTGTGAATATAGTAGGAATACTATTGTTATGTTTTCAATGTATGTTATTTAACTTACAATCATGCTTATGAACTATTTCGTTTTCATTGGTACAAATCTCCTTGAATCTGTGTTGTTGTTAATTCCATCACTGTTAACTTGTGATCTATTTCACATATTAGCTTGTGATTTCATTTATGCTCATGTGTTCCTTTCAAGCTGCGTACTATTATAGGATTATAAGGGGATCACTCATTTTCCATTTTTTGTGTTAGAACCTTCATGCATCACACTTGACCTTCTATAGGGTCACACACTTGTTCTCACCAAAGTCACTATACATCACTCTATGCGTTATTCCAGCCAAGGCACATCATAAAAACCCACTGCATTGACAACCGGGCCGTATTCCGGGTCGGACTCCTACACTAAATGATGTGAGGTATAATTAGGACTTCATATCAGGGAGATCCCCTAAATGTTGGTGGGTCCAAAACTAACAACATTTTTGGTGCTAGAAGGAGGGCCAAATGACAAGTTGAGCCCATGAAGTTTGTTTGAATCCTCCGCATATTTAATGGATTCTTCCCAAATCATGACCCCAACATGTTTTTCTAGAATCGCTAATCTGAAATTTCCCGTGGGAATAATTAATGACTTTTCAAATCTGAAATTCGATGGCGACGGTGGTGCAACCATTCTCGAGCACACCACTTGTTTTTTCGAATTTTGCATGAAAGCAATATCCATTGTGAGGATGTTTCATGCAAGTTGTTCATCCTCACATTCGAAGCGCGTGTAAAGGAATGGTGTTACACATTGCCCGTCGCTTCCATTCATTCTTTCAAACATCTTTTCACAGAACTTTATTTCACCTTTGACATGTATGATTACAAATCCGTTTTTAAGAA
This sequence comes from Pinus tabuliformis, assembly GCA_031772625.1. Taxonomy (NCBI): domain Eukaryota; kingdom Viridiplantae; phylum Streptophyta; class Pinopsida; order Pinales; family Pinaceae; genus Pinus; species Pinus tabuliformis. The sequence continues at coordinate 287,265,200 of CM062804.1, read as the reverse complement.
AATCAGGCAATTAAGAAAACCACTGGATGAATCTATTGATTATTTTCACGATCATTTCATTCATTTTTGTTTTGAAGTTTATGAAGATGATATTGATCGGAATTTAATGAAAGAGAAATTTTAATTTCTTTTTCACATTTCGATGAATCTGCACGAATATGAGTCTTTTGAAAGTCTCCAAATGTACCTCAATTATAGAGATTCTAAATCTGCGACAAATGAAGTTGTTGTTCCAAGTGACTCTTCATCTCTCACTCATATAACAACTCCATTTCCACAAGTTGAGGTGGGAGAACTTGAGATCTCATCTATTGATTTACCACCATCTTCTTCCACTTCACATACTCTGAATTTCAGCATAGGTTTGTACTGTGAATTGTTGGGTTGTGTTATATTCTTTCCATGACTAGCACACGTAGTTAACTGGGGGTTAGAGGGGGGGAGGTCACAAGGGGTTTGAGGGGCACACGATGGTTTTCGGTCCATGGTTTTGGATGCGATGGTTTTCAGTCCATGGTATTGGATGCTTCGACATGTATAAATATGTATTGTAACATTGAAAGGAATAAAATGAAAAATCAAGCTGGTAGTCCCGGTTTTGGGATCCAGGGGAAAATCTCTGTGTATATGTGTTTTATGTATTATCCTCTCGCATTGTTTATTTTATGTGTTTTAGAATTCGTATGCAGCTAATTTTTGTATGGGGTTAAAACCTACATTTGGTATCAGAGCTATTTTGGCATCGAGGGGACGCCTTTGTTGCTGAGGGGTTTTGCTCGGGCCTGTGGTAGGCCATGTTCAGTGGGAGATCAATTCTAGTGGTGAAAGAAGATGGTGAGCAGTGGAAAGATAGAGATTGAGAAATTTAATGGTCAAAGTTTTGAGTTGTGGAAACTCAAGATGGAGGATCTGTTGGTGGATAAAGATCAGTGGATCATGGTAGATCTGGGTACTAAACCAACATGAGTGTCTAATGAAGAATGGAAGAAGTTGGATTGGAAGGCAAAGAGCACAATATGATTGTGTGTCTCAGATTCAGTAATGCTGAATGTATTAGGGGAAGCTACGACGAAGGCCTTGTGGGACAAGTTAGGGAATTTGTACCAATCTAAGTCTCTGGTGAATAAATTGTTCTTGCGGAAAAAGCTATATAACCTAAGGATGAAAGATGGAGACTCGGTGACAGAGCATTTGAATGCATTCAATACTGTGGTAAGTCAGTTAGCATCTGTTGATATTAAAATTTCAGATGAAGATAAGTGCATCAGTTTGTTGTGTTCTCTAGCAGATTCGTGGGATAGTCTGTTATTGCAATAGGTAGCAATACAACTGCCTTGCAGTTTGATGAAATAGTCTCATCCTTGCTGACGGAGGAGATAAGACAGAAAAATATGGAGAGCCAAAATGGTGATGCCTTGTCTGTACGAGGACAGTCCCAGAATAGAAACAAAAATAAGTCATCGAGTGGGAGATCTAAATCTAGAGGGAGATCTAAATCTCCAGGAAAATCTGTAAAGGTGGTGTGCTGGAAATGCAGAAAGGAAGGGCACTACAAAAGCGACTGTAAATCCAAAGCTCCTGATAAAGGAAAGGGATCTGATGATGCTCCTTCTACAGAGGCGAAAACCACCTCAGATGAATGTGGGGATGTGTACTTGGCTTCTTCAAGTACACATGTAGATCATGAGGCATGGTTGATTGACTCAGGTGCATCCTTTCACTTCACTCCCCATAGAGAGTGGTTCTGCGAGTATGAGAAATATGATGGTGGTGATGTCTTCTTGGGGGATGACAGGAAGGCTAGAATCATTGGTCGTGGAAAAGTAAAGTTGAAACTACAAGGTGGAAGGGTTAGAACACTTCCAGGTGTTCTACATATTCCTACATTAGCCAAAAATATAATTTATGTAAGCAAGCTGGATGATGCAGGTGTAAAAATAGTGTTTGAGAAGGATACCTGCAAAATGGTTTGGGGAGCACTGGTATTGATACAGGGAGTTTAGATTGGAACTCTGTACGAGCTGCAAGGTAACACTGTTATTGATGGGTGCAACACTTCTGTAGTTCCTGAAAGTGGAGCAGAAAATCTAGTGGTCTCTGGAGAAAAGACCATGCTGTGGCATCAAAAGCTTAGACATATTGGAGAGAAGGGCCTTCGAATACTTCATGGTAAAGGTATGGTGGAAGGTATGAGTAATAGCTCTCTAGATTTTGATTTATGTGAAAATTGTGTATATGGGAAGCAGAATCGGGTGAGTTTCCCCTCTGGTGGTAAGAGGGTGAAATAGATATTAGAGCTTGTGCACAGTGATGTGTTTGGACCTGTGAAGGTTCCATCACTAGGTAAGTCTATGTACTATGTATCATTTATAGATGACTTCTCAAGGAATACATGAATATATTTCCTTAAGAAGAAATCTGAAGTCTTTGACAAATTTAAATAATTTAAGGCTCTCGTGGAAAATCAGACAGAGAAGAAGATAAAAATGCTGAGGACAGATAATGGTGGAGAGTTTTGCAGCAAGGAATTTGAAGAATTCTGTAAGAAGTGTGGTATAGCATGGCAGAAGACTACTCCATATACACCTCAGCAAAATGGAGTTGTAGAAAGAATGAACAAGATGTTGATGGAAAGGGCAAGAAGCATGCTCTGTGGTGCCAGGTTAGGACAAGAATTCTGGGTAGAGGCGGTGGATACTGCATGTTACCTGGTCAACAGATCACCTTCATCAGCGTTGGAGGATAAGATTCCACAAGAGGTATGGAATGGTAAGAAACCCTCTCTTTCACAGCTGAGGGTATTCGGATGTGATGCATACGTATATGTTCCAAAGGAGAAACGAACCAAGTTGGATAGTAAATCTGAAAAGTGCATCTTTATTGGGTATAAGGATGGTTTAAAGGATTATAAGCTTTGGAACCCAATAACAAGGAAGGTTGTGTACAACCGAGATGTGGTGTTCAGAGAGGTGAAAGATATTATTAAACATAAAGTCCAACCAAAGGAACCTAAGAAGATAGAGTTTGAGCTAAAGGAGGAAGAATCAAACTCTACAACAGAGGAGGAATTAGAAGATGAAGAGCCACAAACTCCAAGTCTGAGAAGATCAGTTCGAGAAAGAAGGCAACCATAAAGGTATAGTCCATCTACTTTCTGTTCAAATTTTGGTTTATCTATTACTGACGATGATCCAAGAACTGTGAAGGAAGCAGTAGATTCAAAGGATGGAAAATTATGGAAAGAGGCCATGGTTGATGAAATGACATCTTTGCACAAAAATGAGGCTTGGGATCTGGTGGAGTTGCTAGCTGGAAGGAAACCCATTGGCAGCAAACGGGTGTTCAAGAAAAAGACAAATGCAGAAGGAAATGTGGAGAAATACAAAGCTCGGTTGGTAGCAAAAGGTTATTCCCAGGTGTCGAGAATTGATTTTGGTGATTATTTTTCTCCTGTTGCCAAGGTAACTTCTATTAGATTACTTTTATCTGTTGTTGTTGCTTTTGATTTTGAGGTAGAACAGATGGATGTGAAGACAACATTTCTTCACGGGGATCTGGAAGAGGAGATCTACATGAAGCAACCTGAAGGCTTTGCGGTGAAGGGTAAGAAAGAATTGGTATGCAAGTTAAAGAAGTCTTTGTATGGGTTAAAACAGTCACCAAGGATGTGGTATTAGAAATTTGATACATTTATACGGGGACTTGGCTTCACCAGAAGCAAAGTAGATCATTGTGTGTATTTTAAATTAATTGGTGACCATGTTATTTATCTGGTCTTGTATGTGGATGATATGTTGCTGGTTGGAAATGACAAAGAAGTTATCCAAAATTTGAAGAGCCAATTGTCCTCCAAATTCAACATGAAAGATCTTGGTGCTGCAAACTATATTTTGGGCATGGAAATTAAAAGAGATCGGGCAAAGAGGACGTTGTGATTAAACCAGAGGAAGTATGTCGAGACAATATTGTAGAGGTTTAATATGCAGGATAGTAAACCGGTGAAGGTTCCTATTCCTGTAGGTGTGAGGTTATCTGTTGAACAGTGTCCCAAGACACAAGAAGAGGAAAAGGACATGTCCCGTGTTCCATATGCAAGTGTAGTCAGTAGCTTGATGTATGCAATGGTCTGTACTAGACCAGAGATTGCACATGCAATGGGAGTATTGAGCAGGTTTATGTCAAAACCAGGAAAGGAGCATTGGACAGCAGTAAAGCAGGTTTTCAGGTATTTGTGTGGCACTAGTGATTATGGTTTGTGCTACCAAGGAAGACCAGGATTGGACAGAGTGTTGGATATTCATGGCTTTGTTGATGCAGACTGGGCTATAGATCTAGATCAGAGAAGATCTACAAGTGGGTATGTGTTTAACCTATTTGGAGGCACAACCAGTTGGATGAGTAAGAAACAATCTGTAGTGGCACTATCAACTATAGAGGCAGAATACATGGCGGCCACTCATGCAAGCAAGGAGGCAATTTGGTTGCAGAGATTGTGTTCAAGTATGGGGTTAGTATAGGAAGCTATAAGGATAGACTGTGACAACCAAAGTGCAATTTTCTTGGCAAAGAACCCTACATATCATTCAAAGACAAAGAACATTGATGTTCAGTATCACTTTGTGAGGGATATGATAGAAGACAAAAGGGTGTTGCTGGTACTCTGAATTTCAGCATAGGTTTGTACTGTGAATATGATGTTTACGATGATGTGTTATCTCCTCATCCTCCATATAACAACTCCATTTCCACAAGTTGAGGTGGGAGAACTTGAGATCTAATCCACTGATTCACGACCATCTTCTTCCACCCCACATACTTTGAATTTCAGCATAGGTTTGTACTGTGAATATGATGTTTGCGATGATGTGTTATCTCCTCATCCTCCATTCGTTGATTCCTTTGGTCCTCCTGATTGTGAGTTTTCTGGTTCATCTGTTTCAACTATTTTTGTTGATGTTCATGAGGATCAATTTCAGGATGGAATCATCATTGAGCAACAAACCTGTGATATCATTTATGATGATTATGTGTGCGATTCTATCTCTGAATAAGAATTTGCGATCAAGGTTAATATTTCTCCTTTCGAACCTCTCGCTCATTATCTTGACATATTCCACGATTTTGTCATTCTTATTGAATATTTGAAATAGTCAATTTCTGATGATGTTATCTATGATCATACTTAGAACTTGTGGTATGTCAGTTTTTCAGCCGAATGCGGAGAGGAAAAATCTTCTCTTCTTGATCTTCCCAATCCATCATCTGATCATTGTGAATAATTAGAGGGTGAATTTTTATTTATTTATTTATTTTTATGTTCTCCTAGTTTCTAAGTGTGAAAGTTTGTTCTTGCGTGTCTTTGAGTCGCAGTTTGCTTGAACACTATAATGCATCCATAGAATGCTTTGCATGTCTTCTTTCATATTTTTCTGCGTGCATTTTCAAACTTCGAATGTTTTGGTATGCATCACTTCATATTTCTTGTTTCTTAATTTTGTATATCTTTCTTAATATACATTCCCTCGCCTACGTAGGTCAGCCTATGCATCGGTGGCTACATTGGAAGTTTCATTTTATGTAAGCCTAACCTGTTTCTGGTTAGTTTAGGAGTAGGAGTAGTTTTTTTTTTTCATTGCTTTATTTTTCTTTGATTTACTTTTAGTCTTACTCATTTTTTGTCTTTTCATTTCCTTCAGTTGTAGGATAGATTCCACATGAGACCGTGTTTCGTTTTTGATGCAAGCATGGTGAAGTTCACGAGGAAGTTGTGCTACTGTCAATGCTTGGTTATCTGTTTATTCCCTCTCTTTGTGTGAATCTTGCAACTTTTAGTCAATGATACTTTGATGGAAAATACATTCTTTTTGGAGGAAACCATAGTGGAATCACGATGCTTGAACCTATAACTAGTATTGCCTACTCTTACCATTCTTTTATAATTTTCGGTTATTCTATTATGTAACCAACTCACAAAATTCAAAATTAGCCTCTTCGATGGGGAAACCTCCTTTACATTACATAAATGAACAATTCTTGGATGATAGAAATGACAAAACCTCTTTTCTATATATTGGAGTATAAGGGGTCACAATATAATTAGAGTTGACATAATAATAATAATGTAAGGGCACAATAATAACAATAGTGGGCTTCTATGGGGCACAATAATAACAATATGGGGACTACATGGGCACAAAAATAACAATAAGGGGGCTACATTGACAATAAAAATGAGGGAATACACTAGTATTACAGGGACCTAACATGCTCCTCTCCTTCAAAAAAGTGTTGTCCTCAATGCTTGAGTAGTTCTAGATGCTTATGTATAAAATTCTCATCCTCCCATGTGGAATCTTCAGTGGGTAAGTTCTTCCACTTGATGAGATACTTTGAAATTGATCGATTTCATAGTTGTCGAGTTCTTGTTTCCATGATCGCTTCAGGTTCCAATATGATTTTTCCTTATTTTTCAAGTTCTGGAAATATTGTTTGAACTGGGATCTTGTCACCTATAACCTTATTTAAGCATGAAACATGGAAAACTGGGTGCATTCAAGAAAATGCGGGAAGCTCCAATTTGTATGCCATAGTACCAATATATTGCAACACCTTGTAAGGACCATAATAATTTGGTGATAATTTATTATCCTTCTTAGCTTACTTGAGGGACATTTTTTTGTATGGTTGTAGCCATAAAAATACCTAATCGTCTACATCAAAACTTCTTTCGAGGCGATGTTGATATGCCTGTTGTTTTATTCTATTCTATGCCAAAGTGAGGTTATCCTTTAAGAGTTGGAGAACTTGTTGTTGATGCTCGATGTGATATTCAACTGCTTGAATGTTATGCAACCAACTCACAAAATAGAAGAAAGATAGATCAACACCTTCAAAATTAGCGTCTTTGAGGGGGCAACCTCCTTTAAATTACACAAATGAAAAATTCTTGGATGATACAAATGAAAAAACCTCATTTCTATATATAGGATTCTAACAGGTCACAATATAATCAAAGCCGACATAACAATAATAATATAAGGGCACAACAATAACAATAGTGGGCTTTTATGGGGCACAACAATAACAATATGGGGACAATAGGGGCACAAAAATAACAATAAGGGCTATAATGACAATAGTAATGGGGGAATCACTAGACTTATAGGGACCTAACATTGAACCTTCTAATGTTCTCTTAAAGATGATGTGATGGACGGTGGATGATATCCATAAAGTGCCATAAATGGGGTCATTTTTGCTACAACATGGAAGGAAGTGTTATACACCATTCAACCAGAGGTAACCACTTGACCCATTGTGTATTTTTATCGGATACAAAGCAACAAAGATACCCTTCCAAACATTTGTTCACTATCCTAGCTTTCCCATCAAATTGAGGTTGATAAGATGAGCTTGAGCTAATTGAGTATCCATACAAGAAAACAATTTCGTCCAAAAATTTCCAGTGAAAATGGGATCTTTGTCACTTACAATAATCTTTGGGTTTCCATGTAGCTTTTGAATTGTTTCCATAAATGCAGTAGAAACTGTAATGGATTTAAATGGATGAGATAATGCACAAAAGTGTGCATACTTGGTAAGTCTATCAACTACCACCATGATGACACTCTTTCCTTCGAACTTGGGTAAACCTGTGACAAAATCCATTGAAACTTCCTCCCAACATTGGCTTGGAATAGCTAAAGGTTGTAACAGACTCGAGGTCTTAATTGTCTCAACTTTATTTTGTTGGAAAACCAAACATTCCACCACAAAATTTTGAATATCACATTTAAGACCATCCCAAAAAAATTCCTTCTTAACCTTGTGGTAAGTTTTTAAAAATCCTAAGTGCCCTAGAGGTGTGCAATTCCAGAATAATCTTTTGTTTGAGTTGGGAATTCTTACAAAGGTATAAGTGATCTTTGTTCGATAATGAATCATTTTTCCAGCTAAATGTATCAGATGTACTAGGGTCTTGCTCCAATTTTTGAATGAGTGCCCACAAATCTTCATCATTCTTCCATTCATCCTTTGCTTCGGTTATCCAATCTAGTTGGATATAGAAATGGAACAAAACAATGCTTCCACATCCTCATCCTTTCTTGAGAGTGCATTTGCAACAAAATTTTACTTCCCTTTTTTGTATATGATTCCAAAGTCATAATCCAACATCTTTGTGACCCATTTTTGTTGCCCTTCTTAAGATAATATTTATTCTAAAAAGTATTTAAGACTATCATGATCCATTTTTACCTTGAAGTGTCTTCCCATTAGGTAAGGTCACCATTTCTTAAGTGCATGTAGTATTGCCAACATTTCCTTCTCATAAGTAGCTTTATGTAAATTCTTTCCTTTGACTAGATGACTGTTAAAAGCAATGCATCTTCCTTCTTTCATTAAAACAAGACCAATTCTATTTCCTGAGGCATCACATTCCACAATAAAGGTTTTTTGAAGTCTGGTGTAGCTAAGACTGGTGCTTGGAAAATCGCCTCTCTAGATTTTTTCTACAAATCAGCTAGCTCTAATACCATGTAGAAGTTCCCACTTGTAGATCACCTGATAATGCAATATACTAAAGAAAAATACTTGACCTACTTCTACAACTAATTTAGCGGAAGCTTAATCGAACATGAGCAACATCAATAAGAACACATATAACTGATATGGAAAAATCAATCACACATAACACAGAAGAAATATCTAGGGTAAAGCACCAGCCTAAAACCTCATCTCCATATTATCATACAAGTGGAAATATAGCTAGTATTACAAAAAGAATTAGCTCAAAATTTATCCTGCTCTCTCTGCAATACCTCTGCTACTCATAGATAGCCAAAGGCTTCTCTCAAACCTCCTGATCTGCCCTCCAAGCCACCTATTTCTTTGCGCAATTCTGATTGGGGTCCAGTGCAACCACTTGTGTCAATTGGCCTCTTCACACACTCACTAACCTCTGATCCAACTACGCAGTCCTGAAGGAGATATCCTCATCATGGATGAGCTTCATTTATAGGAAAAATATTCATCCAACTGATAGTACACTGTCCCTTCTCTAATCTCAACTAGGTCTCTATTTGAACTGACATGCATGAGTTATTCATGAGAGAATTTTCAGTTATCTGAAGTGCAGCAGTTATATGCAAGCATCCATTAACTAACTGAACTCACATTAATTTAAACAAATTGTTTAAATCAATCTACCTAGACTTGACTTTGTTAACTGAGCCAACTAATTACAACTCAAATTAGAACTCATCCTTATCTCTTTAACTGATGGATGAATTCCTCAATTAATAGAGAAACTGTTGCATGTCCTCACATAGACTTCATGTTTGATTTTTCACAACTAATTAACTCATGGTGAATTAATTAATTTATTTTCAAATAGTTGTTAAGTTCAAATTCGAATTTTACTTCTTATTTTAGCCAATCCAGCACTGGTACCCAAACTACTATTTATAGCAGTGCTATTTTTAGCACTTCTATTTTTAGCATTTCTTGTTGCCATTTTCAACACTCCCTCTCAACAAGAAAGGCTTCATCTCGAACCCGATCTTGTACCTTCGGAATGTTCTGCATGTAACACATCTACCAAGTGTGGTTGCTCTAGCAACTCTCGCAACAAAAAAAACTCCCAACTAACCTCTTTGTTGTGCTAGAAACATACTCTGATGCTGAAGCTCTACCTGTTGCTGATAAGTGCTCCCTCTCTGACCTCTGAGCTACTGTAACACTCCATGCATCTTGCATCGTTGCACACCTCTCTGTGCCATCCTACATTGGTGCAACACTCCTATGCCACTCGCATTGTTGTAGCCTGCTAGCTCTACACAGTCATGGGATTCCTGCACTGTAGCTCTCTCTGCCACTCCGTTCGCATCAATCTCTACCCACTCAGCCAGTCCTACTACTCCTCGTCGGGGCTCCTGTAGCAAAGTCGAATCAAAGAGGTTGGGTACCTCAAGGATCCTGTCCCCATTCCAGCCTTCTTGGGACTGTCACTCCACATCGCCCCACCTCCTACCTAAAGGTATGGATGCATGTGATCCCTCTGCCCACCTGGCTTGAAATTTCCCCCTACTGGAGGTCTCTGCATGAGTAGATGTCTCTACTTGATCTCCTCTCAACTTCTCTAGTTGTGGCTACTCCACAACCTCCTGAAGCTGCTTCACCAATCGTGGCTCCTCCACAATCGTCTAAGGCTTCTTCTAGCGTTGCATGTTGAGAGGTAATTTACTCTCCCTCTCAACCACCAATTATCTAACCTTTGCCTTGCTCCTCAAGGATTTTCATACATCTTGTACCTCAACTGCATACAGGTTCTTGGCTAGCACACCAATCTCTTTCATATTTCCCGCCGTCACGAAATTTCCTAGAAAAAGAGACGATTTTAAATTAGCGATATCTCCCTTATCTGAACTCTGATTCAGTCGATTTTTTTTTTTTTTTTGAATTTGTGTATTTTTCCGTAAGGAATCCAGATCTACTATTTGTTTCTGAAAATTTTGCACAAAAATTTTCAGATCTTCTCTGAAACCTCGTGGCCCAAAACTCAAAACTTCGAAATATCCTCTAGTATATTGTTCTCCGCTTTGATCACCTTTGCTCCAATACCATGTAGAATTTTTCTACAAATCAACTAACTTTGATACCATGTAGAAATTCCCACTTGTAGATCACCTGATAATGCAATATACTAAAGCAAAGTACTTGATCTACTTCTACAACCAATTTAGCGGAAGCTTAATCGAACATGAGCAACATCAATAAGAACACATATAACTGATATGGAGAACTCAATCACACATAACACAGAAGAAATAACCAGGGGAAAGCACCAGCGTAAAAACCCATCTCTGTATTACCATACAAGTGGAAATATAGCCAGTATTACAAAATGAATCAGCTCAAAAGTTATCCTGCTCTCTCTGCAATACCTCTGTTGCTCATAGAGAGTCAAAGGCCTCTTTCAAACCTCCTGATCTGCCCTCCAAGCCTCCTATTTCTTTGCGCAATTCTGATTGGGGTCTAGTGCAGCCACTTGTGTGAATTGGCCTCTTCACACACTCACTAACCTCTGATCCAACTACGTAGTCCTGAAGGAGATAAATCCTCATCATGGATGAGCTTCCTTTATAGGAAAAATATTCATCCAACTGATAGTACATTGTCCCTTCTCTGATCTCAACTGGGTCTCTGTCTGAACTGACATGCATGAGTTATTCATGAGAGAATCTTCAGTTATATGAAGTGCAGTAGTTATATGCAAGCATGCATTAACTAACTGAACTCACATTAATTTAAACAAATTGTTTAAATCAATTTAACTGGACTTGACTTTGTTAACTGAGCCAACTAATTACAACTCAAATTAGAACTCATCCTTATCTCTTTAACTGATGGATAAATTCCTCAATTAATAGAGAAACTATTGCATGTCCTCACATAGACTTCATGTTTGATTTTTCACAACTAATTAACTCATGGTGAATTAATTAATTTATTTTCAAACAGCTGTTAAGTTCAAATTCAAATTTTACTTCCTATTTTAGTCTAGGGACTGACTAAAAATAGGAATCCATCCCGAACTGCTAAAAATAGAATGCTATTTTTAGCACTTCCATTTTTCATTCCCTGTTGCCTAATCCAACACTGGTACCCAAACTACTATTTATAGTAGTGCTATTTTTAGCACTTCTATTTTTAGCATTTCTTGTTGCCATTTTCAACAGCCTCTTTAAGATGTTCAAAGGCCTTATTTTCTTCTGGAGTCCAAGAAAATTCATCTTTCTTCAGTAATGTCGTTAGAGGTGCTACTATTCTCCCATAATTCTTAACAAACTTATGATAATACCCTGTCAACCCAAGAAATCCTCGAAAATGCTTTATGGATGTGGGGATTTTCCATTCCTTAATGGATTTAATTTTGTTAGGGTCTACTTTAACACCCTCATGAGATACAAAATGTCCCAAATATTCCACCTCCTCTACTCCAAAGAATCATTTGGAGGTTTTCACATATAATTTTTTCTCCTCCAATAGTTTGATCACCCTGTCAACATGTTGAACATGATCCTTCCAAGATTTTCTATAGATTAGTATATCATCAAAAAATAATAACTCAAATTTTCTAAGGAAGGGTTTGAAAATGAATTCATCAAACCTTGAAATGTAGAAGGTGCATTGGCAAGGCCAAAAGGCATGACCAAAAATTCATAATGAACCTCGTGAGTTATAAATGTTGTTTTCAAAATTTCTTCAGTTTTCATTCTTATTTAATGATATACTAAATGAAGATCCAACTTGGTAAAGAAAATTTCTCCATGTAATTCATCTAATAATTCATCAATGACAGGAATGAGAAATTTATCTTTAATAGTGAGCTTGTTGAGCTCCCTATAATCCGTACACATGCACCATGGTTCATCCTTCTTCTACACAAATACTACTAGGGCAGAGAAAGAAATTTGACTAGGTTGAATTATACTAGCCTCTAGCATTTCTGAAACCATATGTTCAATTTCACTCTTTTGGGCATAAGGCCTTATGTTTGGAGGAACACTTCTTGGAATCAAATGAATATCATGATCATGATCATGGATAGGTGGGAGGCCTTAGGGAGTCTCGAATACCTTGGAATGATTGTCGAAGACCTTTTGGAGATACGGAGAAATAGATGATTTCGATGTTTGAACCTCTAGTGAACATAATTGTGCAATTACACCCCGTTGTTCTTTCTTTAGAATTCATGCCATTACAACTGATTATATTTCCTGATTTCCCTACTATACCCCTTAATTCAAATTCCTTTCCTTCCCAAAAATATTTCAAGAAAAGTTCTTGAAAATTAAAAGTTATCGTACCCAAATATTGTAACCATTGAACTCCTAGTACAACATCAGCACCACCCATTTGGAATGGAAAGCATTGGAATATTCAATACATATTATGCCATGGATAGCTTGATATTATGGAAATTTCCATAGAAATTTATGGTTCCTCCATTTGAAACCATCACTTGACACTCTAGTGTTAGATATAGGAAGCAAGTCAATTCCTTGGCTATCTTAGAATGAATAAAAATATGGGTACTACCAGAATCAATCAACACTATTACCTTTTTCTTCTTGATATTTCCTTCTATCTTGAGAGTTTGAGGAGTGGTAATTCTTGCCAGTGCATTAAAATATATGGTCATATTCATTTCTTCTTTCTTTGGGGTTGGTTCTTGGTGTATGTCCTCTTCTTTTTGATGTTTATTGTTCCTTTTCTTCCTCCTCTTCACAACCTATGTAAAATAATTTCTTCCTAGCACACTTATGACCTTTAGTGTATTTTCTATAACAACTGTAACAAAGCCCTTTTTCTCTTTTTTATTCCAATTGTTGTGGTGTCAGCCTTGTAGGTTGCTGAAGGCTAGGAGAAACAACACTTCCATATTTATAGTTGTGAATGGTAGGATTCCATGTTGCCATATTTTTGCTTTCAATTTTTCTTGCCAACCTGAATGCCTTCTCCAATGAATTAGGTTCCCAAAGGTGAACCTTATGTTGGATGTTATCCTTTAAAGTCCCTATGAAGACATGAATCCTATGCTACTCTAGAATATCATTTACCCTTATATTCAATTTTTGGAAGTCCTCAATGTGCTCCACCATTGAACCCTTTTGTTTGAGATTTATCAATTAGCTAAAGAAGGTGTTTCTCTCTGTATCCTCATAATGTGCTATCATTTCCTCCACCAAATTTAACGAAGTGACAATTTTCTTATGATAGCAAAGCCATCCATACCATACAAACTGATTAGGTTCTAAAATTTTCAATGCATACCTTTTGTGTGTTTTGCACATTATGGAGATTGAAATATTGCTCCATCTATAGTATCCATGTTACGGGATCCTTGCCATCAAACTTCCTCATATCAATCTTTGGAATGTGGCGGGTCTTCTATCCAACATTAGAGTCTATGAAATCATGATTAACATTTCTTTTGTTCTCATCATGAGTTTCCTCTACTACCTTTTCGACATTAGGAAGCATTTCTTGTAGCAACTTTGTCAAATCTTTCTTCAAATATTCCATGTTTCCTTTCAGTTTTTCTTTTATATCATCGATATTAGCTTCCATGCCATTCTTCAAACCATCCATATTAGCTTCTGTTACTTTTTGTGAGAGCGAAATTTGTTGTACTTGGTCTCGTAATTTTGATATGTCATGTTGCATTTGTTCCTCTTCTTCATGTGTCATAGTAGAGATTTCAAGTTGCTTACTAGGTGTTTCAATTTTATTTCTTTAGTGAATCAATTAATGATAATTATGCTTCACTATTCCCTTTGAATCACTTCAAACTATTTTTTCAAACACAACTTATGAAAATTTAAAAAACTACACCTTTTTTTTCACTTTGTAGGAGCTCGATATTGAATATGTTGTATCTCTGAAATTTCAGATCTCCAAGGTCTAAAATTTGGTCATGTGGTATCCCTGTAAGTCCAATTTCTAACCCACAAGTCAAACCAAGAGTGGAGGATTCAGGAGAGAGTTATGCCCAATCTCCCATGATGACTTGATTATAGACTGGTTCAGTAGAGTGAACTTGTACAGTGTGCCATGTGTCACTTTTTTTACCTTCGACCTTGAAATTTTTTCACGACAAACTACATTCTGTGAAATTTCAACCACTTTTTACATAATTCAAATATGATGCCTGAAACGAAAGTTATGATGATTTTCTCTAGGTCACCTGTTTGAGACGAAATTTTGGAGCCTGCAAAAACCCTAACTTCCCCAGATCATATCTCTGAACATATAGCAAACCAAGATCTGAAATTTTTACACGAATTTCACCAAGATTTCGGCTCCGTGTGGTAAAAATTTAAGCTACTAAAGCCTTCTTGCATAGAGAGGTGAAGCAAGAAAATCCATTGGGGTACTGTCCAGGCTCGCTGGTAGCAAAACAATGTTTGTGTTCCTGAAGTGACTCTATTGGGGTACTGTCCAAGCCTACTGGCACCAGAGAAACACTAGAGATTAAAAAAAAGACTCTAACAATTATTGTACTTGTGTATCTATATACTCCTCATCCCCAATTGAAACAATTTAGTTTGACTAGCTTGGTTAAGTGTGCCACAGATGAAGAGAATGGTAGGCACTATATTTTTAATGCAAGCTAAGTGAAGAAGCTACAGTGATCAATGAAATGAAGAATACTTCCTAAAGAGTTAGACCTGTTTTGCATGAGACAAGACCCATACAAAGAGATTGAGTTCTACCAGTGTGTCGTCACGTGTTGTAGCTGCTACAACCACCCTCCGAAAATTTTCCCATGCTTTGATTTTGGAGACTTCCTTTTGTCCACAGGAGCTTATCTTATACTGTAATCAAGTATTCATGGTATTTAAAGACTTTTTATGTTGTGCTTGTGACTCTTTTTTTTACCTTGATTTGAACTTTTGTAGCCACAAGAAACCTTTTGACTTGACCTTGCAGAATTGTTGGGCTTGCCTCTAGAAACTGCGAAATCTTGGAAGGCATGTCAGCCTTGCCTCTAGAAACTGTGTAATCCTTCTTCACGTCCTAGCCTTGAGCTTGAGAACTACACAGTTTTGGATGGCAAACCAACCTTGATGATGGAAACTGTGCAAATCATCCCTTGAGCTCCGAAACTGTGTAATTCACTGAGTCAAGTAGTTGCCCAGTCCTCGGGAATAGTGTAATCCTTCTTGGGAGTGTTCATGCAAAGTTTTCTGAAAAAGAAGAAAAGAAAAAATCATCCCTAGAAAGTAGGGATTCACTAATTAGTTTTCGAAGGCGGTACACTTACTATTTTAGAAGCTTTCCGCTAAGTGTTGCTTTTTCCTTGATTTTAAGAATGTGCATCATAAACCTCAATTAGTTTAGATCTATATAATTGATACCCCTAGAGATCATTTTTACGTTCAATCTTGGAGCTCTAGCATTCCCAAGGAGATCAAGGAGCCTTTGGCAGAGTTCACGATGCTTTTTTGGGTGAGTTTTTCTTTTGTCACCTTTTGTCACTTTTTTCGTCGCTTGGCTTCTGTGAGTGTTTTTTTTCTTTCTTAACTTCATGGTTTCTGGAATTTTAATGTATATTAGCTTGTTCAAGTGTTGATTCAGTCTTTCATTTGCCTTTCTCAAGTGTCGCATTAGTTTTCTTGTTTTTTCATGTTGGTGGTCATTATTGCATCAACTCTTCTTGCATGTTTGTTTTTCCTTTTGCATGTTGATATTCCACAATTATTTTTAATTGATTTATATATCCTTAGTCATATTTTCAATTTAACATGCACCATCACTCAGATCTGCTTGTTTCCCACAATCTCACCGGGCATATCTGCTCATCCCTTGCCCAATTTTCACCTTGTCTAGCTAGGCATTGCGCAAGTCTAAGACTTAAGCTATCCATTTCGCCTCTAATTTTGCACAATGTGTAGTATACGATGACCCAACTAAGTATTGCGAGTTCTATGGCTCAATATTTTCCCCTTGGCCACTGAGACTCTGCAATGTGCAGTCTCTCCCACAGTCTGCCCAGGATGGACTGTGCATTGCGCAATATCTAGCCTCAACCTACATCACTAGCTGTTGAGACTACACAATGTGAAGTCACCTCAGCCATTATCCCTCCCTTCACTTCCATAATTGTGAAATTTTGCTAGTCAATACATGTGGTTGTGCCTGATCTTGCTTTGTAAGTTGATTTGTTGAAGCTAATCTATTGTCAGCCATGAGTTTTTTTCCTCCCACAGGTATTGTAGGTGTTGAGAACTTCTCTTCATTAGTCATTATTATCATGTCATCCAAGATAACTACTTCAAAGGATACCATAGAGAGCAACATTGGGGAGGCAGTTGAGAGTGCGCTAATTTACTTTCCAGTATACTCAGGCACTCAACTATTTGTAAAGAAGGAACTAGATATCACATGGCAAAAGGTGAATGGAATTTTCTCAACAAGAGCCTTCAAAGTAGATTTGGAAGACCGAAAAGTGTATATTAATATCCAAAAGTCGGGGTTACACATGGTTGCATGCAGGTACCCAACATTTCCATGTGCAGATTTTATCAGCTGGAGACTGTCTCACACAAATCCAAAGACTATGACTCTTGGCAGTGTCAGTGGAAGGATGCTTGCTTCTTTTCTAGTAGCAGACTATCATCTCATGTACCACTTACTTGAGCCAGAATCACTCATGGATTCATACTTCTATGCGAAGATCAACCACTTGAGAACCAAGGAGATTGTTAAAGGCTAGGTGAAAGAGCCAACGAAGTTCCGACAGACACCCACCAACAAATACAAGATAAAATCTCTTAGGAGGGTCTATCCACTGTTGATCATCCTATGTTGTAGAATATATGGTCAACAAAGCACCGAGACCTTTTCGAAAGGGTGACATTTCTTATTAGACCAGGTTATGAATGAAGGTAAACCATTCAACTGGTCAAATTTGTTGGCTCAATAACTGCGGATCCATGTGTATAACCCCCTTAATCCTCCTAAGGGTGGACAAGATATATTTTATATGTCTGCATATCTACTGGATGCAATTTTCACTCACAATTCATTCCCTAGCATGAATTGGACTTGGACACCGCGGGAGCCTACCGTGTATGTTTATTGCAAGATTCTTTCAGAGTGCAACCACAAAGGAGTAATGGAGAAGCTAAGTGATCGCTTCCTCATTTCATTGTACAAGATTATCTTTGAGGAAGAGCGAGGAAGAGCCACCTTGCAAGTCACATGGGGCAATGGAAGCAATATCACAGATAGAAGATTGGTTTGCCTCACCAATTGGCACTATCCTTAAGTTATTCGGTAGACAAAAGTCTCCACATACTTTACGAGCTATATCACTGATAAGTTACGCATGTAAGAAGTTTCATATCATCTCTCCACAGGGTTGCTAGCATTGTTGCATAGGAAGAAGAAAGCACCTTGGCCAACTCTTCATATGCAGATCAGATTGTATGAGATCAATAATTTGAAAGTTGCAAATATCGAAGGGAAAGAAATAGAGAAATTTTCATTCGATACTCGAGACTTCAATCCATACGATCCAAGGAGTATTTGCAAATACCACTGTGCGAGGATCCATTTTCAGTGACTAAGCAGGAATTTTCACTAGTCGGAGGAGGATGGATGGAGGAATTATTACAATTCCTCCAAGTCCCACGAACCAATCAGTTTGATAGGAAATTCATAAGTTGCTCCGCAGTATGTAGGCACTCCAGAGGCATCACTAGTAGAAGTGCGCAACCCAGTGCGCGAGAAGGGAAATATGAAGGTTGTGCACAGTCTAGGGGGAGAATGAAGGCGCAAGATGAAAGCATATCCAACCATTATGAAAGTTGCTTTAGCAACAAAAAATAAGAGGAAACAGAAGGTGCAGGAAGCAGAGAGGAAGAAGAGGGAAGAATAGGTGCAGAAGATGAAAGAAGAATAAGAGAAGCAGAAGCAAGAAGAAGAAGAAAGGTGAAGAGAGGAGGCAATAGTGGAAGAAACAACACAGAGACAAGCTAAAGAGCTAGAATAGAACTAACAATAAGAGGAGGAGAACAAATAGATGTAGGAAAAAGAGCTCGCTCTGGAGACAGAAGAGCTTATTGAAATTCAAGACATCGAGGAACTAGAGCCGCAGAATCAAGATGTTTCCCTGATGCCAAGTACACAACATGTCACCATTCAATCTCTTCGTCCTCCAACAGAGCAAGATCCAAGTGAGGAAGAGGAAATTGTTCCTCTTGATGATGATCTAGGTTTGGATACATATAATCTATCATATGACAATCTACAAAAAAATATTGTATAAACCCGGAAGAGACATTTTACAGATGAACTTGCATCTTCTACATTTATTATTGAAAGGGTAATTATGGCAAACACCAAGAGGAATCCCAATGTCATTTCTGCAACCAACTTGGCCTTTTCAAGTTCCGCAATGTCAAACATTGAGTATTTTATGGCCGAGAACAAGAAATTGGCAAAGAAATTACAGACTGTTAGACAAGAGGTTGAACAACTCCGAGCAACGGCTCAAAACATAGCTTTTTCATAGGTCCACTTGGAGGAACTAAAGGCAGTGATACTTGGTGAAGTATCGATACTAGGAGAGACCGTGCAAAATCTTTAAGAGGAGCTTGTTACCATGCATAAGGAAATTTTCCACTTGCATGACTTGCAACAACAGTGTAAATATTTTGTCAAAACTCTCAGGAATGTGCAAACTACCATTGTTGTCGTGCATGAATGGTCAATGCGATAGAAAAGGGCACCACTTGAATTGGGAAAGAAGACAAAGCAAGAGGCAGAGCTGGATAAAGCAAAGATTCATATCCTCATCCATAATAACAAACAACTCACCTCGTTTATTGGTAACATTCAGGCCTCATATGCATAGTTATACAATAGCTTGGACTCCTTAGTGAAGGCCCACAGGATCCCATCAGTTGGTTCACTTACAGATATCAAGCGTGGGAACTAGGTCAAGTAGGAGATAGATGAATACTTGGAACAATTGAGACAACTAACCATCAAGAAAGATCTTGAAGTAAACAGACAAAATATGCACAAGTACATTGGTGGACCTATCCAAATCAACACAATGTCACTCCTACTCAAGAAGGAAATGAAAACTAGTTCCAAGTCAGTGTACCCAGAAGCCATGAAGGCTAGAGTTCGCTTCCATCCTAATGCCATAATACAATTTGGGGATATCATTGTGTAGTACAGAGCTTGACACCATTATGTGGTCGAGAAACATCAAGTGGAAGTTGTTGAGTTAGAGTTTCCTGAAACTCAAGAATGATATGTTTTGTCTTATTAGGTTGTCTGGTTGGCTCTATCCAATTTTGTCTTATGTGGGTACAAGTGTAAATTGCAATATTATTTTGTAATTTGTAAGTGGAATTCCAAGTGTCAATATTGGAATGTGAAGAGTCATGATGTAATGTAATGAGTCATTTTGTAAAGAAGTTGAAGATTCATGAGGGAAGTCCAAAAGTCACAAAGGGGAGTTGAAGAGTCACCCCGTCTTGTTATAAATACATCCTCATAACTCATGTAAAGGGATTTTGGGAGCTAAGATTTTGGCTAGGCTTAGGCTTAGAATAAGGAGTTTGGGAGTTTTTGAGAGCCTTGGCTTCTCCATAGCATAGAAGGAGTATATTTCTTTGGAGGATCAAGTGATGTTGACTTCACATTCCACTACCGGGGCTAGTGGTCCATCAATGGTGTATGTATGATTGGAACTTTCACTTAATAAAAGCTCAGAGCCGACACATTTTCATGCATATGTTGTGGATATAATAGGACTATTCTTGTTTTGTTTGCAATTTATGTTATTTAACTTATCCTCATGCTTATGTACTATTTCATTTTCATTGGTATGAATCTCATTGAATGCGTGTTATAGTTAATTCCATCACTATTAACTTGTGAACTATTTCACATATTAGCTTGTGATGTCATTTATGCTTGTATGTTCCTTTCAAGTTGCATATTATTACAGGCTTCTAAGGGGCTCCCTCATTTTCCCTTTCGTGTGTTAGAATCTGCATGCATCGCACTTTACTTTCCGGAGGGTCACACACTTGTTTTCACCAAGGTCACTATAGATCACTCTATGCATTATTGCAGCCAAGGCACATCCGATTAAAACCCACTGCATCGGAAACCGAGTCGTATTCCAGATGTGACTCCTACACCAAAGAATGTGAAGACTAATTAGAACTTCATATCGAGGAGATCCCATGAATGTTGGAGGGTCCAACACCATCAAGAAGTGAATTTTTTAATGTTTAAACATATCAAGAAGCTCAACATAAACCTTGGGAATATTTTTGTAAAAACAATTCGAACACCAAATCAAAAGACAAGAGTGATTATATGAGTAATAAGCATTGGAAAGTTTATTCCTTTAATATTGTTAATAAAAACCTACTTGATAGCCATGTCTAGGAAAATCTACGATCTTGGATATTGAATATCTTGTAACTATTATTTCCGTAGACATTTAATTGACCAAGCATTCAATAGCCAAGCATAAAGTATCCCATATAGACACTTGTTAGCTTTCGAAACATAGTACCCAATATTGTTGGAGACTAAACATAACACAAAGAAAGCAACTTACAAAGCGATGAAGTAAGGAAGGAAGAGCCTAGGAACTCAACAAGTTCAAATTCAATAAATGTCTTAGTGAGTTACACTTGAAGAAAGGCCCACTACGCTATTGAAATTATGAAGAAGCGCTATTTTACAAGAAATCGATGTTTTGGAGCTCAACCATGCTAGAAATTAAAATTTTGGTAACACACGACAATCCAAAACTTTATGAGAAATGATGTTAGAAGTTTTTTAAAGGCCAACTATTAAAATTCCTAATGTTGTCCCCCATTATCTTATAGGACTAGACTCTCATGGAAGAGGCATTTGAAAACTTTGGGAAGCCATTCCCAAAAAAAATTTGATAGAACACTCCCAACATGAAAAGGAAAGAAGTGACGTAGTGAGGGAGGAACTTGAGGTTACACTCAAAATTATTTTTAAATAATGTATACATATTTCTTCCTTAATATTGAATGTAGCAAATAACAAGATAGATGGAACTTTTGAGAAACTACCCATCGAGAACCAAAATGGTGTATATTATGTAGGATTCTAATGAGCACCTATACAAAAATCTAGGTAAGTGTGTGGATTTTGATGTCCAATCAACACACCACGTAATGAGTGTTTGTTGCATATAAAATAATCTCAAGAGTATAAATGGGTAGATATTTCACCATTTTTATCTTTTATGTTTGTATTTATGTTTATCCACTTATAGATTTAATGATTGAATTACCATTAAGTGATCGTAGGAAATTAATGGAGCACCCATCATAGAAGAAGAGAATTCTTCATGTGGGAAACAAGAGTGATCCGTTGTTTAAAGAAAGATAACTATAGTGACCCACATGAGTTTTGTTACCTAAAGCAACAATAACATATGTAGAAGAAGGGGGGAAATGCCATACTACATATACACATATGTCTTGGTAACATGTAGATATAATCATGTTTAGTAAAAAAATTCAAAAAGGGATGGGCTCCTTTACGTAAAAAGAACTCAAAGACTTAGTTCAACTATGGAATTTACATGAATGAGTCCATCCCTGATGTAAAAATAATTATTAACTTAGCACATCTAGTTGCATCATATATCATATAATAAATAAATTATAATAAGATCAACTAAGATTCAACTAGGATCTTAAATGATTGTATAAGTATTTCCAATCCAAAATATTTATAGGGAGTACCCACAAAAAGGAACCATCTAGATAACTAACCATAAATGGGACTAGATAAATTAGAAAATGGATTGATACAAATAATTGTGAATGGTATATTGCCAAATATCTAATAAAGGATTTTGTGCATTCTCAATAGAGCATGTAGAAATCTTATCCAAAACATATAGAATGAAGTATTTCAGTATATGTCATATCTTACAACATTTATCTCCTAAACAATTACAACAGAAAATGACAAATTGTGGTTTGGGCTAAAAAATTACCTAATAATCTCAATTCTCATATGGTAGTGTTCAAAGAAGGGAGCATGTGTATTCTTATATAGCTTGGATTCTAATGAATTGTTTTCACTTATTTTTCATTGATGTTGTGATAGCTCCTTTAGTCTAATACCCTCCTCTAGACATTGTAATATCAACGCAAATAAAAATGTACAAGGATGAGATGGGACACGAATTTCAGAGCTTGGGGAGGGAGATAGCTTGGGATCAACAGAAAATCAAGTTAATTACATGCAAGCATTCTCAAATGGATAGGTTAAGTGAATGAACAATAAGAACAAGGAAAACATACATACCTACATTTACAAGCAATAAAAAACAAGAAAATTAATACATGGCCATATTGTCGAGGAAAAACTCATGGCATAACGTATGTAAGGGTGAGTTGGCCACTCCCTGTGACAAGAAAATAATGGACAGAAAAAACAATCGACCGGACCATGGGAGACAGGGACGAAGGTGGCATGATCCCTTAACTATCATGGATATTCCACTGGACAGTTCGTCACAACAGATTTGATGATATTATATTAAAAATTATGAATTTCTACACTATTACAATTTTATTAAATTTCTAAATCTATAAATTTAACTGTAATTAGTGCATGCATGTAAATGAAAATTATGCATAAAAGTAGAGAATGTAAAAATAAGCTCACGCACACAAATAAGACACAAGATATGCTATGGGAAACCCTTTTGGGAGAAAACCTAGCTGGAAGGTGAGGTTGCTTTACTCTTTTTCTCCATCTGGAAAATAAGGTTGCAGGTACAAAGAAATAATGCATATGTCCCATGGGTTGCTACAATGCATAGATCCTCTCTATTTTCTCTACCTCCTATCTCTCCTAGATATATTTGTTTAGCTATGGAACAAAGTGCTCTTGAAAGAATGGAATTCCTCTTCCTCCTAGTGGCCCGGTTATAACACAACTTGATAGCCTACCAGTGGTTAATTTGACTACATCAACTCTTAATTAGAGTTACAATATAGACTCTTCTAGAGTATTTTACATCAAAATCACATGGCTATCATGTTTTGCATGAATAATGTGGGTGACGCAGCATGCTCCTGAATTATAGGTGTGAAAACAGGAAGGTCAACTTCTGAGTGGCATAACTTTTGCATACGGACTCTGATTGGCACACTTCTTGCCTCGTTGGAAAGATATATGTGTGTATAATAGATTTAAAAGGTTTTTCATCAAAGAAAAAAAGTTTTACACCCAAAAAATGTCGTTTGATTCCTCAAAACACTCCCGAAAGGTTTCAGACCTCATTTTTCCAAACTGGGTCCCGCCAGTAAAAACGGTCCTGTGAGTTGAATCCTCCACTTTTTCCACTCTGAATGCATCAATATGGATGAAAAACAATATAATTATCCAATATGGATCACACCTCCCCATTTTTGGAGGCCTGTGGTCCCCAAAAGCTTCTACTAAATGAGGTGAGGAATATTTTCCTCCACCTTCTCTCTGGTGTATCATTTACCTTTGCCTAGAAGTTGTCCCTTCAACCCAATCTACCAAAGGTCATGTTTCCCCTATCTTATAGTTATGTACCTCTTCTACAAAACTGTATCTTCTATGAACTCTACCTGAGCATCAGATGCCAAATCCTCCATCGAAGGTAGGGCATGTTCCTCTTCCTGATCTAGCGTGGAAGGTTCATAGAGTTTCAAATTCTCCACATTCATAGCTGAGTAAATGCACATATATGGTGGTAAAATAATTCGATAGGAATTATTACCCACCTTTTCTAGAATCTCAAAGGGATTGTATCTCAGAGCCTTGATTTTCTTACTAGGCCACTACAGCCTCTCCTTGTTCAACTGTAGCCATACTCTGTCTCCCACCTTGAGTGATTTCTCTGTTTTGTGTTGATCATGCCTGGCCTTATACTTCTCCTACGACCTTTCCAGTGTTTCTTGTACCTATATATGGATCTACCTTATCTTCTCTATAAATTTTCCATCCCTCAAAGTATCTCATGCAAGATCTTCCCTCACTCCTCCTTGATGTCAATATGCAATATCCAATGGTGAAGGTGGAAAATATCAAAAACAAGTTTCAAATGGGGACTTTCCTGTAGAAGTGTGGACTACACTATTGTAAGAATGTTGTAAATATTTCAAATTTTCATCGTAGGTCTTCGAATGCTTCTGGTTGTATCCCTTGAGAAGTTGTACCAAAGTCCTGTTTACTACTTCTATTTTCCCATCTATCTGTGGATGGAATGTTTTAGAACTCTTCAACTTTATGTCCATATTCTCCCACAATGTATTGCAAAATTCACTGAGAAATCTTGTATCCCTATCTAAAATGATGCTCCTTAGTATCCCAAAGTGCACCTAGACCTGTCCAAAGAACAAGTTTGTTGTTTCTTTCCTGCTGATGGTATTTTTACAGGGCATCAAAAAACACATCTTGGTGAACCTGTAAACTACCACAAACATGTAGTCTTGTCCCTTCCTGGTTGTTGGTAAACCTCCCACAAAGTCCATGGAAATTATTTCCCAAGGATGAGTAGGTACAAGTAAGGGATGATATATACCTAGTTTCTTGTTGCTATGCTTGCTAGTACAACAAATCATGCATCTTCTTATGAACCTATCTACTTGCTCTTTCATCTTTGGAGAATACACATACCTATGCAAGTTAGCCACGGTCTTCCCTAAACCAAAGTGCCCTGTAACCTTGGAGGTGTGATCCTCTTTAATCAGTTGCAATCGCTCACCTTTAGGAACACATAACTTATCCAGCCTGTAGAGTAAACCATACGGAAGATGGTAGTCAATGGTGTTGTCACCCTCGTGCACAATAATCTAACTTTGCAACTACTGATACACCTCCTTGAAGTCCTCATCTTCTAAATATGCCTTTATGTATGCATCATGGTTGAATGTGTCCATGTGCATAAGAGTCCCCAAAGTTGTGATCTTTGATCTGGGTGGACTTGAAAGCATGTCGTCCACTTGTTTGTGTTGTCCTTCTTATATTTGATCACCAAATGAAACTATTGTAAAAACCCCATCCACTTGTCATGCTTGGTCTATTGTAGCTTACTTTGGGCCTGCAAATATTATAATGATTGGTGATCTATGTGAATTACTATCTCCTTTACCATCAGATAATGTTTCCACTTCTTCACAACTTGAACCATGGAATAAATCTCCTTGCTATAGGTAGGGTAGTTAAGAAATTCACCATGAAATACTTCATAATGGTAGCATACATACCTTCCTTCCTACATCAAGACAACTCCCATATCATACCCACTCGTATTTGTCTCCACTTCAATGGGTTGCTGCAAGTTTGGTAATGCTAGAATTGGTGTTGGGCTCATCTTCTTCTTTAGCTACTTGAAAGCCTTCTGTTGAACTTTTCCCCACTAGAAAATCTTGCCACTTGTTGTTATGGCACAGAGCGGTGCTGCTACTGCTGAAAATGAGTCGGTGAATTTCCTCAAGTACTGTGCTACCCCAATGAAACTCCTTACCTTAGAAACACTAGTAGGCACTGACCATTTCATGATGGCCTCTATCTTGGAAGGATTTATATTCAAATCTCCTCCACTGATCACATACCCGAGATACACCAAAGATTGTTGAGCAAACTCACACTTCTTGATATTTTCTAGTAGTTAGTGCTTCTTAAATGTTTCCAGCACCTATGTTAAATGTGAAATATGCTCCTCCCAGGTAGCACTATATGCCTGTATATCATCAAAATAGTCAATAACAAATGAATCTATAAAAGGGCATAGTACATCATTCATTAATCTCATAAACATAGTTGGTGCATTACATAGGCCAAACAGAATAACTAACCACTCATACAAACCTTGCCTAGTTTTGAAGGCGTTCTTCCATGTATATTCTTCTTTGACTCAAACCTGGTGATATCCAAACTTCAAGTCTAGATTGGTGAAGTATTTTTCTTGTTGCAGATGATCCAACATATCATCTATTTTGGGTAGAGGGTACCAGTTCTTGAGCATGATTTTATTCAATGCACTGTAATCTATACACATCCACCAAGACCCGTCTTTATTTGGCACAATGATGATGGGTGACCCACGGTGATGTACTTGGTCGAATGACACCCTGTTCGAGCAACTTCTTCTATTGTTTCTTTACCTCACTTTCTTCTATAATAGATTGCCTGTACAACCCAGTATTTAGCATTGGGGAGTCCAGATATATATGAATCTCATTTTCCACTTCTCTCTTAGGTGGTAACCCTTTAGGATCTCGAAACACATCCCTGTATGCTAGTAACAACTCCTCTAATTGTTGTTTTTGTTTCTTAGTACACCCCTCCAGGGATGCCTTTCCTCTTATTAAATCCTCTCGAGATTGAATTTCTCTTAAAAATAATTAAACATACTTCTTGCTAGAACTGATCAATTTCTTGGCTTGGTTGGCACTTACCAATGAAATTTTCAACTTGCCTCTATGCATGTTGATGATGAATCATTTTCCATCCTTGATGAGACGGTATTGATTGGCTCTCCTCGTGAATATTGCATCTTGCATTTACATGTATGGACTCCCAAACACGACTCCACATACATTAAGGGGAACCACGTATAGGTCTACTTCATCAATATAATCATCACTGATAGCTAATCTAATTTTGCATTATTTTTTTACCTTCAGCTCTGCATCCTTATTTACCCATCCCGGTAGATATGGGTTTGGACGATCACAAACTTCCAACCTCAACTTCTTGAACAACTCTACTGCAATGAGATTCACCTTTGATCCCGAGTCAAACAAGGCATCAATATTTTCCTTCTTGAATTGTATCTTTATATGGAAGAGTTTTGTCATTTCTTTCTCTTCCTATTGTCGAAGGTAGCTCAGATTCACCTCCTTCTACACTGACATATAGATGATCTTCTCATCCACATCTAAGTTGTTTTCAACTTGCTTACTCGAATCCTTGGCCATGAGATTCTTTTTCTTATTATCTTTCTTCTTGTTCTTCGGGTTGAGCTCTGGATGCAACTTCCATCACTTCTCCTCTATATGGCCATCAATCTTGCAGTGGTTACTGTGATATTTACACTGGTGTGCTATGGCTACCATATTTTTATCTCTTCCCCCTTTTTGCTTCTTCTTCCCATCTAGAAGTGTCTTGTTACTCCTTCTTCTTCCCATCTTTAGAAACATCTTGTTACTACTTCTTCTTCAATCCACTTGATTGTGCTCTCTTCAGGCCTATGTTCTCCAGGTATTGTGCCTATACACAAGCCTCATCCACAGATTTGGGCTTGAACAACATCACT
Organism: Pinus tabuliformis; assembly: GCA_031772625.1. Taxonomy (NCBI): domain Eukaryota; kingdom Viridiplantae; phylum Streptophyta; class Pinopsida; order Pinales; family Pinaceae; genus Pinus; species Pinus tabuliformis. The sequence continues at coordinate 287,237,302 of CM062804.1, read as the reverse complement.
TGGTCACGCAGATGGCAGTGTAGACCCCCCCAAATACTTGAGGAGTACATCTGGGTTATTTGGAGAGATACCCAACATTATAGTCATCTTTCTGAATTTCGTGATGTACTCCTACATGCTTTGACCTAGCTTTTGCCTAAAATAATGCCACCGATCCATTGGTCCTCCACGTATCCTATGGGATAAAACTGACTTAATGAGGGTTTTGAAATCTTCCCACTTAGTCATTGGAGGTTCTCCTTCTAACCTCTTGGTTTCCGCGTGTCTCTCCCATCAAGTTAGTGCATGGCCCTCCAATTTTAGTCGCGCAAATGAGATTTTTTGTCCTTCTTCAATTTGATGGACACTGAAATAAAATTCTAATTGCTGAAACAAATGGTCTAGCTTTAGAGAACTGATCTCATCATGCTATGGCTTGACATCGACTTTTACTTCCATTTTAAAAGGGGATTGTGATTGGTTCATGACACTCGAACTGGGTTGAAAATTTTCGGGTTCTTTCTTCGACTGGTTCTCTATTTCTCCCAGATATTCTGATTTGTCCTCTGCATTCGAACCCCCATCTTCTCCAAATATTTTTAGCTTGTTATTCAATGGCAGCATGAGGAAATTTACATTGCAGTTGATATATGAAACTTGTTGTTCCAACCGCGTAAACCTCACCTCTGTTGGATCACAACGGTCGCTTACAGATTCGTAGCCCATGATTAGGGTTTTACGATTTTCGGCCCCACCAATCTAGATCCCTACAATCTCCACAAAATAACCAAAGGAACCTGGATTTGTTACCAATATGATTTGTAACCTTCCATGGATATTCCATTGGACATTTCGTCACAAAAGATATGATAATATTATATTGAAAATTCCGAATTTCTACACTATTAAAGTTTTATTAAATTTCTTGATCTATAAATTTAACTGTAATTAGTGCATCCATGTAATGGAAATTATGCAGAAAAGTAAAGAATGAAAAAATAATCTCACACACACATAAGACACAAAATATTCTCTGGGAAACCCTTTCAGGAAAAAACCCTACTGGAAGGTGAGTTCGCTTCTCTATCTTTCTCTATCTGGAAAATAAGGTTGCAGGTACAAAGAAGTAATGCTTGTGACATGTGTGCTGCTATAATGCACAAATTATATCTATGTGCTCTACCTCGTATCTCTCCTAGATATCTTTGCTCAGCTATGGAATAAAATTCTCTTGAAAGAATGGAATGACTCTTCCTCCTTGTGGCCTAGCTATAACACAACATAAAAACCTACTAGTGGTTAAGTTTGACTACATAAACTCTTAACTAGAATTACAATATAGACTCTTCTAGAGTATTTTACATTACAAACACATGGATAAACCCTTTTTCATGAATAATGGGGGCTGGCGTGACATCGTCTCGAATTATAGGTGTGAAAATAGGAAGGTCAACTTTTGAGTGGCATAAATTTTGTGTATAGTCTCTGATTGATGCGCTTCTTGCCCCTTTGGAAATATATTTGTGTGTAGAATATAATGAAAAAGTGCTGCACTAAATAAGAAAAATTTTGCCCCCAAAAAATATCATTTGATTCCTCAAAATGCTCCTAAAAGGTTTCAGACCCCGTTTTGCCAAACTGGGTCCCATTGGTAAAAATGGTCCTTTGAGTTGATTCCTCTAGTTTTTCCACTTTGAATGCATTAATATGGATGGAAAATAATATAATGATCCAATTTGGATCATGGCACTACTATGGACAAGGAAATTTTGGACTGACATGGAATAATAGATCGTGGAGACACCACATAGAAGAATAAGACCACAAAAGGATAATACGAGGAGTCTGTGAAGAAGTGAAGGGGGTCACAAGACATGACCAGGATATAAGAGGAGTTTGTGCAAAGGGGAACATAGATATTCTCTCTTCGAAAGTAACTATAGAAGAGATATTTAAGGGAGGCACAGGTAGAGATTCATCAAGTTCATGAGAATATCATTGATTCACAAAATTGAAGGCAAGGGTCAAGAACAAAAGTAATAACCCTCAAATGATGAGAGTAGTGTATATGAGCTATTGACGTGAACAACGATATGAAGATATTCCTCAGACAACTGAGAGCATAATTTTAGTGTTCTCTAGACTCTTGAATGGGATTAGAGGCACTGGGAATCAAGTGTTGGTTGTTGGGTGGAGAAGAAGAAATATCTGGATTCCTAGTGGTGACAAGTGAAAAATCCTTATAGCACTATCCCTTAAGCTTTGAAGTTTGGCTTGAGGGTGATAACTACAAGTAAATTTGGTTTTAGCTTGTCTATGGTTGGGAGGAAAATCAGAGTCCCCATCTTGGTTTCCAGATTCAACATTCGAAGATAAGTGTTCCTCTTACCTTGTATGCCATTGAATGCTATGATTTTTACTTGTTATTTAGATGTAAAGAAGTAGTGATACATGTTCCTATGTGGTGAATTTGAGGAGTATATAAGCTCTTATTTGTTGATGTAATAGTACTTTCAGGATCCTTTGCTTTGAAATATTTCTTGTGTGCTTATAATGTTGATACATGATCTTGTTAATAACAAAGATTGCTACTTCACAAGTATTTATCATGGTTAGATTTTGAATGAAACCAATGGTTGCAACATTGATGTCAAATATGCATGAACAATGTTTTTTTGTTGGACTCTTGATGGTTGTCAGAGAATGCAAGTCATGATGATTATTGGGCCTATAAGTGTTACACTATTACGTTCCTTATGTAATGAAATAATTGGTTGTAGATTCTGGTGTTGAAAATTTGATTATGGCAATAACTTAATACTGGTTGCACTTACATGAAAATAAGGAAATATCTGAATATGTTGGGAATACGAGTATATTCATATTTAAAGAGTAGTTGTGCATTGTAGTAAGAATTACTTAATAAACCTTGAATGTTTCACAACTTCTGACCTAAAGTTGTATATCAGCATATGTGGACTACAAATGTTTTTTTACCTGGGTGTTAGAAAAAAATGGTCCTTATATGTGTGTAAGGTAAAAAACCAAGCCCAAGAATGAAAATTACAAAGCCTATATAGTGGAGTAAATGTCCACAAATTTATATGTGAATAAATGAAATTTCAAATGTAGTTGTGCAAGCCACACATTATGACCATGCACATTTGGTAATGGATAGTAACACTGTAGTCCTTTATTTTTGTCTTAGTGTGTCTAGTTTTATTTTCACAATATTTGGTTTCCACGGAGTGCTTGCAGCTAGAAGATCATCAATTTTTCTAGTAGAACCTTCATTTGAGTGGACAATTCTTGAAATAGTCAGGTTGTTTAAACTTAAAACATTTTTAAATCTAAGACCTATAGGTTGTAATAATGGATGATATTGAATATGATGTAGGTGTACGTTCATGGACATTGTAGGATCTCAACCTGAGATTAAAAACTAAATCAATGGGTGATTTTGGCTATGAATCAATTTTCATTGATAATGTTGTTTTTCATCATGTGGTCATAGTATGAATTAATGAATGGTTTTTATTGTGGTGTATATGGTAGGAACAATAAATAAATTTATGTCATTAGAAATGGATATGGCATATATGCCATGCAATTGCATGTTGTCATTATTGGATCTTAGGTTGTGTATTTTAGTTTGAGGTATGCTTAAGGAGTTGCATGTGTATTGTCAAAATTCCAGCTAGATCAAGAAAGACCCTAGGTATCCTATTGATCCAGGTGGATGTTGGTGGCCACCCACCTATCCCACTTGGACCCCCATGACTATCTCTTTTAGTTTTTAAGTTTCCGTAATTGTAGCACAATTTACTATTTTTAGCAGTTTTCAGGTCCTGAACTTCCGAAGTCGTTTTGAGGCCCTAAACGATATTTTTTGGGAAATCTGGGAGTACCGTGGGTCCATGGATTGATGTTTTTCTTCCCAAAGTTGTAGTGCTCGGATAGATCTTTCTAACGAGCTATTGTACGCATCAAACGAAGATCGAGTGCCAAAGTTACGACCCCCGAAAGTTGATGTACCAACTTACCCAAAATAGGCCCACAATTTGGCGTTTCATCTTCTAGGGTTAGGTTTTGGGATGTTGAGGGTTTTCCATTGTTTCTCAACAATAAATAGGCCTTTGAGCCTCATTGTAACAGAATTCAGAGGGATGTAGCCGCCACATCTCTTCGTAGAGATAAGTTACCATCACCCTAGCTGGTTTATTTCCATTTCTGTTTGTAAGCATATTTCAGTATTTTACATTAATGAAATGAAGTATTATTTCCACTACATCTCTGTGTTTATGGTTATATCTATAATTTGTTGCGTTCCTATTTAAATCTGGATCAGTGGTATCAGAGCGGTCTAATTTTTCTCTGTTTTTCTTTGCATGTCCCCAACGAGGTCGGGATATAAGGAGTTAGGGCTTGAACTGGTCAAACCTTTGCAAGACCAGTCTTGCAAATCCCGATGGCCTCCCATGGCAGATGAAAAGAAAGATGAGGGGGTAGGAGATCCTATCAAAATATTGCTTGAAGAAGCCCTCGAGCGAAAAATGAACGCGATGATGGACAACTTTGCCCAGATCCTTCAGCGGCTACCCAGAGGTGACGCATCGGCTTCTAGCAGCTACTCTGGAAACGCCACGCCCTTTAAGGTACAAGTTAATTTTGAAATCCCCATAATTGAGGGTTAGATAGACGTATATGCCATAGATAAATGGTTAAATCTGCTAGAGGGTTATTTTTCTGTTCATGAATTTTCGAGTCGGGAAAATGTTGTTTTCCCTCTTCTCAAAGCAGCTCCCCGCGTCAAGGACTGGTGGGAAACCTATTGCGAGCAGAAGGATGAAAGTACAGACTCACTGTTCTCAGCCACACCCACTTGAAATTCCTTACGGGATTCCATCAAGGAGCAGTACTACCCTGCCAAAAGCTATGAGGACAAATACATAAAGTGGCCCATGTTGCGGCAGGGATGAGACCAAGATGTGCCAGAGTTCAAAAACATTTTTCATACCCTTCACACACAATTGGGTATCAAGGATTCTGAGCTACATTTCGTACTCAAATACTGTGACTGCCTACATAGATACATCTAGGAAGAGATGGAGTTCCTGAACATCTCCTCGCTCGGCACGGTGTACCGATACACTGTCAAAATCGAGCAAAAGTTCAAACAGAAGAAGAGAGACTTTGGATCTGCGAATCCGAAGACTAAAGTACAAAGCCAAGGCGAGGTGACCCAAGACAACCGTCAAAGCCACAAGAAAATAAAAACACCACGAAGTCGAAGAAGGACATAGGAAAGTGGTGTGAGTTCCATAAGAGCCCCACTCACAACACAAGTGTGTGTTAGACCAAGCAGTCGCTGGTGGCAGAGTTGAAGGCTTCAGAATTAGATGCATGTTCCGATCTTGAGTTAGAACCCGACAAGGGGAATGGAAAAGGGAAGTAGATCATTGATGTAGAGCCCAACGCCACTATTGCCACCACCAAGATCCATAATAATGAGTCCGAAGATCCAGAGGAGGGGGAGTGTCTTTTCCACTCACAGATGTGGGTGAAGGGTTCACCGCTGCAATTTATTGTTGACAGTGGGAGCCAAAAGAACCTCATTTCAGTAGAGGTTGTGAAGTGGTTGGGCCTACCAACTACACCACACCTGCAGCCATATAGTATCAGGTGGCTTCACCAAGGACAAGATCTCTGAGTTCGCCAGTAGTGCTGTCTTCCTTACAACATCAAACTCTTCACAAACAAGGTATTGTGTGATGTTACACCTTTGGATGTTTGTGATGTATTATTAGGCCAACCATACTTGTGGAGGCAACATGCTGTGTATGAGTCAAGGCCTTGTGCTGTCATTATTTCTTTGAATAATTCATTATATAGGATATCGGAGATAGCCCCACCTACTTCCACCTCTTTGATCACTGCTAAGAAAGGCAGCAAGCTCATCTCCCAAACTAGGAAATTCATTTTCTATCTGGTTTGCTCCCAAAGTAAGGGGAAGATCATCACCACATCCATGACCCCCATGAAGGGTTCCTCCATGTAGCAGCAGAAACAAAGGGATACGGTCATGACAGAACACAGGAATAACTTCTCCTCACCCACAAGGGTACCATACAAGCTTCAGGTGGGCAACAAAGTCTAGTTGCATCTGTAGAAAGAACACCTTACAAGAGCCCATCAAAAGCTCAGACCACTCTGACATGGTCCTTACACCAGGACCAAGGCTACGGGAAATAATGTTTTGGAGTATAGCATTCCCCCATTCCTTCGATTGCACTAAGTGTTCAATGTGTACTGCCCTCAACCATGCTTCCCACCATTACTGGACACCTCCGAGATTGCAGAACAACTCACGAGGGACCAAGTTCAGTAGATGGAGGAACTCAATGCAATGGGGACCATTTGTTGGGTCCCTATAATACTAGTGATTACCCCATTACTATTGTAGTTATACCCCTTATTTATATTGTTGTGCCCCTATTACCCCCATATTGTTATTTCTGTGCCCCATAGAATCCCTCTATTGTTATTTTTGTGGCTTTATATTATTATTGTTAGGTCGGCTGGATTATATTGTGACTCCTTAGACTCCTATATATAGAAAGGAGGTTTTGTCATTTGAATCATCCAAGAATTGTTCATTTATGTAATGTAAAGGAGGTTGCCCCCTCGAAGAGGCTGAAATCTAAGGCATTGATCTATCTTTTCTATCTTTTCTTGAGCTGTTTTCATAACATTTGGTATCAGAGCTACTCAAGCATTGAGGACAACACTTTTTTGAAGGAGAGGGGCATGTTGGGTCCCTATAATACTAGTGATTACCCCATTACTATTGTAGTTATGCCCCTTATTTATATTGTTGTGCCCCTATTACCCCCATATTGTTATTTCTGTGCACCATAGAATCCCTCTATTGTTATTTTTGTGGCTTTATATTATTATTGTTAGGTCGGCTGGATTATATTGTGACTCCTTAGACTCCTATATATAGAAAGGAGGTTTTGTCATTTGAATCATCCAAGAATTGTTCATTTATGTAATGTAAAGGAGGTTTCCCCCTCGAAGAGGCTGAAATCTCATGTCGCAAAATTTCAGAACTGAATGATCCGAAATTACAGAGATACATCAGATTCAATATCAGGCTTCTACAAAGTGAAAAAAGGTGTGTAGTTTTTTTTTTTAAATTTTTGCATAAGCTTGGTTTGAAGGAATTCAAAGGGCATAGTAAAGCATTATTATCGATAACTGATGCCCCGAGGAAAGAAAATGCAAACACCTAGTAAGGAACCTGAAAGCTCTAGCATGACTCATGAAGAAGAGGAAGAAATGCTACATGATATATCAAAATTACAAGAACAAGTGCAACTAATGTCACGCTCACAAAAGCTAACAGAAGCTAAGATAAATGGCGTGGAATCTAAGATAAAGGGCATGGAAGCTAAGATGGATGATTCGAACACAGATTTGAAGAGAGACATGGCAGATTTGAAGACAGACATGGACGAATTGAAGATAAATATGAATAAGTTGCTACAAGAAATGGGCACTAAGGATGAAAGGGTACTAAAGGAAACTCATGATGAGAATAAAAGAAATGTTAATCATGATTCCATAGATGCTAATGTTGGATCGAAGACTCACCATATTCCAAAAATCGATATGAGGAAGTTTGATGGCAAGGATCCTGCCACATGGATATTACAGATGGAGCAATTCTTCGATCTCAATAATGTGCAAAACACACAAAAGGTACGTATGGCAACTGTATATTTGGAACCAAATCAGTTTGTATGGTATCAATGGCTTTGCTCTCGTAAACAATTTATCACTTGGGCAATTTTTACGGAAGAATTGATAGCACATTATGAGGATACAAAAAGCAACACTTTTTTTAGCCAATTGATAAGTCTCAAACAAAAGGGTTCAGTAATGGAGCACATTGAGGAGTTCCAAAAATTGAACATAAGGGTAAAAGATATTCCAGAGGAGCATAGGATTGATGTGTTCATAGGGTCTTTAAAGGATAATATCCAACATGATGTTCGCCTTTGGGAACCTGATTCATTAGAGAAGGCATTCAGGTTAGCAAGAAAAATGGAAAGCAAAATTATGGCAACCAGGAAGCATACCACTCACAACTATAAAGATGGAAGTGTTGTTGCCCCTAGTCTTCCACAACCTATAAGGTTGACACCACAACAATTGGAAGAAAAAAGAGCAAAAGGGCTTTGTTACAGTTGTGATAGCAAATACACTAAAGGTCATAAGTGTGCTGAGAAGAAATTATTCTACATAGATTGTGAAGAGGAAGAAGAAAAGGAGCAAGAAAGGTCAAAAGAAGAGGATATACTCCAGGAACAAAGCCTAGATGAAGAACAAATAAATCCGACCATATCTTGTAATGCATTGGCGGGAATTACCACTCCTCAAACCATCAAGATAGAAGGACAAATCAAGAAGAAAAAGGTAATAGTGTTGATTGATTCAGGAAGCACCCACAATTTTATTCATTGTAGGGTAGCAAAAGAATTGAATTGCTTCCTATATCCAGCACCAGAGTGTCAAGTGATGATTGCAAATGGAGGAACAATAAATTGCTCTGGAAAGTGCCATAATATCAAGCTATCCATGGGAGAATATGTATTGACTAGCCCAATGCTTTCCATTCCAATGGGAGGTGCTGATGTTGTACTAGGAGTCCAATGGCTACAATCCTTGGGTACAATAGCTTTTAATTTTCAAGAACTTTTCATCAAATTTTCTACGGAAGGAAAGGAAGTTGAATTAAGGGGTATTGCAGGGAAACCAGGAAAGATAATCAGCTCTAATGGTATGACAAAGCTTCTAAAAAAGGAGCAAAGAGGTGTAATTGCACAATTATGTTCGCTAGATGTTTCCACATCGGAATCATCTATTTCTCCAGATCTCCAAAAAGTCCTGGACAATCATTCCAAGGTATTTGAGACTCCCAAAGGTCTCCCACCTATGCGTGATCATGATCATGCTATTCATCTGATTCCAGGAAGTGTTCCTCCAAACATCAGGCCGTACAGATATCCCTATGTCCAAAAAAGTGAAATTGAACGTATGGTTGCAGAAATGCTAGAGGCTGGTATAATTCAACCGAGTCAAAGTTCTTTCTCTGCTCCAGTAGTATTGGTGCACAAGAAGGATGGATCATGGCGCATGTGTCCGGATTATAGGGAGCTCAACAAGCTCACTATTAAAGATAAGTTCCCCATTCCTGTCATTGATGAATTACTGGATGAATTGCATGGATCAATTTACTTCACCAAGTTGGATCTTCGTTCAGGATATCATCAAATCAGAATGAAGATTGAAGACATTCCGAAAACAGCATTTAGAACTCATGAGGGTCATTATGAATTTTTGGTCATGCCTTTTGGCCTTACCAATGCACCTTCAACATTTCAAGGTTTGATGAATTCAATTTTCAAACCATTCCTTAGAAAATTTGTGTTAGTATTTTTTGATGATATACTAATCTACAACAAGTCTTGGAAGGATCATGTTGAACATGTTGACAGGGTGCTACAACTATTGGAGGAGAAACAATTATATGCAAAAAGATCCAAATGTTTCTTTGGAGTCCAGGAGGTGGAATATTTGGGTCATATTGTATCTCATGAAGGAGTTAAGGTAGACCCTAGCAAAATTAAAGCCATTAAGGAATGGAAAATCCCCACATCCATAAAGCATCTGCGAGGATTTCTTGGGTTGACAGGGTATTATCGCAAGTTTGTTAAGAATTATGGGAGAATAGCAGCACCTCTAACAACATTATTGAAGAAAGATGCATTTTCATGGACTCCGGAAGCAACAAAGGCCTTTGAACATCTTAAAGAGGCAATGTGCCAAGCACCGGTCTTAGCTACACCGGACTTCACAAAAACCTTTATTGTGGAATGTGATGCTTCAGGAAATGGAATTGGTGCTGTTCTAATGCAAGATGAAAGACCCATTGCTTTTGAAAGTCGTCCAATCAAGGGAAAGTTTTTAAGCAAAGCTATTTATGAGAAGGAAATGTTGGCAATACTCCATGCACTTAAGAAATGGCGACCCTACCTAATGGGAAGACACTTCAAGGTAAAAACGGATCATGATAGCCTTAAATACTTTTTAGAACAAAGATTATCCTCTGAAGAGCAACAAAAGTGGGTCACAAAGATGTTGGGTTATGACTTTGAAATCATCTACAAAAAAGGGAAGCAAAATGTGGTGGCAGATGCACTCTCAAGAAAGGATGAGGATGTGGAAGCATTGTTGTGCGCCATTTCTATTATCCAACCAGATTGGATAAATGAAGCAAGGGAGGAATGGAAGAATGACGAAGAAGTGTGGGCACTTATTCGAAAGCTACAACAAGATTCCAGTACGTCTGATACATTTAGCTGGAAAAATGATTCGTTATGGTACAAAGATCGCTTATACCTCTGTAAGAATTCCCAGCTAAAACAAAAGATTCTTATGGAATTGCACACTTCTCCCTTAGGAGGGCACTCAGGATTTTTAAAAACTTACCACAGGGTTAAGAAGGAATTTTTTTGGGATGGCCTTAAATCAGATATTCAAAAGTTTGTGGCGGAATGTTTGGTTTGCCAACAAAATAAAGTTGAAACAATTAAGACACCGGGTCTATTACAACCTTTATCCATTCCAAGCCAACGTTGGGAGGAGGTTTCAATGGATTTTATCACAGGTTTACCCAAGTCTGAGGGAAAGAGTGTCATCATGGTGGTAGTTGACAGACTTACCAAGTATGCACACTTTTGTGCATTATCACATCCATTTAAAGCCAGTACAGTTTCTACTGCATTTATGGAAACAATTCAAAAGCTACATGGAAACCCAAAGATTATTGTAAGTGACAGAGATCCCATTTTCACTGGAAATTTTTGGACAGAATTATTTTCTTGTCTTGGTACTCAGTTAGCTCATAGCTCATCTTATCATCCTCAATCTGATGGGAAAACTGAGATAGTAAACAAATGTTTGGAAGGATATCTTCGTTGCTTTGTATCTGATAAACAGACACAATGGGTCAAATGGTTGCCTCTGGCTGAATGGTGGTATAACACTTCCTTCCATACAGCAACAAAAATGACCCCATTTATGGCACTTTATGGGTATCAACCACCATCCATCACATCATATTTAAGAGAAAATTCTAAGGTTCAGGCAGTGGAACATCACATCGAACATCAACAACAAGTCCTCCAACTCTTAAAGGATAACCTCGTGTTGGCACAAAATAGAATGAAACAACAGGCAGATCAACATCGCAGTGAAAGAAGTTTTGATGTAGGTGATTGGGTATTCCTACGGCTACAACCATATAAGCAAATGTCCCTAAAGCAAGCTAAGAAGGATAATAAATTATCACCAAAGTATTATGGTCCGTACAAGGTGTTGCAAAAGATTGGTACTATGGCATACAAATTGGAGCTTTCCATGTTTCATGTTTAAAGAAGGTTATAGGCGACAAGCTCCCAGTTCAAACAATATTGCCAGAACTTGACGAGGAAGGAAAAATTATATTGGAACCGGAAGCAGTCACAGAAACAAGAACTCGACAGCTACGAAATCGATCAATTTCAGAGTATCTTATCAAGTGGAAGAACTTATCCGCTGAAGATTCCACATGGGAGGATGAGAATTTTATGCAGAAGTATCCAGAACTACTCAAGCATTGAGGACAACACTTTTTTGAAGGAGAGGGGCATGTTGGGTCCCTATAATACTAGTGATTACCCCATTACTATTGTAGTTATACCCCTTATTTATATTGTTGTGCCCCTATTACCCCCATATTGTTATTTCTGTGCCCCATAGAATCCCTCTATTGTTATTTTTGTGGCTTTATATTATTATTGTTAGGTCGGCTGGATTATATTGTGACTCCTTAGACTCCTATATATAGAAAGGAGGTTTTGTCATTTGAATCATCCAAGAATTGTTCATTTATGTAATGTAAAGGAGGTTGCCCCCTCGAAGAGGCTGAAATCTAAGGCGTTGATCTATCTTTTCTATCTTTTCTTGAGCTGGTTTCATAACACCATTGCTTCCTAATGGGGGGAGGAATGATCTAGGTGGATGTTGGTAGCCACCCACCTATCCCACTTGGACCCCCATGAATGTCTCTTTCAATTTTTCAGTTTCTGTAATTGTAGCACAATTTACTATTTTTAGCAGTTTTTCGGGTCCTGAACTTCCGGAGCCATTTTGAGGCCTAAACGAATTTTTTTGGGAAATCTGGGAGCAACATGGCCCCATGGACCAGTGACGTTCTTCCCAAAGTTGTAGTGCTCGGATAGATCTTTCTAACGAGCTATTGTACGCATCAAACGAAGATCAGGTGCCAAAGTTACGACCCCGGGAAGTTGATGTACCAACTTACCCTAAACGGGCCCACAATTTGGCGTTTCATCTTCCAGTGTTAGGTTTTGCGTTGTTAAGGGTTTTCCATTGTTTCTCAACAATAAATAGGCCTTCGAGCCTCATTGTACCAGAGTTTAGAGGGGTGTAGCTGCCACATCTCTTCTCAAAGATAAGTTACCATCGCCCTAGCTGGTTTATTTCCATTTCTGTTTGTAAGCATATTTCAGTATTTTACATTAATGAAATGAAGTATTATTTCCACTGCATCTCTGTGTTTATGGTTATCTTTGTAATTTGTTGCATTCCTTTTTAAATCTAGATTAGTGGTATCAGAGCGGTCTATTTTTCTCTGTTTTTCTTTGCATGTCCCCAATCAGGTCGGGATATAAGGAGTTAGGGCTTGAATTGGTCGAACCTTTGCAAGACCAACATCGTAAATCTTGACGGCCTCCCATGGCAGATGAAAATAAAGATGATGGGGTAGGAGATCCTATCAAAATCTTGCTCGAAGAAGCCCTCAAGTGACAAAGGAACGCGATGATGGACATCTTTGCCCAGATCCTTCAGCGGCTACCCAGAGGTGACACATCGGCTTCCAAAAGCTACTCTGTAAATTCCACGCCCTTTAAGGTACAAGTTAATTTTGAAATTCTCATATTCGGGGGTCAGATAGACGCAGATGCTGTATATAAATGGTTAAATCTGCTAGAGCGTTATTTTTCAATTCATGAATTTTTGAGTCGGGAAAATATTATTTTCACTCTTCTCAAAGCAGCCCCCCACATCAAGGACTGGTGGGAAACCTAATGCAAGCAGAAGGATGAAAGTATAAACTCATTGTTCTCAACCGCACCCATTTGGAATTCCTTCAGGGATGCCATCAAGGAGCAGTATTACCCTGTCAAAAGCTATGAGGACAAATACATAAAGTGGACAAGCTACAGTAGGGATGAGACCAAGATGTGCCGGAGTTCACAAACATTTTTCATACCCTTCGTACACAGTTGGGTATCAAGGATTCTGAGCTACATTTGGTACTCAAATACCGCGACTGCCTACATAGATACATCCAGGAAGAGATGGAGTTCTTGAACATCTCCTCACTCGGCACGGTGTACCGATATGCTATCAAAATCGAGCAAAAGTTCAAACAGAAGAAGAGAGACTTTGGATCTACAAATCCGAAGACCAAAGTACAAAGCCAAGGTGGGATGACCCAAGACAACCCGTCAAAGCCACAAGAAAAGAAAAATATCACGAAGTCGAAGAAGGACACAGGAAAGTGGTGTGAGTTCCATAAGATCCCCACTCACAACATAAGTGAGTATCGGACCAGGCAGTCGCTGGTGGCAGTGTTGAAGGCTTCAGAATCAGATGCATGTTCTGACCCTGAGTCAAAACCTAACAAGGGGAATGGCAAAGGGAAGAAGATCATTGATGTGGAGCCTGACACCACTGTTGCCACCGCCAAGATCCAGAAGAATGAGCCCGAAGATCCAGAGGAGGGGGAGCGTCTTTCCCACTCATAGATGTAGGTGAAGGGTTCGCCTCTGCAATTCATTGTTGATAGTGGGAGCCAAAAGAACCTCATTTCAGTAGAGGTCGTGAAGCGGTTGGGCCTACCGACTACACCACACCTGCAGCCGTACAGTATCGGGTGGCTTCACCAAGGACGAGATCTTCGAGTTTGCCAATAGTGCCACCTTCCTTACAACATCAAACCCTTCATAGACGAGGTATTGTGTGATGTTACACCTCTGGATGTTTGTGATGTATTATTAGGCCAACCATACTTGTGGAGGTGATATGTTGTGTATGAGTCAAGGCCTCGCGTTGTCATTATTTCTTTGAATAATTCATTATACAAGATACCGGAGGTAGCCCCACCTACCACCACGTCTTTGATCACTACCAAGAAAGTCAACTTGCTCATCTCCCATACTAGGAAATTCATTCTCTATCTGGTTCACTCGCAAAGTAAGGGGAAGATCGTCACCACATCCATGACCCTCGTGAAGGGTTCCTCCATCCAGCAGCAGCAAAGGGATATGGTCATGACAAAACACAAGAACAACTTATCCTCAACCACATGGGTACCACACAAGCTTCAGGTGGGCAACAAAGTCTGGTTGCATCTGCAAAAAGAACGCCTTACAAGAGCCCATCAGAAGCTCAGACCACTCCGACATGGTCCTTACACCAGTACCAAGGCTACAGGAAACAATGCTTTGGAGCAGAGCATTCCCCCATTCCTTCGATTTCACTGAGTTTTCAATGTGTACTGCCCACAACCATGCTTCCCCCCATTACTGGACACATCCGAGATTGCAGAACAGCTCACCAGGGACAAAGTTCAGCAGATGGAGGAACTCAATGCAATGGGGACCATTACTTCCCAAGGGGGGAGGAATGATCTAGTTGGATGTTGGTGGCCACCCATCTATCCCACTTGGACCCCCATGACTGTCTCTTTCAGTTTTTCAGTTTCCATAATTGTAGCACAATTTACTATTTTTAGCAATTTTCGGGTCCTGAACTTTCGGAGTCGTTTTGAGGCCCTAAATGACGTTTTTTGGAAGTATGGGAGCAACATGGGTCCATAGACCAATGTTTCTCTTCTTGAAGTTGTAGTGCTCGGATACATCTTTCTAACGAGCTATTGTATGCGTCAAATGAAGATCAGGTGCCAAAGTTACGACCCCAGGAAGTTGATGTACCAACTTACCCAAAACGGGCCCACAATTTGGTGTTTCATCTTCTAGGGTTAGGTTTTGGGATGTTAAGGGTTTTCCATTGTTTCTTAACAATAAATAGGCCTTCCAGCCTCATTGTAATAGAGTTCAAAGGGATGTAGCCACCACATCTCTTCTCAGAGATCAGCGACCATCACCCTAGTTGGTTTATTTCCATTTCTGTTTGTAAGCATATTTCAGTATTTTACATTAATGAAATGAAGTATTATTTCCACTGCATCTCTGTGTTTATGGTTATCTCTGTAATTTGTTGCGTTCCTGTTTAAATCCGGATCACCTATGACACTTTCTTGCCTTAAAGGTAAGGGGGATTTAGAGACATTATGGATATTCCATCATGTACCTACAAATTCATGATATAGTGCATGGAGTCACTAGTGAACTACTGCTGGATATGGAACATGGAAAATTGTAAATGGTATTGACCATGGGAGTGGTTCTCTTATAGGAGGTTTTTGATAGTTTAATCTTGTTCCTATTAGTGTGGGTTTGAGTCCATATTAAAATCTTATTTTTCATATGCATATGGTGCTTAAGTTACAAAAAACAGTCCCAGGGGAATTTTAGAGGTCTTTAAACCTGTTTCCCTACGAAAATTATAGGCCTAGTTGTGTGTATATCTATGTATTTATACCATGTTTCATTCAATAATTGGTAAAGAAAATAACTCAAAATTGTACAATATGTTGTTTAGATAATATAACTGTAGTGTTTCCTTCTTGTATCTGCATATTGGGCCCTTCAATCATGGTTGTTACAACTTCATATTGAAATTCCAAATTAGTGCCCCTAGAAAACATTTCTTTGTTTGGTAAAACTCTATGGATCAGGGAGAAATAGTAAAACTTTACGTTTAGGAATCAAGCAAGAAAATTTCAAGTTCAAGAGTTGTTTGTACAATATTCATATTACGGGTAGAAAAATGGGATTGAGAGAATATCAAGTTTGCTAAGAATGTTGAGTGTGTAATATCTTAGCACATAGATAATATTTCTAAATAAAATAAGATATAACTCAGTTAGAGGTATCACAATTTTAAGAATAAGGATTAACTGTAATCATGCAAATTACAGATCGGTCTTGAAGATAGATATTCCAAGCTTTGTAATAACTACTAAAATTTGTCATCCCAAGTACAACAATAGGTCTCAAAAATTTGTGCAAGTTATAGGGTTAAAGTGTGTGCATGGGTCTCATTATACCAGGGAAAATTTTAAGAACCCCCCCTAAATTTATAAATATAATAAATGGGCGAATCTCCATGGTATATAGGAAAAATGGAAGGCGATTTTATCAATAATATAATATGTATATATAATTTTTTGGCGAATCTCTCACCAGGCATGACGAATATTTTACTCAATTATAAAATCTTGTAAGATCTTGGCGAGTCTTTCACTAAATAATAAAACTTTGTAAAGTCCTAGTGAATCTTAGCATAGGCTACATGCTGGTTTAATTCCCCCATTTAAATAGGCTACATTCCAGGTGAATACCATGGGTCAATATCATGTGCCATTTTTATTTTTATTAATTCTAATATTAGGGTTAATAATGGTTCTTTGCATGGTATTAATAACAATCTAGTCCATGGTATTTGTCCCATAGTATTTTGGCCATAGGTTTCACCTAAATATAACCCATTTTTTGAGTGTTTGTAAATATAAGGTGACTTATGGAGTAAATATAAAAAAATGTTTTATTTGTTTACCATACCTCTCGTTTATTTATATTTTTATTAATTTACCATACCTCTTTTACAAATATGGTATTTGGCCCATAGGATTCACTTAAATAAAACCTCTTTCTTGAGCCTTCATAAATAGAACGAGGGTTATGGACTAAATATAAAAAGAGGTTTTATTTATTTACGATACGTCTAGTTTATTTATATTTTTATTTATTTACCATACCGTTTGAGTAAGTATAAAAAGACGTTTTATTTATTTACCATACCTCCACTTTACTTATATTTTTATTTGTTTACACCGTTACATGTATATAAGGTGACTTATGGAGTAAATATAAAAAAATGTTTTATTTATTTACCATACCTCTCATTTATTTATATTTTTATTAATTTACCATAGCTCTTTTATAAATATGGTATTTGGCCCATAGGATTCACTTAAATAAAACCTATTCTTGAAAATGGGCGAATGGATTCACTTAAATAAAACCTATTCTTGAAAATGGGCGAATGGAAGGTTGTAAGTCCTAATTTCAAGGGCTAAATTTACCTTTTTTACCCTCTCCCTTCAAATAAGGTGGGCTATTTGAGGTGATTTCTAAAAATGTACTATGATACAAAATATTCGCCCACTAAAAATTTAAAACCCCTTAATTTCGCCAAAGGGCGAACATTCGCCCCTAAAATTATCCTTGCATTATACAATATAAATATGCCTTGTAATTGTTAAATAATTCCCCATGAATGAGAATCATATGCAAGAAATTTGTAGTTTCTTGGACCATAGAAGAGGGTGTGCATTGTTGTACAATTACACCTCACCGCACTCAATTCTTATAAGTCTCTATACCATTATGGATTTTTGAAGTGAAAAATTTAAGCATCCCATTTGGTTGACCTATAGGATAACACAATAAGGTTTGACTTGCCTGGAAAAGGCATTCTTCATCATGTATTTAAGCCTAAGTAAGGTGGACCTTTGATGGTTTTAAAGTATTATTCATAACCCTTATTTTGGAACAGTCTGGAAGTGTCTATCCAAGTTGCATAATAAAGCTTGATAAAAAGGAAAATCCAACTCTGAGAACATAGGTTGAATATAGGTAATTTCACTTAATTAATCTTATATTCATGGCCAATAAATCATGAGAAAAGGGGACATAGTGGCCACGATAGGTATGGAAGTATCCTCATTCAAGGCCTACAAGTACAACTGTATATTTTTACTTAAGATGGAACATACATTTCAACGATGATGGGCATTGGCATCTAGGACATCCCTCGTGGAATATAGAATGTGTGCATGATTAAGGGCTCATAAATATTCCCTCCATCCTTATTATAGTCCAATTGCATCTGTACAGTCATATATATAAAATGCAACATGAAGTTTCAAGAGATGGTATTCTTGGATGGTATCAAGTTAAGGGAAGCCAATTGGTCAATCCAAGGAATCCTCAAAAAATTGCCTTGATAGGCCTAGTAAAGGAGAGACAATCATCAACTTCTTCCCTGTTTGAAGGCCCATAGTCCATACCATTGACCTATTCTATACCCGCAAAGGGTTGTTGAGGATGCCACAATAGTGAAGTGCCACACCAAGAATAAAATTTGTATAACTAAAATGATGAAGCCTCGTGGCTTGTCAATGTGAAAAGTGAATGCCAGTATACTATTAAATTCTAGTTTAAAAAAAATATATCAAAGTTTTTAGAATCCTATTCTCATAACTGTACTTTTGGAATAGAGTTAGCATAGTATCCACCCCTCCTTATTGGGATAAATAAAGGGGTGTGTTACAGTTGGTATTAGAGCAAGGCTTCGAACACTAGACCTTAGGGTTGAAATAAGCCTTTAGATTTGTATCTATGGAGTCTAGACTTATACTTAATGTCGACATTTTTAAGCTTGTCTCAAGAACATTATGACATGTCAATCAAGTCATTTCAATGTGATTGAAAAAATGATTGTTTTAACAATTGGCATCTCCAATATCCAAATCTACATACACATAGTGAACAATTTTCTCTTGACATTGTGAATTATATCCAAATCTCCAATTAACCATACATAGTTGAACTTGCATATAAACCCTTAAGAAAGGTAGTAATCTCCTCCCACCTTGACCCAAGTTGGATCAATTCATGCCTGCAATACTAAGGTTCTGGACTCTATACAAAAGGATGTTATTGTTGGATTCTTTAACAACATATTTTTTAAAGGAAAAATTCCTTGGGATATTCCTTCCATTTATAGGGATGAAGGGATCTAAGGAAAATTCTTTACTAAGTATTTGATTTTGCGACCTCCAATGACATCTGAGGACGATGAGAGAGGTATTGGGTTCTCTAGAAGGGGTTATGGCATATCTAAACTTGCATGAAAAAAGAAAGCATCCAATTTATTTGTAGCAACACCTATATTATCATAGACAGGTGATAAATATATCGAACATGCGTGAGCAAGACAAGGTAAAAACTGATATTATCACTTCAATCGCTTTTAAACTAACATTTATGTGTGTGTGTGTGTGAGACAACAAACAAGACAATACAAGATAATAAAAGATGAGAAATATTGGTGGCAGTAGGGATTTCCCTGAACTCTCATCTTATTTGATATGAATTGATGTATGCTATGTCCAAGAATACATGGGTAGCAGATTGACAACCAATAACATTGATTTGAGTCCATGGAATAATGAAATTAACATGGAACAAAGGAGGTTTCCATGACCTTGACCCTATTTAGATATGCAAGTGTATGCTATATTCGTGATCATGCTAATGAATTCCATTGTGACTAATGGAATTTGTCAAGAGTCATTCTTGTGGCATAATGACTGCCTTAATTTATTTAACACAAATGTGAATATAATTGACTAACTGAATATATGAAAATCCATGTTTAAGACTAACAGGTTCTAGCTAGAGGCGCTTCTTAGGGAAGAAGGATGGTTTAAATTTATGCAATGTGTGTGTGAATGTCTTGTTGGGATAACATAATGTAGTTATCCAATGAAGGCTCCCGGTTGTGGGAGGGATATTATTGGGAAATAGGTAGCCTGGTTGGATTATGATTTAATATCTTTTGATTACAACTTTCATATTGTGCGTATGTTTACACCATGAGAAGGAAATGTTGAAGATCGAGACATTTATTCTATTAGCTCTATATTGGATCCTTGGTTAAGGGATGAGACACAACACATATAGGTAGGCCACCAAGGATTTGGGGCTATTAGAGCTTGGGAGTTGAGATGATGGGGAAGCCATGTGATGTGTAGATTGTGCCATGTGTATCTATGTGTGTTGTTGTGTTGTGTGTATTATGTATATGTATGTGTGTTGTATTGTACATTTGTGTATATGTGCATGTGTTGTGTAATTATTTTGGGACATGCATGTATGGAACTATTTGGACTCATGTATTTTGTAATGTGGAAGCTATGATGATAACAAATTTGTGATGGTAAATATTGTTCTATCGGAAAAAACTACCAAGATTGGTAGTGGCCACACTTGTAGGGAAGCGAGTGAGAGGGGGACCTTGATTAATTTACATATATATACACCATTGGGTGCTTGCCAAGGTTTGGCAATTGATCCAATGTGTGAAAGTCGAAGAGAAGAAAAGAGAAGAGAAGGCACTGAGTGCTTGGTAATATTGGAAACCAACCCCAAGTGTGTATGAGAAGAGAGAAGGCCCCTAGAAGAAAGGATCAATTTAAAGATAAGTATCAATATTTCATTTGATTACTTGATTTTTTAAAATTATGAACATGATTTTGTTTGATTTATGATGATATTTTGGCTATGAACTAATGAGGTATAATTGAATTTATTGCAATTATTTTATGATGATTCTCATGAAATTTTGTATCCCATAATGTAGAAAAGCATGGAAACTACCCGATTTGGGTGAATAGACTTGGCTATAAGGAAAGTGGCAATAGCATAATAAATCAAATTAATCAACAATACACTGGCTAAAGGGTAAAAAATGAGGCCATTGTGGAACAACGATACCCAATGATGTCCACTAATTTCCATGAAACATGCTATGAGTGATATGGAAATGTTGAGGCAAGGATGTGCCTTAGTTTTGAGACCCTTGTGATGTGAGTAAACTTTTCCAAGGAGTGGATCACCTGATGGATTGAGAAGTAGAGAAGGGGATTACAAAACTTCTAAGGTGAGTGATTACATGAAAGAGGGGAACCAGATCACCTAAGGGACTGGGAAGCAGAGAAGGGGGCATTGGAAAATAAATTGGTTTTAAAGGGTCATAAGCATGGTTGATTGGAATCATAACACGTTGGGGGTGTTATGGGAAGAAATGAACCGAGAACTATTTGTTGAAAGAACAAGGAGCACAAAGGACAATGCCATTGTATGTTGGAGGAAGACAACACCCTAGAAAGAAGTAAAGTTAGCAAGTTGATGTTGTGAGACAAAGGCACCAAGAAGCCGCAAAAGAGCCACAGAAAGTGGTTGATCAAATGGAAATTGTTAATCTTATTTGGTTGTAGAGAAAGCAATTGTGTATGTGAATTGTAGTTGTAAACTGAGCTATAATTACAAATCTCCAAATAATTTTGTGTTTTAAGAATGTTTAGGATTAGAACACCGAGGATGATTTTCCTCCAAGGCGAATGGGTTTGTGACATCTCCTTTAGTCTAATCCCCTCCTCTAGACATTGCAATATTGATGTAAATAAAAATATACAAGGTTGAGATGGGACAAAAATTTTAGAGCTTGGGGATGGAGATAGCTTGAGATCAATATAAAATTAGGTTGATTAGGTGGCAACCATGGGAGGTTGTGATGCATGCTCAATGGGACAGTTTAGGTAAACTAACTAGCAAGAACAATGACATTAGACATACCTCCTTGTAAAAATTTACAAGAAATAAAATACAAGAAAATTAATACATGGCCACATTATTGAGGAGAAAGTCATGGCTAAGCATATGTAGGGGTGAGATGGCCATTCGTTATAACAAGAAAATAACAAATAGAAAAAAATTGACCAGAACATGAGAGATAAGGATGTAGGTGGCACTAGTTTACTGAAAAAATAAAGTTTGGAATGACATGGAATAACATATCGTGGAGACACCACAAAAAATAATAATAACATGAAAGGATAATGTGAGGAGGAGGAGTCTACACAAAAGGGAAGGTGGTCATAGGACGAGACTAGGATATAAGAGGAGTCTACAAAAGATCTATTGAGTGAGGTATGCATAGAGATTCCTCGGGTTCAAGAGAATATCATTGATTGACCAAAAGTGAAGGAAATGGTTAAGAACAGAGGAAGTAATAACCTTCAAAGCCTGAGAGTGGTGTAGATGAGTTGTTGAAGTGAACGACAATAGGAATATCTCCCGTATTCAACGAAGAGTAGAATTTCAACAATATTTAGATTCCTAGTTGGGAGTAGAGGCACTGGCATCATGTTAGTTGTTGGGTGGAGATGAAGAAATCTTTGGATTCCTAGTGATGATAAGTGAAAAATCCTTTGAGCACTATCACTCAAGCTCAGAAGTTTGGATCTAGGGTGACAACTGCAAATAAACTTGGCTGCAACTTGTATATTATTGGGAGGAAAGTCAGAGTCCCCATCTGAGTTGCCAGATTCATCATTAGAAGATAAGTGTTCCTCTTACCTTGTACACCAATGAATGTTGTGATTTTTGTTTGTCATTTGGATGCAAATTCTAGAGATGATACAGGTTCTAGCATGGTCAAATTGAGGTGTATATTAGATCTTATTTGTTGATGCAATAGTACATTCAATTTTTTTTGAAGTAATATCGTGCTTGTGTGCCTATGAGGGTGATACATGCTCTCGCTAATAATGAGGAAAGCTACTTCATAAGTATTTATCATGGTTAGATTTTGAATGAAACCAATGCTTGCAACGTTGAAGTCAAATATGTATGAACAATGCTTATTTCTTGGACTCTTGATGCTTGTTAAAGAATGAGAGTCATGATGATTATTAGGCCTACAAGTGGTGCACTATTACATTCCTTATGCAATGAAATAATTGGTTATAGATTCTCATGCTGAAAAATTGACTATGGTCATAGCTTAATACTGACTGTGCTTACATGACAATGAGGCAACATCCAAAGATCTTGGGAATATGAGTATATTCATATTGAAAGGGAAGTTGTGCATTGTAGTGAGAATTACCTAATAACCCTTGAGTGTTTCACAGCCTATGACCTAAAGTTGTATATCAGCATATGTGGACTGCAAATGTTTTGTAACCTGGGTGTTAAGAAGAAATGAACCTCATATGTGTGTACTGGGTGAAAAAAAAACTCTAGACATAAAAATTACAATGCCTATATTATGGATTTCACCATCATAATGCTAGGTTTTCAAATCCTGTACTGTGGATTTAATGCCCATGAATATATATGTGAATAATTTAAATTTCAATTGTAGTTGTGCATGCCACACAATGTGACAATCCACATCTCATAAGGGATAATAACCTTGAGCCAACATTGTAGTCCTCCACTTTTGTCTCAATGTGTCTAGTTTTATTTCATAATATTTGGCTTCCACAGAGTGCTTGTAGCTAGAAGATCATCGATTTTACTAGGAGAAACCTTCATTTGAGTGGAAAATCCTTGAAATAGTCAAGTTGTTTAAACTTAAAACATTTTGAAATGTAAGTCCTCTAGGCTATAATAATGGATAAGCTTGACTATTATGTAGGTGTAGGTTCATGGAAATTGTAGGATCTTAGCTTGAGATTAGAGATTAAATCAGTGGGTGATTTTGGTTGCGAATCAATTTTAATCAATAATGTTTCTTATCATCATGTGGTCATAGTATGAATTAATGAACGATTTTGACTATGATGTATATTGTAGGAACACTAAATATGGCAATACATTTAGGGCATTAGATAATAGAAATGGATATGGCATAGATGCCATGCAACTACATGCATAATTGGACTCTTAGGCTGTCTATTTTAGTTTGAGGCATGATTAAGGAGTTGCATTTATAATGTCAAAATTCCAGCTAGATTAGGAAAGATCCTAGGTATCTTGTGACACTTTCTTACCTTAAAGGTAAGGGGGATTTATGTTGGATATGTGTTATATTCTTTCCAGGTATTTGAGTGGCACTATTGATTATCATTTTCATGGTTTTTAGGTATTTGTGTGGCACTAGTGATTATGGTTTTCATGGTTTTCAGGTATTTTCATGGCACTAGTGATTATGGTTTGTGCTACTAAGGAAGACTAGGATTGGAAAAAGTTTTGAAAATTCATGGCTTTGTTGATGAAAACTGGGCTAGACATTTGGATCAATGAATATATACAAGTGGATATGTTTTTAACCTATTTGGAGGAGCAGTCAGTTGGATGAGTAAGAGGCAGTCTGTAGTGGCACTTTCAACTATAGAGGTTGAATACATGGCAGCCACTCATGCAAGCAAGGAAGCAGTTTGGTTGCAAATATTGTGTTCAAGTATGGGGTTGGTACAACAAGCTATAAGGATAGACTGTGATAGACAAAGTGAAATTTTCTAGGCTAGGAACCTTGCTCATCATTCGAAGACAAAGCACATTGATGTTCAATATCATTTTGTGAGGGATATGGTTGAGGACAAAAAGGTGTTGTTGGTAAAGGTGGACACTTTGAAGAATGTTGTAGATGCATTGACGAAGTCTATGAGCACTAAGAATTTTTGTTGGTGTAGAGAAAAAATGGGCATTGCAAGGCTAGACCAATGACAAAGCTCTTTCGTGAACCCCTGTGTGGAAAGAAAATAAAAAGTGGTAGAATGTTGGGTATCCGTTATATTATTTCCACGACTAGAAGTAGACGTTGTACGTTGTGTCAAGCGCATCAGGAGGGTCATAGGGGGAGTGATAGCCCCCCATCAAGGAGTTTGCAGAGGGGTGATTTCCCCCTGCATAGTGTCCGACGCAATGACGCATGAATTTTATTTTATGCAGGCCCAAGGATTGGGGGTAGACCCAAATATGGTGGGCAGACCTACCCATGGTTTTGTGCATGGGTTTTTCACATGGTTTTGGGCATGATGGTTTTTTTTCCATGTTATTTTGTAGATCCGGTCAAGGGAACTATGATTATGTTCTAATCTAGGGTTAATGGATTTAATAGGGTTTATGAATGCTTAGACATGTATATATATGTATTGTAACATTGAAAGGAATGTAATGAAAAATCAATCTGATAGTCCCAGTTTTGGGATCTAGGGGAAATATGTGTGTATATTTATTTTATGTTCTCACCATTGTTTATTTTTCTATTTCAAGAATTGTTTTGCAGGTAATTTCTATGCAGGGTTAAAACCCACTATTTAGAGGCATTTCATATATTCCATCATGTGCCTTCAAAATCATGATATAGTGCATGGAGTCACAAATGAAATACCGTTTGATATGTAACAAGGATAATAGTAAATGTTATTGGCCATGGGAGTGGTCCTCTTATAGGACGTTTGTGACACTCTAATCTTGTTCCTAATGGTGTGGGTTTGAATCCATATTCAAATCTTAGTTGTCACATGCATTTGGTGCTTAAGTGACATCTTTAGCACACATTGACTGAAAATAGTCCCAGTGGTATTTTATAGGCCTGTAAACATGTTTCCCTATGAAAATTAAAGGCTTAGTTGCGTGTAAATCCCTATCTTTGTACCATGTTTCATTCAATAATTGGTAAAGGAAACAACTCAAAAGTGTACAATATTTTATTCAGATAATAGAATTGTAGTGTTTCCTTTTTGTATATCTATATTGGGCCCTTCAGATATGGTTGTTACATCCTCATATTGTCATTGCAATCTAGTTCCCATGGAAAACATTTTGTTGCAGGGTAAAACTCTATGGATTGGGAAGAAATAATAAAACTTTATTTTTTGGAATCAAGTAGGAATATTTCAAGATCAACAAGTGTTTGTACAATGTTCATATTACGAGAAGAAAAATGGGATTGAGAGAAGATCATGTTTGCTAAGAATGTTGAGTGTGTAATACCTTAGTGTAGATATAATCTTACTAAATAAAATAAGATATAACTTAGGTCAAAGGTATCACAATTCTAAGAATAAGGATTAACTACAATCATGAAAATTAGAGATCAACCTTGAACAAAGAGCATGGGGATATTCCAAGCCATTGTAATAGCTACTAGAATTTTTCATCCCAAGTACAACAATGGGGCTCAGAACTCTGTGCAAGTTATAAGTGTGAAGTGTGTGTGTGGGTCTCATTATACCATGTAAATTTTCCATGTAATTGTTAAAGAATTCCCCTTGAATGAGAATCATATGTAGGAAACTTGTAGTTTCTTGGACCCTACAAGAGGGTGTGCATTGTTGGACAATTACACCTCACCATACTCAACTATTACGAGTCTTTGTACCATTATGGAGTCTCAAAGAGCGGAATTTAAGCATCTCATTTGGTTGACATATAGGCTAACATAATAAGGTTTTAATTGCCTAGATAAGGCATTCTTCATCATGCATTTGAGCCTGAGTAATGTTGACCCTGGATGGTTTAAACATGGAATTCATAACACCTGTTTTGGAAGAGTCTGGCAGTGTCTATCCAGGTTGCCTATTCAAGCTTGATAAAGAGGCAAATCCAACTCTCATAAATTTTCTTTGAATATAGGTAATTTTAGTTAATTGGTCTTATATTCATGGTCAATAGGCCATGAGAAAAGGGACATAGTGACCATGGTAGGTATGGAAGTGTCCTTATTCAAGGACTACAAGTACAATTGTATTTTTGTACTAAAGTAGGAAGGTGCCTTCCAATGACGATGGCCATTGGCACCTAGGACATCCCTCATGGAGTACATAGTGTGTGCAGGATGAAGGGCTCGTAAATATTTTATTAAACTTGCAACAAGCCAAATGCATAGGTACAATCATATATATATAATTCAACATGAAATTGCAAGAGATGGTATTCTTGGATGGTAACATGTTAAAGGTATTCAACTGGTATGCCCAAGGAATCCTCAAAAACTTGCCTTACCAGGCCCAGTAAAGGAGAGTTAGTCAGCAACTTATCCCTTTTTTGAAGGCATGTGGTCTATACTGCATACCTATTCTATACCCACAAAGGGATGTTGAGGATGCCATAACATTGAAGTGGAATGGCAAGAAGAAAATTTGTATAACTAAAATGATGAAACCCCATGACTTTTTAGTGTGAAAATCGAATGCCAGTATGTTGTTAAATCATAGTTTTTAGTATACCATTCTCATAATTTTACTTTGGGAATCATGTTAGCATAGTAACCACCTCTCTTTATTGGGATAAATAGAGGGGTGTGTTATAAATGCCAGATAAGGGAATGCATATAATCCTTCCATTTTGGGGAGTTTATGGAAAAAAAACATGATATTATTTATATTTCAATAGAATATATAGTAGTAGCTCTCAGATTTAAGGTGTTAGATATAGTATTAGTGCTCAAATTCAAGGTGTTTGGTACTCCAATACCTAGGTCGTTCCCTTTTTTAGGGATTGGTTTTAAGGGTATATTTCTCTTTCATTGTATTTTTTATAGTTTTTTATTCCTTGACCATACTCTAGTGGTATGGAAGAGATATGGTTGCTTTAATATAAATATGTCTAATTTATTTCCTTACTATGTAAAAAATATAGTTTCCTTGAGAGAAATATTTCTATAAGTAATTGTAGTAATTGAAAAATACATTGGCGGAAAGAGAGAGACTACTCTCATGAAATCACAATGGTTACACTTATAGAGAAAGATTCAACGTTGGAATGCTCAAATGATATATAGATATCATTTTAGTGTGATGATTGTATTTCGACTATTCACCCATATGATAGACACCCTTTAGAAGATCAAGCCCTAAATTCATATGAAGAAGTTTCCACTTTTGGAAAGGAATATCAATTCAAGTACCAAATAGAAATTAATGTGCTTCACTATTAGTTTAAAGGTAGTGCAAAAACCTCTTAGGCAAGAATTACAAGATGCTATAACAACCCTAACTTATTTGATTTATTCAATGAATGCAATAATGGAATATAGGTGATATCAAAAGAAGTGATTACTAAAATATATCCAAACCTTGATTAAGAATCAACGTACTTTTTAAGACATGAGTATAATCAACAACTATGTCATTCCAAAAAATACTTGCCATCTTTAATGATATTAACATCATGAACTTAGATCCTTTATTGGCTTCTTCTCGCACAAGGAAGAAAAAACCGATCAATGGTGAAGAAGTGGTGCAAAGTCGACTTGAATTTGCAATAAAGATATGGTAAGCAAAACGAATGAACCTACAAGGATCAATAATGAATGAAAAAAATGTTATAAAAAAAAAAAAAATTGACTAAATTAATACGCTATAAAAATATCATGTTATTGAATATATATTTCTTAAAAAAATAATAAAAAATTTAGTTGAAAATATTAATTATAAATTAATAAATAATTATAAATGAATAATAATAAAAATCAATAAGAAGAAACATACCAAACATTCCTATAAACTTAAATAATCCAAACACAGAGTGATAGATAGGTCAAGGAATTGAAAGAGTCAAGTGAAAATAGTGAGAAAGGAGAATGTCTCTCTATATAATGAATACTTATTTTATTAAGAAATCAAAGTAGTTGTGCAGCTAGTCAATTCCTTAAACTTAATCTATTACCATAAATTGAGAATGTATCCCTCTATAATGAATATTTATTTTATCATGAAATAAAATTAGTTGTGCAACTCGTTAATTCCTTAAACTTAATCTATTACCATAAATTGAGAATATATCCTTATATAATGAATATTTATTTTATCAAGAAATCAAAGTAGTTATGCAACTAATCAATTCCTTAATCTTAATCTATTACCATAAATTAATGCAGAGACAAATCAATAAATAATAAATTATTTAAAAATAAAAATTGCAAAAAATGGAAAGAAAGAAAGGGACAAACCCTTGTCTTAGCTAAAATATCTTCACATACATTTCATTATTTTGTATCTATTGGGTCGAGAACTCTCCTACTAATTATGATAGTGTCACATACCCTAGTAAACAATTTTTTGTTATACCATTGAATATTCTACCGTGTTATTAGAACATAACTAAACCATATATTTTATATGTTTTTGTTTTGTTTACCATGTGATTAATGTTATTGTCAGTATATCCATTTAAACATAATGAAGTCTCGGATAATATGCTCTCAACATTATTAAATTTGGTATTTGGAAAGAAATGTTTGGTTATAATATAGGTCTCTATGTGACATCCAAAATTTATTAACACTGGATTGTATGATTTTATGATTCTGTTTAATCATGTCATGGCTTAAAATTCAAAGTAGAATCCCTTGGTTAACTTAGTTATGTAGTGTAAATAAATGTCAGTGTTCAAAATGTTTGGAAACCAATTTTATTTCCTACCATCTAGTGTTTCTGGCTCTCGGGATCTGGAGTAGATCTATGGTTCTCAACATTTGGCTTCCAAATCAATGACATAGAATGGTTAGGGGAAGTTAGAGCGTAACTAACCTCCTCCCCTAGAGTCATGCAAGGCTTATTTTCCTCTATCCTTCTGGCCTTGACTCTACTCTGCAATTTCGCTAGGGTTTTGTAGTTTTGAGAGAAGCTCTTCCTCCTTACGCCTACTCACTTGGTTACAAGGAAAATTTCATCTTCTGGAAGCCAAGGGGTTTACAGGTTCTTTGGTTAAATACTCATTTTGATGGTTGTCAGGACTAAATTTGTCAAAGCCATGACTCTTCTTCCAAGGTAAATTTTTCAAAGGCTCATTTCATTCATTCATTCGTGCTAACAATTCCTTTCTATACATTTAATAAATCCATTTCAGTATCGGGATCCTTGTAGGATACCATTGGAGTTATTCTGCTGCAACATATATGGTATAGGACAAGGTCATCTTACAAGTGGGTTATATTCCTCTTCAGTGAGCCTCTAATTTTTTTTCTTCACATCCTAGCTAGGTTGTTAACACTGGCAGATTCTGTTAGGGTAGTGATCCAAAATGGATCCAGTTTTGCCTCCAAATCAAAGTCTTCAAATGCATATGAAAGTAGAATCAAGTTGAAGTGCTCGTTGATATGATTCCAACGGTGTGAATGGCGTGTAAATCCGAGTCCAGATGAAGAAGTTAGAGCCAGTTAAAGTTTTGGGAAAATTAGGGCAATAGTTAAAAAAAGTCAAAGGTCAACAGTCAACGGTCAATGCCTACGTCAGCAAGGACATGTGTCAACCCAGGAATGAGCCACGGGTCTTGGATGATGTTAACAGAGGAGGCAACATAGCAGATTGTGATTGGTTGATATGGGCCAATCCGAGGCTGACACGTGGCAGCCCGGATTTTGCCTAATGTTACCTAATTTCCAAAATTTTGGGGATCAGGGAGGATCGAACCCCTGACCTCCCGGAATGACTGATTTTTCACCAGAGGACTGCACCAGAAGGGCTATGGTGGATCTTGTTAACGGAGATGATAATATTATATTTATGGTGTTGCGGGTTTGTTACCGGAAAAAAAGGGCCGACGACCGGGGTCAACCCACGGCCGCCAGACCCTTTAATTTGTTTCAAAGTATTATCCCACATTCACCATAAGACAGAGCTATATATGGTATATAATACCATATGTTCAATGTATAAACCAATGGAGCGGAAATATATATGGCCGAACCATAGTTTATGTGTGTCAATCCATATCAAAATGCCAGAGTGTCGGGTGGGGGTTTCGACCCGCTGACCTCCAACCTTATATACCAATGCCTTCATACCTTCGGGCTAACCAAAATACCATGTGTTCGGGCTTGAAACAGAGTTGAACCAAATTTTTATTAAACTGTTGCAGGTTTCGAGCCAATCAAACCACGAGCATGTAGACCGAGGCTGTTTTTGTCAGTAAAAAGTGGTTTTGCAGAAGGTAGAGGTGGTTTTGCACATTCCAGGGGGTCTGGAGGTCACAGTGGCCAAATATGGTCAAGTTTATACTCGTTTGACTCGAAATTTCGAGCTGAACGCAATGGTGAGGTCCATTTTCTCATTTGAGCTACTGTTTTTGAGCTCATACCTATAAAAGCATTTTGAAGACAAAATAAAGCGGTCAGCACTGGAAGCTAAAGGACCAGGAGACGTAGCCAGGAAGTCTGGTGAACTCCTTTATTAAATTTTGTTGTGTTGATGTGATTGAATGTGTTTTCAATTTTCTTATGTGTTTATGTTATTTGCAATCTTTTTGATCCATTTCACTAAGTAACATAAGCAACTTCACATAAAGTCTATAATACCTTTTTCATTAACGGATCAAGTGGTATCAGAGCTCAAGGTTTTTAAGGTCTGACAAGATTGTGTGAAGATTTGAATGCTTACTAGGTTAAGGCTTGGACGAGGTGAAGGTGAACTTGTTGAGGCAAATCCAGAGATTGGAAGGGTCTTTTCACAAAGAAGGATGGCAGATGAAACCCCACTTGGGTCAGAATCTCAATTCCTGGATAGTTTCATGACGATACGTGCAATGGTGGAAGAGATGTATCGCGAGTTTAAGAAGAAAAAAGATGAAGGCACTTCATCACCTAAAGACCAAGAAGATAAGGGAAAGGGAGAAATGCTTCCTCCACCATCTCCTCCATCATCACCATCATTGTCATCATCATCCTCTTCTTCTCATAAATCTAGTCCTTCTAAGAAGAAAAAGAAGAAATCCTCTTTGATCAAATTAGATGTAAAATTTGATTTGCCAATTTATGATGGAGAACTTAATGCTGAAAAGCTTGATAATTGGATAAGACAAATTGAAGTGTATTGCAGGGTGCAGAAAGTTGTTTCAGAAAGGAAGAAGATCCAGCTTGCTAGCCTTCGACTTGGAGGAACCACACTTGTATGGTGGGAAGGCAAGACACAAGCAAATCTAAAAAATCATGGTAAAATCATTTCGACTTGGAATGAATTTGTTTCTGCCATTAAAAATAAATTTTATCCTTTGGATTATATGCAACAAGAAATGATGAGTTGGCAAACACTATGTCAATTAAAAGGTCAAAGTGTTTAAAGTTATACTCAGGAATTCCGTAAGAGAGCTTTAACATTAGGCATATCATTGGACTCACCAGAGACATTGTTGAAATACATAGGTGGTCTTCATAGTTATTTGAGGCATGCCATACTTATGTTTAATCCAACTAGATTAGATGATGTATCGGTCCAAGCAACTCATCTAGAAGCTATGGGCAAAAATGTAACCCAAGATGTTGGGAAATCATCCAAACCTATTGAAAGCAAGAATAAAGACAAGAAGAAACTTAAATGGAAGGAGAAGAAAACAAACACTGTGAAGAAAGATAAACCTTCATGCACTCATTGTAAGAAGGAAGGACACGATGAGGCACACTGCTGGTCATTTCATCTAGAATTGAAGCCTAAGAATTTTGGGAGTAAAGAGCGGAAGAATGTTGTTGCTATTCAAAAGGACTTGGGATCAGATTCAGGTGACGAGACAACGGTTATAGCTACAAGTATAAAAGGTAAAGATTCTAAAGCATCTACAAGTACTTCTTCGCATTCTGTTGATAATGATAATGATGAGAGGAAAAGAAATGAGCTATTTCACATTAGAGTCATTTCCAAGCATACTAAAATTGATACTTTATTTGATAGTGGGTCACAAGTTAATTTGATTTTTGAAGCAATTGTAAAGAAGTTGGGTCTAGAAACAAAACCTCATAAAAAGCCATATCCATTACATTGGGTGTGTGATAAAACTAAGCTACAAGTTACAAAACAATGTAAACTTCATTTTGCTATTAGGTCAAACTTTGTAGATGAGGTTGAGTTAGACATAGTCCCATTGGACATATGTGGAATTGTATTAGGAAGTCCATACTTGTACGATAGAAATGCTATCTTCTATCGCACTAAAAATAAGTATCAACTCACTAAGGATGGAATTGAATATATTGTAAGGGCTCATAAACTCAAAGATAACTTCTCTCTCATAAATTCAGGACAGATGAAAAGAATTGTAAATTCAAGTAAGCAATTTCTACTTATGATTGTAAAAGCAAACGATATTGATAAATCCGATGCTTTCCAAGGCTGTAATCCTAAACAGAAAGCAGATCTAGTTAAAGTTGTTTCTGATTATGATATTCTGTTTCAAGAGCCTAAAGGGCTTCCACCAAAGCGAGAGATAGAACATGATATTCATTTGCAGCAAGATGCTTCACTACCTAACATTGGAATATACAGGTTATCAGCTCTAGAGAATGCAGAGATAAAGAAGCAAGTACAAGGGTTTCTCGATCAAGGGTTTATTCGACCAAGCACATCACCGTGCGGATCACCTATTGTGTTAGTGTGAAAGAAAGATGATTCATGGAGAATGTGCATTGATTTTAGAGCATTAAATAAAATCACAATAAAGAATCGTTATCCTCTTCCTCATATTGATGATTTGTTAGATCAGTTAAAAGATGTAGTTTACTTCTCTAAATTGGACTTGTGAAGTGGCTACCATTAGATCAGAGTTGCAGAACAAGATGTATGGAAGACTACTTTTTAAACAAAGCAAGGACTCTATGAATGGATGGTTATTCCTTTTGGCTTAACTAACGCTCCAGCTACATTCATGCGAGTCGTGAATGATGTATTCAGACCATTCATTGATGATTTTGTAATAGTCTATTTAGATGATATTCTTTTTTTCAGCAGAACATGGGATGAACATGTAAAGCAAGTAAAGCAGGTTTTAGATGTTTTGAAAAGAGAAAATATCTATGTAAAACTGTCAAAATGTGAATTTGGCAGAACATCTTTGAATTATTTGGGTTATATTGTAGGGGGTGGTGAATTGAAGAAAGATCCCTCTAAGATCGAAGTCATTGTAAATTGGCCTAAGCCCAATATTTCTACAGAAGTTAGAAGTTTCTTAGGGGAAGCACAATATTGGAGAAAGTTTATTGCTATCTTTTCTTTGATTGCAACTCCTTTACATGCTTTGACAAGTGTGAAACAGGTGTTTTAGTGGGGAGGAAAACAACAGAAAGCCTTCAACACATTGAAAGAAAGGATCAGGACAACGTCAGTACTAGCACTACTAGATCTTCAACATCCATTTGAGATCGAGATAGATGCAAGTGAATATGCCATGGGGGCAGTGTTGATGTAGCACAAAAAGCCTATATGCTTTGATTATGAGACATTCACATCAGCAGTAGTTAACTATCGTACATATGATAAAGAATTGTATGCATTAGCTCAGAGTGTTAAAAAGTGGAAACATTACATAATGGGTAAAGAAACAATCATACACACAGATCATCAACCACTTCAATATTTACACTCACAAACTAAATTGCAACAATCAAAACACTATCGGTGGATGGGTTTTCTACAACAATTTCATCTTGTTATCAAATATAAGAAGGGCATACATAATAAGGTTGCATACATGTTATCAAGACCAATTATAGATGCATTCACAATACTTAAGCATAATTCAGTGATTCATGAAAGTTACATTGAACAATATTCTCAAGATATAGATTTTAAGGATGTATATGCAACTTTAAGTCATGGCAAGCAGGAAGAAGAATTGGATTATTTCATAAAGGACAAACTCTTGTATCATTTGGGAAATTTATGCATTCCACAAAATAAAAGAGTTAATATAATTCGAGAAGCACATACTTCTCTCATATCAGGTCATTTTGGTGTAAGTAAAACAGTTGCACAATTACAAAGATTTTGCTATTGGCCATGAATGAATGAGACAGTTTCTAGATATATCAAAGGATGTACTATGTGTGCTACAAGCAAGCCAAGTAATAGAAAATTAGGCTTGTATACTTCACTTCCAATTCCTTCTTGTCCATGGGAAAGTGTTTCCATGGATTTTGTTGGGGATTGCCAAAGTCTAGAAAGGGGCATGATTATTTGTATGTAGTTGTGGATAGGTTCAGTAAGATGTGTATTTTGACACCATGTAATAAACAGGTCACAGCTGAACAAATTGCAAAGTTGTTCTTTCAAGATGTATGGGTTTATTTTGGGTTACCCACTTCTATTGTATCCGACTGAGATTCTCGATTTGTCGTGAAATTTTGGTCAAGTTTATGGGAGTTAATGGACAAAAAGTTAAAGAAGAGCATGAAATTTCATCCGCAAATAGATGGTCAGATAGAAGTGGTCAACAAGATAGTGATACAGTTGCTTCGAGGATATTGCAGCAAGCATCCCAAACTTTAGGATGAGCATTTGTGTTATGTGCAATATGCTTGCAACCATGAAAAACATTCTTCTACTCAGAGATCTCCTTTTGAGACTTGTTTTGGTTTTATACCAAAGTATCCCTTGGATTTTGTCTTTGGTAAAGACATAGCAGTTGATGGACACAGTGATGTGGATAAAGCAACTAATTTCATTGAACAAATCCAGGAAATTCACCAGGCAGTATAGGAACAGCTGGAAAGAAGCCAAGCAAAGTATAAGGTGTGGCATGATAAGCATCAAGTCGAGCATAGTTTTCAAGTTGGTGATCAAGTCTGGTTGTACATTAGCAAAGAAAGACTACAAGGGGAAGGTAAGAAGTTGAAACCAATTAGATATGGTCCTTTCAAAATACTTGACAAAATTGGTGAAAATGCTTTCCGCCTAGATCTACCAGCTTATATGCAGATCTATTCTATCGTAAATGTTGAAAACTTGTGATTGTATGAGCCTTCATTGATTGAATATCTCGAAGAGCAAGGTCAGTTACCTTCCATTAAAGATCTTTTGCCCGAGTATCTCAATGAGCTATAGGAGGATACAGTTCTTGACAGGAGGATAAGGACTTCACGATGAGGAAATGTTGAGTATCTTCGAGTGGGACTCAAAGGTACAAATCCAAGTAAATCACGATGGATAGAGATTGGAAAAGTGAAGGAACTTTATCCTCACTTACTAGACAGCTAAAACCAACTTTTGGTGGTCCAAAAGCTTCTAATGGGGAGGAGTGATCCAAAATGGATCTAGTTTTGCTTCCATATAAAAGTCTTCAAATGCAGATGAAAGTAGGATCAAGTCGAAGTTCTCATCAATACGATTCCAACAGTGTGAACGACGCGTAAATCCGAGTTCGGATGAAGAAGTTAGAGCCAGTCAAATTTTTGGGAAAATTAGGGCAAAAGTTAAACAAAGTCAAAGGTCAACAGTCAATGGTCAATGGTCAACGGTCAACCAGGTCATTAGAAAGGACATGTGTCAACCCGAGAATGAGCCACGGGCCCTAGATGATGTCAGCAGAGGAGGTGACGTGGTAGATTGTGATTGGTTGATATGGGCCAATCCGGGGTTGACACGTGGCAGCTCGGATTTTGCCCAATATTACCTAATTTCCAAAATTTTGGGGATCAGGGAGGATCAAACCCCTAACCTCCCAGAATGACTGAGTTGTCGCTAGAGGGCCACATCGGGCAGGCTACGATGGATCTTGTTAACGAAGATGATAATACTATATTTATGGTGTTGCAGGTTTGTTGCTGGAAAAAAGGGTCGATGGCTGGGGTTAACCCCAGGGTTGCCAGACCCTTTAATTTATTTCAAAGTATTATCCCACATTCACCACAAGAGAGAGTTATATATGATATATAATACCATATGTTCAATGTATAAACCAACAAAGCGGAAATATATATGGCCAACCATAGTTTATGTGTGTCAATCCATATCAAAATGTGGGAGTGTCGAGTGGGGGTTTCGACCCGTCAACCTCCAATCTTATATACCAACGCCTTCATACCTTCGAGCTAACTAACATACCATGTGTTTGGGCTTGAAATAGAGCCGAACCAAATTTTTATTAAACGATTGCAAGTGCCGAACCAGTCAAACCACCAGTGCGCAGACCGAGGCAGTTTTTGTCAACAAAAAGTGGTTTTGCAGAAGTTAGAGGTGGTTTTGCACATTCCAAGGGGTCTGGAGGTCACAATGGCCAAATATGGTTAAGTTTATACTTGTTTGACTCGAAGTTTTGAGTTGAATGCAATGGTGAGGTCCATTTTCTCATTTGAGCTACTATTTTTGAGCTCATACCTGTAAAAGCATTTGAAGAGAAAATAAAATGGTCAGCACTAGAAGCTAAAGGACCAGGAGATGTAGCCAAGAAGTCTGGTTAACTCCTTTATTAAATTTTTTGTGTTGATGTGATTGAATGTGTTTTCAATTTGCTTATGTGTTTATGTTATTTGCAATCTCTTCGATCCACTGCACTAAGTAACATGAGCAACTTCACCTAAAGTCTATAATACCTTTTTCATTAACGGATCAGTCTTTACTAGAGTTCCTTAAACACAATAACTTATTCATGTATCTCCCTTACAATTCTTTCTTATAATTTGTTTTCTCTTTCCTTTATCCTCAAGGTATATTCTAATTTCTCATGTACTAGATTGTGTACAAATTCCCACTGTAGATCAACAGATTATGCAATAGACTAAAGCAAAATACAAGATCTACTTCTACAACAAACTTTGCGGAAGCTTAATCAAATTGAGCAAGATCAATGAGAACACATATAGCTGAGAATGAGAAATCAATCACACATAACATAGAAGAAATAATCCGGGGAAAGCCTCAGCCTAAAACCCCAATCTCTGTATTATCATACAAGTGGAAATGTTGTTCAAGTTACAGAAAGAATAAGCTCTCAAGCTATCCTGCTCTCTTTGTAATCAAACAATACTGCTCATAGACAGTCAAAGGTTCTCACAACCTTCTCCTCTACCCTCCAAGCCTCCTACTTCCTTGTGCAGTTTTCGTAGGGTCCAGTGCTTCCCTTTGTGTGAATTCCCACCTCACACTACTCACTTGGCTTAGAAATAACTGCACAAACCTGAAGGAGATAATTCCTTTTGCATGGATGAGTTTCCATTATAGGAAAAATTCATCCAACTGATAGTACACTGTCCCTCCTCTGATCTCAACTGGGTCTCTGACAGAACTGACATGCATGAGTTATTTATGAGAGAATATTCAGTTATCTAGAGAGTAGCAGTTACATGCATGCAAGCATTAACTAATTGAACTCACAATTAATTCAAAAAATTGTTTAAATTAATCTAACTGGACTTAACTCATATAACTGAGCTAACTAATTACAACTCACTCTTATCTCTTTAACTAATGGATAAATCCCTTAATCAAAGGAATCACTGTTGCATGTCCTCACATAGACTTCATGTTTATTTTTCCTTAACTAATTAACTCAAGATGAATTAATTAATTATCTTACAAATAGCTGCTAAGATCAAATTCGAATTTTAATTCTCAATTTAGTTTAGGGACTAACTAAAATTTGAATCCATCCCGAAATGCTATTTGTAGCAATGTTATTTTTAGCACTTCTATTTTTCATTCCTTGTTGCTATGTCCAACACTGGTACCCAAACTGCTATTTATAGTAGTGCTATTTTTAGCACTTCTATTTTTACCATTTCTTGTTGCTATTTTCAACAGATTGTTTTGTAGGTAAAGACTTCTGGGGCTCATAGCATTCTGTCTCCCTCTCATGGTTCTCTTCTCAGAATCCACTAGTAGAAATTTTTTCTTCCATCAATCTTCCCAAGTGTGGTTTTGTACCCTTTCTCTATGGTTGTGATTACAAAAGAACTATATGCAAGGGGATCCTTGATGGGACATATGTTCTTAAGTTTTTTTGTTATTTTGAAATCCTTTATTTAAACAGATATTGGGGTCATGACAGTACTCTTATTTCCATTATAGAGCTCTATCGACTGACATTTATGGTTATACTGAATGTTGTAGTTTTAAGGGTGACTGTTGATATGACTGCTATGTTTTCCGCTCTTGAGGGAAAACCCTCATTCGCTTATGAAAATTGTGTATTCTATCCTAGTTCTATTTTTCATATAGCTTATATGGCCCATAGGCTGTGTCCCGTTTAACAAACATATTTACTTGCAATGTTATTACGTTGGTTCAATTTCAGGTGGTACATGTATACATATGTTCATGGTCCTTTGTGCAAGCATCGAAGACTCTTATGGATATGTTTTCTTTTATTTTATTAATAGAATGATGGTTCTTTGCCCAAGATGCTTTTTGGATTGATAACTCAGTAGGATTATATTTTACTGGTCTTTTACATAGTTTCCTACCTGAAGAATTGCCGCCTTAATGGTAATAAACACCCTTGTGTGCTACTTTAGATTTTTTGGTTTAATAGATTATGGTTCTCTATTTTCTTTCTCATGTGGAATGTTTAATTGTTCAATTTTTTATTACGTAACTTATTTGAATTAATCTTTCTCATTTGGTTGGCATATTTAGGCACAATGTTTGTAGTCCACAATTCTTGTTTTCTGTTGTTAATTTCTCTATATCCCAAGGAGTCTATGGGACTATCCTTGGGTTGTTGGTAGCCTGAATCAACCCAGGGACTAACCCAAGCCTCCTTAGCTACATCAATTTTTTCATTCATATAGTTAATGATATTAATACTCCTTCTTGAGAGTCTTTATCAAACATTGTTACTGCATTCCAGAAATTCTATACTCGATGAATACAAAGATATTTTACCCTACTTTTCAATGCATAGTTCCTTCTTGAAACAACATACTAGAAAATCAAACATACATCATAATCTGTAACCTCTACAAAAAAAAATACAACTTTACTTTTGAAAAAAAATCAATAATTGTTAAATAAAATATGTTTGGTCAATACTTATCTGTTCCCTATTATAGTCAGCCACAAAACTACAGGGAAAAGAAAGTTCCTCCCAACCTATGAGACCCAGTAACATGGTTGGTACTCTCCCTGAGCCAATTTCATATTCAGAACAATCTCAAATTTAGAACCTTGATAGTTTTACACCAATACCACCTGGCCCCAACCACCTTCAGCCTAGGGTTTCTCAGATAGAGTTCCAATTTCCAACCAACTCAAGAAATTTGTGCCTAGAAACATCTTGCCTCCCTCTACAACATCCTGTCAGAGGTTCAATCATATTGCAGCCTCTCTCTATTAGGTTTCCTCAGGTCCCTCATACCCTATTGGTTTCATTTTCCCTTCTGAGAAGTTTTTGTCTCAAGGGAGAGAGTTTGGGAAGAAAAATACCTCTTTCCATAACTGTCTTGAAATGTTTATGAATATAAAATTCACTTTTACATTAGTTTCCCTGTAACTTTATACCTGACCCCTTTTTTTTTTAATTCCTTTTTGATTAAATTTAAGCATTCACATTCATAATCCATTCAATTAGACCTTTCAATCATAATCCACGATTTGTCAAGCAAACAGTAGAACAAATTAATTGAAGGTTATCATAATTACTGAGAGGTATTACAAGTAGAAATGTTGTAATGTTTAACATTTTGAACCTTAAAAAAAAACGTTTAACATTTTGATTGGGTCAAAATTAAATAGCATTAAATTAAAAAAATAAAAATAAAAAACATAAAACTCTCAAACCTAATATAGTAGAGATGTTATGTTTTCATGTTTAACATTTTTATTTGGTCATAATAAATTAAAAAAAAATAGAAATCATAAAATTAATAATTATTACTATACAAATTTATTATATCTTCCAAATTATACCATTAAAAAAATTAAATTTTGGGTCGAGAGGCCTTCTATAGCACTGTATATGAGTGAGATGTTGTCACCTAATGTTAATTATTATTATTTTTAAAATATATGTTAGCTAATTAATGAAAAATAAAGAATACTATTGAATAAGTTTCTTAATTAAACATTTTAACTTAAAGCACATATATATAATAATATTGCTAATCACAAAAGGAAATTAAGTGTGGACAAATCCAGAAAACAAAAAGAGTATAAGGCTTGTTTAGTGAGTTGTTGAAAACTTTAGTTCGCTACTAAAAACTTTAGTTAAGGTATGTTTCATCTTCAAAAAAATTTAAGCTATATAATCTATAACCTATAGTAATGAAATGAGATTATTTAGGTGTATATTTAGCTTTTCTTCACATTGGGACGCCAAACTCAACATAGTGTATGTAATACCTCTAGGAGAAAAGTAAATATTTAATTTACTTTTACCTCATTGACTTGGTAAACCATGGGCCATGTGGAAAAACCTAGTGGGAAATTAAATGTTTAAAGTTATTATAATTTTATTTAAAATCAGTAATGGAAAGCCATGGGATTTATGGGGAAAGGACACTAAATGATAAGTTTTCACTTACCATATAGTTAGAGGATAGTTGCTCCCTTTCCATAGAGATAAATCATGTTAGTTTGGAAAAGAAACCAAGAGGGTATGAGAGGAACCCGAGGCAACAAAGAAGGGAGAGAAGAAGATTAATCCCTTGAACAACATGTTGTTAAGGGATGGCAGGGCACTATCATTTAGGGTATTCTTGAGGTGGTTGGAGCCTGTAGAATCCCTTAGTAAGACTTGTTGATTTTGTGAGTTCATGAGCTGGATTGGTATAGTATTGTTGCCTTTGGACATTCCATGCTTGGTCATTGTCAAGCGATTGTTCTAGAAGTAGAAAACTAGTTTGGGGGGAGAACTACTAGTTGTTTTCCTCATTGCTTGGGGGGGAGATGTATTCTCCTGTGTAAATTCCCTAGTAGCCTTGTTAAAGTTCATTTTGTCGCATCCAATCAAATAGCCTAAAAACCCAGATCGAACAATATCCTTAACACTTTGTCATTATCCCTTTGTAAATCCCTAAGCATCATCCCTCCAAAAAGTCTGAGTTTCTAGGTCAATCAACTCAAAAAAAATTTTTTTTAGCTCAAATGCACCTTGTGCTTCTGTCCACCTGTAATGGTTGCAAGATGCATAACTGAGCACTTGCACTGGCCAATGCAGGTTGCTCTACATTACAGGTGCGACGGTTCTATAATTTCATGAAAAAAAAAAAAAAAAATATTTACAAAACTTCTCCTTCTAGAATATTCTAAGGTGGTTTTAACCATTTACCAAGTATAGATATCTCAAATTCCTAGTTTAGAGGTCTTATTTCCATTTTAATCTACAAATTCACTCCCTCCCATAGAGTCTAGGATGGCTTTTGGAGATTACTAGTGCATTCATGTTGCTACTTTGAGGTTAAGGAATCATCCTCCATTAATGCATTCGGGTAATGTTTGAAGGTATGCTTTATGGCAAGGAAGGACAAGACAATTTGGGAAACATCTACAAAGTCAAGAATCTATAAATGGTTGTAACTATATCCTTCATTTATTGATACAAAAAGCATTATGTTTCCATGTAATTGTGTCATGTTGATGCTTATGTATTTCAATACCATTTGAATCATTGATTAGAGACACTAGTTTATGCTATGTGGATATTGTAGTTCTATTCCTGGTTTTAGTCATTTTGTAGGTTCCATTTATAGCACCTGGAGCTAGAGTTGGAGATTACAAGCAAGGAGAATATGTGGACTTAATATAGATTCCAAGTAGGTGCCTTTTCCTTATTACAATCTCTATAAGGAAGACATAAATATTTTTACTCCTTGTTGTACCCTCCTCTTCTTTCCTCTTACTCTTCATATTGCAAAGAGGTTAAGGTGCAAATCATAGTAGAGTTTGGAGCCATTTTCAGAGTAGTAGATGAGCTCAAATACCACATCGAACCCACTCAATCAGAAAGTTCCCTAGAAGATCATTCCAATGGTATAAAGAAGTCTACAAATTACCTCCTGGAGCAAAAGATAGGGGCAGTCAAAGTTGGTCCCATAAAAGTCAAAATCCCGGAGACCTCGCAACCTCGAAATCCCGTAACTCATGAGAAAATCAATTTCAAAAGGGCTTTGGGGAATATGGAACTAGGGGACCACCAATCCATCAATGATCAGGGTTGAAGCCTTCTACTGATGGAACCCTATAACAAAATTTGGAGGCTTGAAACCCAAAATCCCAAGACCCTGTAACCTTTTGTTAAATCAATTTTCGAAGGCACTAGGATTGATCCATTTACAGAGAAATTTCTTGCACAATAAAGGATCAAGGACCCTTTTCTCTCTCCTTCGACTAGACAGGTGGTAACATCTCATTAGGAAAAGGTGACATCATCAACCATCCACTGGGAGCTAGACACGTGACAAGCAGTTTTGAAGTTTTGAGTTAACCAAAGGGCCAAAATATGGATGACACTTGGACCGATCATAGGTCAACACGTGGCATGGTTAACATCAACATGATGTCATCCTAACAATATACTCTAGAGGGTTGCAACCTCGTAACAATTTCCAATTACATTTCAAAGGGAGTCTGGCTTCTAGGGACCAGGAGACTAGAGCACCAGGGCATTTGGTTTCCATCTCAGCAACTAGGAAGTCTTAGGAAGTACCATTTCCAATGTACAGGAGCCTCCAAGTGGTAGTGGGCCTCCCCTCACATTCCAAATGAGGGGAGGCCCACCAATCCTTTGGATTTTGTGGGTTTTGGTGGAGGATTGTGCTATTTTTCTATTTTTCTATTTATAGCCATTCATAAAAACAAATTCCTATTTAACCTCTAAGGTTTTGTTGTAAAACGGGTAAGTAAGCAAGCACTTTACTTTCTAGGTACGCAGGTTCTTACCTTCCATTTTTAAAATCCAATTCTTTCACAACAAAAATAAAAACAATCACTTGAAACACTCTCCCCAGTAATGGCGCCAAAATGTTGGCTCACTAAGATGCCTTTTTACAGGCAGTCTCAATCCCTATATTAGTTGTCAACCCGAGGCAAGTCTTTTTATCTCAAGAGTGTCAGCACAGTATATGCAGTGAATCTAGAGGTTACCTAATGATGAATCATCGTAATCGCTAATGACTAATTCTTCAATTCAATTCACACAATTTTGGAAAGAACTATCTATGGAAGAAATACTCTTAACGCATTTTGCAATTCTATGCAACTTGTTTTGAAATCAATTGAAACTAAATGCAAATAAAAATTACACTTGGAATTGTTCAAATAGACTTAAGGCTAACTTACTCAATCAAGAAAAGAAACTATAACTTATTGAACAACACTATTAATCTATAGTAACCCAAATCAACTTGCAATTCCCAACTGAACAACAACAGTAATTGAATAGAAATCGGTAATTGAACAGCAAATAGCG
This sequence comes from Pinus tabuliformis, assembly GCA_031772625.1. Classification (NCBI taxonomy): domain Eukaryota; kingdom Viridiplantae; phylum Streptophyta; class Pinopsida; order Pinales; family Pinaceae; genus Pinus; species Pinus tabuliformis. The sequence goes on along the minus strand of CM062804.1, from coordinate 287,193,311 downwards.
ATAAAGGATTCCTAAATAAAAAACGATCTATATTGAAATATGTAGAAGTTAATTAGTCTTATCTTCAAGATCTATGATAACATCATTTCAAATGAACAACAATCTACTATTAACACCAATTCACTCATTCCAATCAAAGTGCTACTTAAGTATGTCACATGGGTTCACTCTAAATCTAATTGAAAAGTAATATGAATCAATATCACAAATCTTTATGATAAATGAAATAATCAATGACTGAATATTAAATCAATAGCAACAATATGAAAACTATAGCACAAGGGAGTAGTAGAACTTCTCGTGACTAGGCCCAAAGTTGCCAGAAGCCTCTGCTTAATAAAAACTCAGAATATGAAGATGTATCAAACACAGCCTTCTTTCATTAATGCAAGTAACAACTTACAAAGTCATTGAGATAACAATGTATATGTTTTCAAAAAGAATAATTACAGATTATCAAAGTTTGAACTGTATCTAATTGCCTTTCGGCCCTATATATAACATAAAAGAGTAACTAGATAAAAGCGAATCCTCAGGATGAGGGGATCCTAAGGATTTCGCAATACATAATCTGCTCATGTGATAAAATAGCATTGTTCATGTAGGTTTTAACCCTGTACAGAAATTCCCTGCATACGAATTCTGAAACACAGAAAATAAACAATGTGAGAGCATAACACATAAAACACATATACACAGAGAATTTCCCCTGGATCCCAAAATTGGGACTACCAACTTGATTTTTCATTATGTTCCTTTCAATGTTATAATACATATTTATACATGCCGAAGCATACAATACCATGGACTGAAAACCATTGCATCCAAAACCATGGACCGAAAACCATCGTGTCCAAACACATGTGTGAAAATCATGCACAAAACCATAGGTGGGTCCGCCCAACCTAACATAGTTTCCAAAACCAATATTTTCTAGGGCATTGCCCCAAACCCCATAGATTGGGGTTACTTGCACCCCTCAAACCCCTTGTGACCCCCCAGTTAACTATGTGGGATAGTCATGAAAGGAATATAACACAACCCAACATTCTCCCACTTGTTGTTTTCTTTCCATAGGGGGCCACAAGAGAGCTTAGTCATTTATCCAGCCCTGCAACGCCCATTGTTTCTCTACACCAAGAGAACTTCTCAAAACTCACAAATTTTTTCAATGCATCTGCAGTATTCTTCAAAGTGTCCACCTTTACTGGCAACACCTTTTCTTCTATCATATCCCTCACAAAGTGATACTGAACATCAATGTGCTTTGTCTTTGTATGATATGCAGGGTTCTTTGCCAAGAAAATTTCACTTTGGTTGTGACAGTCTATCCTTATAGCTCCTTGTACTAACTCCATACTTGAACACAATCTCTGCAACCAAACTGCTTCCTTGCTTACATGAGTGGTTGCCATGTACTCTGCCTCTGTAGTTGATAGTGACATGACAGATTGTTTCTTACTCATCCAATTGACTGCACCTCCAAATAGGTTAAACACATACCCACTTGTAGATCTTCTCTGATCTAGATCTCCAGCCCAGTCTGCATCAACAAAGACACGAATATCCAACACTTTGTCCAATCCTAGTCTTCCTTGGTAGCACAAATCATAATCACTAGTTCCACGCAAATACCTAAAAACCTGCCTCACTGCTATCCAATGCTCCTTTCCTAGTTTTGACATAAACCTGCTCAATACTCCCACTACATGTGCAATGTCTAGTCTAGTACATACCATTGCATACATCAGGCTATCGACTGCACTTGCATATGGAACACGGGACATGTCCTCTTCCTCTTCTTGTGTCTTGGGACACTATTCAGCAGATAACTTCACACCTACAGGAATAGGAACCTTCGCCGGTTTACTATCCTGCATATTAAACCTCTGCAATATTGTCTCGACATACTTCCTCCGGTTTAACCAGAGCTTCCTCTTTGCCTGATCTCTTTTAATTTCCATGCCCAAAATATAGTTTGCAGCACCAAGGTCTTTCATGTTGAATTTGGAGGACAATTGGGTCTTCAAATCCTTGATAATTTCTTTGTCATTTCCAACCAACAACATATCATCCACATACAAGACCAGATAAATAACACGGTCACCAATTAATTTAAAATACACACAGTGATCTACTTTGCTTCTGGTGAAGCCAAGTCCCCGTACAAATGTATCAAATTTTTGATACCGCATCCTTGGTGATTGTTTTAACCCATACAGATACTTCTTTAACTTGCATACCAATTCTTTCTTACCCTTCACCGCAAAGCCTTCAAGTTGCTTCATGTAGACCTCCTCTTCCAGATCCTTGTGAAGAAATGTTGTCTTCACATCCATCTGTTCTACCTCAAAATCAAAAGCAGCAACAACAGATAAAAGTAATCTAATAGAAGCTACCTTGGCAACAGCAGAAAAAATATCACCAAAATCAATTCCCAGCACCTGGGAATAACCTTTTGCTACCAACCGAGCTATGTATTTCTCCACCTTTCCTTCTGCATTTGTCTTCTTCTTGAACACCCATTTGCTATCAATGGGTTTCCTTCCAGCCGGCAACTCCACCAGATCCCAAGCCTCATTTTTGTGCAAAGATGCCATTTCATCAACCATGGCCTCTTTCCAGAGTTTTCCATCCTCTAAATCTACTGCTTCCTTCACAGTTCTGGGATCATCATCAATAATAAATAAAGCAAAATTTGAACAGAAAGCAAATGGACTATACCTTTCTGGTTGCCTTCTTTCTCAAACTGATCTTCTCACACCCAAAGTTTGTGGCTCTTCATCTTCTGATTCCTCCTCTGTTGTAGAATCTGATTCTTCCTCCTTTAGCTCAAACTCTATCTTCTCAGGTTCCTTTAGTTGGACTTCATATTTAATAACATCTTTCACCTCTCTGAACACCACATCTCGGCTGTACACAACCTTCCTTGTTATTGGGTTCCAAAGCTTATAACCCTTTAAACCATCCTTATACCCAATAAAGATGCACTTTTCAGATTTACTATCCAACTTGGTTCATTTCTCCTTTGGAACATGTACATATGCATCACATCCAAATACCCGCAGATGTGAAAGAGAGGGTTTCTTACCAGTCCATACCTCTTGTGGAGTTTTATCTTCTAATGCTGATGAAAGTGATCTATTGACTAGGTAACATGTTGTCTCCACCACCTCTGCCCAAAATTCTTGTCCTAACCCGACACCACTGTGCATGCTTCTTGCCCTTTCCATCAACGTCTTGTTTATTCTTTCTGCAACTCCATTTTGCTGAGGTGTATATGGAGTAGTCTTCTATCGTGCTATACCACACTTCTTACAGATTTCTTCAAATTCCTTACTGCAAAACTCTCCACCGTTATCTATCCTTAGCACCTTAATCTTCTTCTCTATCTGGTTTTCCACCAGAGCCTTGAATTCTTTAAACCTGTCAAAGACTTCAAATTTCTTCTTAAGGAAATATATCCATGTATTCCTTGAGAATTCATCTATAAATGATACATAGTACATAGAATTACCCAGTGATGGAACCTTCATAGGTCCAAACACATCACTATCACTAGTGATTGTGCAAGCCTTACCTTTAAGAGTTGTGCAATTCCTATGTAAGCTCGCATTGAAAGAAGCACACTTGTGAATTCTTTGAGAACTGAGCATGCATAAGAAGTGACTTTGCACTCATAATCCGAGGTAACATCAACCAACCATCAAGCAAATATGAACTATTAAGGAACAATATCTCTTAGTATCACAAGTAGGCTCCAAAATTCAAGTGTAAGCAAAATTTTGGAGGGTGTTTGTCGCAACGACAACAGGTCCAACTCCTTGTATATTGCATCTTTCATAATTTATTTGTGATATAAAGATTTAAGGGTTGAACCGAGGGTCTCGCCAATCTCCCCTCCCCTTTATACATATTTCACACTTGTCTCATGGTTACATTGTGATGTTCTATATTTATGACATTCTTATGTAGCATGTGTTCATGGTTATGTGTGGATGTTCATTGATGGTTTTGGCATACTTGTGTTAAAGAATGAATGTTAATTTTGTTGATATAATAAGTCTCACACGTGAATAAGAAATATAATTTCTAGAGGGATATTCCAAAAGTAAATTAATCGTAAGTTAGTCACAGTGATTGTGATGAACCTAGTTAGTGTTGCATGTCCAAACGACTTGATTCACCTTAACTTGAGCAAATGCTCTAGGTGCATGACAATATCCCATAATTTTTTATTTGATATAACCAAATGATTTGCATTTATTATCTATCCTCATAATCTCATATTATTTGGTACATGGGTTTTTTATTAATAAAGTTTGACTTGTTTTATAATAATTTTATTATTATTACAATAAATGAATATTTTATTTTAACAAAGTGTTATTTTGGTTATACCATAAAGTTTTTTTTTTTTATAAGCCTTCCCTAATAAATATCCTATTATTTTAATCAAAATTTATTATAATAAATAAATATTTTATTATTATAATCAAACTTTATTATAATAAATAAATATTTTAGTATAAACCATATAATAGTTTATAATAAAGTTAAACTATTATAATAAAATAGTTTAATAGTTGGCTATAATAGTCCCAACCATTATAGGACTATTATGGTGTTCTTATTAGTTGGTTATAATAATAAAATATATTATTATAACCAACTATTATAAACCATATAATAGTCCTAGCCAATAGTCATAGCTAGTCAATGCAAGAAGCTCTTCTCAGTTCCAGAAAGAAGCTTTACTCATTGGATGCTATGCATAGTGCATTAATCTCTTATCGGTTCTAAGTAGTATATGTCGATAGTTGGTAGTCTTCGCCATGAGGTCAACGATATCCAGGTATCGGCCCCAGGGAGGAGGTGGTCATTGAAACCTGGTAAGCCAATAATCAATCATTGTTGATAGACGTCGATCCAGGTGTGTGTCCATACATTCTTTATACACGCTGCTGGTAGTCATGCTAAGCGGCGATCCAGGTGGTGCACTCAATCCAAGAGCCGATCCAAGAGGTGGTTATGCCACAGACAATGTTGCTATTATGTATGTAATTATTGCTATAAAGAATGACAAACGATTTGTACGGGTGGGCCCTGGGTCTGATCGGGGCAGAATGGTAGGTGGTGATGGATGGAAAGATAAGATTCACTGACATATGTTTGGGATAGACTTATAACCTGGTCTGAACTAAAAGAGATACTTGTATTAATTACTTGTCACCTATTAAGGTAATCGTGATCCCTTTTATCTAGATCCCAAGTATCATTCTTTCGTCAAAGAGGGGGTCAATGATTCGGGCATGAGCAGGACATTGGGCCTACCAGTTAATCACGTTGTATGAGGAGTAGGGTAGAGGGACTGTTCAGACCAGTGGGACAAGCCACCATCATCCTATAATAGTTGGGATTATTATAGCTAACTATTAAACTATTTTATTATAATAGTTTAACTTTATTATAAACTATGATATGGTTTATAATAGTTGGTTATAATAAAATATTTATTTATTATAATAAAGTTTGATTAAAATAATAGAATATTTATTATGGAAAGCTTATAAAAAAGCAAACTTTATGGTATAACAAAAATAATACTTTGTTAAAATAAAATATTCATTTATTGTAATAATAAAATAAAAATTATAATAATAAAAAAAATATTATAAAAAATGTCAAACTTTATTTAAAAAACAACCCATGTACCAAATAATATGATATTATGAGGATAGATAATAAATGAAAATAATTTGGTTATATCAAATAAAAACTTATGGGATATTTTCATGCAACTAGAGCGTATTATGAGGATAGATAATAAATGAAAATAATTTGGTTATATCAAATAAAAACTTATGGGATATTTTCATGCAACTAGAGCATTCACTCAAGTTAAGGCGAATCAAGTCCTTTGGACATGCAACACTGACTAGGTTCATCACAATCACTGTGACTAGCTTACGATTAATTTACTTTTGGAATATCCCTCTAGAAATTATATTTCTTATTCACGTGTGAGACTTATTATGTCAACAAAATTAGCATTCATTCTTTAACACAAGTATAATGCCAAAACCATCAATGAATATCCACACATAATCATGAACACATGCTACATAAGAATGTCATAAATATAGAACATCACAATGTAACCATGAGACACGTGTGAAATATGTATAAAGGGGAGGGGAGATTGGCGAGACCTTTGGTTCAACCCTTAAATCTTTATATCACAAATACATTATAAAAGCTGCAATATACAAGGAGTTGGACCTGTTGTCGTTGCAACAAACACCCTCCAAAATTTTGCTTACACTTGACTTTTGGAGCCTACTTGTGATCCTAGGATATATTGTTCCTTAATAGTTCATATTTGCTTCATGGTCGGTCGATGTTACCTCGGATTATGAGTGCAAAGTCACTTCTTATGCATGCTCAGTTCTCGAAGAATTCACAAGTGTGCTTCTTTCAATGCGAGCTTACATAGGAATTGCACAACTCTTAAAGGTAAGGCTTGCACAATCACTAGTGATAGTGACTGTGCAATATATAAGCACAGTGTACTGCACACCATATGTCAACAGTTAATGCATACACTTCATTGGTAGTCTCCCTCACCTTGATTGCAATTGAACTTCTATTTTGGTAAGTTTTCTCAATTGTCATTCTAGCACACCTTTGTTTTCACAAGTGTTGCTTTCACATTCACTACTTTTATTTTGGCTTGCTTTCACTTTAATAAGTGTCATTTTCATGTTAAATTAGCTCTAGCTTGTGTCTCTTTTACTAAGCTCCCTAATCACTTTAATGTTGTTTTTTTACCTTGTATATTTTTCCACATAAAGCCAACTTAAAAACATAAAATGACTTTAATAATAAATATTTTATTATAATAATCAATATTTTATCATTATAATCAAACTTTATTAATTAATTATCCCGTATTATATAATTTAGATAACAAATAATATTAATTATTTAATTATTATTATTTAATTAATATTAAATAATATTAATTTTTTCTTTTTAAATTGCATTCATCATTTTTTTTTAAAGGGAATTTTGATGATTTTGTGTACACTAATAGTTAAAAAAAAAATTGCAATTCGAGTGCCTCAAGAGGGGTTAAGTTGTCTTAAGCTAAGATTTCAAAAATAGCTTTACTTTATCTTTAAAAAAAAATTGCTCTTAGTAGAGTGACTCTTTGATTTAGATATTGATTTTTATGAGTTGTTTAGTCATGATATTTGGTTTTAATTCCATGATTGAAAAATGATTAGAATTCAAAAATTTTCCATGGTAATGGTTTTGGTCCAAAAGATCATATTAACTTCCATAAAGCTCTAACTCTCGTACTATAATTGAGATAACAAATAATATTAATTAATGGAATAATTAATATTATTTTGATTATTATATATTAGTTAGTTAATATATAACCATAAATAAAATATTGTTATTAATAGTTGGTTATATTTTATTATAACCAACTATTATAAACCATATAATAGTCCTATAATATTTGGGACTATTATAGCCAACTATTAAACTATTTTATTATAATAGTTTAACTTTATTATAAACTATTATATGGTTTATAATAGTTGGTTACAATAAAATATTTATTTATTATAATAAATAAAGATTCATTTATGAGAATATTGAAGGTAGGTCACAATTCAAAAATTCTAATCATTTGAGAGATGGACATAGTCCTACCATTGAATTAAATTTCATGTAACACTTTCTTCGACCATCATTTATTCAAGGGGAGAAAAACCACCCATTTTTGTTGTGTCACTTCTCATTCTCTTATAGTCCCAACTATTATAAACCATATAATAGTCCTATAATAGTTGGGACTATTATAGCCAACTATTAAACTATTTTATTATAATAGTTTAATTTTATTATAAACTATTATATGGTTTATAATAGTCGGTTATAATAAAATATTTATTTATTATAATAGTTGGGACTATAAATGATGGTCAAAGAAAATGTTACATGAGATTTAATTCAATGGTAGGACTATGTCCCTCTGTCAAATGATTATAATTTTTGAATTGTGACCTGCCTTCCATATTCTCGTAAATAAATATTTTATTATAGCCAACTGTTATAAACCATATAATAGTTTATAATAAAGTTAAACTATTATAATAAATAGTTTAAAAAATGGCTATAATAGTCTCAACTATTATTATATTATTTTCATCAAAATTTATTATAATAAATAAATATTGTATTATTATAATAAAACTTTAACCATTAAAACTTTATTATGAATAGTTAATTAACATTTTAACCATTCACAATATAAAACACATAACAAGATATTAGACATCAAACATAAACACAAAACAATGAAAACATTCAACAAAGAAAACACAATTATTTTTTGTGAAAACCCTTGAGGGGAGAAACCCACCCAGTGCCCATTCTCATTCTCTTATAGTCTCAACTATTATAATAAATAGATATTTTATTATAACCAACTATTATAAACTATATAATACTTGGGACAATTATAGCCAACAATTAAACTATTTTATTATAATAGTTTAACTTTATTATAAACTATTATATGATTTATAATAGTTAGTTATAATAAAATATTTATTTATTATAATAAATAAATATTTATTTATGAGATTATTGGAGGCAAGTCAGAATTCGAAAATTCTAATCATTTGACAGAAGAAAATAGTCTTACTATTGAATTAAATATCATGTAACATTTTCTTACTTCGACAAAAATATTCAAAATAATTTATTGAACTTTATAGCTACATAACGTTCATGAGTAGCATGCATAATCATAGGACTTTAAAGAGGAAATAAGTGCATTACAAAAAGGCACTACTCCTCATCTATTGATGAAAAATTGCATTTAATAATATAAGATGGACAACTCTTTTTTAAACCACTAAATAAAAATTAAAATATTCTTTTAGCATATTCACATCAAATTTTACTTAAATTTATATAATCTTTATTAAAATACATTATAATAATAATAATAATATTTTATTATTTTATTATAATAAATAAATATTTTGTTATTATAATCAAACTTTATTATAATAAATAAATATTTTATTATAACTAATTATTATAAACTATATAATATATAATAGTTTATAATAAAGTTAAATTATTATAATAAAATAGTTTAATGGTTTGCTATAATAGTCCCAACCGTTATAGGATTCAGTTATAGGATTAATATGGTGTTATTATTAGTTGGTTATAATAATAAAATATAATAAATAAATATTTTATTATAATCAATTATTATAAACCATAGTTTATAATAAAGTTAAACTATTATAATAAAATAGTTAATAGTAAGGACCTATAGTTAACTATTATTAACTATAATAATAAATATTTTACTATAATCAAATATTATAGGGTTTTAGAATTTAAATTGTTTTTGGGGTTAAATAATATTTTTTAATAAATTTACATGTATATAATTTTCTTATAGGAAGATTATTCCAAAAATTTCAATAGCAAACATATTAATCAAAAACCAATAATTATTCAAATAACCAGAGCTATTGAAGGTCTCTTAGGTTGGTGAACTTTGAATGGTAAGTTTTTCATAGGTATGAAAGAATTTCAATTTATTTCATTTTTTCTTCTAGCCATTGGCTACTTTTTTCTTTTCTTTTTAATTTGGGAAGGTGGTTTTTTTTTCACTATGATGTTAGAAGTATTTTTTGTTCGAGAGATGATGATGGAGGTAGAGAAAATATTTAGGGTCTTATCTCTGTGTGGATTTTTGAAGGGCGATGTTAATCGCCATGATATCATGTCTCTCCATGGAGGTGGGCTCTGGTCAGATGGTGATCCTTTCCTTTTCTTGATCACAAGATGTTGGAGATATTAGGATTATTCCAATGGTTTTTCAATAAACAATTGTAGAAGCTTGCAAATGATCATTGGGGTGGAATTTTGGCTTGTTTCTGAACACTTGCGGATAACTACATAGTAACAAATAAATAATTGTTCTCAGCCTCATGCTTTATGAAATATGGCATCGACGAGGATCATTTACCTTAGGACTTTATGTAAGTAGTCAGCATTCTATACTTGGGGTCTATAGCAAAAAAAATGGGCCCATATCGCCTTTCCCTTATAGACCTAAAGGACATCATTTTGTTGTTCTCTATGTGTAATATTACGATTCATTTGAGGGTAGGTGGTTTTCAAAGAAAGGTTTATTTCAAGGATATGTCCTTTTAAAGGAAAACCATTAGCCAAATATCCCATATTAGAGATTATCTAAATAAATACTCATATTAGAAGGCCCCTATGCCTCTCACACACAAATCCAACCAAAAGAGAGGTAGAATAAGAGAAATTCCAGATATGTCAAAAATATTTGTGGGAAGTCCTTCATTTTCTAGATCTAGGATTTGAATCTAGTGGAACATATGAAGCAAAGAATTGAAAACAATCTGGGTATACCTACAATTTTCCAAATTTTGTTGTATAAGGGGAAATTGCTATAAGATCCCTTTAAGATAAAATAATATGGTATTGCAATGAACTCCACCATTATTAAATCTGAAGCTGAAGGGTGGATCAAGTATTAGAAAACCCAATGGACCTACCTCATTCAAGGATGCAGTGAAAGGGAAGGTCGTGGCTCTTGTTGACCAGATCCAAAATTTGTCAAGACCTTACATAGTCGAACAAGCGGGAAAAAGTTCCAGTAATGGATGTCAAACCCCCAAAGTTTAAATCATTTTTCATTGATCTAAAATATGCGACATTAATATGCAGATTTAATCGCTTCTGGCCAAGAACTGAAGATTTACATTAGTGGGTATATTCTTCTTGGACACCCAATTGTGAACTTTATTTATGTTCCAAAGCTTTCTTCATAGTTTAATTTTAACAACAGGAAGATAGGGAGCAAGTCCTAAATGATGGGTCATTATTTTGGGGACAGTTGACCTTTTTATTACCCCGTGGTTCCTAGAATTTGATGCTATAAGTGTGGTGGTCACTACAATGTCGGTATGGGTGATATTACTAAATATCCCTCTCCCTTTTTGGTATCATCAAGTCTTGGAACTTATTGGGAATACTCTTGGAAAATTCAGAAAAATGGACATTGATAGAACATAAAAAAGTCTCTTTACATTTTCCATAATTTGTGCAGAGATAGACCTTCATAAAAGACTACCTTATCATATCCACCTAAAACATGAAAACTTTTAATATACCTAGGTTTTAGATTATGAGAATATGACATTTAGATGTTGAATCTTCTTTCAAACAGGACACCAGCAGAACACATGCCCATAGATAAAACAGATCCCAAAAAAGAAAAAGAGGCAAGCTCGTTGGCCAAAGGGATGGAAGGTACTTGACAACTCTAAGGATGAAGAAGAAGATACCATGGAAAATACTCCAAATATGGATGCTCAGGCACAACATGGAAACCAAGAAGATGAATGGGCTGGGGAATAGTCAAATTTCGTGACTCATATCTAGAAGGGAACATACTCAACAAAAAACAAAGCACTAGGGTAACAGAAAGAGGAAACACTCATTCACAAGGGATCGGGGGGTATAAAGAGAACCCTTGTATTTGAGGGTTCATATTCAAATAAATAATTCCATTCATAGGAAGCTGGAAATCAATTGGAAATAGTAACAACCAATCATAATCATGGGTTTGGAAAAAAGGGGAAGTTAAGTGATTATTAACACACTTATCCCCCAAAAAAATTATGTATTTTTTTATATTTTTTTTCTTTTTTGTGCACCAACCAAAAGGTTGACATGATAGAATGCCTAATGGCATATGAAAAATGTAATTTGTTTCATTGTTTATAGGTTGAATAAAACTACAAATTTATCTTTATAGTAAGAAGTCGTTTTTATTCTTGAGTTAGTAGGTACTAACTATCTTCCACATAAGAGAAAGATGGTTGATGTTTTTAAGAGTAAAAACCTATTGGTTAATGGTGAACAAAAGAAACTTATTGATGCTAAAAACTTGGCTATATGGGAAGAACAAGGTAAACATGAAAGAGGTCTCATTGGGAAACTATCTCATACAATCTACATGACCATATAACAGTTAAAGATAACCCAACTGAGGTGTGGAAAACTTTAGCCACTATGTATGACAAGAATAATTATGTTACTAACCATTCTCTAGAGATAAAGGCTATTATTTTTCTTCATCAAGAAGTAATTACCTTGTAGTTTATTATTGATTAGTTGCAAGCAGAGCAAGAAATATTGAAAAAATCAATATCAAACTTTGAAGGAAGATCATGACTCCTTGTTGATACAACTGATTGAAAAGGATGAAACTATTCAAAACCTAAATGACTATAAACTTAACTTTGAGTTGGAAGTCATTTGTATGTAGAATATTGATGAAAATGAGATCTTGGGGTAAGCCCAAAATCCCTTTTCATGTAGAAATCTCGAACCTGGGCCTGTGGGTTATGGCCCACAAGTCCTGACGGAAGCGTTCTAAATAACTTTAAACCTTTTAATTTATTAACGTGGGTCTTCATTAAATTGAGCATCCCTTAATCATCGTCGCAAGCATGCAATATAAGTCTAGAATGGTAATAGCAATATATGGATTTTAAAATAATATGGGCGCCGCTATAGACATCAGCGGCCCACATACCCCAACTCCGATCTGATGCAGATATGAAACCTCTCCAATCCGATCCAACACTGATGTAATTCTCCAGACCCGATTCACATCAAAACTGATTTGATTGCATCCGTTTCTATTGTAATATGGGAGTCTCTCCGGTTCCGATGCGATGAGATATTTCCTTTATTGCCATTTAAAACATAGGATTGAATGCCTTCTAAAACAACGATTCTATACAGATAACTACACCCCGATCTGGTTGTTCTGATCGTTCACACATTTCTCTAATCAGCGATCTCACTCCATATAACTCTGATTCAAAGAAAAACTCCATCGCTCAACCATAATACAATACGCAACCATATGTGGATTTAAAATAAATGCCACCACCTTTGACTAACGGTTCCGCTGGTCACTTCTCAACGCTGTTCAACGACTGCTGACTCGATGGGTTAATCACAAACTTTATAATGAACACAGCTTCCGTCTTTATACTTAAACGCAGCTCCAGTTTATTCCTTGATAGGCGTAAGGTCCATTTCAACAACGCCTTTATCAGTTTGACATCGAATTTTTACAATTCGATACCCATTTCTTCCCTGTGCTGCACGCTGTCTTCAACAAACAGTCACATATAACAGAGATCGAAAACCCTTTCAAGCAATGGTTAACACGCTCGATCAACATATATAACAGTTACACAATATATAGATCGCTATTGACCCTGGAATGATCGATGTCGATTGACAAGCTCACAACACATGCATATACAAATAACACTCGAACATACTTTTATAACTTATATAAACAGTTACAAAATTAAGGCCTTTCAGCCTTAGAAACGAGCTCACGCTCGGCTACATCTTGCTCACTCACAATTGCCTATCTATTATTCTATCACTCTAGATATTTTTCACGCTCTCGATCTCTGTCTTATATACATAAGAAGCGTTAGAAAGGAGGGATCGATCAGATCCTTTCCTTATTTTCCTCCAATCGAAAGCTCTCCAAAAAGCGTGCATGGTTGTTAACAATAGGAAGTCTATCGAGACATATCTGCTTTAAATCCACTTTAAATCTGTTTTTCTGCTTTAAAACATACTTTCCTCTGTTTTTCTCCCATGGCCCACGTTCGCTTGCTTTGGATTCCTCCCTTTGTACAAGGGTGCTGGATGCTCCTGCATCAAATATTGAGACAAAGACTAACAATGTTGAGTAGCCATACTCATCTACTGATGATATTGTTTGTATTCTAGTTGATTATAAGATCGAAAATGTTGATGTTTTTGTTTCATCACATGGTTTATTGGCAACTACTCATGTTGTTTCTCCCAACTTCGAAAAGAACACTACAAGTATTAGGTCTTGACTATCGAGCAAGATGATACATTCTTGAGGTGGACTTGAGAAGCATGGACATGGCACTACTAATCATATTTCGATTGAGATACACACATCTAGAATAGGTCTTGGATATAATGCTACTAATCCTGCCTCATTGCCTACATCTAGTCATGAGGAATCCCAACAGGTGTAGGAGGAGTTCAAAATAGGTTGTCGGAAAAACTACCTTGCATTGACTGTGTTGAGTACACTAATGAGATGATTGACAATGTCATTCTAGACTTCATCAGAAGTATTGCTAATGAACAAGGTTATTCTACTCATGTTCAGTAAATCAAAACATCCCACATCTCTGCCATATCATCATCCTCATAAGAATTGGAGGAATTTATTGAGGAATCAAAACTCTTGCAAACATGGAAGCTATGCTTTCAAATGTTTGTGGTGAAGACATGAAACATCAAACCATGGACCAATATCGACTATCAGAGTAGATTGTGGTTGATGTGATGAATGCTCATAGAGTTTGTTTCATAGATGCTTGTAGACTTCATGTCATTATGTGTCATCCATTTTTATTGGGAGATATAGTTATGCATATTCTTTTGTTTGATCAAAATTGATTATAACATTGTTTATAATTCCTCAAGAGTATTACTTGTTGCTAGTGATAGTGTTCAAACTTCTTCAAGGGTATTTCTTGTTGCTAGTGACAATGTTTATACTTCTTCAAGAGAGCTTTTATTTAGGCTTCCTTATAACCGTTACCTTGTTACTAGTGACAGTGCTCATACATCCTCAAAAGTGTTTCTTAGAATTCTTCTTCACCACATCCATGATGGAGGCAAAGTTTGTTTGATTCTCAAGTTGTTGTGAATGTGGGAATTTGTTCAAAATTCTTCAAAAGTGTCTGATGACAGTGTTCAACAAATATCTTCCCCACATCCATGACAAAGACAAATTTTGTGCAACTTTGAAAGTCGTTGGGAATGCGGGAAGTGTTCATCAAGGTGTAGTGTTGATGTAATTCCATCTTACTCCATAAATGTTCCATCTCACTAGTCAATCATTAAGGGGGAGTGTTGGAATGTGTCCATTTCGAAAGTAACAATGTTTAGGTTATGTCAGAAGAAAATCTAATTTTATGTAAAAGGGGTATATCCCACTATCATCATGGAGTAAAATACTCTTGTAATAATCTACTATATAAATAAGTGAAGTTATAATACCCCACATGTATTATTGGGATGTAATTCCTCAATTTATCTTGGTATATAATATAGGTTAGATAGTCCCATGAAAAACATAATTGAATATGATAGTCTTATCATTGTAAAGTGGTAAAAAATTTGTGATGTTGATCTTTGTAAGATTGAATATTTTTTAAGATAGTAAAGACACTATTACCTTCCCATGGATGGTTCCCCAATTGAGGCTTTACCATGTAAATACGGTGTG
Source organism: Pinus tabuliformis (assembly GCA_031772625.1). Classification (NCBI taxonomy): domain Eukaryota; kingdom Viridiplantae; phylum Streptophyta; class Pinopsida; order Pinales; family Pinaceae; genus Pinus; species Pinus tabuliformis. The sequence goes on along the minus strand of CM062804.1, from coordinate 287,177,854 downwards.
TCCTTTCCTTTTGTCTACTTTCTGTTATTTATTAAGTGTTTTTATTATGCATATGAGGGTACATTAGTATAGTTTTGTTATGTTCTATATTGTTATATGATTCTACATATTTCAATATTCTAACACCCATTTTATCGCCTCCTTTTTCCTTTTGATAGCCAAAGGTCTCAATAGGCTTATTACAAATGCCAAATCTTGGAATCATTTTAGTGGTATATCTATCACTCAAACTTGCTCCTTATCCAATCTCCTCTTTATTGATGACATCCTTATACTCTCAAAATGAGATCTAGATCATATTCACACCCTAAAGGGAATCCTATATATTTTATCCTCAGCCACATACATGATCATAAATCTCAACAAATGCTCCTTGTATGAAAATGTCTTATCAGCGAATGAAAAATATAGCATTCTAAGGAGCTTGGTTACTCATCGAGAAAGGATTGGAGTGGAATTGAAATATTTTAGTTTCTACTTGAAGCCAAAAAAGTATATAATTATACTAAAGTTAATTTGATGTGGCTTCTGGGAAAAGTTAAGAATAAAAGTAGATCTTGATGCAACAAATGGATTTCTCGAGTAGATCGATTGGTATTCTACAAAGTTGTTATCGAAGAAATTCTTGTCTATAGAGCCTCTTTATCATGGATTCCACTTGGAATCCTTCATAAAATAAAATAACTCTCCTTTCACTTATAAGGAGATGGAAAATATGAAAGAAAAAAAAAATCACACTAACAATCTGGTCTTTGATTACTTTTCCAAAATATCTTGGAGGATAGGGCTTAAAAAATATTCAAGGGTTTTTAAAAGCGTTGGCAGCCAAAACTGTATGGAAGCTTATCCAAGGCTCTGACCTTTAGTCGTAGATCATGATTCACAAGTATATTTCTCTATTTTTAATCCTAGATTGGATTAGATCCTGGGTCAAATATTTAAAAAATGGCTTTGTTATATATAAAGCAATGGTTCGCACCTTTCCAGTTATTGGAAATGATCTCAGATTGAAATTAGGTAATGGTTCAAACATTTTCATTGGAAAATACCCTTGGATAGGAAGTTAGAATAACCATTTATTGTCATATCTTCTAATTCAAAAACTCAATGACGAAGGTTACAATGTTGAAATGTGTAGCTTTGGAGGTACTCCCACAACTCTTGGGGTATTGGGTTTGTGAGGTGTTGACCCACAAAAATGAAGCTTTGTGGTAAATGTACCCAAGTGGTGGGATTTGTACCCAAAGTTGTGCACAAAGACCCAAGTGGTGGGATTTGTACCCAAAGTTTTGGGTAAAGACCCAAGTGGAAAATTAATTGTTTAATCATTGTTTGATAGAGGGGCACACTTGAAAGGCTAACGGGGGCCTAGGGCTTCAATGGAGTGTCAAAAGAAAAATGAAAGGAATTTTATTTCTTAAGATAGTGTGGTTTCTCTCTGTAGGCTCATGTCAAATTCACCTACAATACATAACCCTAGGAGTTTAATGTGTACCACTAAGACCACTATAAGTAGAAAGTATTTTAAGCTCATTTGATCCATCCACAAGAGAATTTCATCAAGAGAAGACTTCCCAAGAAGACCACAGACCTCAAAGGTACCAATTTATCCAGGAGAGAAGAGCGAGTTTGGATTTTTGTCTTATGTTCTAGCAGGTTGAGTTTGAGGAGGATTGTTCATCAGTATTATGTGCATAAGTATGTACTTAATTCTATGATGACTTATGTGACCAGGACGAGTTGAGAATCAGGTGCTAAAGAGAGGGTCAAGACCCTTTTTAAGGCTAGAATAAGAGGCCAAGTTAAGGTTGAGTTCTCTTAAGGAGCAATGAGGTGATTATAATGGCTAGAAGGTGAGTTATCACATATTCGGAGGAACTATTTTGTGATAGAGGTAACAGAAAGAGGTAAAAACTGTAGTGGCCATAAAGGACTGTGTATAGGCTAAGAAATTTCAGTTAAAGTATTTTCCAGAACTGAGGAGCTTTGGAAGCTATGGCAAGTTTCTAAAGAGGTATGTTTGTGGTCTTGTGTTTGATGAAATTGCTAAGGTTGGAAGGTATCTTCAAAAGGTGTTGAAAAATAGTTGTTTGGTTCCCAAGTACTATGTTATTGAAGATGCAACATCATTGTTAGGTGGAAGTATCTTATATTGCCTAAGTACGATCACTCATGAGGTGTTGAATCATAGTTGTGAGGGTTTCCAAGTAACCCCTAAGTATTATCATCTTGGTGGAGCAAGATGGATGTTGTGAGGGAATTTTATGTAAGCCCTAAGTTCAGGGATCTTAGAGTAGCAAGGATTGATAGAGAGCAAAATTTGAAGACCCAAAGAGAAGGAATTCTTGTAGCAGTAAGAGAGTTGCTAGAGGGAAAATTGTGAAGACCTATGTTCAATCTTCTTGGAGTAGAAAGAGGATTGATAGAAGCAATTTGATAAGTTGAAGATGCAATCCATTCTAGAGAAACAAAAGAACTTGTGAGAAATAGTAGAGGTGGAAAAGGACCTACTAGGTGTTCAAGGTACATGGACTAAAATGGTTGTGGAAGCATTACATCAACAAGCAATTCAAGTGTGTCTTGTTCAAGGGTAGATTGAGTGTCATAAGGTGTTGACATCAAGCCCTAGTTTTCCTTGTATTAAGGCTAATTTTAAGGGCCATGATCCCTATTATGGGAGCCCTATGTTTTTTTGTATTGAAGTTGTAATATAACAATTTTTAGGTTTGCAAAAATTTATTGTGTACTACATTGATTCACCGTTGTACATTTTATGTTATGCAAAGTGCTTGTGTTGTGGCATTTTAGTGTGTTTATGATCATGTTTTAGAAATAAAATACATTCTGAAGTGCCAAGGAAAAATCAACATGGTATCAAAGCTACTTTTAAGGGATAATTGAATTAGAGTGTGCACAACGTACAACTTAAGAGGGATTTGGTTTCCTTGTTATTGAAGGACTAGTTGCATGGAGAAGTTGGCCACTGATATTAGGTGTGAGGACATGTTGGATGGGTTGTCTAACTATAGTCCTTGGAAGGAAAGGAACGGGATGGTTTTGTTGGTGAAAAAGATCTGGGAGTTTACTGACAAGGGGATTAAGAAGCCAATTTACCCTAAGGAGTTGGAAGTGTATGAAGAGTTGGATATGAAGGCTAAGCTAATCATCCTAGATGGTTTCAAAGATCACTTTACACCTCATTTGAATGGGAAGAACACTTCCCATGGGATGTGGAAAGCTCTTCAGGATTTGTTCTAGAACAAGAATGAGAATAGACTACTGGTATTGAGATATAAGTTGAAAACAAAAATATGTTGAATGATGATGGTGTGGCTCTATATCTAACAAGTATTACTCAAGTTCAAGATGAAATTTCTACCATAAGAGATAAATTTCCAGATTTTGAGCTAGTGAGGACAAATTTGAAGGGATTTACTGAGGAATGGAAGTTGTTTATCAAATGGAACATCACTTGGGATAAGCTGACATGTTGGAATAGGTTATGGGATGACTTCATCCAAGAAGAACTATGGGATGATGATCTTCACAAGGAGAAGAATTCTACTTAAGATAATGTGGCTCTTATAGGGATGATGAAGGGAAAGGAAAACAGCCTTAAGAAAGCTGAGATGTTATACATGTGGTGAATATGGTAATTATGTGAGTAAGTGTCCATCGAAGAAGAAGGTAGAAAATGAGAAGAAGAAGGGGAAGGAAGTAGATAGGGCTACTACATCCTCTTTGGATGACTTCTAAAGGAGTTTTGAGGGGGAATTTTCTCTAGTTTCTCATTTATTTGAGGGTTCCATCGATGGGACTGCATGGCACATGGATAGTGGAGCATCAAATCATATGACAGGTTCGTGTGAATTTTTTGAGACTCTAACTGAATGGGTCTCGAAGTTACACACTGAGGTTGGCGACAAGAGTCAAAAAGTTGTCAAAGGGTTAGGTGTTGTTCCATTCAGGATGGATTCAAGTGGGATGTTATGAGTTTAATATATATTATAGGTACCAAAACTCAGATACAACATGTTGTTTTTCTTAGTGATCGAGGCAAAGGAATTTGAGATTATTTTCTAGTATGGGAAAGTGAAACTCGGGCCCAGAGGCTTTAACTCCATTGGAGCTATCATTGGAGTTAAAGAGCATGGTCTATATCAGATGATGGGAAAGCCTATATATTAGGGGAAGAAGTGAGTTCCTAAGACTCAGAAGGAGTCAAGTTTGAGCATGAGTATGCAAGTTCAAAGGGAGAATCTGTGACCCAAGAAGAGTGCATGGTCAGTTGGAAGTAAAGGGACTTCTATAGTTTGTAAGAAGGAATTATGGAATGGCCTGAAGGGATTTCGAGAGAAGAAGAAGTGGGAAGTCTCTGGTGGTAGGGACACTAATGAGGGTAGTGTGGTTCATTCTACAAGGTATGTTGTAGTGTTGAACACCAAAGATTAGGCTAGTGTCATTGACAATAACAAGATACTTTTGAGTGGTGGAAGTACCTCCCACACTAAGAGGGAGTGTTGAAAGGTGTAGCTTGGGAGGTCCTCCCATAACCCCTGGGGTACTAGGTTTGTGAGGAGATGACCCACGAAAATGAAGCTTCATCGGAAATGTACCCAAGTGTTGGGCTTTGTACCCAAAGTTGTGGGCAAAGACCCAAGTGGAAAATTAATTTTTTAAACATTGTTTGCAAGAGGGGCACCCTTAAAGGGCTAAGGAGCACCTGTGGCTTCAATGGAGTGGAAAAGACAAATGAAAGGAATTTCATTTCTTAAGATAGTGGGGTTTTTATGTGTAGGCTCAAGTTGGCTTGACCTACAAGACATGACTCTTGGGGTTTAATGTGCACCCCTAATATCACTATAAATAGAAAGGAGTCAAATCTCGTTTAATCCATCAACAAAATCATTTCATCAAGAGGAGACTTCATAAGGATACCACATACCTTGAAGGTACCGAGTTAACAAGGAGAGAAGAGTGACTAGTTTCTTGTCTTATGTTTAGGCTAGCCATGTTTGAGGAGGACTATTCATGGGTATTCTGGCTATAAGAGTATACTTAGGTTTATGATGACTTATATGACCATGCCAAGGTATGAATTGAGGGTGCTAAAGAGAGGGTTGAGGCTTTTGTAAAGGTTAGAATACAAGGCATAGTTAAGGTTGAGCTCTCTCAAGGAGTAGCGAGGTGATTACAATCGTTGGAAAGTGAGTTATCACAGCATCGAAGGACTTGTTTTATGACTAAGGTAACAGTAGGTGGCTTGAACTATAGTGGCCATAAAGAATTTTTTCTAGGCTGAGAAATTTCAGTCATGGTCTTGCCCAGAACTAAGGATCTTTGGAAGTTATGACAAGTTTCTAAAGCAGTATGTTTGTGGTCTTGGGTTTGATGAAATTGCTAAGGTTGGAAGGTTTGTTCATAAGGTATTGAACATTAGTTGTTTTTTGCCCAAGTACTATGATGTTAAAGGTGAAACACCATTGTTAGGTGGTAGTCTCTTATATGCCCTAAGTATTATCACTCATGAGGTGTTGAGTCATAGTTGTGAGGGCTGATAAGTAAGCCCAAAGTACTGTCATCTTGGTGGAGCAAGAAGGACGTTGTGAGTGAATCTTATGTAAGCCCTAAGTTCAAGCATCTTAGAGTAGCAGGGACTGATAAAGGCAAGAATTTGAAGACCCTAAGAGAAAACATTCTTGGAGTAGAAAGAGGGGTTCTACAGGCTAGATTCTGAAGATCTATGTTCATTCTTCTTGGAGCAGAAAGAGGATTGATAAAGAAAATTTGATAAGCTAAAGATGCAAGCCATTTTGGAGTGGCAGTAGAACTTGCAAGAAAAATAGAGGTGGAAAAGGACCTGCCATATGTTCAAGGAATGTGAACTGTATAGGATGTGTAAGCACTACATAAGCAAGTAACGCAAGTCAATCTTGTTCAAGGGTAGATTGAGTGTCATAAGGTGTTGACATCAAGCCCTAGTTTTCCTTATATCATGGCTAATTGTAAGGGTTGTGATCCCTAGTATGGGAACCATATGTGTGTTGTATTAAAGTTGTAATATAACAAGTTTTGGGTTTGCAAAAAATTATTGTGTACTACATTGATTCACTGTTGTGCATTTTCCATTGTGCAAAGTTCTTGTGTTGTGGAATTTTAGTGTGATTGTGATAATGTTTTAGACATAAACCTGATTCTGAAGTACCAAGGAAAAATCAATTCACTATACTCTAAATTAAGTTTTTGTTAGAGACTATCTTCAAGGGAAAAATGAGTGGCTCTCCTCAATTTCATCAAACTTGGATGGTGATCTTGTTGAAGAATGGGAACATTATTTCAGATCACTAAAGCAAACATTAGTAAACATCTCTTTGTTTGAAGATCTTCTCATCTGGTCTCATAGTCCCTTTAGAGCCTTTTTTTTCTTTTTTCTTTTCAGATAAAAGAAAACACTACCTTTTATATCATAAATTAGAGTACAAGATATCTGCGTATTTTTCAGTTGTAGTTGTGTTCCACAGATTTTACATCTGAATACAGTGGCCCTTATTCCAGAGAGATAGTCCCTTTAGAAACTACTCTTACAAATTTGGTTATATGTTTCTGACACAAAACTCTTGTCCTTTGGAGCCTCCTTGGTGGGTGAAAAGTTTATGGAAATTAAATACACCCCCCCCCCCCCAAACACACAGTCCCCCACCTAAAATAAAACTTTTATGTGGCTACTTATTTGGAAAAGGGCTCCAACCTCAAACATTCTTCAAAAAATATATTTCCATGGTCCTTGTAGATGCCCCTTGCCTCTAAAACTATTGCTTATTTATTCATAAAATGTCCCTTTGCTTAGTTGGCTTGGAATGGAATTCAAGCATGGGAAGGCCCCTCTTATACTTGGCAAGGAGCTACCATAGATGAATTCTTAAAATCTTGGCTAGTGGAAAGTCAAAAAACATGACACGGAGCTCTTCCTTTAGTAGTGGCTTAGGGAATATAGTTAGAAAGAAATCGTTCCATTTTTAAAAATCAAGGGCATTCCAACATTAAATTTTTTCTTCATAGTCCAACTCTAAAAAAATCCATGTCTTCCAACCTTTAATCGATTTTTTCTATCTCCAGCAATAAATTAAAATTCAGAAAAGCACTCCATGGGATTTCCTTAATGGTATAAGAAAATTATCTCCCTCAATGGGGGAGGGAGAAATTATCCTATTGAATGAATCTCATTTCTTAAAATTCTCCTACAATATTGGCTTGGAAATTATCCTATTGAATCAATTCATATTAATGGCGACTGACAAATGGTTATAAACTAGATGAAGGATGAAACGAGTATGAGATCTTCGACCTCTATATCAGCAAATCATGAACAAAATCACTTTTTTTCTCTCACATTTCCTTTGATCGCATCTACAGGTCAATAAACTCCAAAGCTTATGCTCTTTCAAAATCGGGATTGGAAATGGACCAAGGCCTATGGAAAATCAAAAAATGTAAACAAGGCTAATGATGTGAATATTTTTTTGACCCTTGGAAATGATTAGAATCACTCACAATTTTTTTTTTTTTTGAGATGGTATATTTTGTAAATATAATATTATACTAGAGGCATGCTTGTTCCATAATAAACATCTACAACAATTTGTTAGAGAACATATATAAGACAGTTATGAGACAACAAAAAATTCATAATACTTAGCATAACTTCCAATAGTTGATTTTTTTAGATAGAATTCTGAAAATGTAATGTAAATCTTCATATTTTTTTGAAACTAGGAAAGCCACAAAAATGCTTAGGGCATAAGCAAACGTAATCGTATTTTCTTATAGATAAAAGTGTTATATATATATATATATATATATATATATATATATATATATATATATATATATATATATATATATATATATATATATATATATATATATATGACATCTACCATTTAGATATTTCATGTGTTTTTAATAAAATCTAGAGAAACTTTCCCTACATACCCAAATTTTGTCATTTTTTACATATTTCTCAATGTATTTTGTAATATTTTAAAACCATATTCACTTCACACTAAACTTCAAACAAAACTTCAAACAATGTGTATTTTTTAACTGTGTTACACCTCTAATCATCACTAAGTTTCCTTTTACTTTATTACACCCTTAACACTTTTAAACTCTTAACCTCAACCATTAATAGTTGGAATTTAAACTTAGACTCAGAACCTTGATCATTAACACTCCACTCTTAAAACTAAAACTCTTAATATCAACCACACTTAAAAAAGAAATTTTAATCTTAACTACTAACACTTAATATTAAACTACTAGCAATCCTTCCCCTTAAACCTTTAATTTATAACCTTTTGTTTACATCATCTTATCCAAAAATCATAATATCAGACCATTACGATTAATCATAATACGTAATATTTAATTTTTTATTTTAATAGTTAAACTATAAACATTTATTCTTAATTTTCAAATACTAGCCTATATCCATCTTAACTCTAGATCTACAAAGCGTCGAGAGAGATTAAATCTCTTTTCACTCTACAAGAGGTTTGCATCTCATGAGATGTGATCCCTCTTGGCCTTTGGTAGATCTAGAGTTAAGATGGATCTAGGCTTGTTTAATTGTTAATTATAATTAATTATAATTTAAAGTAATTATTTTATTTTATTTTATTTTATGTAATTTGACCGTGTCAAAATGTTTTATTGATAATTATAATTATAATTATTTATTTATTATTATTTTTTTATGTAATTTGACAAATTCAAAATATTTGACACGACAAGACATTACAACATCTCTACCATACTTATCTAGAGAGAACCTCTTGACACAATTAACTCTAAATATTTAACTTGTGTTAATGTTTTTCTTCCTGCGAAAAGAAAACAGTACTTTCATTCATAATTGAAAATAAAATACATTTTGTATATACACACTAAACATGTGCATTCATCAAGAATATGCCCAGTTCCTTGTGTGGCAAAATTTACATTTTCATATGCTTAAAAGAATTTAGAAAGAGCAGTAAAAAATTCCCAAGTAAGAGGAGCTAATTACTAAAAAAAATGATAAATAGAAATATTATACAAGGGGGAAGATCACCTAATGTAGAATTCACTTCTTTTCCCCTTCTTTCCTTTCTTTTTCTCAACCTATTGTCATTCCCTAGCTTTGAGCTCCATTGGAATTGGAGCCATGTCTCTCTTGAACGTCTTTGTAGGATGCTCTTTGTTTGAATCTGAGCTTTTTGATACATGGACACGTTTTGTGCCCACGATGTCATTCTCTTTATATATCATATTTATCTGATGATCATGCTCTTGAATAGCTACTAAAACTGACCCATCCTCATTCAGTGAGTTTTATTTTCCGCTTGATCCTGAGTACCCCCATCTTCTTTTGTTGCATTCTTCATGTTTTCTTCTTCTTCTGCTTCAAAGATATGAGGGTGAGTAAATTTCCATCCTTTTGGCTTCTGTGACTTTTTCATTTTAGAGTTAATTTTTGCTTGAGGGCATGCATTCTATAAATGTATTATTTGAAAACAATGACAACATCGAAATGTGGTATTCTCATACTCCAATACTTGGGACCACTAAGTTTTTTTATGTTTCAATATAATATGATCTGGTAAGCCTTTGCTAAGGTCTACCTCCACACAGATTCTAGCAAAGGTAAAAATACCTTTCTTAGTTCTTTCATGGTCCCTCTTTTTGAACTTACCCAAAGAATTCTCAATTCCCTCTAAGACTTGATGGTGTCAAAAAGGAAGAGGGAGGTTTGGAAGTCTCACCCAAACCGATAAGGTTGTGACTATAATATTTGTTGCATCAAAATCAGGAAACCATGGAGTAGTAAAGAGCTTGACTTTACCCCAAAACCATGACCCTTCATTAAAAGAAAAATCCAAATCTTTCCATGTTTCAAAATATACTATGAAGAATCCTTTGGAGCATTAGTAAATATCATAGTTTGGTGTCCAAGAGAAAAAACCCATTGATGTAAGGCTTTTGATTTGGGTCATAAGCCATTAAACCTACAAATGACTGCCTTGGATTGAAGAGTTGTGAATAGTGAGTTTACTTCAAAAAGGTTCACTTCCATGGCAGGTGGTTGCTCCAATTGATCTATAATGTAGGGAACTAGATTTCTTTGAATTTGAAGATTGGGTTTCCATAATTTTATCCACACTGTTCATTTTTAATTGATGACATCTTTGAAAGAAGAAGGTGGACCACTTGGATTTTGGGTCCTAAAGCACTAGTTCTTGGGGTTCCTCCTCTCAACCTTGAGGATATAATTAAGGTTGAGTTCCTTTTGATTTGTAGTCTTGGATCTGTGATGTATCTTGGATTAGCACCTTCCCTTCATATTGAAGACATTGGAAAATAGCAGGTAAACCCCATTTATCTTCAAGAGTCAGCATTAAAAAATAGATAGAAGTAGAGCTTCTAGTCCAAAAGCAAAGCTTCTCGTCCAGAAGTGGAGCTTCTAGTCCAGAAGCAGAGCTTCTAGTTGAGAAGAGACGTAATTTCCCACTCAAATTTTTTATTTAATTTGGAAAATTTTCTCCTCCAATGCATCCCGAGGCACAACCTATGTAGACCCCAAAGGGAGAATTAGTATATTTGTGGCTTCAACAAGCTTTTGGGCATTCAATATGAAACCATTGATGGCTCCATCATCCAAGAGACAGAGTACATATTATAAATCATAATAGAGAGGAGACAGTGTTCATAAAAAAACCTTTATGTGCGCATCCATTGCATTATACTCTGACTGAGCAAAACCATGACCTTGCAATCAACACATACACGCTTGAAGAGACTTTGAATCCCACTGCAATAGAGGAGGTTCCAATCCTCCATAAACTAGTCCAATAGCTTCCTTTTGTCTACTCCATAAACGAAACAAGAGATCGACTCTTTGTTGTGCAACCTAGTCTCAGAAGAAGAAGCAATCACTGCTAAGCAATGATGACCGAGCAACCATCACACAGTAAGCAAACACTAAAAACCCAAATACAATCCCTTTTTCTCTAAATCAAATTTTTAATAACTTGTTCAAATTAGATATCTGATATTTTAACTTCCATTAATACTTAACCCACAATTCTTAACATTTAACTATAAATTTATTTTAATAAATCATACTTAAATGTAAACCCTTCCTCCAAATCTTTTAAATAAAACTCTTTCCCTTGAAATGCAACCTTTAACTCTCTTTCTTTTCCTTTCATGTTTTACCTAATAAAATGTTGACGCCAAAGCTAACATATCTAAGCTCCCTTATAATAGGTTGACCTTAAAGCTAACCCATCAAATTCCCCTTTGATTTGTCACTCTAACCCATCGAATTCCCCTTTGATGTGTCACTAATTTGAGCATATTGTTTCAAAGCTCCAATTGACACGTGTGTATTCTCCTCAACACATCAGAATTGTGGTTTTCTCGCAATTTTTAAAAACAATAACGTATTTTCATTGTGGATGTGTTAGTAAATTGAAATGAATGTTGAAAGAAAATACTAAATAGTGTCATTATGAAATTGAAATTGCTCATACAATGTGATTTTTTTTCCCTTTTAAGTATTTATTTCGGCTGGGCCTGGAGTATGCCCTAAAACTGCTTCTGCTTGGCTAAGAGCTCGTCTTCCTCGGACGTAAGGAAACAGGTTAACGGCCCAAGACCCAGAGGCATCTGGCAGGAGTGAAAGCCTGCTCCCTTACGGACCACCAGCGGGTTATTTCAGGTGGCGTGGTTTTCCTTGATAACAGTGATGTGTCAACTGACATTTGCGGATAACAGCCAGAGATGGCTGTCCTCACTGTTGGTTTGACAAACTGAGTTTGATAGGTTTTTCCACCTTTTGAAAAAAAAAAAAAAAAAAAAAGTATTTATTTCGGCTTAAATTATAGGTGGTAGCTCCATCATTCATTTTTTTCCTTTTGATTTTGATTTAACTAAGTGGTCGAATTTTATATATATATATATATATATATATATATATATATATATATATAGTTTTGTAATTTATATAATTTAAATGTTTTAGAGATTATAATTTGAATTATATAATTCTAATTATTTTAAAAAAATTAAGATATTGAATTTGTTTATATAATAAAAAACTCATTACAATCTCTACCAAAATTATATAGTAAAATTCTAACCAAAAATACTAAAACTTAAAAAAAATTAAAATTGTAAATCTTTTAAATAAAAGAGTAATCATATTTCCTTTTATAATAAGTTATAGGTATAACTTTGTACAACAAGTAGAAAAGGAATTCTTCTTTCTCTTTATAATAAGTTTATATATAATTTTTTTTTACAAAGTAATGGCTTGCCTTTCTGAGAAAAAAGCACTCATTGAAATGTATAATTGAAAAATATATGTACAATAGTGTGAGAATAGGAGCATCGAGGATGAAAACCACTTCCTCTTAGAGTGCCCTGCGTACAACCACATTAGATCTCAGTTTCACAATCTTTGTTACAATACTGGCCTTGCTAGCCTTTTACAATGTCAAAATTATAGTGACCTCGGGAGGCTTCTCTCCAAGCTTTTTGAGCATAGGAATAAAATCTTAAATCAAAATAAATAATTTGTTTATTTAGGTCTGATAGATCATTGTTTGGTCTTAGTGGACGTTAACCACCACCATCATCATCATCATCATTAAAACTATTAAAATTATATTAATAATTTTTAAATATTAGTTTAAATTTTAAAAAAAATTGTTATTAAAAATGATTTATATTAAATATTTATTTATTTATAAATAATTGTTATTTATATGATGTTATAAGTCATTTTATAATAATTATATATTAATAATAGATTGATATTTTATTTATATTAATATTTATTTTTTAAATTACAAGTTTTTTTGGTTGGTTAAATTTTTTATTGTCTCAAAGTTATTGTCATATAAAAATTAAAGATAATTGTTTGGTTTATTTATCATTGTGGTCTGCAACAAAGGAAATTAAATTGGTGATGGTGAGGGTTGTTGTTTGTCATTTAAAATCATCAAAATTCTTTAATAAGTTTATATCTAACTCACTAACAAAGACAACAACAAAATTGCAATATATCATTTGTCAGTTACTGCTAGCAATAGATTTATTAGCAAGAAACTAATTTACTAAAACCAAAGCATAATCCAAAAGGACTGGATGATAATCAATTATCAAATGATGTTACTAGGGTCGAATCCTGGGCACTTGTGCTTGCTGGTGTTGGAGGTTTGAGACCACATTGTAGGTGACCTTCAATATGTGTTATGTGAGTGTTGAGGCTAACCAAGCAGGAGCACTGATGATGTTGGACTCTTTGGATTTCATTGAGGCATGCAATGATTTCATTGTGATCCTCGTGCTTTTCCTAGAGCACCTTTTCTAGGAGCATCTCCATTTGGCAATGGAGAGTGATAAAATTGAGATATTAACTACGTCATCCCTTGGTGTGGCTAGGGTTCAGAACCCGTTTGTGATTCAGATTTATGAAGAAACAAAATAAAATATAGATAATGAACAAAAACACGAAGATGCAGCAAAAACAAAACTTCAATTCATTAATAACAAAGTACTGAAAATTGTTACATGTAGAATGGAAATAAACTAACTCAGCTGATGGTAGCTTATCTCTAGGAAGAGATGTGGCGGCTACATGATTTCTAGACTATGTTACAATGAGGCTCGGAGGCCTTTTTATCATTAAGAAATAATGAGAAACCCTAAACATCCCCAAACCTAACCCTAGGAGATGAAGCACCAAAATATTGTGGGCCTTGTTGGGGGTTAGTTAGAATGTCAACTTCCTGGAGTCGTAACTTTGGCATACAATATTCATTTATCATAATACCTCATTTTGAAAATCTCCAAGAGGAGGCCGGAAAAAATATAGTAGATTTGTCTCGCAATTTTCTAATCTCTCTGATTTCCCAAAAAACGTCATTTTCAAAATAGCTTTAGAAGTTTAGGACCCGCAAAACAGCCAAAAATAGTAATTTGTGCTACAATTAAGGAAATTTAAAGAAAAACAGTGGTCCAAGTGGAATAGGGGGGTGACCAAAAATATCCACCTGGATCACTCCTCCCCCCTTAGGAAGAAATGGTCTCCATTGCGTTGAGTGTCTCCATGATATGGGTAAACTTCTGCTAAACTTGGTCCTTGGGGAGCCACTTGCCTTGGTGCAAGAGTTGGCCAGCTTTAACAACACAATACAATTGGATTTGTTGTTGGTAAGTGGTCTTGATGTTGAGAAATGGCAACAAGAAATTCCAATTTAATTTGTCCTTGAATTAAACCGTGAATTAAATTTGAATTATATTCTCATAGCAACTTAAAATAGTTAAATTAAGATTATTAAACTTACTTAAATTAGGAAATTCGAGTTGGAAGTCTTTTGGAAGTCGTGTATATGTTCTCCCTACTTTGTAGGAGTCCAGTATGAGTTAATTGTGAGTTGTAAAATAGAAGACTCAATTTCATGAGTCAGTTCAGTTAAATTAGTTCTCAAACTGATTGAGAGAACTAATAGTGAGTTAACAGTCAGTGGTGACACTAATGAACTCCACTAGTGCTACTCTAGTTAACTGAATATTTACTCATCAGAAACTCATGCATGTCGATTCTGAGAAAGACCTAGTTGAGACTAGAGTGTAGGGACAATGTACTATTTGTTTTATATTTTTCTGAGTTGCACTAATAATGCATGCAATCAAGAACTGATCCTTAAGGGATTTCGTTATTTTTAGAGGCTTTATTTCCCTTTAAATACAAGCTATCCTTCATAGGAATTACACATTGGAATAAAGACTTGGAGAGCTTGTGAATTGGTTAAGCTTTGGCCTCGAGCCTTCTTATGAGTTGGAGATTGAATTTGCTGAGTGTTGGGATTGTTCTTGAGAGAACAAGCATTGTAATTTCATCTTTATTTTCTGGATTAATACAAAAAAAATAGTGGGGTTTTGAGTTGTGGCTTTCCCCGGGTATTTATTGTGTTATGTGCCTTTGATTCTCTTTCTCTATTGATTATTGTTTGCTCGATGTTTATGGTCTTCTGCTGTAAAGAGTAGAAGTAGATTCTTGCCTCTTGCTTTAGCAAATTGCATTAGCTTGTGAATCTACAGGTTTTTCTACACTTGATCTGTGTGTTCGTAATCTGATTAGCTGTGGCCTATTCCATGCAGTTTGTGTTGAGCTCTATTTATTTTATTTGTTCTGCAATGTCTGATGTGTCCATGAATGGTGGAGAGTATGGTCGAAGGTGGTCCACATTGAACACTAGGTGCAGGCCAAGGAATGGAGGAATGTTGAGCTCGAAAGCATTGTCACCCACAACCTTGGTAATGGTGTAAGGCTCGTATCAGAGTGGTCAGATCTTCCGATGGGCTTTGACAAGATTTTATTTTTGCAAATGCAGCCAAACTTTGTCGCCCATCTGAAACTTATGTGGCACTCAATGTTGATCATATTGTTTCTTGTACTTGGCATTGGACTTCTCCAAGATGTCATGAAACTATTGACCAATGTGTTGGATGCATTCAATAAACCTAGTTTCTTTACTAGCCTCGGACTGTACATGTGTGGATTATGTCTATGTAGTCACATGAGGCATGGCAACATCAATCAAACACAATGGTTGAAATCCCAGGCCCACTTGAAAGGGACTGCGACTAGTCGAACTATGGAGAGATTTGTTATAGTTGTGTTGCACATAGGGAAGGATCTCACCCCAGGTTTGTGGATGCTTGGAGTTGTACATGTGGAGTATATGCACTATCATCTTGTTGACAACCTCTATCTGGCCATCAATCTTGGAATGGAATGTAGTCGACTCAGTGAGCTTCGTGTCCAATAGTGTCCAAAGCATGGAAAATTTTAGGGGCGAATTTTTGCCCTTGGGCTAAATTAAGGGGTTTTATATTTTTATTGGGCGAATATTTTGTATCATATTAGTACATTGTTACAAATTGTCTCAAATTTATTTTATAAAAAAAAAATAGGTATGGAGGTTAGCCCACCTTATTTTAAGGGAGAGGGTAAAAAAAAGTAAATTTAGCCCTTGAAATTAGGAGTTACAATCTTCCATTTGCCCTCATTTTCAAGAAAATGTATTTATGATAGTTATAAATAAAAATATAAATACAGTGGAGGTATGGTAAATAAATAAAAGCTCTTTTTATACTTACTCCACAAGGATGGTAAATAAACAAAAATACAAATAAACTAGAGGTATGGTAAATTAATAAAAATATAAATAAACGAGAGGTATGGTAAATAAATAAAACATTTTTTATATTTACTCCATATGTCACCTTATATTTATGAACACGCAAGCGTGTAAATAAATAAAAATATAAATAAAGTGGAGGTATGGTAAATAAATAAACTATAGGTATGGTAAATAAATAAAACTTCTTTCTATATTTAGTCCATAACCCTCTTTCTATTTAAGAAGGCTCAAAAAAGAGGTTTTATTTAATTGAATTCTATGGGCCAAATACCATATTTATAAAAAAAGGTATGGTAAATTAATAAAAATATAAATAAACGAGAGGTATGGTAAATAAATAAAACATTTTTTATATTTACTCCATAAGCCACCTTATATTTATGAAAACTCAAAAAATGTGTTATATTTAGGTGAAGCCTATGGGCCAAATACCATGGGCCAAATTATTATTAATACCATGCAAAAAAACATTATTAACCCTAATATTAGTATTAATAAAAATAAATATGGCACATGGTATTGACCCATGGTATTCACATGGAATGTAGCCTATTTAAAGGTGGGAATTAAACTATCATAGATCCATCTTTACTCTGGATCAAATATTGTGATATGCAAACTAACATAGAGTGAAAAAATATTTGATCCCTCTCGGGGCTTGGTAGATCAAGAGTAAAAATGGATCTTGTAATTTAATGTCACCTAAACATTTTAACTTGGTTAAAATAAAAAAATAAAAATAAAAATAAAATATTAATTTTATAAATTTTTATAAATTACTAATAGTAGTTTTTAAGCTCGAGGTTTATGATAACCCATGGTATTGACCCATGGTAATACCATGGTATTCATGTGAGCATAGACTATCTAAAGGGGAAATTCTATCAGCTTAGATCCATCTTAGTTTCGGGTCTACTAAGTGCTGGGAGGGATCAATAGATTTCATCCCTCTAAGAGCGGTAGATGTGGAGTTAAGATGGATATAGGTTGGTTTTTATGATAATTAAGATATTAAATAGACTTAGGAAATTATATTGTAAAAAAAATCTTAAGGTGAATGGTTAAAGCTACATTTAGTCACTTCACAAAATTTAGTAAAAAATACTGATATCTCCATTAATATTGGATTTTCTGATTTAACAAAAAAAATTCAAAACAATGAAATCTTAACTCTTTCCGCATCACCCTCGCAGAAGAGAGATAGTCGCTGCCTAGAGTTCCCACCATTTTTCAAACATTCTCAATATGATATCTTCATGAAAAAGTTAACGTACTGATCTTGGATTAGTTGTTTGAAAAATATGCTGGTTTATACAACCTTTCATCTTCTCTACTATTCTTAGTTTGTCATAATGATCTGTAGGGGTTGGGTCACTGCACCATATTGTCCTAAAAGGTGGAGATTGTGCACCAAAAAGGAAATTAATCCACATGTTACAATGCTGTTAAAAATGGTAAGAAGGTAGTGAATTATGCTAATAAGAAATTTAGATTGGGAGAGATGTAATTAAATTTTATTATTTAATTGAAGATTTCCAATTAAAATAATAATAAATCTACATTTATATATTTATATATTGATGGGAAGGCTTCTAACAACGGTCACTTCTTTCCACTAGATCCCCTTCAAGCCTTTGGGATACCCACTACTTCATTATATTATATAATTGGGGATTGCTACTTGTTGGCATGTTGGGGTAAACAAACTTGATGTGTTTTTTATTTTAATCTCGCTGGAGTCTATGGAATAAGAAAGAAATTTGATAGCTTGGCAAAAGTGGTAGCTTGACAAAAGTGGTAGAGAAAACATTAATCTCTCCTACCATAACAAACATGGCCACTAAAACTTGCAACATTGTTTGTAGGAAGTGAAAATTATGTTTCTTTTTTCCAAACATGTATGTTAGTATATTACAGTTTAATGAATATGTTTTATTCTTATCATATATGGTTTCATACTTTAACAAAACATTCCCCAAGACTTCGCAATGTTTTATTATTCAGTGAAAGATTTTCCAAGATCTTACAAGATTTTATAATTCAGTGAAAGATTCACTATAACTTTACAAGATAACATAATCTGGTGAGAGATTCACCAAAAATATATATATATACATATTATATTAGTGATAAAATCGCCTCCCATTTTTCCTATGTATCATGGGGATTCGCCCATTTATTATACATATAAATTTAGGGTGGTTCTTAAAATTTTCCCTGGTCCAAAGGTTCGACTAGAATGTGCTTAGGAAATTGCTATCCCGATCTGATATAATGGTTTGTGGGATTCCAAAATGTACCCATACTTGTTCAAAGAAGAGTTTGGCAGTGTCCTTTGCTATGATACTCTTCTTGTAGGCCGTCAATATAGGCATCTTAGGAAATTTGTCCACGACCACAAATACACAGTCATTTCCATCCTTGGTAGAAGAAAAGCCAGAAATATAGTCCATGGAGATAGATTCCTAGGGTTGGATAGGAGTAGGCAGAGGAGTGTACAAGCCTTGCTTCTTGATGGTTGGTTTGGCGATGGCATTGGCAGTGTAGGATCTAATATATTTCCCAACAACCTGTCGGATTTTTGGACAATAAAAATAATCTATAGCACGACCACAGTTTTATCCACAACAAAGTGTCTTGCGACCTGACTGTAATTCTCCTCCCAAATCAACTTGGCACACTCTGCTTCAAGGAACATAAAGGTGGCATAGGTAACATAATAATGCATCCTAAAGGTGGAAGTTTGGAACTTTCTTGCCATCCACTAGCATCTAGTATGCGATGGTGAATTTTGGATCATTCTTGTACAGTTGTGGCCATCCATAGGTCTCATCGCCACAAGATTTGAGAACAATAGTCAGTGCTGCAATTGGGGTCTGACTAAGGTAATTTGCGATGTGATTGGTGCTTCCCTTTTTATATTTAATGTTCAAGTGAAATTGTTGCAGATATGTATACCAATTATGATGGTGATCGTTTGCAACTTCCCTTGTGTCTATATAAACTAAAGAGGTCAGCGATCTGTGTGGATGACCATCTCCTTCCCCATAATGTAATGCTTCCATTGTCAGCAAGCCTGCACAATAGAACACACATGTTTATCATAGGTGGGGTACTTCTTAATTGTATCTAAAAGTGTTTCACTATGATAGTTCACTAGATGCTCGTGTTGGGTGAGGACTACACCAATAACATAGTTGGAGGCATTTGTATCAATTTTAAAGGGATGTTGCAGATCTAGCAATGTGAGTACAGGTGCAGAGCAGAGATAATTCTTCAACTCAATGAACACCTTCTATTGGGACTCAAACTAGGAAAATTTTTCTTTTGATCCGCCCTTGGTAATATGACCCAAAGGCCAAGTGATATGGGAGAATCCCAACACGAACCTCTGATAAAAATTGGCATGGCCCAAAGAGCTGCGAAGCTTTATTAGAGCGATCAGGGCTAGCCAATCCTGAATGGCTTGCATCTTAGCAAGATCCACCTGCATGCCTTGCTCATCTATGACATAACCTAGATATTGGACCTGGCTCATGCCAAAGGTGCATTTCTCCAAGTTGGCATAGTTTGTGCTACCGCATGGTTTGAAGGACTTGTTGAATGTGTTTCAAGTGCTCTTCCCAACTCTTGTTGAAGATGAGGATGTCATCCATTAGCCTCATAAAAGTAGCAGGGGAATTTTTCAACCCGAAAGGCATGAGCAACCATTCAAAAAGTCCTTCTTTAGATTTGAAGGTGGTCTTTGATGCATCTGTGAGCTCTATTGGAGCCTGGTGATAGTCAAACTTCAAATCGATATTGTTGAAATACTTGGCCCCCTTGAGTTGGTATAGAAGGTCATCAATTCATGGGATTAGATACATGTTCCTAAAAGTGATTTTATCTAGTGCTTGATAATCAATGAAGAGCCTCCAATTCCCATCCTTCTTCTCTACAAGTACAATCGGGCTCCCAAAATCTAAGGAACTTGGTAGGGTGTTCCATTTTTTAAGCAACTCCTGGATCTATTGTTTGATCTCTTCATTTTCCATAATGGAATGGTTATATATCGGCCCATTTGGTAGAGGTTCTTTGGGAGTCAAATCGATCGAATGATTGACCTGACATTGCAAGGGTACCCGTGTGGGTGAGGAGAAGATGTACTTGTATTCTTCCACGACCTTACCCACCTGCTTCTGTTGTGTGGTAGAACCTTTTGCAAGGGCCACGGATGATTCCACAATCTTCCCCTTACTTTGAGAATGAATAAAAAAATAAAACAAATTTCCCGATATGGGAGATGATCTTACTGCATTTCTTAGCAAATATCAAAGATATGGCAGTAGGCAGGGGCTACCTTCAGTATTTTGTATAACTTGCTGTCCAAATTAATAATAATAGTGTGAGACACTGACTCATACACAACATGACACTTCCACAAGTACATTTGGCTTAATAACACATCACAAACTTCAAGAGGAGCAACATCACACAATACTTCATCCATGAAGGTCTTAATGTTGTAGGGAAAATGACACTATTTGTTGGCACAGAGATCTATTTCTTGGTGAAGCCACCTGATGGTGTACAACTACGGGTGTGTTGTGGTTGGTAGGATGAACTGCTTCACAACCTTTTCTGAAATGAGATTCTTTTGGCTCTCATTGTTGACATTGAACTGCAACAAATACCCCTTCACCCACATCTACGAGTGGAAGAGACACTCCCCTTCCTCTAGATCTTCGGGCTCAATATTTTGGATCTTGGCGGTGGTAACAGTGGCGCTAGGCTTTACATTAATAATCTATTGCCCTTTGTCATTCCCATTGTTGGGTTCTAGCTTAGAGTTAGAACATGCATCTAACTCTGAAGCCTTCAGCTCAACCACTAGTGATTTCTTGGCTTGACACTCACTTGTGTTGTGAGTGGGACTCTTATGGAGCTCACACCACTTTTTCGTGTCCTTCTTTGTCAAGTCGTGGTGTTGTTGTTTACTTCCAGCTTCAACGGGTTGTCCTAGGTCACCCCCCCTGTCTTTTCCTTTGTTTTGTGGTTTTGGGGTGCTCTTGCCTTGATTTTGATTTGTAGATCCAAAGTCACACTTCTTTTGTTTAAAATTTTGTTCAATCTTGGCAGCCTATTGTTATGCTGCACCAAGTGAGGAGATGTCCAAGAACTTTATTTTTTCTTGAATGTATTTTTGCAGGCAATCATGGTACTTTAGCACCATATGCCACTCAAAGTCTTTGATACCCAACTTTGTGCGTAGATTATCAAAAAAATTTGTGAGCTCATGCACATATTGGTACCTTTGTTGTCATAAAGTGGTCTACTATATGTACTAGTTCTCATAGCTCCCCACAAGGTAATATTGTTCCTTAACGACATCTCAGAAAGTGCTCCAAGAGGGGGCGACTGTAAATAGAGAGGGTTCCTTGGCCCTTTTCTCACATTAATTTTCCCACTATTCCTTGACATGGGGAGCGGCCTTAAGTAGTAAAAAAGTAATCTTCTCCCTATCAAAGAAACTATGGACCGAAAATTAAACTACCAATATATTCAACCATTTATCTACAACATTTGCATCTATTTTACCTTCGAATATAGGAATATCAAAGTTTACTTATACCCTGAAGGGGGTGACAACTCTGAAGTCACTGTTGGATGAAGATGCATCATCTGTGGGCATCCGCCGAAGGATCTGGGAAAAATTTTCCATCATTGCATTCCTCTGTCGCTCGAGGGCTTCTTTAAGAAATATTTTGAAAGGATCCCATGCTCCCTTGTCTTTCTTTTCTTTTTCCATGGGAGGTTGTCGAAGTTGGCGAGGCTAGTGTTGCAAAGGTTCAACTAGTTCAATCCCTAACTCCTTATACCCCGACCTCGTTAGGACATGCACAAAAAATAGAGAAAGAGAAAATCACTCTAATACCATTGATCCATATTTACAAAGGAACGAAATGAAATACAGATATGAACAGAAACACAAAGATGTAGCAAAAACAAAACTTCAATTCATTAATAACAAAGTAATGAAATTTGTTACATGAAGAATGGAAATAAACTAGCTCAGGCGATGGTAGCTTATCTCTAAGAAGAGATATGGTGGATACATGCTTTCTAAACTGTGTTACAATGAGGCTCAAATGCCTTTTTATCATTAAGAAAAAATGGTAAATCTTAAACATCCAAAAACCTATCCCTAGGAAATGAAGCACAAAATGCTTGTGGGCCCCATTGGGGTTATGATACGGACTTATGCAAGAACACAACAAAATACAGAAATATCGATATACACATAGATGCAATAGAAATAAAACTTCATTTCGTTAATATCAAAGAACTGAAATATGCTTACATACAGAAATAAAAATAAACTAGCTCAGGCGATGGTAGCTTATCTTTGAGAAGATATTTGGTGGCTACATGCCTCTAAACTCTGTTACAATGAGTCTCAAGGGCCTATTTATTATTGAACAACAAGGGAAAACCCTAAACAACCAAAACCCTAACCCCAGGAGATGGAACACCAAGGGTTTGTGGGCCCTTTGGGGTTAGTTGGGAAACCAACTTCCCGAGGTCGTAACTTGGTCATATTATCTCCATTTGGAACATAAAATACCTTGTTGGAAATATCTATCTGAATACTATGGCTATGGGCTGACTGCAGACCTCAAAAAAACATCATTTAGGGGGTCAAAATTTCTCTGGAAGTTCAAGACCCAAAAAACTACTAAAAATAGTAAATGCTGCAATAAACAAGGAAACAGATGAAATCGACTAGAGGTATAGGTGGAATAAGCGAGTGGCCACCAATATCCACCTGGATTAGTCCTCCCTCCTTAGGAATCAATGGTACCCATTGCGTGTAGAGCCTACATGAGGTGAGGAAATTTCTATTGAACCTGGTCCCTGGTGAACCACTTGCCCTGGTGAAGGAGTTAGCCTGCTTTGACAACTCGATATAGCTGGATCCACTATTGGTGAGTGTTATTTATTTGCATGTCCATGATCTGATCAGTTGTGGCATGTTCCATGCAGTCAGGGTTTAGCTCTGTTGGTGTGAGTTGTTCTGTAATGTTGGATGTGTCCAACAAAGGTGGGAAGTATGGCTGAAGGTGGTCTACTTTGAACACTAGGTGAAGACCATGGAATGTTGGAATATTGAGCTCGAAAGAATTTTCCCCTACAACCTTGGTGATGGTGTATGGCCCATATCGGAGCAAGCGAATCTTGCTGTGTGGTTAAGCGAACACTCCTTCTTCAAATGTAGGCAAACTTTTTCGCCTAGCTAGAACTTGTTCGACATTCGATGTTGATCATGGCATTTCTTGTACTTAACAGTGTCTCTATCCAATATATCATGAACTTGCTAGCAGATGTGTTTAATGCACTCAATGAAGTTGTTAGCCCTTTTGGCTTCAAACTGGACGTGAGCCAAATCTTCTTGAGTAACTATAAATGGTATGGCCATGTTAATGGGACATAATGGCTAAAATCCCAGCCCTACCTGAAAGGGGTTGTGGCCCGTTGAGCTATGGAGAGCTTTGTTATAGCTGTGCTAGACATAGGGGAGGTTTTCATCACATGTGTGTGGATGCTTTGAGTTGTAAATGCACAGAATGTGTATGATCATCTTGTTGATGACCTCTGTTTGGCCGTCAGTTTGGGGGTGGAAAGTCGTGGACTTAGTAAGTTTGGTATCCAACATCGACCAGAGACTTCACCAAAATTCACTTAGGAATCTGTCTGATCTAAGCTAATGGACTGTGGGATCCCAAAGTGTACCCACACTCACTCAAAGAATAGCTTAGCACTGGCCTCTACTATAATAATCTTTTTGCAAGCCATCATAATGACCATCTTAGAGAATCTGTCGACGACCATGAAAACATAGCCATTGTCGTGCTTATTAAAAGGAAGACTCGATATGTAATCCATGGAGATGGATTCCTAAGGTCGACTAGGAGTAGAAAGAGGAGTATATAGGCCTTGCTTCTTGATGGTTGGTTTGGAAATGACACAGGCGGTATAGGATCTAATGTACTTCCCAACATCTTGATGTAGGTTTGGCCAATAAAAATACTTTTGCAATACTACCACTATTTTCTCTACTCCGAAATTTCCAGTGACCCGACTGTAGTGTGCCTCCCAAACAATCTTGGCACACTCATTTTAAGGAACACATATGTGTCCCAAGTGGCATAACAATGCATCCTGGAGGTGAAAATTTGGAACTTCCTTACCTTCCAGTAGTGTTTGCTATGTGCTAACAAATTTTGGATCACTCTTGTAAAGATGCGGCCACCCTGAAGTCTTGTGCCCATAGGAGTCGAGCACAGTGATCAGCGCCATGACTAGTGGTCAGTTGAGGTAGTCTACAACACTATTGGTGTTGCCCTTCTTGTATTTGATTTTCAAATGGAACTGTTACAGGTATGTGGACTATTTCTAATGGCGATGGTTTTACAACTTCCCTTGTGCCTGTATGAACTTCAGGGGTCAGTGGTATATGTGGATGATTGTTTCCTTCCCCATAATGTAACACTTCCATCCACGATAATCCTGCACAATGGAATACATTTCTTTATTATAAGTGGGATACTTTCAAACTGTGTTTGAAAGTGTCACACTGTGGTAAGTCATTGGATGCCTCTGCTAAGTAAGAACTACACCAATAGCATAGTCAGAGGCAAATGTATCAATCTCAAATGGTTGTTGTGGATCTGGTAATGTGAGAATTGGTTCCGAGCAGAGGTGATGCTTCAACTCAGCAAATAGCTTCTGTTGGGTTTCAGACCAAAAAAACTTTTCTTTTGCTCTGCCCTTTGTGACTTGACTTAAAGGCCAAGTGATATGAGAGAACCCCAACACAAACCTACTGTAGAAATTGGCAAGACCTGGAAAGATACAGAGCTTTGTTAGAGTGGTTGAGGCTGGCCAATCCCAAATGACTTGTATCTTGGTTGGGTCCACATGCACACCCTGCTCATCAATGATGTACCCCAAGTATTGAGCCTATGTCATGCAAAAATTTCATTTCTCCAAATTTGCACATAACTTGTGTTGCTGCAGGGTTTGAAGGACCTGTCGAATGTGATGGAGGTGCTCTTCCCAACTATGGCTGAAGATCAAGATGTCATAAAAATACACCACCACGAATGCATTGGTGAAGGGTCGCAAGATGTCTTCTGTCAATCTCATGAAGGTTGTGGGGGCATTCGTCAACCTGAAAGGCATGACCAACCATTTGAAAAGGCCCTCCTTGGATTTGAAGGTAGTCTTCCACACATCAGAGCATTCGATAGGCACCTAGTGATAACTAAACTTCAAGTCAACCTTACTGAAATATTTGGCCCCCTTAAGTTGGTCCACAAGGTCATCAATCTGTGGGATTGGGTACCTATTCCAGACAGTGATCTTGTTCAACATCCGATAGTCAATACAAATTTTCCAGGTCTCGTCCTTCTTCTATACCAATAAAATCGGGCTCCCGCAGGGTCATGAGCTTGGCCTAATGTGCCCTTTCTACAGCAAATCTTGAATCTGCCTCTTGATCGCATCATTCTCAAGAATAGAGTGTTGATAGATTGGTCCATTAGGTAGTGGCACGCCCGAGGTAAGATCGATAGAGTGCTTGACCTGATAGTGCAGAGCCTACCCATGTAGGTGAGGCGAAAATGTCCTTGTAGTCCTCCATGACCTTGTCCATTTGCTGCTGCTGTGCGCAGGAGCCCTGTCTGGAAGTCGTGGCCACAATCTTCTTCTTTCCCTAAGGGCAAATCATAAGGAAAAAAAAAATTCATAGTCTGGGAAATGATCTTACTGCATTACTTTGTAGTGATCAAAGAGATGGTGGTAGGTAGGGCTACCTCCAATATCTTGTACAAATTATTTCCTAAAGTAATAATCACATAGCAAGGTCTAGACTCATATAAAGCATGTCGCTTCCATAATTATGGTTTCCCTAATAATACATCAGAAAATTCAAGAGGAGCAACATCACACAATACCTCATCCATGAAGGGCTTGATGTTGTAGGGAAGGTGGCACTGCTAGATGATGTGAAGATCTCATCCTCGGTGAAGCCATCCGATGGTGTATGACTACGGATGTGCTAAAGTCGGTAGACCCAACCACTTCACAACCTCTACTGAAATGAGGTTCTTTTGGCTCCTGCTATCGATAATGAATTGCAACGGAGAACCCTTCAGCTACATATGTGAGTTGAAGAGGTGTTCCCCGTCCTCTGGATCTTCAGCCTCATTCTTCTGGATCTTGGTGGTGGCACTGGGCTCCGCGTCAATGATCTTCTTCCCTTTGTCATTCCCCTTGTTGGGTTCTGACTCAAATTTAGAACATGCATCTAATTCGGAAGCCTTCAGCTCGGACACCAATGACTACTTGGCCCGACACTCACTTGTGTTGTGAGTGGAGCTCTTATGGAACTTACACCATTTTATCGTGTCCTTCTTTATCTTCGGGGTATTGTTCTTTTCTTGTGACTTCGACGGGTTTTCCTGGGTTGCCCCACCTTGGATTTGTCCATTGCTTGGTGTTTTAGGGGCACCTTTTCCTTGCTTTGGATTCACAGATCCAAAGTCCTGCTTCTTCTATTTAAACTTCTACTCAATCTTGGCAGCGTATCGCTACGCTCTGTTGAGTGAGGAGATGTCCAGGAACTCCATCTTGTCCTTAAGGTGCTTGTGTAGACAACTGCGGTACTTGAGTACCAAATGATGCTCATAGTCCTTGATACCTAGCTTCATGTGAAGGGTATGGAAAACATTTGTGACCTCCGACACATCTTGGTCCCTTCCCTGCCGTAGCGTGGTCCACTTTATGTATTTATCTTCATAGCTTCTGATAGGGTAATATTGTTCCTTGATGGTGTCTCGAAAAGAATTTCATGTGGGTGTGGTTGAAAACAGTGGGGATTCACTCTCATCCTTTTATTCACAATAGGTTTCCCACTAGTCCTTGACGTGTGGGGTGGCTTTGAGAAGTGCAAAAGTAATATTTTCTTGATTGGAAAAGTCGTGAACTGAAAAATATCCTTCCAACATATTTAACCATTTATCTACGGCGTCTGCATCTATTTGACTCTCAAATATGGGAATGTCAAATTTAACTTGTACCTTAAATGGAGTGGCACCTCCATTGTGGCTATTGGATGAAGATGCGTCATCTGTGGGTAGCCATTGAATGATCTGGGAAAAGTTATCCATCATCACGTTCCTCTGTCGCTTGAGGGCTTCCTCGAGAAATATTTTGAAAGGATCTACTGCCCCCTCATCTTTTTTTCTTCCGTCATAGGAAGTCGTTGGGGTTTGTGAGGCTGGTCTTGCAAAGGTTCGAGCCCTAACTCCTTATACCCTGACCTCGTTGGGGACATGCAAACAAAAAACAGAGAAAGAGCAGACCACTCTGATACCACTGGTCCGTACTTACGAAAGAATGCAACAAAATATAGAAATATCCATATACACAGAGATGTAGCAGAAATAGAACTTCGTTTCATTAATATCAAAGAATTGAAATATGCTTACATAAAGAAATAAAAATAAACTAGCTCGAGAAATGGTATCTTATCTCTGAGAAGAGATTTTGTGGCTACATGCCTCTAAACTGTGTTACAATGAGGCTCAAGAGCCTATTTATTATTGAACAACAAGGGAGAACCATAAACAACCAAAACCCTAACTCCAAGAGATGGAACACCAAGAGTTTGTGGGCCCCATTGGGGTTAGTTGGGCAGCCAACATCCTGAGGTCGTGACTTGGTCATATTATCTTCGTTTGACGCATACAATACCTTGTTGGAAATATCTCTCCGAGTACTACAGGATTTGTGATAGACCCTTGCTTATGGCTTTGGGCCTGTCGCAAACCTCAAAAAAACACCGTTTAGGAGGTCAAAACTGCTCCGGAAGTTCAGGACCCGAAAAATGGCTAAAAATAGTAAATGCTGCAATAAACAATGAAACTGATGAAACTGATTGGAGGTCTAGGTGGAATAAGAAGGTGGCCACCAATATCCACCTATATTAGGTTAGTTGGAACATCAACTTCCTTGGGTCGTAATTTTGGCACATGATCTCTGTTTGGCTATCATAATACCTCATTTCAAAAACGTCCAAGAGGAGGAAAAAAATAAAAATGTGTACTAGACTTGCACTTTTCTAGTCTCTCTGTTTTCTAAAAAATGTCATTTAGGCCCTCAAAACAACTTTAGAAGTTTAGGACGCAAAAAATTGCCAAAAATAGTAAGTTGTGCTACAATTAAGGAATCTGAAAGAAAAAACGGTGGTCCAAATGGAATAGGCGAGTGGCCACTAATATCCACCTGGATCAATTTGGTTACTTTTATTTGAATCTTAGAATCAAAATAGGCTTGGCTATCATTAGTGTTAAGGCTTCTAACTGTTAGGTTTCCTCCTGAATTTTAGGTGGAGTGGATGAGTGAAAGATAACCACTATTTGCCCGAGGTTAACCCGAAGGGCCACAACCTCTAAACCCCTAGTAAGATTGCATGCATTGGCAGGCCATAATGCTGAAAGGAGAGAAAGGAACTAGGATAGAGAACCCCCAAAGGAGGCATAAACCCATGAAACAAATGAAATACAACTAGAAAAACATTGTAAAGATCTTCACTCCTTGCTTCTAGGTTGGCTAGGGGATGGGTTGAGTTAACAATGAAAAAGAGGGTGTTTGCAGAGGGTACCTTCGGGTAGGGGAAACAAACCAAATAACACAAGACTCTCCAATGGAATTCAACACCACAAAGATGCCCTAAAAATCATGGACATAACTCCACCATGCAAATAAAAGCAAGTTGAATAATTTGCTAAGACTTGACATAGGAGAAATGATAGATGCATTGGTGGCCCACTAGACATTGGAATGATACAATTGACACACTTCTCTCCTCTGCATGTTGTGAATTCCAAAACTAGCCACCATTATGACTACTTCCCAATTCCAAACTCGAAACGTTGTCGCGGGAGGTGTGCAACGATGCTCTAACTTAGGAAGGCTATGACCACCATAAGACAACATGTCTAAAAATCCAATGCCGTGGGGGAAATATCCCACCTATAGTTGGGAAGCACCACTATAACAATAGAAAATCACAGAGCAATGACAGGAGATACGAGAGCATCCTATGGAAATGGAAGCTAACATCTTCATGTAGGGAAATGTGAAGTCAATTGACACATGTGAGTGCATGGAGCAAGATAGCCACGACATCCGCCTCTTTAATGCAAGGAAAGGTGGCAAGGTGGTGAGTTCCCATTGGTGATAAATCATAAATTAATATTAATATTGAGTATTTGCTTTGAATAATTTTTTATAGTTTATAAATCATTACCCTCAACAATTTTTTTAATAATTTTGTAATTATTTTTTATGACAGAGGTATTTAAGTTAATGTCATAAGATCCTCCCTCGCATCAATCATATTATAATCCTTATTTAAAATTGTAATTGTTATTGATGTGATATTATATATTATTTTATTATAGTAACATATTCTTATTTTAGTATTTCATTTCTATCTTCCTGTATTAAATAATTATTTCATACTAATATTTTCCTTCATCGTAACGAATTTAAAAAACTTCAGATTTTTTATTATAACTTCAATTGAATAATAATAATTTTAACTACTTTATTTTCAAATACTTCCACATTTTCTCTCAATAATCTTTATTGAATAATAAAAATACATTATTTCTCACCTACCAAATTAATCAATTAATAATATAATAAAAATAACTTACCAAATGAATCAATTAATAATATAATAAAAATATGGTGAATCTCATAATCATATACTCTCTATATTTAAAGTTTTCATTATAATGGAAACTTTCTAATTTTAGAACTTCTACTATATATAATTATCTATCTATTTATTTATAAAATGTATAAATACATCCCCGGCTGCGGGTGTTAATTAGCGCAATGAATGAGGAGGCGGCCTTATTAAATGGCAAGTGGCCGCTCGCTCCAGCCAAATGGACCGAAGCCTCGAGAAGCCATCACCTCGGTCCGGCCAACAGTTATGCGAGCATTAATGGTAGGGGGAGAACAGCTGGTTGCAGAGGTATATTGGTCGTTCGCCTTGGTTTGTAGATGAGAGGTGTTCCGTTGGAAGGTGCGGGAAGCGCCATTGCCTGTTGGAAGCTCTGTATGGTCTCAATTGTGAATGGTGCGTTCGGCTCTTGGATGACTGCACCGTGGGTGCATGAGCCAAGACTCAGACCTCGGCCCTCGGCTACGGAGGCCCTGGTCTCAACCCTGGATTGTCAGAGAATTTACGGCTCTATGCTATGGTTCAGTGTATTGAGTGTCATTCTGCTCTTTTTAAGCAAAGTCTCTGAGCGCCTTCGACCTCCAGAAGCTCTGAGTGTCGCGGTGTTTCGGTTCCTCTGCGCCCTTGTTAGAGATTTGGCCCTTCGGCGCTTTGGTCATACCTGGTTCTGGTCTGCTCAGCTCTTTGGGAGCAATTTACCCCGTGCAGCTCCTGAAAAGGCTCGGCTTTCGACCTGTGTGGTAAGCATTGCTATTCGAATTCGTGTTCCATTACCTGTTATTCATCTGTTGTATAAGTTGTTGCACGGGTTTAGAATCCTCGGTGGCGCAAAGCACTCGCGGCCTCTGGGCAGAATTGGTTATTTGTTGATTACAGGATGTCGCGTGAGAGGTTACGTGGCGCTTGCAGGCGGGGAGGTTCAAGAGGCGGTGCCAGAGGTCGGGCTTCATCGCCACGTTCCTCGGCATCCTTCGACTCCCCGTCGGAGGAGATTAGCTCACCAGGAGCTCGAAGAGGGCGCGGAAGAGGCAGAGGGCGGGGAAGAGCCGCGGTGTGTCCGTTTGGTTCGCACCCATCAACCCGCTTCAGGTTCCCGTGTGCTCTGGACAACGCAATCTACTATGTTTCAGTGCGCATTGAAAAATGCGACCATGCAGATAGACCAGAAGCCCCAGCAGAGCCTCGGCCACCCTCGCCTGTTCAGGGTCCGCGATTACAGCCTGCGGAAGCCTCGGGTGCGGTGGCGGGGAATAGAGCGGGAACAAGCGAGCCTGCGAAGGACGACGCGCCATACACAGACTCGAGTGCTTTAGACCCATATGCCTGTACAGTGGTGGAGGAGCAACCAGATCCATATGCCTGTCCAGTGGTGGAGAAGCAACCATCCACCTCCGTGGATGCCTAGGCACGTTGCATGGTCGTTCTGTGTGTTATGGAAACACTTTGTTCAGTGTCAGGATGTCGAAGTAGCAGCTACAGTAAATAATGGGAGTCAGTCTGTGATAGTTTTCGGGTCGCACCACTCAGTTTTTTGTATGTAGATTATAATGTCTGTGTCTGTCATGTCGGGTTTTTTGAATGTGGGATTTGCAAGGTCTGTAAACTCCTCCCTCGCCTCGGCAGGGAGTGGAAGTATAGCACCTAGGTCCAGTTCTCTGTTGGTTCTAGCTTGGGGTCAGCGGACAGTTTCATAGTCCCTCTTTTTCTCCGGCTCAGTTTCAGTCTCAGAATGTCAAACTGTTCATGTAGCCAACTCTTTGTTGTGGTTGTAACTCTCTCTGTAATCTTTTTTGTACTATAATAGAATTAGCATGATTTACAAAAAAAAAAATGTATAAATACATTAAGTTTTTTTTATAATTTATAATTTATATTTTAGGAATATTATTAGCAAGTGAATAAATTTTCATAATTTTGAAGAGTTTTGCTAATTATATTAAATGATATTTATAAAAGTGAAAAATAAAATTAAAATAACAAAAATATATTTCATAACATTTATATCTAACTAAAAATTTTATATAAAACACTTATCCCTAAATTCTTATAAATCATGAGCATTTAATTGTAAAGTTTTTTCCATAATCAAACTCATTTAACTTACTATCCCATACAAAACCTTGATAAGTATCTGTATTATAAACTATTTAGATAAAATTCCATACTTTACGAACTCCTTGAATACTGAATACGAATACTGAAAAAATAAAATAAATCTATTAAAATTATGATTTAATGATTATAAATATATATTATTAATATTTTAAATTATATTATATTAAATAAAATTAACTTATATAAATTTTAATTTTTAATATTTAAAAATGAATTAATTTTATTATAATTATGATTTGAATGTTTTTTCTAATAATTAGTTTAATTAATAAATGGGATAGCTCATTATCACTATAACTGTTGGTGCACTATTTTTACTTCTAACCTAAATACTAATTAATCAAGACTGAAAAAAAAAATTCATAATATTTTACATAACACATTACATACTTTGCAAAATAAAAAAATCTAAATTCAATTATAATTTAAATATTATCATAAAATATTATTGATAATTTTAATTAAATTATTATTAATGGAGTTGTTTTTAGTGCGAATTTTTGGATTTTCGGTTTCGGAATCTGGTGGAAAAATTTGAGGTGAAACCTTGAATTGTGTTATTTACACTAGTTTTTGACTATATATATGGATTCAGTGCCTTGAAAAATCCTTAAGGCATTTGGATTGTACTGGGGTTACCCATCAAATTTGTGATTTCAATAAATTCTTGTTAGGTTTTAGAAAAATTAGACAAGAAAAACCCAACAAAAAAATTTCCAAAAAATCTCCAAAAACAACTCGATTGTTAATTCATATAAATTTCAATTTAACCTAAATACTAATTAAACTTCTTATGCAATAATACAATAATAATAAAGTGGAAAATAAATGAAGTTGTTTGATGACTTTTATTACTTAATATTAACTAAAATAGAAAAAGGGGAGTAAGTTTGTTATTTTTCCTCGAAAGTTGGTTTAGACCATTCCTATGTAGCCAGTGGTAAAGAGAAAAGCTGTAAGTGGGTCTTGCAGTCGCTCCCAATATGGTTAGAAGTTGTTGCAGAGGACACTTTGTTGCCATTTTGGGACTTCTTTTAATATCTGCAATAAAGTAGGGAAATTTTTCCAATCGATAATTTTTCAAATTCAATTTTGCATCGATGTTACTTCTGGTATGGGTGTGGTTATCTTGCAAGCTAAATATTAGCAAATTTATTAAAATTAATAGGAAAGGGTTTATTATTATTTTTTTAAAGTTAAATATATGTGAAATTAAATAAAAGTATATAAATTATAATAATAATAATTGATTTAATATCAGGTTTTAATAATTAGGTCAGAGGAGTTTACTAGTTTAAGTGTATTGTTAAAGTATTTTTTCATATTAAAATCATTAATTCAAAACTAATAATTCCACTGCAAAGAAATTCCAAAATCCAAATCCCAACGAAAAGAATAGATAATCTTTTATAATAAAAAATGTTTACAACATGATAAATAATACCACTTTTCATTTTATAATGTAAAGATAAAGATCGGTGAACATGCCTTAAAGTTAAATGCCATCTGTGCTCTACCAAGGAGTAGATTTCTGAGAAGGTAAAAGTATCACATGCAAACTTTAGTTAATCAATATATATTATCAATCATAAACATGCAAACTTTAGTTAATCATATATCAATCATAAACATGCAAACTTTATATATATATCAAAACATTAATTTATTAGTAAAGCTTCATAACTTTAAGACTCATTCAACAATTTTTATGATTATATTACACAAGAGTTAGTGAAATAAATTCTTGAAATAATCAAAATATTTTAAATAAATATTCCAAAAAAGCTAGTTAATATTAAATTTAATTTATTTTCATAATAATGATAAATGTTGGAAATTTATATATTCAAATTTTAATAGTCTTTTCATTTTATTTAATTTTATAATATTTTTTTTAATTTTTAATAATCAATATTAAAATATTTGAAATTTAATTTAATTTTTTATCAATTTTAAAATTTAATTGGAAATTAAATAATATTTTATTACTAGTATTTTATCACATATAAACTTAAATTTTTAATGAAAATTTTTAATTATCAATAACTATTAAGTAAATGATGGAGATTTACTCTTCATGAAATATTTTAGAATATTTTTATTAGTATTTACAATTTAAAAGTTCAGATTTATCTCCAAAACAATGATGTTTTTTTTGCTCTTTTAAATAATTTGATCAATTAAAATTGTCATCTGATGTGAGTTATGGTTTTTAGAATATTTTTATTAGTATTCATAATTTAAAAGTTCAGATTTATCTCCAAAATAGTTATGTTTTTTTTTTCTCTTTTAAATAAATTGATCAATTAAAAAAATGTCATCTAATGTGAGTATATGGTTTTTAGAACATGTGGTCTTGATAAATCATGATATTGGAGCAAAGCCTATGTATTTTTATTAAGAATCTTCATAGTGAAATGAGTAGACCTCCATGATTAAAAATCTTGTTCCATGTTTTTTTAAATGTACATATGTTTAAATTTATATTAATTGTTTACCATTAATAATAAAAATAATAATTTAAAATAAAGTAACCCTTAAAAAAAATTAAAATAAAGTTAATCCATTCTCACTTCCATATCTAACTTTTTTTTTAAATAAATAGTTGGAAAATCTATCATAACTCAGTTGTCAAGTCAATAGTGGGGACAAGTGTCACTAGTGCGGGAATGTTTCATCACTCTTATTCAAGGAAATCACGACATCTTGAATTACGTCGCTAGTAGTCCATAATGGAGCCCACTCATTACACCACTATTATTGATTGAGTGGGCATGTGTTTCCTCCTAAGAAGTCACAGGTTCAAAACCCTAGGGGGTGGAGTATGTATGACTTCGTAGACTTAGCAGTTAAATTGTTGCCCAGAGGTGGGTCCCTATTTCCTTAATCTAAGGAAACCAAGCTCTGATACGAACAAAAAGAATGCCGTAGTCTAACAATTATAAAGTTATGGAAATTCCGGCCATATTTTGAAAAAATCCAGTAGGGGTTTTTGTAAATCCAAGTAAAAGATGTCAAAATTCATAATTTTAGGTGCTCTAAAAGTTTTTGATGGTGCTGAATCCATTTCCACCATCAAAAACATGATTCAAACACTGCCTGTACAAGATTTTTTTGAATATTTTTTACCCTGATTCTGGCCACTTTTGACAGTCGAGGCAATTTCTCCACCTTGTAAAGAACTCCAAAAACAATACCTAACTATTTTTTGTACCCAAATCAAAGTATTTTTTTTTGTAGGGAAGAAGGTGGACCACTTGGATTTTGGGTCCTGAAGCACTAGTTCTTGGGGTTCCTCCTCTCAACCTTGAGGATATAATTAAGGTTGAGTTCCTTTTGATTTGTAGTCTTGGATTTGTGATGTATCTTGGACTAGCACCTTCCCTTCATATTGAAGACATTGGAAAATAGCAGGTAAACCCCATTTATCTTCAAGAGTTAGCATTAAAAAATAGACAGAAGTAGAGCTTCTAGTCCAGAAGAAGAGCTTCTAGTTGAGAAGAGACATAATTTCCCACTCAAATTTTTTATTTAATTTGGAAAATTTTCTCCTCCAATGCATCCCGAGGCACAACCTATGTAGACCCCAAAAGGAGAATTAGGTATATTTGTGGCTTCAACAAGCTTTTGGGCATTCAATATGAAACCATCGATGGCTCCATCATCCAAGAGATAGAGTACATATTATAAATCATAATAGAGGGGAGAGAGTGCTCGTAAAAAAACCTTTATGTGCACACCCATTGCATTATACTTCGACTGAGCAAAACCATGACCTTGCAATCAACACATACATGCTTGAAGAGACTTTGAATCCTACTGCAATAGAGGAGGTTCCAATCCTCCATAAACTAGTCCAATAGCTTCCTTCTGTCTACTCCATAAACAAAGCAAGAGATCGACTCTTTGTTGTGCAACCTAGTCTCGGAAGAAGAAGCAATCCCCGCCAAGCAATGACGACCGAGCAACCATCACACAGTGAGCAAACACTAAAAACCCAAATACAATCCATTTTTGTCTAAATCAAATTTTTAATAACTTATTCAAATTAGATATCTGATATTTTAACTTCCATTAATACTTAACCCACCATTCCTAACATTTAACTATAAATTTATTTTAATAAATCATACTTAAATGTAAACCCTTAGTCTAAATCTTTTAAATAAAACTCTTTCCCTTGAAATGCAACCTTTAGCTCTCTTTCTTTTCCTTTCATGTTTTACCTAATAAAATGTTGACACCAAAGCTAACATATCTAAGCTCCCTTATAATAGGTTGACCTTAAAGCTAACCCATCAAATTCCCCTTTGATTTGTCACTCTAACCCATCGAATTCCCCTTTGAAGTGTCACTGATTTGAGCATATTGTTTCAAAGCTCAAATTGATACATGTATGTATTCTCCTCAACACATCAGAATTGTGGTTTTCTCGCAACTTTTAAAAACAATAACGTACATTTGTATTGTCAGTTTCATTATGGATGTGTTAGTAAATTGAAATGAATGTTGACAGAAAATAGCAGTGTGTCATTATGAAATTGAAATTGCTCATACAATGCGATTTTTTTTTCCCTTTTAAGTATTTATTTCGGCTTAAATTATAGGTGGTAGCTCCATCGTTCATTTTTTTTCGTTTGATTTTGATTTAACTGAGTGGTTGAATTTTATATATATATATATATATATATATATATATATATATATGAGTTTTGTAATTTATATAATTTAAATGTTTTAGAGATTATAATTTGAATTATATAATTTATATTATTTAAAAAAAATTAAGATGTAAAAAAAAACTTATTATGATTTTTATTAAATTTATATAATTAAAATATAAGTAGGTAACATCATTATTCATTATTTTTATGATTTAAGTAAATAGTTAAATAATTATAATAATTATTATTATTATATATATAATATTTAATAAATATTTATTAAAATTACGAATTTGATAATTTAAGTAATTTAGAAATTTTAATGTGAGTTATATAATTTATATAATTCTAATTATTTAAAAGAAATTAAGATATTGAATTTGTTTATATAATAAAAAACTCATTACAATCTCTACTAAAATTATATAGTAAAATTCTAACCAAAAATACTAAAACTTAAAAAAAAAATTAAAATTGTAAATCTTTTAAATAAAAGAGTAATCATATTTCCTTTTATAATAAGTTATAGATATAACTTTGTACAACAAGTAGAAAAGGAATTCTTCTTTCTCTTTATAATAAGTTTATATATAATTTTTTTTTACAAAGTAATGGCTTGCCCTTTTGAGAAAAAAGCACTCGTTGAAATGTATAATTGAAAAATAGATGTACAATAGTGTTATTTAAAACTATTAAAATTATTAATATTTTTAAATATTAATTTAAATTTTAAAAAAAAATTGTTATTAAAAATGATTTATATTAAATATTTATTTATTTATAAATATTTTAAATATTAATTTAAATTTAAAAAAAAAAATATGTTATTAAAAATGATTTATATTAAATATTTATTTATTTATAAATAATTGTTATTTATATGATGTTATAAGTCATTTTATAATAATTATATATTAATAATAGGTTGATATTTTATTTATATTAATATTTATTTTTTAAATTACAAGTTTTTTTGGTTGGTTAAATTTTTTATTGTCTCAAAGTTATTGTCATATAAAAAGTAAAGATAATTGTTTGGTTTATTTATCGTTGTGGTCTGCAACAAAGGAAATTAAATTGGTGATGGTGAGGGTTGTTGTTTGTCATTTAAAACCATCAAAATTCTTTAATAAGTTTACATCTAACTTACTAACAAAGACAACAACAAAATTGCAATATGTCATTTGTCAGTTACTGCTAGCAATAGATTTATTAGCAAGAAACTAATTTACTAAAACCAAAGCATAATCCAAAAGGACTGGATGAGAATCAATTATCAAAGGATGTTACTAGGGTCGGATCCTGGGCACTTGTGCCTGCTGGTGCTGGAGGTTTGAGACCACATTGTAGGTGACCTTCAATATGTGTTATGCGAGTGTTGAGGCTAACCAAGCAGGAGCACTGATGATGTTGGACTCTTTGGATTTCATTGAGGCATGCAATGATTTCATTGTGATCCTCGTGCTTTTCCTAGAGCACCTTTTCTAGGAGCATCTCCATTTGGCAATGGAGGGTGATAAAATTGAGATATTAGCTGCGTCATCCCTTGATGTGGCTAGGGTTCAGAACCCGTTTGTGATTCAGATTTATGAAGAAACAAAATAAAATATAGATAATGAACAAAAACATAAAGATGCAGCAAAAACAAAACTTCAATTCATTAATAACAAAGCACTGAAAATTGTTACATGCAGAATGGAAATAAACTAACTCAAGCGATGGTAGCTTATCTCTAGGAAGAGATGTGGTGGCTACATGATTTCTAAACTATGTTACAATGAGGCTCGGAGGCCTTTCTATCATTAAGAAATAATGAGAAACCCTAAACATCCACAAACCTAACCTTAGGAGATGAAGCACCAAAATCTTGTGGGCCTTGTTGGGGGTTAGTTAGAATGTCAACTTCCTGGAGTCGTAACTTTGGCATACAATATTCATTTATCATAATACCTCATTTTGAAAATCTCCAAGAGGAGGCCGGAAAAAATATAGTAGATTTGTCTCGCTATTTTCTAATCTCTCTATTTTCCCAAAAAACGTCATTTTCAAAACAGCTCTAGAAGTTTAGGACCCGCAAAACAACCAAAAATAGTAATTTGTGCTACAATTAAGGAAATTTAAAGAAAAACAGTGGTCGAAGTGGAATAGGGGGGTGACCAAAAATATCCACCTAGATGCCTCCTCCCCCCTTAGTGAGAAATGGTCTCCATTGCGTTGAGTGTCTCCATGATATGGGTAAACTTCTGCTAAACTTGGTCCTTGGGGAGCCACTTGTCTTGGTGCAAGAGTTGGTTAGCTTTGACAACACAATACAATTGGATTTGTTGTTGGTAAGTGATCTTGATGTTGAGAAATGGCAACAAGAAATTCCAATTTAATTTGTCCTTGAATTAAACTATGAATTAAATTCGAATTTTATTCTCATAGCAACTTAAAATAGTTAAATTAAGATTATTAAACTTACTTAAATTAGGAAATTCGAGTTGGAAGTCTTTTGGAAGTCATGTATATGTTCTCCCTACTTTTTAGGAGTCCAGTATGAGTTAATTGTGAGTTTTAAAATAGAAGACTTAGTTTCATGAGTCAGTTCAGTTAAATTAGTTCTCAAACTAATTGAGAGAACTAATATTGAGTTAACAGTCATTGGTGACACTAATGAACTCCACTAGTGCTACTCTAGTTAACTGAATATTTACTCATCAGAAACTCATGCATGTCGATTCTGAGAAAAACCTAGTTGAGACTAGAGAGTAGGGACAGTGTACTATTTGTTTTATATTTTTCTGAGTTGCACTAATAATGCATGCAATCAGGAATTGATCCTTAAGGGATTGTGTTATTTTTAGAGGCTTTATTTCCCTTTAAATACAAGCTATCCTTCATAGGAATTACACATTGGAATAAAGACTTGGAGAGCTTGTGAATTGGCTAAGCTTTGGCCTTGAGCCTTCTTATGAGTTGGAGATTGAATTTGCTGAGTGTTGGGATTGTTCTTGAGAGAACAAGCATTGTAATTTCATATTTATTTTCTGGATTGATATAAAACAGATAGTGGGGTTTTGAGTTGTGGCTTTCCCCGGGTATTTATTGTGTTATGTGACTTTGATTCTCTTTCTCTATTGATTATTGTTTGCTCGATGTTTATGGTCTTCCGCTGTAAAGAGTAGAAGTAGATTCTTGCCTCTTGCTTTAAAAAATTGCATTAGCTTGTGAATCTACATGTTTTTCTACACTTGATCTGTGTGTTCGTAATCTGATTAGTTGTGGCCTATTCCATGCAGTTCGTGTTGACCTCTATTTATGTTATTTGTTCTGCAATGTCTGATGTGTCCATGAATGGTGAAGAGTATGGTCAAATGTGGTCCACATTGAACACTAGGTGCAGGCCAAGGAATGGAGGAATGTTGAGCTCGAAAGCATTGTCACCCACAACCTTGGTAATGGTGTAAGGCTCGTATCAGAGTGGTCAGATCTTCCGATGGGCTTTGACAAGATTTTATTTTTGCAAATGCAAACCAAACTTTGTCGCCCACCTAAAACTTATGTGGCACTCAGTGTTGATCATATTGTTTCTTGTACTTGGCATTGGACTTCTCCAAGATGTCATGAAACTATTAACCAATGTGTTGGATGCATTCAATAAACCTAGTTTCTTTACTAGCCTCGGATTGTACATGTGTGGATTATGTCTATGTAGTCACATGAGGCATGGCAACATCAATCAAACACAATGGGTGAAATCCCAGGCCCACTTGAAAGGGACTGTGACTAGTCAAGCTATGGAGAGCTTTGTTATATTTGTGTTGCACATAGGGAAGGATCTCACCCCAGGTTTGTGGATGCTTGGAGTTGTACATGTGGAGTATATGCACTATCATCTTGTTGACAACCTCTATCTGGCCATCAATCTTGGAATGGAATGTAGTCGACTCGGTGAGCTTCGTGTCCAATAGTGTCCAAAGCATGGAAAATTTTAGGGGCGAATTTTCGCCCTTGGGCTAAATTAAGGGGTTTTATATTTTTATTGGGCGAATATTTTGTATCATAGTACATTGTTACAAATTGCCTCAAATTTATTTTATAAAAAAAGATAGGTATGGAGGTTAGCCCACCTTATTTTAAGGGAGAGGGTAAAAAAAGTAAATTTAGCCCTTGAAATTAGGAGTTACAATCTTCCAATCGCCCTCATTTTCAAGAAAATGTATTTATGATAGTTATAAATAAAAATATAAATATAGTGGAGGTATGGTAAATAAATAAAAGCTCTTTTTATACTTACTCCATAGGGATGGTAAATAAATAAAAATACAAATAAACTAGAGGTATGGTAAATAAATAAAACCTCTTTTTATATTTAGTCCATAACCCTCTTTCTATTTAAGAAGGATAAAAAATGAGGTTTCATTTAAGTGAATCCTATGGGCCAAATACCATATTTATAAAATAAGTATGGTAAATTAATAAAAATATAAATAAGCGAGAGGTATGGTAAATAAATAAAACATTTTTTATATTTACTCCATATGTAACCTTATATTTATAAACACGCAAGCGTGTAAATAAATAAAAATATAAATAAAGTGGAGGTATGGTAAATAAATAAAACCTCTTTTTATACTTCAAAGGTATGGTAAATAAATAAAAATATAAATAAACTATAGGTATGGTAAATAAATAAAACCTCTTTCTATATTTAGTCCATAACCCTCTTTCTATTTAAGAAGGCTCAAAAAAGAGGTTTTATTTAAATTGAATCCTATGGTCCAAATACCATATTTATAAAAAAGGTATGGTAAATTAATAAAAATATAAATAAAAGAGGTATGGTAAATAAATAAAACATTTTTTATATTTACTCCATAAGCCACCTTATATTTACGAACACTAAAAAAATGTGTTATATTTAGGTGAAGCCTATGGGCCAAATACAATGGGCCAAATTATTATTAATACCATGTAAAAAAACATTATTAACCCTAATATTAGTATTAACAAAAATAAATATGGCACATGGTATTGACCCATGGTATTCACATGGAATGAAACCTATTTAAAGGTGGGAATTAAACTAGCATAGATCCATCTTTACTCTGGATAAAATATTGTGATATGCAAACTAACATAGAGTGAAAAAATATTCGATCCCTCTCGAGGCTTGGTAGATCAAGAGTAAAAATGGATCTTGTAATTTAATGTCACCTAAACATTTTAACTTCGTTAAAATAAAAAAATAAAATATTAATTTTATTAATTTTTATAAATTACTAATAGTAGTTTTTAAGCTCTAGGTTTATGATAACCCATGGTATTGACCCATGGTAATACCATGGTATTCATGTGAGCATAGACTGTCTAAAGGGAAAATTCTATTAGCTTAGATCCATCTTAATTTCGGGTCTACCAAGTGCTGGGAGGGATAAATAGATTTCATCCCTCTAAGAGCGGTAGATGTGGAGTTAAGATGGATATAGGTTGGTTTTTATGATAATGAAGATATTAAATAGATTTAGGAAATTATATTGTAAAAAAAAATCTTAAGGTGAATGGTTAAAGCTACATTTAGTCACTTCACAAAATTTAGTAAAAAATACGGATATCTCCATTAATATTGGTTTTTATGATTTAACAAAAAAAATTCAAAACAATGAAATCTTAACTCTTTCCACATCACCCTCGCAGAAGAGAGATAGTCGCTGCCTAGATTTCCCACCATTTTTCAAACATTCTCAATATGATATCTTCATGAAAAAGTTAACGTACTGATCTCGGATTAGTTGTTTGAAAAATGCGCTGGTTTATACAACCTTTCATCTTCTCTACTATTCTTAGTTTGTCATAATGATCTTTAGGGGTTGGGTAACTGCACCATATTGTCCTAAAAGGCAAGATTGTGCACCAAAAAGGAAATTAATCCACATGTTACAACGCTGCTAAAAATGGTAAGAAGGTAGTGAATTATGATAATAAGAAATTTAGATTGGGAGAGATGTAATTAAATTTTATTAATTAATTGAAGATTTCCAATTAAAATAATAAATCTACATTTATATATTTATATATTGATGGGAAGGCTTCTGACAATGGTCACTTCTTTCCATTAGATCCCCTTCAGGCCTTTGGGATACCCACTACTTCGTTATATTATATAATTGGGGCTTGCTACTTGTTGGCGTGTTGGGGTAAACAAACTTGATGTTTTTTTTTTTTTTTTTTTTTTTTTTTTTAATATCTCGCTAGAGTCTATGGAATAAGAAAGAAATTTGATAGCTTGGCAAAAGTGGTAGCTTGACAATAGTGGTAGAGAAAACATTAATGTCTCCTACCATGAC
The DNA here is from genome assembly GCA_031772625.1 of Pinus tabuliformis. NCBI lineage: Eukaryota > Viridiplantae > Streptophyta > Pinopsida > Pinales > Pinaceae > Pinus > Pinus tabuliformis. Next base: position 287,134,689 of record CM062804.1, on the reverse strand, counting down.
AAACATGGCCACTAAAACTTGCAACATTGTTTGTAGGAAGTGAAAATTATGTTTCTTTTTTCCAAACATGTATGTTAGTATATTACAGTTTAATGAATATGTTTTATTATTATCATATATGGTTTCATACTTTAACAAAACATTCGCCAAGACTTCACAATGTTTTATTATTCAGTGAAAGATTTTCCAAGATCTTACAAGATTTTATAATTCAGTGAAAGATTCGCTATGACTTTACAAGATAACATAATCTGGTGAGAGATTCAGCATATATATATATATATATATATATATATATATATATATATATATATATATATAGAGAGAGAGAGAGAGAGAGAGAGAGAGAGAGAGAGAGAGAGATATTATATTAGTGATAAAATCACCTCCCATTTTTCCTATGTATCATGGGGATTTGCCCATTTATTATACATATAAATTTAGGGTGGTTCTTAAAATTTTCCCTGGTCCAAAGGTTCGACTAGAATGTGCTTAGGAAATTGCTATCCCGATCTGATATAATGGTTTGTGGGATCCCAAAATGTACCCATACTTGTTCAAAGAAGAGTTTGGCAGTGTCCTTTGCTATGATACTCTTCTTGTAGGCCGTCAATATAGGCATCTTAGGAAATTTGTCCACGACCACAAATACACAGTCATTACCATGCTTGGTAGAAGAAAGGCCAGAAATATAGTTCATGGAGATAGATTCCTAGGGTTGGATAGGACTAGGCAGACTAGTGTACAAGCCTTGCTTCTTGACGGTTGGTTTGGCGATGGCATTGGCAATGTAGGATCTAATATATTTCCCAACAACTTGTCGGATTTTTGGACAGTAAAAATAATCTATAGCACAACCACAGTTTTATCCACAACAAAGTGTCTTGTGACCTGACTGTAGTGCTCCTCCCAAATCAACTTGGCACACTCTGCGTCAAGGAACATAAAGGTGTAACAAGTAACATAATAATTCATCCTAGAGGTGGAAGTTTGGAACTTTCTTGCCATCCACTAGCATTTGCTATGCGGTGGTGAATTTTGGATCATTCTTGTACAGTTGTGGCCATCCATAGGTCTCATCGCCACAAGATTTGAGAACAGTAGTCAGTGCTGCAACTGGGGTCCGACTGAGGTAATTTGCAACATGATTAGTGCTTCCCTTTTTATATTTAATGTTCAAGTGAAATTGTTGCAGATATGTATACCAATTATGATGGTGATCGTTTGCAACTTCCCTTGTGTCTATTTAAACTAAAGAGGTTGGCAATCTGTATGGATGACCATCTCCTTCCCCAGAATGTAATGCTTCCATTGTCGGCAATCTTGCACAATAGAACACACATATTTATCATAGGTGGGGTACTTCTTAATTGTATCTGAAAGTTTCTCACTATGATAGGCCACTAGATTCTCGTGTTGGGTGAGGACTACACCAATAACATAGTTGGAGGCATTTGTATCAATTTTAAAGGGATGTTGCAAATCTGAAATGTGAGTATAGGTGTAGAGCAGAGATAATGCTTCAACTCAATGAACACCTTCTATTGGGACTCAAACCAGGAAAATTTTTCTATTGATCCGCCCTTAGTAATATGACCGAAAGGCCAAGTGATATGGGAGAATCCCAACATGAACCTCTGATAAAAATTGGCATGGCCCAAAGAGCTGCGAAGCTTTATTAGAGCGATCAGGGCTAGCCAATCCTGAATGGCTTGCATCTTAGGAAGATCCACCTGCATGCCTTGCTCATCTATGACGTAACCTAGATATTAGACCTGGCTCATGCCAAAGGTGCATTTCTCCAAGTTGGCATAGTTTGTGCTACCGCATGGTTTGAAGGACTTGTTGAATGTGTTTCAAGTGCTCTTCCCAACTCTTGTTGAAGATGAGGATGTCATCCATTAGCCTCATAAAAGTAGCAGGGGAATTTGTCAACCCGAAAGGCATGACCAACCATTCAAAAAGGCCTTCTTTAGATTTGAAGGCGGTCTTTGATGCATCTGTGGGCTCTATTGGAGCCTGGTGATAGTCAAACTTCAAATCGATATTGTTGAAATACTTGGCCCCCTTGAGTTGGTCTAGTAGGTCATCAATTCATGGGATTAGATACATGTTCCTAAAAGTGATTTTATCTAGTGCTCGATAATCAATGAAGAGCCTCTAGTTCCCATCCTTCTTCTGTACAAGTACAATTGGGCTCCCAAAATGTAAGGAACTTGGTAGGGTGTTCCATTTTTTAAGCAACTCCTGGATCTTGTAGAAATTTTGAATAATTTAACACATATTCAACAGAGATTATCCTGATCATGTACTATTGCGGAATACATACACAATACATAAGCTCCTCTACGTTGATCATCAATCTAGTAGCATCAATAACAATAAAACATCAAGAGCATTCACACATTAACACAGTATGTAACCCGGGGAAAGCATCTCGCTAAAAACCCCAACTATCTATATATTAATGATTGAGACCATGTAACATTACAAAGTACAATTCTTATCACAAGCAATCCAGTACCAGCTCCACCTGTTACACACAATACAGCTAAGATCTGATCTCCAAATCTATTCCACTTCTTGCCTGCCTCCACTGCTCAATACCTGCTCAAGAATGAATGAGAATGGTTTACCAAACTCATATTTCACCTCCAAAGAATCACTCACACTGTGTTAGACGTGAGAAGGGGCTATAATACTAGGCAAATACATGAGCAAATTCATTGGCATACTCAATCCCTTGATTGTGCAAATCCTCATGCACAACTATAGTCACAACTAATAGCAATCTGATCCTCTAACACTTGTCCCTGTTGAACTGAACATGCACTGACATGCAACTGAGTTAACTGATGTATTCTATAGTTGCATTATGAGTTAATAATTAGTTTAACAACTCATCATTAGTCTATTTGCAGTTAGACTAATTACAACTAGTTTAACCAAGTCAAACTGAACACAACTCCATCAACTCTACAATCAACTCCACCAAACTCAACTGATTGAGTTCTAACTGAAGTCATGCATGCAACAACTCAACTGACTCATAAGAAAAGCATACTTCCTTCTGACAGCTGCATGGGCCACATCTGTAGCTCAAACTGAAGTGCTCCAAGAGAATAAGATCAAGTTTATAGTCCAAATATTATTATGAGACAATAATATTTAACTTTTCTATTTTGGACAGCCAGTCTAAAAATAGACTTTTATCACTCCTACTGTGATCACTCCTGCTGTGGTCACTCCTACTGTGATCACTCCTGCTGTGGTCACTCCTGCTGTGATCATCCCTGCTGTGGTCACTCCTGCTGTGATCATCCCTGCTGGGATCCAAAAATAGAACTTGCGCCATAATTTGCCTGCGGGCCCACTTAGTGAAGGTGACTCTTTTCACTAAGCTCCATCATCTTGTTGCAATCTCAACACTCCCTCTCGACAAGATATGGATTATTAGCAACCCCTATCCTGCCTCGGTGGTATTCGAATTTTCTCCTAGTGAGAGCCTTCGTCAAAATATCAGCATCCTGATCCTCCGTTGGAATATATGAAAGCAACATGATCCTCCGCTACACACAATCTCTGATATGATGGTACCTGATGTCCTTGCTGCCATATACTCGGCCTCTTGAGCTCCCTGCCCAATCTGCATCCTCCTGTCTGTACCAAGATCCATATCCCGATGTGCCTCTCAAGTAGCGCAATACATGCTTGCCCGCCTTCCAGAAGAGCTTGGTAGGCTTAACCATAGCTTGTGAAAGCTGGTTAACTGCATAGCATATATCAGGTCGTGTATTGACCAAATACATCAGCGACCCCACCAATTGTCGATAAACAGTGGCATCCACTTCTTCTCCCGAAGTGGCATCCTCCTTCCTCCAACCTCCAGGAAGAGGAGTATCAACAGGCTTGCAGCCATGCATGTTGAACTTCTCCAGTATCTCCCAAGCATACTTGCCCTGAGAAACAAACAGTCCACCACTGCGCTGCCATATTTCCAATCCAAGGAAATAGTGAAGGAGGCCCAAGTCCTTCATCTCAAACTCTGTAGCAAGATCCTTCTTGCATGACAGTATCAACAGCTCATCACCCGTTAGAATCAAATCATCAACATACAGTAAAATGATAAGGAACTTACCCTCCACCACAATCTGGTATAGGTTAGGATCCGCCTCACTCTTGGAGAATCCAAGTCCTATGAAATAGTTATCTATCCGTGTGTACCAAGCACGTGGTGCTTGCTTCAACCCATATAGCGCTCTCTTGAGCCTGCACACATGCGACTCGCTGTTGAAGACCTCAAAGCCTTTGGGCTGCTCAATGTAGACCTCCTCCTCAATGACTCCGTTGAGGAACGCAGTCTTCACATCCATCTGATGAATGTGCCATCCCATCTGCGCTGAGAGAGCAAGAATCGTCCGTATGGAAGAATACCTTGCGATAGGTGCAAAGGTCTCCTCATAATCGATCCCCTCTATCTGTGAAAAGCCTCGGGCAAAAAATCTTGCCTTGTACTTCTCTACACTCCCGTCAGCTGCCTGCTTAACTTTGTAGATCCATCTCGAACCCACCACTGATTTCCCTTCCGGTCTAGGAACAATCTCCCATGCACTGTTTCTGACAATAGAATCATACTCTTCCACCATGGCGTCTACCCATGCGGGATCCTCCACAGCTTCCTCGAAAGAGGATGGCTCAGTCACAACACACTTGCTCATAAGAGCCATGTATCCAGTGTACCGATCAGGTGACTGTCTATGCCTGCGTTGGGCTGTAGGTGGTCCTACAACTTTCTCTGCATCTTGAGCCAGTCGCTCAGCTTTTGTCAAGCGCTTTCGCCCTCTGATGGTTGGCGCTGCATGAGTGGTCTCTTCCACTCCATGAACCTCGTCCTGTGGTTGATCCACATCCTGAAGCTCATCCTTAGGAACTAATAGCTCCTCATCTGCATGCAAGTGTAGCTCCCTCTCAAGTGAACACTTCATGGCTTTCTCCTCCTGAAATTTTATATCCCGTCGCACAACAATTTTACCACTGTCTGGAAAATACACACGATAGTTGTGGGGCATATCAGTGTACCCCACAAATATCCCAACCTCTGCGGTCGGCTCCAACTTCTTCCTGGCATCCTTCATCACATGCATGTAAACGTTAGCACCAAAAATCCTCAAATGAGAAAGATCGGGCTTCTTACCAGAATAAGCCTCCTTGGGTGTACTCATGCCAAGTTTCCTATGAGGACAACGGTTCTGCACATAAACTACTGTATTGCATGCTTCCGCCCACAAGTGAAGGGGTAGGCCCTGATCATGCAACATTGCCCGTGCAACACCCACAATCGTTCTGTTCTTCTGCTCAGCTACCCCATTCTGCTGTGGGTTATGGGGAGCTATGAGCTCTCTACGAATCCCTTCTGCCTTGCAGAAATCCTTGAACTCGTCCGAGATGTATTCACCACCATTATCGCTCCTAAGAGCCTTCACCTTCTTCCCCGACTCCTTCTCAATCAGTGCTTTGAATTCACAGAACTTTGAATATGTCTCGCTCTTCTTCTGCATGAAGAAGATGCAGCACTTACGAGAGAAATCATCAACAAAAATCACATAATACCTGTGTTTTGCTGTCGAAGCAACTGAGAAAGGTCCACACACGTCTGTGTGAATTCTCTCAAGCATCGTCGTGGCGCGACTATTGTTCTCGTGAAATGTGGCTTTCACAAACTTCCCCAAAGTACACCCCTTGCACTGATCTGACTGCGCAAGTGTGCCTTTAGGAAGCCCTGTAGTGATCTGCTGCAGTATCTTCAAGGCTCCATGGTGAAGCTGACCCAATCTCCTGTGCCACAACTCGCCATCATCCCGGCTCACCAATCCTTCTGCCTTGCCTGCCATTGCTGCGCATCCATCTACATGCAACTGATAAAGGTTCCTCACTCGAACCCCTATCTTCCGGGTCTCACCAGTTGTCTTGTTGCGCAGGAAAGCCTTTCCCTTGCTGAAAACAACATCATACCCCTTGTCTTCTAACATCGCCACTGAGATAAGATTCTTCTTCAATCCTAGAACATGCATGACTTCCTTCAATACGAAGGGTTTACCAGACTCCCTCTCAAAGGAAATGGTACCGATACCGGTCGCACTGTATCTACCATCATCGCCCATCTCGATGTGCACTCCAAGATCTTTGTCCTCCAGATCAGAGAACAAATCTCTATCTCCCGTCATGTGAAACGACGCACCACTGTCCAAGAACCACACTGATCCCATCACACTTGAAACCAAGCATGCGATAAATGAAAAATCAAGCTCAAACTGCGAGGCTAGAGCCTCTCCTGCTGCCGATCCAGTAGCCTGCTTGTTCTTCTTCTTCTGCGGACAATTAGTGGCATAGTGTCTGTGCTGGTGATAGTGAAAACACTTCACCTTGGACATATCCTACTTCTTGCCTTTCGCACCGGACTGAGAAGATTTCTTGCTCTTCCCTTTCTTTGCTTTGGTAGCCAAAGCACAATTCTCTTCATCAGATACCTTTGATGAAGATCCATTCTCACCTTTATTGTTTCTGAGTTTATCCTTGAGCACCAGGTCGCTCTTGCTTTGGAATAACATTTGCAATCTGTTGAAAGACATTTCAATAACACTGCTGCAAATTCGAATTCCACCAGCAACCAACTCAACCGCTCCCGATCTAGAATTTGTGAGAACACAATATTTCTCGTATAGAGATTGACTGTATGGGCATTCACCAGATATCTCACCTTCCAAAGGAAGGATGAATCCAGAGGCTACCTGGCCCGATTACAGACTCTGCCTGAAGAAATAGAATGTAAACACTTCCTGAATAGTAGATCTGATGATCAACAGCTCTGATACCATGTAGAAATTTTTCTAAAAAATCAGCTCGCTCTGATACCATGTAGAAATTTTGAATAATTTAACACATATTCAACAGAGATTATCCTGACCATGTACTATTGTAGAATACATACACAATACATAAGCTCCTCTACGTTGATCATCAATATAGCAGCATCAATAACAATAAAACATCAAGAGCATTCACACATTAACACGGTATGTAACCCGGGGAAAGCATCTCGCTAAAAACCCCAACTATCTGTATATTAATGATTGAGACCATGTAACATTACAAAGTACAATGCTTATCATAAGCAATCCAGTACCAGCTCCACCTGTTACACACAATATAGCTAAGATCTGATCTCCAAATCTATTCCACTGCTTGCCTGCCTCCACTGCTCAATACCTGCTCAAGAATGAATGAGAATGGTTTACCAAACTCGTATTTCACCTCCAAAGAATCACTCACACTATGTTAGACGTGAGCAGAGGCTATAATACTAGGCAAATACATGAGCAAACTCATTGGCATACTCAATCCCTTGATTGTGCAAATCCTCATGCACAACTATAGTCACAACTGATAGCAATCTGATCCTCTAACACCTGTCCCTGTTGAACTGAACATGCACTGACATGCAACTGAGTTAACTGATGTATTCTATAGTTGCATTATGAGTTAATAATTAGTTTAACAACTCATCATTAGTCTATTTGCAGTTAGACTAATTACAACTAGTTTAACCAAGTCAAACTGAACACAACTCCATCAACTCTACAATCAACTCCACCAAACTCAACTGATTGAGTTCTAACTGAAGTCATGCATGCAACAACTCAACTGACTCATAAGAAAAGCGTACTTACTTCTGACAGCTGCATGGGCCACATCTATAGCTCAAACTGAAGTGCTCCAAGAGAAAAAGATCAAGTTTCACTCCTACTGTGGTCACTCCTACTATGATCACTCCTGCTGTGGTCACTCCTACTGTGATCATCCCTGCTGTGGTCACTCCTGCTGTGATCATCCCTGCTGGGATCCAAAAATAGACCTTGCGCCATAATTTTCCTGTGGGCCCACTTAATGAAGGCGACTCTTTTCACTAAGCTCCATCATCTTGTTGCAATCTCAACAGATCTGCTGTTTGATCTCTTCATTTTCCATAATGGAGTGGTTATATATCGGCCCATTTGGTAGAGGTGCTTTGGGAGTCAAATCGATCGAATGATTGACCTTACATTGCAAGGGTACCCGTGTGGGTGAGGAGAAGATGTACTTGTATTCTTCCACGACCTTACCCACCTGCTTCTGTTGTGTGGTGGAACCTTTTGCAAGCGCCATGGATGATTCCACGATCTTCCCCTTACTTTGAGAATGAATAAAAAAACAAAACAAATTTCCTGATATGGGAGATGATCTTATTGCATTTATTAGCAAATATCAAAGAGATGGCGATAGGCAGGGGCTACCTTCGGTATTTTGTATAACTTATTGTCCAAATTAATAATAATAGTGTGAGACATCGACTCATACACAACATGACACTTCCACAAGTACGTTTGGCTTAATAACACATCACAAATTTCAAGAGGAGAAACATCACACAATACCTCATCCGTGAAGGTCTTAATGTTGTAGGGAAGATGACACTATTGGTTGACACAGAGATCTATTCCTTGGTGAAGCCACCTGATGGTGTACAACTACGGGTGTGGTGTGGTTGGTAGGACGAACTGCTTCACAACCTTTTCTGAAATGAGATTCTTTTGGCTCTCATTGTTGACATTGAACTGCAACAGATACCCCTTCACCCACATCTACGAGTGGAAGAGACACTTCCCTTCCTCTAGATCTTCGGGCTTAATATTTTGGATCTTGGCGGTGGTAACAGTGGCGTTAGGCTTTACATCAATAATCTGTTGCCCTTTTTCATTCCCATTGTTGGGTTCTAGCTTAGAGTTAGAACATGCATCTAACTCTAAAGCCTTCAGCTCAGCCACTAGTGATTTCTTGGCTTGACACTCACTTGTGTTGTGAGTGGGACTCTTATGGAGCTCACACCACTTTTTCATGTCCTTCTTTGTCTTCGTGGTGTTGTCGTTTACTTCCAGCTTCGACGGGTTGTCCTAGGTCACCCCGCCTTGTCTTTTCCTTTGTTTTGTGGTTTTGGGGCGCTCTTGCCTTGATTTTGATTTGTAGATCCAAAGTCACACTTCTTTTGTTTAAAATTTTGTTCAATCTTGGCAGCATATTTTTATGCTGCACCAAGTGAGGAGATGTCCAGGAACTTTATTTTTTCTTGAATGTATTTTTGCAGGCAATCGTGGTACTTTAGCACCATATGTCACTCAAAGTCTTTGATACCCAACTTTGTGTGTAGATTATCAAAAATATTTGTGAGCTCATGCACATATTGGTACCTTTGTTGTCATAGAGTGGTCTACTATATGTACTAGTTCTCATAGCTCCCCACGAGGTAATATTGTTCCTTAAGGACATCTCAAAAAGTGTTCCAAGAGGGGCCGACTGTAAATAGAGAGGGTTCCTTGGCCCTTTTCTCACATTAATTTTCCCACTATTCCTTGACATGGGGAGCAGCCTTAAGTAGTAAAAAAGTAATCTTCTCCTTATCAAAGAAACTATGGACCGAAAAGTAAACTACCAATTTTTTCAACCATTTATCTACAACATTTGCATCTATTTTACCTTCGAATATAGGGATATCAAAGTTTACTTATACCCTGAAGGGGGTGACACCTCCGAAGTCACTGTTGGATGAAGATGCATCATCTGTGGGCATCCGCCGAAGGATCTGGGAAAATTTTTCCATCATTGCATTCCTTTGTCGCTCGAGGACTTCTTTAAGAAATATTTTGAAAGGATCCCATGCTCCCTTGTTTTTCTTTTCTTTTTCCATGGGAGGTTGTCAAAGTTGGCAAGGCTAGTGTTGCAAAGGTTCAACTAGTTCAATCTGTAACTCCTTATACCCCGACCTCGTTAGGGACATGCACAAAAAACAGAGAAAGAGAAAATCGCTCTGATACCATTGATCCATATTTACAAAGGAATGAAATGAAATATAGATATGAACAGAAACACAAAGATGTAGCAAAAACAAAACTTCAATTCATTAATAACAAAGTAATGAAATTTTTTACATGAAGAATGGAAATAAACTAGCTCAGACGATGGTAGCTTATCTTTGAGAAGAGATGTGGCGGCTACATGCTTTCTAAACTGTGTTACAATGAGGCTCAAATGCCCTTTTTTCATTAAGAAAAAATGGTAAATCTTAAACATCCAAAAACCTATCCCTAGGAAATGAAGCAAAAAATGCTTGTGGGCCCCATTGGGGTTATGATCCGGACTTATGCAAGAACACAACAAAATACAGAAATACTGATATACACAGAGATGCAACAGAAATAAAACTTCATTTCATTAATATCAAAGAACTGAAATATGCTTACATACAGAAATAAAAATAAGCTAGCGCAGGCGATGGTAGCTTATCTTTGAGAAGAGATGTGGTGGCTACATGCCTCTAAACTATGTTACAATGAGTCTTAAGGGCCTATTTATTATTGAACAACAAGGGAAAACCCTAAACAACCAAAACCCTAACCCTAGGAGATGGAATACCAAGAGTTTGTGGGCCCGTTGGGGTTAGTTGGGAAACCAACTTCCCGAGGTCGTAACTTGGTCATATTATCTCCATTTGGCACATACAATACCTTTTTGGAAATATCTATCTGAATACTACCGCTATGGGCTGACTGTAGACCTCAAAAAAGCATCATTTAGGGGGTCAAAATTTCTCTGGAAGTTCAGGACCCAAAAAATTGCTAAAAATAGTAAATGCTACAATAAACAAGGAAACATATGAAATCGACTAGAGGTATAGGTGGAATAAGCGAGTGGCCACCAATATCCACCTAGATTAGTCCTCCCTCCTTAGGAATCAATGGTACCCATTGCGTGTAACGCCTACATGAGGTGAGGAAATTTCTGTTGAACCTAGTCCCTAGTGAACCACTTGCCCTGGTGAAGGAGTTAGCCTGCTTTGACAACTCGATATAGTTGGATCCACTATTGGTGAGTGTTATTTATTTGCATGTCCATGATCTGATCAGTTGTGGCATGTTCCATGCAGTCAGGGTTTAGCTCTGTTGGTGTGAGTTGTTCTGCAATGTTGGATGTGTCCAACAAAGGTGGGAAGTATGGTTGAAGGTGGTCTACATTGAACACTAGGTGAAGACCATGGAATGCTAGAATATTGAGCTCGAAAGAATTTTCCCCTACAACCTTGGTGATGGTGTATGGCCCATATCGAAGCAAGCGAATCTTGCTGTGTGGTTAAGTGAACACTCCTTCTTCAAATGTAGGCAAACTTTTTTGCCTAGCTAGAACTTGTTCGACATTCGATGTTGATCATGGCATTGCTTGTACTTAACAGTGTCTCTATCCAATATATCATGAACTTGCTAGCGGATGTGTTTAATGCACTCAATGAAGTTGTTAGCCCTATTGGCTTCAAATTGGATGTGAGCCAAATCTTCTTGAGTAACTATAAATGGTATGGCCACGTTAATGGGACATAATGGCTCAAATCCCAGCCCTACCTGAAAGGGGTTGTGGCCCATTGAGCTATGGAGAGATTTGTGATAGCTGTGCTAGACATAGGGGAGGCTTTCATCCCATGTGTGTGGATGCTTTGAGTTGTAAATGCACAGAATGTGTATGATCATCTTGTTGATGACCTCTGTTTGGCCGTCAGTTTGGGGGTGGAAAGTCGTGGACTTAGTAAGTTTGGTATCCAATATCAACCAGAGACTTCACCAAAATTCACTCAGGAATCTGTCTGATCTGAGATAAAGGACTGTGGGATCCCAAAGTGTACTCAAAGAAGAGCTTAGCAATGGCCTCTACTATAATACTCTTTTTGCAGGCCATCATAATGACCACCTTAGAGAATCTGTCGACGACCACGAAAATGTAGCCATTGTCGTGCTTATTAAAAGGAAGACTCGATATGTAATCCATGGAGATGGATTCCTAAGGTCGACTAGGAGTAGAAAGAGGAGTATATAGGCCTTGCTTCTTGATGGTTGGTTTGGAAATGACACAGGCGGTATAAGATCTAATGTACTTCCCAACATCTTGATGTAGGTTTGGCCAATAAAAATACTTTTGCAATACTGCCACTATTTTCTCTACTCCGAAATTTCCAGTGACCCGATTGTAGTGCGCCTCCCAAACAATCTTGGCACACTCGTTTGAAGGAACACATATGTGTCCCAAGTGGCACAACAATGCATCCTGGAGGTGAAAATTTGGAACTTCCTTACCTTCTAGTAGTGTTTGGTATGTGCTAACAAATTCTGGATCGCTCTTGTAAAGATGCGGCCACCCCGAAGTCTTGTGCCCATAGGAGTCGAGCACAGTGATCAGTGCCATGACTGGTGGTCAGTTGAGGCAGTCTACAACACTATTGGTGTTGCCCTTCTTGTATTTGATTTTCAAATGGAACTGTTACAGGTATGTGGACTATTTCTAATGGCGATCGTTCTACAACTTCACTTGTGCCTGCATGAACTACAGGGGTCAGTGGTCTATGTGGATGACTATTTCCTTCCCCATAATGTAATGCTTCCATCGACGATAATCCTGCACAATGGAATACATTTCTTTGTTATAAGTGGGATACTTTCAAACTATGTTTGAAAGTGTCTCACCGTGGTAAGTCACTGGATGCCTCTGCTGAGTAAGAACTGCACCAATAGCATAGTCAGAGGAAGATGTCTCAATCTTAAATGGTTGTTGCGGATCTGGTAATGTGAGTATTAGTTCCGAGCAGAGGTGATGCTTCAACTCAGCAAATAGCTTCTGTTGGGTTTCAGACCAAAAAAACTTTTCTTTTGCTCCGCCCTTTGTGACTTGACTTAAAGGCCAAGTGATATGAGAGAACCCCAACACAAACCTGTTGTAGAAATTTGCAAGACCTGGAAAGATACAGAGCTTTGTTAGAGTGGTTGAGGCTGGACAATCCCAAATGACTTGTATCTTGGTTGGGTCCACATGCACACCCTGCTCATCAATGATGTACCCCAAGTATTGAGCCTATGTCATGCCAAAATTTCATTTCTCCAAATTTGCACATAACTTGTGTTGTTGCAGGGTTTGAAGGACCTGTCGAATGTGATGGAGGTGCTCTTCCCAACTATGGCTGAAGATCAAGATGCCATAAAAATACACCACCACGAATGCATTGGTGAAGGGTCGCAAGATATCTTCTGTCAAACTCATGAAGGTTGCGGGGGCATTCATCAACCTGAAAGGCATGACCAACCATTCGAAAAGGCCCTCCTTGGATTTGAAGGAAGTCTTCCACACATCAGAGCATTCGATAGGCACCTAGTGATAACTAAACTTCAAGTCAACCTTACTGAAATATTTGGACCCCTTAAGTTGGTCCAGAAGGTCATCAATCTGTGGGATTGGGTACCTATTCCAGACAGTGATCTTGTTCAACATCCGATAGTCAATACAAAGTTTCCAGGTCTCGTCCTTCTTCTATACCAATAAAATCGGGCTCCCGCAAGGTCATGAGCTTGGCATTATGTGCCCTTTCTGCAGCAAATCCTGAATCTGCCTCTTGATCGCATCATTCTCAAGAATAGAGTGTTGATAGATTGGTCCATTAGGTAGTGGCACGCCCGAGGTCAGATCGATAGAGTGCTTGACCTGATAGTGCAGAGCCTACCCATGTAGGTGAGCCAAAAATGTCCTTGTAGTCCTCCATGACCTTGTCCATTTGCTGCTACTGTGCGCAGGAGCCCTGTCTAGAAGTCGTGGCCACAACCTTCTTCTTTCCCTGAGGGAAAATCACAAGGAAAAAAAATTCCTACTCTAGGAAATGATCTTACTGCATTACTTTGTAGTGATCAAAGAGATGGTGGTAGGTAGGGCTACCTCCGATATCTTGTACAAATTATTTCCTAAAGTAATAATCACATAGCAAGGTCTAGACTCATATAAAGCATGTCACTTCCATAATTATGGTTTCCCTAATAATACATCAAAAAATTCAAGAGGAGCAACATCACACAATACCTCATCCATGAAGGGCTTGATGTTGTAGGGAAGGTGGCACTGCTAGATGACGTGAAGATCTCATCCTTGGTTGAGCCATCCGATGGTGTATGACTACAGATGTGCTAAAGTCAGTAGACCCGACCACTTCACAACCTCTACTGAAATGAGGTTCTTTTGGCTCCTGCTATTGATAATGAACTGCAATGGAGAACCCTTCACCCACATATGTGAGTCGAAGAGGTGTTCCCCATCCTCTGGATCTTCAGCCTCATTCTTCTGGATCTTGGTGGTGGCACTGGGCTTCGCGTCAATGATCTACTTCCCTTTGTCATTCCCCTTGTCGGGTTCTGACTCAGATTCAGAACATGCATCTGATTCGGAAGCCTTCAGCTCGGACACCAATGACTGCTTGGCCCGACACTCACTTGTGTTGTGAGTGGAGCTCTTATGGAACTTTCACCATTTTATCGTGTCCTTCTTTGTCTTCGGGGTATTGTTCTTTTCTTGCAACTTCGACGGGTTTTCCTGGGTCGCCCCACCTTGGATTTGTCCATTTCTCGGTGTTTTAGGGGCGCCTTTTCCTTGCTTTGGATTCATAGATCCAAAGGCCTGCTTCTTCTATTTAAACTTCTACTCAATCTTGACAACGTATCGCTATGCTGTGTTGAGCGAGGAGATGTCCAGGAACTCCATCTCAGATTAAGGTGCTTGTGTAGACAACTACGGTACTTGAGTACCAAATGATGCTCATAGTCCTTGATACCTAGCTTCATGTGAAGGGTATGGAAAACATTTGTGACCTCCGACACATCTTGGTCCCTTCCCTGTCGTAGCGTGGTCCACTTTATGTATTTATCTTTCATAGCTTCTGACAGGGTAATATTGTTCCTTGATGGTGTCTCGAAAAGAACTCCATGTGGGTGTGGTTGAAAACAGTGAGGATTCCCTCTCGTCCTTTTATTTACAATAGGTTTCCCACTAGTCCTTGACGTGTGGGGTGGCTTTGAGAAGGGCAAAAGTAATATTTTCTCGATTGGAAAAGTCGTGAACTGAAAAATATCCTTCCAACATATTTAACCATTTATCTACGGCATCTGCATCTATTTGACCCTCAAATATGGGAATGTCAAATTTAACTTGTACCTTAAATGGAGTGGTGCCTCCATAGTGGCTATTGGATGAAGATTCGTCGTCTGTGGGTAGTCGTCGAATGATCTGGGAAAAGTTATCCATCATCACGTTCCTCTATCGCTTGAGGGCTTCCTCGAGAAATATTTTGAAAGGATCTACTACCCACTCGTCTTTTTTTCTTCCGTCATAGGAAGTCATCGAGGTTTGTGAGGCTGGTTTTGCAAAGGTTCAACCAGTTCGAGCCCTAACTCCTTATACCCTGACCTCGTTGGGGACATGCAAAGAAAAACAGAGAAAGAGCAGACCACTCTGATACCACTGATCCGAACTTACGAAAGAATGCAACAAAATATAGAAATATCCATATACACAGAGATGTAGTAGAAAGAGAACTCTGTTTCATTAATATCAAAGAATTGAAATATGCTTACATAAAGAAATAAAAATAAACTAGCTCGGGAAATGGTATCTTATCTCTGAGAAGAGATTTTGTGGCTACATGCCTCTAAACTGTGTTACAATGAGGCTCAAGAGCCTATTTATTATTGAACAACAAGGGAGAACCATAAACAACCAAAACCCTAACCCCAAGAGATGGAACACCAAGAGTTTGTGGGCCCCATTGGGGTTAGTTGGGCAGCCAACATCCTGAGGTCGTGACTTGGTCATATTATCTCCGTTTGACGCATACAATACCTTGTTGGAAATATCTCTCTGAGTACTACAGGATTTGTGATAGACCCTTGCCTATGGCTTTGGGCTTGTTGTAAACCTCAAAAAAACACTGTTTAGGGGGTCAAAACTGCTCCGGAAGTTCAGGACTCGAAAAATGGCTAAAAATAGTAAATACTGCAATAAACAATGAAATAGATGAAACTGATTGGAGGTCTAGGTGGAATAAGAAGGTGACCACCAATATCCACCTATATTAGGTTAGTTGGAACATCAGCTTCCTTGGGTCATAATTTTGGCACACGATCTCCGTTTGGCTATCATAATACCTCATTTCAAAAATCTCCAAGAGGAGGCAAAAAATAGAAATGTGTACTAGACTTGCACTTTTCTAGTCTCTCTGTTTTCTAAAAAATGTCATTTAGGCCCTCAAAACAACTTTAGAAGTTTAGGACCCAAAAAATTGCCAAAAATAGTAAGTTGTGCTACAATTAAGGAATTTGAAAGAAAAAACGGTGGTCCAAATGGAATAGGCGAGTGGCCACTAATATCCACCTGGATCAATTTGGTTACTTTTATTTGAATCTTAGAATCAAAATAGGCTTGGCTATCATTAGTGTTAAGGCTTCTAACTGTTAGGTTTCCTCCTGAATTTTAGGTGGAGTGGATGAGTGAAAGATAACCACTATTTGCCCAAGGTCAACCTGAAGGGCCACAACCTCTAAACCCCTAGTAAGATTGCATGCATTGGCAGGCCATAATGCTGAAAGGAGAGAAAGGAACTAGGATAGAGAACCCCCAAAGGAGGCATAAACCCATGAAACAAATGAAATACAACTAGAAAAACATTGTAAAGATCTTCACTCCTTGCTTCTAGGTTGGCTAGGGGATGGGTTGAGTTAACAATGACAAAGAGGGTGTTTGCAGAGGGTACCTTCGGGTAGGGGAAACAAACCAAATAACACAAGACTCTCCAATGAAATTCGACACCACAGAGATGCCCTGAAAATCATGGACATAACTCCACCATGCAAATAAAAGCAAGTTGAATAATTTGCTAAGACTTGACATAGGAGGAATCACAGATGCATTGGTGGCCCACTAGACATTGGAATGATACAATTGACACACTTCTCTCCTCTGCACATTGTGAATTCCAAAACTAGCCACCATTATGACAACTTCCCAATTCCAAACTCGAAATGTTGTTGCGGGAGGTGTGCAACAATGCTCTAAATTAGGAAGGCTATGACCACCATAAGACAACATGTCTAAAAGTCCAATGTCGTGGGGGAAATATCCCACCTATAGTTGGGAAACACCACTATAACAATAGAAAATCACAGAGCAATGACAGGAGAGATGAGAGCATCCTATGGAAATGGAAGCTAACATCTTCATGTAGGGAAATGTGAAGTCAATTGACACATGTGAGTGCATGGAGCGAGACAGCCATGCCATCCGCCTCTTTAATGCAAGGAGAGGTGGCAAGGTGGTGAGTTCCCATTGGGGATAAACCATAAATTAATATTAATATTGAGTATTTGCTTTGAATAATTTTTTATAGATTATAAATCATTACCCTCAACAATTTTTTCAATAATTTTGTAATTATTTTTTATGACAGAGGTCTTTAAGTTAATGTCATAAGATCCTCCCTCGCATCAATCATATTATAATCCTTATTTAAAATTGTAATTGTTATTGATGTGATATTATATATTATCTTATTATAGTAACATATTCTTATTTTAGTATTTCATTTCTATCTTCCTGTATTAAATAATTATTTCATACTAATATTTTCTTTCTTCATCATAACGAATTTAAAAAACTTCAAATTTTTTATTATAACTTCAATTAAATAATAATAATTTTAACTACTTTATTTTCACATACTTCCACATTTTCTCTCAATAATCTTTACTCAATAATACAAATACATTATTTCTCACCTACCAAATTAATAATTAATAATATAATAAAAATAACTTACCAAATGAATCAATTAATAATATAATAAAAATATAGTGAATATCATAATCATATACTCTTTATATTTAAAGTTTTCATTATAATGGAAACTTTCTAATTTTAGAACTTCTACTATATATAATTATCTATCTATTTATTTATAAAATGTATGAATACATTAAGTTTTTTTTATAATTTATAATTTATATTTTAAGAATATTATTAAATGATGTTTGCTAATTATATTAAATGATGTTTATAAAAGTGAATAATAAAATTGAAAGTAACAAAAATATATTTCATAACATTTATATCTACCTAAAGATTTTATATAAAACACTTATCCCTAAATTCTTATAAATCATGAACATTTAATTGTAAAGTTTTTTCCATAATCAAACTCATTTAACTTACTATCCCATACAAAACCTTGATAAGTATCTGTATTATAAACTATTTAGATAAAATTCCATGCCTTACGAACCCCTTGAATACTGAATACGAATACTGAAAAAATAAAATAAATCTATTAAAATTATGGTTTAATGATTATAAATATATATTATTAATATTTTAAATTATATTATATTAAATAAAATATACTTAAACGTATATAAATTTTAATTTTTAATATTTAAAAATAAATTAATTTTATTATAATTATGATTTGAATGTTTTTTTAATAATTAGTTTAATTAATAAATGGGATAGCTCATTATCACTATAAGGGTTGGTGCACTATTTTTACTTCTGACATAAATACCAATTAATCAAGAATGAAACAAAAAAATTCATAATATTTTACATAACACATTACATGCTTTGCAAAATAAAAAAATCTAAATTCAATTATAATTTAAATATTATCGTAAAATATTATTGATAATTTTAATTAAATTATTATTAATGGAGTTGTTTTTAGTGTGAATTTTTGAATTTTGAGCTTCGGAATCTGGTGGAAAAATTTGAGGTGAAACCTTGAATTGTGTTATTTACACTAGTTTTTGATTGTATATATGGATTCAGTACCCTGAAAAACCCTTAAGGCATTTGGATTGTACTTGGGTTACCCATCAAATTTGTGATTTCAATAAATTCTTGTTAAAAGAAAAACCCAACAAAATAATTTCCAAAAAATCTCACTAAAAACAACTTGATTGTTGATTCATATAAATTTCAATTTAAACTAAATACTAATTAAACTTCTTATCAATAATACAATAATAAAAACTTCTCATGCAATAATACAATAATAATAAAGTGGAAAATAAATGAAGTTGTTTGATGACTTTTATTACTTAATATTAACTAAAATAGAAAAAGGGGAGTAAGTTTGTTATTTTTCCTCGAAAGTTGGTTTAGACCATTCCTATGTAGCCAGTGGTAAAGAGAAAAGCTGTTAAGTGGGTCTTGCAGTCGCTCCCAATATGGTTAGAAGTTGTTGCAGAGGACACTTTGTTGCCATTTTGGGACTTCTTTTAATATCTGCAATAAAGTAGGGAAATTTTTCCAATCGATAATTTTTCAAATTCAATTTTGCATCGATGTTACTTCTGGTATGGGTGTGGTTATCTTGCAAGGTAAATATTAGCAAATTTATTAAAATTAATAAGAAAGGGTTTATTATTATTTTTTTAAAATTTAAATATATGTGAAATTAAATAAAAGTATATAAATTATAATAATAATTGATTTAATATCTGGTTTTAATAATTAGGTTAGAGGAGTTTACTAGTTTTAAGTGTATTGTTAAAGTATTTTTTAATATTAAAATCATTAATTCAAAACTAATAATTCCACTGCAAAGAAATTCCAAAATCCAAATCCAAAGGAAAAAAAATATAATCTTTTATAATAAAAAAGGTTTACAATATGATAAATAATACCACTTTTCATTTTATAGTGTAAAGATAAAGATCAGTGAACATGCCTTAAAGTTAAATGCCATCTGTGCTCTTACCAAGGAATAGATTTCTGAGAAGGTAAAACTATCATATGCAAACTTTAGTTAATCAAAATATATTATCAATCATAAACATGCAAACTATATATATATATATATATCAAAATATTAATTTATTAGTAAAGCTTCATAACTTTAAGACTCATTCAACAATTTTTATGATTATATTACACAAGAGTTAGTGAAATAAATTCTTGAAATAATCAAAATATTTTAAATAAATATTCCAAGAAAGCTAACTAATATTAAATTTAATTTATTTTCATAATAATGATAAATGTTGGAAATTTATATATTCAAATTTTACTAGTCTTTTCATTTTATTTAATTTTATAATATATTTTATTTAATTTTTAATAATCAATATTACAGATATTTGACATTTAATTTAATTTTTTATCCATTTTAAAATTTAATTGGAAATTAAATAATATTTTATTACTAGTATTTTATTACATATAAACTTAAATTTTTAATGAGAATTTTTAATTATCAATAACTATTAAGTAGATGATGGAGATTTACTCTTCATGAAATATTTTAGAATATTTTTATTAGTATTCACAATTTAAAAGTTCAGATTTATCTCCAAAACAATGATGTTATTTTTGCTCTTTTAAATAATTTGATCAATTAAAAAAATTTCATCTGATGTGAGTTATGGTTTTTAGAATATTTTTATTAGTATTCACAATTTAAAAGTTCAGATTTATCTCCAAAATAGTCATGTTTTTTTGCTCTCTTAAATAAATTGATCAATTAAAAAATGTCATCTAATGTGAGTTATGGTTTTTAGAACATGTGGTCTTCATAAATCATGATATTGGAGCAAAGCCTATGTACTTTTATTAAGAATCTTCATAGTGAAATGAGTAGACCTCCATGATTAAAAATCATGTTCCATGTTTTTTTAAATGTATATATGTTTAAATTTATATTAATTGTTTACCATTAATAATAAAAATAATAATTTAAAATAAAGTTATTAACCCTTAAGAAAATTAAAATAAAGTTAATCCATTTTCACCTCCATATCTAACTTTTTTTTTTAAATAAATAGTTGAAAAATCTATCATAACTCAATTGTCAAGTCAATAGTAGGGACAAGTGTCACTAGTGCGGGAATGTTTCATCACTCTTATTCAAGGAAAAAAACGACATCTTGAATTATGTCGCTAGTAGTCCATAATGGAGCCTACTCATTACACCACTATTATTGATTGAGTGGGCATGTGTTTCCTCCTAAGAAGTCACAGGTTCAAAACCCTAGGGGGTGGAGTATGTATGACTTCGTAGACTTAGCAGTTAAATTGTTGCCTAGAGGTAGGTCCCTTGTCCCACAAACAAGGAGGTCTCATACACCAATGGTGTCTGGCTTGACCGTGACCTTAAAATTAGATAATATGATAATAATAATAATAATGGGCAAGTTTTCATTCTTAAAGAGATAATACAAGTCTTGAGACTTTAACCTATTTCCTTAATCTAAGGAAACCAAGCTGAGCAAAAAGAATGGCGTAGTCTAACAATTATAAAGTTATGGAAATTCCAGCCATATTTTGAAAAAACCTGGTAGGGGTTTTTGTAAATCCAAGTAAAATATGTCAAAATTTATAATTTTAGGTGCTCTTAAAGTTTTTGATGGTGCTGAATCCATTTCCACCATCAAAAACATGATTCAAACACTGCTTGTACAAGATTTTTTTGAATATTTTTTACCCTGATTCTGGCCACTTTTAAGAATCAAGGCCTTGTAAACAACTCCAAAAACAATACCTAACTAATTTAAAAAAATAAAATCATTCCCATAAAAGAATATATTATTTTCACAATATGGAATGTCAAGCAAGAAATATATTTTTATATATAAATAAGTTGGGTTCACGTGTTAAATTAAATTCAGCGAGCAGTTGGACTTTGAATACAGCACGTTACGCCACATTGCGTGCCGGCTATGCTTTGGACTCTGTTGTCCCTCCACTTTCACGTGATTTAAAACAATGCGATCATCACATCGGCGAACGGGAAGCATTAAAGGAGGGGGCGCAAACCCGTGGGTCTACTGTTGAACTGACCCAGCTATTATTAAACTCCTGTTCCACATTCATGTGTTTCTCGGCCATTAATACCGACTCTCTTGCATTCTGCAACCTCTTCATTCGGGGCAGAGCAACAGCCAACAGCACTGGACACGATGGATAAGGATAGTTTATCAGAAATAGATAAAGGAAAGCAACCAGTGGAGGAAACTAGTTTCTCAGAAATCGATAAAGGAAAGCGGCTCCTGGAAGAAACGTCGGCAGAAGAAGAAAGTACCAGCAGAGGTATAGTTCGATCCCATCAATGGAGTCTGAAAAAAAAACACCGCGCGCCGAAAGCTGCTTAACTCGTAGTTGATTTGTCGGCATGTATTTCGGTTAAAAATCCGGATTTGCTTTTCTGTTCCGTAATTTCCTCCACCCCACCTTATTTGGTTCGATCGGATGAAGAACTCGAGAGGCTAACTAGTGTTTTCGATATTCACAGGCATGGCAGATTTACCCTGGTTCGATCAACGCCCTGTGAATGATAAAAGGGTCCCTGATCAGTTGGACGATGCAGATTCTTCTATTTCTTTCATGGGATTGCTGAGGCCTAAATTGGTAGGTTTCATTAGGATGAGTTTTTTTTTTTCAGATTTTTTGGTGTTATGTTTCGAACCATAAAATGTGATTCATTCTTTTGTTTGGAAGATGAAAGAACTTGATGGTTCAGACTAAACAAAACCATCAAATTATGATTTTAGTGTCGATATTTGGAACCATAGTATGATTCATTCTTTGTGTTTTGAGGATGAACCACACTTATGGTTCACTGGTTCAGGGTGAACCATAAGTTGTGATTTTAGTATAGACATTTGGAATCATCAAATGTGATTCATTCTTTTGTCCTGAAGGTGAACCACACTTGATGGTTCAGGGTGAACCATCAAGTTGTGATTTTAGTATAGACATTTGGAATCATCAAATGTGATTCATTCTTTTGTCCTGAAGATGAACCACACTTGATAGTTCAGAGTGAACCATCAAGTTGTGATTTTAGTGTGGACATTTGAAATCATCAAATGTGATTCATTCTTTTGTCTTAAAGATGAACCACTGTCGACATTTGGAATCATCAAACGTGATTCATTCTTTTGTCTTAAAGATAACCACACTTGATGGTTCAGAGTGAACCATCAAATTGTGATTTTAGTGTTGATATTTGTAACTATCAAGTATGATTAATTATTTTTATCCTCTGGTTATGAGTTTTAGTATGACCTTTATTTTTATCCTCTGATTATGAGTTTTAGTATGACCTTTGAAGGTTCAAAGTCTAAAAAATGAACCACATTTGATGGTTTCTGAAGCAAATTTTTTCCTCTCAATATATTTTGACATTTGCTCTGTTTTTGCAGGAAGTCCGGAGCCCATTCCATGCTTCAAAACTGACAGAAAAGAGTGAAAATATTGGAAAATCATCCCTGACTAGTTTGGCCAGTGATAAACGAGTTATCTGTCAACTGCCCAATTTAGATCTTTCTCTGTTGCCTCCTCGAGTGCCCATGGGGTCCTTCCCTATTCATCACAGAGGGGTACCCGCTGCATGGCCACAGCAGTACTTCCCAGTTTTATCGTCCCCAAATCCTAATCTTTTTAGGTATGGCCTTTGTTTTTTATGGTATTGATTCATGAACTTGTGGGTATAATGTAATTTTTTGGGTTCTAAATTGCAGTTGTTTGCATTTTTGTGTTCCATTAGGTCTCCCACGCCGGGCTCTGAGCAGCAGCCTTGTGAGCTCCTCACAATTTTCTACGCGGGGAAAGTGAACGTCTACAATGTCCCGGCAGATAAGGTGCTATATTGTTCAGATTTTTCCCTTTTTTCTTTTTGGGAAGTTGCCGACTTTGGTGATAAGTTCCATTATTTTTACAGAAGGTTACATGCAATCTCATTTACCTCTTATTTTGGCTGAGGTTACATAGAACTGGTAAAAAAAACAAAAGGAGCATCTTTGAAATACTTGAGGCTTCAAGGCTTTTGTCAAAATGCACAAAACACAGATCTTTGTCTATGTCCTTTTGTTGGGTTTGGTGGGGTATGCTATCTCATTCTTTGATGGGTTTGGTGGAATTTATCAGTTGAAAAACTGCAATATATTTGACAGGTTAGGTAGGATTTGTCTGGAAAATATAATAATTTGATTTTAGTATGATTGATAGTTATATTTCATTTTCGTAGAGTTTTAATATCATCTAATATTTTTTTTTTTACATAATAAAATAGTTTTTTTTATATAATAGAATAGGTTGGGTGGGATTTTTCAGAATAATATAATAAGGTTCGGGTACCATTAATTTCAGTATGATTAATAGTTATATTTTACAATCCTTGAAAAAAAATATAGTTGTATTTTACGAATTTTAGCATTGAGAATTTTTATTAAAAGGTTTTAATAATATAAATAATCTTTTTATCGAATTAGATTTTCACAGTTAATTGTCATCCTTCAAATTTTCTGAAATTAAATTATGTATAAATGTTTATAACGTTTCCAAATTTTAAACATACAGTTTAACTTGAAAAAAATCAACCAATTTAAAAAGGGTATATATCATTGGATTGCAATTTTTTTTGGGTTAATATATAAAAATATAATTAATTTTTTGTGATAGTTGATAGGTTGAGTGAATTGTATCTTTTTAATAATAATTATGCCAATTAAATCATTGTGTATATGTGGGTCTTTTGTCTTATAAACAAGAGGTCTTATACACTAATTTGGTGTCCACCTTACTTTTTGGTAGTTGGTAGGTTGAGTGAGTTGTATCTCCTTAATATTAATTACGTCAATCAAATCATTGAGTAGAGGTGGGTCTTTTGTCTCATAAACAAGGGGTTTCATGCATCAATTTGGTGTCCAGCATAGTTGTGACTTTAATATTGGATAATAATAATAATAATTACGCCAATTATATTCAATATAATCAGTAAACACCAAGTACCTTAATAGAGTCAACAACATTTTCAATATAATTAGTAAACATCAACTACATTCAATGTTGTCATTTACAGGAAATATACGGGAAATAAGTCAGTGACATTTTCAATATAATTAGTAAACACCAACCACATTCAGTGTTGTCATCTTGTAAATGAAATATACATGAAATAGAGTCAATGACATTTTAATATAATTAATAAACACCAACCACATTCAATGTTGTCATCTTGTAAGTGAAATATACAAGAAATAGAGTCAGTAACATTTTCAATATAATTAGTAAACACCAACTGCATTCAATATTGTCATCTTGTAAATTTAAACATAAAATATTAGTTTAACATATATTAATATAGTTATTATTGACTATTTTAATAACAGATTTTAAAATATTTTGGAAATATGGTCAAATGAACTAAACAAAAGTGAAATTAGAGTCACATGGTTACTTTTGTCAATTTTTCAAAATATATATATATATTTTTTAAATGATTAATATTCTTAAAAAAAAATTATATATATTTAAATTTGATCATAATTTTTCAAATTTTCAAAATATTCCAAAATTTACCATTAGAAACTTATATAACACAAATTTACAGAATATTCCGAAAATTTACAAGATTTTCTAATTAATGTTATCCTTTTGTAATGGTTTTTATTACAAACAGAGAATGTGGAATCTGAAGATTTTGGGTGTTCTTCAATAGATTGAGATCTTGTTGTGTGGTGGGGCTGTGCAGGCAAAGGATATAATGGAGGTGGCGAGCAGAACAAGTGTTTGCGCGGAAAAGCCAATGTTGGGACTCCGTTATCCTCTGCCCCATCAACGCCATTCATCTCTCCTCCTCCTCGGTCGGAAAGTCCGGTCACTCCATTCCCGCCGAATTTAGCTGAACCCTTCGTCACCCGCGCCCAATCCGCGCAGACAATAAATACCGGTAAGCCATTTATTTAGCAAAATACTGAATACCAAGAAATCTAATCTGGTTACGATTAGCAAAATTTGAGTTCTGTTTGCAATGGGTGTTTGCAGCGGCTCTTCCAATCAGCAGAAAGTTTTCGATACAGCGATTTCTAGAGAAAAGGAACGACAGGCTCTATGGAAGAGCACCTTACGCTCCCCCTCCGCAAAACTAATCGATGAATGTAACGGGGACTCGAAAACTTTAAGTAAAGTCTGTACATTTTTGTATGGGATCTTCCTGAATTTGTTAGCAAAAAAATCAGGAATTCAAACCAGGCAGCTGTTGGTTTAGAAGTGGCCGAACACTCAATCTGTAACTTCTTTGAAAACTGCCAAACACAATTATCTGTACACATGGAAAGATTTTCGAAAATAGAAATCACTTATATCAAACTCGCAAAAGTTGTTTTTAGTGTTTGGTGGCTTTGAAGATCTGATGAAAATGTTTTGTTTTTTAATATTTCTTTCTGCAATGAGATCTGAGTGGGTATCTCAGGTATTAAAGATCCTTTTTACGGAAATGAAATCCTGCCAGTTCATAGTGGGAAGGAAATTTTCGTGTCAGTGTGTTTAATTTTTTTTTTCAAAAGAAAAAGCGTAATATATTCATATAAGAAGATTACATAGAGCAAATGCAAGAAGCATATGAAGAAACATTCATATAAGAAGATTACATATAGCAAATGCATGACGCATATGCAGAAACGTGAACCGAACCACAAGCAAATCTGCTAAAACAGATTCCAAATAAGGCCCCGAAAGGCCAATATTGCCCAGATAAAGCAACCCATCTATAAGGTGCAGAAGAGGCACCAAAAAACCAAGCAGACAAGCATCTGAAGAAAGAGCAACAAGATCTGACCGCCCAATATGGAAGGAAAGGCACAAAATGAGGAAGAGAGCAGCAAAAAAAACCATTCCTTCCCCACCCCCTCAAACTCTCCACCGGAATCAGACGAGAAACAGAGGAAGAACGCTGCCACAATCATCCGCATCTGCGTGCAGAAAAGACCAACGGAGAAACAGGGCAGAAGCACCGCTATTCCCTCAACGCTCCAAAGGATATGTCGTGGCCAGAACAAACCTCCATAGAAGCGCACGAAACAAGGCAGAAGCACCGCTATTCCCTCAATGCTCCAAAGGATATGTCATTCCCTCAACGCTCCAAAGGATATGTCGTGGCCAGAACAAACCTCCATAGAAGCGCACGAAACAAGGCAGAAGCACCGCTATTCCCTCAATGCTCCAAAGGATATGCCGTGGCCAGAACAAACCTAACTACCGCCGAGAAGGGGAAAACCCACCGTAGATAATTAAAAAAAAAATCAACTTACTTTTATTAATCGCCATATTATGTATCTTAATATTATCTATTCATAATTAAGGAGCAGCTATGAAAATTGGGCAACTGTGTTTCATCAGACATGCTTATAAGTCTTTATCAGTAATGGAATTTCATGAATTTGAAGTTATGTGATGATTTTTCTATCCAATATTATTAAAATGTTTGAACTATCAATTTATTTTTCAATTAAATTTATAAAAAAAAATATTATATTTGTAAATATAATATTAAATTTGTAAAAAAACTATAAATGTGTCCAAACTATCTTATTTGACTTATTATTTAAATTTAAAATTCTCACTTTAATCCTCATAATATTATGAATATCTAAATTTATTCATAAATTAAATAAAACAAATAAACTTACAAATCACTAAATAATAAATATATTTGCCTAACAAATTCCATCCCATATTATATCCCAACCAACCATATTATTTATCTTAATTCATCCATACATAATTAAGGCATCGGGCATCCATGCATAATTAATTCATCCATTCATCCATGCTTCACCAGGCATCTTTTTCATTCTCAATAACAATATCATTTCTACAAGCGCGAGGTCTTGGATTTCTTGTTCATTAAGATTTCACTTGTATGGACTGTATCATGACAGTGCATTAGCCTTTCATTTTTATGGCGTTTAAAATTCCAGATTTGGGATGTTAATATATTTTTGGGAAAGATGTGATTTTCTTTTAATATTTTTAGATGGGAGATTTTGGAAATATTGAGAAATGGGATGGATAGAATTGATGTTAATTTTTTGAATTTTACTAGCTTTTTATGATATTGTTTGGAATAATAACAAATATTAAAAGTAATTTTGGTAAAAATTTTATAAAGGAAACTAACTCCTTTTTTAATAATAAATTATTTATATATTTATAAATATAGAATTGTAATTTATATAGTTTTTATGAGCATATTTTGATTATTTGAAGTTTTTGATTTTTTTTTTTTATAAATTTTATCCAAAATTTTATAGAGATTTTTTGGAATGATAAATTTGAATTAAACTTGTATAATTTACATAATCAAAGTGCTTTAGAGATTTTTAGGGCATTGAATCTATTACACATTCAAAAATGCATTTTAAATAAGCGATTGAAAGGCCAAAATGTGGAATTATAAAAAGTACGTTAGTTAATTTTATGTAAATAAAATTAATTTTTATTTTTAAATATAATGATGATATTGATTATAATGTTGGCGTAAAATAACTTTGTTTTCTTCCATCTTCAAAAAAACATAAGGAATTACTTGATTTATTTTGAACCTGTAATTTTAATCATTGTAGCCTTGATGAGTTAAAGTGTTATGCATGCTAATTTTGTAATAAATATTTTGAAAAACAATTTTTTTTGAAAAAAACATATGATATTATAAGAGAAATCACTTTTCATATTCAATTCTTTTATTGTCTTACATATGGTGTTTCAAGGATTGTTCTTTCACCATGGTATTATAGTTTGTTCATATTTTAGTAATGTTAATTTTCTTAATAACACAATTAATATTAATATTATATGCAAAGTGGGCTCTCTCTTGATTCCCTAATGATTTAGTGAAGACTTTGGCCTTTTTTATTTCAAACATGCTTGAGTCACATGTGGTTTTGATTGGAGCTTGAAATAATCTTAAGAAGCCTTTTATATTCTATGTTTATCTTGCCCTTGCACATTAGGTATCTAGTCATAGCCACTCTCTCAAAGGGAGGAAGACTCACTTTTATGAGGGGACAAGATGGGGTGTACAACCTTTGATTTTAAAATGATAGGTTATAAATGTAGTGTCTCCACTTGTTCAACCCATGTCACATTACCAACGTTCATGGGATATTAAAAGGATAACTCTTATCTAACTAGATATTCATAAAACCCTCCCAAAATTCTTTTGTTCAACCCCTCCCAATACATTTTTCTAACAAAAAATCTCTTTATTTAATAGATCTCCCCTCTTTTTATAACCCCCAAATACCTATAGACCTCCCTATTCAACATTCCTCCCTCCCTCCCCCCAAATATATTGACTCTATTTTTCAAATTTTAAAATGCCCCTTTATAAATGAACATGGTAAGATATTGGTCAACAAGGTGAAGCCCATGTGGTTATAAAACACTTTTGAATTTGCTCTATATTTCTCCATAATTCTCTTGAGATGTTGCAACCCCAAGTTTCACAATCATATATGATAATGGGATTAACGAGTGTCTCAATTGGGAGTTTATTTCTTATCCCAAATCTAAAGATTCATCAATTTAATTAAAGTTGTTTTCAAGACCATAATCGTCTTTCCAACCTCCATTTATCATTTTCTCAATGTCGTATTTCTAGTTAATCTTGTGATGAATATCGATTCCATGGTATTTTTGTGAATTCATTTCCTTGAAGTTGTTGCTATGATAATGAAACTATCATAAGAGATTAGCTTGGATTTTATTATCATAAGGTTATTATCATAACCTTTATTTTATTAGTGTTAATGTTCATATCCATATGAGAGCAATCCTTGAGAATTTTTAGTTTCTTCTTGAGATCATAGGGACTCCTCACCATAAGAACAATATCATCAAAGTATGGAAGAATGTTGATGACTATACTAGCTAGAATCATGCGATCACAACATATTTCTTTTAAACAACCCTCTAGCTTGTTGATGTATAAGATGAAAAGGGCAGGAGAAAACAAACACTCTTGCATAGCTCCTATATTATAATTTTCTTTGACCAAACCTCAATGTTCCTAAACAAACATTCTCAAACAACTTTATTGCAACAATGTTCAACATTAACTCTTCCAATATATGCCAAAGGTTGTCCTTTAGGCATTGTGTCAAATTTTTTTGTAAAGTCAATAAAACAAGATAGGATATTGGTTTTATTATTACAACGCTCCTTTGCAATGATCCTAAGTGTAACAAGATGGTTCACAACTAAATAAGAGCTCCTAAATTTAACTTGTCTTTTAACTTTTTTTTTGCAACTTTCTAGCAATATACTTATTTTTTTTTCCAAATAATTTCATATAACTTGACTTAAAAAAAGATAAACATAATTGTTCTCTAATTAAAGAGGTCATTTTATCCCAATTTTAAAAATAAAAATAACAAAACTTTAAGTCTAGAATTTAGGGAAAACTTACTTAGTTATGAAATTAAAAAGCTTATAAATATGAAGAACTAATTTTCTCTTTATTAAAATCATGGCTCAATTCTTTTTAAAAAAATTGATAAAATGATTTAAATTTTTGTATAAAAATTATACTATTATTAAATATATTTAAATCTTTTCTACTTTTTTCAAAAATCACAACTCATTTCTTTTTAATTTTTTTATAAAATAATTTGAAATCTTTTGTGAAAATTATTATTATTATATATAGAAATAGTGGGAGGGATATGTTCTGAAAAGGATTTTAGATGAACCCAAAAGTTGAAAATTACAAAATACTAGGAAAGTTGATGACCTCCAAAAATACTTTCAACTTCCTATCTAAATTCATGGGAGACGAATCCTAGTATTTTCCACAAGTACTACAATTGATTCCTTATAGATGTTTACAAGAATAAATTCCTACATATTGCGACCACAAGAGTATGCAAAAACAATACATTGTGCTATTTGGGAGGCTTTTGGAACAAAGTGTCCACGCGGAGTTGGGATCCTAATGCCAAGTTAGCATTCATTTTGCATTCCCACTTTTCTTTATTGTATTTCCTACCTCTTGGAAGAGGAGGTTCCAATGCATTCGAGGAGAGGGATTTTTCAACGCTACCTCACATGAATGATTTTTCATAAGTTTCTCTAATTAGCATAACTTCTTGGCAAAACTTTGGGGTAGATCTCTTCATCTCCGCAAGATCAAAGGGAGTCATTGCCAATTCTCTTCTTTCAAAACTTGAATCTAGAACTGGAGAGGCAACCCGTGAAGGAAATTTCTATTCATCCTCCACCAACACTTATGTATTTCCCTAATCCTCATTTGGGGTTTCATCCAAAAAGGTATCTTCATCTTGTTTTGGATCTTGAAGTGATTTAAATGCATTTTTGTTGAAGGAATTTTCTGGCATTGGTTCAGATTCAACATATTTCTTTGGGGTTGCAACCTTGTTTTGTTAATTACTACTTCGCTTTTGTGCTGGTTGGAAACCAACCACTATAGAAATGGGGGTTTGGGACTAATCGTCTTCTTTTCATGGCAGAAGTTTTTGGAAAAGTGTCCATGAGTATGACGATTGTTGCACTTGAAAGGAATATTTTGATAATCCAATTCCTAGATATGGATCCATTCTCCTAGATTTAAATTTAAGGTCTCTCGTAAACCTTCATTGAGGTTTACCACAACATAGATATGAGCACATCAAAATTGACCTCCTTTTGGTTATGCTTTATCCAGATAGTGGCCAAGCTTGTTTCCAATGTCTTTTGGTGTATCAGACTCCCAAAGATGAAGAGGGAGGTGTGGTAACCGAACCCACACTAGCACAACAATAATCTCACTATCTAGACTGAAATCCAGAGTCCATGGGGTGATGAAGAGGCCTCTAGACCCCATGAAATATGATCCCAAAATGAAAATCAAATATCTTTCCATTTTATTGAGAAATAAAAAGACATAAAAGCCCCTTCCTACTACAAAGAAAGTTACATAACCTTGAAGCTTGGAGTTCCATTGTTCCACGATCAAGGTTTCAACAACTTTCGAATTTGGCCACAAGCCCATAAACTTTATGACCAACACTTTTCTAGGAGATCTAAGGCTCTCTTACATGGATATGAAAGAGAGAGTTCCATTGAATGGGTCTCAACTAATTTCTTCACAATTTTTTTGGGGGGAGAAGAAATCCTTGAGGTTTCTAAGCCTGCACCAAGGTTTGAATGAAGTCACGTCTTCCATGGCATGGTGAATAGAGGTGCTACCATAGAATTCCCACTGAAACTAAGCAAAAAGGGTTGAATTCCAAGTAAACAACAATGGTTTTGAGGGTGCCTGACGTCAACAAGAATGGCCATGAGGAGCTTAAAGGCATAGATGGTCCTTGAGTTCTTCTATGTGCGGTTACAACTAGGGAAGATTCCCTAATCATGGAAAGGGATTCAAGCGGCACCGATACTCCATCATTTTATTTGTCCATACATTAAAAACTACTTATATTATTATTATTTTTAACCAGAATAATAATTTTGTATAAATAAAAAATATGTGGCTAGAGCATGCAATTGAAGTACATCAAAATCAATACTATAGAGAGAATTTCTTCAATGATTCTAAAAAAGGGTAAAAACCATCCTCCTCTCAACAGAAAAAGGGGAAATCCAATACTAGACCTTCTCAGACTTGAGCCTATTGCTTCTTGAGAACACAAGTAGATTCTTACAAATTTCTTACACAAGATGGTGCAAAAACAAAACATCTAACATTTAATCAATACGACAACTTGGGAGGTGATGGCACTCAAATCACCCAAGCGCTAATATCCCCAATCTACTCCACACATAGCTCTGCATTTACATCTAATTCAACAATATTTCATGAAACATTTAACATATGCAGTCAATGTAAGAATATAATTTATTATGATGAATTTCATGAGAGATTTTTTTTCACCTTCCACTCTTTATCTCATCTCCTTTCATAAATCCAATTACATACGTTTCAACTTAACAAATGGTGCAATAGATAGGCCAAAAGGGGATTTCAAACTAAACCGCAGTCCTCCAATTTTTTTTTATTTTTTTTTATTTATGAGTCGTTATGAAATGATTTGGTAGTGCATGTTATATAATTTATTGTTTCATTGCTACAAAATGATTTCATAGCACTCGTTAAAATTATGTATTACAATTTCTAATAAGATTAAACGACTTGAGTCTTTTCCAAACCGACTCTCCACGTCGCATAATTTCTTCTCAAGACAATATACGATCTACCTTGCCTTTATTTGCCGATTTTTGCAAAACTTTTAAAAATTTGGAAATCAAACAAATAGTCAAAGAGGCGTTTTTTTTTTTTTTGGATAAAGAATTCCAAACAAGGTACTCTGTCTTAGTAACAACACTCAAATCGTTGTAAAACCACACATTCACTACTCCAAAACATAATGAACATTCCTCCATGGGGTTTTGAAACCATTACAACAAAGTACAAATGATAAATGAATAATCACACAATGATTGAAGCCACAATGTTTATATTTTTAATGTAAATTAGTCTAGCAAGTTACATACTCTCAAATTGATCAACACACACAATAATAAAACTGTAAATAATAATGGTTCATAAGAAAAAATTGATTCATTGTAACCATAACGTTTCGATTCATTTAAAAATCACACCACTTACAACCCAATTGTTGTTCATTACGCCATTCACACAAAAATACCTTCTGGTTCACACATATTGGAAAATAGAAGTGTCTGCAAAACTTCATAACTGTAGTTACACAAAGAAACAACGAGTCCCTCTTTCTTCTCCTCTCTCTTGAGCTTCTCCTCACCTCAAGATATTCCTAAACACTCTTTTCTTATTATTTCCCAAAAAAAATTTATCATGACAACCAAGGGTCACAAAAATGTGAATAGTTTCCCCTTCTCTACAAAATAAAGGAAACTAAAAACTATATTTACAATAGAAAATAAATTCTCCATCTTATTTCTAAAAACAAAATCAAAACTCACCCCTAAATTAAATATTCAAACTTTCATAACAAAACATTAAATTGATTTTTTCTCCCGGCATTACCATGTGACCATCCCATCACATTGGTAAGCTCTTGTTCAGTCTTCTTCAAATTTCTATGCCCGCCTTATGCACTTGCATCAGACTCCCAAGGTGAAAAAGATTCATGGTCTCCTAACTGTGTGCTGATGAAGTTCCTCAATCCTAAACTTTATGTTGTAGCTGGTCCTTCTTGTCATGTCATTGCTCTATTGTTTTCTCCTTCATCCTCTTAGGTTTCCATGTTTTTTGTTGTAGTCTTCCTCCTTTGATGATGAAAACTTGCTCTACCATCTGCGATATGTTGTCCTTTATTATCCTCTTCCCTACATACCTTTTATGTTGAGGATTCTTGAACATCAACTTCCTTATTCTCTCTATTTCCACATCCAACCTATCCTCTAGCTGGCACATATTTTGCATATTTATGTTACTTTCTTGTTGATCATTGTTGCTAAATTTTCAAATTTCTCCACTTTGATTTCATATTTCATCCCTACAATTTTATGTTGCACGAGATTTTCTCCACATAACCGAAAATTCATGTTGTTGTCACTTAATGTTTGTTGCATTTCTTCTTTTATACCACTACTATATGGCACTTTAGTCTACCACTTTTCTTTAGTTGAGCTTAAAAATTTCCAATGGTTTTCAACACTTGTGTTCTTGTGTATCCATTTATCTTAAAATTCCATTTCTTCCTCAAGATTCTTGAACATTAAACTTGAATGTTCAGCCTATGGTTCTATCAATAACTTAGACTCAAATCTATATAGTAAATATTCTATCAACAAAATTTCTTCATAGAATTTATCAAGCATTACATCTGAATGGTTCTCTTTGTTTCTCCTTTAGTTGCCTGCACAAGTAAATTCCACTTTGTTTTCTACTAAAACAGACTACTACAAATACCTCCTACATATGACCTTTTGTACATTCTCATGAGGAAACATAGCCTTTGGACCAAAATTTAAATTATGTTCATTCTCCTTTATCCTTGTGATAATATTTAATGGTTGTCTTTCTTTCTGACTTGTGCAACCTATAAACACACATAGTTTGTCAGTTTCAAAATCACAAGGCCTTGTAGCCTCATTTGATTCTTCTTGCACCATTTATTCATGACGATATTCATTTTCCAAATATATGTGAGACTCTCAGTGAGTCCCTAATCAACATCTTATTCATCATTGTCATCCTCTCCAAGGATGGATCCTTGCTTCAGTGTACAAATGTACATTATCTCTTTCTCACTTTCTCTAACCATCCTTAACCAATCCCTAATCAAATTCCTCATCCATCTTCTTTGATTTCATGCATGCAACTTCTTAATCGGCGATTGGACTTTTTTTCCAACATAAATTCCATTCCTTGGTTCTTTCGTCACTTTTTCCAGCCACTTCTTCAGTTTCTCTTGTAGATACTTCTTTATTTTACTAAGATATTCCTTTATCTCAACTATCTCCTTCTCCCTTTCTTCATCACTTATTTTGTTTTGGCCTACTATCTCTGCCCCCTTCATTCTTTGACTGTAACTTTTTTCTGAACCCATCATATGACTACCAATAGCCATCTTTTCCTTCTTCTTCTTCTCCTCTCAACGCTCCTTGTTCACCTGTGAACCACAACTAAGCCTTTACCTCGTAGCAAAATATGTACCTGCTACCAATACCTCACCAAGCTTCCTCCCGAGGTGACTTTTTGGTATTTATGATTCCTTCTTTGGAAATTTATCTTGGAAATTATACCCGCACTCATTGTGGAACTTCCATCAGACAAATTCTACCCAACAAATACTTGTTGTAAGTTATCCTTCTTCTAGTTCTTTGTAGTAGAATCTCTTCTCCTTCCTATAGAGCACACCTTCTCCTTAACTTCAAAGTTGTTAGGATGTTGCAATTTCCCCTACTCATCCTCTCTTAAGAGAATTGTTTTTTCTTGTTGTCCTCTCTTTCTTTAGAAATCCACCTTACTATTTCGTTCTGTCACAATCCTTTGTGCTTCTAAGAGCCTGCATGCTCTCTCTTCTCTTTTACAACATTGCTGGATTTCTAACTAGTTTCACTCCTTTCTATTGATGTTTTCTTCAACCTCACTTTCCAAAACTCTGTTGAACATACATTGTTGTATTTGCAGCCTTCTCTGTTGGCTCTGCCTTCAAGGTTACAATCTTCTAATGTCCTTTAAGTCAATTTTTTTTCCAGATCTATCTTCGAAAAAAAATTGATCTACTTCCTCCCAAAGTAGATTTCCTTTCATAAACCTTGACTGTTTCCTTCAAACTTTAGAACTTCAACCATGTAATCATCAATATTCAAATTCAATAAGAATTGAAACAAAATAAGTTACCTTAATCAAATTTTCAAATTTGATTTTACTCCCTCTTTTCTTCTGCTACAACCTCTGAACTTTACTTGCTTCCTTTCTTTCATATTTCGATTCTGCAATCATTAATTCAACTATAATTGGACTTGTAAATTAAAGCAATTTACCTCATAGGCTTCCCAATATGTATTGCTACAGTTCTAAATTTCATCTCTACTTTGTTTTGATCTCTTTCAGAAAAATCCATTGCAATCTTTTCACAAAACCAACTTCATAGGAAAATTAGATTCTTGTTCACATTCTCCCCTTCAAGATTAGAATCATGCCATACCTGTTTTGGTGCAAACTTGTCTTCTTTAAAATATTTTTATTCCTCCTCTGAGAGATGTCAAGCTAAAGAGATTTACGGGCTTTGGTACCATTTGATGGCACCCTACTCACCCCGATGCCAATATCCCCAATGTACTCCACACATAGCTCCTTATTTACATCCAATTCAACAATATTTCATGAAACATTTAAACTATGCAGTCAACGTAAGAATATGAATTTTTTATGATGAATTCCATGAGAGAATATTTTTTCACTTTCCTCTCTTTATCTTAGCTCCTTTCATAAATCCAGTTACATATGTTTCAACTTAACAAATTGTGCAACGAGAAGGCCAAAAGGGGATTTCAAACCGAAATGTAGTCATCCAATTTTTTATTATTTTTTCATTATCTGTTGCTACGAAATGATTCGGTAGTGCCTATTCTCCAATTTACTGTTTCGTCACTACGAAATGATTTCATAACGTCTGTTAAAACCATGTATTGCGATTTTGGGGAAGATGAAATGACTCAACTAAACCGACTCTCCATGTCCCATACTTGCTTCTCAACATAATATATGATCTACCTTGCCTTTCTTTGTCAGTTTTGCAATGTTATTATAGATTTGGCAATCAAACAAACAATCAAAGATGTTTTTTTTTTTGTTTAGAATTCCAAATATGGTACTCTATCTTAGTAATAACACTCACATCATTGTGAAACCATGCATTCACTACGCCAAACACAATGAACATTCCTCCACAAGGTTTTGAAACCATTACAACAAAGTACAAATGATAAATGAATAATCACACAATGTTTGAAACCACAATGTTCATATTTTTAATATAAATTGGTCCAGTAAGTTACAAACTCTCAAATTGCTCGACGGACACAGGAATAAAACTAAAAATAATAATGGTTCACAAAAAAAAATTGATTCAGTGTAACCATAAAGTTTCGATTAATTTAACAATCACACCACTTATAGCCCAATTGATGTTCATTACGTCATTCACATAAAAATACCTTCTGGTTCACACAAATTGGAAAGTACAAATGTCTGCAAAACTTCAGAACTGTAGTTACAAAGAGAAACAACGAGTTCCTCTCTTCTCTCCCTCTCTCTTCTCCTCTCTATGGAGCTTCTTCTCACCTCATGAACTTCCCACACTCTTTTCTTATTGTTTCCCAAAAGAAGTTGACCATGACAACCAAGAGTCGCAAAAATGAGAATAATTTCCCCTTATACACAAAATAACGGAAACTAAAAGCTATATTTATAATAGGAAATAACTTCTCCATCTTATTTCTAAAAAAATCAAAACTCACTCCTAAATTAAATATTTAAACTTTCTTAACAAAACAAATTTTTTCTTCCCAACATTACCATGTAACCATCCCATCACATTGGTAAACTCTTATTCAGTCTTTGTCAAATTTTTGTGCCCGACCTGATCTAGGTGGATATTGGTGGCCACCCACCTATCCCACTTGGACCCCCACAACTATCTCTTTCAATTTTTTCAGTTTCCTTTATTGCAGCACAATTGACTATTTTTAGCAGTTTTTGGGGTCCTAAACTTCTGGATCCGTTTTGAGGCCCTAAACAACATTTGTTTGGAAATCTACCGCCAACGATTTTCTGCCTAAAATCACTTTTTCCGTCGTAGTCCTTGGAGAGATCTTTCCAACAGATTATCATGCGCGTCAAACTGAGATAATATGACCAAGTCACGACCCCTGGAAGTTGGCTATCCAACTTCCCCCCAACGGGGCCCATAAACTCTTGGTGTTACATCTCCTCGGGTTAGGGTTTTGGTTGTTTAGGGTTTTCTCTTATTTTTCAATAATAAAAAGGCCCTTGAGCCTCATTGTAACATATTTCAGAGGCATGTATCCTCCACATCTCTTCTCAAAGATAAGCTACCATCGCCCTAGCTGGTTTATTTCCATTTCTGTCTGTAAGCATATTTCAGTATTTTACATTAATGAACTGAAGTATTATTTCCACTGCATCTGTATATGTATGGTTATATCTATAATTTGTTGCGTTCCTGCTTAAATCCAGATCATTTGTATCAGAGCGGTCTGCTTTTTTTGTGTTTTTCTTTGCATGTCCCCAACGAGGTTGGGATATAAGGAGTTAGGGCTTGAATTGGTTGAACCTTTGCAATACCAACCTCGCAAATCCCGACGACCTCCCATCGCAGATGAAAAGAAATATGAGGGGGCAGGAGATCCTATCAAAATCTTTCTCAAAGAATCCCTCGAGCAACAAAGGAACGCGACGATGGACAACTTTGCCCAAATCCTTAAGCGACTACCCAGAGGCGACGCATCGGATTCCAACAGCTACTCTGGAAATGCCACACCCTTTAAGGTACAAGTTAATTTTGAAATCCCCATCTTCGAGGGACAAATAGACGCAGATGCCATAGATAAATGGTTAAATCTGCTAGAAGGGTATTTTTATGTTTATGATTTTTCTAGTCGGGAAAAGATTATTTTCGCTCTTCTCAAAACAGCCCCCCACGTCAAGGACTAGTGGGAAACCTACTGCGAGTAGAAGGATGAAAGTACGAGCTCACTATTTTCAGCCACACCCACTTGGAATTCATTCTGGGATGCCATCAAGGAGTAGTACTACCTTGTCAAAAGCTATGAGGACAAATACATAAAGTGGACCACGCTGCGATAGGGAAGGGACCAAGATGTGCTAGAGTTCACAAACATTTTTCATACCCTTCGCACATAGTTGGGTATCAAGGACTCTAAGCTACATTTGGTACTCAAATACCGTAGCTACCTACACATATACATCCAGGAAGATATGGAGTTCTTGAACATCTCCTCGCTTAGCACGGCGTACCGATACAATGTCAAAATTGAGCAGAAGTTTAAACAAAAGAAGCGAGACTTTGTATCTGCGAATTTGAAGACTAAAGGACAAAGTCAAGGCAGGGT
Source organism: Pinus tabuliformis (assembly GCA_031772625.1). Taxonomy (NCBI): domain Eukaryota; kingdom Viridiplantae; phylum Streptophyta; class Pinopsida; order Pinales; family Pinaceae; genus Pinus; species Pinus tabuliformis. The sequence continues at coordinate 287,095,326 of CM062804.1, read as the reverse complement.
GACCCAAGACAACCCGTCGAAGTCGCAAGAAAAGAACAACACCACGAAGTCAAAGAAGGACACAGGAAAGTGGTGTGAGTTCCATAAGAGCCCCACTCACAACACAAGTGAGTGTCAGACCAAGCAGTCACTCGTGGCCGAGTTGAAGGCTTCAGAATCAGATGCATGTTCCGACCCTAAGTCAGAACCCGAAAGGGGAATGGAAAAGGGAAGTAGATCATTGATGCAGAGCCCAGTGCCATTGTTGCCACTGCCAAGATCCAGAAGAATGAGCCCAAAGATCCAGAGGAGGGGGAGCGTATTTTTCACTCACAGATGTGGGTGAAGGGTTCGCCGCTGCAATTCATTGTCGACAGTGGCAACCAAAAGAACCTCATTTCAGCAGAGGTCGTGAAGCAGTTGGGCCTATCGACTACACCACACACGCAGTCGTACAGTATCGGGCGGCTTCACCAAGGACGAGATCTCTGAGTTAGCCAATAGTGCCACCTTCCCTACAGCTTCAAACCATTCACAGACGAGGTATTGTGTGATGTTTCACCTCTAGATGTTTGTGATGTATTATTAGGCTAGCCATACTTGTGGAGGTGACATACTCTGTATGAGTCAATGTGTCGTGTTGTTATTATTACTTTGGATAATTTATTATATAGGATACCGGAGATAGCCCCAGCTACCACCACCTCTTTAATCACTACTAAGAAATGCAACAAGCTCATCTTCTGGACTAGGAAATTCATTTTCTATCTGGTTTTCTCCCAAAGTGAGGGGAAGATCATCGCCACATCCATGACCCCTGTGAAGGGTTCCTCCATGCAGCAGCAGCAGTAGAGGGATACGGTCATGAAAGAACATAGGAACAACTTCTCCTCACCCACAGGGGTACCACACAAGTTTCAAGTGGGCAACAAAGTCTGGTTGCATCTGCAGAAAGAACGCCTTACAAGAGCCCATCAGAAGCTCAAACCACTCCGACATGGTCCTTACACCATTACCAAGGCTGTGGGAAACAATGCTTTGGAGCATAGCATTCCCTCATTCCTTTGCCTGCACCAAGTGTTCAATGTGTACCACCCTCGACCATGCTTCCCACCATTACTGGACACATCAAAGGTTACAGAATAACTCACCAAGGACCAAGTTCAGCAGATGGAGGAACTCAACGCAATGGGGACCATTGATTCCTAAGAGGGGATGAATGATCCAGGTGGATATTGGTGGCCACCCACCTATCCTAATTGGACCCCCACAACTGTCTCTTTCAGTTTTTCCAGTTTCCTTAATTGTAGCACAGTTTACTATTTTTAGTAGTTTTTCGGATTCTAAACTTCTGGAGTTGTTTTGAAGCCCTAAACGACGTTTTTTTGGAAATATACCGCCAGCGACATTTCCTCTAAAATCATATTTTTTGTCGTAGTCCTAGGAGAGATCTTTCCAATGGATTATCATGAGCGTCAAACGGAGATAATATGACCAAGTCACGACCCCTAGAAGTTGGTTGTCCAACTTCCCCCCAATGGGGCCCATAAACTCTTGGTGTTACATCTCCTCAGGTTAGGGTTTTGGTTGTTTAGGGTTTGCTCTTATTGTTCAATAATAAAAAAGGCCCTTGAGCCTCATTGTAACATAGTTCAGAGGCATGTAGCTGCCATATCTCTTCTCAGAGATAAGCTACCATCACCCTAGCTAGTTTATTTCCATTTTTGTTTGTAAGCATATTTCAGTATTTTACATTAATGAAATGAAGTATTATTTCCGTTGCATCTATATATGTATGGTTATATCTGTAATCTTTTGTGTTCATGTTTAAATCCGAATCACGACCTATACACCTACATCAGGAGGTTAAAGCATGATGGGGTACTAGATTTTGAGGATTTATTGCTTCGATATTTTGTACTTTTTGTTAATGGAAGAGAAGATCATTAATTATTATTTATAACAATTGAACAAGATGTAGAAGAAGGAAGGATTGACCTCCTTTTCTTCCTTTGAAATAGGCCTCTTCCTCCTTCTTATCCAAAGGAAGGTTTTCATCAATATCCTTAGAAGTAGTCTCTTCTGCTACTTAGAAGTAGTCTCTTCTGTAGCAGGTGAACTAGTGTTCTTTGAAAGCACTAGATCGAGATCTTTTTCAACTTCTTCCTGTGAAAACTTCAAAGCTTCATATATATTATTGGAGGGAGGATTCTTGTTCTTCCTTGAAACTATTCTGAATGCTCCTTGCTCGTCATTACTTTTAGAAGATGGAAAAGGGATAGAAGGAGACTGAGATGCCAAAGCTTTTGGACAACTTTTTGCAACAGATCCCATACTCATGGAAAAAATTTCATTTAAAAGAAACCTACTCATAATCCAAGGCCTCAAGATGGGACCAACCCTCGAAGTCAAGCTAAGTCACCTCATGGAGCCCTTTTGCAAAATCCATTTCAACATAAATTTTGGTACAAGAGGAGTTATTGTCCTCTCCCTCAAGACTAGTAATGTATCGACCTAATTTGTCAAATGTGGCTTTGAAAATACCATTGGTGTAACAAAGAAGGGAAGATACAAAAATCTAATCCATACAGGTGCAAAAGAGATTTCCATAGTAGGATTAAAATACAATGTCTAGTGGGTGAGAAACATCCCCTGGAGCCCATGAAATAGGGCCCAAATCTATAGATCATATCTTTGTCCTCTTTGATTTCAAAAATAAAAGTAAAATAATTGTTTCCAAAATAAAAAGTACTAATGGGCACATTAGCTACCATAATATTGTTAGAGATATATTCTAAAATATAGCTATAACTAGACCAAAGTCCAATGAAATTACCAATCAACCCTCTTTCCTCAAGGGTACTGTTAGCTTTGCTAGATACTTCGGCATTTGAAGGTCAAAGACAGCTCGGCCGTGTTGTTTGTGCTGAAAGAAAACTTGCATCAGTCGCCTTCTCCTTCACCCCGCTTATTACCTGTCACCCAACTGCCTCTGTTTTTCCTCCAAACTCGGCATACGCCTCTACTTCTCCAAGCCCTGAGCGCAAAACTTAAGCCCCCGAAGAACCATGTTCATGCGACCCCGCGCTTCCGCAGCCGATCATCATTCTTTGTTGGCAGCCGTTGATCGTCTTGATCCAACGGTCCCCGCCACCACAACCCTTTTTCCCCCCGCGCGTTAAACCCCTTTTATTTCCCCCACTGTTCGATCGTCTGCCTCGCAAACCAATGACATTCGCTCCTCTCCATCCTGTGAACCGCCCACGCGTTAACTCGCAAGGAAAGTGGTTTTCCCCCTATCCTATCTGCCACGCACCGTGCACTTATTGTAATCGCTAGCTCACGTACGATTACCGCCTGACCTTTGAAAGTGGTGTGAGCATTACCGCTTACCACTTAGCCCTGCTCTCCCCGCCCGATAAACTCCGTGCAGCTTCCGCCCCCGGTCACCATTGGATCTGACCATATGAGATCCAACGACCCTCGTCCATCCTGATCTCATGTCTCCCGATAGCTTCTGCGAACCAATCTCCGCCATTCAATTACGCAATCCGACGGCCAGCCTCGTTCCTCCATTTAGTTTGTCTTCTCGCAATGTAGTCCTCACCCCTGATCATGCCATGCACCTGAAGGACATAAGTGACCATCTAGCAGTGTCTGGTGCATTACTACTTCAACTACTGCATTTAACGCATTGTGTACCCGAGAGCGAGAAGGACAAGCCTCTAGCAGTTAAATGCATTTATCATTTATGGAGTTTCTTCCATACGACCCTTCACCTACTTGAGGAGTACAACAGAGCATCCGAGAAGATCAAATCCGTCCACTGAAGCAGCAGACTGCACCAAAAGACTCCATCAGACAATTAAAGCGGTTGGTGGTCCATTATGACCCCTCCATGCATAGAATAGCAGAATATCTTTGTAATAAAACTCTATATATACCTAGAACACAGATGTAATCAGGGTTGATGGTTGTTGTTTTGATGTAAGGTTCAACTTCTGGAGACTGTAACTACTTTGATACTTGCAGCGTCTGGTCTTCATTTTCAGCTAATACAAGCTTCTTTTGCTGTTAATTGCTCACTTTCCATTTCTACTCTATTCTAGGTTGTGCCTGTTATGCATTTGTTCATGTGCTCTTGATATTTAGCATTAGAGGGGCTGTCATCCCACCTCTGTGTTGAAGTCTAGTATGTATCATTGAATGTGTTATGCAGGTTTTTGTTTACTTAGTTCCAGAGAGCTATCATCCTATCTGTGCATTGGGAAATATATTTGCAAACCTTCTTACTGGTTGCAACCAGCCATCACATGGTCTTGTGCATTTGCTGGTGTGGTCAGTATTCTCCATGTTCACCTAATCCTCAAACTGTGAGTAATTGGTGGTCTAAAGCCTTGTAGTCTGGGGGTGTTCACCCATGTCTGGAGTTAAGCATAGTAGAAGTGGTTATCTGGCTTGGACAAGCATCATTCCTTCCATTCATCCATTTCCAACATTTTTTTGAGTTTGTAATGTTCCCGAGCATCTCTGAGATACAACCTAGGAGAGTTTCTTGGGGTGATAACATTAATTGGCACCGTTGCTGGGGAGAGGAGATTGAAGCTCAGCTTCCCTGGGAAAACAACACAGTTCCAGATTTTGATGATAGACAAAGTCTGGGCACATTTCTGGTTGTAATCATCTATCTGGCGACTCCACTGGAGGAAGACCAACCTTTGGCGACTCCACATTATAGTCCTGGCTCAGTTCATGAGACACACTCGAAGAAATCCTCAGAAATCACCAGCTGTTCTAGTGCCTGACCCTGAGAAGATTGTTAACCAGAAGAAAACATCACAAAAAGGATCATTAGGATCAGGTAAGCCCAGGAAATCTTATTTGTCTCTGCATGAGGGGTTTTTAGTTGAGAATACACAATTTGAAGATTTAGAGCCTAGTGTTGCTAGTGAAGAAACACCTGTAGAGATTCATAAAGCTCCTTGTCCATTTAGTTCCCCTTTGAATCTCAGTCCAAAGAGAGCTTCCCATACAGTCTAGAACATCCCGTTGTCTCTGTCATCCATCACATTGCTTCAAACTACTCAATCTGCCAGTGTCCTTCCACATACCCCAGTCATGGCAGGATAGCAAGCACCTACGAAGATGGAAAGAATTATTGCTGCTAGGTATGGACCCCTGGTCTTGCCTATTCCTTTGAATGCCATGCCTGCAGGAGAGTATCAAAAATATATGCCTAAGTTTACTGGTACAGAAGGAGTAACAGCTGAAGAGCACCTTGAGTCTTTTTGTAGCTATGCTGATAGCCTGGATATCAATGAAGATGATGTGTGGATGAGGGTTTTCGTCCAAAGCCTAGATGGGGAAGCTAGGAAATGGTTCAGAGAATTAGCCCCTAGGTCTATATCAGATATTGAGGCCTTAGATGATGTGTTACTAAAGCACTGGGGGAAAATAAAGATCTGTTCTACTATCATACTGAATTTGGGAACTTACAGAGGGAGAGTGGTGAGCTACTGTCTGATTTCAACATCAGATTCAACCATATGTACAGCAGAATGCCAGCTGAAGTGAAACCTACCCCTACTTCTACTATGCTTACTTATGCAAACGCCTTTGATTCTCATTTCTATTTGCTACTAAGGGAGAGAAGATGTGCTTCTTTGGCTGATATGCAAGATGTAGCCTTTGAAGTAGAATCAAACATCATGGCTGTAGAAAGACTTGAAGGAGATGTTGAAAGGAGAAGACAGGGGGGTGAGTCCTCATCATCCTCAGATCTTAAGATTGATAAAATAGCCAGGATGATAGAGCTATTAGCCTCTAG